>OY728156.1:1174320245-1175674245 GCA_963277665.1 Viscum album
TCAAAAACCCTCTTTTTTCACAAGTTAAGATTTTGATTAAATGATTATAAACCTGATATCGTTTTCCACATATTATTATATGATAAGATTATTATAATACCCCTTTCATTTCATGGGTTATGATATAATTGTTTATGATTTTATGGTACGTGTATGTATTATTTCATTATGAGATGATAGGGACATATATCTTCCTATAATACATTAGGTAAGGATTTGTATATCATGAGATAAACATAGCTAGAATGAGGTGTGAACTCATTTCAGTATTATAGGGATAGAACGAAGAGTGAACTCAGTTCAATTATAATGAAATACAGTGGGGAGTTAACCTATTTTAGTAAGTAACTTTTTCTAATAACATGACATTTGAATGAATACTTTAAGTACTATGGAAATATAATTATATTCTTATGTGTCTGTCATAATTCAATGATTTATTCATATGTTATTATTTCATGGATTATGTTATTTATTTCTTTATGATTACTGTCTTATGATAATTAAATAATTATTCAATGATTCATTTTTATGGTCTTTTATATTCAGGGTATGATCTTAAAATATTTTTATCATGTTCTCATACTCATATGCTCATGTTAATGCTAACATGTATCTTTGTTTACCCTTGTTGAGTATCTAACCACACCCATTTTCCTATTCCCATGACTAGGTTATAAAGATATGTATGATATATTAAGTGACTAATATGGTTGTTACTCAAGATGAACCTAGTGGGAGATAATGTAGATCAATTACGTTCTAGTGTTCATGTATCCATCTTTCCAATGGATATAAATTAATACAATCTTTGGATGTCAGTTTTTTTAATGTTTTAAGTACTTGAAAAAGTAATGTAATGTTTTTGTAAGTCAAGACTATGTCGTTATTATAATTACCATGTTAGCCTACCTTTACTAACAATTACAATGACCATGTTACCATTTATACATCTCAATTGAATGACCATGTTCCCATTCCAGTACTCACAAGTACAATAACCATATTGTAGTTTATATTTCTCATTTCTGATTGACTGTGTTACCATTATTTTATAAAAAATTAATTCAACAATTAATTATTCAACTTCAATTTATTTATTAATTAAAAAATTAGATTATTGTATAAATTCCTTTAATTAATTCCCCAATTAATTAACTACATCAAACAGATAAATTTAGTAATCAATTAGTTATCTCAGGTCAATAATATAAATATGACATAATTAATTCTATAACTAATTATCAAAATGGAATAACCCCAATATAACATAATAAATTATTTGATTAATTATTTCAACTCATGACATCGATATCTCATAATTAATCAAAAATTAATTATATGAAATCACATATCATAATATATCGTAATTAATCCCATGATTAATTATATAAAAAAATATCGATATCACATTATTAATATGGCAATTAAATATATAATTGGAAATAAAATACCCTTATAATTAATTCCCTAATTAATTTTTTAAATGGAAATACCATAAGTCTCATAATTAACTCTAAGATTAATAATCAATTTCAACAATAAATCCAATAAATCCACACGTAACTTTAAATAAATAAATTTAGTAATTTTAATTTCTAAATAATGCTAGAAATAATAAAATATACATGGAAATATCAAAATAATAACTATAGAAATTGAATAATATATCAACTACCTCAATTTGATGAAAAATAACCACCCAAAAGAAATCCAAAAAAATGAGTAGCAAAACAACGTAGATCTAGAACTGAATCAAAATACCATAAATAAAGATTAACAAAAATAAATATCTTTTAAATACGGATCAAGATATAGAATCATAGATATAAATATCTGAAAAACGATTTAAATCTATCTAGTAAATTGGATTACATCTTGGAAATAAAATACAAGCAATTATGGAAGAATGAGAGAACAACCCACTTACTAGGAGAGAAGCGACCATTGATTTGGATATCAATTCATGAAGTACAGTCACCTAGAGGTCTTAGATTTCATAT
Source organism: Viscum album (assembly GCA_963277665.1). Classification (NCBI taxonomy): domain Eukaryota; kingdom Viridiplantae; phylum Streptophyta; class Magnoliopsida; order Santalales; family Viscaceae; genus Viscum; species Viscum album. Next base: position 1,174,322,249 of record OY728156.1, read on the forward strand.
GGAGAGATACAAATATTGTAAATGTGGACCTATGCTTAAATGGGGTTCGAATTAGGTGAATTCTTGGGGTTCGAGGAAATTTCAAAATATTTTTTGGGCTTAAATAATTCCCACACATGATTTTCTAGGTAGGGGAACACTATTTTCCCTAACCGTGTGCCAACCATGAACTTTTTCTATTATTGGTTCAAAGTTACTCTGAATAGGGTGCATCATTTGAATAATCATGCACATACTATGAAGTTATGCACTTTCTGGGGTTTCATGGTTTGCTCAGATGAGGCGTAGAGTTTTATCTATAATTTTTCCAACCTTGCATAGACCCTTTCCCTCCATTTTATTCCATAATTACCCCCCAAAACCCAAAATTATAACCCAAAAAAGTTATCAAATATTGAGAAATGAGTTTCTAAAACTAAGATTGACTCGCCTTTAGAAAATTTCAGATTATTACAATTTCCCAACTCGTAACAACTCGTCTTTTAGCGATACTCCCAAGATTCCCTAAGATTTAGAGTCAAAAAGATCTGGCCACTGATTCGGAATACATGATTCTCTTTCCCATTATTCATTCTTTAGACACCCATGTTTCCCAAATAAATGGACTATTGACACAATGTCTCCCTAGAATGTGTTTTCACTATGATTTAACACACATATTAAATGATCCTTAAAAGATGCATGTCTCTCAAGATCATCATCATCCTTATCGATCACATGATAAGGGATGGTTTGATACCACCAAATTCGTGAAGGATGGAAAACATCATGCATATAACTACATTTCTATGGTAGATCAAATTGGTATGACATTGGCCTGATTCTCCCCACTACCACAAACTATCTAATGAACTTGAGCACAAACATTACCTACATGGGTAATCTATGGTGAACCAATGAAGTTGATACCAGATGAAATCCACAATTACCCAATATAAATGACATGGGTCATCTCCATACATCATCATAGGAATTCAATCTCTTATTAACTATATTCATCTGTTTCCAAACTAGTTTATCCTCCTCTGATGTATCCTTCATGAGAATCCGTCCAAATAACTCTGACTCACCATCCTCTATTCATAATAACAATGATCTACATTGACTACCATAAATATAATCAAATGGGTCCATATATATAGTTTCGTGATAACTGTTGTTGTAGGAGAAATCCACTAATGTTATGTGGTTCTCCCATAACCTATAAATTTCTAAAACACACAACCATTGTGTATCCTCAGGCACATGTATGAAATTATCCTACTTACCACAAGTCAATTGGTGGAATCTCGTACTCAATAATACATGTCTACTAAGCACCATCCACATGAACATCCAGAATCATGAAGTAAATCAGGAATCAGGATATGAAACTATTATCTCTGGCACCCAACTAACATATACTATATCTCGCACATACAAGTCCCCCTGCTGCTCCACTGAGAATTTCTCCTGCATACGTATGAAATGTACTACATTCATTAGCCAATCCACAATTAAAAATGTTATCATTATTGTGAATAATATTTAAAATACCCACCACAAATTCCATTGTCACATTTCCCAACATCCAATCTAGAATGGCCAACACTTCTTGAAAACAACTAGGTTTTTGATGCTCCGCCTTTACCTGCTGAAAGGTGAAGCATCATGTCATGAACCCTACAATATCCTTTTTCAGGGTTGGCCTAAAAAACTATCATCAAAGGGCATGAAACTTTTTTTTACACATGTATGTACTAAAAAATTATTGAATGGAAATCTTACATCAGCTTATCTCACATGGACATAGTAATACCAACCCGATTCTTGATGTAGTTGATTTCATCATCATCTATTCACCAATGTAATGGTGACTCCCCATAGACATGACTTTACATCCCAATCAAACACTCCATATCCTCATAATACCTGTCTTATATTCTACTTAAATGAGTAAAATCCACTACAACTGATACTATAGTCATCTTATCCTAGTTCTCCTTAACCACTACATGCATCTCAGACTGCAAATTTATCAACTTATACTCAGCATGAGACCCCTGAATTGTATGAGTTATAGTTTTCATACTTAATGCATCAGCCACACTATTTCCCTTATAGGACATATATTCTAACTCAAAATCGATTGACTATATATACTCTACCCATCTCCAATACCAGATATTGAAGTCTCTTTATGATAAGAATCATTTTATGCTCCTGTGATATGTACAATCTGTAAAATTCATTCAAAATAGGTAATTCCACCAAAATGTAATAGTATAAACCACTACCTAGAGATATAGATCATGTTTAGGGTAGTTTTGATCATCTAGACATAGCTTACATGACTCATACACCACAACACGATCACCCAACAACAACACACCTCCGAGTTTGATCCCAAAAGCATCACAATAACTCATGTACTCCCCACATAGAATAGTTTAGATGAAGGACAGTTTTGATTTTAAACACTTCAACAGATTTTAGAAGGAATTTCCACAATCCACCCACCATTAGACCATTATACCATTATAGGTCAATCAAAAGAGCAGTGCTAACATATGGGAAAATTTTGGCATGAATATTTTATAATATCAAGATAACCCGATAAAGATATAGATATCAAATATATTGTTGGGATTCTCCCAAGATACCACTACCAAGACCTTCTTAATATATATTGACACACCTTCATCTGATATCATTTTTCCTTATAATGGTACCTGATGAATCCAAAATTGACTCTTAGACAGCTTGGCATATAGTTGATGCTCTTTCAGTGTACTTAGGGTGATGTCAAGATGTTGGGCAGGATTTTCATGAGGCTTAGAGTACACTAAGATATCCTCCAAAAACACAACTACAAAATGATCTAATTATAGATGGAGTATTCTATTCATTATGTCTATAAACACTACTAGTGTGTTTGTGAACCCAAACTGCATTATGATGAACTCATATAGGTCATACTAGCTTCTAGAAGGAGTCCTCCGTATATCAGAGGTTCAAACTCCCTACTCATGATACCTCTACCTCAAGTTGAACATCAAGAACTTACATGATCCACTTAACTAGTCAAAAATATTTTTGATTCATAGAGAAGGATATTAATTTATCATATTCATATAGTTAAACTTTTTGTAATCGACAGATAATTTCAAATTCCCATCACCCTAAATTGCAAACAAAATTGTTGATCCCCAAGGTGATGTACTAAAACGAATAAGTACCATAACCTCCAAGTACAATATCTCTGTAATGATCTCTTGAAGCTCTTTTGGTGAAATTATATATGGTGTTATAAATACAAGCTTAGGACCTGACATGATATCAATGGTAATTTCAATATATCTCTCTGTTGGCAGCCCTTATAATTATTCCCGAAACACATCTTGAAACAGATCCACTACTAGTGGAAACATTTAATGTTTCACAGCTCCATCATCCTGCTAGAGACTAGAAACCTTGGTTATGAGTCCATATTACTGAGTGGTTGGCCCATATAGGCCATCTTGAATATCTCACTCCCCATGATGAATGTAATTTTCACCCTTAGGATATGTAAATGTCAATATCCTATGGTAATAATAAAAAAGGGATATGAATGCAACTAGAAAGTTCATACACATAATTAGGTCAAAACCTAGAATAGACTGAATATTGAGATACAAATGAAATCAATTCCCCCCAATCTCAAGAGAACATCCTCTATACAAATAAATGTCTCCATAAAGTACTCCCAATAGTGTATCTATATTAATCACCCTTCTCAGAAACATCATAGTTAGGATTAAACCATTAGTATTTTTTTATATAATATAATGATCAGAATAAGTATCAAATAAGGTCTTACATAATATGTAATCTACGAGAATATTACCTCTCATTGGCAAAGGTGTATCCTCGCTATCTATAAGTGTAGGTTGCACTATATGTAGTTGCCTTGCTTGTCTTCCTTGTGATGCCTTCTTACTCCCCTCAATTGAACCACTCTACTAATATGTAGTATCATTCCTAAATTAATTATTTCCACCACCTATACCTCCTATAAAAATAGAAGCTTAGCTACTAGATTGATATGGTGTAGAATATCCCCCTCCCACACCCTCATTTTGTCTATCTCATCCATCACATACTATTTGTCATTTTGTCCTACATAACCTCTTTATATTACCCATCTTTCTTAAAGACCATCACTCAATTAGTGGTTGGGGGAAGGGTCCATGATAGTGTCTCTATGTACCACATTGACAGAAGATCAAACCAGTAAAGTCCTTTGCAACTGACACTCATGTCTGACAACCTAGCTTTCCACTGCCCGGGCTAAAGTTTTCATAAATGAGGTTCTGTCTCTGAAAATTACAACCTCCAAGTCATATAGTCACCACTATTTTTGTAGCCTTAAAATTTTCTTTTAGGATACCCTCAACTATAAGGGCCTCAACCACCTCCTTAGAAATCTTCATTAATATCTATTGATTAACTTTGGACTTAATCACTCACATAAGTCCTTACTAAAAGATTCTTATCATAGCGGTCTCATCTCCTTTCAACGCTGTAGAAAAAAAACTACAGATCTGTAATAAATAAATCATAATCCATCATATCAATTCTCCCCAGAGCTATCCACATGAACTTCACTCCATTCTACTACCATAACCTCTCTAGGTAGAAGTGCTCCAAGAACCTACCCATGTCATCCTTCCATAATATAATGTAATCGTGTTTAGTCCCCACCCGAACATCCCACCACATATTTACATATCCACATAGCATATAAGTAGGAAAATTCAGCATCCCTTCACCATGAGTCTCCAAATGGACAAGTATTATCTTGATGGAAGCAACATAGAACTCATCACCCTCATGTTTACGCGCTCTAGTAAAGGTCCGAAGGTGCTGAAATTGAAACTAAATTTTCATATCATACATACTTTTATAAACCCACTCTAGGTATCTTCCAATTAATTTCATAAAGTTAGAAATGTTTTCTCATAACTTATACCCTTATTCATCATCCAACATCATTAGTTCCATAGGTTTCATCACTAGATGATCATTCCAGGCCATGGACCATGATTCTATTCTTAATAAGCCTCATCGGGGAGGAATACTCTCTACAATTACAAACAGATTTCATAGTACTCATGAAAAAAAATATCAGATTTATGTAAGAGTAAAGATCATAACACGACACAAATTTGTTTCCCCAAATCCTAAAATGTATTCAAAAAAGAGGTAATAACATTACCATTAACCAGCATAAACCTAGTTACTATTTATCAAAGGGTATTCACATTATCATATTATGTTTCTCATTTAGACACAAAATTATTATAATTATTGAAACATTTTAACACATCCAATGTCATATTAGGAACCCCTTTCTATTTATTTTCACAAGGGAATATAGTTTAACTTCAAAACTTACCCAAAACCTATTTTCCTGTGTGTGCCTAAAATGATTCATGTAAAAAAAATTGAGTTACTAGAAAGATGAATGGTCACTAAACTCTCATTCCATACCCATCCAAAAGTAAATTTTCTTCAAACCTCATAAACACTAATCCCACCGCACAACAAGTACGTCACTTAATTTGAACTAATATTCAACTGTAGTAACAAACAACAATAACAATGATCTCACCCAGAGTACATGGATTTCCCCTAAACATGGGTTTGAAACTCCCATTAAAGATATCATAAAAAAGATACAACTCTTCCTAGTCTCATGTTTATATTAAACAAACAATAATATAATGAAAAATATAAGAAAATTGGAGCTCTGATACCACATTGTAACCTCCTGACATGGGTGCCACATACCGGTGCCCCAAGTCGGTCAGTCACATAATCACGGGCACTCCACCATATGCTAGAGTCTTCTTAACAAGAAGTGAGGGTGTGATAATTCAATCATTGATAGATTATACCCTGTTTATTATATTAAACACCCTCATAAATAATAAAAAATATATGAAGAACATTAACCATAAAAAATTGAATTATCTCAAGATAACCAAAGAAATAAATAAAATATCCATCTAAATTAAATAACATGCACGGAAAATGTAAGTTTCAAGTGTTGAAAATGAAAACTCAAAATAAAGACACTGATGACTACTAGGAATATCTATAACCTTGTACGGATCCCTTATCGAAGCTCTATCCCAACTAAGGCATCTAATATAGGTCATTTTCCCATAACATGTCCAGAAACCATAAATTTTATTCGGGTACCAATCTGGTAGCCTGAGTAGGGTGTGAGTATGAATCAATAAGTCACTAACAATAGGAACCCTGGGTATGGACATTTCCATTAACCCATAAAACAATAATAAATCTTATTCTTCTGCCAATATGGTAGCCCGGGTAGGGTGTGAGTATGACTTAGTAAGACTGCACCAACAATGTCTAATACAAATCCAGTGAAATAATGTATGCAGTTTTATATGAAAATAAGTACAATGAATCAAAAATTAGAAATCAAAATATACAATTAATTTTTTAACCACATATACTCCATGGTTCTTGAGGACACTGATACATCAATGACTGCTCTGGGTCATGCCAGAGCTCAACATGTTTCTAGGTGATATCATATCTTAATATCTGATATGGATCATGAAAAATCTCTGTGAATTCAATGGTGATACCATATCTTAATACCTACTTTTTCTCATGCCATATCCCAAAGTATTCTCAAGTAGGGACATATCATGGAGTTATTTTCTTACTCTCCATTAATTTATAATCAAATTCGTATGTTACCATTCTTTAATTCTCACTTAATTCCCTATTTTACCAATATTAAATTCCAAAGTAAGATGAAAATCTTACCATTCGTATCTCCCAATAGTTTCAACATGTTCCTAACTCTTTTATCACAAGTAAATTGACCATGTTATCATTTATACTTCTCAAAATACTGACTATGTTCCAATTCCATTACGAACATGTACGATGACAATGTCACCATTTATACATCTCAATTTAGAATATCAATTTTCACATTATTTTACCCATAACTAATTCACCAATTAATTATTAAAAATCTATTACATTACTAATTCAACTGTTAGTTTATGACATAAATACCATTAATTAATTCAGAAAATAATTAAGTATGTCAAATCCATTAATTAATTCATCCATTAACTATCTCAAGTCAATCATCTCAATATTAAATAATTAATTATAAAATTATTCATCTTAAATCAATAACCCCAATATATCATAATTAATTTGACAATTAATTATTTCAAATAATGACAAAAATATCTCATAATTAATCAACCATTAAATATCACAAATAATATATCTTGATATTTAGTAATTAATCCACTGATTAATTATCTAAATAAAAAATATCTAATTATGAAAATTAGTCCTCCAATTAATTATCTACTTGGACATCCCCTAAACTTTGTAATTAATTACGCAATTAATGATCTATATTTAAACCATCTCAGTGTCATAATTTAATCACAAATTAATCATGAAATTTAAGAATAAATCCAATTAATCAATTAACCACATTAAGTAAATCAATATAGTTATTTGAATTTAAAAATAATGATTGAAATACTAAAAAATAAATACATGTATCTAAATATCAACTATATAAATTTAATATTACACAAAGTACCTCAAGATATCGTTGAACAATCACACAATGATAATACACAAAAATTGAGTAGCACAATGATGTAGATATAGACACAAATCTCAAAACCCGAAATCATTATTTAAGAAAATAAGGATATTTAAAATATATATCTAGATCTCAGAAAATAGATATAAATACTTCCTATAGAATTTATTATATAAATAAAATAAAATAGAAGTAATAGAGGAAGAATGACAGAAGAATCCACTTATCATGAGAGAAGAGACATTCAATGTGGGATTCGATTCATGAAGAATGGTTGTTTGGAAGGCATAAAATTTTTTCAGAGAGCTCTAAAAATGTGAAATATGACAAAGGGTTTAATGAGGGTCTAATTAAGAGATTTTATGTGGTTTTGGGAAATTTAAAAATTATTTTCAAAATTAATTAATTCCCATGCATGGTTTTCTGGACAGGGGAGAATATTTTTCCATAACTGTGCATGAACTATGTGCATATTCTTTTAGGTGTGAAAAGTTACTCCAAATAACGTGCATGGTTTTAAAAAAAATGTTCCAAACATGAAATTCCCCACTCTATAGTGTTGCATGGTTTTCAGTGATAGGGATCTTGCAGTCTCAAACCATACGCCAACTGTGCACAACACCTTTTTCTTCCATTTTTCTAAACATTCCTCTCTAAACAACCACAAATTATAACCCAACAAAAAGTACTCAAACATAAGAAAAAAGTTTTTCTGGAAAAAAAATACTGATACATCTCTAGAAATGGTCATGGTATACCATGTGAGTGCAATCATATAGAGGAGTTTCTTTTTAATATTTTTATAGGATAGAATGTTTTGTAAATACAAAAATAATTTTCAATATATGAAAGACACGGTCAAGTAATGTGGATAGGAAATTAAAAATTAATTATTATTATATGTTATATGGTCAGTCATGTCCTCAAAAAAATTCCTAGGAATGGTTTAAAAATTATTATGGTATATTACTCATATATTTTTTCTATTTATACTTTTTTATTTTACCATGATTTATAGTTTTTACCTATGTAAATTATCCTTTATATATAGAATCATTATAGTCCATTTTTTATAATTTTGATATATTAATTCATAATTTTGAATCCTTTTAATAACATTCAACTTAACATTTTGGAAAAATTGATTTCAAAATATTTAATATTTAATTTATTAAAGGAAAATATTTGGAAAAAATTACATAATTACTAAAATGTCATATATGGGATAATAAATAGATAAAAATATTTTTTTTATTTAAAAAATCACATATAATATAAATGTACGGGCTTTTAGAAATTGATCTTTAATTTTCAATTACATATTATATAAAAATAATTTCATAATCCTCATGTTACTTTAAAAAATGGTATATTGCATAATTCACTTGAAGATTATTCTTTTTAAAGAGATTAAAAAAATTTATATTAGACTAACATTTCTATTATAAATATAAAAATGATGATTATTTTTGTAAAATTATATTTTTATAATTTAGAATGTTAAATTTTAAATAATCTCATAAAATATTTTGATATACTTTTTATATATGAAAATTAAATTTTAAAAATACTAGTTGTTTATATTCATGATTGCTATAAAAAATAATAAATCTAGAATTAATAAAAAAATATTTTATTATAATCATCAATTGATAATAATATATTTATTTAAATTTAATATCGTATTTGTATCTTTAAAATATATATTTATTGACATGTTGATGATTTAAGTAAATTTTTATATATAAACCTATATATATCAATATATTTTTAATTCAGTTACTACTATTCATAAATAATAATTCACATTCTATGTTATAATATTCTATACATATCATTAGTTTTTTAGTTCTTTTTATTGTGGGGGAAGCTATATAACTCATTTTTTATTTATGGTAAATATATAGTAATATATTAGTTCGATTCATTATTCCTACACTATATTAATTTTTCCATTGTATATTTTATTTTTAATCACAGTTGAATATAGGTGATGATATTATTAATTTATTGTTAATTTTTTAAATAACTTATAATATGAATTATACCTTACTATTTAATTCTATAGCATGTTACTTATCGTTCCTCAAATAACATTATCCATTCATTCAATCATGTACCTGAGTGTGCATATACACTAATAAAACATTTTCTAAACTATACCTATCTCTAAACTATATGAATATCATGGAAATTAAACCCAAAAAACCATATATTCATGCATAAATTTACTCTACCCTTAACACTGAAATTTATTACCCACTACATTATAAAGAAACACACTAGTCAAAGAAAATTTTGTAATATAAAAAATGGATAATCATCACTAAAAATACCAGGAATCTGTTATCAATCACATGGATACTAACAAAATATCACTTCATATTTATTTAAAAAAAATATAACCTTTAGATTAACAAAATAAAATATTAAACATGGGATGTCTCCATACCATAATGTTCTATTGGGAATAGTTATCCACAAAATATAAACATGACATAGGTTCTCAATTAATAGATATTGAAACAAATTAACATATGTATCCTATATTTCAATGGAATAAAATGTTTGGAGAGAAATTATTGGTAATTTCACATAATGCGCATTTCATTAAAAATATAAAATTTATCATTGATAATTATCAATAAATAGATAAAATGTTGACGAGAATCAAGAATTAATTTATATAAAGATATCATCCTCACAACTACATATATGACTATGATACTAACCATTAAGGTTATAATATGAATATATTAAAAATTTAGACCATTTATGTATGCTCTTATATTTGTTTATAAGACAAATTTGTTTCTAGATACAGTCCTTTCACTGGTTAATTTTTCATCCTATTTCAATGAAATAATAAAACAATAATTTTTTGAAAATATCAAAATGAATCAAAGTATATGAATATGAGATCTCAATCTGAATATGTAATATCTAATTAACTCTTCACTTATATGTATGATATTATGTTGTACATTATTTATCCTATAATTATCTTCATTTAACCTTTCTTACATTAAGTTCTGTTCTCTCAAAACATTATAATATAATTCCTTAAATTAATTAGGGAATAAATCCTTCATAATTGTTCGTAAGGAAATGTGATTAACCAATGAATAATCTGCAAGACCTTCAATCTGTGTGTGTATTTAGTCCCCTTTTATATTCACCAGGTGAAGATTGATTCAATACTCAACATTGTTATATAAATGTTATTTCCCCAATGTACATATGTTCTAAATCTTGCATCCACATGTATTATCTAGATATACATTTCATTACCATGAAAAAATAACAATAAAAAAATCACAAAATATTAAGATTTCAACCTACCAAGAGACTTATCACATATAATTTCTATGGTTATGTTATTATAGCCATTAAAACATTAAAATTATCTCAACTATAGTAGTATAAAATCTATAACATTGAATGTATAATCATTCATACCTTATAACACATTAATAACATTTCTAACTCTTAAATTATCTCAAATAAATAACATATTATTATCTAGACATATCTAAATAATTATATAAACCGACTATAGAATCCCACATATGTGGGCATCTTAATTACATGAAATAACAAAATTAATTCGTTATAATAAATTTTAAATAATTATTAGTCTTAAATTATTTGTGAATTAAAAAAAATTAACTAAAAATATCCATGTTCTTTGAATACATTGCATAATTTTTCAATTATATTTGAAAATATATGATCCATAATTAGACCTAAAAAAATCTTATGTTTTTAAAACATGTGAAATACTTCTATAAATTTTATAAAATTATTCTCTTTATAAACTAGGGAATTATAAATAGAAGAAATGGGGGAGCCTAAAATTGTAAGTAATGGTAAATGCAAGAGTTAAAAATTAACGATCATAATTATATATTTGTTAAGAATATGACAAAATTATATTCATGAGAAAATATTACATTATAAATCATTAGACATAAATCATTTAAGTAAACATGAAATAAAATATGAAATAAATCAATTGAGAGAGTCAATAAACATGAACCATGACAGTATTACATTGTAAGGAAAGAAAATGAAGCATCTTTAAAATATAGAAGATAAATTCGTTTAAGGAATATAAGAATCATGAACCAAACCATTATTGCACAAACTATGTAAAAAATAAAATGAACCCATTGACACCAATCTCATGATATATAAACTATCAACTATTTCAATTGAGGGTGATATAGGACAGCCACCGTCATCATCCATATATATGAATTCCACTTGAAAATCATTAACAAGCCAAATAATAAATAACCCATTGAAAAAAAAAATCATTCATATCTTTTTCATGTATTTTTATATAATGAAATCATGAACATAATAAAACCCTTCAAAATAAATGGATATCCAAAGATATTAAGTATCTTCTAATGTAAATACCATTCAATTAATATAATATATCATACTATATTTAATACTTAAAGATAAATGGTACCTATAAAATGAAATAGTTTCCTAGAAAAATCATGAATGTAATTTAGTCACAAAACATTGATTCAATGAAATAAAGAAATTATTTTTTAACAAATAAAAAATCTTAGAAGAAAATGTGTGGTTGTAAAATGAAAAATGGCATCATAAAGGCATTGATGGATCATTGTTCTGATAGAAATGATGATTTCGGAATCAATATAGAGATAGAAGGTTTATGTTAATATTTGAGGAGTATAAATTAATCAAGAATAATATGAATTAATGGATAATGACATAGATAATAAGAACATTTTATGACTCCTAGAAAAATTACATTTAAAAAATGAAATATATATGATCATTTGAAATCATTTTCAAAGAAATAATTTATACAAAAAGAAAAAATATAGATTTATTTAGAAACCATGACAATATAAAGGTAATTTTTAATATAAGATTACAACATTAGAATAATGATGTATTTAATTAGATAAAATTCTTAAAACATTTCATTAAAAAATATTTCTATTATTATCATGAAAATAAATGCTATGGTCATTTTTGACAATTAGTTTTTAAAAGGTCAATTTAAAAATTTTAATATTTTAAATGAAATTAAAACAATATTATTAAAATTATATAATATTTATCAAAAAAGGTTCAGTGTTTGATAAAATATTTGATTGTGAATGGTTGAAAAACAAATTTTAATGATATTTTGAAATACCATTTATTTAATGACCATATCATAACAAGAGTACCGAATTTTCATTTTGATAATGGGTAAAAATAATTATGATAATCATTGTTAGTGATCCATATTATCTTTAGAAAATTTATTATGAAATTTTTTGGATGAATGTTATAGATATAGTGTAAATGGATTATTGGTATGAATCATAGCAATTCATACAATAGTTACACTTTTAAAAAAACTTCTTTTACTAAAGAACTAGTTATTGATGATGAGAATTAATTTACCCACAGAAAGAATGGGATAACCTATAATGTTGTGTATTTTGAAAAAAAAATATATGCAGGAATGGTATACTCATGTGATAAATGAAATGACCCAATGAATTAGAAATTTAGTCGATGAAACTCATATATGTTTGTAAAGGTGGGAATAAAAGTTTATTGGGATAGAAATCATGATATGAAAATTAAAAATCTTATCTAATATATGAAATTTTAAAGATTATATAAATTTAATAGAAAATAAAATATAAAATAATTTATATTTCATAATATCAAACATCACCGTGAAATTTTAAAATGTGTCAATGAAACCCATAAAATGGTTACCCACTTTATTGAACACACTATAAGCTCATGTATAACAAACATAAATATCAAAATAAACTATTTTAGATAAATTTTCATAAATTTTTCATTTAATAAAACTCAACGATAAGTATTCAATTTATTGATATTAATTAGTTTGTTATCAATTTACAATATCCTATGCGAGTATTTTTTGTTGATATGGACTAGTATTATAATAGAGGTTTTAATAATCATTCATATCCCATTGTTAATAATTTATAGATCTATAAATATACTTTAAGTTGTTATTTATAATGTTTTAAATTCATTTCATTGTTTTTTTATTAATTATCCTTGATGTTGAAGTTTATTAAAAGCATTTTTTCATTATTCTTGAGGAAATTTTTTTTCTTAATTAATAAGTTTAATCAAAATTTTAAAAAGTATTGGAAAATAATAAATGTGAAAGTATTGATATATTAAATTACACTACTTATTAAATTCCCATATAAAACAATGATATAAATTTATGCCATTGTTAAAGATAGTTGTTAAACCAAACCAAACATAAAGATGATACAAGTAATTAATGATTATGTATTGGTATATATTTAATATCATTATACAAAAATAATATTAAGCACATTTACTAGTTTTTTAGAAATATCATAATTTTTTAATGTAGATGCATAATTAATTTATATGAAATCTTACATAATATGTCTAATTTTTTTTTCTCAGATTACTTGGTTTTAACAACTATTTTTTTAATATTTTTTTATAATTCATATAATTATTCAGTTAATAAATATATATTACAAGAAAATTTTTATTATAACAAATATAATATTGATCCTTTATAAATATTCATATAACTATCCATGAAATATTTTAATGAAAAATATGATACAACATTCAATGGATTCATTTGAACAGAAGTACATGTGGATGGTCATTTAATTTTCCACGGAATATGGAAATTTAGTAATAAGATTTATAATTTTATAATTTAATATATTTAATAAATATAAAAATAATATATTAAACAACTACTACTGATACACTAGTTCTATTTTTATAGAAAATGAATTATTTGGAATCACGGATGCAACAATACTCACAATGCACGAATGATGATTTCATTTCTCTTAATAAATAATATAACACCGAATAATTCCTATGATATAATTATAATAAAAAATAAGTATGGTAATATTTCTTAATTCATCATTTTAATATTGTGTAATAAAATTTTAATAAGAATATGTGCACGAAATGTTACATAAATGAGAAACGAGTGGTTATATATTTATAACTAACTTTTTTGACTATCAATTTTTAGAGGGGAAAGACCTTTGTTTGATATTTTTTTAGAAGAAATGAACCTATTGATGTTCTAGATTAATGATGGGAAATTTTTTTGGTAGTGCTTATAGTGAACCACAAGGGTTGTTCTATGAGGGATGTGTGGAGAGTAGTTACCATTTTAATATAAACAATTTATAAAATATTTTTGAATATAATAAAATTTAAATAACTTGTAGTAACTCTAAATTTTTTTTATTAATAATCAATAAATGATATAGGTGATAAGTGATGTTTTCGTGAGTTTCCATAAGTAATGGGAAGATTGATCCAAGTGGAAATTTCTAGGGAGCAAGCTGAATGGATTGACAAGCAATATCGTATACTGATCAGAGGATTCAATATAAAGAATATTATTATAAAAGAATATATAAAGGCTTTGAAGTATCTAGAAAGGTACTATGAAGAGATCATAAGGGAAGAACTAAACAAGCAGGTAAATTCCCTCCCTTGGAAACTGTTTAGGGAAGGAGACTCCAATCGCCTGAGACTTGCATTTAATTGCTCAGTTGTAACCTTTGATGCTTGAATTTATTTTCTACATGGTTCTCACTTCCCCCTTAAAAGTTTTAGAAAATAAAAAAGTTAATTTAGAGAAATAGTGTCTTAGTTTTTTACAGTTACAATTTCATATTTTATCACGATAATGTGTTTTTAGATATGTAATCTATCATTTTTTGTTTAAAAGTCAAATATTACATTTTAAATAATATTGAATTATGGATTACTAATTTAAAATCCATTTATAAATATTTTATTTATAAAATTGAAAAAAATAATGTTAAAATTATAAATATATAAGATAATATTATCAATTTTTTGAAAACTATGTCATGTTTTCTAAAATGAAAACCATGTATTTAAAAATTAATATAAAAAATTTTAAATTAATTAATTTATATATAATATTAATATTTTTATTAAAAATGGTTTCATAAATTTTTAAATTTTAATAAAAATACTATTAATTTATCATAAACTAATATAGAAATTGAAAATAAATAACTAAATTAACAAATTATATTTAATGAATTTTTTATTTTAATATTTAAATAAAATCATTTAATAAATAGATAAAAAAGTATAAATGAAAATATCATTTTAAAAATACTATTAGTTTATATTATTAAAATAAATATTACATTAACATGTATTTCATGAATAATTCAATATTATATTTTATTAATATAACTATTTAGAAAATTTAAAAATTTGTTCCTAAAAAAAGCATGGTTTCAAAATATATAATCTCTTAAACACAATAAAATATTCATAAATTTATATAAAATAACATTTATATGTAAAAATATTTAAATATTAATATATTTCTTAATGACGTTATTTTTAATAATAAATACTAACTCATTTAAATAGTTTAAATAGTACAAACATATAACAGATTGATTTTAGTTTGGTATTGCATGTTGAGAATGTTATTGAATTAATTGTTAATATAATTACAATATTAAGTGAACTTTCATGCCCAAAGTGTTATCATATCCAAGGGGCACTGAGGGATAATAAAAATATCATGTATAAATCGTTAACATATTAGAAAAAATAGTTATGATTAATATAATATGGTAGAAAATTTATCTATTCTTTGTTTTTTGAAATATATCATCCTTGAAATGCTAAGAAAACATCATGAAACCCATGATGAATCCTTTAATAATTAATTTATCATCCCCAAGAAAAATTTTACTTGAATTATCATTATTTATTTTTATTAATAGTATTTTGGAATGAGTTATGTATGACCTCCTAATTTTTTAATTTGGAACCAATCGTTATATAGTTATCCAATATTCCATTAACTCCCTATCAATTCATTCAGCTCCTATATCAAAGAACATATAGAGAATGGTATTCTATTTCCCTCTCCATATCAATTGTTTCATAACATTGAATCCTATCCGTATGATGAGGAGATTTGATAAAAAACTCTTACCGTGATTTTATGCCAAGTTATTGACACTCTAAAAACATGTAATCAAACAGAGATAAATTAATAATATATTTCATAATTATATTCATTTATTTTAATTTAAATATCCATCATTTATAATAACTTATTTTAGATATATTGGTTAGTTATAACTTATTTCCAAATATCTAATGCTAATAACATTAATTGTTTGTGCATGTTCTTTAATGTTGATATTATTACCCATTCATTTAAACAATTTTAAAAATTTATATATCATTAAATATACTATAATATATAAGATATTTTTATTTTTATGTGTCTATAACCATTCCATAATAGTTTTAGTTATGATTTATTCAAATGTAAACGTTGTTGGCTTATTTCTGTGATTATAGAGAATAGAAAAAATACATTAATAATAAGATAAATAATTAATTTAGTATTTCCTAAATTATAATAAAATATCAATATTATTATTATACATTAATTATATTATTTTTATGGTTCCATAGACATCTATAATATTATTTTAAAACATGGCCCATGTATATTGTTAAACTGACCCAAATGTGAACACACGTTAACTTGATTGGTGTGTATGGATAAAGGGGTTTTTTTATATAATATTATTATAATATAAAAATAAAAATATTATAATTTTTTAGTGATTTTAAAATATAATTAATTATTTTTGGGCAATGAATCGAATACTATATGAAAATTTTGAAAAATGATTCTTTGTTGAGGTAGTAGTTATTGCACAAGCACAATCTACATGCATTTACTTTTCTATGTGGATGGAAATGAACAAAAATGGTTTTAAAATTAATATGATAAATTAAAAGTTGAATAATTATACATATTTCATTATATAATTATTATAATAATTTAATTTTATGAGTATTGTAGCAACATGAGATTTTATGGTATATTTATTTTCTTAAAAATTACTCTATTTTATAGGTTGTGGTGCATGCAAACCTGAATCTAAATAAACCATATACCATTATAAAAAAAATAATTAAATAAATAGGAATGAATAATTCTTACTAAATTATGAATAGTATATTTTTTATGAAGGTCTTAAATAAATTCATTGGTTCTTAATCCACTAAGAAAGAAAATAAAAATAATTTTAAAGTCAATGTAATATTTTTGTTGAAAGTGATTTTTGTGTACCCATTTTTTGTATCATAATATATTTAATAGATATATATTTTTATAATTAATTTAATGAAATTTATATAATATTTATTCAATGAAATTTCTTATCATTTATCTGATATTTTTTCTAACCATAGGATATGAATAAATCATGTTTTACCATTAAAAGTGTACGTTTCTAAAACAATGTTCCATCACATTTTTCAATATTATATTTCTAATTTTTTTATCAAATTTATAACATACATTTTGAATTTTTTTGAAATTATCAAGTAATAATTATATTTTAGTGATTTATGGATAATTTTCCAAAAATCATATATTTTTCTACAATAGTGAAAATACTAATTTCTATTAAAAACTATAATTTTATTTGTATAATTTATAAAGATATATTTTTTTAGAAAACATGTCGTAAGGAAATATTTTTTTAATTATATTATATATAACAAAATTCATATAACTACAATCAATTTTCTATTAGAAATTGATAAAAACCCATTTTTATAGAAGAATACTTTTCTTTAGAAAACTTCATTTTTGTTATACATGCTAGATTATTATAAAAATAGATTATACCACATATACCTAATAAATTTGTTAAAAAGGATTCAATATTTATAATTTTAATTATTAATATTATATAATAATTTACACATATTTTTTATAACAAATAATGAAAGCTTGCAAAAAATATTTAGTATGGTTGTGGTTAAAATGGTTGTACTATTAGATAATCAAAAAAGAAAAGGGAATATTTTCCATTAAACATAGCCTAAATCATACTATCTATAAATATTTCAACCATATCCTATACCACCTTCAAATATATTTCAAATGTATTTATATTAATATGGAATAAATTTATAAATTTGGATTATTTTTGTAAATTTTAAGGAAGGTACCCCAAATTATAAAAAATACCGTTATAATATCCTCTATAGACCACAAAATAACTTTAGAGTAGTCCAAAATATTACCAAATCCATTACTTATATCCCACCCCATTACATGGAGTATAAGGACCCAACCATAATCATTACTTAATCTTGATTTTGGTCAATAATTTTTCTTTCTTTCACTTTGAGAATATTTTCAGGGTTAGATTTTTAGATAATTAGGACATAAATCATACATAAAAACACAGAAAAATAAAAATTAGAAAATTCTAAATAGAAACTATGTTTTCCATATTGTAGTATGTTTAAAATAAATAATGATATATTTTTTGAAAACTCATTATTAATATCAACGTGAAATATTCTAATCCCCTACAAATCTTTATGTCCTTTGAAAAATAATAAAAAAACATGGGATGAGAATAAAAATATCATTAAGGTACATAAAAAGGAAATTGTTATTCTATTGGTGGATATTAATTCTCATAAAAACCATTCATGAAAATATAAAATTTTATCCAATAATGGAAACATATTTATACAATAAAAATCATTTATTATACTTCTTAAAGAAAATGATTTACATGAAAACTCAGAAAAACACATAGAAAATTAATGTCAGTACCTTGGGAAATCATCACATTGATCCCTTGCCTGACCCTTAATGAACCCTTACAGAATTGAATAACCATATGTATAACTTACAATATAATTATTGAAAGAATATATTCATTACTGAATACATTAAAGTGCTATCTGCGCGAACCCATATATTATAATTTCCAAGAACCTCAATATGAAATAAATCATTTCATCATTTGAAAATCTCTTTTTAACTCATATAAAAATCCCTTTTTGATATAAAAGTATTAATTTCATTCAAAAATATCAATTTTACTAGAATATAATGTTTTCTTTTGAAACCCTATTTTCAATATAAAAATACCAAAAAAAGTATTATTTTTTTTCATTGAATAAGAAATGATATATTGTAAAGGAAACCAAAGAAAATAATTTCCATGGTGTCAGAAAGTTAATTATTTTGGAGTATGTTTACAATATAATATTTCTTTTATAATTTGTAAAAACATTCTATATAAAACATTTAAAAATATTACATTATGAAACTATATGAATTAAATTAAAATATATATTGAAAATGTACATTATAACACTTTTATATTCATATAAATAAATATGTACAATAATATCATGAATACTGAATGAAAATGATTAAATTGTTTAACACTCAAATCATCCCATACCACTTTGAAAACTTAAATCCTAATCTCCACGAATGGATTAAATTTAAAAAGACATTAATGAATTTGAGAATAGATAAAATATGGATATGGAATGTCAAAGGGGATGTATATACACTTTATAAAATAATAAAGGTTCTTTTCATTGAGAAATGTCTGAATGAGAGAATATTGAGAAAAAATTCCTTACAATTAGTTTGACTTCTCATGTGTTCCATTATTATTATGAATAATTAATTAATGTTAATTACATAATTTTTCAAAATAATTAACATTACATTTTTTATTTCAATTTTTTAAATAAATACAAAAATAGTTAATTTTACGTTATGTGTTTCGAACATATTTGGTTTCTCTGTCAAAAATGACTTTGGTATGTCAGATATGGTCAAAGGGGTCATTATATAAATATATCCTGAATGATAATAATTTCATAAATATCATATTTATGAATAATTTATAATTTGAAAACAAACCATAACATATGGTTATGAAAAATGAACCATCATTACAATCATGGGGACAATATGACATTGTACACATGAGCGACATTCCATTTTTAAATGATCATTATAAAAAGTAGTTAAGTGGCATTTTTTATTATAGAGTGATAATTATATCATATATATATAAGATATTATTTAATAATTTATACTTATATATATAATTCATGTGATGTAAAATAGATCACATTGCATCGAGGTGGTTATAGTCTACATATCCACGAACAACATTATCACTTTTTCTATTTGTGAAAGGGTGATAAAGGAAATGATATATTATAAATCAAGAAATTTAGTTGTAAAATTAATATAATAATAGTATTATTAATATCACTTATGGTTAATTAAAATCATCATTAACAAATTTAATGTAATGTGTGAACGCATCTTATCGTTGTGATGATGTGGTAGTCCACACATCAACAAATGATATTACATTATTTGCAAAAAATGGAATGAATGATAGTGTGTTTATATAAAAATTAATAAAGTATGAATATGGAATTAATAATATATATATATATATCAAATAAAAATATTCTCTATATGATAATTCCCAACCGTGATATGCAGTAAAGTAAAAATGAACGACATAGTTACATGAGGCGGTAGTTCGCCCTACAGAAACAGTAATTTTGTTACCAATTTAATTAAAGTGTGTGTTGGTGTTGGTAGAACCTATAAAAAATATATCAGAATATTAAGGATAATTATTTCATTATATAGTCTTTTAATAGTTGGAAATTAAGGTGATGGATAAGGAAACATTGTAAAAATTCATGTTAATGAAATTTACCTCTTTCTCGTGTAACTAATTTTTTTAGCACCAAAGGAATTCTTCGTTGAATTTTGGTACAAGGTGTGACCTAAAAGGTTAGGCGTATATATTTTTAGCTTATTTGGGTTTTTTTGCCAACCTAAAAGGTAATGAGATGTTTAATAGGTGAGGATATGAGGCCTTCTATAAGAGGGGAAATGACACATTAGTTATTCTTGAAATGAAATGTGTTTTCCCAATGTTTTAAATGTCCCCAAGGGTTATAAATTGACCATTATATACCAATAGAGGTGAAATTATCTATATAAGGAAGGAATAATAGTTTTATATTATTGTAGGTCTATGTTTACACCTTATTATTCATGTATAGTCATTAATTAAGCTCTTTTTTCATTTATAAGTATATTTCATTTTAATTATTTTTTTATAATTTTTGTTGAAAAAATAATTTGACCTTATTAGAAATTATATATTATGATAATTTCAAATAATTAATCCTTTTTTAAAAATTAAAACCACTGAACTGGAAGAATTTAATTAAATATTAGTCCCGTAGATGTGACGTGATCGTTGGTTTTTAAAGTGAAAATTTTCAAATGGTTAGTGAGTTTTTCATCTAAATTAAATGTGAAAGTGATTAAAATTACTAAAAATAGACTTCATAATAAAAAATTGATCTTATTATATATTAAAACTCTTTTATAACATAATTTTACTATATAAATAAATTTAATGAAAAATTGGTTTTGAATTAAATTTCATTATTATATATTATTCATAATAATGTGAATATTCTTGTAAAAATACCAAAAACTCACCCAAAGTAATTATTTATGTTATTTTCAAAAAAATAGTTTATTATTTCACAAAAAAATTATAAATGTGTGAAATTTTTTGTTTATAATAGATACATCCTTAAAAGGAGGAGAAACTACCATATTAAAATATAGAGCATTTTATGTATAAAATTGTATGTATTCTTATTTTATGACTATAAAATTTATTTAAAGAATGTAAACACTTTAAATAAAAATATTTAAACATAATTCAGTTAGTCCTATTAATTTCCTTCAATAGAATGACTAGTCAATAATAGCTACTTAAAATAATAAAATTCATAAGATATTATTTTTCGGTATAACACAGTATTTTGTGTAATGTAAGATTTATGAGAAACTCATAATTACAAGTTGGTTATGCAATCAGACATATAGTTCCTTTTAAGGTAAAATTAATTTTTTATTCATAAAAGGTAATAAATATGTAAAATAGTTAATCTATCATTACATAGGATGTTATATCCTATCGCAATCATTGAAACTACATCACCAAAATTTTATTCACTTATAAAATATTTGTGGATATTATTCCCTCATAGAATTTTCATATACCAATGTTGCCTATTAAAGCATAATATATTTACATAAATACTTAACCCGATGAATCCCCTTATTTAGAAACACTTTCACTACCTATTCAAGAACCTAAACATTTTGTTCCTCATAAGAAGGATTCTCTTCTAACAGAACTAAATCAGGTCTCAAAACATGATATAAATATGGTACATACAACCATAACATAAAAACATGATATACATTGTCTACCTAGGAAAAACATGAATTTAAATCCACTCATTTTGAAACTAATCCAACTTTCTCTTTGATTTCATATGGTCAAATGAACCATGGACTAAGATTACCTTTCTTAAAAGAATTAATCATAGTTTTCTATAGAGATATTTTTAAATATATATGATCAACTACCTAAAAAGAAGTATCTTTCATTCATTTATCTTCAAAACTCATCTACCTATAATGATGTACCCTCATGTGTCACTAAAGCAACTACAATTTCCCTTATTTTTCCTCTACCAACTCTAGTCCCATAAACTTCATTTCCCCTAAATCATCTCTAATAGTCAGTGTTTGACACCGCTTTTAATATAATGCCTCAAATGGTTACATAATTATATTATAAAGAAAACTATTATTATATGAAAACTAAAAAAAGATATATTTCTATCCCAATAACACTGTAAATCCATATTGCATGATGAAAGAATATCCTCCAAGGTTAAAATCATCCACTCAGACTTTCAATCAGATTGAGGATGAAAAGCTATACATAAATTTAATTCAGTACCCAATGATTTATAATTTCCATTTCAAAAATGGGATGTGAACCTGGGATCATTGTCTCATACAATGAAGAGAGGAAGTCCAGGTGACATAATAATCCCTTTTAGATACAGTCTAGAAGGATATTCTAATGTAATCATATATCAAGTGGGAATAAAATTTGCATATTTATATAATCGATCAATAATAACACAAATCACTTCATTAACATGAATTTTCATTGGAAATAATTCCACAATATCCATTGATATATTTTCCCATTTTCATTCTAGCACATGAATCAAATAAAGCATCCCCTTCAGAAACTATCATTTTTATTTAACCTATTGGATAATTAATAACATCACGATAAATTAAGATATATCACTTTTCATTCCTTATCACCGGTAATACTCTTAAAGGTCACTATACATCTTAGTGCTCCTCGAACAAATGAATGATAATGAACAATGAGAATCAGTCAAAAACTATTTCCACCATTATGAATAAAAAGTCACACATAAACATCTTTGAAATCATAAAACACCTTCTTTATCAATATTAAAATTATTCAACATACCATTCATAAAAGTTTCTACCATTTCATGTAAATATTGATATACATACTCATACCTCTTAATTATTTCGGAAAATGTCATCTATAATATATCCTAAAACAAAACATAGGATGTCCCTACATCACAAATTATATTAAAAAATACATCAACTAATTGACCAAAATGTCACATTCTAAATAAAACATGGATATTGTAGAATCAGTTTTTCCACTAAAAGCATTGTCCACATTGTTTTATTTTCTAGGATGATAATGAATTGAGAAATAATAATCCCAAATTAGTTCAATATATTTTCTTTGTATCATGTAAAATTAATTTTTAGTGAATAAAATCTTAAAAAAATTGATTAGTTTTTATTTCAAAAGTTAAAAAATATAAATGATGACTCCAAATTTTTAAAGAAAGCACGTAGGGTAATCTAGAATCATGCATAGGTTAATTCAATTCATAAGGTTTGATCTAATTTGAATCATATAAAATTACTTGATCACTCATCATTAGGAAACTACTAATTCCATTCAATGAAGAATTGATATACATTAAAAATTCACCAGGTCTAAGAGTAAAGGCCAGAACAAGAGCATTCATTATTATTCCCTTCACTTCTTAAAAATGATCACATTTATTCTTCCATATGATTATAACTCCATTTCCAGTTATCATAATCCATGGGATATACAATCGAGAGAATTTTTCAACGACCCTCTAATATTAAACCCCTAATAGAATAATGCAAAAAAATATTTTTGATATTTTTAGGTCCCAACAATTCATCAACAAGAGTTATTTTAAAAGGATAAATAATGATTCCATCTTTAGAATCAATGTAAAAAAGAATGAAATTTATTGAAACCAAAATTCACACATTCTAAATTTCCCATATAGTTTATATTGTGTATGTTTGCAACAAAATTATTAGATGCATTTCATGTTCTTATTTACTATAATAAAATAAAAAAATTTAATCAATAAACATAACCCAAAACATATCCACGAACAAATTATATTCATAAGATACATGAATACAATAGGTACATTAGATAACACAATTGACATAACTAAAAATTCCAAGTGTCCATATCCAAATAAAAGCAGTGTATTCAAATTACATCTTTCATCAATATAAACTGATGGTACCCCAACCTAAAGTAATCCTTTAATAAATACTATACTCCATGGAGCTGATAAGACAAATCAACGATATGCAGAAAATGATACATGTTTTTAAAAGTGATGTTATTCAATACACTATAATCAATGAAAATTCTCAATGATCTATATTTATTTTTATAAAAAAAGAAATGAGAACCTAATGGTGAGGTTCTTGGTTTGATGAAACCGATATCGAATAAGTCATACAATAGTTTATTCAACTCTAAAAATTCCACTTGAGACATTCAATATGGGGGCATATAAATAGGCTTGAAATCTTGTACTAAGTAAATAGTAAACTCATCCTCACAATTAGGAATAACACCAAGAAATTTATCAAGAAACACATACATGTATTCATCTAGTGCTAAAACTTCACAAATTTGAATATATTCATTATTTTTAACAATATGATATAAGTATATTTCATGCCCATGTCTAATATATTTATTATCTTCTTGTTATGTAATCAAAATAATAAAATAAATGGACACAAATTTCATAACACCATAATATATCATATAATGATTAAAGGAATTCCAATCTGTACCAATAATTATATCAATATATTCTATAGCCAATTCAGAAATATTTTTGAGAAGTTCCATCACATTGGTGAAAATAATAATATTCCTATTAGTACTGGATTCCTTAAAACTTTGATCTGAAGTTTTTAACAAATGTATATCTTACATTCATGGTAAGATATTCCCAATATTCAAGAAAATTTATCGTAAATTAATGAATTGGTCAATCAAGAGATATTCATGATATTTTCATAATTCAAAAACACAAGTAATATTACTTTGAAAAATTCATTTAACGAACCGACATCAATTATTGTAGTAAAAAATGACCTTAGTACAGTTTTTTGTTTCTACTCATGAATATTTCCATCATGTGAAAATATCATTGGATATGAATTATCATAATAACCCATCACATTATTGCTAAATAATATATTACCATCACATGGCTATCAGTTGCCACATTTTTTTTATTCCTCATTATTCCCTTATGTGCATTCATGGATCAAGTCACCAAACATGCCACATAGGAATCAATTCCCTTTAATCATAATACATTCTCTTGGTTAATTTTTAATACATGTACTACATGATAGGAATTTCATTTTATAACCTCAAGATTTCAATGTTGCTTGATTCCCTATCTCATTCCATCTTGACCAGTTCTTTCATTCATCAGCACAAGGTACATAATAGTCAATAACCTCAATCTAAAATTTTTTATCACAAAAAAATAACAATCTCTATGATTTTCAATTCTCTCAAAACTAATGATCTTGTAGGCATGATATCAATCTTGAGTAAAACCGATTAATATTTCATGATGTGTCAAGAATAAAATATGGTACATTCTTGGCCAATATTTTTAATTTTCCATTATATTTAGATATGTAGTATTCATATTTTTACACAATTAGTATATTTTTTCACTTGAAGTGAAACAAATTTATGGAACTATTTATAAAGGAAAAATTAATTTAATGTTCCCCATTCCATGGAAGTAAGATCATATTTATCTATTTTATTGTTAACCAAACACCACCATCGATCAATGTATATTTAAAATGATAAATTTTATGGGTTACAATTTCACGTTTCAAACATCCCTTGAAATCAAATATACTTTCCCGAGTATTTATCCATCCTTCATGTTGCAATGGGTTAGATTACCCACTAGGTTATGGGGGATTTTCCCCATGAAATTCTCTACAAAAGACATACTACTTTAGGGTAGATCTGGTTCCTCTCTATCATGGAGACCCACACCATTTATCATTTGATTCATTTGAACCATTATTGTTTCAAACTACCCTCTTCTGATTTTCACCATCTTGTTATAGTTATTTGGAAGGATATGTTCCTCTCAGGTCATTCCCACTACCTCTTCCCAGTTTCCTTTGCCGAAAACCATTCTGGGTAGATATTTTTAGACTAAGAAACATGAAAATCCTCAAATTTAATAATATTTTAACTTGAAAATAAGGTAAAAACATTCAAGGTGAAGTCATTAATATTCTTCTATCATATTATTTTATCTTAACTAACAATTTATATTAACAAAAATAACCCACCCTTAAACATCATACATAAATTTTTTATGTCATGAATTTTACATTTATTCAAATTGTAGATCATTTTATGTTTATAGTTTTATATAACCACGCCATAACTCAATCATAAAAAGTATAAAAATTAAAAACATTGCAAATCCAAAAAGTATAAATTTTTTCTATAATAAAAAACATTTCAAATAAATAATGATCTCTATTATGAAAACTCTTTATGAATATCAACATAAATTCTTCAAAAACCCTACTAGTCCTTATGTTCTATGAAAAACATTAAAAATATGGGACGGGCATAAAAAGGACATTAATAGAAATAAAAATAAATAATCTGTTATTCCTTTGGTAAACATTAAAACTCATGAAATCCTTTCTTGAAAACATAACATTTTACCACAAAAAGGTAAATATCATTCATAAATAAATAATATTTATTTAAACTTTTGAACAAAATTATTTCAATGAAAAATCATTATCAAACATAGAAAATTCATTTTGGAACCTTCATACATCATCACATTGAACCTTTAAAATACCCTTAAAAATTGGAATAACCACATGTAAAACATATAATATAATTCTAATTAGAATATAATCATTACCTGCTTAATTAGAGCACTATCCGGGAACACCCATCATTCATGTCATAATAGGCTCACCCTTTGATATCTGGGAACAACAATAATTTATAATGTCCAAGAATCAAAACATGAAATAAAACATTCAATAAATTTATAAACTATTTTAAAATCATATGAAAAACACTTTCAAATACTAAATTCTCATTTTGTTTCAAAAATCCAATTTTTAATACAAAATACTCAATTATTTTTAAATAAAGATTTCAATAAATAATACCCAAAAATGAAATCAATTTTTTCATTTAATAAAACATAAAATCATGCAATGGAATCTAAAAGTAACACAATTTCCATGGTGGTGAAAATTTAATTATCACCATGTACAATATGAATAGAATATTTCTTTTATCATTTTCATAAATATTCTGTATAAAAAGTGTAAGAAGAATCATTTTGAAAAAGTTTTAATCAAATTAAAATTATATATAAATTATTCTTTATAACCATATTATACCAATATAAATAAATATATTCAATAATATAAAATCTATTTAATGGAATGGATAAAATATTTAAATATTTAAAGCATAACATACCACTTTAATCATTTAAATCATAATCTCCATGAAATTATAACATTTAAATATATATTTAAAAAATTATGATGGATAAAGTATGGATATGAAATGAACAAGAGTATGTATATACACTTTATAAAATAATAAAGGTGTATATCAGCATAAAATGTCTCAATGAAAAGATATTGAGACAAAATCCCCTACTGTGAGTAATACTTGTCATGTGTTCCAATATTTTCCTAAAAATTTAACTAAGGTTTATTATTTTCCTCATTCAGAACCTTTTTCATGTTTATAATTAATTTTATTTTTCTTATTACAATTCTTAAAACATAAACATATACAATTATTCTTATGTCAATTGTTTTGACCATATTTGATTAATGTGTCAAAAATGAATTTGGTAGGTCATGAATGGTCAAATGGGTCATTATGTAAACATATTTGAAATGATAATCATGACATAACTGTCAAATTTTTTCATAAATTATACTTCAAAAACTGATCTAAAAATATGGTTATGAAAAATGAAACAACGTTACAATCATTGATACAGTAGGCCATACATACACATGAGTAATGTTATCATTTATCAATTATAGTTATAGAAGGAAAGAAATTGATATTTATCCTATTTTAATGATACATATATAATATTTACCATATTATTTAATCGTAAATATATATATAATTATTGTGATTTAAATGTAATGAAATTTCCTCTAGGATGTGTTAGTCTACATGTCCATGGACGACATTATCAATTTTTCAGTGTGTGAGTGGGTAATAAAGAAAATGACATATTATATTTACAAAAATGTAATTATGTGATGAATATGATATTTATGTTTTTTTTGCCACATATTTTTATTTAAACTCAACTTTAACCCGTTAAATGTAATGTTCAAATGTATCCATCGATTTGAGGATATGGTAGTCCACACAACCACAAATGTTGTTATCATTTTTACAAAAAATGGAAAGCATTAAGGTGTGTATATAAAAATTATATAAGTATTAATACCTCATAAAAATAATATATATATATATCATATATAAATATCTTCTCAATAATAATTCCAAACCATGAGAGGTTTTAATTGAAAAACAAAAAACATTGTTACGTGACGCGGTATTTTATTATACACGAATGGTAATTTTATTGTTCATTTTATGGATGTGGTTATAGGTGTTGTTAAAAAAAATTAACATAATACATATTAATATATTTAATATACTTATTTTATCATATAATCATTTATTAATAAGAAACTAATGTGCTATAAAAGGAAAGAATGTAAAAAATGCATATTAGTGAATGTTACCTCATTTTAGGGTAACTTCTTTTGGTTTCCATCAAATAACATATTTTGTTAGATTTTATCCAATGTTGAGGCCTCTATGGTGATGGAAAGGATATTTAGGGATTAATTATGTAGGGTTTGGTCAATAAAAAATATATTGAGGGGTGTAAAGTTAGGGTGAGTAGTGGAGGTATTTTATTAGAGGGGAAAATGATACATTGTGCATTATTGGAAAGATTTGTGTGATCCCTACGATCTAATTGTCTCCAAAGGGTTAAAAATAAACCATTATAGATCCTTTGAGTTGTAATGGTCAAACTATTTCCATCAAATAATTTATATATAAGTGTAGGGTATTTTTTACACCACATTTTCAATGTTTATTCCTTAATGAAGACCATTTTTTTAAACTTACTATAAATAATTATAATTACATTTATTAATAATTTGGGTAAATATTTTATTATTAACTTATTAAAAATTATATATAATATTGATTCCAACTTTTTTATAAATTTTTCCAAATTTCGAACTTATAAGTGGTAGAAACTAAATTAAAATTAATCCGGTAAAAGGGATGTGACTACAAGCTTTTAATGATAAAATCATCAAATGTTTTTATGATTTATGTCTACATTCAATGGGAAATTATATCCAATGACCTAGATTACTTTTATTGATAAAAAAATTTATAAAATTATAAATTAAAACCAATGAATAAATTTTTTTTCACTCAATAAATAAATTAGACAAAACAATCTGGTTTAACCTAATGCTCAGTATTATTCACTATTCCTAGAAACATGAATGTTCTCAGAAAAATACCAAAAAATAACCCAATCTAAATTTTTATATTTTTATTTGAAAAATTAATTTTATTTTGTCTATTTTAAATTGAAAAAATGTTACAATATTTTTATTTAATTTCATTCTCCATTAAAAGGTGTAAAAAACTACCATTTATAAATATAGATCTTTTTATGCTTAAAACTGTATTTATTAATATTGTAATACTATCAAATTTATTAGTTGAATGTAAAAAAAATTATTTTTTTTCAAACTCAATGTAGTCAGACTAATACATTTTAACTAATATAAATTTTATCCCATAAATACAACCTAATATAGTAATATTTGCATTATTTTATTTTTCGATATAACCCAATATTGTGTGAAAAATAAGATTTCAGTTAAACTCTTAGATTCGTATCAGGTACGAAATAAGAAATAGAGTACTTTTTAAGGAAAAATTACTATGTAATTTATATATATTATTAAATATGGGGAATAATTTTTCTTCCATTACCTATGATGTTACATATATTCCATTGTTTGATGTGAAAACCATCATTGCATTGATTTATGTATAAACATATATTTGTTCTCTGAAGAAGATGTATAGAACATTTCCATGTGTCTTTCTATAATTTCATCCTCTTTGCATATAAAATATTCTCCGAATCATATTAAATATTAAAATTAGTATCATCTATGTAATGATATAAACATATATTTGATATGATGTACGAACCTTTATGTTTTCAATGGCTACTAAATGAGGGGATACTAGTTGCAGGGTAAATACCTGGTAAAGGATCATGCATCATTCTTCCTTGTTACTGTTTTTGAATTGGTAGACCTTGGGATAGGTTAACCGAAAATGAATAATGTAAAACAATTAATTAATTGATGTCGAGTCTATCATATTCCAGGTTTAGGAGGTCTAACTATTTGTTATTCTTGCAGGAATGGCTCCAGGTCGACATCCACCTCAGGATTGCATAGAAGATGTCTAGCAGGATGTGCCAAAAGATCACCGCTAGGTATAGGTTGACGACGATATCACTAGGAAGAGGAAACTCAGAGAGTTTCAGTGCCAGAGTCTAACGAAGTACGATGGATCCATTTTATATGCAGTCACAGAAGAATGGTTGGAGGAGGTAGATATAGGCTTCAGTTCGATCCATGCTCAGAATGAGCACTGGGTGTCCTTGGTTGTGATGAGGCTGCGTGGAGAAGCAAGGAAGTGGTGTTTCATTTTCCTCGGGGATTTTGAGGAGTCAGTTATCTCATGGGAGGAGTTTCGAGACAAGTTTAGAGTCAAGTTTCTTTCTTACACCAAAAAGGTTTCCATTTGTCAGGAGCATCTTACCCTTTAACAGGGGAGGTCCAATATGCGAGAGTTTGGAATCTTCTTCAGGAACCTTTTACGATATGCTTCGGACCGGTTGTCTGATGTGGAGGCCAGGGTGAGACATTTAGAGGAGTCTTTATGTCCATAGATCTAGCGCCAGGTCACCTTATTTATGATGTAGACATATCTTGAGGTTCTGGCAATGGAAGAGGCCGTTGAGTGGACTTTGGTCTGAACCAAATCATAATGAGAGGGGAGTCGTCAGGATTACTCACAAAGTAGAGCTGTGGTTCAGGGTTCGTTGTTTTCAGGGTAGAAGAGTTTCTTTTCAGCCGGGGGTAGGTCCCAGCCCTAAGCATCTCTTTTCTCCGGGGGAAGCAACTCTTAGGCATATAAAAAGGGATCAGTTGTTTGTTTTTCTTATGGTGGTTGAGGTCATCAGCATCAATAGTGCCTGACCTTTCAGAGCAGTAATCGTGCACCAGGTGTTCTGATTCAGTTTCCTCTATTGAGAACGTTCCATCTGAGGCAACAACATATGGTTACACCAGTGTTAGATTAGTAGATGGTAGATGTGGAAGGCATAGAATAACCCCGTGATGCTCCCCGTCCTCAATGAGTAGAGCATGGATGTGGTGGTGGTCGTCATCAGGGTAAGAGAGGCCATGGAGGAGGTCATGGTCAACTTCATGCTTTAGCATTTCCAACTCCAGGTGAGCCAGAAGTCGTTTGAGGTACCCTTTTCTTGCTTTCTACCTTGGTGTATTCCTTGTTTGATTTAAGAGAAACACTCTCATTCATATCACCTACTATATTCCATGCTTTGGGACTTGAGCTAGAGAGGCTTCCAGTGACCTTGGAGTTGACTACTCCAGTTGGAGGTCAAGCTGACATGTTTGAAATATGTATAGATTGTGATCTAGTGTTGGGGAAGCACCTCTCTTAGGAAGCTTTCCTATGTTTATGGATACAATCATTTGATGTCATCCTCAGCATGGATTGGTTGTATTAGGTGTAGGATATCATTGATTTATCAGGAGCTAGATTGTGTTCTTCGTTGCTAATGGAGAGCCGGTGGTGTTCATTGGCGAACGAGACCTACAGATGTGTCAGAGGCATGTTCCATCCTTATCATCCATGATGGATGAGCTGATGCTATGTTCATCAGAGGTTCAGCAGTTGGCATATCCTAGGGTCGTAGAAGACTACCCTGATGTCTATAAAGAAGAGGTTTTAGCATTACCCCCTCAACGAGAAATCGAGTTTGGGACCTATCTATAACCAAGTGCATCTGCTATCTTTATGTATCAATATAGGATGGCCCCTTATGAGTTACAAGAGCTACGTATACAGCTTGATGGTCTGTTACAATGCAGATTTGTTTGACCTAGTGTGTCATCATGGGGATCACCAGTTTTTTTCATGAAGAATGCTGACGATAGTTTGTGGTTGTGTGTCAATTATCATCGATTAAACAAAGTGACAGTGAGGAATCACTATCCTCTTCGATGTATTGATGATTTATTTGATCAACTGAATGGTGAAAGTTGGTTCTCAAAGATCAACTTGTGGTCGGGATATCATCATATGCATGTGAAGGATGGGGATATCCTGAAGACTACTTCCTGTTGTCATCATGGGAATTATGAGTTTGTTGTAATGTCATTCGGTGTGAAAACTGCTCTAGCTGTGTTCCTGGGATTGATGAACGTTGTGTTCTATGAGTTCTTGGAAAAGTTCATTGTAGTTTTCATCGATTACATCCTTGTGTACTCTATGTCTGAAGAAGAGCATGCATAGCATCTACATTCCATTTTGGGAGTTCTTTTTCAACATCAGTTGTTTGGGAAGATGTCGAAGTGTGATTATTGGGCTCGATAAGTCCGTTTATTAGGACATGTTGTGTCCCAGTAGGAAGTACCTATGGATCCATCGAGGATTGAAGCTGTTGTGTCTTGGGCAGCCCCCAATATAATGTCAGATGTGTGACGTTTCCTTGGTCTCAGAGGCTACTACATGAGTTTCATGGACAATTTCTCTCGAGTTGCGACTCCTCTGATAGCTTTTACCTAGACGGATTCGGCATTCGTATGGAATAATCAGTGTTAATAAGTTTTCAAGTATCTAATGTAGAAGTTAGTAAGTTCTATAGTTCTTTTTATTCCAGCTGAGGGAGTTCAGTTTGATGTTTTCTGCGATGCTTCACGTCTGGGGTTGGGCTGTGTTTAGATGAAGCAATGATTAGTTGTTTCTTATGGGTCTCGGCATTTATGTCTCCAAGTACATAACTATTCCACCCACGATCTTGAATTATAATTTGTGGTGTTGTCTATGAAGTTTTAGAGACATTACCTCATTGTTGAGCACTTTGTGGTTTTCAGCGATCCAATGAGTTTGAGGAATGTTTTCTCCCAGTGTGACTTGAAGTTACCACAAAGTCACTGGATGGAGTTCTTACAATAATATGGCTTAGAAATATTGTATACACCTAGAAAGGGGAATGTTGTAGCTAATGTGCTGAGATGAACGTCACGTGGTAATGCAGTACATGGATCCAGTGATTCGTGGAGAGTAATGGAAGAACTGTCAGCTTTTCATCTCAATATGAGAGAATTTGGGGGTAGAGGTTGTCTTTTTCAGATGACAGTGTAGTAATCTCTGGTGATTCAGGTGAAGAGTCCCTGTTGGGGGATCATGAGGTGGAGGTCTGGAGAGACTTATTTGTTTGTGGTGAGGCCCATGATGGTTGTTCTGACGATGAACAACATCGAGTGTTGTATCACTGAAGGATTTTTATTCCATTGGACATGTGCAAGACTGTTCTTAGGGAGTTCCATAGTTCACCTTTAGCGGTGCATCCTGGAGTGAAAAAGATGTACTGAGCCTTGAGGAGCCAGTTCTTGTGGCCAAGGATGAAGCGTGCAGTTGCAGATTTTGTGTCTCGATGTTTGGTCTACCAGAAGGTAAAGGCTGAACATGGTCTTCCTGTTGGTATGCTACAACAGTTATAGATTCCTCATTGGATGTGGGAGGATATCTCAATGGACTTTTTTAATGGTATACCTCAACCTCAAGGAGAACATGATGCTATTTTGGTGGTAGTGTATTGTTTAACAAAATCATCCCACTTTATAGTTATCAAGGAGTCAAGCTTAGTGGATGTTTTGTCAAGGCAGTATCTGGAGGAGGATGTGAGAATTGATGGCTTCCTAAGGATGATCATTTCATATCAAGATCCTGGTTATCCATATAGGGTGTAGAGAGGTCTCCAACATGATTTTGGTTCTCTGATATGCCTTAGCATTTCTTTTCATCCTCAGAAGGATGGTCATATAGAGCAGACCATCCGGACTCTTGAAGACATATTACGCTCTTGTGTCCTGGATTTTGTAGGTTCATGGATGAGGCACTTACCCTTGGTGGGGTTTGCCTAAAACAATAGTTTTCACTCCACCATTGGTACGGCACCGTTTGAAGTCGTGTATGGTCGGGCTTTCCGTTCTCCATTATGTTGGACTGAGTTTGGAGAGTGAGTAATTCTTGGACCAGAACTAGGGGAGAATACTACAGAGATGGTTCAGGTGATTCGTGAGAGGATAAAGACAATACATGATCATCAAAAATCATATGCCGGTCAAAGGAGTAGATCCTTAGAGTTTGATTTTAGGGATCACATGTTTCTGAAGGTTACTCCCCATCGTGGTCAGTGAAGGATTGGTCATGGGAGTAAGCTTTCACCCCAGTTTTTTGGTCCTTTCATGGTTTTGGATCATATTAGAGATATGGCGTATAGAGTAGCACATCCCCCATAGATGAGCTAGATAGATGATTTTTTCCATGTATCACAACTCTGTCATTATCTTCATGATTCCTTTCACACATTCAATTGGGGATAGATCAATGTTTATGATGATGCGACATTTGAGTAGCGACATGTGGAGATCCAAGACCACAAGGATAAGGTGTTTCCAGGGCTTTCTATTCCCTTGGTTCGTGTCTTGTGGTGACACGGTGTCATGGAGGAGAGTACCTAGGAATGTGAGTCAAAGATACATGCTCGGTACCCAGAGTTGTTTAATGTTTAACTCTTTTCATGTAACGATGTCCCATTTGTGATTATAGATATTTTTTGTTTATGATATGGAATTCTATGGTTGCTTCCTATGGCTTACTCACTTTTGGGAGGTATCTCGATGGGTGGTTGTTCAGAATTAGTTTCTGTTTCTTTTTAGGTTGGTTTTGAATTCTGGAAGATGGGAATGTTTTGATAGGTATCTTATGTAATGGCTCGGACTTCTGTGGTCCATTCCATTGGGAAAATATGGTGTTTGAGGTGTTCCGAGAGGTCCAGGTGACTTATCCCCAACACTTTGAAAATATTTAGTTTTGTGAATAGTGAAACATAAACCTTAGGTGAACAGTGTCATTGATAACCTTCTATGAACAGTGTAATCAGTGACCTTCTGTGAATAGTGTCATTGGTAATCGTATGTGAACAGTGCAATGGTAACCTTATTTGAAGAGTGGCATTGGTGACCTTAGGTGAACAGTGTAATCGATAACGATATGTGAACAGTGCAACTATGAGGTTCCATTAGTGATGTTCCAATGGTAGCCTTTGCCTCTGCCAAATTTCATGTTCATGAACCGTGTATCCATAATTGTGAGGATTCAATGGTGACCTCTTTCCATTTCCAAATTTTGAGTTCATGAACAGTGTTTCTAGAATAGTGAGGTCCCAATGATGACCTCTTTGACAAATTTTGAGTTTATGAACATTGTTTCTAGAACGGTGAGGTCCCAATGGTGAGGTTTCATTAGTGAGGTTCATGAACAGTGTTTCCATAATGGTGAGGTTCCAACGGTGAGGTTCATGAACACTATTTCCAGAACGAAGAGTTTCCAACGGTGAAATCTTTCCTACGCCAAATTTTGTGTTCTTGATAGTGTTTTCCAGAACGGTGAGGTTACAACGGTAATGTTCCAAAGGAGAGGTTCATGAACAGGGTTTCCAGAACTGTGAGGTTCCAACGGTGAGGTTCCAATGATGAGGATCATGAAAATTGTTTTTCCTTTACCCAATTTCGAGTTTGTGAATAGTTTTTCCAGCTTCCTATAGTTTTGCCCCTTTAACATTTCGTTTCACGTAAAATGCATTTAAAGCCTCATTTAAAGGACTCTAACCCTGATTCAAAGGCCATAAATCCTATATTAATTATTGTTAAGGCTTGAGATGTTTTTACATGGTCAAAATGTGTGGTTTAATGTGGTCTACTATTAATGGGAAATCCAACATATCTTAAATCATCTCTTCGTTAAATCTTCTAAAGGGACAAGATATCCTCCACCCTAATTCTTCCTCCTTGTTCTCAGTTATGAGATGCTTAACCATTCATTCCATCCCATATGACTTCCACAATCAAACATTCTTCCTAGGATTGGTTCCTCTCAATTTTGATTCAACCAATAAATATCTATCAATCTTCTATATAAGTTGTCATGGGGGGAGGAGATCATAACATGTTGTGTGGCTCGTTCTTGTATAATGAATGCCAAGAACTGTTTGAGGTAGGGTATTCATTTCTTCTCTTTTCTTTTATGTGAAACTGAATAGTTTGCATGTTTTATCCCACTTGATGACAATAGAATTGACATAATAAATATATAAACCAGATAAATAAATTCATATCAATAGTATGTTATGGCCTCTTGTTTTTCTAGATAGTATGATATCTATGCTTACTGTGTTTAGAATTTCGTTATTCATGGAAATTGGTAGAGAACGTAAAGTTGGAATTAATATATTTTTGTTTGTCTAAAGATTAATAGGCACCTAAATGAATCTGGTTCTTCTTGTTTTAATTTAATATTAATCATATTGATATAGTAATCATGTCTAATTATTTTTTATAACTTACTGGTTAGGTTTCCCGAATTTGGATCCTATGAATAATAAAATGATTAATCCAAGATGGATTAATGAATTGGTTGGTTGATAAAACATAATTCATTATAGGGTTCTGATTTAACCTCTTACTTGTTTAAGGTCCAAGAGCCCAATTGATATGATGGGTTTTTTTATTTTTCTTGAGTTGTGATGTGATCCTGGAAGGCTATTGTGATATGTGGGGGTAGAGAGGCCGATTGGTTGTGGCAGCAAATGACGCCTAGAGTGCCGATATGCATCTGTTTAAGCATATGGGTGTTAGGGAGGACACCGTGGATGATGGAATAGGTGGATGTGAATGTTTGGATGCTGGATTATTCTTATTAGTTGTTTATCTTTTTACATTCCCCACTAACCAAGGCAGCTGGTCTTTCTTACCCTTCATCCAAAAGTTCTGAAGACACACGGGGTATGCCATGTGCTTTCCGTGTTTATCTACTTAATGGAGGATGGGTCTAAGCTCTTTCTATATACAGCAGGGACTCGACGGGTAGTTCATCTACTCAACATGTTGAGCACCCTTGTGTTTAGTAGCATAGAACATTTTTCTAGAATTCCTTGGAATATAGGAAAGTAATGCAGTAAATAAATAATTTAATAAATAATGTTAACCCATGGGGTAGGAGCTTGCCGGGAGGCAATGCTAAGGATCCAGTTTTAAAGGGACAGTGGAGTTTGGGTGTGATGCTAATGAAATATAATTTGGAAATTTTTAATGGTTAATTAGTGATTAAAGAATTAATTAATGTAAATTACAACTGATAATAAAGAAATGATGTAATGTAATTAATCTCTTTAAATGTTTGTGTGCTTATAGGATACCTTGTCTTAGAAGTGGTAGCTGGGAGTCTGAGAGACGATAGCTACAGTTGTTTCTAAGACAAGGTTATGCTCATAGTGTGGTTGTGAGATATAGTATATTCTGTAATTTTTGTGTTTCTATACACTAATCAACCCCATCAGTAAGGGAAACTGACACCCTGGGTATTCTGATCCATGGGGGTGTTTTCCCCAACATTTCAGTGGGAGGATGGATGGCTGACTACCCCCTTTAGCCCCCACTCTCTTCTATTGGTAGTTACTTGTGATGGTAGGCACATCGGTTAGTTTTCCTTATATATGTGTGTAGAGGGATGTAATGTCTTGTGTTTATTCACACACATATATTCTGGATATAGTTTCTTATGGACTACTATATTCTAACTTTTATAGGTTGTGATGGCTTGAGGATCCTTACTCGGTGTATGGGTTGTAATGGTGTTAAGTATATTACTGGATGTATGATACATGTTATGTGAGGTGTGGTAGCTCTCAGAAACTACCTGGTTACTTGCTTACGTGGATGTGGTTGTTTTGTTTCATGAGGTGCATGATGTGGTGCTTTTCCGAGGTGTCTGCGGGCAAGCCTTTTTGGAGAGAGATTCTTAGGACGTTCGATGTTGGGGAGAAGCAGAAAACCAGTGGGGATGTAGTAGCGGGGTACCATTGATATTCTTTTTTATATTATATGATATTATATGCATTACTTGGTGAGAGTTTCCATGGGTAGGCTGGTATCATAGTATACCTATTTAGGTGATGAGTTAGGTTCACTAGTTGTTCACTATGCTTTAGTATGCTTTCTTTACTTTTGAACGAGAGGCTCCGAGGAGGATCCTACTGAGTATACTATTATACTCACCTAATGTATATATAAACTATTTTTCAAGTCTAATCGAGTAGGTTGGATATCAGGATGGTTTATACTAGCTTTGGGTTGTGGGAGCTATTTGGGCTTCATCATTGCTATTATTTTTTACTTTCTTTTCGGTACTTTTTGTTTTCCCATTTTAGTTGTAGTAGTTTTTCATGACAATAAAAATGTGAACTTGGGTTTTCATTTATATTTTAGTATGAGTTGGATTTGGTCAGTGTTTATCTTATCTCTCTCTTCTGTATGTGTTCTCTTAGAGGGTAATGCCTCCTATTTGTGTGTTTATTATACCCTTGGTGCTAGTCTCCAACCTAGGGCCTACTGGAGGAGGCACTCGGGGGATCATTATCTCCCTTCTCACATTGCCAACCCAGGAGGGGTACACATTGTGGGGAGGGTAGTGACAATATAAATCCCTTGAATTTATATTATTATTATACATATGAAATTTACTCGATATAAACATCCATCTAGTGTACTTTATTTCATAGTGCATATTATTCAAAATTTACTAATGTTGTTTGATTTTTATTCCCAATCTCAGCATCATTTGGGATGGTTTATGATTTTGTCTCCTTTTGGGGAATTATTTTATATTTGTATCAAAAAACTAATATATTTTATTATAGAGTTTTATCAATTTAAATTAAATGTTTGTTTTTGGTTTTTCACTATTTATGTACCCAATATATTTAACAACATTTTTATAGAAAACCAAATATGTTTTTTTACTCACTAAGGAATTTATTTTCATGGAAATACACATTTTTAATAATTTTTTAAAGACTATTTTTACTATTCTAATATTATTGAGGAAATAAATTTTTAATGATGTGTTAAAAATAGGTTTAAAAGGAATCTTTGAATTATTTTCTGAATGAGTTAATTTTTACTATTACCAAAATTGGAAAAGGAATCATTATTTTAAAATAAAATACCTAAATGGAATTTTCACCCTCCATAATAACTCATTTCTTTAAATCCACCATTACATGTTTTCATGATTCATATCAACAAACAAATATGATAATTCTGGAAATTGTTCGTATCAATAAGTGAATTTCAATATGAAAATTTTATTTTCCTCAATAATTTCATAATTTAATATATATTGTATTTATATTCCAATTAAACATCACTCATTATATTATTTATTCTTCATTGTTCATAGGTTTTAATGCTACCATCCTTATTATTTATCTTGGTCTATTATGATAAGTTTGACATTGGATATACTATTTTGATACCATTATACATATTATTTTTTATGGTTAATGACTGTGATTTTTTATTGGAGAGCTTATTAAAATTACATATGATAATTCATAAATTTTATTTTTTTTGTAGATTATGTTTCACCCCTTTTATGTAATGAATTAAATTCATATATTTTATATTGGTAAGGGTCCACTATATCCTCTTGATGTATCAATATGTCTATTGAGTCAAACTTGATTTAGTATTTAGCTATGGAAATACCCATTTATATGAGATTTCTTGGAATTAGGACATGATATGATATTTAGAATGTTGAGTAATAAAAATTTCCTCATTATGAGACTAGTATTTAGTCTTTTAATGCCCCATAATTATAAAATTAAGTCATTATATTTGTAGCATGTATGGAATGAAACACCAAGCATGTAAGGGGATAAAATATGTGAAGAAAAAAAATATAATTAATATTTTAAAAAAATCAAGCTTGGGTATGGCTTAAAATGATCTAAAATACAAATTTAGCATTTGTAACACACAACAAAGACTTCCTTCAATAGCTTTCGTTATAGTCATGATTTAGTTTTGTAGATCAAAAATATTGTATTTCATGTAATAAGATATATCCTATCTTTTCAATTAGAGGTCATAATAATTATTAAACAAATTATGTAAATCTATGTTTTAAGTAGATATAAAATGAATTTATTTGTATTAAATTAATTAAAAATGAATATAAGAACCAATTGAATATAAAGGAAATTGTTTATTCTCAGAAATGTGTTTCATCATAACAAACTAAATAAATTACTTTTTTTGAATTATATTAATGAAATATATATATTATATATTCAATAAAATATTTCTATATTCATAAATTTCATTTTATAGGCATAAGATGAGAATAAACCTAATTTTACCCATAAAAAATATATTTTTATAAAGTCATATTTACCACCTTTTAATTGAAAAATAATTTTAAATCAACTTTTTGTAACATTTAAAAACTATGTATGTCAAATTAATCTTAATTTTTAAAATTATCTTAGGGTTAATTTTTTGTTTTTTTTCTTAAAAGATTCTTTTTTTATTAATGTTGTAAAATAATGAATTTTAATTCACATATACTATTTCATCAAATTTAATTATATGATTTAATTATACTTTTTATTGTATTAAAATTATAATGTAATAAATTTTATATCAATAAATACAATTCATAAATTTGAATCAATTTCACTTTGATATTGAATATAAAAAACTTCTCTATCATAGGAATAGTTTTACTTCAAAACATCGCTTTGTGGTCCCTTCTACGAGATTACATTTATATTAAATTCTGACACTTTTATTATTCAAATATGGTAAAAGGGATACCATATTTTGAATATCAATTTTTTATATTGAAAAACAAATATAATTTTCTGTTTAAAATAATATTATTAAATGTAATTACAATTACATATATCAATTAAGAAAAAAATTAGCTTAACTAGGGACGAAACCTTAATCATTAGGGCCAAAATGACCTATAATATTTTCAAAAATACCTTATGTAATAATAATATTTAAACCCTACGATACATTGTATCTAGTTTTCTATATTATTGGTGGCACCTTCCATAGAAAAACCATGGTTGAACTTCATTTTTAAATGATTTATAAGAATGTCACTCCTCCTCCACTATAAAAACTCACTCACAGCTCCCACTTCCCCACACCTCACAACCCAAATTAGAATAAAATAACTCTAGAAACATATTATACTAGAATATGTACCCATAATACAAGATTCCTACCTTTTGGATGAAATCCATCCAAAAAATACCCTTGGATAAAACCAAAAGGAGTTACTGAAAGAAGAGGTAACAACCTTCTTCATGCTATTTTATTTTATTCTCATTAAATACTCCATAAATTATCCTTTGTCCATGGTTATATAATAAAATCAATATCCTAAATATATTGATATATTTTGATAGTATGGGTCATATCATCACATTTACAGAGTTCCATCAAATGGGTAACGAACATACCATTCGTGTATGGTGACTACCACCTCACAAAATTTTGTTGTTCATTATCCTTTTACCACCTCTCATGGTGGGAATTATTAGTGAAAATATATTTATATATTATTTATATGATACTTATAATTTCATTATGGTAAATAATCTTTTATATAAAACATACATTTATGCTTTCACTTTTGTAGGAATATGATAACATCGTTTGTGGTAGTGTGGGCTACAGCCTCCTCAAAGCGATGTGATTCATTGACGCTATATATGTAATGTATAAATAAAGGTTTTAATAAATTTATGTCACATATATTACATTAATATGATACTATAATGGTAATATACATATACATATATATTATTTACCTTTAATTATTTTAAATATGTTAAGGAAATGAAAGTAGTGTCCATGCATACATAAGACTTACCGTCTCTATAAATGTTGCATTTATTTTTCTATATAAAAATAATATGGATTATTCTGAATAAATATATACTGAATAAAAATGATAATTATTTCATGGTTTTAGTCTTGTATATCCTTAAATCATGATCTATATAATATTAAAAAATAACAATTAAAACATACCCGAAAAAAAGGCATTTATCATCTGAAATGATGAAAATAAAGAGAGGTTGTTAAAAACAGGTATGAAGATATTATAAGAATATAATATAAGACAATAGTAATATATTAATGATTCGTTTAAAGAATGTACTTGCATAAAACCATAATAAATGAATTTAAACCTGAAAGGAATGAAAAGGTAAGAGATTCTTGTCTCACTCTTCATTCTGTGAGGCATACATCATTTTACCCACCTATTTATTTTGTGTGGTGTACCTACTGACCATATTATTATATTATATCATGAATTATTCTATATTCATTTTTATTTCTATTTTAATTTTAATTAACTCACCCAGTGGGTTTTTCTTGTAGATTACAATGTGATAAAATTCATATTTGTAATATCCCTTTCTTTTGTGATTATTAACAATATCTAGAAATAGTCAATATATCATTATCAATTATCATTGGATATTTCCATAAGTATCAACA
The DNA here is from genome assembly GCA_963277665.1 of Viscum album. Lineage (NCBI taxonomy): Eukaryota > Viridiplantae > Streptophyta > Magnoliopsida > Santalales > Viscaceae > Viscum > Viscum album. Next base: position 1,174,365,991 of record OY728156.1, read on the forward strand.
TTCTTGTATGATATATTTTATTATTTCCTAGACCATATACCATTTACCATATGGTGTTCACTTTGATAGTTATTTGCATAACCGGGGAATTATTGATAAATTGGTATCTTTTATTCAATATCAATATTTCAGAAGGAATATTGATTATTAATTGAATAGATTATTCAATAAGATGAATGATTTTTAAATTAATTCCTTTTTGGTGTAGGACTGTATATATCTCATTGATTCATCGAAATATTATCATGACATAAATTAGTTGTGCAAACTAAATAGGTTTCTATATATTGTTTTAAACTATCTAGAGGATAGATCATTACAGTGGAAGATTCTATGTTCCTAACTCATGAAGTTGAATAATTAAATATTTCATTAATAGATATTTTTGTTATCATTTTTATTATCCATGAAATTTTTATATGAAATAATCTATAGATGGATTATATTCTTATTTTATCGATTAAATTGAATGAGTCTTCAATTTATTATCTTTCTATATTGAATTTGACTAATCTAGTTATTTAATTAGAATGTGTTTTTACTTATTTATCATAGCATGTAGATTTATTCTTTTTGATAATAATTTCATCCCCCTTACTAATCTTTACTAAGAATTTGATCTCACCCGTATTATGTTTATCTCCCCCAGGAATCCAAAAAAGTGTGTCAATAATGATATGCAAGGATAGGCTAGATTGAATAAAGGTATCCCCAAAGGAAAAAAATTATGTTATAATTAGTGTATTAATTTCTAATTCAAGACTCATGTATGTCTCTAGTTTATGAAGTCTAGGAAACAGTTTTTTCTAATGAATTAAATTCCGTGTAATAATGGAAATTTAGTGGTAGTATACACAAGAGTTGGGATTTTGTGGGTATGAAATTATAAATGGATTCAAATAAATATTAGTAGTAACCTTATGAACTAGATTTGGGAGAACATATATTAGAAAAGATATCCCTAAGTTTGACTTTGAAGATAAGTATAAATGAAAATTATATAGTTTCATTAAGGAAGATATGATGTGGGACTTCCTAGAAATAAGACCTTTTATTGATACTACAAGGGGACTTGGTTTTGGAAAATATGTACCTAGGATTAACAATGGTGACATGGTGCATAGGGCCTGAGTTGAGTATAACCAATTATATGATAATGTGCCATACTACGCACATGGTATGACATTATCATGGTATATTCTTAGGATAATTCATATTTTTTACAAACTATTATGATGGATTAGAATAGAGAATGACAATAACTGGCCTAGGATAAATCCTAGGTTAAGGAAGGACCAATGTGGAAGTAAATGGATGAATTATTTATGTGATAAGTATAGATTGGAAAACTACATAAAATGAATATTCAATTAATAAGAACAATGGATGTCCATAATAATTATTTAAACATAATAGTAATTATATTAATAAGGTTTTAGAAAAAGAAAACTTATATATCGGGTAAAAACCCAGTATATCAGGCAAGGCTACAGGACTTGAACACATGAGTGAAGGAAGATAATTGTTACACACCTACCACTAGCCAACATGATGTTCTAGTTAATCTATAATTTATTAAGCTATTTGTTTTTAAAAAATTATTAATCACTAACAAGTAATATACCCTTTTAGTTTTAAGAAATTAATTTATTAACCACAATGGATTTGGAGAATACTTAGAGGAAAATGTAGAGACATGTCAATATTTTTTGGGCTTTACAATCCATTATAATTGTATTTTAGTGCATCAAACATAAAAGTTAATATTTGGGTAACCATTTCAAGAATTCGTAGATGAATAGGAAATTGATCAATAAAAACAAAATTTATAGAAATTTTGAAATATAAATATTTCAACTACACATATTTAACTGTATTCTTTAGTAGTAATATAATTACCCAACATTTAGAAAATGATTTTGTAATAAAATTTTTCCTAATAACATAATTTTTTTTATCTAATGGTCATCTAAATCATGAGAGATTTATTGATTTCAGGCTCTCAACATTCCATTGAACATTCAATTGTTTTTTATTGATGACCTTAATCACTCCCTATAAATATTTACATTTTTCCGCTATGTATGTAACTCTACTTTCAAGTAATTTTCTCATATATAGAAACCTATTTATATGCTAGTTCATATGACCTTAGTAATTTTCATTCTCTATTTTAATGAGGTTGTTTTAAGAATAATTCTCATGAAGTGGGATTTCAACATAGGGAATAAAAAAAATTTATTACCAATATGGTGTTTAAATATAGAGGATTCAATTCATTTAAGATGGGGAGAATATACTGCCTCGAAATTATAAATTAAGAAAATTGTATTCGATAATGAGAAAGTCATGAAACACAAAGTACATATTGGAATAAAATATCCTAATAATTTACAATATGATTACCAATTTAAAGAAATTCAATTTCTGATATAGATTTAAATGAACTTAATACTGAGATATATTGAATTACACGTAGAAAACAACATTAATTGAGGGCTTGAGATATATAAAAGACCTAGTTTTACCAAACAATAATATATTAATAAAACATTTTTATTGGATTTAATAAGATATGAATTATCTATTAAATTTTAGGTTATTAATAATATTAACTAAAATATAAAAATATATGATTTACAAAAATAAAAAATGGAATCATCTATTACCAATTAATTAAAAATTAATACAAAAAAAATTAATATTAAGGAATGTTTTAATGACCATAATGGTTCTTTATAATAATAAATTAAATTAATTAATATTATATAATTATATTAATAAAATATATTTATATTATATCTTCATTCAAAAAAAATTATATTCATTAAATTATTTTTATATTTATAAAATTGTAACAAACCCAATTTTACGCATAAAAACAAATTTTGTTATAAATACCCTTTTACCAAATTTTAATGGGGAAGATATTGTAAATCAAATATCTTGAACATTTATAATTTATATATTTTAAAATAAGGTTCTATTTTTTAATTAGAATATAAAAATTATTCTAGGTTGAATTTATGTATTTTTATGAGAAGATTCATTATTTTGATGAATTGTGAAAATAAAAAAAAAATTAATTCAAAATTCATTTATAATATTATTAATATTTCTGGTTAAATTATATTGTTGTTTATTTTAAAATTTTAATTAGCTCAGATGTATTTAAATTAATCAAATGTAGGTCATTTAAATAATTTTCCCTTCGAAATTAGATATAAAACATCACACACTATTGAACATTTTTATATTAAAAGCCACTTTCTCAAAACATCTATGAGATTAAATTTATATTAACTTATACCACTTATGTAAGACCTAGAGATTTTTTGATATATATGTTTTTTCAAAATAATTTAATCTTTTGGTTACTTTTCATTTCACACAATGCTAAAAATTGTTCATATATTTATATATATATTTATATTAGTACACTATGTTTGGATTTCCTTATATGCAATGAAAAATAAATAGTTCACTAAAAAATAATATAAAGTTGATTTTTATCTATAATAAGAACTTACTTAAGCATACATTTCATAAAAGAAAGAATTTCCTCTATAGCTTGCGTAACACGCAACACCGACTGTTTCTGAAAATAATATATTGTTAAGAAATATATAATAATATATAAGCTATATGTTAAATTATAATTAATGAATAATATTATCTATATTATGTAAATATAAGTTTTTAACAGAATATAAAATGAATTAATAAGTTATGAATTATTTCAAAATAAATGTATGAACCAAATGAATATAAATAGATTATTTTCATAGAATAATGTTATTATGGTCACAATGTTGTTTAAATCCAAATAAATTATTTATTTATTTTAATAAACAAATTTTAAATTAATATATATTTTATATATCCATGTAAATATTTTTTATATTCATCAAATAGGTTTTACAAGCACAAGATCAGAATATACCAAATTTAACCCATAAAACTAAATATTTTTATTAAGGTAATTTTACCACCTGTTAATGGAGAGCCTTTTTTAAAGATAAATTTGAGAACTTTTATAAATATTAAATGAGAAAATAATCTTAATATTTTATATAAAATAATAAAAATTTTGTTAGGGTAAATTGTTGTTATTTTTCTGTGATTTTTTATTTTTTAATGAATTGTTAAAAATAGAGAATTTTAATTCCAAACTGATTTTTCTTCCAAAATATATATCTATGAATTATAATTAAACTTGTTTTTAAATTAGATTAATTATTTATCTGTTAATACAATTGAGATCATTATAATTAATTTCACTTTGAAATTTACAATAAAAATATAGAATACTTTTGAATATTTTAACACTAAAACCCTCATTATCGTTCCATAAGAGGGATTATATTTAAATTAATTTCTACCACTTCTATGTTTGGGATTTGAAGAAATGGATTCCATATATGTAATAATAATAATTTATAAAATCTAATAATTTCCACTTATTTTTGACCCAAAAAATAGTGAAAATAATTAAAATTATTTACAATGATTAAGTGTAAATTAAATTTATAGGTGACTAAACCATAAAAGTAAGGCTGAAAACAAAATATAAAATATTGAAAACCCTATTATGTGTAAATATTTAGAATTTATAATCCATTGGATCTATTGTGTAACATTATTTGATCTAGTTTCATTAAAAAATGTGGGCGATGTTCCTTTTTTCCAAAATATTACAACAGTGCCACTCCTCCGCCACTATAAAAGGCCTCCTCTCCTCCCACTTCCTCACACCCCTCAGAAAACATTGCTTAGAACAAAAACTACCCAAATAACTTTCCAAAATACCTCCCTTCCACCTTGATTACTAACATTGAAAAGAAATCCATCCAAGGATGCCCTTTGGTGCAAACCAAAAGTAGTTATATGATGAATAGGTTACATCCTTCCTCAACCTCCTTTCTACTATTTTCATTCTCCATCCCCTAAAATATAATTATTTTATACATATATAAAAAATATACTATATAAACTGATATTTGGTTTAATTAAGGTTTTTAAACACACTTACAAACACCACCATCTAATGGGTAATGAAATTATCATTTATGTATGTTGAACTACCACCTTATGAAACAACTGTTGTTCATTTTTTCCTTTCCCACCATTCATGGATTGTAATTATGATGGAAACTATATTTATATTTTATATTTTTGATATATATAATTTCTATATTATTTTTTTCTATTATAACACATTACTTTATTCCATAAATTATGTGTAAACATTATAACAATGTTTGTGGAAGTGTGAACTATCATCCTATCAAAGTGATGTTATTTGTTCACACGATACATGAAATGTATAATTAAATATTTTAATTTAAAATATGTGACATAAAAAAATACATGTGATTCAGGAAAAAATTACCTTTCTAGAAATATAATATATACCATTTTATTTATTTCCCATTCACAAACCTAAAAAGAAATAATTTCCTCTTTGGATGTTTGGACATCCACCTCCTCAATGTGGTGAAATTCCTTTTACATAAAAATAATTATATAGATATGTATATTTTATTAAATAACATGGTATTTGTGATATAATTATCCCTTTGGAAATAACAATTTAACTTACCTTATTTCCATAACTACCATTGAGGAATGGGAACATTACTCATGCGCTAATACGTCTAACAGTCTCCTTGATTGTAACATTGCTTAATTTTTCACAAACATATTTTATGATTGGTTTTAAAATAATAATTACTATATAAATATGATAATTATTTTTCATAGTTTTATATAATGACCAATTGGACCACAGTAGACCAACCAAAGTCTTTTTTTAACACATGAGCCATATATTAATCACAACACCCTACATAAACATATTTTTTCTAGTAGTTTTTTAAACATGGTAATAACTGATGTGAAGGTAATATTATACATGAACTTTTTTACAAATAAAGAATTTAGTTAACATATTTTTATTATTCATAAATAAAAATACATGAGTGAAAAGTCAGACACAATGTAAGTTATTTCATCTCACTCTTTATATCCATGAGATATATGCATTTTTCACAGCTCACGCCAATTTTGTGGTGTATATACTACACATAAATGTATTATATTCTACTTATAATTAAATATATGTGTATTTACATAACAATGTAATGATTGTTTTTCATTATATTTATGTTTCAATATTTACCAAATGGGTAAAAAAACTGTATCAATTTTCCTACAATGAGACACATTCCATGTTATACACCTATATTTTTATGTGACATTTATAAATAGAATATAATTTTATATCCTTAATATAATTAATTTCATGATATTTTATGATCCATGAAATTTTATATTCCTACTTGGGGAGTATTATTCAAAGTTATGTATCATAATATTATATTGAAACTACCTCTCCATTTATCAAGATTGTTTTTTATCATGTTTTTATTGATGTAATCATATGACCTATCATTTAGGAAAACTGTTGAATTTTCACCACATTTTTTTATTCTTAATTTATTCATGTATTAGTACCATTCATTCCACTATTTTGTACATATGATAATTAAGAAAATTTATTTTTATAAAATATGACCCTACCACTCTATTCTTTCAGAAATACAGATTCTTTCAAAACTATTATTTGAAAAATGGGATTACAAGAATATTATAATAATATATAATGGTCATTAAAGGAATTGTTTACTTATATTTGTGTTTTTTCCAATTTTTTCAATGAAATATTCATATCTATTTCCCAACAAATAATTTTTCAAACCTTTTACCATTTAAATAGAATATTTTATTTACCTCAAATGATATATACTGATTTAACGGTTATCGTTTAATTAATGATTCCTTTTCATGATTAAAAGGGAAAATTTAATGATTTTTAAAAAATATATTTTTTTTCAATGAAATCGCTTTCATATGTTTTTCAAGTTCCTTTTACATGTTTTCAATGAAAATTGAGTTTCAAATGGTTTTCATGTTCCTCTAGAAATAATCAAAGTAAAATGTGTTCCAAAATATTTTCAATGAATCATTTATAAGTATTCAAGTTTATTTTCATTAAAATTATTTTCAAAAGGTTTAATTATTTAAGAATCAATTTTTAAAGGAGAAAGGATAATTTCCTAAATTTTTTTAAAATAAAATTGAAAATTATATTCCCATATATGATAAAATCCATTGGTGTTACCCAATAATTTATATGAAATCTATTAAATATTACCATTCATATTATTAGATTTAGTGGTTTATATTTTTTTCCCTGATGTTTATGAAATCTATTTCTTATTCATGGGTTATATACTTATAAAAGTATACTTTTTTCATGTGTTATGATTTTATGATATTGTTGTAAAACCTATCTCTTTTCTAAAGGCTAATATATGATTACATGTTTATGACACCAATTTCATTTCATGAGTTATAATATGTTTCTTTTTGATTTTTTGAAACATGTATGTATGATTTCATTGTGATATGGGTGGGACCTGATTCTCCATACAATGAATTATGTAATGATAAATGATTTATGATATTAAAAGGTATACAAGAGGGAATATGATTCTGGAAACAAGAGGTTACACATGAGGAAATCACAAGACGAAAAAAATAAGGGTACATGGTAGGACATCCAAAACAAGAAACAAGTAGGTACATGGGGGGACATCCCATGCCTGAAACAATAGGGTACCCGAGAGGGAATTCCAATCCGAAAATAGTTACACTTGTTATTATACAAATCCTAACATGTTTTAATGGTCTTGTTTGAAAGCCTTGAAATATGACTTCTATATTCTTATGTGTCCTACACAATTCTATTTCGTATTCTTATATTATTCTTTTGTGGATCATGTTATTTATTTTCTTATTATTCATGCCTTATGAAATAAAAATATTTATTTCATGATTAATTTTTATGATTACTGAAATGTAGTGTATAAACTTCTAATGATCATGATAATGTTATCATACCCATATTTTTAGTATATGTGTACACATTTAGTTTATTTACCCTTAATTAGCATTTTAGCTCACCCATTTTTATATTTCCCTTCCCCATGTTATGATAAATGGTTTTTAATAACAAATAATAATGGGGAAGATCATTTTAAGAAACATTAAATATATTTCAATGAGTTATAATTCTTTTCCCTATTTTCCAAGGTACTAAAATAATAATGTCTTTGGGAATATATGTTTTGTAATGTTTTCTGTATTTTGTAAAATTTATGAAATTTCTATGTATATCAAGAATGGTTTGTTATAGTTGGTATCAAATTTAATTTTTAGTTATCCTTTGGAATCATGGATTATAAAACCATAGTTAGTACACTATGGAAGTGAATAAAGATAAATATAAGGATGAGGAAAGGTATCGGAAAATGTCCTGGAATTTTAGTAAAGGATTGAGTGAGTGGTTTCTTCTAAATAATCTATTTATGGATACTAAAAGTGTATTTTCTCTATAATTGATGATACTTGGGTTAAAATCGTTAAAAAGGTGTCCTAATCCCAACTCGAGGTAATCTTGTTCACAACAAAGGGCCTTCTTTCACACAAGGTTTTCTACTCATAGAGGACAATATTATTAATTCAAAATATCTCCATGAACCATCTAAAAGGATTTAAAAAAAGTTGGCTATGTGTAACCAAGGATAAAAAAAAGGTGTCATTGATTAAATAAGGTGTCATAATATAGACATCAAATAAGTGGGTTTTCATTATTCTGTGGATCCTCTCTCTGATAATTGTTTCTTACTCTATGAATTTTATTTTAGTTAGTGTATGCAATACTAAGGAACCACATTAATGGCGATTGTAAGGAAAAATGCAGTGATTGTCCTCCTGAGAAACCAAATTCAATGGTAGCTAGAATGAAAAGTCATGTTTTTATACTCACCCAAATTTCTCATGTTATTAACCACACTAGACACCAAAATGAGAAAAGGATGGAATAAGAGTCTGTTGAGTACTTCATGAGGCAATTTTTTCCTTCATTCAGTAGTAATTCTAATCCACTTGTTGCTAAAAAATGGATCAGTACCACTGCAAATATATTTTCCCTTATACAATTTTTCAAACATTATAAATTCATTCTTGTTATTTATCAATTAGAAGGTGAAGCATATTAGTAGTGGGAATTATCAATCACATTATTTGGACAAGAAAATGAAGATATAGTTCTAAGAAAAATATAAATACCACGGAGGAAAGACAATAAGGCTTTCATTATGCAAAAAATGTTGGAAGAAACATAGAGGGAATTATCTTAAAGGGACTACTAAATTTTCTATGTGTGGAAAGGAAGGTCATTGAGTGGATGACCATTGATGTGATGTGAGGAAGTTATATAATTATGAAAATAATGAGAAATACCCACAGAATTTACCCTACACACTTTAGTGTTTCAATTTCATGAAGTATGCCCATTACACTATGATGTTCCCTAATTAAAGGACTAATATAAATGGTGATCCACAAAAACCTCTGATGAAAAAGGACAAAGGGAAATATTATTTGATCATAACGGATGACATGAACCAATATAATTAAGAAATTAAAATCCTCTCCTCCGTAGTTCAAAATTTTATGTTCGATTTTGTATGAATAATCCCTATAAAAGCCTTATTGCTGGTCCTTCAGTGATATTTCATGTGATTTTGTTTAACTACATGGACTATGGTATAATTAAATCATTTTTTTTATTCTATTGGTTAATGGATGGACACGTGTTTCCCATGAAAATATTTTTAATATAAGATAAATTATTTTTTATGGAATAAAAAATGAATTATATTTTTGACACGTTACAAGGTTAACAATTTATGGAATGTTTATATTAATCATTAAATGAATTTTGTGATAATTAATGTATTATCTAAAAATATGCAGATTTATGAAATTTTGGATAAAATATTATAATTTTTTGTTTTGAAAAAGGTAGATGTAATTATCTATCATTCAATTTATTGATCTCATGATATGTTATTGCTTCATGAATGACATATCCGCCTATATTTCCTAAAATAAAAGATGATGTGGATGTTGGTCCGGGAATAAAAAATAATGAGATTGTAGAGAATCAAGTATGTATATCAACTAATGAAAATTATTTAATCCTTGGGAAAGGATCTTGAAACCAGAATTATTATCATAGTACCATATTTTCTGATGAATCAAATGGCGCCTTTGGTCATCACATATTTCATCATCTTTTATTATTAACCTTATCATCACCTTGTTCTCAATCACACTCTATTAGACAATTTTGGTAAGATTTCTCTTCAATGTCTATGTTTTCACATCCCACCTATGTTCTCCCATGTGGAAACTCATATATATGGGTAACAATTATGTATCCAACAATCCTTTTTAAAAGGGTATTTTACTATTCATTTTTATGATGTGGGTTCTTATGAAATGAAAATTCAAGTATTAAACATTTAATAACCCAGATGAATTTTGATAGAGAAATTAATTTTATGGTAGCTAGAATGTAACCCCATGATATTTTTTGAAATAAATTTTTTTAATTGAATATAATATTTTCATTTTGTTCACTTCCCGAAACACTAAAAATAGTTATTTTTAAATATTAATGCACTGTCTTAAGATTGAGTTATTCAAAATTCAATGTTAATCATGTAATACAAGAAATGTTAAGGTTATATTTCTCTATATAAAAAACTAATGTAAGCTTATGCTTCAGGCCAAACTGACTTTCCTCGATCGCTTGCATAACATGAAAGACTGAGTGTTTTCAAAAATAATATATTATTAAAAAGTAATATATAACTTATCTATTAAATTAAATTTTAATAAAATTATTATCTAAGTAATTAAAATATATTTTTTCACACATATATAAAATGAATTAATGTGTTACAAATTATTTAGAAATGAATATAAGAACCAACTAAATATTAAGAGGGTATGCTTGTAGAAAAGTATTATTATGATCACAAAGTCATCTTAATCCTAGTAAATTAAATTAATTAACATTATTAAGTAATTTTAATGAAATATAAATTTTCTATATCAAAGGAAATATTTTTGATATTTGTCTAATATATTTTATAATAATATCAATGGAATAAAACCAATTTTAGACATAAAACCAAATATTTTTATTAAGAAATGTTTACCGCCTTCTAATGGTGAACATATTTTAATTCTAAATTTTGGGAATTTTATAAATATTATATGCCAGAATAAAATTAATATTTGAAATTATATAATAATAATTAGTTTATGGTGATTTTTTAATTTTTCTTTAATGTTTTATTATTTAATTTAAATTCAAAACTACATTTTGATCAAATTTATTTATACAACTAAATTATATTTTATGTTGGTCATAATGTATAATTAGATTAATTTTTTATAAATCAATCCAATTTAGGTCATTTGAATCAATTTCACTTTGAAATTGACTATAAATACACAGAACTCTATTGAACATTTTTACATTAAAAACTAATATTTTCGTCCTATCTATTTTATTATATATAAATTAATTTATGACACTTATGTGTTAGGATTTTGGAAAATTAGATTCCATATTTGTAATAATTATAATATATAATTTACAATTTCCTCAAAATAATTTTTACCAAAAAGTGTTATTAAATTAATTACAATTATTTACAATAATTATGTATAAATTAAGGTTACTAATGGACTAAACCAAAACCTTAAGGCCCAAAACGACCTATAAACATTTCCAAACGTCATTGGATGGATATAATTTGACCCTATCATATTCTGTATCGATGTTTGACCATTATTGGATCAAATTTTAATAAAAAAATGTGTGTGGGATATCCGTTTTTTCAAAATATTACAAATGTGCCACTCATCCACCACTATAAAGGCCTACTCCTCTACCACTTCCTCACAACTCTCAAGACACTTTTTATCGACCCAAAATTGAAAAAATAGATCCGAAAAATACGTCCCTTACTCCTTGAATCCACTATTTGGGCAGAAAGTTGTCTAAGGAATCCCATTGGTGCAAACCAAAATGAGTTAACAAAATAAGATATAACATCCTTCTTCAAGCTCCATTGTTATATTTTCATTATTCACACAATAAAATATCCTTATTTCATACTTATATAAATAAAAAAATTATCCAAAATATAATTTTATTTTATTATATTAAGATTATGACCTACACATACACACCACACCATCTAATGGGTAATGAACTTACCATCTATGTATTGTGAACTACCGCCTCATGAAATAAAGATTTATCATTTTCCATTTCCCACATTTTATGTATGCGAATAATGAAGGAAACTATATTTATACAGGTTATATTATATATATCATTTAATTTTTTAATTTTTTTATCACAAATTTCATTATTCTTTCTGTAACGTGTAATCAATATAACATTGTTTGTGGAACTGTGGACTACCGCCCCCTCAAAGTGATGTGATTCAATCACACGATACATGGAATGTTTAAAGGATGATATTAGTTAAAAAAGGTTACATGAAAAACATATATATAATATTCATTATATAATTACCATTTTTGAAATATAATATATAAAATTTTATTTATTTCTGATTCACACACTTAAAAAGTGATAATGTCGTTTGTGGATGTGGGGACTACCACATCCTCCATAGGATGTGATTCATTTTACATAAAATGAAATATATATATAGGTATACATTAATTAATAATATTATCTTTATGATATAATTATCATTCTTGAATGATTAATTTTACTTACCTTCCTTTTGTGATGATCATTAAGATATGGGAATGTTACTAATGTGTACATATGGCCTACTATCTCCCTGATTGTAATGTTGATTCATTTTTCAAAAACATATTTAATGATTGGTTTAAAAATAATAATTAATGTTTACATATTATTATTATTTAATGATTACTATTCCGGAGAATCTTATATAATGATCCCTTTTACCATAGTTGACAAACAAATTTTTTTTTAACAAATGAATCGATTTGGGTCAAAACACATGACATAATCTTATTTGATTATATATTTGTATTCATCATTGTAATAAGTGAATTAAAAGTTATAATAAAAATGAAAAATGTTCTAAATAATGTATATAATTAAAATATGTTTATTGTTTAGAAGTATAAAGACACAAGATCCAATTCAGACTCAATATAAGGGAATTTCATCTCGCTCTACATTTCCATGAGATACATTCCATAGTCCCTACTCGCCTATTTTTCCCGGTGTATGTATAATTCCCATTAATTTATTCTACTCATATTATACATAAATATATGGGCATTTAAATATTAATTTCATGTTCTTTCTAACACGGTGTTTAAGATTCATAAGTTTTGAAATCAGTAAATCAATTTACTCTATATTTTTATTTATTGAGTGACATGACATATTATATACCTATATTTTTATATGAGGTGTATAAACTAAATTGTATGTGTTATATAATGAATGTCCTTCTTTTCATGAAATTTTATGCTCCATTTAATTTTATTTTCCAAAAATGGGGGGTATGATTCAATGTTATCATGTGATAGGAGTTTATTGCATAAATGTCACTATTTAGCTGGAGTATTTATGATCATGTTTTTAATGATAAAAACACATCATCCAGATTTTCAAAACACTCATGAATTTTCATCTACTATAGTTAGTGTTTATTTCATTATGTATTAGTTCCATTTTCCACTCTTTATTACATAAGATAATTAAGAAAATGTTTTTAAGATAATATTTCCTCACCTCCCTACCCAGTAGATAATATGTGTTCTTTCAAAACCATTATTTCAAAAAATTGGATTCGATGAATATTCTACTAATTCTATAAGATCATTAATGGATATTTTTATTGATATTTCATTTTTCTAACTTTTTAAATATATTATTATTTTCACATTCTAAAGAACACATTTATCTAACCATTTGACATGAAATGGAATATTCTTATCAAATCATATGGCATGTACTGATTTAAATGCCATAATTTCATTAATTATTAATTTTCATGTTTAAAAAAATTAAGTTCTATGAAAATATTTTTAAATGAAATTTTCAATGAAATTTTTTTCCAAAGGGTTTTAATCCTCTTTTATTTTTGATCAATGAAAAATGGTTTTAAAAATGTTTTCAACATCTTTTATAAGTTTTAAAATAAAAATGGATTCAAAAATACTTTCAATGCTTCCTTTATTAATTTTAATTTTAATTTTCTTGTAAATGTTTTCCATAAGGATTAACGTTTTAAGAGTCATTTTTCAAAGGGGAACGGATAATTTCATCATTAAGTGTTGTTAATTGTTCTTTCAAAATTATTTCCCATATAAGATAACATTTGTTGTTGTTACTCTTGCATGTATATGGAAAAGAATTAATGTTACCATTTATATTCATTCTGTGAATGGTTTACCTTTTATTTAATTATGTTTACAAAATCTGTTTCTCTTTCCGAGGGTATATGATTATGAATCTGTCTTATTTTCATTTGTTATGCTTTGATGAAATGATTATGAAACTAGTATCATTTCCCAATGTCAAAGACTGATTACTTATTTATGACATGAATTTCACTTCATGGGTTATGAAATGATTGTTTATTATTTTTTGGAACATGTGCATACAACATAATTATGAGATTCATGGGGCTTATACAACCCTCAATTTTATTGGGTAATGATAAAAAAATTTAACATAATAAATAGTACATGGGAGGGCATCCCAAGCACAAAATAAGATAGTACATGGTAGGAATCCAGTAATGGAAATAAGAGGGTACATGAGAGCACATCCCATGTCCGACACAAGAGGTTACACAAGAGGAAATATCAATACCAATATATGATGGTATTTGGGAGGGAATCCCATACCCTAAGTAGTTATATAGGTTATTATCCCATGAATACCACGTTTCGAATACATTGGTATACATCATTGACATAGGGATTTTTATATGCTTAGGTGTCTGAAAAAATTCTATGTCATATTCTTATATTATGATTTGATAGATCATGTTCATTATTTCCTAATAAATCATGTTGTATGATCTGCAATTAATTATTCCATCATTCACGTTAATTAGCTTTGATATGTAGGATACGATCTTCTAATTACCACGATCATGAGATCATAACCTTATGTTCATGATATACTTACACATTTCCTTTATTTACCCTTATTAAGAAATTAATATCAACTCTTTTTATGTTTTCTATCTCCAGGTTATGATGAAAAGTTTTTATATTGAAATAAAAAGGTGTAAAATCTATGTTATAAACATTAATGATATTTTACTAGGTTGGAAGTTCTTTTTTCCATGTTTCCAAGGGAATAAAACTAATATGGTCTTTGGGAATCTGTTTGTTGTAATGTATTAAGTATTCCTAAAAATTTATGGAATGTCTCTGTATGCCAATACTGGATCATTATAACTAATTTTATTTTAATTTGGAGAAAATAATTAAATATTTTGAGTCATCAAAATTTATAATATCTTATATGGTCAACATAGTTTTTGAATAAAGATAATTGTGAATGTAATTAAAATGAATTACATCGATTAAGAGGAAAATTAACTTAACATTAGACTAAAGAAAAATATTAATATAAAAATGAACTAGAAATTAATAAAAATTCAAGTGGAAATTAATGTTTAGCCCCTAACATCCCTTGGATTGAATTCAGTCAATTGTTAGATCACTTTTTTATGGAAAAAATGTGGGTAGAATTCCCATTTCAATGATTTAAGAGAATTAACGGTTCTCATCCACTATAAAAAGAAACTCACCCCTCCCACTTGCTCAACCATATAAATACACATTGTATTCAACAAAATATTCCACAATATGCTCCAAAAATACCTCCCTTAATCCTATAATTCTCCCACATAAAATAAATCCTTCCAGGAAATCTTTTTGGTTTAAACCAAAAGGAGTTAACTAATTAAGAGGCAACACTTTTCATGAAGATATTTTATTTTCTTATCTTTCTCTACACCTTTAATTATACTAATTCCATGCTTATATAATAACACCACTCTCATAAATATACTGATAATTTTTTGTTTTATTGGTTCTACGTATACCTACAAACACTTTCATCAAATGGGTAATTAACATAACATTCACATACAATGAACAACCACCTCACAAGTCAATGTCGTTCTTTATTCCTTTACCACATCTCGTTTTGGGAATTATTATGGAATTGATGTTTATATATTATTTAAATTATGTTTTTAATCTATTTATTCTTATGAATTCTTTATATATCACATGTATTTATGCCTTCCATTTTGTGGGAATATTATTACATCATTTGTGGAATTGTGGACTACCACCTTGTAAAAGAGATGTGATTCATTCATGCTATACATGGAATGTATAAATGATTTTATTAATACAACTATGTGAAATATATTAAAATAAATTATACTTGAATTATATATACATGTATATATATATTTCATTTACCTTTCATTCTTTTAGATATGATATGGAAATAGATGTAATGTTCTTACCTATGTACGACCTACAATCTCTTCGAACAGTAAATTTAATTTACAATTTCCAAATGAAAAATACTCTTATAAATACCTTAATACATAATATATATGATAAATAAATCATGATATACATATTTTATATGAGTAAACCCTGATCGATGTAAGAACAATGATAATATCAAGTCTAAAAAACTTGAAAAAACTTTGCAATTAAAACCATAAATGTTGAAAATAATAGAATTTTGTTATGAAACGGTTAATAAGATATTATAAAAAGATCAGATATGAAATTATAAATATTATTATGATTATGTTACAAGTTCTTTAAATTTTTAAAACAATTGTAAATTAACCTAAAGGATTTTCATAGGAATGGAAACACAATGTAAGTGATTCTTATCTCACTCTTCTTTCATTGAGGCATAAGTCATTTTCAGCAATTATTTCATTTGTGCGATGTATATAATTCCCAAATTGATATATTATATAATGATTTATTATATAATAATTTTATTTTAAGATTAAATTTTAAAAACCTCATCACAGAGGTATAGAAGGAAGCTTACCATGTGGTAAAATATATCTTTGCAATCTCACTTTCTTTTGGGATTGTTAACATTCACTATTAATGATCACTATATTGTTATAATTTTTTAAAAAAAAATTCTGAAAGTATAAAAATTATTGGGTGATAGATATTATTATTACCGTACCCATACAAAATCATTACATGTGATGTTCACTTTTGATAGACATCTGATTTATTTAGGAATTATTGATAAATATGTATCTTTTGATAGAAATCTAATTTATTTGGGAATTATTAATAAATATGTATCTTTTATTCAATACATATATTTGAAAATTAATAATTTTTATGAATTGAATCAATTATTAGATATGATAAATGGTTTTGATAGGAAATTATGGGTGGTGTTAATACATTATTTTCCCCATTGATTCCTTGATATGCCCTGACGAGACAAATTATTTGTGAAAACTAAACAGGTTCCTAAATAAATTTTTAAACTATCTAGAGGTTTGATCTTGATAGTATATGATTTCATGAACCGGAGAAATGACATCCAATAATTATGAATATAATTCATATATATTTTAGTTTTCATTTATAAAATCCATGAGTTTTTCATATGATAATCTATGGATTCATTTTATTCTCAGTTTATTAATTATGTGACATGTGTTTTCAATTTCATATTATTCTATATTGATTTTTCCTTATCTAGTTATTTAAATTTCATGTTCTCTTAGTTATTTAACATTCCATGTTGATTTAATCAATTTTATCCATTATATATTCATCCTTAATTAGAATTACTAATAATTTTGGTTAACTCTCATTATGGTTCATTTCTTAAGGATTCCAAGAAGTTGACTAAGAGAGATATGAAAGGATACAAAAGGTGGAATAAAGTTAACCTCCAAAGAGATAATTATATTATAAATAGTTTATTGATTTGTAATAAAAGAATCATTTATGAAAATAGTTTACAAAAACATAAAAACTCATTATTCTTTCATGATTGGATTCGTTGTAATCATGTCAATATAATGGTAGTCAACACTGGCTCTTAGAATCTGGGGTCAGGGTGCTTGAATTTTTCATTTGATTATTTGATTATATACAATATCCATGGATAAGTTTCAATATTAGGTGATTATTTTTTTAATTCATATATCATCAACCACTTCTACCATATTATTATTCCTGATTTGGTTATTAAATATATGGATGTGTATTCAAATATTTTCCATAATATATTTATTATGACTTATTTACTCATGATAGCTTTTCTTGTATTCCTAACCTTATTGAGCATTTAATATAACCCTATTATAATGTTTCATCTCACTAGGACTCTATTAAATTCACCAAAATTGATATTCTAGGATATTCTAAAGGAATTAGTCATTTTCTCAAAGAAAATAATATATTATAATTTATTTTCTCAAATATAATGTGGAATTGAATGATGTCTATATTTTTTGAATTATACTAAACTATTGAGTCAAATGAAATCTGATAAATTTATCTAGTAAAAATGTAATAAAGTAACAAATGACTCAAGCATACATGGGCTGAGGTATTTACTTTTGAAATTAATGTGAGTTTAGTGGAAAACTCAAGAACTAGATTTTTGAAAAATTATTTTTTAAAAAATCACCATATTAATGAATTTTAGGATAAGTGTATGTTTATTATAACATCCCAATGTTTTACTAATATTGATATTACATGGATTTTCTTTCAATATATACCTATATTTATTCTATTAATGGATGTGGAATCTGAAAAGTTTTACCATGGGATTATTACGTGTAAACACAAACAATTGGCTTCAACTCTATCATTTCCAGATGCATGGAAATAGTCCTTGTTCAATGGATGTTTTGACCCTCCCAAGGTATTTTAATAGGTTAATTAAATGTATCTTTATGATCTAGTACGATGGATTTTAATGATGAAAATTAATGAACTAAGCTAAAAGAATGTTTCCAAATATTGAAAAGAATGTGTCAACATTTATTCAAACTATAAATTATGCTACTGTTCCCAACTATAACTATTGTTTCTCATTATATGTTTCTTTGTTTGATTTAGTGGATAGAAATAGATAGTATCATTCCAAAAAAATGTGATAGAAAATGTGGTGATTATGTGAAACCAAATGTGATGACAATTAGACTAAAATATATCTTGATTATGAATAATCATTTTTCTTAATATATAATTAAAAAATTTCACCATACCCACCACTATGAATCACCAATGATGTAAAGGATAGATATTTTTTAGAGATTATATAGTGTAGAAAATAAAATAATGAAGAATCAATTTACTTAATGTCTGAAATGTGCTAATATATACACAAGACAATGTATCAATGGAATGTGAATATCTTTTATGTTTGAAAAAATGTCATATAGGGATAAATTACATTGGAAAATTGATTTTGTATGATGGATGGAAATAAATTTTTATCTTAGGGATCCCTTTATAGTCTTCTTTATTCAATATGGGGACCCTATGACTTATCTAATTCAATTTCATCTACTAATGGTTATCTCCTAGACCAAGGATGGGTATATGTTACATAAATAAATAAAGTGGAATGATTGGACTATATATTTTTGGGGATTCATGAATTACATTGTAATTTTTTTATTCCAATAATATTCATGTCATATAAATCAGGAATCATATAAGGACTATTTTTCTGAAATTTTTTATTAAGGATTTTAAATAATATGTTAAATAGTAATAATAAATAATAAAATTGAAATAGCTATAAAGTGGTGTTTTAAGAGAACTTTTGATTGGGGTAAATATAAAACTTAATATGTGCACAATGTTGAGTTAATTATTTTTTTTTTTGAAAAAGATATTACTAAAAATGATGGAGTATATGTGATAGTACTGATTTCCTTGGAACTAATTAGTGGGATGATGAAAAAGTGTATTTTTATAGCATTGATGAAGTATAAAATAAACTCAAATTTATGATATATATTTAATAATAAATGAATTTATGTATCAAGAGTAAATTTTTAAAGGTAAAAATGTTTTAATTATGGATTTATATTAGTTTACATTATCACCATGTATTATAATAATATATTTTCAAGGAATTCCCATATTTTTTATTTGAATATATGAACAACATATATTTCCTAGGGATAAATGTTTGACTAAATAATTCAGTTTTTTCGGTTTTGAGTTATTCCAAACATATTTTTTCGGATACTTATGCATTCCAATGGAGATGTATGGGGAATTATGTAGAAATTCATGTTGGATAGAAACTCGTTGATATGAATCTAGTAGAAGGGATCTTATAGGATCAGAACATAGATAAGATACAAAGGGAATGTTGAAGACTACAAAAACACTTAACAAGGAATCAAAATGTCGGAAAAAGAGTGGTGATGATAATTAGAAGAATTATATGGTGTTTCAAGTGGGAGAAAACATTATATTATAAGTTTCTTTATAATATAGTGTTATAAGGTATAGTATGAAATGGATATTGAGCTACAGCTACATCAAAAAAATTCAATCCCAGAATTGAAGGGATATGTTTTTTTACCATTTGGGAATTCAATAAGGTATCTGTAATATTCTTGATGTGTTATATATATCATTTTTAAGGAAGTATATTCCCAAAACAAATTCATCAACTATAATGAAATAGAAATATAAAATGTTATATCATACATCGATTTTCCTAACCATGTTTTAGATAGTATAGAATAAGTGTTATTTAATCAGGTGACTTGGTTAGTGTAGGTACTTTTGAGAAACCATATGAAATAAGAGGTGACATGGCAACCAGAAGTCATAATAATGATAAAATACCCAATTATTTTTATAATGATACATTATATAAATCTCAAGGATGATTTTTTTGGAGGAGGGAAAAATTAATCTTATCGATATTTCAAGAATTAATTGTTTTTAAATAAATATAATATTTTTTACAGCATGTTATACATGCAACAATGAATTTAAATTAACTGTATACCACTATAAACTAGAAGTTATGTTGGTGAGTTTGAACAGGGCTATGTAAATTAATTATATAATACGTATTACACCTATATAAAAAATAACATTTTTATCAATCTATTATAATTTGAAATTTCAATTTAAATGGAATGAAGTGTTATTCTGAAAAACTTTTTTTATGCACCATGTTTTTTCATAAAAAAATAAATTATTCACTATTTTGTAATAATATTAATGAAATTTACAAAAATTATTCATTCAATAAATGTTATAAAATTCATCTTATAAAATATTAATTAATGGGAGAACAAAATATCAAGTTATTTTTATAAAAACATATTTTTCAAAAAATCAATTTCATTGCATTTTGACAACATATTTAAATAAATTATTTCAATTTTTGGAATTTTAATTGAAAAAATAAAAATGATTTTTGAAATATCGTTCCAATGATTGTTATATTAATTATAAAATAATTTTCAATGGCTGGTGTTATTTTTAACGAATAGTTAATAATAATGTTTTTATTAAAAACTGCCTTTTAATTTAAAGAACATATAGAGTTTGATTGTTTTATTTTTTTATAAGAAAAAATGTCTACTAAATTTTTTTTATTCCAATATATGTCATTGGAATGAATTTTATGAATAAATTTTTGATAGAAATCATTTTTTACGTAAGGAACCTCTTATTTGGATAACTACATTTACATCACGATTACATGATTAATTTTAAATTTAATTCTACCACATATGTGAATTTAATTTGTTAAAAAATTTTCCATATATTTTATTAGAATATTTAATATTAGTTAATTATGGAAACATACATTTTTGTTAGAATGAATAATAAAAAAAATCACTTATTATTACAAGGGTTATGCTAAAACATGTTTACCTAGGGTTCGACATAATTATAATTGTATGCATTACGATTATTTTTTTTAAATCCAAATTAATGAAAATAATTGAAACCTATAGTAAACCACATTAGAATATATGTAAATTTTGATGCATTTTTAATGATTATAACTTTATCATTTAGGAATAATTTTGGGAAATTTCTTTGAATCCCTCCACCACCGACATATAAAAGGACACCCCTATTCAGTCCCCTACCCACATCAATGTCCTTGTGGTTATTCCATGAAATAAAAAAATAAATTTCACAAATAACTCTCAAGGAATTTGATCCTTTTTCTATCATGAAACCATCATATGATGGCTTTAGGTATAACTTTAAATAAGTTATCTGATATTGAGGTATAGTTCATAACCATGTCTCATCATATTATCTCTTCCTCTAACCCTTAAAATAGTATACAAATATGATAAAAAATAATAAAAAATTGTATCTTATGTATACCTATATGTTGTTATATGTCACTGTTATAACTGATTTTCATCACCTCCTCCATTCAATGGGAATCAAAACTATCTATCATGTCTATATATGTCTACTACCTCACTAATAATTTAAATTCATTTTTATTCACTAGCTCTCATAGATAGATATAATGATATATTTAATATATATATATATATATTATTTTTAAATAATTATTATTAATCTTTCTTATAATATTAAATCTACCTTATTACCATAAAATCCATGATAATTTTAAATGTTTCCCGTTCGTATATGTGAACTATCACCCTCATGAAGCTATGTGTTATGATTTTCATTTTATCATGAAATAGATGGTAATGATGAAATATTTAAATAATAAAAATAATTTATATGATATAATATTAATCTATATGTTTTATAAATTATTTTATTTCCTTTCATTCCATCCTTTAAAAAAAGGCAACAATATTTTTTCATACGTATGACCTACCGTCTCCATGAATAATGTAGTTCATTTTTTCTATAAATATCATTTATTTATATAAATATATATTTAATGAATATATATGATATATAAATCAGTAATAAAATTATTTAGATGAGGTAATGATGATAAATACAATGATATATAAACTACCGAAACCAAAACATACATGAAAAATGAAGCAGTTATTACGTCTAACAAGGATTTTAATGATGAATAGTTCCTTCAATAGTGATAAATGATTATAAGTAAATGATGTATGGTATGATATATATTATTGTTGTTCAATAATATATTTATTATAAATTTATATTTATTATATATGAGATTTGTAAATATATGAAAGAAGGAAGACTAGGGGTACCAGATTTTTAACTGAATTTTATTTATATGTGACAAATTCCATTTTTACTAGATTTTTCTTTTGTGTGGTCTATATAATTAAAATGAATTTTTTTATGATTTATTATATGAAATTTATGTGATATGAAATCCCATATAAGTCAATTTATTTCATTGTGATTACGATTAAAAATTAACAAAGTGGTAAGGGTTTATTTCACAATCTCATCATTATTCCATATTGTTTATGACTAAATAATTATTGGGTGAATTAATTTTTATATATATTAAAATTAATATATTTTATTAATCTTCAATTATCTATGTATTTTAAATGATTCCCATATTTAATGCACTTTTTGTTTTTAGGATACCAAAATCATGTTTTTAAGGAAAACTGATTTTTTTCATCTCAGAGATGAATATCTTTATTGAATATCTTTATTTTAATGATATTGTATTAATGAATAATTATTATATTTTCGAATTATTTAGAAAATAATTTTTCCCATTATTGACTAAAATGTAAAAAATAAATCTTCATACCATTTTTTGAATGATGTATTGTTTGACATTCTAATAGAAAATAAGAATTAAATATTTGTTTTAACATACCTAAGATTAACCAAATATCCACCATCATGACCATTAATTAACTTGAAACATAAATTAAATATTTTATGAATATTTTCAATGAAATATTTTCCATAAATTAAATATTTGACATACATGTATAGATAATTCATCACAAATCATATAATTTATTTAACTCATAAATAATGTTCCTTATCAAATATATGTTTTTAGTAAAGGATAAAGATTTATCATTATTTTCCTAATTAATAAATGTCTTTTAATAAAAATGATAAATAATATTTTCCATTTTGGGAAAATTTAATGTCCATGTGAAAGTGAATAATTAAAGGTAATGTTATTGAGAGAGAAAATGAATCAATGAAGTCAATTTCAACAATTTTATTGGTTATGGTGCGAATAAAACATCAATTGATATATTAAGGATTGTTTCAATACATTATATACCCATTACAGTGAGAATAAATAGTTGTTGTAATTGATGAATTTAAATTCTATAATATATCATTAAAACCAATCCTGATGAAAATAACATTTCTATTTTCAATTAAATTAGGAAAATATGTTCATGTTAAATAAAATTCAAAAATATAGAATTTCAGAATACATGTTTAAAGTAATATTCATTGAAAATAACCATATAAAATTATAAAAATATCTTTAAAACATTTGATTGTTCATTATAGATGGAAATTCCATTCTTCTCAAACATGTTAAAACAATGTTTTCATACAATTTTTCAATAAAGGAAAAACAAAAATTGTTTTAAAAATTAAATAATAATATTTTTAAAATATTATTTTAATATTTAAAATGGGTGAAGAAGATGTTAATAAATCATTTATAAAAAATTAAAAAAATTGATATAATTTTATAAAACTTGTTCTTTGGAATAAAACATATTTCTGATCAAGGATTGAAATGAAGTCGGATTTTCTTTTAAAAATTTAATGACAAAAGAGTGTAAATTGTTACTATTACATGAAAGATTTAATTAATAACCATATGATAATAAAATAGAAGGATTTATTAGGAAACAGTCATGTAATTTCATTCAACTGATATTCAAAAATAAACATTATTGATTAGAATTAGATTGTGAAAAAAAAATTTATTATGATCATAACATTTTAGTGAGATTTAATAAATGAATAGATTTCGTTTTCTTAATGAAAATACACATAAAAATAGTTTATATAAAACATCAGTTAAACAAAATTCTTTAATCACATAATCCTAGCATTAAAATATCAATAAAGTAGGAGTTTTACCCAATAATTTGATAATGAGTTATGAAATCCCTTAACTTATGCTTCATTTTGATTAAATGTTATTTAATCTACTATATAATTTTTTTATCCATGTTATTGACTTTTATGTGAACCATATTAATTTTTAAAATTTTATATATAATTATTTTATATCATTTTATCACTCATTCGTTGATAATCATTCATTGTAATCATTGTCTCGAGTGTTAATTTCCTTGTTTTACATACATGTTTTGATATTTTTTGATCTCATTACATAGATAATGATTTAATAATCTCCAGAATATAAATGAAAATTAAAATATAATGTATGTTACTTATTTATGTATCTAATTTAATGAATAAAATTTAGTGATTGGAAATGAAATACAATGTTCATGGAGATTGTAAGTTGTACGTACGCATGAATGCTGATTTGATAATCTAGTAATTTTGGAAGATATGAAATTAAATTATATATAAATATATATTTATATTACTATTTTGTTTTTTATTATTTAATATATGTCTCATATTTTTATTAATATCATCTTTAATACATTCTGTGTGAAGCATGAAATAATCACATTGCTTTGTGTGGCAGAAATCCACCATACCAATGAATGTCATTATCATATTCACAAAAAAATGAAAATAATGATGGTGTGTGTTATATAATAAGTAATAATGAATACATTATAAATATATATATTTATATATATCATATTTTGATAATATTTCCATAATTATTTGCAACTATGAAAGATGGTAATGGAAAAATGAGCGACATCGGTTTGTGATTCAGTAGTCCTCTGTACACACAGAAAATGATTTCATAACCAATATTATTGAAGTATTTGAAGATATAATATATTAAATTTATATAAAAAATCTTAGTATATACAATATAATAGTTTTATTATATAATCATGTTATTATAATAGTTTTAAGAGGAGGATAAGAAAATAAAATAAAAACAAATTAAGAATAATTGTACCTGTTCTTTGAGTATCCTAATTAGATTTTCCCTAAAATCATCAATGGGTTTTATTAATCCAAAAATATGGATTATAGTATTAGGCAACAGATTTTTGAGTGTTTTTATTTCTATGGTGGGATGAGCCAAATGTCTTGAGAGGTGTGAATAATTTGGGGAGAGTGAGTTCCCATTCATACTAGTAGAGGCGTGACATTCCTGTAAATACCAAAAAGTAAAAACTATAGAGATTTTTTCTTTAAAAAATGTGCCTAAAATAAGGAAGAAAATTCGATAATATCTGTTAAATTATCTAAATATGTCCATAATAACTTTTTGGACAATTATTGGGATATTTCGATACCTTATCTATTAAGATTAACCATTAAGTAAACTCATTTTACCTTAATCACTATGATTAACATTAACTATTTATGCTAAACAGTATAAAAAATAATTTTACCATATTATAAATTATAAATTATAATTATTGTAAAAATTTAATTCATTTTCCCAAATTCAACTCATATATGTGGAGAAATTAAATTTAAAATTTATCCCACATATGTGACGACAACACAGGTTTTTAAAGTGAAAATGATCAAAAGTATGAAATGTTATTAAATAAATATTTAATATAACAATTATTATATTTATATAAATTGGATAATATATGATTTATTTGTATAATTTTACCATCAAAAAATTAAAATATATTTTATTATTATAGATTTTTTAAATGAAAAAGTAATTCTCAGTAACAATTCTTCATTTTCATAATTCATCAAAAAATTAAACTTCTCATAAAAATACAATAAATTCATTGTAACATATTTTCTAAATACCAAATTAAAAAATAATGTTTATTTTTCCAAATAAAATTTTTAATCTTTTCAAAATATTGTTTTCAAACAGGTGCTCCATTAAACGAAATCAAAACTGCCATTAGAAAAAGATTTCTTTTATCTAAACATTTGGATTTTTTATTATATTATTCTAATAGAATATATTTAATGAGTTTAAGAACTACTTAATGAAAATATAATATAAAAATTTCAGTAATATCATCAATTAATAGTATTTATTTTATATCATTAAGATAAAACTTCTTTAATTCTTAAAAATAGTTTTTAAAAACAATATTTCTTTCATATTCAATTGGTTATAAAATGTATTAATAATTAATTTGAAACCAATTAATTTAACCATATATTTTTATAATTAATATAATAACATTTATAGCCTTTAATTTAATGTATAATAGATAATTTTCATTATAAATAATAATATTAGCAGTATTCGGAAAAAGCTAGTTGTGCATGTAGCACAAGCCTTCAATGAAACTCGATGTTGCATGGAGGACAAGAAAAAATAATATTACATTAATTGAAGGATATATAATTTATTTAATTTATTTAAAATAGTAAATATATCCTAAATTATTTGGTTTTTATATTCCTTTATATTCTTTTTGTTACTTGTCACATACATTAAGGAATAAAATGTTATTCATCTATAATTTTAATGTCATACAGACAAAGTTGTGAGAGGCTAACATATAATCCAATAAAGATCAAAAATTAGATAATTTTATTATATATATAGAATTTTTTTTAAATTTTAATATTGTTTTCGCAGTATCACTTGGAAAACATGATGATTATATATTGAATAAGGAGTGAAAATATTTAATTTTATGATGATTTTACCTCATGTGTGTGAATCCTTTCTGATTGATGATTGTGGGATTGTGTTACCTGAAAAATATTTGTCTTCCTCTTTAATTTTTATTTATTATATTTTGGTAAAATATTCGATTTATTAGTTTGAATTGAATATAAAATAACTTGTTTGTTAAGTCACATTTGATATCCCTAACCAGACTACAATCATATGTTATTGTAACCATAAATATGACCATCTAGAAGGAATAACATAAATTTTATAGTTATTTATTCTAATTCAAATGGGATATTTATCTTAGGGTTATGGAGAGAAAATAAACCTAAAATGTATTCTTTTTATATGTGAGTTTTTAATGTTATTTTAGAAGAGTTTCCCATTCATCCTCCAAATTTTGATGTTGATTTTTAAGAAAAACTCATAACTAGAGAAATTTTTTTTTACAATACTCCATATTGAGTAACCATGAATTATTTATACTAAATGATAGATAAACTCTTGGAGACTCATGGTAAAGGATTTATTTACCCATGTTCATGACCATGGGGTTTACATTTTAATTTTTTTAGATAAATGATGGATCAATGTGACACATTATTCATTATAGAAAACCTAATAATATGAAGATAAAAAATAATTTTTTTACCCATATTTATTATTTTTTCAATTAACATCATGATCTCAATAATTATTCCATATTTATTATAGATCTAGATACTATAAATTACGGTTTAGAAGTGAAGATATACCCATGATATCCTACTATATGAGGTATGAACAATATGAATTTATTGAACCACCACAAGTTTTTATGTTATTGTTTCCACAAATAAATTAATTTTAATTAATTTCTTGCATTTCACTTAGTGAAACATTCATTTCACATAGCACTGATATGGCATACGTTATAGGCAACACTAAGTTTCAAAAAAAACATATTCTCTTATTATAAATATTTAAAAGAAAAAATTATTACATAGCCATTATAATTAGTAATATATATATATTATTAACTACCTTTAATATATTTTTATAATGGTTTTATATTAACAAAATATAGTGATATTGAAAAATATAATTTTTGTTAAAGTCTTTATATGTTTTGAAATTAAAATTTCTCAAATGAACTTCTTTTCATGTCATTCTAATAAAAATAATGAAATTAATTTTACAGACATTTATAAAATTACAAGTAAGAAATAAAATTCAATTTTATTATTATAGTTTAGAAATTATATTAGGGTGAATTTTTTGGATTTTTCTAAGAAACTTCATTTTTGGATGAATAGTGAAAAATACTGATTGTTATTTAAACACTGCTATTTCAACTGATTTATTTATAATTTAAAATTATATTTTTACATTTTTTAAAGTTTAATTAGATTAAATTTTTATAATTTACTATAATTTAGATTTTTGGAATCAATTTCACATTGAAATTGGAAATAAAACATAGTAATCTTTTGATCATTTTTATATTAAAAATGTGTAGTGTTATCCTGACTAAGGGATTAATTTCAAATTAATTGTTTACACCTATATGTATTTAATTTAAACAAATGGATTATATATTTGGAATAAGAATTATTTATAATTTCGAATATGGTAAAAATAGTTTTTTACTGAAAATATTACTGAAAGTGATTAAAATTAATTATAGTATTAAGAGAAAAATATCTTAAAAAAGAACTAAACCATTAACATATTATCCAAAATAACCTATACACATTTCCAAAATCTATTTTATATCCCTATTTCTACTATATTCTACATATCATGAATTATATCCATTATTTTATCAACTTTCCATGGAAAACCCGTGGGTGGAATTCCCTTATCTATAAATTTACAAGATTGTCACACCCCTCCAATATAAAAAGCCATGCTCTCCTCCCACATCATCACACGTCTCATTCCAATTATTTTTGAAACATATCTAACAACATAGAACCTAAATATCCCTACCCTCATCCTAAAATACACTCTTTGGAATGAATCTATCCAAGGAATCCCATTGGTATGATCCAAAAATAGTTACTCAAAGAACAAATAACATCATTTCTCAAGATCCTTTGTTTTATTTTATTTCTACAACACCTGAACTCTCCTTGTTATAGAATTATATAAAAAACATTTATAATCAATATAATAAGATGTTTTTTTATTATGGGTTATACCTACATCGATAGAAACTTCCATCTAATTGGTAACAAACTTATCATTCATTGGTATGACTAACTACCACATCACAAAATTATATTGTTCATTTTTTTACAACAATTCATGGACGGTAATTATGATGGAAATTATTTTTATATATGAAACATATAAAATTTATTATGTAATTATTCTCATATGTTTTTTATAACACATTGCATTATAATTTCCCTGTGTAAATACGATAACTTCGTTTGTCAATGTGTGAAATATCGCCTCCTCAAAGTGATGTGATTTGTTCACAATATACATGGAATGTATTAACGACGGTTTTAGTTAAAATATATGATATATAAATCATTATAACCATAAAATAATTATATTTTATACATTTATACATATATTTCCTTTACTTTCTTTCTTTCAATAAGAAAATAAAACAGAAACAACATTAATGTGTACGTACGGCCTACCATATCCATGAATGGTGTATTCCAGTTCATATGTCTATGTTTTATATATTATTATATATTATTATAAATTATTTTATAATTAATATATACAATACATAATTTATTATTTACATTTATGAAATAATTAAATAATTATCCAATTAATATGATCAATAATTGTATGTCAAAACATGCCAAATAAACCAAGAAGATATTACCCAAAGAATGAAATTTTTAATAAGTGGGTAATATAAAGTCATAAAAAATCATATATGGTATTATAAAAAAGAATATATTTATTTTAAATATGTATGATCAACTAAAATGTAATATACATGAATCAAATAGTAGTTCAAAGAATGTAATGACACAATGTTATTGAATATCATCTCACTTTTTAAATCCAATAGATACATTCCATGTTCTCCAATATTTTAAATTTTTTGGTGTATATACATATCATGAATTTATTCTATAAATATTACTATTAAATTTATAGGTATTTATATTCCAATTCTTTTAACTTTATTTCATTAGGTTTATGTTTCAAATATTACCAATTCTGTAAGATAATATTGTCTCAATTCTCTTTCTTTGATACTCATGTAGTTTTATTTACCAAAATTCTTTTTTAATGTGCATAAAATTCTATTTGAAATTTTATATCATTAATTTAGTTCATTTCATTGTATTTTATGATTAATTTCATTTCATTTATTTTCATGTAGTGTATAATCAAAAGTTACCATGTGGTAAGTGTTTGGTGAAACAATATCATCATTAATAAGCATTTTTTAGGATTATGATTCTATTGATGGAATATTTTATCCATATTGATCTATAATCCTTGAGTTTCCTTATCCTATGTTTATTAACGACATATCCTCGTATTAATTCCATTTTCCCACTGTTGGATACTTCATTTTGTTAAGAAAATACTTTTTACAAAAATCTAATAGTATTTATCTCTTTGGATGGAAATAAGATTAATTTCATAAACCATGTTTCAAAAAATGTTTTCAAAAAATGGTTTCAAATAATATTTGATGATCTTTTTCTATTAAATGGTATTTTAATTTTTTTTTATAGTTTTCAAATTTTCCTTTAATTTTTTTGAAATCTACATTCCAAGAAACACTATTTAAAAATGTATTCTATTTTAAAAAGTGTTTTTAATGTAGAAAGGATATTTTTCTAAATAAACGGGTTTAAAGGTTATTTCATAATTATTTACCATCTATGATGACGTCCATTAGTGTTACTCATGACATTGTGGGGAAATGATTCAATATTTCCAGTCATATTCTTTTTCTGAATGGTTTATGTATTGATGGTATGATGTTTATAAAACATGTTTCTCTTTCATGGGCTATATTCTTTGAAAACATGCTTCTTTTCACGGGTTCTGATTTTGGTGAAATTAATAAAAAAACATATATATTTTCCAATATGTTATGATATTATTTCATCTTTATGAAGCCAATTTCATTTCATTGGTTATGATATAATTTTTTTATCATTTTGTGGCACATGTATGTTTGAATTCACTAGGATATCGGTGGGTCCAATATCTTCCTCAAAATCATTATGTAATGATTTATATCTCATGAGATGGACTTAGATTGTCTTGGGAGTGAACCATTACTACTAATATGGCCATGAGAGTGAACCATTACTTCCAAGATTGTATGGGAATTGAAATCATAATACTATTATGGCCATAGGAGGTAACCATGACTACCGATATGATATGGGAAGTTAACCCATACTAAAAAGATTTCCCAGAAAGTGATGGCTTGACTACAATGTATAAGAATTTTTATTCTTATGTGTCTTCCACAATTCCATGTCTTATTCCCCTGTTTGGATTTCATGTCTTATGTTATTTATTTCCATATTATTCATGTCTTGTGAACTTCCAAGATTTAGTCCATGATTCATGTATATGATCTTATGATATGTTGGGTTTGATCTTCCAATGATATGATCTCACTATAATACCCCAATTACCATGTTTATGCAAAAATGTGTCCCTTATTTACTCATAATGAGCATCAAATCTCAACCATTTTTATGTTTCATTTTCCAGGTTCTTATGAAATATATTTTTATATGGTGTGTCTAATAATGGATCAAGTCATGAATAATCTAGTCGGAGATTATATAGGTTACTTATAAAATTTTTAATATGTTTCCATGTCTCCAAAGGCACTAGACTAATATGGGGTTTGGGAATATTATTTTATAATATTTCAAGTATTCCATATATGTTATGAAATGTTATTATATGAAAAACGAGGGTCGCTATATTTGGTATTAGATAAGGGTTATGTTATACTGGGTAGATAGAATGAGAAAACCTTATTGATAAACCTAAGGAAATATATAAGGATAAGTCTAAGGATAATGGAATTTATAGAAAGATGTCCTAGAATTTTGGTAAAGGATATATTTACTGGTTTTCTAGGAATACATCCCTATCATGATACAACTTGTGGATGTGGATCTGGCACATATGTACCTAGGGATAACAACTCTGAGAAGGTTTGTCGGGCCTGAGTTGTTGTATCTTGGTACATGAATGCACAACTTATTGCACACCTAGTTTGACACACTCAGGGGATATGTGTTTGGAATTCACAAATTACTTATTAACCATCATGGATAACTAAAATATAAGTTGGCTATTAATAAATATAGATAAAGCTATATTTCCAAATATGGGAGAAGGCGTCATAATTTAGATATCCTAAAATTTTATATTCATGATTATGTGGTTCATCGTTATGATAATTGTTTCTTACTATATGTTTTTTTGGTTATTGTCAATTGATGGAACCTAAAGGAACAATGTTAATAGTGATTTTTATGGATAAATATTTTCTTTTAGAAAAATTGAATTTTATAGTAGATTGAATGAAAATACTTATTATTATGCTCATGAAGCTTTCTAATGTTATGAATCATGGTGGACTTCTAGTTGAGAAAAAAAGGACAACATTTTTTATTCCTTCATTATTCAGCATCCACCTTATTCCATAGTGTCTTTTGTTCTACTTGTTTCTGAACAATGGATTAGAACTACTGAAAGATACATTCCATTGTCCAGTATTCGTAGAATGATAAATTCAATCTAGATGTTTATCGGTTAGAAGGTGAAGCAGACAAGTGTTGGACTCTAATCAATAATATGAGGAATACAGATAAAACCAATTCCATGGATTGGGAAGAGTTTAATTACTAATTTTTTTATATGTATCTTCCTTATATTATTCATAAAATTGGTTAAATAGTTGGTCGAATTGAATCAAATGAATGATGAATCTGTTGCTACATATGTGGCTAGTTTTACAAGGATTACAAGGTAATCATGTGGAATTATCAACCTATTAAAAAGTTAGGTTGATAGGTTCTTCAATGTATTAATTCCAATAATACAGAATATATTATAGATAATAAACTTTAAAAGCTATGATGACATTGTATGTTTTTCAATAAATATTGAAATGAAGTATGGAGTCACATATCAATCCCATGGTTTTGAAAAGAAAAGGAAGATACTCTTTAAAGGAAATTATAAAAACTATGTAGAGAAGAT
The DNA here is from genome assembly GCA_963277665.1 of Viscum album. Lineage (NCBI taxonomy): Eukaryota > Viridiplantae > Streptophyta > Magnoliopsida > Santalales > Viscaceae > Viscum > Viscum album. Next base: position 1,174,399,901 of record OY728156.1, read on the forward strand.
GATGATATTTCAAATATTCTCTAATATTGGACTAAGCATGGAGGAAATTTCAATAAGGGGTATAATAAATGTATTACGTGTTAAATAAAAAGAAATCTGGAATTGTATTACAGATGTGATGGGATGATGTTTTCTAATGGTGAGAATACATAATAATTGAAACTGAATGAATATCCTATGCTTCAGTTCATCATGTTTAAGGAGAATGGGTATTATGATAATAAGTTAATAAACCCATTTACTGAATGTGATGATCGACATTGGAAATATATGAATCCTAGGGACAAGGGGAAATAAAATGTAATCAATATTTCTGACAGGGGATGCCATACATTCATAATGAAGGGAATAAATTTCATCCCATCTAAAACTGTTATTGTATTATTTGATTCTATATATTCCCCCCAATTTCTTATCTAATGAATTTTATATGGGCGATAAGATTCCACAAAAATTATTAGATATGGAATTAGTAGTGAGAACCCCTAATGGAATAATTATTTTATCTCATTTCTATCACTCGTCTTCATTGAATATTATGAGAATAGGCTCCCTATAATCCTTTTAATTCTTCCTTTTATTGAATTTGATTTCATCATTTTCATGTATTATATTTCTCTAAATAAACCCTACATCAATTTTCTAGTACTATACATCTCGTTGGATATTTCACATCCTCATATAATTTTTCATCAATGTGATGATAAGTATAAACATACTATAGAGATTATATCCATTTCATGGGCCTTAATCCCCATTCAGAAGGGAAGTTTATCTGAAATGAATTAGGAGAAACAAGACATTTATGATATTGCATTTATTCTAAAATTTGTGGATATCATTCTATAAGTGTTTCATTGAATTCCCCCAATGCATAAAGTTGTGTTTTCCATAGAAGTCACATCTGGTTCTACACCAATTTAAAATACTCCTTATAATATTTACCTAATTGAGATTCAAAAATTGAAGAAAAAACTCCAAGAAAACCACGATAATGGATTCATTCAGCCGTATTTTTCACTTTGGGGTGCACCAATTTATTTTGTGAAAATTAAATATTAATCAATGTGACTTTGTACTAGGTTTCAAGAGTTAAACTAGATAACGATCAATGACATGCATTGTGAACTCTACATTGGGGACTTCTTTGATATACATTTTGGAGCTCAATACTTTTCCATGATTGAGCTTCATTCTAGATATGACCAATTGATGGTCAAGAAAAAGGATATGACTAATACAACCTTATCTATAAGGTATGGACACCATGAATGTATAAAAAGTTGTTTTGTTCTTACTAATCCCTCTTCTATCTTCATGGAATTAATTAATACAGACATTATATATCCCCTCTATTAGTTTATGGTAGTATTTATAAATGATATTATTATCTATTAAAACTGAAAGTAAGAGCATGAAAACCATGTAAAAATAATAATAAAGAACCTAAAGAAGGATAATTTGTTTGAAAATTTACCATGTGTAAATTTTATCTTAAAAGGGTTTCATTCTTCGGTCACATAATCTCAATAGATGGTGTCATTGTAAGTCCATCAATGACATAATCCATTAAATGTTTTCCTCAACCAACCATGGTAACTGAGAACCACATATATTTAGGATTTTCTAGGTATTATGAATGTTTTTTGGAGAATTTATCAATACAATCTAATCCTCTAGCCATATTAACTCAGAAGGGTGTCAAGTTCATATGGATAGTTGAATGTGAGGAAACTTTATAAGATCCAATGATAAGGTTACTCTGAACACCTATGATTACATTACCCTTTACCTTAGAAGTGTTTTTAATCAATAGTGATGCATCCAAGAAGGTATTGGGATGTGTTTTTATGAATAATTACATGGTTAAATCCTATACTTCATGATAGTTGAAGATTCATGATCCAAATTACACAATGCATTCTTTATATTTAGTTGTGGTAATTTTTCAGGAAAGATATGGAGTAATAATCATTATGGAGAAAAGTGTGATATATATAAAAATCATAATAGTATGAAATATATATTCACACAGAAGGATTTGAACTTGCTCCAGATAAGATGGTTATAGAATATAAAGGATTGTCATTTCTCATCACATTTCCACCCTGGGAAAGAAAACAATGTAGATTATTGTTTGATTTGAAATTATCAAGTTAGATTATCCATGATGAGAATCTCAAAATATCAAATATATATTTATAAATGATGGATCTATAAGACCTTATAGAAGGGGAAAAATATTATCTTTCTATAATGGATGTTCAACCCTCTATCCATTTGAAGGTTAATGGGGCACAAAAGGAAGATGGGGAACTGAAAATGAATGTTTTAATTAACCCTTAGTTTAACCATGAATATTTTTGAATGATGATGTTTACGAACTATGTTTTTGTTTCCTCCAAATCAAATTTGAAGAAGCCTCTTTAGAGGTATCTTGTAGTTCTTCATTCACTATTCATCAAGGAAGATACGATATGTGTGTGGATATTAAAGAATACATCTCATAGGATGGGATGAATATGGATATTTTAGAGTTTTAATATCCTTGTTTTGTTTGATATAAATTTAAGTCTTATCATTAAATGTACAAGGATATATTGAATCCATTACTGATACAAGCCTAGAAAAGGGAGGACATCACTATAGATTTTTTAATTGGACTACCCAAAACATTTAAAGGTATTTTGCTATATGGGTTATCGTGGATCACCTTTCTAGGTCAGCACAATTCATTGTTATCAGGTAAAACTATTCTATTGATCATCATTCTAAGATATGTTCTAGGGATGTGGTATGGTTTCTTGGAGTACAACATTATATTCTATTAGATTGAGATATTAGGATTACCTCATTATTTGGTGAATTTTTCCAAAATTAATTGATACCAAATTGAGTTTTAGCACTACTTATTGTCATATGTCCAATGTTCTTTCCGAAATAACAATTCAAACCCTAGAGGTAATGTTGAGATCTTTTTCTCTGGATTTCAAATGTGATTGGGAACAACACATTCCTATCAATTTTTTTTACAACATTATTTTTTACTCAAGAATTTATATAGAACCTAATGAAGCCCTATATGGGAATAGTTTTATCACTCCATCATACTGGTATGAAGTTGGAGAATGAAAGATATTAGGAACTGAGATCACTAATGAAATGGTCGTTAACATTAGAACCATTAAACAACATATCAAGGGATCTCAATGTAGGTAGAATAATTATTATAATAACTGATAAAGAGATCTATAATATGAGTTTGGTGAAAATTTATTTCTAAGAATCTCTCATTACAAAACGGTTATGAGTTTCAAAAAGAATGAGAAACTAATCCCTAGATATGTATATCCCTTTGAGATTATTGATCATATTGGTACGATATCCAATCTCTAGGAAATTACTTTGAATCTCTTTCAAGTACATTACAAATTCCATTTATCTCTCCTAAGGAAGTATATATCTAACCCTTCACATGTACTGAGCATAGTGGTCACACTGCTGGTGCACGAACATTCATATGAGGAATAACTAGCTAAAATTCTATATTCTAAAGAGAACCTTATATAAAAGAACAAAACTCACCTGGTCAATGTTTTTTTGGAGAAACCACTAGATAGAGGATATAATGTGGGTACATGAAGATACTATAAACTAGAATTATCCTTTTTTTCTTAACATGAGTGAATTTTTCAGGGTGAAATTCATTTTAAGGGGGTAGAATATAAAAACCCATGTTTTGATAGTTCTTTTTTTCTCAAATAAAATAATTTTAATTGATGTACTTCATTGAACTGAGTCAAAAGTTTCTTTCACCTATCACTGAATTAGCGTACATTACACACAACACTCAGATTCTATGAAAATTATTTTTTGTTAAAATTATTTAAACGAGATAATAATAACCTATCCATTAACCATAGTAATATAAATTATAGTAACTAATTTAAAAATATTATTTTTAATGGGTTTTTATAAATAAATGAAAAATATAATGAAAAATATAATTTTTTGAAAAGTCTTTATATGATAAAAATTCTATTTTCTCAAATGACCCACTTTTCATGTCGTTTATTGAAAAATAATAACATTATTTTTTGAAACATTTATAACATTAATTTGATAAAATATTGTTTATTTATTAATTTATAATTATTATATTATATTAGGGTGATTATTTGGGATTTTTTTTGAGAAACATCATTCATGGATAAATAGTGAAAAATACAAAATTATAATTCAAAACTAATTTTTCATCTTATTTATTTATAAGGTTATGTTATTTTTTTTATTTTTTGGAAGGTATAATTAGATTAATTTTTAATAAGTTTATAAAATTTATGTAATTGGATTTTAAAACGTAGTACACGTTTGATCAGTTTTACTTAAAAACTCTATAGTATCACCTTGTCGACAGGAATAATTTTAAATTAATTTGTGCCAATTATATGTTTAAAACTGTAAATAATCGATTCCAAATTTTGAATAATCATAATTTATAATTTATAATAAGGTAAAATTATTTTTTTACAAAAAATATTAGTGAATGGGATTAAAATTTATTATGGTGACTAAGTAAAAAATGAGCTTAACTATTAATAAATCCTTTAACAGAAGGCCCAAAAAACCAAGAAAATTTTATAAAAGAAATTTTATTGAAAAAATTAGATTCTACAGAACATTGGATCGAATTTGGACCTTAATTGGTTCCACATTCAATGGAAAAAACGTGGGTGGAATACCCTTATCAAAATTTACACGGGTGACACTCCTCCTCCTCTATAAAAACTTATCCTCTCCTCCCACTTCCATACACATCTCATTCCACATTGAATCAAAAAATATATACCCAAATATATCCTAAATACCCCCTCATATTAGAATCCTCATTTCAGATGAAATCAATCCAAGTATTCCTTTTGGTGAAAACCAAAAGGAGTACCCAAAGAATAGGTAACATCCATCCTAAAGATTCTTTTTTTCCTTCTCCAGCACCTAAAAAATCCATATAAAATTTTTAATAATATAAATATTATAAAAAACATACTGATATTCTATTAAATTATAGTTTTTAACAATAGTTACACACACTTTTATATAATGGGTAACGAATATACCGTTCTTGTGTACGAAAAACTACTATATCAAGAAATGATGTTGTTCATTTTAACATTACCACATTTCATGGATGGGAATTATGATGGAAATTGTATTTATATATGATATATATGTTATTTATTATTTCATTTTGAATATGTAATTATTTTATAAAACATTTATCTATACATTCAATCTTTTTTATGTACGATAACATTATTTGTGGACTTATGGACTACAGCCTCCTAAAAGTGATGTGATTCGTTCACAAAATACATCGAATGTATTAAGGATGGATTCAGTGAAAATATATGATATATAGAACATAATAATGATACATTAATTCTAATGTATAAATATATAAATATATTTCGTTTACATACTTTATTTTATTATGACAAAATAATGGAAACAACATTCATGAGTAAGTATGACCTACCATATCCATGAATGGGGTATTACAGTTAATATATCCATCGTTTATAGATGTCAAAAAATGAATATATACCTAATATATATAATATATAAGTCATTTTATATAGTCTTGAAATATTTAAATCACTTTATAAGTACGATGATGGAAATAATAAGTCAAAACATGTACAAAGAACAAAGTGGATGTTACGGAAAACATGAAATTGTTTACAACAATTTAATGTAAAGTCACAATAAAAAAACATGGAATTAGCTAAAATAATATGTATTTATAGAAGATATATAATAAACATTCATTTATTATATATGAATCTTGTATAAGTATGAAGAGAGTCAAGACACAAGGTAAAAGGATATGATGTCACTTTTTATATCTATGAGATACATGCCTTGTTCACCACAACACTCTTTTGTGTACTATACATACATCACATGATTTTATTCTATGATTATTATTCATAACTTTATGGGTATATAAATATCCATTATATTTCCGTTGTTTCACTGAGATTATGATTCAGAAGTTAGCAAATCGGTATGATAGTTTTGCCTTAATTTTCATTATTTGGGACTCATGTTGCTTTTATGTACGAATTTTTTTTTCAATGTGTATCTAAATCTATATGAAATGTCATATAATGAATATAATTATATTCAAGATATATTAGGACTCATTTAATTTCATATACATATATAGAGAATATAATCCCATGTTACCATGTGGTAAGGTTTTGGTGAAACAGTCTCATCATTTATCAGGATTTCTTATGATTAAGCTTCAATTCGTGAAATCTAGAGATCATTCTCACTAAAAAAAATTAATGAGTTTTCCTATAATCTATTTATTATAGTTATATCCTTGTACTAGAAGTGTTTTTTTACTCTTTGGTGCTTATGATATTTTAAAAAATGTTTTTTAAAAAAAACTAACCGTATTTATCTCTTTGTTCAGGAATCTATTTTATTTAAAAAATAATGTTTTAAAATATGTATTCAAAAATGTTTTAATATTATCGATTGAGATAATTATAAATGGAAAATTATATTTTTTGGTTTTAAATGATTCCTTTATATTTTTCAAAATAGTTTCCAAGGAAAGATTTTGAAAAATGCCATATGTTTAAAAAAAATGTAGAAAATGTATTCTCCAAAAGAATTGTATTAAAAGGTCTTTAAAAATTATTCCCCATCTAAGATATCATCTATTAGTGTTACTCATGTGTTTCTGTAGAAATGATTCAATATTTCCATTCATATTTTTCCTCTAATTTTTTTATGTTTTGATGGCATGCTGCTTATGAAGATTGTATTTCCTCCAAGGTTTATATGCTTATAAAAACCACTTCATTTCATGCGTTATGATTTTGAAAATATTATTTTGAAACTAGTTAATGTTTCCACATGTTACGATATGATTTCATGTTTATCATATTGTCATGAACTAAATCAGGTCACCACTAACACCAGCACCAAATCCAACCTATGACAAAGTCGGAAGTGTGTTCCCTATCCCCATGGACTGGAACAAGTTCCCAAGAATCCTTAAATTAGGTTTGGGAATGCTTTACCTGAGTATGAAAGCATAAAACCTTAAAAACATTCAATAATAAGAATCTGAAATATCCATGCCAAACAAGACTTAAGAAAAAAATAACTGAATAAATGGTTTTATGTTGGGTAAAAGTTTTCAAAATATAAATAAAAACATAAAAAAGTCATCCACAATTACTCCACATGACAAGGGGCCATCACCCTCAAGCTTTCTCCACAACACCGCACCATAAGAGGGGACTAACAACCCGAACCACCATCACCTGACGCCTTTCCATTACCTGTGTCAAACATAATGAAGTATACTTAAACCCAAGGGTTGTAATTAGGGTGAGATACAAAGACATATAGGATACCACCCAAGGATTCCAAAGTGTATGAAATATAAGGTGATAAAGAAAACAATATTAATATGTAAAGAAAAAGTAGTGATAAATTCAATGAAACATAACATTCAATTGAAAACAGATTTCAAACGAAAACATTCATAATGTTAACACATTTTCATTAGACATTTTAGATATTGTAAGGTTCCACCAAAACAATTCCAAACACAAGGGTAAATACCATAAATCCAATGAGAACCAAAACCTAGACCACCCCTAGGAAACTAGATATTTTCTGGCCCTATGCACCTCGTACCTCGGTGAAAAGTAACCATATAAAAATATATTCATGTGCACAAGAAACTAGTAGGAAACATACCCATAACCTAGTGGTCCCCCATAATCATCCATATATTTTATTTATATTTTTAGTTATATATTTTCTCATTGAAAGAAGGATAACACCCATCTAGTTGACCTGTTGTACTAGTACATATCTGCCCACATATGTACTTGGTATTCCCCTTTTGTGCTAAAAACATTTCAGCAATCCAAAAACATCCCATTTCATGTAAAAATACAACTAATGGTAACCTAAATATATTACAATATATAAACACATTTTCTACCCCATAAAACACACAATGAATCATTTTGATTTTTAATAAACAACTTCTCAAAATCTTGTCTTGTTTTATGACCAAGACACATTGAAAACCCCACTTTTCACATCATGTGCACACATTAAGTTACCAAACAAATAATGGAAGTCCAAAAACATCCATTGAAACCAAAAAATAAATCTTATGGCAGGCCCATATAGTTTAAGAAGTTATAACATTGTAAAACCTCTATTTTTCACAAACTTGACAACTAAATATTTATGCGTTTCACAAACCCCATTAAAAAATATTTTTGCAACAACCACCAAAGGAGATAGAAATTGAAAATATTATTTTCATCCCTAATAAATTTAAATAAAATCAACTATGAAATTATAGGGTATCCCCAAGTGGATCAAAGAAATACTTTTTTATAAAACCCCCAATTTCACAAAAAAGTGACACCAAAAATTCAGTTGAAAAAATAAATACCACTAAAAAGAAATTTTGCAAAAACATTAAAATGAAATAAACAAGGATATACCATAAACACCGTAATATATGTCACAAAATTTAACACACAATGGAATCACCAACTAAAATAACAAAAACCCTAGAATCTTTATGCGAAAATCAAATCGCACCACTACTGTACCAAGAGGGACCTAGATGAATCCTAAAACCAAAGGAATAGACCCGGAAAACATGAATCAAACCCTAGGTCCGAGTCCCCAATTTTTTGAAATTATAAAAATCAAGAAATATTGGAATAGACCCTATGATAAATGGAATAAAACCCTAAGAAAATGGGGGGAAGAATGAAGAAGAACCACTTACCTTAGAGATCTTGAATAAGTCTCCCCAAAAACACTAGTAGATGAATTTTCAAACATCCAATAATACAATAGAGGATCAAATGAGTCATAGAAGGACATATGAGAACTAAAATGGGGGGAAATAGTTACAATTGAAAAATTTATGAAGGAAAGAATTCACCTTTTCAAATCCGGATGATTTCGGAAACCCTATGAAGTTATTCTCTAATCTGTGTTACATACGAGCTCCAATGAGGGGGGGGGAAGATAATGGGGGCATGGTGGGGTTTAGTGGTCTTTGGTGAGACTTGTAATCATTGAAAATCATTTATATTGAATATGATATTAAATAATAATTTTTTTAAACTGTAAATGGGCTTTCAGTTTGGCCCAATTCTTTAAATAAAAACCAAAATACACCATTATTATGGGTTCCTAAAGGGTCAAAATTCCAATAGTGGTGTTAATAGGTCATGGGAAGCAATGTTGGAAGTATAATGGGTGCAAAATATAAAAAAATGAATTAGTTATAAAAGAAAAAAATATTGTTTTTAAATTTGTAAATGGGCTTATGGTTGGGCCCAAACCATGAAAACTCACCCATTCCTATAAAAATGCATGGGAAACCCCCAAAACAAAGCATGAATGGAAATTAATTGAAATGTACCTTTAAAATATGTCATGGATGCAATAATTCTCCCCACCATGAATGAGTTTTCACCTCATAAAGTCAACTTGAAGCTCGATCAGAAAACAAGAACATGTATTATTCCTCAACCCATGACTCATATTCCCATGTATCATGTGTATCACTACCATGTTACCAAAAAACTCGGACTAGAAAAATAGACTTCCCTTAAAGAACATTTTGTTGGGAGTCCACTATTTTCTCTGGATTCTTAAAAACTTACAAGTCAAGATCGATCTCCAGTTCTTCCCAACTCAACACATGGGGCGAATTCGGGTTGTATTTCTTCAACTGGGAGACATGGAAGACATCATGGATAGTTGTCAATTGTGAAGGTAAATTAAAATTTTATTCCACATTCCAAATACACTCGGTGTTCTCAAAGGGCCCAACATATAACGACGCCATCATCCCTTACTTTCCAAATCAATGATGGCCTAGATGAGGGGCCACTTTAAAAAATACCCTATCACCCACCAAAAACTCTAGGTATCAAAACCACTAGTCAACATATGATTTATGATGACTCTGAGATTTCAATAATCGCTTGATTATCAACTTGACCTTCTCAGACATCTCATGCACCAGACTAGGCCCCAGCAGTGATGTCTCACCTACCTCTGCCCAACACTGGGGAGACTGATAAGGTTGACCATAGCGCACCTAAAAAAATCCATTTGAATAGAGTATTGGTAACTGTTATTATAAGCCAACTCAAACAATACCAAATAGATATCCAAGGAATATCCAAAATCTAAGACACATTCATAGAGTATGTCCTCTAAAATCTGATTCGCCCGCTCTGTCTGACCATCCGTCTAAGGGTGGTACGTTGTGCTCATCTTAATCTAAGACCCCATGGCCTTCTGAAGGACTTCCCAGAACCGAGAAGTGAAACCAGGGTCACTATATGAGACAACATCTGATGGAATTCCATGGAGTCTCACCACATCCTAAAGATACAAACGACCCAACTCATTCACTTTAGTTGTATCTATGATTGGAATGAAGTGGTCTGATTTGGTCAGACGATCAATCACCACCCAAATGGAATTCTTACCCTAAGGTGTATGAGGGAATCCAATAATGAATTCCATGGTGACCTCGTCCCACTTCCAGGTAGGAATGTGTAATGATTGGAGCAAACCAGAGCGCCTCTGATGCTCTGTTTTCACCTACTGGCATGTGTAGCATCACAACACAATGTCTGATATGTCCCGTCGCATACCTAGAAACAAAAACTATCATCGCACATCATAATACATATTGGTGGCACCCGGATAGACAACCCACTAAGACTGGTGTCTATCCTATATCACCACCTTCCGTAGAGACGATGGCACTACTGATTGACCCTTGAAGCACAAGATGCCCTCAGGAGATGACGACCAATCCAAGGATGTCTCCCCACCATGAATAAACTACCTCAATTGCTGAAAAAGATCAAGACTAGGCTGTTCCAGCAAAATATACTACAAGAGAGAGGGATTCAACTCAACACTCACCAAGAACACACCTCCACTGTGCTCCCGGGTCTCCACTTGAATCTGAGCAAAGAGTCCCATCAAAGTCTACTCATCACTGGACTTCCTCAAATCCTACACTGGAACTCTTCCGCTCAAGGCATTGGCCACAACATTACCATTTCCTGGGGTGTAGAAAATGTCAAATTCAAACCCCTACATGTACTCAATTTAGCGATGCTACCTCGAGTTGAGGTCCTTCAATGTGAATATATAGGCCAAGAATTTTTTATCAGAGAATACAAAAAACTTCTCCACAAAGAGACAGTGACACCAAGTCATCAAAGAATGCATCATCACTGCCAACTAAAAGATGTGGGTCGGGTAATTGTTTTGGTGTGGTTGGAGTTGGTGAGAGCCATACATCATCACGTGATCATCATGTGCAAGAACGAACCCAACACTGATACCTGAAGTGTCTCAATACACCACATACCCCTTTCCATCCTCTGGAAAAATATGCATGGAGAAGGTAGTCAGTCACCGCTTCAGCTCCTCAAACAATTCCTAACATTCTAGGTCCCATACAAACTTCACCCCTTTCTGAGTGAGTGTGGTAATTGGTGGAGCAAGCCAATAGAAACCCTAGACGAAACACCTCTAATAACCATCAATGCCAAGGAAACTCATGATATCGAACACATTATTTGGTTGCTCCCATGACATTACCACACTGATCTTCTCAAGGTCCACTAAAACACCCTTTGTAGAGATCACATGCCCCAGAAATTTCACTTCCCTGATCCAAGAAGTGAACTTTGACAACTTTTCATAGAGGTAGTGATCCCGCAAAGTGCCCAAGACAATCCTCAAGTGATGTTCGTGTTCCTCCTCAAATCCAGAGTATACTTTAATGTCATCCAAAAACACCACAACAAATGAATCAAGATATTTATGGATCTATTTATTCATGAGTTCCATAAAGACTGGTAGATAATTGGTTAATCTGAAGGGCATGACCAAATAATCAAAGTGGGCATACCTGTTTCGGAAGGCTGTCTTCTGGATATCTAACACTCTCACCCTGATTTGATGTAATCTCGAACAAAGTATATTTTTCAAAACCAATTTTCACCCTTCAAGTAATCAATCAAGTAATATATTATGGGACAAGGATATTTGTTCTTAATTGTTACCTTATTCAGCTTCCGGTAGTCAATACACAACTGGAGGGATTCGTCATCCTTTTTCACAAACAATAGAGTTACATCCCAAGGAGTGACACTCAGGTCAATGAATCCTTCGGATTATAAGTCATCTAGATATATCATTAATTTCCTTAGCTTGGTAGGGGTCATTCGATAGGAGGGATGAGATATCATTTGTGTTCCTGGCACCAGTTCAATCAAGAACTCCATATCTTGCTCCAGGGGAAAACCTAAAAATCATCATGTAATACATCAAGAAAATCATTCACTACATGAGGTAGTGCACCTTCAGGGGAAAGACCATCATCCTCTATTGTGATCGATGGTAACTGGAAGATAAGACATCCCAAATATGGATGTATAGGTCCTGCGCGACCCGGCCGAGGATCATATTCTCCATGAAAAACCTGACGACTCCCATCAGGTTCCATGAAACTCACTCGCCACCTATAACAATCAATGTGTCCCTCGAAGTGTACCATCCCATCCATGTCATGTTTCAGGTCAAATAGATCCATATCTAAGACCAAAAGTTCCCACTCCATCTCATTTCTTGACACAGAGAGCGCACACGATGGGAACCAAAGACCCCACTCCTTCTTCTCGAGTGGCGTAACCAACTCCATCGCAAAAGACAATAACTTGGATGAAAAATTAAGAATGTCCATAAAACCATAATAAATGAATGAAATAGAGCCACCAGAATCAAAAACTATATCATCAATAGAATACATGATAAAAAAGATACCTCGAACTATCAACGGTCCCACCTATAATCATGTTGTTGCCTGATCCACTACATGGAGATGTGTGTTCTGTGCTTGAGGATGAGCACTAGTCTGTGGATGTTCCCGGAACAGGATATGCCTACAATATGACCCGTCCCTACTACCATGGCTGCAAAATTGAGATCCCCCAGTCCTCGATGGCTCTTCTATTCCGGCCGTCCACTTAAAGCCACTAACCCTGCCCTACTTGGATGTAGACATTCCACCCTGCAAAAGCGGTACAGACTCCCCATACCTACAGAGTTTTGACAAGGATTCAATGGAAGAAGGAATGCTAGTAGGATGTTCCCTGACATCCCACACTATGGAACATGACGGATCTCACATTAGAATCCACAAACAGAAACTTCCTGGAGGAGTGGCCTGAACTACCACCTCCCTTCTTCACATGTTCCTCTTGGTTCCTTTTCTTCTCTGAATAGATGCCACTTCCCATTACTGATACTGATCCAAAGAAACCATCCCTGCCTTTCTAGTCAATCACTACCATTCACACCTAGTCAAAGACCTAAGCATTGGTCTTCATCTTAATCAAGAACACATGGGAGTATATTCTCTGGTTGCAAGACTATCTCAAACAACTGGTCCTTCTCTTCCTCATTGGAGACAATTTTAGAAGCATACCGAACCAATTTAGTGAAAAGGTTGGTGTACTCTATCACAGATAGGTTCCCCTGAACAAGATCCATGACCTCTCGAAACCTGGCATATGGAAAGACCTCAGGGCAGTACTGCTCAATGAAGACATCCTTGAAATATCTCCACCGCAACTGCTCATTCATCCTAGTCTGAAGTACCAATTCCCACCACCTACGGCTAGGACCCTCCAATAGAAATGAGTCACATTTCACCTTGAGCTCATCAGGTGTATCCAGGAACTCGAACATGTTCTCGATCTTCTCGATCCATTCCTCTTCTTCTTGGGGTTCTATGAGGCCTCGAAAGGAGAGCGAGTTATTTTTTAGGAACTTCTAGGCATTTTCTTTCTTAGGACCAGTCACATCCTCTCTAACAAGAGAGATAATAGGTTTTGGTCCTTATCCTAAAGCCTGGACATCCCATAATATTGCCTCAACTATCCTCTGATCAATTTATGTGGGAGAACTCTCTCTGGCTTCCTCATGTGGGTGCATGGGAGCTTTCTGGGGAGGCTTGTTTCTACAAAATGAAACATACACAAAAACAATAGTCAACACCAAAATTATGAAAATTATTAATCAAATAAATCAAATATAAATAATCTAAATACATTATAGTAATAAAAGAAACAACTAGTCCACCCACCTGATATCCACATGTGGTCTGCAGCCCACTCATCTCACCACAAAGTGAAGTCAATCAAACAATTACAATGTCCCCATGTTGAGTCATGTTCTTCCATGAGCGGTGCGGGTCAGGCACCATTCTAATGACCAAAACCCCAATCCCCAACTTTAATATCTCTTCTCTATCCCAACTCATCCCAAAATTGAAATATATCCTGAATACATTAACCCCTTCTGATACCATTTTTTCAAAAACCGAATCAGGTAACCACTAATACCAGCACCAAATTCATCCCATGAAAATTATTGAAGGTAATTACTTATCCCCATGGGCTAGAAAAAGTGCCCAGGTATTGTTAAATTAGTTTTGGTAATACTTTACCCAAGTATGAAAGAATAAAAAATTAAAAAAATTCAATAATAAGAATTTGAAATTTCCTTTCCAAACGAGACATAAGTAAAAACAAGAACGGAAGATATGGTTTTAAGTAGGTTACAAGAGGTCCAAATATAAATAAATATAGCATAACTTCAGCCACAATGACTCCACATGACAAGGGGCCATCACCCCCGATCCGTCTTCACAACAACGTACCATAAGAGGGGACTAACAACCCAAACCACCTTCACCTGAGGCCTTGCCTTTACCTGAGTAAAACATAATGAAGTATACTTACACACAAGGGGTTTATGTAGGGTGAGAGCCAAATCCCAATATGATACCACCTAAATATTCTAATTAGTATGAAATACAAGGTGATAAATCAAGCAATTTTAATATGTAAAGAAAATGCAGTGATAAATTCCAAGAAACATAACTTTCAATTAAAAACCATTTTAAAACTAAAAAATTTAGAATGCTAATAAATTATAATAAGAAATTATAGATACTTTAAATTACATCCAAACACACCCTAATACATGGGTAAATACAATAAATCCAATGATCACCAAAACTGGGACCACCCCTAGGCAACTAGATAGTCTCGGGCCCTATGCACCACGTACCTCAGTGAAAAGTAATAATAGAGAAATCTATTATCATGCCTGAGCCACTATTAGGAAACATACCCATAACCTATTGGTCCCCCATCAACATCCATATATTTTAGGTAGAGTTTTTGTTATCTATTTTCTCAGTGAAACATAGACAACAACCATCCGATTCACTAGCTGTACTATTACATATCCACCCACCTAGGTACCCGGGCTTCCCCGTTTATGCTAAAAAAATTCAGCAACAAACACACATCCCATTTAATTTAAAAACACCACCACTGGTCACTAACAAATAGTAAAGTAGCTACACACATTTTATGCCACTAAAAACACTGAACAAAGTATTCTGATTGTTAATAAACAATTTCTCAAAATCTTCTCTTGTTTTCTGCCCAAAACTCCTTGAAACCCCCACTTTGCTGACCATGTGCACACTTTAAGTTAAAAACACATATTCAAGTCCAAAAAAATCCAATTAAACCAAAAAATAGATCTTATGGTAGCCCTATATAATTTAAGAATTGATAACATTGTAAAACCTCCATTTTTCACAAACGTGGCACCAATAAATTTATGTGTTTCACAAACCCCAATAAAATAGATTTTTGCAAAAACCACCAAAGGAGATAGACATTAAAAACAATATTTTCATCCCAAATAAATTTTAATAAAATAAACTAAGATATAATAGGGTATCCCCATGTGAAGCAATGAAATACTTCTTTGTAAACCCCCAATTTAACATAAAAGGGACACTAAAAATTAATTTTCATTATAAATACCACTAAAACCAATTTTCATGGAAACATTCAAATGAAATAAGCATAAAAATACCATAAACACAACAAGATAAGTCACAAAATTTCACAAACAATGTAATCACCTACCAAAATAATGAAAACCCTTGAATCATTGTGCGAAAATCAAATCACATGACCATCGCACCAAGAGGGACCTAGATCATGATTAAAACCAAAGGAATAGGCCAAGAAAACCCGAATCAAACAATAGGTTCTAATACCCACTTTTTGGAAATTATATTAATCATGAAATATTAGAATAAACCTGAATAAAAAAAGAATGAAAACTCTAAGCAAATGGAATGATGAATGAAGAAGACCCACTTACTTGAGGGATCTTGAATAAATCTCCCTAAATACACTAGTAACTGAATTTCCAAACATCCAATAATGCAACTGAGGATCGAATAATTCTGATAAGGTCATGTGAGAACTAAAATGGGGTAAAAAGTGTTATAATTGAAAGAGTTGTGAAGGAATGAAGTTACCTCTTCAAATCAAGACTATTTGAGAATTCCTATGATGTTCTGCCCTAATTCGCGATTCATACAAGTTCCAAAGAGGGGGAAAAGGTAATGGGGATCTCTTGGGTTTAGTGGGCTTGGGTGAGACTTTTATTCACCAAAAAATCATTAATATTGAATAATATATTAAATATTTTTTTAAAAAAATTGGAAATGGGCTTTTGGACTGGCCTGATTCCTTAAATAATAACACAAATCCCCCATTATTATGGGTTTCTAAAGGGTCAAAATTGATATGAAGGTGTTAATAGGTGAAGGGAGGAAATTTTGGAAGTATAATGGGTGAAAAATATTAAAAAATGAATTAGTTATAAAAGAAACAAATATGGTTTTTAAATATGTAAATGGGTTCAAAGTTTGGCCCAAATCATGAAAACTCAAACATTCCAACAAAAATGCATGGGAAACACCCAAAATTGAGCATGAATGGAAATTAAATGAAATTTACCTTTAAAATAAGTCATTTATGTGAAATATATAAATTTTATTTCATGGGTTATAATATTATTTTTATGAATTGTTTCAAATGTGTCTATGATTTATTTATGAGATAGGTGGGACCTATATCTCCCTATAATACATTGGGTGAGGATTTATATCTCATGAAAAACATTTAGATGTTATATGGAGTGAAACTTGATTAATAATAGGGCCTTGGGAGTGAACCATGATAACCAAGATGGAATGAGGAGTGAATTCATACTAATAGTATGACCATGAGAGTAAACAATGACTACCAAGATTGTATGGTATTTGATCAGATACTACAAATATGGCCTTGGAATCAATAAATTGACCACTATGGAAATCATTTTATATGATTTATGTGTCTGTCACAATTTATTTTCTTATTCCTATATTTCTCTTTCAAGTTATATGTTGTTTATTTTCATAGGATTCATGTGTTTTTAACATCCATTCATTATGACATGATTCATGTTTACGATATTTTTATATGAATGGTATGATATTTTAATATGATGATCTCATTATCATACCCCTATTCTCATGTTTATGATTACTTGTCTCCCATGTTTTTGATTTTTGAGAATCTGAGATCACCCATTTTTATTATTCCCTTTTCCATGTTTTGAGGATATCTTTTATGTACAATGTGTCTATGAAGGGTGACAGTCATGGAGAACATAGTGGGAGATTATGTATCTTACTTATATACAAGTTTTTTATTCACTGTTCCCAATAGAACTAGAATAATATGGTAATTTGGATTCTATTTATGTGATGTTTTATGTATTATAAAAAAGTTATGTAATGTTAATTTATGAAAATCGGGGGGTCTTTATATTTATACGGATGAAATATGGTCTTTATAATTCCCATAATATCTTCTTATATATAATGATTAGAGTCATTGTTGATTACCATAATAAATTTTTAGTATTATATATAGATGATCTTAAAATATATTAAATGAGTAATGAAGATCAGGAATATTACATAAGGATTTTACTAAATAAAAAAATATTAACATTATGTATAAAAAAATATGAAGTCTTGATTTAATATTTATAATGATTAATTATTTGGTTTTATAATCCCATGATACTGTATAAAAATAAATCCATAAAGGATTGAATTTGTTGAACATTATCCTAGGTCAACAATAGTGATTGATAGATATAGTATTATTGGATTGAATTGATATTATCAATAATTGTTTATTATTATTTCAAGTAAATCCATGTTTATTCATAATGGATTAATGTTCCTTTTTTACTATATAATAAGAATAAATTTTTAAGGAACTAAATAGAAGGTTAGTAAGTTAGCATGTTCCATTAATAACCTGTATTGGATAAGGGATTTTAATTTAGTGCGATGTATCAAATAAGGTTCTAAGATATTCTATTATAAATAACTATAGGTTAGATCATATGTCTGTTTACAATTCAACCATTATTAGGAAAACTAACCTACTAACAATATATATTTGGTTTCATTATTCATTTCATTTATGATAAAAATTAATTATCATTAAAATAGATTGCAGTGAAACATATATTGATCCTAAAAATATTATATATATTTTAACCTAGAAAGTGTCAAATATTCACCAAAGAATATGGTTGGGTTTTATAAATGATTATGTATTATCAATACATTAACACCCATGGAATAAAAAAAGTTTAATTATTCATTGATTCAACATAATATGACAATATTATCTATATTGAGGTTTAAAAAATATCCATTAATTATTTAAATGAAAAGGATGGTTCTTGAAAACATGAATGATAGAGATAAATATTAACTTTCACAAAAAATGATTCAACCATCTATCCACGTAATGATTATATATACATAGGAACAATATTTGGAGATATCAATAAATATGAGGCATCTTCCAGAGATTATCCTTGACTTTGTTTGTAAAATAAGGTTATGGGACCATGTATGTGTCCATTAAATACAATAGTTTATGAAGGAGCTAATGGAGGAATATCCTAGCTCATCATTCTCTATTCAAAATGGATGATTAAAGATGTTTAGATCTGTTGGAAGGGTATTTCCTGGGTTAAAACATGAAGAGAGATATTTAATAGTATGATTACTGGTTTTTTTAATATACTCATTTTAATTTTGAGAGAGTGATGTATGTAGATATGTCACAACTATTACATATACCTGAATGGAAATTGGAAACATCTCCATGGTAATTCATCATTAGGATCCCCAAAACATCTAAAGTCCATAATTCTATTTGGGTTATAGTTAATCTATATAGGAATCCATCACACCTTATTCCTATCGAAAAGGATTCAAGTCCTGATAATCTTTCAATTATGCTCATTATGGAAGTGATAATATTACAGAGAGTACAATATTCTACTATATCATAATGAGATACAAGAATTACCTAAAAGTTATAGGTATTTTTTCAATGATATTTTGATACAAACATGATTTTTAGTACTTCTAATATTAAAACATTATTATATGGAATTCCCCAGTTTATTAATATGTGAAATTTAGATATAAATGTTTAAATGATTTTTTTTGTGAGTGGGGAATATCTAAGGGGTGTTCCCAAGGTTCGGGATGAGAAATTATTGAAATAAAGACAAAATGTGAAAGTTTCATGGTTGGATCATGGTTCGTTTAACCATTCACCATGACATTGTAGTGTTGGGTTTCTCTAATAGAGTCATGTAAATGGTCCACATAGTATTTGACAATCGCACAGGTCTTCCCAGAAAATTATGAAACCATGGTACCTTGGATAAAGGTATGGACATGGGAGCTGCTTTAATTTTCCAATACATTGGGATGGAATAGAAAAAACATGTAGCATTTACACATCATAGATATAAGGAGATGCACTGTTTGTGTAGGGATTGGACAAACATGTAGTGGAATTGTGATCCTCTTAAAAAGTGGTATAATGATCATTTTACTTCTCTATATTTAATGGTTTCCACATGATTTTTATCCCAAATTATTATTTAACATTAAGGGGTGTGAATGAGGTTCTTGTCCCTTCTCCAAGGATGATTCCCCCTTATTTAATATTTGTCTATAGTTCCATTCTCTCATAATTGAAGCTCCAAGTTAGTATCCTACTTTGTTTCCCACATTTCCCTAGAATAGGCATAGTGTGTTGTTTCCTAACCCTCTAGAGCCCTCAAAACATGTTTTATTGGGGTTCATCACCTTGGTTTTTTTATTCCTCATTATTTTGAATCATGTCATGATATTTAATGAGTGGTATTCTGTATGAATTAGGTATATAGTCTATAAGATTTATCACTTAGTCTTGATGTTTTATTTTGTATGTAGTCATTACCATTTTCTATCATTCTAAATTATTGTATCTATTACTATGGAAAGTAAATTGGGTATGAAATGGAGGTGCAATACCCTTCATGAACAACTTTGGGATTGTTGATGATTTGAGACATGACCTATAGACAAATATAGGGTTTTAAAACCCTTTAAAATGGGGAGATGAGTTTTCATAAATCAAGATAGGATAATTATGAATGTTAATTGATTTTAATTGTAAACTGTTATGGGAAAATTGTTAAGGGATAATTGAAATTTTGATAAGTTATATTTTTTTTAAATTCCTATGTGAATTTATAAATTGTTTAAATACTATTATTTAATTTTTTATTCACCTTTGGGTTTTAATGAAAGTGATGTTTTAAAGTATTTTTTTTAAATCAGATGTTAACCCCATTGTATTTTAAAAATGATTATTTCAATTTGGTTTAAAATGTTTATTTGATATGGGTGTGTGGTTACCCCTTTGGTGAAATTCACTTCCTAACCATTTTTATTGATTTAAATAGAAAATAATGATCATGTACCTTGTTTTCATTTTCAGATAGGAATACACCCTTTTTAAAAGTGGCTTAAATGTGTTTTATATTGTTGTTTTGTTATGGTATTTTTCGACATGTGAAAGGGGGCTTGATTTTTTATTGCATGTGTTGATTTAAATGAACGTTCACACCATGATAAATGTTTAATTAATGAAATGAAATGGAAATGGATAAATGGGTATTTTTATTTATAAAATGGTTTAATGAACATTAATGATCATGAAATATAGATAAAATATGAATTGTTTAAATTTAGTTCTCGGGTTATATGTGTTTATGCTAACGGTCCAAGGTAATGAATTCTAATTAATTAGTTTGGGATGGTTGGTCTTGTCATTATGAATCCTAGTTGGATTAATATAATGATGATCCATATTTTTTGACCTATGACTAATGGTTTCGGGAATTTGGACTTATGTTCCACACCAAGGTTCTGGAAGGGCCATAATGATTCTTCAGGGGGCCCATGGCACCATATTTTTTAGAGTATAGACTAATGCTCCTACCATCAAGGGTATTGACATGGATTTCTATATAATTTTTGAGTATTTTCAGACATGAAATTATGAACCCCTATTGTAGAAAAATGGGATGGGTTTGCTTACATATAATCCCATTAATATATTGTTTGGATGGATGTCATAGGATATGCTGGTTTATGAAATTGAGTAATAATTTTTCCTAAGAACCAATGTGAATAATTGAAATGTTGTTACCATATTAAATGCGATATATTTTATTTTACCCATGATTACCTTTGTCTTCATATTACACAATTTTGGAATGTTTATTTCTTTAGACAAATTTGGTAGTGTCCTACTTTGATGTACTCACACCCTACTCGGGCCACCATTTAACATGAATGTCTAAGAAAATTATAAAAAATTTCAGGTATATTTTCCTGACAATAATCTAGTTGTTGGTTTATGCATGGTTTGATTTGTCAAAGAAAGGTAATATATGATAAGGATGGGACTCTAGACCATTTTTGGTATTTTCATAGTTTTATATTGGAGTTTTTATTTGTATAACAATATAACATGTTGTTTGTACGTCATATTTATATAATTTTTTACCTCATTATTTTTTGTATATTTCAATATGATTTCAATTTACACTTCCTCATAGTAATTATATCTATTTATATTGATTTCATAATGTCATTAATCTGAAAAAACTGAAGAGTCTCGCCATTTTTTTTATTATTATAGGTTTACTAGTTGGAAACCTATGTTATACAGGGAGGATAATGTGTGGAATTGGGGTTCACTGGATCAGTGAACTGGTTATAGTAGAACACGGGATGGGGTTTTACAATTTTTTTATCAGTGTTTGTTTCTTTTTTGTTTATATTAAGGATATGTATAATGAAGACAAGGATTTTTTAGGTGTTTGGTAATGAGTTCCATTCTCCATCCCTGAACCCCCACACATGGTGGGATGTGAAGTTATTTATTTATAATTATTTATCTTTTAGATTGAAATGAAAACTGGCGCTGTGTGGGTGTATGCATTATTCAATGAACATTGGATTGAAAAAAAATGATTACTATGATTGACTATTTAATGGAATGATTTCTAAAAAACATGATTTTTGATACTTCATAAAGTTGTGATCTTCAAAATATTGGATAAATAGAAGATTATTAAATGTGAATTATCATTTATTATTATTAATTTTAATTAATAAAGAAATGTCTAATGATATGCACTTTGGGACACGAGTGTGTGTAGCTGTAATGTAATGATTGGACCTTGTGTATGGGTGGGTTGGGAAGTGAGATTGTTATAGTTTTGAGACATTAGGTTTGGTACTAGGACATCATGATGGGTTTTTATGCTCCATATAGTGGAGTGTTGCTTATTTTTTATTCAAATAGGATTGGTCCTCAAGGTTGTAAGGTATTGATTTGTATCATCAATTTAGTAACCTTATTTAGTTGTGGTCTAGTATTTTTCATATTGGACTTTGGGATGGAACTCATGTATTTTATTTCTGTTATAAGTGGTTGTGGTGTCATTAGTTCCATTTTGTTTTCTAGGCTGAACCATGTGAATAGTCAACCAAATTATGATCACATTAGGACATCTGAATACTAGTTGGATATGTTGAGATTTTGGAAGTGGGATAAAAATGGTAAGCATGGGATGGTTGTCCTAGTGATGTTGGTGTATTTGATTTTGAATCATGGATGATGCATTAAATGTGGGATCGATTCATTGTGGGTTTGATCATGTTTTTGAAAAATGTTAGTTTATACTTTGTATTATTTCTATAAAAAGAACCTTTCATGCTTGTTGTAGGATTGAATTACTATTTATAGGAGAGGAATCATTTGAATGTCTGACCCTATTGTTCTAGCACTGTTCAATGTGTGAATTTATGTTGATCATGTGTGGGTAAGGTAAGGGATGTTATAGAATTGGATAATGATTCTGATTTATGAATGAAATTGGGGTAATAGCTGGTATTGTGGTTTGACCCAGTGTTTATGAAGGGTTTGGTAATATGTTTAGAACATTGAGGAAACCATACGTCTGATGTGGCTGATGATCACAGAGGCCTGGTTTGTAGTGGAGTAGGTGTTTTATCCTAGTCTAAGTGACATTGGAATCATTAAAACTAGTTCTTGTACCATGAATTTTGGTATCAAATATTTAAACCCATGGTTGCAGTAAATATTTGATAGTAGGCACATGTTGTTGATGATCTATGTCATTTGAGATATAAAAACAGGTACCTCAAAGGCATGTTCTTCTTTACTATAGTGAAATTAATGTCATGTGTACTTACTATGGGTAGAAATTCATAGTTTGGTTTTTGTTAAGTGGATCATTGTTGATTTAATTGAGAATTATTCATGTCATGGTGTAGGAACATGAGGGGTGTGGTGGTAGTATCCCCCACAAAGAATGTTGGTTCATGGTTTCTTGGAAAAGATCCTTCAGGTCGTAGTAAGTTTTTTCTTGTAGGATCCACATGATCCATTGTAGTTGTGAGTTTATAAGATACATTCACGAAAGGATTCCCAAGATTTTCTTTAGGTTAAGGTGTCCCCATACTGGTAGGTGAGATAAACACTAGATTACATGTGGTCATATTAATCAAAAACTTCATGGTGTACTTATAAGATCAAGACGATGATGTCCAACATCCTTAAATGGTACTGGGTACACCAAGAGATCATTTTTTTTAGGCTACACTACATCAATGTTTTTAATTTAGTGGGATGAAGAACCATATAGGGGTTATTAATGTGGATAATTTTTAGGTATGTATTATGGTGGTATGTTCACCATGGAGTATTTGTGAGAAGGTACTCATTATTGATTGGGTGTTGGAGAATTCCATTAGAGTACATCCCGGGGACTGGGAATAAGTAATGGTTGACAGTTTCTACCTTCACTCGAGTGAGAGTATGGAGTACGAATCTAATTTTTGGGTATAATTTTGGTTGAGTATTGGCTAAGATGGTTGGAGTTTATTAGTATATGTGGAAACTATGAAATTTCCTAGGTAGGGAGTGATGAGGGGGTTACGTGGGTTCAAACATCTTGTCAAATAGATTTCTAAAGTGTGGAGGTGATCATGGTATGGTCAGGGTGGAACATAGATTCTATTAAAGAAATGATGATGTGTTTTCATTGATTCCTCGCTGATTATATTATGTATTTTAGTGTTATAGATAGTTGATACAATAATTTGATTTATCCTCTAGGTGGGTTTAAATGAAATCTAATGTCATTGTGTCATAGATGTGTTTGTTGGTGTAGTAGATCATGATGATGGTTTTGAGGTAGTAATGGTTTTGACTGTGGAACCTCACCATGAGTCATGTATGGACTCTACTAGATGTGTTTAGGAATTTTAGGTAAACCTCAGTGTGTGAAGGTATCGATATAGTGTATGTAAGAAAAAAATAATAAGTGGATGAGGATAATTTTTTAGATGAATCATCCATAGATAGTATTTATTGGGTTCATATGTGAGATAGATGTGGTGAGTTTGAAACCACATCTAAATTATCATCATAAAAATTACAGATACATTTTGGTAATGATATCTATTATCTAAGGGGATATATAGTTGATCTATTTATTTGTTTTTGTATGGTGGGTGTACATCAATTCCAAAAGGGTTTTTTTGACAATTGAGGGTGACGATGTTGATAAGAATTATCTTGGGTGTTTGGGAATGAAATTTTGGGAACATAATTTTGTTTGCGGTGGGAGTACATGTTCAATTCTATTTTGGGTATTCATGATGGATGAAGATATGGACATCATAAATTGGTTGTTTTGAGATCATGGATTATCTTTGGAGAAACTTAATCACATAATTTAACCAAATGAAAATCCCATCTGTATTGGATTTTTATGGGTAGGTGAGACCCATATTGATATTTTAGTTTGGGAAACAATGCTCATCTTGGGTTTTTGGGGTAAAATTATTTAGTTAATAGTATTTCTTTGGTTGTGATATGGGTATCTAGTCCTATAAGATACCATTGGGATTTAAATTGTATAAATACATGGGCTGGGGAATGTGGTTGCATGATTGCATATTATTTTAGGTGATTCCATTATTTGGTCATCGTAAAATGTTGAAAACAAGGTATATTAGTAAGAGGAATTTGGGGGCATGAGTTGTGTAGAGGATCAAGCTAGTAGATTTTTGATTGAAACATCCAAAGTGTTAGGTTTCTATGTATGAAATTATAATATATTTCTAAGTAGTTCATGTTAAATTTGATTATTTATTTGGTTCTTATGATCGATGTTGGGGTTGAGTTTTATGAATCCTTTTATGAGCATCAGGTTCATGATACGGATTATAGTGGGGAAACTTATTTGGTTTACTACTATTTCTTTAGTTTGAGTGTCGTGATGGTATGGCCATGTTCAAGAGAAAACTTGTGAGATGGATGTTGATAGGTTTTCCCCATCGACCAAATCATTTTCTTGGAGGATTGGTGATGCTAGAAAATATAGTTCAAGGATGAGTTGTTTTATGGTGGGGATATTGTTGGATCCTATACCAGAGAGAAGGTACACCATGGAATAAATTTTATTCAACCATATTTTAAATGTTTAATGGAGTGTTATTAGGGAGTAGGTAAGATCTCAAGAGTTTCCTAGTGTTTAGGGATGTGAAATTGTGGAAAAGAATCTAAATTTTGTATGATTCACATTTCGAACATGGTTACTATAATTATGTACACTAATCATGGTGGGGGTATCAGATATAATCAAGGACATATCCCATTAATGTTTTTGGACAATTATGATGTCAATCGCACACACATGGAAAACCATACTCCCATGGAAAGAAGGAAGAACATGATATCCACATGGTTTGTCTAAACGTTTTGGATGGCCCGACCACACCTTGTGTCCTAGACCTCTCTTGATCAAAGGAAGATGCTCTGTTGGCACACAGTTTGGACAACGATGTGGAAAAACATGTTCCTAAAAAAATTATAAAGGAGACCATTTATCCCCATATGTATTTAAGGGTTTCATTCATATTTTTCTATACAGTTACACTCCAATGGAAAGGGGTGTGAACCATGATCTCCGCCATTATCGAAGGATGATTCTGCCATATTTCAGAAGAATTTGGAGATTTTTCTTTGTGAATTGAGGCTTTGAGTATACATTTAATTATATTTCACTAATTGTTTTGGAAGATTATTGGTGTTTTATTTCATCTATTTTTTATGATATATGGACTTATTTTTTAGGGGGTTATTTTACATTGTGTTTGAGGCTATTTTATTTCAATTTTAGGCCGAAGATTGGATGAGTTATTGTTTATGATAATGATATATGTAGTCTATATTATTTTTACCATGTTATTACTAATACATAGTTTATGTAGTCCTGATGATAATATTCATTCCTTCTTTGTTATATAATTTACTATGGAAACTCAATTTGGTGTAAAATTGAGGCATAAGACCCTTCATAGACCCCATTTGAACCTTTGATAGTCTAATTCTAGAGATAGTGATACCCATGGCGTATACCGAACCCTTGAATTGGTGAGATGAATTTATTAACTCCATGAAAGGAAAATTTTGAAGTGAAATTATTTTAATTGTTAATTTGTGTGTGGAAATGGTTAATTTTATAATTTAGTTGTTGATATGATATCTATTTTAAAATTCCTTAGTGTATTTTCAAATGATTTAAATGGTGTGATTGATTTTTTTAGTTTATGGTTTTTAATGAAGGGTATGAAGAAATAAATTATATTTTCAATTAAAATTTGGTTCATACCACATAGTGTTTTTAAAAGAAAATTTTCTATGAGGTTTCAAATATATATTTAAAATTTTTATGTTGTGTCCCCTTTAGTGAAAATGTCTTCATAATAATTTTTATAGATTTAAATTAAAAATGAAGGGATTATACTTTTTTTGGTTTTTCAATGAATAATAACCATATATTAAGGGTTGCCTCCATGGTTTCGACAATGATTGATAGATGAGATCTTGTAGGATTTATTTTTATGAATACATTATTTTTGGATTACACAAATAATTATTGTATCAGGTTTTCCATTGGTTATTATTGGAACTAGTTGTATTTTTTCAAAGGTATTTTTTTGTTGTATCTATTGATTTTATTTCGTTTTTTGTTTTACTGTAATATGCAGGTATATTCTTCACTTTTCATAACCATAGAACCTCACTTCTAGTCAGCATATTCTAGAAAATAAGAAGGTTCTCTAGAGGTCAGGTGGAAAATCATCTTAGGGAACTAGTTATTGTGAAACCTGGTCTAGGGTGTTATAATAATTTCTATAATCCTTAGATAGATTTTTTTTCTAAGAAAAAACATAAAATCCTAGAGGATGTTCTATGATATTATTATCTATAATTCAATGTTTTATTGGATCAATAACTTCTTCTTATCTCATTCTCTAATAAAAATAGATTTTAGTAAATAATTCATAAGGCCCCGCATGATGAAATATATGGAAACTATTTAAATCTCAAATGGAATTGGTTGAATCTTATGAATAAATTTATAGGAACCAAAGCCATCTATTGGAATGGAATAAAATGTAAAATCTATTTGTTTTCAAAAAAAAATGAATTTCAAGGTTGAACGAAATGTTATGCTAACACTCTCTAGTGAGATTGAATTATAAGATGTTGAGGAGGTATTAATTAGAATTTATCAATGGAATAATTTCATTAGAATCAGAAATAAGTAAATGTCATTCCCTGGGAATATGGGTATTATTGATTATCTTCAATGAGTTGTGATGGTGTCTTATCGTATGGTATTTTAACTGATCCTCTCTCACATTTAAGATATTTTTTTGACATCTATAATGACTGATAAAATATCTTATGAAATTTATGTACTAAACATATAATCCATATTAGTGGAGAATGACCACTAATTTGATTAAATTATAGTTGAAATCATATATTGTTGTGATAAAATGATAGAGAATAAGACTACACACCTGGTTATAGTTTTCTAGAAGAATTATAAGTTCTAAAAATGTACATGGTATCATGAGATGTGATTAATAAGGGATACTATGGTTTATAGATGATGTATTGAAGAAATATTTAGGTAAAAACCATATTAAGGGGTGTATAATGTTATAGTACGAGATTTTATATGTATTTCCTTTGAAATAAAAAAAATATTTTATATATTAATTCAAACATAGCACTATGTCTAAAAGAACCCATGATATAGTATACGATTATAAAATAGTCATCTGATTGGAAAGAATTAATA
This sequence comes from Viscum album, assembly GCA_963277665.1. Classification (NCBI taxonomy): domain Eukaryota; kingdom Viridiplantae; phylum Streptophyta; class Magnoliopsida; order Santalales; family Viscaceae; genus Viscum; species Viscum album. Next base: position 1,174,428,575 of record OY728156.1, read on the forward strand.
AGATTAACCACATTATGAATCATATTTATATTTTTTTTATAAATTCATAATTATTATTCAATTCACAATGATAAAAAAATTATTATTTTTAATCAAATCATTTAAAAATTTAAAGTCTTATTTCCAAAAGAAATTATTTTTTTTAATATATTTTATATTTTTTATATAAATAAAATATTGATAAATATTATAGTGTTTTTATAAAATCATTTATTTATAGTCTAAGAAATAACATCAAGAAATTTGACAACAATGGTTTTAAATGAAAATAATATCATTTAAAGGTAAAAAGTGTTTTTTGTAAAAAACAATTCTGTAATTTTTTAACATAAATTATTTAATATATCTTTATTGATTAATAGTTTATATTAAATTAATATACAATTTATTCACTAAAATATTTTATCCATCACATACTTGTTTTTACTATTAATGTATTGAATACAAGTATTGTTTTATGCTAAAAAATTAGTTTTTTGGAAAATGAGGCTTCATTTCATTTTGTATAATTATTTGGGTATGAATATAAAAAAAATTTATAGATATATAATGAGATAAATGGGTTAAATATTTTAATTCATAATATAAATATTTTTTAAGTATTCTATATTCATATTTTCTAATAATGAATATTAAAAATAAATAAAAATTTATTACCACTATTAAGGTTAAAACCAGGATACCATTGTTTTCAAATATGAGATATGGTTATTATTTCACATAAAATTTCATAACTGTTATTATTTGAATATATTTCAACCCCTTTATATCCTATGTTAATGTTATTTCCCATTTGGAGCCACATTCACAAGAAAACGACATAATATTATTTAACACATTTATGTACTTCAAATTGTTTCCACTCCGTCACATATAAAAGGGAACCACCTCTTGAAACTTATTCAGGAATTTTTATCCTTATAGTTCATCCATGACCTGACCTAATAACATAATTATTTCACTAAAATAATCCATGTTTCACTGGTATTTTCTAAAAATAAATCATTTAATTCTTTAGGTGTATTCAAATTGATGTCTCTTAAAGAAGATGTAAAAATATTAACCAATCTCCTTCAAGTTTATTTCTTCTTAAACATCATCTAATTTTATTTATCCATATCAAAATGAGTAATTTAGTATGATAAAAATATTCATATGTTATTATGAATACAAAACGACTTTAAATTTGTTTTCTTAGAAATGGGCATTGAATATTTTTCTCATATGTAATTTTGAACTACCTTATCCATGTAACGATAAGACTCCTTTTCCAAAGCTGCCCCAAATTTATTAGTAAAATGATATATTGAATATATATATATATATATTATTTTTATAAAAAAACATATTTTTTAATTATATAATATTATTTAATTGTTCCCTTATTTTCTTTAGAATATGAAAATGACATTCATGCGTATGTACAGACTACTATCTACATCAATCGTGTAATTAATTTTTCAATCTATAACATTTATTGATGGATCAAATTTATTTTATAAATATAAAATATTATATTTATATCATGATAATTAATCTTTTTATTTGGAATAATTATCATTGTACAACTACCAATACTAATGAATATAAAAATTCATGATAATTGAAACAATTATCACATGTAATAATGATTTTAATAATTATTTGTTAATAAATCAGTTAATATATGTTATAAGATAACCATTATTTGTATTAAATGTAATAATTTGATTATGTAATAGAATTATAATATTTTTTAATTTATAATGTAATATGTTTGAGTGTGTAAGATAAAAATAAAAATTCCAATAATGGTTTTACACTATAATCTCATTTTTTAGGATACTTTATTCATAATGGTTTTGATGATTTAATTATATAATCTAACAAAAAATCGGATTAATTTTACTATACAATAGTTATATAGTGAAATTAAATTGTTTCCTTTCATTTTACTCATTATATGTAATCAAATGTTTGAATAATTTTTTTATCAGAGACTGACATTGTTTTTCAATTATTTATAGTGTTTTTCTATTCCATACCTATATTCTATTTAAAAAAAATTTTGAATGTTTTAATTATTATAATATGATTATTTAAATAAATTAATCCCCATTTTGAACAACTATAAATATTTTCAAAATAAATCTTATTTTTTGTTTCTAAATGAGGTACTTTTTAGCAAATGTGTGTACATAATAATTATTTTAATGCACACACTGCAAATTAATTTTCCATCTATAATATAAACTTTTATCATTTAATAATACATTAAATTTTTTCAATTATATTATCAAATAAAAATTTTCATTATTATTTTGGTGGTATTTTTTTATTTGATATTAGTTATTTTAAAAACAAAATTGTATTTTTCATGAGAAATAGTCTTGTATACTTTCAAATTATTTTTTCATGTATCATAACCTCCTTAGATATTTAATATAATTTATAGGAGATATTATTCTATTTTAACATCCTTATTCTTTAATTTTATGATTATTGAATATGTTGATCCAATATTAATAGAAATAGTTTCAAATTATGTGAGTTATTATATTATAAAATATAGAATCTTTTGAAGATATACTAGTATATATATAAATAGATTATTAATACGTGATGGGTGGATCGATTAAAGTCTGCTAATATAATGGGTAAAGATAAATAGTATTGAGATTAAATGGTACATGATAGGTTATACCATGCCCAAATTGGTGAAAATTGGTGGTTATACCAAGCTCGAAGAAGGTACAAGCATGTTTAGACTAAGCTTACCATGTAATAAATATCTTGGCGTGTAGCCTTGAAATATAATTTCATTGAATTTTTTTATTACACAATTTATTATAATCATTTATTAAAAGATATTATTACAATATTATGCATTTATGCATTACGTTTTTGGAATTAATTATGATTCATGTCATATTATCTTCCAAGATTTATTTAACGAATAATTATTAATATCAATGAATTATTAGGTATTATTTACACATATTAAGATCATGTTACCACACAATTATGTTCCTTTTATTCTTTAATGATCACTGATACATCCCTTGTTTACCTTTTTTTAATATGATCATGCAATTTATTTACTGATCCTTTATTTAAGAGATGAATCATGTTAGTAAGTATTATATTTCCATTATGGGTGCTAGTTGTGAAGAACATAATAGGGGGTGATGTTTATTTATTTGTACTTTCCATTTATGTATACACGATTCTAGAGACACCAATCCTTTATGGTTATATTATTAATTGTAATGATATGTATTGAATATTCACCAAATTATTTGAAATGATTTTCAAGAAAATGATTGGGATTAATTGTTTATGGTTCAACATTAAATTTTATGTATTAATTTTCTTCTTTATTACCCAAAACTGGAGCCTAATTTATATTCATAAGAAAATATATTTCAATAACGTTTTGCAGGTTCTTTATTGTTTTATTCAAGAATACTATAATAGGAACCCCCTTATCCTTATAAGGGATATAATATTTACTTCCATCATGATTTGACCAATCAACCATGTCAACAACTAATTCTCATATTGATAAATTCAAAATATGTAATATTTTCCACTAAACTTATATTATCAAATAATTTTGAATAAGACCTACTCAACTCCCAATTCATACAAATCTATATCTCCTACCTAAAATAATTGGGTATGAAATATTTCATTATGATATAAATTAAAATTATTTACTCCTTGACATTAGTGATGCTTGTATATCAAAATATTTCCTAAAAAATCAACATTATATTATTTTTATAGTGGATAAAAATAATTCAATATCTCAATAAATAACATTAAAAACTCAAAATGCAATTTGAAAATTACAATTTTATTAAATTTGACAAGTAAATCCTTTCACAATGAATATTATTAATTAACATGATCTGAATATTTTTTATATAACAAAAATTGAATATAACATCTGAAGCCATAAGTTCAGTATAATCGATGATAGATTACCTAAAAATAATCCAAAATGAGGGCACTGAAAATTATTATAAATCTCTATTGATGTAATGGAAACAACATTCTTATTTAAATTCAATGTCACATTATCTTTATTATTACCAAAATACATATCATTAGAATAAACCGTATTACTTCATTTATATATAAACAAATTTCTCCATTAAATTAAAAATTTATTGGCTAGAAAAAATCCAAAAAAATTTTACGACTGATATTTTTATTTTATTTTCACGAGTGATGTTAATTATTTTACATTCAAATATTTCCCTATAATAAAAAATATTATTTTTAGTTCATATTAAATGAAAATTTAATGCCATATTCACCTCCAAACCCCCCCCCCCCCCCCAATGAAATATTTTCTTCAACAAAATCAATGACATACTATTGGAATGTGTTAAAAAAGAATGTTTTTTCAAATTTTATATCTTCAATCAGCCAAAAAAATTTAAAAAATTTGTGCATTAATGGATGATTTTATGATAGATTTACATTGATTCTATTTTATGACCTATCGACTGTTTGAATTCTAAAGTGACGATGTCCCTTGAATTTATATCTTTCATGGATGAACAATTTTATTCCCCATGTTTAATGATTTTCTTCCCAAAAAACATATACATTAGCATTATATATTTATATTCATTTGGGTTGTTAATTTTGGAGAGGCTCATCGTAATAATTCACTAGATCTAGGATCTAATTAAATTTCCTTACTCATGTGCATGATTTTGGCCTCAAAATGCTACAGTGAGAATCAGATCCTATTGGATAAAATGAATATAAGGGAATATTAATATAATAAACATTAATTTTATAATTTCTTTTTTGTTTAGAAGATGTTATGAACAAAAAAAATTTAAAATAAAATTATTTAAATTCAGAAATTTGGTTATTTTCACAATTAATCCCAAATTATTATCAAAACCTAACCTTTTAACAATTAAAATGAAAATATGTAATTTATTGGATTGAATCATTGAATTAAATAATTATATAAGTTTAATAATGATATTCATCATACCGCCACAAAAAACATTACACTCATGAGAAATCTATAAAGATATGAAACAAAATCATGACAAAAAAATTATAAGAAAACATACAAGATCTTTTCAAAATTGAAATTTTAATGTTTCCCATAAATGTTAAAAATCAATCCATTTAAAACTCTTACATTAAAATTCAACCGTATTTAAAAATAAATCCATGGACTAATCATAAATATGTGATACTAAAATTAATGATACTTTTTACTTATTGGAAATAAAATTTGGAGTTATGAAATCACAAGTAAAATCAATGTACCATTGTAAAAATGGTAAAAATATCATATCTCCACACTATTATACATAAAAAATGTTTCAATCATTGTGAATTTTTCATGGTGAATTCAGTGGATATTGATTAGGGGGTAAAATATTTAAAAAAAATATGAAAGAAAGAGGATTTTAACCTCTTAAATAGAAATTCTTGATTACTCAAATGAATCAAAAAATGACACCTCAATAAATAGAAATAATATTTAAAATATAACACACCCTTTTTGTGAAGTGGTCTATGATTAAATAAGTGAATATAATGACTAATTTCTTCATAATTCACACCGTTTCAATTTTATATTATTTTGGTTTTTATTTTCCACCTTTTTGTTAAGGAATATGATTTGAAAAAAAATTATAATATGAAATGAAAATATTGATGTATATTATAAATAGGGATATGGGTTAATATTTAATGATAATTAATACTTAAATATCATATCCATTATTTTCATTTTTTATTTTTTTACAATTTTCTCAACTTTTTTTAATTTTAATTTTGTATAATTGAATAATAGAAATGTAGAAAACGAAAGAATGTTACCATAAAACATTATTAAATTTCCCATAATAATGAAATATAAATTATACACCAAAAATTACGTTCATCCCAAATAAACCACATGAAAATCCATTCACCGGCACTAAAACATGAAATAATCTTGAAAACAAATAACAATGATGGAAGGTTATTCATAATATGATTTAAATTTTGCATAAAAAATAATTAAATTCATAATTTATATGATATTAACAAAATTATATGTAAAATTATGTCTCATGTAAAAATTTGGCTTTTAAAAAACCCTCAATCACATCGGAATCTTTTTATGAACTCAAAACCAATGGAAGATAATAATCGCATGTCTGGTTTTCACAATGAATCGATGATTATTACAATAATGTGTGGTTATTATGAAAAGTATGTTAAAAGGGTTCATAATAGATAATAGGAAGGGAAAGAATAATTTTATTGTGTGATTCATTAAAATGTAATTAATTAATATACCAAACTCATAATAAAATATAAAATCAAAATTTGTGTAGAAATTTTCCCCTAAATAATCATTTTAAACCAATTTTTTTATGAAATCATGAATGGTCACTAAAAGTAAATTTCATTTGTGAAAAATAATAACACATATTCTTTATTTCTAAAATATCAGAAAAATTTATAATATATATAAATAGACACAAAGACTCTAAAAATGTTTTCATATCCCGCTAAATTAAATTTTTCCATCGTTCATTCATGATTAAAAATATTTGTAGTAACCCTAAAGTGATGGAAATATAAAACCTAAATTTAAAATTTTACTGTTATACCTTAGTTAATATCCTAAAATCTACCACATATACCTAGATAAAATATCTAAAAAACCAGAAGATAAATAATGAAGAAAAAATGAATGGGAGAAGAGGATAGATCATTGTTTGACCCCCTATGTATGTGACATGTTATTACTTACATGAGTCATGTATTTTCCTAATATTAACTCCAATCCAATAGTTAATAGGTATTTTACTCCAAAATATACACATGTTATTTCTTCCAACAACTATAAATGGATGACAAGGGTGGAACCCCCATATGAAATTTAAAATTTCTCAACTATAAGAAGAGAAAAAAGAGAAAAATTGACGTGAATATTGGGAATTAAGAAATTCTGGGGTTCTACCTATAGAATATGATGGTTCCATCCTCCATTTGATATGGATTTTGATATTGATGTGAATTCAAATAATAAAATTCTCTTTAAGATTTTTTCTTCTTAAAATTTGGTCATTATCTTCCCCTCATTTGTGGCCAACTCAGCCTTTATATTGCCACTCTCTAGTGAAAGAATTGATTCTGATTTATTAAAATGATGATGATATTAGTGACTTGTAATTTATAACATTGAAAAATAAAAAACTAGATAATATAATGTTACTTACAGTCCCTTAAATTGATTATATTGAAGTGTTGGTTCATATTTTATGGAATCTAGGAAGACACTAAATTCCATGGTAAATAAGTGTTGTGATGTTTAATTTCACCATTACAATATCCTTATTAAAACATGGACACATATGCTCTTTTTTCCAAAGATTACTCTTGATGGATCTTCAGACAGTTCTCTCATAATTTCATGATTTATTTTTCAAATGATTGAATAATTGAATTATCATGTTCTTCCTTTTGGTCTTGTATGATCTCATTGAATGCATCTATATTATAATTACCTATAATACATCATGTACCTATCGCACTAAAATTACAACTATTTCAGTCAAAGAAGTTGATTATTCATAATAAATTAATCCCATTTTGTTTAATCATTTAAATTTATGAATTTTTTATTTTTTATAAAACAATTAGTGAATTAAATGGATCACGCCAGCAATGAAACAAAATTGATTACAGGGATTTGTTATTGATTTGTTCCATATAAATTTTTAGTCACATGTAATGATGTTTGGTATGCACCCTAGGTACACTCTCTCATGGATTCCCATTACACACACTATTCTACAATTTTTACTATTTCTTAACAAATTAATATAAGAAAAATTAATAATAACATAGAGTGGGTGTTTTAGAAATGAATGTGGAAAATAAATAAATAAATAATTTAATGACACGATTAAGTAAAAACAAAATGACGTTAATGAGATGTTATTATCATTCTTATGGGATGATGACAGTGTTATCATTGTTATTTAATATTTTACTCTCATTGTCCAATTCATGGCTGAGATAAAACCTATTTCCTTATACCCTCAAGTTGTAATTTTAATTACCGAATACAACTCATAAACATGTCAGATAATCACCCTAACATTGATACAACAATGATACTTTGACTTTATATATGAAACATTATGGTAATAATAAAGAGGAATTAATGTGAAAACAATGATAAAAACATTGAAAAATATTTGGGGTGATAACCTAACAGAAACTATACCATCTACCATAGGAATTCATATAATATTAAAAAAAAGACATTTATGAACAATGAACTCAAGAATCATGGACAACATTCCTTTGAACATGTGATGAAGTTTATTCTATATTTGAATGTAGAGAGAAAACAATGTTGAAGGATAAAAACTGAGAAAAAATGAAATATAGTAGTAGAATATGATCTAAATTATATTAAACATGTAAAAAAATTAACGCATCATAAACTATAGTCATATAAGAAATTGCTAATGAAAATATCAATTGTATTAAAATGGATAGGAGGTGGAATTTTATATGAAAAATTGTGGGTAGATTTCATTAAAAATATTACCTCATAAATATTGCTTATATTAGGCGGATTTAATGAATTAATATTGAAATGTAGTAAATTGGAATTTATTTTTCCTTTTTTTATCTATTTCCACAATATATTTTAATAGTACTTGGTCTTTTTTTGAGTTGTTTTGACATATTTACATTGAAAATATTTTTTTCATCCATAATGATACAATTCTAATGTCTCAAATTACCATACATTTATGAACTTTAAAAACTATAAATTTTATATATACTCAAATAATACATATTTTCATTTATTTATCATTTATCACCATATTATATTTTTGCTAATTTTTTCTATGAGTATTGGGACATTGGACAATCTTCATAATTCTCCACAATATAAAATAGATCGCAATGTCGTACATCTGAGCGATATTTTGACTTGAATAATTGGTATTGACATTTGTATCTTATTGGATGGAATCGATCCAAGTGAATACATTATCCTAATGAATAATTAATTTATCATTTATTATTATGTTTCATAATTTTATGAGAAAAGTTAGATATGATATAATAATATTTAAATTTCAAGTGTTGTCTATATTAATAAGAATCAAAAAATTATAAATAAAACCATAAATTATTATAATTACAAAAAAAAAAATTTAAAAATTAAAATACTGTATTAATAATATATAAATGTTAAATTTTTATTTTCATCAACATACATTCTCCATATGAAAAAATATATAAAATTGAAAATTTAATATACATCTAGAAAATTATTCGAATCTTATATGTTGTATATCTAATGAGTAGTCATTGAATTATATTCCATAAACATCTATAATTATCTCACTATATTCCAATAATTACACTTTATAATAACCATTATGCGTCATCCTAGTCTTATTCCTAATTACTTCTCCACAATCATCAAACATATTCTTAAAAACCAATTTATTTCTTATATCAAGTATATTAGAGAGTCTACCTCATAAATCCCAAAATTTATTTTTCTCATAATTCATTAATTTTTCTTACTAATATATAACCCAAATTTTATAAATCATATATTTAAGCATTATTTTTAGTATAATATAAAAGAATAAGGAATAAAAAAATTTATATTCTATAAAATTCATGTTTTCATAAAACCATCACCTAATCCACTAATAATAAAATCCTACAGATTCTATTTTATGATTTATTTATTTTTAAAGTATATCATTAGGTTCTTATGTTCCTAAATCCTATGGATATGTTTCTATAAGAACATATTCCCAAACATCATAACTTTTTGTGTCAACTAGATTATCTAGTCTTATGAAGTTAAAGGAATCATTATTATTAATAGAAACTTATTTTTTTAATAAACGATCAAGTTCATAAAAATATATGAATATATTTCTTAATTATCCATGATTTTTTATTAAATATTTATATTATATTTATGTATAAAAATTAATAAGATAATATTATATATTATTTTTATCAAATTTACCAATACATTCCATATTATTCATGAAATAATTCTTCAATCCAAAATAACACTCCATTATTTATATTTCTTCAATTCCATAACATATATGCTTTTATTTCAAAATATATCTTACTATAACTCTATTTATGATATAAAATATTTAATCTATACATTCAACATATAAATCATTAACTCAGATATATAAACATTAATCTGATCAAGAAATTAATCTAAAATTTATTTTATACATTAAATAACACCAATTTTTTGGTGTTTCTATGACTGAGTAATTTGTGTTTAATGACATGATTTGAATAAATCATGGTAAAATAATTACCCTCAAAATATCCAGAGTGGTCTTTTCTCATTGAATTTCTTTATTAAATTATTATATAAATTCATCAAAATATCACCTAATTAACTTTTAATCATAAATAAGTAAAAAATTTAAAACATAAATAAAATTAAAATAAAAGGATTTTCCTCCTTGGATTGTTGTAGTTTCTAGTCTAAAAAATCATGGTGGATAACATCCAAGGTTTATCAAGTTGAATCCCTATTGATTTATTAACAATAATATTATTTGTTCTATTCTTATTATGTGTACATCTCAAAAACACTTATAAAAAAATGATATTTCCATGAAGATATTGAATAAAAAATTTATTGAAAATCCTCAATGAATAAACAATAAAATTTCTATGATTCTTACAACACACCATTGATTCATTCAAATCAATATTAAAAAATATATATTTATTATAAATAATGAATCAACACATTATTTGTTGACATTTTATGTTCTAGGTGATTCAAATGAAAGATCTATATCATTATAAATAGAATGAATATTTAGAAAAATCTACTAAATAAAACACACAAGAGAGTTAAGAAATAATAAAAACATATTACATGAACTCTTCACTATATGAAACACTATTGATAAAAAATATTTCTGTTTTAAACAGATAAAACTCCATTAATATTTCTGTTTTAGTTATTTCCAAATGTGATAGGGCTTCTATAAATTGTTGATAGGGAGTAGAAATTGGTAATTAATAAACCATTTTTATTATATAGCCATTAAATTAATATGATATTGCATTGCTATTTTTACCACTCAACCGAGATGTATATATATATATATATATATTATGGAAGTATATGTTTTTATTCCAATATACTTTCTGGTGTAGCTATGTTACTGAATATATATTATCGATTCTAAATTTACATAATTTGAGAGTAAATTAAAGAATTAGTCGTAAACAAATCAATAGAAATATAGACATTCAAAATCATAAAAAATTAAGAAATATTATTTCACATTTATTAGTATAATGTAAAATAATCCCAAAATTGAAATAATATACATTAGATATACAATTACAATTAGAATAATGAATAAAATGATTCATATAAATAATTTGATTTTGATTATTTCATCATATTACATGACTTCCTTTATCTGGAAGATGACTGCAAAATATTTTTTTGTATTCCTCCCCAAATGAAAATTAGTAATATCCTAGAATAATGAATATATTTCATATAAAAACTAAATAATCTTATTATAATGTAGAAAATAGAATTGTTTATCCTTTTCAATTTCATGTTTCAATTCAGAGTGATGATTAAACTATCTTTCCTTTTTGTAAAGCTTGATTCATATTATATTTTATGATATTTAGCCTTTATATTCAAATAATAATATTTATCCTCAAGTATAATAAAATACTCTTAAATTTAATCATTGTAGATATAATTATTTTCCATTCTAAGAGAACATAAGGAATATACCTCCTCATTCCTATATATAAAATACATATTATCATATTGTTTTAGTTTTTCATCCACTAAATTAGATTTATAAATATTACTAGATTTATTATAAGGAGTCTAGAAAGGTTTTATATATTTATTCCATTTTTAAAATAATTGTTTTTTTATTCTTTCAATATGTCTTTATAATGAATTATCTTTGTCTTTATATGTATAATCTTTTACATTTATAATATCTATTCTCTTTTCAATTTACATCACTCTTCTTAATATTTTTAAAGGGTATCCTAAAAATATTATTTCTAAAATATACCATATTGAATTATAAAATGTATCATTATCATTTTTTTATATTTTCATGCAGTTACGTTAATCATCCCACATTGATTCATAATTAAAATTTGATCATTAATATACTCTAACATTTCTCTTTCACATATAATAATTTTATAAATACTAATTTTTCATTTAAAATAATTGATTGGTTTGTATTTTCAAATAATAAACTGGTATTCATATCCATCATGATGATATAACTAAATAAAAAATACAAAATCATCTTTTTCTGTTGTGAAACACCCATAGAAGTATCATTGTTGGAAACCTCAGACGATCATCTAATAATTTTTGTTTTATGTTAACAATCAAACATCCTAAAATTATTAAATTTACATTTGGATATATTAGATCTCAGATTTCCTACTGTGACATTGCATGCCCAGTTCATTACACATGATCAGTCTGGATGGCCCCATGTCCATATGAATGCCTCCCCATATGCTATAAAGTACTGAATAAAAGAAAGGGTCATGTGGCCAACATGATGACTCATATGTGATGAACCCGAGATTGAGCCTAATGATGTACTATCATAGGTTTCATTTTCTTGAAATTAATCCCTGGTATTGTTATATAGGTGACTTGGATGTTTAATGTTTTGGTCATGACAATGTTTTTTGGACTAGTTAAATTACATATAGGGAAAATCCATGTTACAAGGGATTGGAATTGTTGACCTTGATTATGATGAATACATATATATATATATATATATATATATTTCATCACTAGGTGAAGATAATGAGTTATGAATTTTATTATAATTGTGTGTTTTCATTTACCCTTGGCCAGATATGGCAAGGGGTATGACCTTATTCATCATTATAGAAACCTACAGATTCACATACCATGCATCTTTCATGAAATGCCTATATTATTGCTCATATTTCCTTCTACATATTTATGGTTCATTGAATGTGTATTTATAAAATTTTATAACATATCTTTCTAGGATAATATAATGTGATAAATTAATGTTTTTATATCAACCTAAATGATTTTTCCAATATATCTCAAGGGTAGTGTTTTAATTTACCAAATATTACATGATTGAGCTACGTAACCATGGTTACAAGATCTGAACATATTATTTAGTAGTTATTACATGGATTCAAATATTAATTTAAAATTTTTTGTTAAAAAATAAATTTTGAAAGGGGGTCAATCTACTAGAAATATCATGAATGAACTTCTTAAATTCTCAAAATTAATTTAAAATGATAGTCTCGATTACATGATGTGAAATTTATTACTTATAAATCATAGGAATTATTATAATAATAATCTAAAATCATAATACCACACAATGAAATATATATATATATGATTCACATAGGAACATTCTAATTCCATTGAATATAGATGTTTCGGTTTTCGTTAAATAGGGATTTAAATTGGAACATAACTTGTGTTTTACATTATAATTTAAAATTTTCATTCCATATACTAAAATCTTTTATGTGAAATATTGAACTCACCATTGACATGGACTGGTTATATAGAAGTTAGGAGTGACTATTGGTTTCTTTATGACCTATTTCATAATGTAGGCTTGGATTTATGAAAAGGAATAGATGTGTTGACCACTTATAGAAAATATTGTACCAACCCAATTCTTAAGCTACTGAAATATTTAGTTATCAAACATTTTTTAAGGAACGAAGATGGAATTTATAGGGGTATTCTACTATGATGGCCTTCTTTCATGCCCCACGTGGTGAGTGAGGAATTTTATCCAGTGGGGGTGTTCCATGATCCACTAGTATTATATCATGTTGTAACTCATTCAACACCAATAGATGAAATTGATTTGGAAACTAATTCCTAGTATCGAAAGGGTTTTATACAACTCATGAAGACTGTTCGGAGATCCCCAATACTATCAATTACAAGGGAATAGTTTGGAGGAAATTTCAAAAGCAAAATCCACTAATTCTTTCCGAGGATGACATTATTCGTGGTGTGGATTCACGGATTGAGGCAATTATATTGATATTTTATCATCTACTATCACTTCCCATTATTAATTTCAGGTTGGTGGAATTTATACCTATGTCAAAATACAATATATTTGGGGATGGTTTGACTCATGTTGGCCTACATCAGGTTATTACAAAAATGGATTTCTAAATACCCATCTATAGTTAATTCATTCTAGAGACATTGTTAACTGACTGACCAAGTGATTATACGCCTGTGGAGTGGTTCACTCTATATGTTATAGATTATTCATCTCTTTTTATAGATATTTAGTGTTTCATTTTTTATATCCATAGTAATAACCCATATATTGACATTAGTTTAAAGGATGGGATCATATATGACTTTTTGGTCTTTGGTGTATATATTTCTTTTTACTATTGTCACTCATGTAGTAAATATGCCCCTCATTTCTAATAGTGACTAGAGATATGCTGGTTGTGCGGGTGATGGAAGTCTTGGAACACATATGAGAAGTAGTTCATCTACTTGAAGACAAAATTAATTTGTGCATTCTTGAGGAGGAATCTGTAGGTAGAGTTTTTTCCCGAATAATCATACGATTTATCATAAAGGTGATATGAGGCCCCATTTCAATTGATAACATGTTCAGTGTATATCCATTTGTGTAAAAGAAAATATTTCATTTTTTTGAATCTTTACTACTAGGGATACTGAGAGAGTGTCCACACCATCTCTTGGTTGAAAAGTTAGGTTTGTAGCTCCATTTTAGTAACCTAGAAAGAGATCAACAAACCATTCAGGTTGAGGAGGTGGTCATGGATGATAGATCAAGACAATATATTTATATCCCAATTAGAGTAGTCCATAATAGGGTAGTTAGGCGGTATATTATGTCTATGGATCATGAATCATATTCATAGAATTTATAATTCTAAAGGAGCTGAGTGAATGTCCTTCTACAGTTCATTATACTGTCTTAATAGAATCTAATTTTTTGTCTATTTTTTCACAAGTGCTTCCTACTCTTTGTATATGATGAATTTTCTTGGATAGGCACTGGATCATGGTCGATTAATTCTAAGGTGTAAAAATGATCAATCCTGAAATGGGGATCTGATAAGAATGTGTATAGTAGTGGATGGAATGATCACTTGAGTAAGGTGACTCTCATTTTATATGAAACCACTTCATCCTTGTGATGACTTTTTTTACTTCCATATTATGATGGGTTGGTCGATTCCTTATCATGTATAATATTATTTTTGTCTTCATAGAGTGTCCTTTATCTCAATATTATGTGTCAATTGTATTCATAAATGTGAAATGGATGTTGACGCAAGTTAACATGGAACCGAGCATCATGGACTGGGCAGAGAGACATACCAAATTTCCCACCATTCCTTTAATAATAAGGGAATACATCTAAATGAATTATTATCCTTTAGTATATCCTTTTAATGATGTTGTACCTAATAAATTTTCATGGATACCTCATGATAGATATATTTATTTTACTGTTTATATTATTTGAGGAGAATTCCTAGTATGCGTACCTCCTTAGAGGATGGATACTATATATTTGTATTATTATAAAAGGAAACTATATTATATGGAAGCTAATGGATTGATACAAACCATTGTTTCACAATGGTATCTACCCATATTTTGTTCCAAGATGGAAATTGAGTCTCTCAGGATTTATGTGTATTATCTTCAGTTGAAGAAGAATATGGTCAAGAAACAGTACCTTTTAATTGAATGAATGACTTATTCAAGAAAATATGAAGAGTTGGGGTTTTACCTAATATTGATGCATAGTCAAGATATCACCTGGTACATATTATATCGCTAGATACAACATTTTAAGCATTCTGTAATGGATATCGATTATATGAGTGATTTTACTTTCTTTTTTACCTCACAAATTCACCATAAGCTTTCATGGCTTCGTGAATAACTATTTCACCTATATATATATATTCATAATTGGTTGTAATTATATAATTAATATTTTTGTATTATTAAACTAGAGAAAATTGTTCCAAAAATATTGAGATCAAGAAGAATACATTGACAGCACACAATGTGTATGATATGCCAACCAAGGAAAAAAATGTATCCAAAAGTTTCACTATCGGGGTCACATCATATAGGAATTACAGGTATCCATAGACCCATAGAAGGTGAAAGATACTATTTCATGGGAGAATCTAAAGAAAATCATTTATTCATAGAGTTTTATGGATCTAGATGTATATTCAAGTGAGTTAGTCAGAATTTCCCTTTCCTTTCATCACATATTATGGGATTGATAATGAACATGAAGAAATTATTATGGTTTCAACCATGTGATAACTCCTTTTAGGATTTTAGGGGACATATTTTCCTTAACATAAAAACTTATTTCACATGAACTTGGAAGAGGATACATGATGTATTTTGTTAAATCAGGTATCTTGATGTGAGTTTTCCTCATCGACAGAGAGTGTGTCATGGAATAAGAGACTTGTCAGTTGAGACCTCTTGAGTGGAAATACATGACACATGATTGCATTTTGGAATTTGAGTTTCAGGAATTTATTTTTTGTAGAGATTATATGCATGAAGAGAGGGTTTTGGTGTATAAGGATAAGAAAAGACTCAATCACATATTTACACTATGTGATTTGAATACAAGAGAGTGAATGTGAGTTGAATACCTATAGTGCATTAAATTTGAGCTTTTCTATATTTATGGGAATTAATATTTAGTGTCTGATTATCTGATCTAAAATTATCGATAAAATAGGTTCAAGAGTCCAACGATGTATTGTGGTTTCTGACCTTATATTCAAAAATGCATATTGAGGTACAAGATAGACACATGTTTCATATTGTTAAAGAATTTTTCTGAACTATATACCTTTTTATAGGGTAAATATGTGTATGATTTTAGATATTGTAGGATTTTTCTAATATGATAATGATTTAGGTGAGGACCCACCACCACATTGGTTCATTTATCGGGATGAGATCTTACACATTCATAATAATTCATAAATTCCTATAGAAATTATGGAGGAACTGATACAAGACTCTCATTACCCTTCTTGGAATGTACATCCTGGTTATATATAGATATACCATGATCTACACCTTCATTAATTACGGAATAGTAAAAAATGGAGACAGCTATCTTGGTTCTTCAGTGATACACTTTTTAGTAATTGAAGGCATAAAACCAGTGACTAATGGGGATTTTACAATAGTTATTAATTCCTATCTGTAAATAAAAGGATATAAATATGGATTTCTTGATTGGATTACCATGTTCACATTATGGATTTTACATTGCCTTGGTGATCATAGATAGTTTAAAAAATATTGATTAATTTATTCTTATTTGAGGGAATTTTTAGTGTATGAACTATGAATACTATATATTTAAGATATCATATGACTTCATGGAGTTCTATGTACTAGCTTATTGAATGGAGAAGATGGATTCATTTTTTGGTTTAGGATAGAGTTAGAGAAGGATTTGGTTTCAGGGTATAGAAGAGTACATCCTATCACCTATAGAATGTCAGCTAGTTTGAATGCACAATTCATGTGTTGGAGGACATGGTCTAGGAATTCATCTTCAATTTTGGAGGTTATTGTAAGAGGAACCTATCACCCATAGAATTCGATTTTAAGAACATAGTTTAAGAGACTATAATGATGAATCATTGTGAGGGATTATACGATAGGTCGTGTCATTCAACCCTATAATGGATATAGGAATGAATGGTAGAGATACTATGAACTCATATCATTTAATATAATTCATAGTAGGTACAACATATTAGGAAGTGATTGGATAACTCTTTTTCATGGAATAAGTATTATTCCAATCACAATTGATGATCTCTCAAGTATTATTTTGAGTATGAGTTTTTCTATAATGTATTTCCTATGATGGGGCCCAAACAGACTTGAATACTGGGTAAGATATCCAATTTCTATGTCAAGGAAATCATGATGCATGAGAATGTAGGTGTAGTATACTATCAAATTGTTATTCCCTAGAGGTACTGGGAAATGAATGACATCGTTAATATATCTTAGATACTCTGTTATAATTCCAAATATTCTCATTATTTTTTATCATGAGGAAATTGACATTTATGGGTTTTCTTATTCCATGGAGAATCTACTAATTATTGTCGATTAGACAATGAGGGTGCTCTAAGTTAGGCATTTACTTTGGTATATGTGCTATAACCACATGTATTTTTACATGAAAATTCTTGGGAATGAGAAGATTACATACATCTTTAGTCGATAGAACATTTATCATATATTGGATGACCACCCACATAGGGGACTCTTGGGGATTATTTTCTTTAAGGAGGGGAGGTTATAGGTTCTAGAAATTTTTTATATGTTAAAAATTATAAACATTTTTATTCAAAAAATACATTTTATCTATTTGGATGTGCCTATGAGTTTATGGCGGGGTTCAAGACTTTATGGGACATGTCTAGATATAATTTCTCTGGTATTTGGGGGAACTAAATTAGGTTTATGGTTACTATATGATTAGTATTAACTGTGCTATAGAACCATGTGGCCCCAAGGAGGTGGTGAATGGTTTGAGAAACAATGTGATTCATGAAACTTGATAATGTTGACTTTATATAAAATGATAAATAGGTGATCATCATAGGTAGCACATGTTTTGTCAAACCATTCACCTAGTCATATGAGTGGGTGCTTCCTTAGTCCGTAGGAGTCCACTGTTGGTGGACAGTTTTTCCAACTGTGCAGCCAAACAAGGATACTATTAAAAATAGTTGAAATTTACATTTATGCCCTTTTATTTTAACTCACCTACACCAATATTCTCACATTTTCATTCATAGGTACCTCCTCCCTTAATGTATCTATCCTCCACCCACCATTGGTTTTGAGCCTCCTCCACCATACGACATTTGAATCATTCACCATTGGATTCATTAGATAACTCTTAGTACAATCTCCATTCCTATTATTTCCTTCCAATGTTTATCTCTCCATATGGAATCCTAAATCATTTAATTTTAATATTATTTACTTATAGGTAATTCATCAATTTCATTGATTTCTTTGGTTATAGTCTGGAAATGGAAAGCACGCCGATTACCTATATATGGTTGTTGGTCTACACCTTCTCCCTTCATGTTGTGATTTTTCTAGATCATCCTATATATCCGTATGATGGAACATCTGTGAATTGGATCAAAAATATGTAACACCTTAAATTAAATGTTGTCAAACATTTTTTTATTATCCATTTCCAGATTAACATGATTGGATGTTATTTACCTCAACTCAACCCACCCTATGAGGTGGGTTGTTTAAATTCATATGATTATTCCCCCACTTTGGGTGTGTGGAACTTTCCACCAATGAGTGGAATAAATTGATGAATTAGTGATAAAATTTAATTGTTAAATACCTCATATGGAACATTCTCATTTATTAATTAATATTAATGTTTAAATTAATTAATTGGAAATTATTGTAAGAACCCGGTTTTTCCTTGAGATACTGATCTTTGCATTTTAGTTTATACTTATGAAAATGTGGTAAAAGAGGTCAAGGGATGGATGAAGGCCTATTACATGATGTGACTGGGGACTAAATGTCATGTAACTTTATGTACACATCCTTTATGGAAGGATACTCACCATGTGATCCTTGTACATGGTAGTGTAATGGTGTGGTTGAGGATCGTATCGACAAGGCGTGTAGTATCAAGTATACACTGTGTGATTTTTTATTATTATGTAATGATATAGCTCATTTTTCATACAAAAAATAACTCCATTTCAATGTATGATGCACCCATAAAATCTGAATGGGATCATTCCTCCTGTTTCCTCGTATGATACCCGATTTGAACAATGTCGATCCGTTGAAATAACCTCGGTGAGTGCTCGATCCATCTTAATTCTTTCATCATGATTTCATCTCTCGATTGAGTTTTCAAATGTTTAACTTTTTTTGTTTTGTAGATATATTCTATTCTAGGTCATATGAAATTCTAACACTGGATTATGAGATTTTTATGAGTACAAGGTAGATGGTCACGTTCCTTTCGTTGATTGTCGAGTGAATTATATATGTTGTAGTGTTGTGTGCCCATTTTCAGGTGCACCTAATTGAATATTGACCTATTTAGTTACCTAATTTTTATTAGGTAATTGATTAACTGATTATACTACATGATTATGATTGTTATCCTTGGTTCTGGGCTACCCCGTGGGTGCATTTTCCCTTGGATGACTCTCATTTATTCATTTGTCCTAGGATTCATATGGGCATGCCTTTGATTTCCTTTTATGGGTTGATTAAAAAGATATTTTGAAATTTAATGATTTTACCACATGAAATAAAATACTGTGATGCCTTGTGATAATTTAATTCAGATGTTAGTCTTCTGATATGAGTTACCCATGTGAGTTATTATGTTGTTAACCATGTTGTAGTGTAAGTTATGTGTGTTGTTTTCATACTGAAATGTCTATATATAGGGCATGGACCTAATGTATTTGGAAATTTTTATATATAGGGTTTTGACTTTGGAACATGTTGAAATACATATATACCGGGTTTCGACCCCGATTTACTTTTGAAATGCTTATATAGATAGTTTTGATTCAGTTTGGTGTTATGTTATACCATTGTTATATGGTATTGGGTAAGCACAACTGGAGTGGTACTTGAATTCCACTTTAGGATCTCAAGACTAGGCTCAGTTATAAATTTAATAATGAAATATAATGACTAATAATGCATATTCCAAGCCAAAGAACATGATTGGATTCGTTCTTCACCCATACTTGATTACATTTCATTCTGAGACATATGTTGTGCTTACTTTTGAGAAAATACTTGTCATGAATCGACTCTGGTCGCCATCAAAACGGGCACTCAACCCGGCCCGCAACAAGGCCCGAAGGGCGTTCCCGATCCCCACAGGCTGGAAAAAGTGTCTGGGTATCATTAAATGAAAATTGGGACTGATTTACCCGAGTTTATAAACTTAAAACAAAAAAAGAATCCAATAAAATGAATCTGGATTTTTCAATCTAAACAATCTTTTACAAAAAAAATCAGAACTGAATTACATATTTTAAAACAACTCAACAAGACTATACAAAGGTACATAACCAAAAAATGAATATCCCAAGAACCCTCATGGTAAGGGGCACTTCCCTCCAACCATCTCTACAAGACTTCACCAACAAGGACCTGCTAGAAACCCGAACCACTGGAACTTAAAACAGTTCCCAACCTACGACAACAAAAATAACCAAGTCTAATTTTACCCAAGTGTGTAGGTAGGTGTGAGAAAAATCCCAATAGGATACCACCACTAATAGATTCCATGTGACAAACACTTAATGACGAAAATCATGCAAGTTTTTAAAAACATGAAATGCTAGTTACAATTTCTAAAAGATGTAACATTAAATAAAAACAGTTTTCAGGTGGGCTAATTTAAAGAATAAACACTTTTTAAATAAATACCAAAGCTACTTAATTTTCCAGCCACTCATACCATATTCCAATGGTAGGCACAAAATATCTAGTGAGCAAAAGCAATGTGAAATAACCCCTAGGCACTAGCTAGCTGTGGGTCCCAGGTACCTCGTATCATGGTGAGAGTAACCATCACAAATATCTATTCTCATGCACGATACACTAGTATGGAACATACCTATATCCTAGTGGTCTCCAATCATCATCATCATCGTTTATTTAGAGTTTTAAGCATCAATATTTCTATGTGAAACTGGGCCAAACTCCACGGATTCACTAGCATAGTAGTACACGTCCACCCACCTAGATACCCGAGTTTCCCTTTGTGCTCAAACAATTTCAACAAGTCAATGAATATAATTTTCACATGAAAATATCATTTCCATATCATAAATTCACCAAACAGACCACATTTATATAACACAATTAACAAAAGTCCACTTTTCATTCAAATTGATTTTGAAATCTGACTCACACCAAAATGGCCCACAACACTTTTCACATTTCATTAACACTTCCACAAATCTATTAAACAGTTCTATAAAACCATTCCAATGTATTACAACTCTCATAAAATCCCACTCACTTGTTACATAATACCCTTTTTACCTTCAAAATCATTTTATCATCAAACTTACATAAAACAGCCCACAAACAAGTTTTACTCCATTATCACAATTTAATAAAACATTTCAGTCATTTAAAAAACATTCTAAAAATGATTGGCATCTTGAAACACCACTTCACCTTTAAAAACCCCATAATATTTGAACACACATACCGAACATCATGAAAGAGGGAGGAAACCCTAATGAGAAGGAAGAAATTGAAGAGAGAAACACATACTCAAAAAAATCCTGAATAAAAAAGACCCAAAATCCACCAATATCTGTAATTAAAACATCCAAACTTTCAAGGGAGGTTTGAAAAGGAAAAATGAGATCATGTAGGAACTGGAATGGGGGAATAGAGTTAAAATAGAAGGAGTTATGAAAGGATCAATTGACCTCTCCAAATCTGGGAGATTTCTGAAATCCATAGACATTTTGACCAATTTCGAGATTCTGTTTAGCTCCAAATTGTGCGAGGAGAGAATGGGGGCGCGCCTTAGGTAAGTGGGCACGGTGAGAGTTGGAATCCTCGAAGCAATGTTAATATTGAAAATGATATTAAAGAATTTAAATTTATTTTTAATGCATAAAATGGGATTTTTGGCAGGTCAAATCCCTTAAATAAAAACCCATATCCATTGTGATTATGGATTCCGAAATGGTCAAAATTAATATGGTGGTGTTAATAGGTAAGGGAATGACAATTAAAAATTTTAATGGATGAAAAATTTTAAAAAATGAAGGAGTTTTGAAGGAATCAAAATTTATTTTTAAATCTGGAATTGGGCTCACGGTTTGGCCCAATTCATGAAAACTCACCAATTCTTCCATAAAAGCTTAGGAAACCCCCATAAAGCATGAATTGAAATTAAATGTAATTTTACTTTAAAATAATTAATTTATGTGCCAATTCTCCCCAACATGAAATCTTTTCACCCCAGAAATTCACATCAAGGCCAAAGCAACAACCAAACCCAACTGAGAAACCAAGAGGTACTCCCTTGACAGGTTTCACCTACAAAGGCCAAAACACCTCTAGTGATCAATTAATGATGGATTTCTCTCACAACCAAAACATACACCACATTACTGAAATGATAAATCACATTCATACTTTATCCCAATATAAAACTCCTTAAAAACTATCCGAACAAGACTCAAGCAACTCACTCAAAGGAACAACAACATCGAACAAGGATACACTTACCTTGCTATAATAAAACCATTGGGCACTCTCCAATCTCAAAGTTTTCCCAAGGGAGATATAGGTAGATTGATAGCTCCAAAAGAGACTACCTACCACCAAGACAAGACCATGGATACTTCTGAGTTACTGGTATAAGGGAACAAAAATAGGCTCACCACCATAAGAGACAACCTATATATTTTTCAGAGACCGAATCAGGACACTAACAAGGGGAGGCCTGAATGGACTCCCTAGTACAAAGGATATACTACCATCAAAAATTTACAAAAGAACTTATATAAGATTCATATTGGGTCTCCCCACCATAAGAACCAACAATCTTAATCAACCAAAATGGGTCGGTACAAAAAAACCCCAAAATTTAAAGAGTTGAGACGACCATAAGGTTAGTCTGTACTGTTTGGGTAACCATGCACTAACAGTGGGGATCCATTTATCTACATGGTTTTCTAGGGAATGGTCACCACTAACCAAGTGCAAACCATGTGGTCAACCAGTCTATCCAAACTTCAAACCTTTATCTAAATACTCAATGGATACCAAAGGGGGAGGGAATAACAATGGGAAATGACTTGGGTACAAGGGCCTCCACCTATTTCCACTGAACTGGAACAAAAAAAGAAAGATGAGGAAACCATAGGTTTAACTCTTCCTATCTTTAATATTTAGGATATGACTTTGTAAAGGGTTTTAAACAACCCTGTGATTTCCCTTGACTATGAGACAGCTTCTCTCCGAGACCTATGGCTAGAACTCAAATGATTGAAGCATCTTTGGCCTCGAAGTGAGGCGTTAGAACCCCTAAACGAGAATTATTCTTTCGATGCAACCAAAAAACTACACTGCAATCCCCGATAAGTTTTCCAAGACATAACACATTACAAACCCACTTTAGCCTAACCTGATATTTCACTAAAACAAGGTCTTAGAAGATTCATACACATCACACCTTGTTTGTTCGGCTGAGAAACAATATAAGTAAAGAACACATATACTCACATTTCTCTAAAATGGAATATTTTTATGTTTTTTCAAGGGAGACATTCTCCTGACATAACAGAGAATCTTAGATTATTTTCCAACTTTCACCTTTATGGTTAATCGAGCACATGACATCCTAAGCCATCACCGAACATGACCATTGAAACTGATATAAACAATGCATGGAGAGGGACATTATACAACATCCCCAAACAACACACAATTATTGAAAGTGGCCACAATATCCTATCGTGACCGTATTTCCCACACTAGTGGTTTAACATGAACTCATGCTTCAAAAAACTGTGAAGAACCCAGAGGCCCTCTTAGACACCGTCGAGACACTCATCCCCAATAACAACCCTAGACCACTTCCAGCTTCGACTAATTAGGAAACTTAAGAAAATAAGGTCTTTTTCAACCTTACATGAGCAATCTCCCACTATAATAGGATCTGAAAATCATTGAAGGAATGGGTGTAGACTCAATTAACAAATATCGATAAAATATTCCTTATATTGATCAACTGGATGATTTCCCAATGGAGAAACAATTCGGGTTGCACTTCAGTAATGCATTAACCCTTAATGGGGGCGTACTTTATCCAATGAGAGAACCCAAGTACCCAATAGTGCAGGTCCATTGGTCAAAAAAATCCATAAACCAGACCCAAAAACATCAAGGGAACCACCATAAAGGTGTCCCAAAACATATCTCAGAGGAGACTACTAACTGGTTCGTCTACCCAGCTTACCGACCAAATATAAACCCAAAACACAGTTCAAACAGGAAGGGTTCTTGGACTCAAAATATCCCATAACATCAAAATTTTCCAAAAACACATAACATAAGCCATCATAAAAAATTCATACAGACATAATGTTTTTCTTTAAAAACAATTCTTGAAAACAAACAGTTCAACAATTAGCATATCAACCAATGGTACACCATGGGCCTTACACATGCATGTTTCTGTGCCACACCCGGCTACCTCCTCATATCCATCTTGACACTCATCCATTTATTCCATAAACCATCCATCATCCCATATAACCCCATGCATGTGGTTTCTCATGGAAATAGAAAAGATTAAAACAGAAAATTCTTTCCACTTTTCAAAACCGAAACAGTCAACCAACACATCTTTTTTCTCAAAACTACTAACCGCAAGATCAAAATCCCAATTCAAATATTAAAAAACATTTCATAAAGACAGAACCATTTGGAAAATAACTCACTTTCAAGATATTCAAATCAATTTCAAAACATCGCATCCCCTTAAAACACCCTTTGATTGTTTTGAAAACATTATTGGAAACACTTTTCAAAACCAACTTCAATATAGTTCATGCTTTCAAAAGAGGTTTAAGCACACCATTTTCCATTTCAAAAAAAATTATGAAAATTCAATTCCACAATTTCATAAATCAAACCATTCCCTCTTTATTTGAAAACCATTTCATGAAAACTTTAGGCTTCTTAAAACCAAAGTGCCAAGATTTCAAAACTAAACCACAAAACAATGCGAGAGGAAACTAGTTTCAGTGGTTGGATTGGAAATATGGTTGACAGCCATATTCCAATCACTTCACTGTCAAATATATTGTTCTAGGGAATATACTTGGCTCCACATGGATTTCTAGGCTCGGAGAGCTCATTAAGACTATTAACCCAACTCTCTTTTCATTTCCCTTAATCATTATCAAACCAAAAAAACCAAAGGACTTAGATAAATCCTGACATCTCCTAGAAACTTTAATCCCATCATGAGGTGTGGTGATCAGGAACACTGCCCATAACTAAAATTCCAAGCCCCAACAATCTTAACTCCAGACTATCCTGACTCTTCCCCAAATAATATGACCCAAAGAGATAGCATGAACCTCCTCTGATACCATTTTGTCACAAACCGAATCCAGTCACCATCAAAACCAGCAATCGACCCGGACAGAACAAGGCCCAAATGGTGTTCCCGGTCCCCATGGGCTGCAACAAGTTCCTGGGTATCATAAAATGAAAATTGGGAATGATTTAACTGAGTTTATAAACATAAAACAACAAAAGAATCCAATAAAAAGAATCTTGATTTTTCAATCTAAACAATCTTTTACAAAAAATCAGAACTGAATTACATATTTTAAAACAACTAAAAAAGACTATAACAAAGTTACAAAATGAAAAGGTAAGAGCCCAAGAACCCTCAAGGAAAGGGGAACCTCCCTCATGCCATCTCCACAAGACTTCACCACCAAGGACCTGATAGAAACCCACACCACTGGAACTAAAAACAGTATCGAACCTGCGACAAAAAAATAACCAAGTATACTTACACCCAAGGGTGTAAGTAGGGTTTGATCCAAATACCAATAAGATATCACCACTAATATATTCCTTGTGATAAACTTTTAAAGAAGAAAAGCATGCATGTTTTCAAAAACATGAAATTCTAGTTACAATTTCTAAAAGATGAATCATTAAATAAAAACAGTTTTCAGGTGTGATAATATAAAGGATAAACACTTTTAAAAAAATAACAAAGCTACTGAATTTTCCAGCCACTTATACCATATGCCAATGGTAAGTATAAAATATCTAGTGAGCACAAGCAATGGGAAATAACCCATAGGCACTAGCTAGCGGTGGGTCCCAGGTACCTCGTATCTCGGTGAGAGTAACCATCACAAATATTCGTTCTTGTGCATGAGCCACTAGTTGGAAACATACACATAACCTAGAGCTTCCAAATCATCATCATCATAGTTTAGTTAGAGTTTTAAGTTTCAATCTTGCTAAGTGAAATTGAGGCCAAACCCCACGGATTCACTAGCATACTAGTACACGTCCACCCACCTAGATACTCGGGTTTTCCCTTTGTGCTCAAACATGTTCAACAAGTCAATGAATATAATTTTCACATGAAAATATCATTTTTATTTAATAAATTCACCAAGCATCCCACATGTATACAACACAAGTCACAAAAGTCCACTTTTCATTCAAATTGATTTTGAAACTTGACTCACACTAAAATAGCCCACAACACTTTTCACATTTCATTAACACTTCCACAAATCTATTAAAAAACTTTATAAAACCGTTCCAATATATTAAAACTCTCATAACAGCCCACTCACTTGTTACATAATACCCTTTTAACCTTCAAATCATTTTATCATCAAACTTATGTGAAACTACCCACAAACAAGTTTCACTCCAACATCACAATTTAATAAAACATTTCAGAAATTTACACAACACTCTAAAAATGTTTCACATCTTAAAACATCACATCAACTTTCAAACCCCCATATTAGGTGAACACACATACCAAACAGTACATATGCACCATTTTCCCACTTTTTTTAACCAACTAAAACATTTACAATTTTCAGGAAAAGAACCCAAGTTGAGTAAATATGTCTTGCACACAAAACCCATTTCAAAACCCCATTTAAGACCAAAAACCATTCCAGTTCCTATAAAAATAGAATTGGAATCCCTAGAGACATTTATAAAACCAATTAAAAGTTTTATAAAATCACCTTGAAAAATACTACAAAATATCCAAATGAAAACACACATTTTCATAAAATTCTCTCAAGAAGTATAACAATTTTTTTCTCATAAAACCAATTAAAAAACCCTCTTTTTAGGCCCACATGACACTAATACATTACCAAACCAGAATTGGTAGTCCAAACAGTATTTATTAAACCAATTCCATATGTTATAAAATACACCCAAATAATACCCCACGAGTAACACATGAAAACACCCAATTTCAAGATAAAATGCAACTATAAAATAAAACACATAACCAGATCAATCATAAATAGTTTTTTCACCACACCCAACATATGAGGAATATGAAAAATGACTAAATATAGCAAGCTA
Organism: Viscum album; assembly: GCA_963277665.1. Classification (NCBI taxonomy): domain Eukaryota; kingdom Viridiplantae; phylum Streptophyta; class Magnoliopsida; order Santalales; family Viscaceae; genus Viscum; species Viscum album. The sequence goes on from OY728156.1 coordinate 1,174,456,902, forward strand.
ACTCATCAATAATTGTTTACACATGGAACCACCTACCGAAAGTGTTGAATCCCTCAAAACATAGTGTGAAACCTCAACCGCACCACCGCCACATCACAAGGAAGATAAATCCCGACCTAGACCACAATATTTAAACAGAAGGGCACCAAATCAAACCATATGTTCGAACCCTAACTCATGGTCAATTTAGAATAAAATGAAAGAGGGAGGAAACCCTAGGGAGAAGAAAGAAATTGAAGATAAAAACACCTACTCAAAACAATCTTGAATAAAACGACCCAAAAACCAATAGTATCTGAATTTGAAAACATCAAAACATTCAAGGGAGGTTCTAGAAAGGATTAGTAGATCATGTAGGAACTTGAATGGGGGGAAAGAGTAATAATAGAAGGAGTTATGAAAGGATCAATATACATCTCCAAATTTGGTCGATTTCTGAAATCCAGAGAATCTTTGACCGCTTTCGCATTTCTTTTGAGCTCTAAATTATGGGAGGAGAGAATGTGGCATGTCTAAGGTAAGTGGTCTTAGGTGAGAGTTGGAATCACTGAAAAAATGTAAATATTGAAAGAGATATTAAAGAATTACAATTTATTGTTAATGCAGAAATTAGGCTTTCGAGCAGGCCCAATCCCTTAAATAAAAACCCATATCCACCATGATTATGGATTCATAAATGGTAAAAATTAATATGGTGTTGTTAGTAGGTAAGGCGATGAAAATTAGAAATTGTAATGGATGAAAGATGTTGAAAAACGAAAGAGTTATAAAGGAATCAAAATTTATTTTTAAATCTGGAATTGGGCTCACGGTTTGGCCCTATTCATGAAAACTCACCCATTCCTCCATAAAAGCATGGGATGCCCCCAAAACAGAGCAAGAATTGAAATTAAATGGAATTTAACTTCAAAATAATTCATGTATGCGACAATACTATTTACTACGTTCACTATTGTACATTCCTTGACATATATATATTCACGGGCTGGTCGACATAGATCATGGGAGGTTTCCTACTTGTATTTAGTCTCACACCCTATTTGGGTCATGCTTTTAGGACCAAAATTCTTATATGATTGCAGCGTTGATCAGGTTAAGTTCCCTTCTATTGGTAAATGGTTTGTTGTTTATATGTATAAGATCATTGGACCGAGCCGAGGCATGATATGCTTCATATATTCCATTATTTTTATGTTCTTTTGGAACATATGTTGTGGATTTCTATAGTGTATGTATTTTGGTTGCTTTCAGAGAATATATCATACCACATAATATTTTTTAGGGAATGATTTTTAGTTTCATAGCAGTCTTCTGCTTTATGTTTTTGTTGTATGGTATTTACTATTTTCTCAATTGTATATTGTTGTTCCACTATGCTACACTCTTTATATTAGGGAATTGTTTCCCCACTATCACACCATAGGACCTAACTCATAGTCCGCAGCCTCTGTCATTTTCGGAAATTCGCTTGCGGCCATGTGACCAACCGGGTACGGAACACCAGTTCAGTGGCATCTTGATCTTGGACATTACAAAGTGGTATCAAATGGGTTTTCCTTTCTGGGTTGTCTTACCATTTTGCAACATTATAAAGGGATATGAATTAAATGTAGTATAGTAATTATATATGCCTGTGAGTATCTATCTCATGTATAGGTAAAATCCAAATTACCTAGAATTGAATTGTGATTTTGTGATTTTTAGCTATTACAGTTGATTTGATTTAACAATTGGGTGACAAAATTGTAATTTTGAGGTCATTATTGATATCATTGTGGTTCGGTTTGTTGAAGATGAATGAGATGTTGTTATTCCATCTCATTAATCATATATGCAGTTATTAGAAGTCACATGTCATACATTCTTGCCATGCCATTTAGAGAGCATTACTGATTGCATGTTTTTTGATAGATGTTGTGATAGATATGCGAGTTGTTATGATATGTACCATGACAGATATTCCTACTATTTTGATAGGTGTATTGGTACGTATCATGGATGAATTGGATGGATTCCAAACATTGGATCCAAAGGAGTATGTGCCCTCTTGGATCAAAATTTCTTGGATCTTGTTTCATCAATGGGATGTTCATTGGGTTTTTAGGTGGTATATGTAGATTCCAATTTTTAATTGTGGGGAGAATGGGCCCCACGTATCATAATTTGGCACACCATTTCATTATTTTTAAAATAATATAGCATTTTGGTAAGTTTCTAAGGCTTACTATCCGGAAACCCAGACATCACAATGTGTGGTCCTATGAACACATGCAATCTATTTTTCTATTCAGGAAGATAAAACTAATCCTAAGTACATGCCATGTACTTGGAGTACACGTTTTGTGGTAGGTGACATTGGGTCTGACCGTGTGATAGAAAAAATGGGATGTTGGGTCTCGAACAGTACACGACGTGTGTGTTAGGTACACACCGTGTGGTTTTATGTAGTCAAAACCTGTCTGAGTCTAGTCAGGTATCATTACATGGATATGAGGGGAAACAAGAGTACACATAGTGTGTCGGTATGACAGACTATGTGTAACACCCCAAGATTTCATAATATGTTATTTATTCAAAGTAATTCAATAACATGCACCTCACACAATATTGAGTTCGAGTGCATGACGACTTACTAAACTAGCAGTTGAAAAGTAGTTATGAATCGTTTTAACTGAATTTTAAATGTTAAATATTACATATAATTTTAAAATCCATATTTTGTTTTTCTTAGACATAATATAAGAAAAAATTCATTTTTTTAGATAAAGGAAGTATTTTCCAAAAAAATGAAATTTTACCACCTTTTAATAAAGAACCCTTTTAAATCTAATACATAGCCCGTTTATATATTAAATTTCAAAAAATTAGCTTCTTATTTAGAATTGGGACATAAAAAATTTAGTTTTTATTAATTTTTGATGTTTTTATGATAACTTTCATATTTGGGTGAGTAATGAAAAATACTAAATTTTAATGGAAAACAAATTTTTTAATCAAAATAATATATAGTGTTCAATTAAATATATGAATGGTTTTTATGAATAATTAGATTATATTTTTACCATTTAATCCAATGTTGGTCATTGGAATTAATTTCACTATGAAATTATACATAAACAAGTGTCAATCTTTGGATAGTTATTATTTCTTAAAAAGCATTGTTTGTTTTGACAACGGGAATTAATTTTAAATTAATTAATGAAATTTCTACGTTTTGAATTTGGTATTATAGATATCATTTTTGAATTTAGAATATCAAATATAACTTGGACTGAATTTTTGGTATTATTCTGAAAAACATCAATTTTTGATTAATAGTAAAACCACTTAGAAGTAGTTAAAAACTGACTTTTTCATTTAAATAATATTTTACCGATTTTGTGAATTGGATTTAAAAAATCTGACATATATGGTTTTTATTATTAAGTAATATGTGGTTCAATAATATGAAATTAATTTTTAGTGAATAGTAACTTTTGACTTTTATTTACCACGGTTAAAGGTAAATAGTGTAATTCAAGGTAAAATGAATATTATAACAATAAAAAATTACCTTAACACTTGTTATAACCTTATTGGATGAGTCATGGCCGGCCATGGTCATGTTTGGGTAGATTTAGGGACCCCATAGAGCCACATAAGAGTGATAATGACACTTTATTTTAATTTACTTAAAGTAAAGACAAAAATGACATTAACAAATATCCTTTAGTATATCAATTTTTACATGGGGTTATATATGTCATATTTTCGACTATAAATATTCATTGTAAAGATATAAATATTTCCTACATTATGGAATTTTTTTATAATTTTTTAACATCAAATAAATTAAATTATTTATGACACAATAATGATAAATTATTTACTTCATTAATAAATGATTTAAATAATTAATATTATTAATATTAAAACAATATCCAAATGCCTTTCAAATTCTTATTGGATGATTTTATTTTTAACATTATTCATCTTATATTTTACTTTAATGAGTTTTAGACCTTTTGAAACTGAAGATAAGTTTATAATAAAATAACATTTTCAAACAATCCTAAAGAGCTCCTCCTCTCCCTTATAAAAGGGCACCACTTTTATCCAATTCCTCCCACCTCTCAAGCCCCTTAGATCACCCAACCCTTGAAAAAATAAACTCTAAATATCCCTATCTTCTTCCTAGAAGCATTAACTTATGCATAAGTCACTTCAAGATGTCCTTTTGGTTTATACCAAAAGGAGTTACCCAATTTAAAGGTAATGGTGTCTCTTAACTTCTTTTCTTTTATTCTACTTCTTCAACCCCTAAACTCTTTTCATTACTTTATTTTATAAAAAAAATAGTATCATAAATATACTAGAATTTTGTTATAAGAATTATTCAACCTACACCTACACACACACCTCCATCTAATGGGTAAAGAACATACTTTTTCTGTGGATGGAAAACTAACGTCTTACGAAACGCTGGTCGTTTAATTATCTCCTACCACCTCCCATGGTGGCCATTAAGATGAAACTATATTTATATATGATATATATTATTCTTATGTTATCTCTATGCTTCTGTATCTTTCATTTATATAATAACTTTATGGTTTCCATTATTGGTAAACACAATAATTTCATTTGAGAAAATGTGGACTACTGCCCACTCAAAGTGATATCACTCGTTAATGCCTTATGTGGGACATATAAAGGATGGAGTTAATGATATTATATATGATATTATACTAGAATTATAAAATACATGTGTATCATTATATTTTAATTCAATTAAAATACAAAATAGAAACGAAAGTAGTGTTCATGTGTACGTACGGCTTACTGTGTCCAGGAACGGTGCATTTCATTTCTTATATCCAAATGTTATGTAATGTTATAAATACATATATATACCATATATATAAAATATCTAATATCTAAATCATTTATATCATTCTGGAGATAATGGAATTTTTACCACATGGACCAATTGTAATTATAACAAGTTCATTTTTTGCTCTAGTTCCGAACATCGATAAAATATCCCATATGAACTCAAATAATTAACTAATTGTTATAGCAAGGTAATAAGTGATATTAATGGAATAATAAAATTGAAAAATTTTCCTAATCAATTAGATATTAAATTATGTTTGTTATTCAGTAAGAACAAGTAACATAAAAGACTAGTCGAACTTGAGGTAAGTGGTTTCTTATCTCACTCTTAATTTCATGAGATTTCCATTGTTCTCCACTTATTTGTTGCATTTGGTGTATTATGTACTACCCATGATTGTATTATTAGTATAATATACTTTAATTTATGGTTATTTACATCTTTATTGTATGATCCTTATTTCACTGGGTGTATGTTTCATGAGTTACCAAATCGATAAGGGAATTTCAAATTTCAATTTCCACTCATTGGTCTTTACCATTACTTCATTGATTATTTTACTCTGAGATTATGTTTGGAATCACTATTTGTTGTTTATTTAGTAAATTACACTCCCCTTTGTGTGTATATAAGTTTTATACACATAATCACTCCATTGATAATTTCTCAAGTCATTGACATGAACTTGATAAGAGTAATCTTAATGTAATTCCCATTCATTGAGTTAAACATCCAAGTCATTGGTGTTGTATTTACAAGACTATGTGTGAATGTCCTATGATTGATTTACACTGAATATCCACTAATATTGGTTTTAATAATATTTTTCACACATAATTATGTCGTTTATTAATCCTTAACCTATGGATATGGTCTTTATAAGGGATTTCATCTCAATTTACATTCCATAGAGACTTCTTAGTTTGTATACGTCAAATCACTTTTATATGGTGTATATAATGTACTTATTAATAGTATATCATGAATATATTTATTCTCAGGATAATATAAAGGGTTTATTACCTCAATTAATTGAATTTAAGTGTCTCTATTTTGGTTAGGAACTCTAACTAAAATATCATTTTAAATGTTTTAAAATTTTATTATTCTAAATCTTTCTCATTAATGTCCTTGTTTTAAAAATGGTTTCAAGGATTTATTTATATCAACATTAATTAATTAAAATTACAATTACTTTTAAAGTTTCAAAGTGGTGTGGGACACTTTGATTCAAAAATCTATTTTAAATGGCTTTTTGATAAATAGTGATACTTTTAAATGTTTTAAATAAAAAGGGGGATAGTTCTCTCAAATAGTTTTGATGATTATTTTCATCTATGTAAATATACTTCATTATTCTTGATTTAGGTTAATTTATTATAATACAATATTCCATATTGTATTTAATAAGTTATGTTTGACTTTGGATGTTCTATTTTTATACCACTTATGGTTTATGGATAACGTATTGACATTTCATATACTTGTTTTAATACGAATGTTTAACTTATGTTTCAATCATTTCATATGAGGAATTCATTGGACTTAATAAGTGAAGGGTGGAGCCCACTATAGCTCCTTGATGCATTGGTAGGTCTCATGAGAAATACTTGTGTCTTGGCACAATGCCTTGACAAAATCATATTTTTATTCTTGTAATGAGGCCTTGACTATGTGGTTATAATGTACGACAATATGCATTCCATCATTATGAGTTTAGCTATTGATATTTCATGTAGTTATTCACCTAGTAGAATACCCATGACTATGTTTTATTATTCAATTATTTACTCAACTCATACTCCTTCCATAAAGTGTTAATGTTTATTATTCTTAAATACATGTGTTTTTCTATTATTCACCATGCCTAATGTTTATGTTATCTTATGTTGTATTTCTTACTCTTACTGACCATCGGAGCTCACCCCGTTCTTATGTTTTATTTTCCCAGGATTCCAAGAAGTGTATTATGATTGATATGTAGGGTTATGCTAGGGGATTAATGGAGTTCTCAAATGATAATTTGTGTTGTGTTTCATTTTCTAATGTTCAATGTAACATTCATGTATGTGATCTATTTTCCACGAATGCTAAACTGATCAGTCTATTTGGACTTGATTCCTTGTAATCATGCCAATGTATTAAAATAATGAACTAGCTCCGGACTTCTGGGGTCAGGGTGTTACAGTTGGTATCAGAGGAAGTTTAGAACAAGCCTTGGAAACTAGATTTATATAAACTCTGATTAGAGCACATTATCAAAAGACAGAATTTGAGGATTAGTATAGAATAACATCCTAGAATTTTGGTAATGTAGAAATTTTATTTATTTTTCAAGCAATGCATCCTTGTCTGGATACAAGCCGGTAGAGGTAGATCTGGCACAGATGTACCTAGTAGTGAAAACTCCGAAAAGGAGTTTCAGGCTTGGACCAAGGTATCCTGGTACATGAAAATGGCCCTTACTGCACTCTTGGTTACAACACTCCTAGTGGATATGCATAGGATAATTCACATTTTCATTCCAAAATGACTAGAAGTGTTTTAATATAAGATGAGAATAAATAACCTTGGTTAATCTTAAGGTATTTTAGATTGAAAATAAGGTGTTATAATATTCTCTAAATTATTTTATGACTCACACGATGCGGTCTTGTGTTAATAAATGGCTGGAATCCAATGAAGTCATAGTAACATTGAACATGATGTACAAAATGGTCATGACGGTGGAAATGAGTAATGGAATAGAATGTTGATAGGAGTAAAATATATCGTGTTCATGCCAAATAAATTTTCCAAAAATATGATCAACAACATATATATTAACCAACTCCTGAACCCAACAAAGAAGAGAATGGTGGTGAATGATAAGAGATCCAGTAGTGAAGACCATGGGGAAAAGAAAGCTCAATTTTCATCATGAAGGAAATGTGGAAGGATACACCTAAGGAAGTGTCTTAATGGAACAAAGAAATGCTTTATGTGTGGGAAATAAGGACATAAAGTAAAGAATTTTCAAGGAAAAATGAAGAGTTCTATGGAAGAAAATAAAAATGATACCAAGAATTCATTTACATTCATTTTCCATAAATTTATGGGACCTGGGCATTAACCGAGTGAATTCCGAAATCGAAAAGATAACATCTTGGTCAAGGAAGAACCTATGTGGAAATAAATGGATGGGGAAATGTTTCAAAGTATTAGTGGTCTTTGTTGATGGGATTACTTTGAAATACTTTTCTCTTGTATGTGTAACCCTGCAGTTTGTTATATGAAAATTCTATTTTAGGAAGAATTGTCTTTTCTATTATTGATATAGTTATAAATAACCATTTGGGTTTATATGATCCTTGAATTTGAGGCAATTACACGTTATTAAATTTTGGGATGAAAATGGGAGCAATGGGATAACATTTGGGGCGAAATTATGTTATAGTCATTTTGAGGAATTTATCTCATTTTAGGAAATTTATAAAATATAGATTTAGAAAAAGGAAAACACGCGGACTGTGTGACAACCTGTCGCGTCGGACAAAGCTATGGGAATTGAACCCACAACCATAGTGCGATTGGGATTTATTTCCTACCACTAGACTACGTGAAGTACCTGGTTAGTGTGACTAATTCATTTTAGTTAAATGATTTTATTGATCAATAATTAGTTGATTTGGGATCTTATGTCTTATCAAATAGATATCCTTAGTATAGGAATATGATTTGGTAATTAAGTGATAAATGTTATTTTTGGAAGATGATCTCTCTGTTGGGAATATTATATGCCTAAAGAAAATGAAATACTAGGGTATTTCATTGGAGGGGTAATGGTGTGGTTTTACCTATGTTTTTATTGTGGATTTATAGAGATTTGGGTTATTTATGGAAATGATTGACCTATCATAGAGAATATGTGATTAGGTTAATTACTTTTAAGTATGTGACTTTAAGAGTAGTCGATGTTATTTGGAGGTACAATTTAATATGGAAGACTACGTAAAAAAAATCATCAGAGTTTTGGGTTTCAATATTAGTTTGTATTATATTAATAGATTCTATAGAAAATTGTTTATTGAATGGTATTTATTGAACTTTGGGTATTGATGGTTTAATTGATTAATATTTATTTCTCTAAATGATTATCCTTTTTTGGGATCATCTGATATTTTACTAACTATTTTGGTTTTGGTTAATCTCTAAAGAAAAGGGAAATATATAGTCCATCCATTGTGGATTATGTGACTCTCTATAGGTAGATTCTAGTGCTTCAAGTGTGACTAAGTCATCTTGAATACTCATCAATTGGAGTGAAAGATGAGTTTGTGGTAATAATTAGATGAAGGATGAAACTCTACTTGTCAAGTATATTTTTGATTTCTTATTCTATGAAGAAATTAATTATTAAAAATTAGGGTAGAGATCTTAAAAAAAATGTGTTATCCAAATGCTTTATGTTTTGTTGAACCGATGATATTTTAAATCGTCATAGATTGATGGCTTTGAGGCCCTCAATTTAACACTTATTTGTGATTGATGACCTCAATCACTCCCTATAAATATTTACGTTTTCCTCCAATTATGTTTCTCTAATTTCCACCAATGTTATTTTAATCTAGATCATAATTTGGTGGTGACTTTTTCATTTCCCTTTCCCTCTTATTAAGATTAAATTTTATTAACCAAGTTTCCAATGTGGGTTTTCTGTGAAGGTATTTTTCTATTTTTAGCCTTTTATTTTCAAAGAAAAATTTCAAATTTCAAGGATGAAATTTATTTAAGGAGGGTATAATTTAACACCCCCAGATTTCATAATACGTTATTTCTTTAAAGTAATTCAATAACTTTCACCTCAAACAACACTGAGTTCGAGTGCATGATGTCTTACCAAACTAGTCGTTTAAAAGCAGTTATCAATAGTATTTACTGAAATTTGAATGTTATATATTCCATATAAATTTAACATCCATATTGTGAGTCTCTTAGACATAATATAAGAACAAATTCATTTTTTTCAGATAAAGGATGTATTTTTTAAAAAATGAAATTTTAAATCCTTTTAATGGAGAACCGTTTTTAAATCCAATATTTGAAACTTTTATTTATTAAATTTAACAAAATAAACTTCTTATTTTGAATTGGGACATAAAAATTTTGTTTTTAAGAATTTTTTGTGTTTTTCTGAAAACATTCATATTTGGGTGAATAGTGAAAAATACTAAATTTTAATTGAAAACAACTTTTTTAATAAAAATAATTTATAGTGTAAAATTATAAATATGGATATTTTGGAAGTATAATTAGAGTACATTTTTACCATTTAATCTAATTTTGGTCAATGGAATTAATTTCAATATAAAATTATACATAAACAAGTTTCAATCTTTTGATAGTTATCGTTTTATAAAAACACTATTTGTTTTGACAATGAGATTTAATTTTAAATTAATTATTGAAACTTCTACATTTTATATATTTTAAAATAGACATAATTTTTAAATTTTGAATATCAAACATAACATGGACTGAATATTTGGTATTTTTCTGAAAAACATCAATTTTTGATGAATTGTAAAACCACTTTGTAGTAGTTTAAAACTGACTTTTTCATTTAAATGAAATTTTACCACTTCTGTGAATTGAATTTTGAAAATAATACATACATTTCTGTTATTATTAAGTTAAATTTGGTTCAATAAGATGAAAATAATTTTTGGGGAATAGTATCTTTTGACTTTTATTTACCACGGTTAAAGGTAAATAGGGTAATTCACGGTAAAAAGAATATTTTAATAATACAAAATTACCATAACACTTTTCATAACCTTATTTTATGAGTCATAGACGACCATGGTCATCCTTGGGTAGATTTCGGGACCCTATGGAGCCACTTAAGAGTGATAATGACACATTATTATAATTAACTTAAACTAAAGACAAAAATGACATTAAGAAATATCCTTTAGTATATCAATTTTTACATAAGGTTATATAAGTTATGTGTTTGACTATAAATTATCATTGGAAATATAAAATTATTGCCTAAATTATGGTATTTTTTTATAAATTTTAAACATCTAATAAATTAAATTATTTATGACACAATAATGATGAAGTGTTTACCTCATTAATAAATGATTTAAATAAATAAGATTATTTATATTAAAACAATATCCAAAACCTGTCAAAAATTTTATTGGATTATTTTATTTCGAAAATTAGTTATCTTATCTTTGAATTTAATATATTTTGTCTTTTTGAAACAAAAGACAAGTTTATAAAAAATATTATTTCCAAACATTCCTAAAGAGCCCCTCCTCTCCCTTATAAAAGGACACCACTTATAACACATTCCTCACACCTCTCAAGACCATTTTCTCTTCCAAACCCTTCCCAAATAATCTCCCAAGATACATATATTCCACCTAGAAGCCTTAACATAGGCATAAGTCACTTCAAGAGGTCCTTTTGGTTAAAACCAAAGGGAGTTACCCAAATTAAAGGTAATGGTTTCTCTTTAATTATTTTATTTTATTTTACATCTCTATCCCCTAAACTCTTTTTATTCCATTATTTTAAAACAAAAAAAGTATCATAAATATACTAGTATGTTGTTATTTGAATTATTCTAACTACACTTACACACACCTCCCTCTAATTACCAAAGAAATAATGTTTTTGTGGATGGAAAACTAACGCCTCACGAAATGCTGATTGTTCACTTATCTCCTACTATCTCATGGTGGCCATTAAGATGAAACTTTATTTATATATTATATATATTATGTTTATTTTTTCAATATGCTTCTGTATTTTCCATTTATATCATAACGTTATGGTTTACATTATGGGTAAAGGTGATAATTTCATTTGAGGAAGTGCGGACTACTGCCCCCTCAAAGTGATATGACTCATTAAAGACTTATGTGGGATGTATAAAGGATGGATCTAATGATATTATATATTAAATTATATTGTAATTATAATATAACTATGTATCATTATTTTTTAATGCTATTAAAATAGAAAATATAAATGAAAGTAGCGTTCATGCGTACATACGACTTACTGTGTCCATGAACGGTGCATTTCATTTCTTATCTCCAAATGGTATGTACTGTTATAAATACATATATATACTATATATATAATATATATGATATATATATCATTTATATCATCTTGTATATAATGGTCTTTTGACCATATGGACAAATTGTAATTATAATAAGTTAATTTTTGGCTCAAGTTCCAAACATCGATAAAATATCCACTATGAACTCAAATAATTAACTAATTGTTATAGCAAAGTAATAAGTGATATGAAAGGAATAAAAAATTTGAAAAATGTTCCTAATAAATTATAAATTAAATAAATATTACTATTGAGGAAGAACAAGGAAGATACAAGACAAGTCGGACTTTAGATAAGGGGTTTCTTATCTCACTCTTAATTTTGTGAGATTTCCATTGTTCAACACTTATTTATTGCATGTGGTGTATTATGTACTTCCCATGATTGTATTATCAATGTAATATACTTTAATATATGGGTATTTTCATCTTGATTGTATGATCCTTCTTTAATGGGGTGAATTTATCGTGAGTTACCAAATTGGTAAATGAATTTGAAATTTCAATTTCCACTAATTGGGCTTTACGCATACATCATTGATTATTTTACTCCAAGATTTTGTGTGGAATAACTATTTGTTATTTATGTATTAATTTCCACTCCCCTTTGTTTGGATATAGTTTTTATACACATAATCACTCCATTTATAATTTCTCAAGTCATTGATATGAACTTGATAAGTGAAATCTTAACTCAATTCCCATTCATTGAGTTAAACATCCAAGTCATTGGTGTTGTATTTACAAGAATAAGTGTCAATGTCCTCTGATTGATTTATACTAAATATAAAATAATATTGAGTATATTTATATTTCTCACACATAAATATGTCGTTGATTTATCCTAAACCTATGGATATGGTCTTTATAAGGGATTTCGTCTCAATTTACATTCCATTGAGTCGTCTTTGTTGTTATACATCAATTCACTTTTATAATGTGTATATAATGTACTTCGACATAGTATATCATGAATATCATTAGTCTCATTATAATATAAATAGTTTATTACATCAATTATTTGTATTCAAGTGTTTCTCTTTTGGTTAGGAACTCTGAATACAATATTATTTTATCTTTTTTGAAAATTTATTCTTCTAAATATTTCTCATTAGTTTCCATGTTTTAAAAATTGTTTTAAGGATTTATTTATATTGACATCAATGTTTTAAAATTAAAATTCATTTGAAAAGATTCCAAGTGGTATCAGACACTTTGATTCAAAAATATATTTTAAACGGCTGCTTGATAAATAGTGATACTTTTAAATGTTTTCAAGAAAAAGGGGGATAATTCTCTCAAATAGTTATGATGATTATTTTCATCTATGTAAATATCCTTCATTATTATCGATTGAGGTTAATTTATTATAATAAAATATTCCATATTTTGTTTAATAAATTATTTTTGACTATGGATGTGCTATATTTATACCATTCATGGTTTATGGATAAAGTATTGACATTTCATTTGTTTTTTAATATGAATGTTTATGTTATGTTTCAACCTTTTCATATGTGGAAAGCATTGGACTTAGTAAGTGAAGGGTGGAGCACGCTATAGCTCCTTGATTCATCGGTAGGTCTTATGAGACAAACTAGTGTCTTGGCACAAGGCCATGACAAAATCTTATTTCTATTCTTGAAATGAGGCGTTGACCATGTGGTTATGATGTCCAGCATTATGCATTCTATAATTATGAGATTAGCTATTGATATTTCATGTGGTTATTCGACTAGTAGAATACCGATGACTTTATTTTATTATGGAATTATTTACTCAGATCATACGCCTTCTATAATGTGTTCATGTTTATTATTCAAAAAGGCATGTGTTTTTTTAATTATTCCCCATGACTAATGTTTATTTGATCTTCTGTTGTATTTCTTACTCTTACTGAGAATCTGATCTCACCCCTTTCTTATGTTTTATTTTCCCAGGATTCCAAGATGTGTATTATGATAGATATGCAGGGTTAAGCTAGGGGATTAATGGAGTTCTCAAATGATTATTTATGTTGTATTTAATTTTCTAATGTGTAATGTAATGTTCATGTATGTAATCTATTTTCCAAGACTGCTAAACTGATCGGTCTTTCGGGACTTTCTTCCTTGTAATCATGCCTATGTATTAATGTAATGCACCGATTCTAAGCGTCTGGGGTCCGGGTGTTACACTACGTACCTAGGATGTTTACATGAACTTACTTGGATATGATTTTTTCCATATACTTGTACTTCCTTATACAGTTTAATTTACGAGGCTAGGCCAAAACCCGGTTGTTGATTCAAGACCCTTTGATCAGAGAATCAGTACTGACTGTAGTTAACACTGTGTGTACAAGTATTTTCTATTTTCATAGAACATAACATGTTGCATCATCTTTTGTATGGAATGGTGTTTGGTTTCTTTTCAGTGTTCTGATGTTTGTTTCAGGTGTATGATATTTACTATTTTCTCTATTGTATATTATTGTTCTAATGTGTTACACTCTTTAAATGAGGGCATAATTTCCCCACTATCACACCCTAGGACCTCACTTCTAGTCAGAAGCCTCTGGCATTCCATATATTGTGGATTTCTATAGTGTAACTATTTCTGGCTATTTTCTAAGAACATTACATGTTGTATAATCTTTTTTATGGAATAATGTGTGGTTTCTTATCAGTCTTGCACTGTTAGTTTCAGTTTTATTGTATTTTCTATTTCTTCTATTGTATGTTATAGTTCCACTATGTTACACTTTTCCTATGAGGGAATAGTTTACCCACTATCACACCCTAATCCCTTGCTTCTAGTCGAAAGCCTCTGGAAGTTGGGGAGATGTGCGTGAGGCCATGTGACCAAGTGGGTATGGAGAACTAGTTCAGTGTCATTGGGATCAAGGACATTAAAATTATAAAAATAGATAGATGATATATTGGAATATGAATACTAATTTAAACTATAAAAAAATCAAGGACACTTAAATGGCCCCTTAATCGTTTTTGTTAATTGTATATTGATGGATAATTTACTATGTCACTGAAATTGCATTGTGAAACTGGTATAATTTTATAGAACCAACAATGTGGTATTTCATTGAAATCATTGTATGGAAAAAATATTTTTTATGGAACTGAAATCATGGTATGGATCTAACATCACCCTATGGAACTGAAAATTTATTTATATTTGATTCCTTAGATAATTACCCTTGGACATGACTTGATTGGGCCTAATGGACATGCTCTTGGGGATCCTCAAAAGTATTTACCGAGTTTATTACAGATGATCTACATGGAATTTAATTGGATGTCTTGGTTAATATCCCTAGCTCCTGGCACATTTAGGTCTATATTTTATAGATTTTTATATAGTTGGGACTTTTGGACTTTAAGAGTACTCCATGATCAATGGAATTGGATCCTAGCCCATGTTGGTTTGATACTTGATAAATTTGTCCTTAATAGGTCAGATACAAAATACACATGTCCCTCATACATATAATACATGATATACTGAGACCATGTATGTATGATGCCTGATAAATCTGGCCCTCATAGGTCTGAGACTTGATACATCCAGTGTATACAATAACTGTTACTTCACTGATGTACACTATCCTACAACATATATAGACTTCTAGTCACAAAATGTACTTTTAATTTTTGTTTTTAATATTTCATTTACAACATTAAAAATTTATTCCTTGACAGTTCTACAGCTTATATGAACTGAATTTATTTTTTATAGACACTGTTGATGGTGGACTACAAAATTATCTCATCCACTACTCAAGGAAAAATTATTACTCGTAAAAACATAATGGATATAGGTTGGAACAAGGGAATGATTAATTTAGATTATTATTGACTACTAAGATAGGATGTACTATGGAAGCACAAGATCGATCTTATCCATGTTATGTTATAGTATATAGCTAGTGATTTTTTTTCTTCTTTTTTATAGAAAATTATTATTTGACTATTACCTGTGTTCCCATTATTTATGAATTTTCAACATCACCACTACAAGATCATTTTGTCATATGATGTTGAATGTGGTTATTGATTTTTTTATACTAGACAATTTTTCACAGTTGGATTGTTAATTATACTACCTTATTATTATATCTATTTTTTCTTCCTATTAATTATTTATACCACACTGTTTCACTCTTACCATGATGTTATAGTCTTCCAACCATAACATTATATACTCTCTCAACTTGTTAGTATCCTCTAGAAAATGAGGAAGCCAACATGAGTCCATATGGAAAACCATATCAGTCGCATTAGATGAACTGATTATGAGACATCACACATACATTACATGAACTTAATAAAAACAATATATTATATCCAACATATCATTTTCTATAGTATGTTGTGAAAATTTCTTAAATAATTATATTATATTCTAAAAATATTATCATTAATTACTTCTGAATATATATAATACACTATTTTTTTCTCAACAATTTTGTGTTCTAGTTCACAAACAATAACATTTTAACACTATGGCTCTTTCATATAGACATTCATTGAATAAATTGTGAGATATATAATTATTCATTTCTTCTAACCAACATTTTTTCTCAACAATTGTTAGGTAATATCACAATAGACATGCCCACCTTGTTATCATCCATTATAAAAATAGTCGATAAATATTAAAAAAAATTAATATCCATGTGTAGGGAACATAAAATAATTTAATTAATACCAAGTGTTGGACTCGATTTATTGAGTAATGTTACTCAATAAATTAGTGAATTGAATTCCTCAATTTCACCGTTTAAAGAATTATCTTTTTTCCCTAATTTTATTTTAAATTTTTTTTATATTTATATTCGATATGAAAAAATATATTTATAATATAATTGAGAAAGCCTATGACTTTTTACGTGCTTTAATATAAACATCCCTCAATATGCTCCACAAACACCAAATATGGGTTCTTTTATTTTAATGTGATCCATTTATTAGGTATCTTATTGTAGAGTGAATGTAACTACAGATAAATTTAATTTAAAATTACAAGATCTAACATGAGGATCTCAGTTATATAAAATTGATAAAGATTCCTCCCCACATTATAATATACTAGTGTCTACTCCAAGAGAAAAAAATTATTCTAAATTGAGTTTAATTAACAAGAAATTATTTATAAATTTTACTAATAGATGGTGAATCTAATTAAAAAAAATATTTATTAATGAATGTACCTTATAATATTGACTCCCTTCTATATATTGACAGTTATAAATTCATAATAATTATAAAAGTTTATCCCTGGTCCTTCGTTATTTTTGTGGTATGTGTATAATATGAATAAAAGATAACTCAAAAATCATACCATTCTTATATTTGTATTTCATATACACTAATAAATATTTGTCCAATAGATGAATATGTTCCCTTTGGCTAAATTGGTTATTAAGGGTGTTTGAATTTTTTATATATTTTAAAGGGTATAATTTTTTTATTTTGAAAATTGGGAACCAAAGCGCCACTTCAAGTGGCGCTCTATCCTCAAACTATTATTAATAAATATATATATATATATATATATATATATATTTACATTTAAAAATAAAAAAATACAATTTTAAAGATATATTTATAAATATAAATTAAAAACTGTGAGATTATTTATAATTATATTTATAAATATAAATATTATTATACAATTATAAATCTATATTTATATAGTTATATTTAAATATATCTATATATTTAATAAATTTATTTATCATATTTATAAATATGTATTTATTTATAATAAATTTATAACAAAATAATTATATAATTATAAATATAAAAAATCCATAATTATAATAAATATATAATTATAATAACTATCTAATTATAAATATAATAATTATTTAATTACCATAAATATATAATTATAATAAATATTTGATTATAATAAATATATAATTATAATAAATATATAATTATAATAAATATATAATTATAATAAATACATAATTAAAAATATAATAAATACATAATTATAATATATTTGTTATAAATATATATATAATATATTTCTAATTATCTATAAATATTAATTATATATTTAATATATAATTATAATAAATATGTAATTATAATAAAGATATGATTATAATAAACGTATGACTATAATAATTATAGAATTATAAATATAATAAATATATAATTATTAATATTATAAATATAATAAATATATGATTATAAAAATTATATAAATATAATAAATATATAATTATAATAATTATTTAATAATAAATAAGGTTTATTTATATAAATATAAATAATTTTAATAATTTTTGTATATATTTATTTATAAATAAATTTAATATGATTTATTTATGTATTTATATAAATATATATTAATTTATAAATTTGAAAAACAAGATTTATTTTTATTTAATGATATATATATTTATAAATGTATTTATAAATAAGTTCACATTTTTTATTACATATTTATTAATATATTTTTAAAATTATAATTATTAATTTTTTAATGTAATTATAAATATATATTTATATATATATATTTGTATGATTATATATTTATTATATTTATGATTATATATTTATTATATATATTTATTTATTTATTAGTTAAATATATGTTTATCAATTTAAATTTATTTATCTAAATATAAATTCTAAATTCTAAATAAATATAATTTTAAATATATGCATTTAACTACATATATAAATATATAATTATATGTTAACAATTATACATAAATATAATTATAAATATATGAATATTTATAATTATATATATAAATATATTTAATTTTAAATTTATTATATTTATTTTTATTATATTTATATTTATATATTTATTATATTTACGATTATATATTTATTATATTAATTATTATATTTTATTATATTTTTATTTATTATATTAATAATTATTAATATATTTAATTTATAATTTTAAATAAATAAATATTTATCATATATTTTTTATACATATAATTAAATATTTATTATATTTATAATTATAGATTTATTATCTCTTATATTTATAATTTATTTATCATATTCCTAATAAATATTTAGATTAAATAACTAGAAATATTTATTTATAGAGATAGATTTGTAATTGTATTATATATATATATATATTTATAAATATTTATTTATAATTTATTATATGTTTAAAAATATTATAAATAAATTTATAAATAAATATATATTTATAAATATGTATATACTGCTATATATAATTATATATAAATATATTTATTATAGCCTTATATTTATTATAATCATATTTATTACTAATTACATATTTATTAATATAATCATATATTTATTATTATAAATAAAATTATTTTAAATAAATATATTATTATTATTATTATATATAATATATATCTATATGGGGGTTGGGGGTGGCGTGGGGCCTAAGGGATCAAAGTGCCACTTCAAATTATTTTTTATATATTTCTATTTTTATTTATATTTATTTTTAAATATATAAGTATGAATATTTATAATTAATATCTCAGTAATATCATAAATAAATATGTTTTAAAATATAAAATACGGCCTTCTGGTCATTCAAGAAAATATACAATTATAAAAAATTATTATAACAATATATTTATATTTATCTTTACGAATATATTTATAATTAATAAATAATTACTATAACAAATATTTATAAATATAATAAATATATACTAAATATATAATTAGAATTCTTTAAATATATTTTTAATTATATAAAAATTTATTTATATCTATATATATAATCCTTATTAAATTCAATTAATATATTATAAATATAAAAGAAATATTTACATATTTAAAATTATATATTTATTATATTTATCTATAAATAAAAATATAGAATTTTAAGATAGATTTTTAATATATATATATATATATTACATGGTAAGAATTATAAATAATTATAATATAAATATAATTATAAATATATATTTATAAATATGAATTTATAATTACAAAATTATTTATTTAAATTTATTTATATAAATATATAAATAAATATATATAAATATATAAATATATATTTAAAAAATATATAAATATATATTATTAATATATATAAATATATATCACTATAATATATAAATATATATTATTAAAAAATATAATTACAAATATCACTATAAAGAAATATTTTTAATTGTATAATATAAATATATATAAATATATAAATATATATTATTAATTATAAATAAGTGTTTATAATTTAATGATTTAATAAATTTATAATATTTTTAAATATATAATAATTTATAATTATTATAAATTCATTAAAAAATTTATATATTTATTATATTTATAATGTATTAATTATATTTGTAATATTTTTGTTATAGTTGTAATATATTTATTATATATTTGTTTATAATTATATGTAAATATAATAAATATAGACAATTACATATTTCGTATTATATTTAAAATTATATTTATTACTATATAATCATTATTCTATTTAAAAATATATTTATTATATTTATTAATTCTATTTTTATTCTATTTTTGATATATAATAAATTTATTATATTTATATTATATTTATTATAATATATATATATATATTAAAGGGGGGTTAAAGGGGGTTGGGGTGTGTAAATCGGGTGGTAATGCAAAGCGCCACTTGAAGTGGCGCTACACCACCCCCTTTCCCAGATTAATAAAACCCTTACCCCCCAAATCTAAAAAAAACCCCTCCTGCTAAATCATCATGTTGCCTTTTATTCCTTGATGAAATATAAATAACAATATAGTTTTAATTGAGTTGAAAAATTCCCTTAATATTCAACATAAATGTTAGATTCATACTAGTTATAATAACATATGATCTCTATAAAATATTTGAATATTGACCTTAATAAAAATATCATTTAGTAGTATTGATATGGATAATGATACATTTCAAGGATTATAGTTAAAATCCTTTAAATTAGTAACATAATATTTTGATAAAATTCCTCAACATTTTATCATATAAGATATGTTCAATCATCATCATACCAAAAATTTAATACAAAATTTTTAATATCAATTTTATTAATTATATTGAATAAATAGATATATTTTCATAATTTTTATCATAGTTACGTTTTTTTGATATATTTGTGCATTAATATTTTATTTAATGTAGTGTTGATGATATTAGTGGATTTTGGATGAATCTAGTTGAAGAATAGAGTTTTGGAAATGTGTTGAACATATGGAACCATACGTAGGGGTCTCTCTCCCCCTATATATATGTTTTTACTATATATTCATCAAACCTAGAAAATTAGAATTGAATCGGTAGTTCTATGATATGTAGGGGTACGAGGCACGTTTAGAATATTATGAATGAGGTAGTGGAGTGGATTTTTGGAAGAGATTTCATAGTAGCTATAAATATATATATATATTCTATTTTGGTGCTACATTATTGATGTTTTTGAGTACCTGGGGTGGTTATTTCTGATACATAAGGTTCCTATACATTGAATGATTTAGTATGGAATTGGGGATTGAACTGTGAGTTAGAACTTAGACCATGATGTCTACATGCATTAGCAGGTGTCAAGCTTTCATTGGAATTATTTCATCCTTGAAGTGGAAGCTACATGAGGATGTTGATGAAGCAGGTTTTTCTATATATATATATATATATATTAATACACATGGGGTGTATTCCATTATGTCGATAAATATTTTCATTGTGAAATTTTTTTTTGAATAATAAAGAGAGATGGGTTTTCTATGAATAAATATGTTTTTTATTTATATAGAGGTAGTTGGTGAGGATTGGTTCTTAATGATTTTCTATAATAATAAAAAGTAACAGAATAATGGTTAATATATTGTTTGATGAGGATACAATCAGGCTAGTGTTTTTGTATCTATAATTGTGATAATTATTCAACTCTCTTACATACTTGGGTTATTAAAGACCAAATTTTTTATAATGATAGAGGTGTATTTTGACATGAATTTTAAGCATATCTAAGTGAATTTCGAGTGGGTTACTTAAGATCATAGATATATGGTGATCTATGGAAATTTATGTTGGATCTTATACCTATAAATTGGGGAGTTCTCTGAATCTAGAATACATCATGATATCTTAAAATGAATATTGGGTTATTTTCTTAGATCAGCATTCTTGGTCATATTTGATTATTTACTAATGCTAACACTTTTTACTCCATTAAATCCCCAATGACTAACATGAGTGGGATATTATTCTGTATAATGATATATAAGTACGAGGGATTTTTCATAGTGAAGATGACTTTTTACTAGAGCGTTTTGGGGATTTTATTATCTGTATTATTATGTATCTCACCTGTATCTCCACATGTGATCAGTGTTGGTTGTGGTGTGATATTCATTTTAGATCATTCATTACCATTTTAAATTCCTCGTATCCATTTAGTTACATATGATCTATTTTAAAATATAGTTTTAGGTCACATATATTTTAAATTACTCAATGAAAATGGATTTTTTTAGAGTGAATTACCAAACAGAATATTTTATTATGCCGAACACTGATAAAAAAATGCTTAAACAATCACTATTTTTATTCACTAGTGCATGACCTGATATTTTTTATACATCATGCATTTAAAACCCTTGGAATGTTCTCATGTTTTTTTCATTATTAAAATTTCTCTTTATAGATTCCTAAAAATTGTATCCATGTGTTCAACCATCGAATATTGATTTGATAAATCAGTACATACAATAGTTTGAAGGTGTAATACATACATATATTCTAAACATGATAACCTATAGGAACTACTGACACTGTGTGGGGTACCAATTCACCTCTTATAAACCAATAGATGCTAACATGTACGTATGTTTAAATTTCACAATTAACTGTACACACAACATCCTATACATTGTATATCCTTTAAAAAGATTAATTTCAATATTTTAATATATAAATAAAATATATTTTTTTATATGATATATTTATCAAAAAATAAACAATACCATGTGTTAAATAAGAAAAAATAAAATAAAAATTTGCATATGGTATCACTTTTGTTAGTATGTAAACAACATGAAACTCACTCAAAGTAAAATCATCAATAAAAAATTGGATTTTTTTATCATTAATGTGTTGAATATCAAAGGGAATGTGGGAGTGAAACAACATGTATGACTCGGGTTTTTTGATACATTACATCTTCAAAACCCAAACATGGAACCATGCCCCTTTAAAAAATCATATTCATATATAATTTTTTAATTTCTTATTAATTTCCAATTAGTCTAGAAACTAATTAAATTTTCAGTTATTATTATTTTCATAATGTTTTAAATACAAAAACAAATACAATTTTAATTTTTAAACTAATACTAAAACCATTTATTCTTGAATTTTAAATTATAATTTCATAATTTGGGTCATTAAAAATTTTTATCCATTTATTGGATTTCATAATTATTACTAATTTTGAAATTTATATATTTGTATAAAATTAAATATTTTCATATTTTTACATGTCTAAATGAACTTTAACCTGATACTGGTTGACCTATTTTTTGGGTTTGGTATTTCATGATCTTCAGGATCCTAGTTTACATCCAATACCCCTAACATAATAAATGGATATGGTTGAGAAAGATTTTTTTCTATCTATTTTGGTCTCATTTATAGACACATCGTTACCTTTTTTTATTCACCTACTTTATATTATGTCTATGGAAATTTTAGAAGGGGTTTTTTGTGAGACCAACACCACAGGGACATGGTTAGAATGTTTAAACATGAATTTTAGTATAGGATTGAAAAAGGGAAGAGTCATTGATATGATTGGAAAGGGTTGGATGAGGGGGTTTTATATAGGGAAGGAGAGAGATACCATTGAATAAAATATTGATTACATTATTATTGATCCCTAACACTATCACTAATGTTGATTATATCAAATTTTGATAGTTTTTGTTGAAAAAATATAGATTTATATCATCTTTTATCACTGCCAAAATCTAAATGGAATCATTGAAATATTTAATAAAAATAATTAATCAGAAATTTATTTTTATTTAGAATAAAATTTAAATCATGTTTTGATAATAGATATATAGGAATTGAAATTAGATAAATTATTTTTAAAAGAATTATTATACATATAAAATACATTTCAATTCATGTAAATTTTTTATTTATTTATTTTTCTTATTTAGATCATGATGATTTCATTAAACATATGGAATATAAAATATCTACATTTTCTAAAATTCAAAAATAAAAACTTTCATAGTAAAATTAAAAATTTCACCCTATCATAATTTATAGTGTTGAATCTAAGTATGTCTTAAATGGTTATAATGGACATTTCATGTTTTAAATCTATCTGATAATGATATATTTCACAAAATATTAATCTTAACATCAATTACTTCTTAAGAATACTCAATAAATTTGATCTCAATATCATATATCATTCATATAAAATCGATATTTGTATTTCATGTGACCTAACATGATATATAGTAACCTAGAATTTTCATATGTATATATCTCATCTTAATAGATTATTATTCATTCAATTACATAGTAATACTATCTAGAATCATTTATTTCAGTTGTATTTGGAAACATGGAAACAAAAACAACAAGTTCATAAAACATCTATATCATCTCCCACTATGCTCTTTATAACTAGAACCCTTTTTATACATATCATACATAGTATGTTTCTACATAAACAGGGGTATGGAAACAGAAGATATGTATATTTGAGATGACCAGGAATGGTAAACAATAGAAATATCAATGATCACATGAGCATAACATGATCATAATGTATAAGAACATGAGAAAATCCTTGTAAAATCATAAAATGCATACCATATTTCATAATCACATGTCCACAAACAAATATAGGAAGTCAATCTGACATGAATCACACCGTAATCAACAAATATAATATATAGAAGTATAAAACTGGAAAAGGATATCGAATATGTAGAATACAAATCAGTACAGAAAATCATTTCCTTAATTTTCATGGATCTTTTACAAGAATGTCATAGTAGATTGGGTTCACTCTACAAACATTCATAGTAGTGAGGGTTTACTCACAATAATAACGTATTTTATTAGTTTTACAACCAAATCCATCATAGTATCCATGGTTTACTCCCATTAAAATCATAGTAGAAAATATCCAATCATGAATTGTATTCACTACTCATTCATGTCCTATTCATCTCATTAGATATCAATCTTTACACAATTATTTGAAGGTATAAAAAGGCCCAGACCATCCATAGTTATAATGTGACCACCCTTCATAGTTATAACATAACCGCCATAAATGGATAAAACATAACAATCATTCTTGGTGAAATATTAGCACAATCACATAATGAGAAAAAATAAAAATGTCTTCTACAAGAACATAAAACATTAATAATATTAGTACAAATGAAGACTAATAATATTTATAAAAATTTCAACATTGTATAACACAAGGAATGGAAATGTGATTCATAAAAATTTCATAATTTCATTATAGTATAATGTATAGAAATGGAATGGGATTCATAGACATATTTTCATAATAAATATAAAATATCTAGTGAAATAATATGGATGATTACATTAGATTATTATAATCATTCAATTAGAAGTTAAATCAATGTTTTTTGTAATTGATGAATGAAAAACCATTATAATATCCTCAAAAACGTTCTTTAATAAAATAAACATTCCAATTCAAAATCTCTTAATTATAATAAAAAATGACTTAAATATTATGAATACTACTTTCAATTAAATTGAATATTTTATGAAATTAATTGAATCTTAAAATCATTAAATGGTATTGACAATAGAAAAAAAATTTCGTGCTATATAAGTAAAACAGAAAACATTACTTTTAAAAAAAAAATTAAATTACATAATTCATAAAATTATATGAAGATTCCTTCTAATTTATTTATAAATTCAAATCATGTTAAATATAACTTTAAAAACTAATTATATTATAGTAAAAACCATCTTTAATTTTTTTTTGGAAAATAAGGATATAGAAGGAAAAGTTTTTTCGACTGAAGAGAGAAATAATTTCCACCCTCACTAAATACAAATTTTTTATCCATTGAGTACATAAGTTGAGGAAAGAAAATTGAAAACATGTAATGACTTGAGTTACGCAAAGGATTATAAATTTTATGTGTTTCTTAGTTGACTGATCATAATATTATATCATTATAACATATAATTAAATAATCCTAATAAATAATAAAATTGTTATAAAAAACTGTTATGTCATTAGGGAAATTTGAATAATACCTCACAAGAAAAAACCATAAATTTATATTTAAATACCCATAAAATTAAAAAAAATATAATAAAATACATTAATTTTCATTAAATACCCAATATAAATTAGAAATGTTTTTATAAGGCATGTTTCCCACATAAATAAAAGTCACACAA
This sequence comes from Viscum album, assembly GCA_963277665.1. Classification (NCBI taxonomy): domain Eukaryota; kingdom Viridiplantae; phylum Streptophyta; class Magnoliopsida; order Santalales; family Viscaceae; genus Viscum; species Viscum album. The sequence continues at coordinate 1,174,483,345 of OY728156.1, forward strand.
AAATCCTACAAAAAGGTCTAACATCCAATATATGAATTTGAAACTGATGACTAATAAATATAGAACTATTTTACATATACTGAAGAACCATAATCATATATATCATAAAATTAATGACTAGATTATAACATTTTATCACATTTTGTTATCACATATTTATTAAAATAACTATCCTAGGTGATATCTGACTTCTTTTTTTTGTATGGTTTCATTCAGAAGTTTTGGTACATATATTTTGATAGTTTTCCATAATATAAAAAATGTTATAGAAAATATAAGAATATATTTTATTCATTATAGACTTAAATAGTTTCATTAATAAAATATAGAGATAAAAAATGAATTACACCATTTATGGAGATGTTAGGTAGTATGTACGAGTTAACATTGACTCCATTTTTTGAAAAATGGACCGAAAGAATGATAAATTCTATCCCACATTTCAAAAATAATTATTATATCATATATATCATATATATTAAATAATAATGTTATTGTTATAGTTGAAATAAAACCTATATTAAAAAAATAAGATCACTTCGTGGAGGTTGTAGTCCATATATTACAACCCATGATTAACATACTAGAATATTACATCATCTAAGATAAATATTCAGAACACTAAAAATGTAAAATCTTGAGGATCATATTATTTTAGTTTCTTTGGAATCATGCAATTATAATCTTCTATCTTGGAGAGTTATCTTCAAAATCCCTCTTAATGATCATCCTCTTTTCAACTCTTATATAAAACCATTCTTCAAAACCTTGGGAAAGGAAACATAAGAATAGGGTGATCTCAAATGATATGAATGGGTAAAAAATTGATATATGTATGTGTATCATGATAATATGTTTATTAGAACATGATCATACCCTACATATTAAATATCATAAACATGAATCATGGAATAAATATTTCCAGTACATAAAACATGAATTAAAATGAAATCAAAGAACATGAGTAAACTAAGAATAATATTGGAATAAGATATAAAGATTATAATTATAGATATACTTATAAAATTGTGGACATGTCTAAATAGAAATAGGTTCCGTCATTAGGCTTGGAACATGAAATCTGTCCTTCACAGAAACTTACAGATATGCAACCAGGTACAGGAATAACATTATGAAAATGTAACCAATTTCACACATAATATTGTGAACATGTAATCATGTTCATTTATAAATTTTTAAAAATGAAATGAGGATCTAAAATAAAATTATGGACATGAAACAAGTTTCATGGATTACATTGTGAACATGTAATCAAGTTCACTCATTATATCGTGAACATTTAATCAGGTCCACGAATAATATTATGAACATATAATAAGGTTCATCCAAATAGTTGTGAATGTGTAATAAGGTTCTCGCATAAACTAATCAACATGCTACCTGCTCCATATATAAAATTGTGAACATGTAATAAGGTTCACAATGAGAATCATGAACATTTAATATGGCTCACAAATAAACGTTTACACATGCAACTAGATCTACACATGACAATGTGAACGTGTAATCAGGATCATGCATAACATTGACAACATGTAATTAAGTACATTCATGAACTTTTGGAGATTAAAATATGTTCATGCATAAAATTTTAAACATGTCATCCGGTTCATGTAGAAAATATATACTCCAGATTTATCCATCATTACACAATGAATTAGAGGAAGATATATTTCCCACTCATCACGTAATGAAATAATACATATGTCTACCAAATGACCCAAAAAAATCATAATTTCACTACCGATGAGATTTAATCGATATTTTAAAAACATGATCCAATATGTACCTATGAAGAAGATACAGGTTTCACAATCATTTCATTAGATAATATCCAATAAAAGGAAGTGGGATTCATAATTTTGAAATCATGGTATAACCATTGGAAGAGAAATTGATTTCATAATAAAATACTCATCTTAACATAAAACATTCCATAAAATAATAATAATTCGTACCTTGCTTCAAATACCCATTAAAGAATAAACTTCATCAGAGGATATCAATTTAGATGTGGAATGATTTTAAGTGATGATATGAAGCATTTTGTAAGGAAAAAACAATTCATTAAAAACATCTTTTTAAAATATACATAATTTTCATATTTTTTTCCCTTGAAAAGAAAGCTATAAAATAAATTATTTATTTTAAAATCCATTTAACTTTTACTTTGTTGAAAATACCATTTCCTATTTGAAATAATATTTTAAATTGTAGATCATTTTTAAAAACATTTTCATTGAAAATAACAATGGAAAATTATAAATGAATATTTGAAAACGAATTTAAATACTTCAAATCATATTACATTTCTATAAAATAATTTTATATTAAAATGGGATCAATGTATCATTTAAAAAAAATTAAAAGATTTTTATAAAACATGGTTTTTGAATAAATCGTATTTCTGTCCTAAGAGAGAAATAATGTCAGACTTTGTTAAAAACATTTTATTAATTGTATTAAGTAGAAAGTAGTGGAAAAATTATACCATTATATGATTTTATCAGGAATAAAAATTATAGAAGAAAATTAATTAGTTTTATATAGATACGGTTGAAAATATTTCATCAATTGGGTCTTAATCATAAACTCTCTCGATAAGCGATGAGATTGTTGCCATAACTGTAACCACATTAGTAACATTAAATCACAGTAATAATGAAAAAATACAATTAAATGAGTTTAATAATGATAGAAAAATAAATATATTCATGATATAACATTATAAATTTAATTTTATACACCTTTTGTAAGAATTGAGGTGTGTAACATGGCATGTGTCTCAAGTAAAGAAGATTCAGGCAAAATTACTTTACTAGTTTTGTAAATTTTAAACCATAAAACACATGAAAGTTATATAATAAAATGGATATGTAAATACCCATAAATTTAAGGTTAATAATTATTTAATATATTAATGAGAATTATATACACACACAAAAAAGAAACATGTGTTGAATAAGGTATACGTCTCATTGAATTAAAAGTACGACTATAAATCCTCTTAGTACATAAGTATCCTTTGAATTATGTGACCCCCGAAAGAGTGAAATCAATTTAGACATCAAATATAATAATTTAAAATAAATTCATGATATAAAATTTCATAGGTAGGTCTACAAACCACAAAAAAGAATAAGTGGTGAATAGTGCATATATCTCACAGAAATAAAAGAGAGATGAGAAAATGATTACCTTATGCCTTGACACTCATTCCACACATTCAAACAAACTATATAATAAATATATGTTTATTATAAATATACCACATTACCATACTCATATATATATCATAACATATATTAATTTATTATGACTTTATATTTGACATTTATTAACTATTCCATGTAAATGTTATATTTCATGTAATAACTGCTTTTTTATCATATAAATTCAGACATGTCATTCTTCATCCTCTTACATAGATCACGATTTACTTATTTATAGAATGTAAAAAATTATATATATATATATATAATATATTCATTATACTTGTATTTATAATAAACATTTAAATATATAAATATGGAATGTAATGCACAGTTCATGGAGATGGTAGGTCGTACGTACGCATGAATGTTGCTTCTATTTTTTTGTATTGAATGAAATAATTTAAATTATAGATATGTATGAGTATATATATTTTCATTAATTTACGATTTTCTTGTCATATATATCATATAAGTTTACTAAAACCATCATTAATACATTCCATGTATATTGATTATGAATCTCATCGCATTGAGGATAGGGTAGTCCACAAGTCCACAATGAAGTTGTCGTATTCCAAAAAACATTAAATCATGTAATTTTGTTATATATAAATATTAAATAAGAATAAATACATAATAAATATAATTTATATCATATTAAAATAGTATTTAAATATTAATTCCCAACCATGAGGGGTGGTAATTGATAAACAAATGACAACATTTCACGAGGGTGTAGTCTGCCATACACACGATTTGTATGATTGTTACCAATTTGATGGTAATGTGAATAGGTGTAGGTAAAAACCATATAACAAAAAAATTATTTTTATATTTAGGGAGATTATTTTTTAAGAAAATGATGTAATAAGAAGAAGTGACTAGGAAGAGGAAGATGTAAAACATAAATTTATGTTGACGAACATTACCTCTTTTTCATGTCACACATTTTTTTTGCACCAAAGTGATAAAATAGATGACTCTCTAAAAAATTTAGGATTATATGATTAATGGATTTAATTAAGGAGATTATTTGGAATATTATTATATGATTCAATTTGCTTAATAGGTGTTAAGTGAGGGTGAGGATAACAGACCATTCTTAAATGGGGAAAAAGGAAACATTTGGTATTCTTTAAAATATTTTACAGCTCCATACGTTTTACTTGTCCCCCAAATATTAAAAATAGAGACTCCTATACATTCATAGGTTTAATGGTGAAAATAAATAAATATAGTAAAATTTTACTTCTGTAGGGTCATTTTTACACCTCATATTCTAAGTTTAGTCATTATTTAAGCTCGTTTACCTTAATCACTATAATTAATTTTAATTACATTTAATAATTATTTTGGAAGAAAACTAACTTGAAATTATTAGAAATTAAAAATATTCAATAAAATTTTGAAAATTATAATCAATGAAGTGGTAGAAATTAATTTATTATTAATCTCGTAGAACAGATGAGATGATGGGGTTTTAAAGTGAAAAAGTCCAAAAGGCTGAAATTTTTTTATATCTAATTTCAAAGATAAATGTTTTCCAATGACATAAATTGTATTAATTTATGTAATTATATTTTAAAAAAATTAAAATTAAAATTTACCTATACAAACCTATTAAACCAAAAAGCAGTTTTGAATTTAAATTCAGTATTTTTCACGGTTCATCAAAAAATGATATTTTTCAAAAAAAAATCCTTAAACTCACCATATTCTAATTTTTTAATTCATAATTAAAAAATGAACACTATTTTGTGAGATTAATATATTAATATTTTCTAATATTCATTTTATTATTTATCACATAATGACATACAAACAACTCTTTTAATAACATAGTATTTTCAAACATGTAAAGTCATTTCAAAAAAATTATATTGTATTATCAACATTTCTTATTTATATAAAATAGATTTAAATAATATATAAAATAATAGTTATTTAAATTCATATAACTATGTTTCATGAATATTTTATAACTATCTATTTTAATTAATTAAAATAATAAAATGTCCATTCGTAGAAACCTAGTGTTGCGTGTAATGCAAGACAAGTCATTGTTGTGTGTAGTATAAGATTACATGGTGTAGCATATAACAAAATATTATATTTTTATAGTGAGAAAAAGAACACATCAATTAAAAATAATTTATTTGAATAAATATTTTAATAAAAACTCGAATTGTTACCTTCTACCCATTAGAAATAATTTCTCCCTCAAAATTCAACTCAATTATAAAAGGATTAATACTTTAATGTTTCAGTAATAGAAATACGAATTTTTTAAATTAATACTAATACATAATTTAAAAATGTAAAGTCTTAATCATAGTAGTTTCACAATGTAACTTGCGACTAGGTCTCCAGTTATTACAACATAGGTGGCAAGTGAAAACTTGGTCATGGAAGAGAAATATTACTATGGAGTTCTGATAAAGAGTGATAGAGAACATGGCCAGGTGGTTGTTAATGATTACATGTTCAAAAACCATAGAGGCATGAAAAAGTTCATTGATATTGAAAAAATGATGATAGAAGACTAAACGTTTACATCATGATATTTTTCTTAGTGTTTATGTAATTTCACATGAATATACACTTACTTTATTTCATCCCATTTCATATAAAAAATCCCACCCATTGTTTGTTCCTTGATATATTTATTCATATTTACATACTCTATGAAATAAATGTTAATGTTTAATTCATAAAGCATTATCATATAACAATATCCATCAATAAAATGAAAATTCATTCCATAAATCCTTACCATAAAAAAATTTAACACATGTTATCTAATATAATAAAAATCCTCATATAGTGAGATAATACATTATTCTCTATAACTCATCTATTGTTTAACATAAAACCTTTCATAAATGGTAAACCATATAAACCCTCCAAAATAATATTCACTATTTATTACCTAAATAATCCCTTATAGTATAAAAATAATTTCATTGGAAATTAGGGTCCATTTATGTAATGATAGAATATCAAATGGGATTTTATTAATCCAGAATCCATGTATAGGGAGATATCACATGAAATTTCACTTATGTATGATCAATAATATTATCAAAGGGATTTTTAATACAAAATAAATCATGAACTTTATAACTAAGAAAAAGAGGATAATCCTAACCTGATTATTATTATATTCATCAACCATTATTATTTCATAAGATTTATCTTTTTTCCATTTTCCCTAAAAGGTGGTTTTGAGTGTTCATACATATTTTCCATTGGATTTGGGAATTTATTTTCACACTTCCCAAACACTATAAACATGAATCACTAAAGTGTGGGCGGTGCATTTTGTTGAGTTTTTCTCTTGTTATTTCATTGATTACCATATTCACATCACTTCTAATTTATTTTTCTTAATGGACTGAATTCCGATACATGGAACACCTTATTTTTTATATAAGGAACTCACCAAAGTGATCATTCCCATGGTTAAGGAAATATGGTTTTTAAAACATTTTCTTCTATCTATGTGACATATCATTGGATGCTACACGGATTCCCATTTTCTGTTTCATATCACCAAAATTAAGAGGGTTCCTAGATTCTAATTCCACTTTTATTGAACATTAGTATATTTCTTTTTCATATTCAATGTACCTTATAAATAATTACATTCAAAGATTTGTTTTTAATCCACTTATGAATTGGTCAAAATTACATTTATAATGAAGTATAATACTAGAAGAGTACCCGAAATTTCTTGTAAATTTTTTTATTATGCATCAATAGATTCATCTTCCCTCCAATAATGCTCTATTAATTTATTCTCTATTTATTTATTACTAATAAAAGTAAATTACTGATTGAAAAATTTGAATTTAAACTCCTCCCAATTCATGAATTCAATTTATTATTATGGAATCATATTCTGGATAATGTTACGCAATTTATCTGCATCCGTTTCTAAACATTATAGAGCCAAATTAAAATTTTCATTCTCTGAACACTAAATAATTGAAAACATCCTTTGCTATTAATATATTGATCAGAAAATAAAATGTCTATGGAACAACTAAATAAAGGTTGGAATTTTCTCATGAAGGACTCAAAATAATTTTGTTCCCGCATTTTCTCGTTTGGATGTTCACCATGATTCATATAATTAGACATTACTTTAATAATAATAACGATTTTTTCCATCTCATATAACATTCAGCTAAAAAGGAGTATAATCCTCGAATTATCCATTTCATTCATTATTAACATGATTATACCAGGTTCTATCCATTGACTAAGACCAAAACATAGTGTGAGAATCATTAATCATAGTAGGGAACCACGTAATTAAGAAAACCACTAATAGGATGTCTAATTAATGACATGTTTTTATTTAATCTATGATACATTTGGTTTATCCTAGGTTATTCATATTTGTCTTCTATTTAAATACTTCATGATTATACCTGAAGTGTTTTTGAATTTCTAAATCATATCCCATAAGTGTCAAATCAGGTGTGTAGTTAGCCCCTTTGCCGCCCAATAGTTACCAATCGTGTTTAGCTCAATACATTGTTTTTAGGGTTCTTACCACTATATAAATTTATTCTAGAGACACATCCACTTTTTAATATATCCATATTTTTTTCAAGGAATACAATTACTATATAGAATAACAAAAAATTTGGACATTTTCCTAAACTTTTACCAATCCTTAGAATTATCCTAAGAGACATCCCAAGGTATATCCTTGGAAATATCCCTTGGGGTCTCACTAATGTTTTCTTATCCATGTTTTCAAATGTTCAACCAATTTTTTACATTGATAAGAATTATAGAATCCTCGTCAAAACATATATGGATATTAAATAATTTTAATTGAATATTCAACACATTAAAAAAGTACATTCTGGAGGAACATAATAGTTTAGTGTCTTTAGAAACATGGAATAAAATATTATATATCGGGGAAAGATCTTCAAAGTATCCCATAAATATATTCCCCTTGATTAATCCTACTTAGAATCATTTTTAATTACCTATTAAAATGAAACATAAAAAATGGATGAGATTATATGGTTAGTGAGGTTAATCAAGGGAGATGTGTAAGTATAACATGAGAATAAGGGTATGAGAACATGATCATATCATTAGATGATCATACCCTATATATAACATATCATAGACATGAATTGTGGAATAAATATTTGCAATTCATAATTAATGAATCATATAGAAATAAAAGAACATGGGATTCATGAGAATAATATTTTTATAAGATATTGTCTTTTTGAATACACATCAACTTATAACATTATGAACATTTGAAAATAGAAACATGTTCAATCAGTAGGATTATAACATGAAATCAGGCCCACACATAAACTTATGGACATGTGACCAAGTCAATACTTAACATAGTGAATATGTAATCATGTACATGAATATAATTTTGAACATGTAATCAGGTTCACACCTAATATTTCAGACATGTAATCTAGTTTAAACATAAACTTATAAACACGCAACTAGGTCCACACATAACAATGTGTACATGCAATGACGTTAACGCATTGCATTGTGAACATGTAATCAAGTTCTCCCATAACATTGTAAACATGTAATTAGGTTCATGAATAATATTGTGAACCTGTATTCAGGTTCACACATAACATTATGAATATTTTAATAGGTTAACTCATAAACATATAAACATGCAACCAAGACTGTTCATAATATTGTGACATTGTAAGAAGGTTCACACATAACGCTGTGTACATTTAATTATGTTGACACCTAATGACATGGACATGTAACCATATCCATGCATACTATTTTCAACATATAACCATGTTCACACATAACATTGTGAACATGTAATCAAGTTCACATGTAATCATATGGATATGAAACCAAGTCCATTCATAATATTGTGAACATGTAATCAGGTCGACACATAACATATATACTCATGAGTCATCCATTGTTACACAATGCACTATTGGGAGATATAGGTCCACCCATCACATAATGAATTCATACATATGTGTGAAAAAAGATCACACAAATTCATAATATCATAATCTAAGAAATAAAAGGGGTATTGTAAACACTTCTTTATACCATTACTTGTGTTAAAGTTTGAGGTATAGTAATAATTTCATCATATAATTTCACATGAAAGGAAATCAGGTTATATAATTATTTTACCATGGTATAACCCATTGAAGGGAAACATGTTCCATAAAAAATTGTAATTTTAATGTAGTCCATTAAAAGAGTAAATATTAATAGATTCCATGGATGTTATCCCCAATAAAAATAATCTATATTAAGGGATTTCATCTTGGATGAGGATGTATATTTAAAAATCATGTGAATCATTTCTTAAGGACAATAACTTTTATTTAAAAATCACTTTTTAAGAAAAGAATAATTTTTAAAATATTATTCCTTGGAACACCACTTGAAATCATATAAGTTATTATTTTATAAATTATTTTCCAAATTTATTGAGGAAAATATCATTGTGGATTTTAAAAAAACACTTTTAAATCATAAGAACATTTTCAATACATTTTCAATGTACATTACCTTTAAAAAATAAAAAGGAATATCTGAAATCCATTTTAAACACATTTAAACCTTAAAATTTATTTAAAATTTATTTCCATGAAAATTGTATTGAGGGATCATTTAAAAAAAATTGGATTCATTTTTAGAAAAAAAAATTATGAATAAAAAATTTTTCTTACCAAATAGACAAATTAAACTAGATATTCTAAAAAACATCTAATTAATTATCTTAGTTAAAAAAAGTGAAAAAATGGTACCATTATATTATAATATCATGAATAACTTAAGGAGAATAAAATTCAAAAAAACCATTAGTTTTGTTTCATAAAATTTTCTGAATGATTGGTTAATCATAAACAATCCAGATAAATGATGAGATTGTAGCAATAACTTTTACCACTTTTGTACCATTAAATCATAACACCCGTGAATGAATAAAATTACATGAATTTGAAAATATGATAAAAAATAAATATATTCATGATACAATGTTCAAAATTTTAGTATACAAAACATGTAGAAGAATGTAGGTGTATAATAAGGCTTGTGTCTCAAAGAATAAAAATTGAGATAAAACTACTTTACCAATTTGATAATTTTTAAACAATATACACCATGAAAGGGTAATAATAAAATGGATATATAAATACCAATATATTTAACTGTATGTACTATATAATACATTCAAGTGAATAATACAAAAAAATCCAAATAAAGGAGCGGTGAACAAGTTATACGTATCATAGAAATAAAAGTGATACTAGAAACCCTCTTACTACGTGGGTAACTTTTGAATCATGAGTCCCTTGAAATAAAAAAAGAAAATGAAATATTGAATAAAAAGATTTAATATTATTTCTTGATATATAATATCATAGGGATGTATACTGACCACACAAAATGAAAAGGTGGTGGATAAAGAAAATATCTCGTATAACTAAAAGTAAAATGAGAAAACCCCAACCTTAAGTATTAACTTTCATCCTACATATTCAACCCTCCATTATAATAAATACAATACTATTATAAATGTACCACATTATTATGTTCTTATATATCATATGACATATGACTTTATTATTATTTCATATTACTTATTCATAATCAATTCTATATTAATGTTATCTTTTAGGTAATAAGTGCTTTGATTTTTTATATGTTTAGACTTGTTATTTGTGATCCTCTTACATATATCATGATTTTCTTGTTTAAATTATGTAAAACATGATATAATTATAATATATATATATTCATCATATAAGTATATATAGTAATATATTAATTATATAAATATGAAATGAAATACACAGTTCATGGAGATGGTAGGTCGTACGTACGCATAAACCTTTTTTCTAATTTCATGTTGTATTGAAGGAAATAAAGTAAATGATATATATTTATATATATTACGTTTCTAGTAAAATTATTATACCACATTAATCATATATTTTTACTAAACCAATCCATACTAAATTCCCTAAAGAGTTTGAATGAATCACATGAGTTTGAGGAGGCTCTAATCCACAACTCCACAAACAATGTTATTATATTCTCACAAAATGAAAATCATGAAGATATGGGTTATATAATTTTTATTTAAGAATAAATAAATAAAAAATATAATATATATCAAATAAAAATATTATTTATGCAACTATTACAATAGGTGAAAGGTGATAAAAGAAAAAATAAATTACATCATTTTGTGGGCCGGTAGTCCACCAGCCACAAGATTGGTAAATTCATTAACAATTTTTTGGAAATGTGTATAAGAATAGGTAAAAAATTTAGAATAAAAAATATCCATATAATGAGGATAAATATTTTGTTATATAATCATGGAATAAGTATAATTTAATTGGTGGATAAAGAAATGAAACCTAAATTCATGTCCAAGAACTTTACCTCATTTTTGGGTAACTCCTTTTTGTTTTCACCAAAGGGAATAGATGGTTGGGCTTCATAAAAAGGAGATAAATCCTAGATAAAGGGGGTTATTTTTGGGATTAGCTTTTTTTGTTATGGGTGATAGAAATATATTGACAGGTGTGAAATGATTGGTAGGGGAGAAGGCCTTATATAAGTGGGGAAATGACATTTCGGGTATTCTTGAACATATTTGAGTACTCCGCACGTTCAACTTGTCCCATAAGGGTACCAAATACACTATTAAATATAATTATTGGTGTAGTAGTTAAAATTACTACCAATAATAATTTTTATACTGGTGTAGGGTCATTTTTTCACCTTATATTCTATTTTTAATCATGAATTTGGCTCATTTCACATTAATGACTGTAATCAATTTTAATTACAATTACCAATAATTTTGGACAATAACTAAGTATAAATTTTTATAAAAAATTATTTTTATTTTAAATGTGGAATATATTTCTATAATTTCTAATAATTTATGTGTAAGATATCAATTTAATATTAAGTATGTTGAAGAGATGAGATGACATTTATTTAAAGTAAAAAAAAATACAAAATATTGAAATGATTTTATATCAAATTTCAAATGATATTTCTTCCAATGACATAAATTAGATTAATTAATTTAAAAATTATTTAATTATAATTTCAAACTAATTTAAAATATAATTTATATATATAAATACATTAGATGATAAAGATAATTTGAATTAAAATTCATCATTTTCACTATTCATTCAAAAATGATTTTTCCCAAAAAATCCATAAATTTATCCAGAAGGTAATTTTGAAATTATAAATTAAAAAATATATTTTATTTTATCAATATAAATTTATAATTGTTTAAAACAAATTTAATATTTTTCATGGAAAGGAATGTCATGTGGTTCTTATGATTATAGTATTTTAAAAATTATAATGGCTTACCAAATATTTTATTTTTTTATTTTGAATATGGTTTATTAATATAAACATAATTCAAATGATATTTAAAAAGTACTTATTATTATTAATGTTTCTATTTTTTATGACTATTTTATAACTACCTCATTTTAATAATTATAAAAAAAATTGATGTTTTGTAGAAACTTAGTGTTGAATGTAATGCAAGCCATGTTAGTGTTTTTTGTTGCACATGATTATAATGTTGGATCACATAATGAAATATTAACTTTGTGTTTCATAGTATGACATAAATCAATTAAAATGAATTTAATTGAAAAAATGTTCATAAAAACTCGACGTGTTACACCACCTGGAAGTATACTGGACTTTATCGTCTCCCAATGGATTATAAGGTAGAAATGTTGATATGACATTGTTACATAAGATGTCTAATTTTTTAATATATATCACATATTAACAAAAAAACTCATCATAATACCCATCCATAATATATAGTGATGAAAATTGAACTGTAACTCTATGTGGATTCTTTAAGTCATACCTACACACGAGGGATATTATCACATACAATTTCGGTGATTGAGGGTGAATATTGGTGGTTTTATAATAGAAATATAATTTATTTAAATTATTAATACATAATTTATTATCTTATAATTAATATAAAGGATTAAATGGATGTGAATTAATAATTAAAAAAATAATTTATTACCTTTTTGATAAAATATCAACTATATATCTCCTCTTGGGGGAATTACTATTCATAATTTGGAAAGACCAAAAAATTTATAAATTTACTTGGGGAGTTGAAATTAAATAATTAAATAGGATTTTCAACATATAATGTCAAATTTGTGTGAAAAATATAATATTTGATTTCACTTTTATAATTGAGGGGAGGGGAAATCTTGAAATTTAAAATAGATTAAAATATTTTAATGTCATAATTAATAAAAATGGTTCTGAATAGAATAAAATGGTATTGAGATGAAATTTATTACCAAATATTATACAATTTTCCTATTTTAGTATTTTTTATTATTTTTATGTAATTTAATGTTATATTTTTTTCATAAAAAAATTCTAGAAATTTAGACAAAATTCATTTAATTTGACACAAAATAATTAAATTAATAGTTTTAATTATAAACTATGTTGTCAAAATAAAACTATTATGTCATATTCATATTAAAAATTCATGGAACACCTTAAACCATAAAATTATTTTACTTATTATAGTTTTAAAATCATGTATTATTTTTTTATAAATAACTGGAAATATGTTGTATTAGTGTCGTTTATGAAATTATGATCATTATATACTTGATAAAAATTAAAAAAATTATATTATGAAAATATTTTTATTAACTTCAATATAGATATTTATATTCCTTCAAAAATTTCTTTTTTCCCTATATGGTCTAATAAGATATAGTTGACATAAACAGAGTGACATTCAGTAACTTTTTATGCTTTAAATATTATATAGGTAATTTTCCTAGATAAGTGTCCACTGAAATACACCTTTTTGGAATATGGTTATAATTTTTTAATAAAATTCTAAAACAAATATTTATAAATTAATATTATATATTTATCACTATGTTTTAATATAGATTATCTTTATTTACCTTTTAATCAGGTAGTAAATTTTACAAATTTTACTATCCTTATTAGCCAAAAATGAAAAGGAACTATTTAAAAAATTTATCAACCCAATTTTAAAAATAGAATAAATTTTATAAAATATAATTTTATGATGTGTAAAAAATAATTTTTTCATATGAACACATCATGCGATGAAACAGGTTTTTGAATGAATACATTTTGAAGCATAATACATGGTTTATTCGTTTCCCAGGCCAAGAAAAAATATAAATTTATAGGGAGAATATTTTATTCATTGTAAAATATTTATATTTAATTTAAAACATTAAAAATAGTTATTAAATTAATTTACTGATATAATAATACATTTTTCTCCTAAAAGTATTATTTAGAAAGAATATCTCATTTTGTTTCAAATGGACTTTATTTTTTTTGGAAATTAACTATTTCATATTGAATTAATTAATTAATAGGTAATAATAATTTTTTTATTTTATTTAGTCATATTCACACTCTTTAATACAATGTATAGGAAATAACAATAATTTATTAGCATATCATAGTTCATTTGAACTCAGTTTTAGGGGTATTGACATTTATTGAAAAAAATAAATTTATTGGAAACAGTAGTTCATAAATTATAGCAATGTAACATTATATCCTAGGTCAAATAAATTTATCCCTCTAAATTTATTACTGTGATACAATAAAATGAAGACAAAATTGATTCACTCTAACCTTGGGTTCCCATTTAGCTTTTTTAATTTTTAATTTCTTCAAAGAACATTCCATTTGTGAGTAGTCTAATTTCATTGTACGGTATCTCTATAATTCATGATTAATAATAATTTTTCCTCGTATAGTTGATCATCTTCTAGTGGTATGAAATTTTAGTTTTTTTTAATTTTTTATATTAGGTATGTAATTAATCAAGGCAATTACATGGAACACATCTTCAACTTGAGAGTGGTTTAGTGGAAGCGCCAAGAGATAAACTACTATCCCGACTCCTTCAAAAATCATGAAAGTGAAAATATACATATTTATCGACTTTAGATTCATTAAGAATCACATATAATTATTACATAATGAAATTATTAGAAAATACATATCACTAATATCAAATTCCATGTCACACTCATGATGTTCAAAAATACCTGTATATTGACTATGAGCTCCATTGATGTGATGTTGTGTGTCATTAACATTATCAGACATTATCTCAGATTGATCATAACACAATATGTTTCTTTCTCCAATATCAACATATCATGATGGTGTTATACAATATTTTCTATTATGTGCTTCATAAAGAGCTATTTGAATAATTTTTTAAAAGATATTTTTTTCAGAAAAATCAACTCTAGGAAGCTATTGATCATAATGAAAGTTGAAATTCATAGAACAAGATCTCAATTTATCCACTTTGTATTGAATTTTTCTCTCATAATAACTAATTTTTTAGGGTGATACACTGTGTGTAAATAGAAACTTTTATGTAGAGCATGATGATGACATCACAAGATCATTGAGGTGATCATCAGAACCCAACCAGATACAATAGAATTTGATACTCCATACATCCTTTACACTTCCTTTATTATATATTTTCGTGATTTTATCAAGACAAAAATACACTCTAAGTGAAAAAAATTGAAATAACATTATAAGGAGATCAAATAAAAACAATATAGAATTATTCCCTTATGATTTAATATAGTTTCTAATCAAAAAAATCCATAGTGATGTCTTCCCATTTCCATTTTAGTGTGGGTAATGGTTTTAAATTCCCCCTAATCTTTTTTATCTCATCATTATATTTATAAAATATATAAATATATAAATATATAGAAATACTCACCTTCTTGATGTCCCTCCAAAATCATTCTTTTAGATATATATAGATCATTGTAAGTATATGGTTAATAGATAATTGGGAACTATGAGTTAAATCCAACATATCTTACATAAAATATGGTATGGAAAAATTACATAAATAGATTTCGAACCTTATTATACCATAATAATCAATGATAATTTTTGGAATATTTAATTCCTTCTTTTTTAGTTCCATATATTTTTTCAATTCCTATTTAATCTTTACATATATATACTGTTGAATAATATTTTGAAAATTATAAGATATATCCCCTTACATCATGATTTCAATACCAATCCATTGTAAATATTGAAATATTAGATCATTTGTGATCCAAATCCAAGATAATCTATCATTATACTTATGGGTTAGAGCATCTTCTACCTTATTCTCATTCATGGTGTGGTATTTTATTGATCCTTCATAATCTACATTTATCTCCAATGATCTTCTATAGAGCATATTAAACTATGTTTTTATCAAAAAATATATTAAATTTTTCTGATAAGTATATTTATTAATCATTTTATTGTAAATATAAGTTTTCAATATAATCAATGAATAAATTACCTTAACTAACATCAAAGAATTATTTGGGAATTTTTTTTCATGAACCATTAATTATAATGTTGTATAAACTATCACTATATCATTAATAATGAGAACACCTCCCCATATTTTCTTTTATTAATCATTATCGGTTATATACAATCATCTACAACTTGTTATTGTATGAACAGTTTCAATATGTATCCTCATCATCAATTCCTTGAAATATTCTTATGATTCTTCTTTTAAAAGTAATGTACCTCCATTTTGAGTTATATTATAAAGTGAATTATATAGTAATGATAAATTATACATAAATTTACAATAATTTAAATCCATACCAATGAAAATATTGATATCATTAATAATGATGGTTTTGGGAAAATGGAAAATAAGTTTCAAGTTTGGACAATCTAATAATACACCCTCACAAGATGTTAAATGACACAAGAATATATATTTATAAAGATATAATTTAGACTTTGTTAGATTTAAATAAATCATCTCCTTCCTCAAGGTTTTTAGTATATTTCTCATGTGATCATAATGATCTTCCTTGAGATTCAAATATAGAGGAACCTATTTTATAAAGAATACAAAAAACTAATCAAGGTAAACACTAAGGACTGTATTCATTAAATCCATGAATATAAGAGGGAATTTGTATGACCAAATGGCCGCACTATAAATTCATAATGTACAACCCTTGTATCGAATTTTTTACTAGGAATATACCCCATCAATATATTCAATTGATGATTTGAAGAATTAAATTGAATATTAGAAATGTATTTCTCTCTACATAGTTGATCAAACATGTCATCAATATGGGGTAAATGATAATTTTTCTTTCTAGTAGTTTTTTGTGTTTTTTATAATATATTAAAATTTGAATTGATCCATTATTCATCATAAGTTGAATAATTATTTCACCATATGTTGAAACAAAATTTCTGAACAAATCCATTTTTCTGATTTTCTAAGAGTTTCTTCATCAATTCTTGTAACTATATTGGTCTCGTTCTCTATAGAATATTTAAAAAACGTACAATAAACTATGATAGATATCAAGAATTCAACATCACAATTAAGTGGATGACTTGATGATTCTTCCAAAATTACATCAATAAACTCCCAAACAATATGCATATCATCAATGTTGAGTTTATCCCCAACCATATGAAAAAAAACTCTATTTTAGATAGTAATCAAGACCCATATAACTGATTTGATTTTGAAAAGAACATCTTATTAATTATCACACTATTAAGTGATCATCGGTTGGTTTGGAATATAAAAATTGACTTCCCATAAAAATATACTTTTTTGTAATTATGTAAATAACAAAAATCCATTCATAGGATAAATAAATACCAACAATTGAGATAATAAAAAGATTTTTATGAATAATATTCCAACAAACATGAAATCGAGAAGAATAAAATACACGAGATGGATCATAACACCATTCGGTGTTTGAAACCATTACTCATCATCTAATCGATGATGTGGTATAGTGATACCCTTATAAAATTAATTGGATATGAAAGAGTGCATAGATCTATAATAAGATAATAAAATAATAGGTCAAGAGTGTATGGTACAGGTATCGTTCACAACATCAATATTTTACCACTCATTAGAAATTGTGATCACCAGATATTTCCATTTATCTATTGGATTAAGATGTTATTCATCTCGATCATCATCAATATCCTTAAGATTTAGCCACTCATTTTAATAATTCCCATATAACATTAATTTATGAGACTCGAGTCCAAGTGTTGAATTATATGATTCATTATATCTGTTAGAATTAAATGATAAAACTTTCCTATAAAATTAGTATTCTATTCATTGATTATATTCCTTTCAACACAAGCAACCTTTACATGTTCCATTAAGGTAGTTTGTCCTATGATTCCTTCCACAATTATACCATAACGTAAATATTAACCTCTTCACTCCGTGATTTTAATATTATCCTTGTAATTACATCATTATTTTAATATCAAAAACATAATGTTAATGGGATACTTCAATCTGTGCCTCTTTCCTGATTTCACATAGAATGATTTATTCATAGTGGTTAAAGACACTTATGGATAACTACCATTATATGCATTTTTATTTCATTGAATATTTTCGAAACAAAAATTAATATTGAAACAAAATGTAAGAAGGGTACCTCACAAGTCATTTAAAAGTCTCCAGATATGTACAAATGGATTAATCATCCATATATTTATGCTCAAGCAATTCCTTCTCAATTTTAATGTGATGAACACATATAATGTACATATTGATAAATATTCACTTATACTCATACCACTCCATGGATTGAATTTCTTCTTATTAGATCATGTCTATGAAATGATTCCACCATTAATATACTTCATCTTTTGAAAAAGTCCATAATAACTATCACATGTTCCAAATAATGTAGAAGGGTAAATACATTTTTAGTGGTACTGATCCACTACTCCATGACTTGGGGATCAGAAGAAACTCTAAAATTAGGTGGATATTCCCTCATTAAATAAGAAATAGGATTTTGTTACCTTTATTTACAATTTGGAATCTCGACATGATTCATTGATTTAGAAAGTTTTTTGAGCATAACAATAATATCATTGATTCTATCACATATACCATTGGGTTTCTCATAAGGACAATCATTTCACTGTCTATCACATTTTTCCCTAACATGATTACTTATACTTCCATCCATATAATGAAATAAAATACCAATAAAATGGGAAATAATGATAATAGTGGGATACCACATATTCATGAAAATTCAATTATAGGCTTCCAAGTCATGAATGGCTCTCCTTTTAAACCTTAGGTTTGAACAAGGTCATTAATGATTGTTAATAAAATGTTAGGATGCTATCCTATTCATATACTTGTCCTTGTGCATATCACTCATGTTTTTTCATCATATTTGAAATTTTTATCTGAACCTTTCTATAATTACAACTATAGAAGCCCAAAATTTTCATTATTATATATCACATCTTTGTAGAAAAATGATAATTACATAACATAATGATACACATCATGATCATATAGGTAAAGTGACCTTGAAATCATTGAAACAAAAAAAATTCAATCATAAAAGATCTATATTGACTACCACTAAGTTCTTTATCACAAGATCTCTTTTGTGACATATTATATGTAGTAACATTATTCCTAACATGGGAAACAAATCATAAGAATCAACAAGATCAAATTCATAGTACTTGTAAACTTGGTAATATCTATTATCACTAGAGTATAAGACAAACCAAACTATATGAGAACATGACCATAACATTTCAAAATCACACTCTATATATCATAAATCCTAATCTTCAGTCAAGAAATAAATCATGGATTATCATAAGACATGAATCATAATGAAATAAATAAATATAATCCATGCAAGAATAACATTGGAATAATTCATTTAATTTCAGATTAAATGTACGTATAGAAAATACTTTCCATAGTAGTCATGGAAAATCTCCAAAATAATCAAACCTGATTGGGGTCGCTCTCCAAAACATCAATGTAGACAAGGAATACTCCTAATAATTTAATTTTTGATTGTTTTCAATACCAAACCTATACTTCATTACATGGATCAAAACCCTTACTACCGTAGTATAAAAAGTATTTTATTGAATGGTTCCACTCCCATTTACATTCCTATTTATATCGCCAGATATCAATCGTTTCCCAACAAATTGGAGAGAGATATTGGTCATACCCATCCTTGGTTATAACGGGACCAATGTCCTTGGTAATAAAATTATCATTATCTTTGGTTATAATTCAACTATCATATTTTTTATAAAATTAACACCATTATATAATTAAAACCATAAATATCTATTCCATATTATTAAAAAACATTCATCACATAAAATCCTATGAAAAAATAATTTGATTCTTAAACATTTCATCATATTATAACCCATGAAAAGAATTGGGTTTCATAAATATTACATCATTTCATTATTGTGTAACCCATATAAAATAAAGGGTTTTATAGAAATTATTTCATCACAAACAGAAAAAATCAAGATAACTCATAAATATGGTTTCATTAAATAATATCTCTAGGAAATAAAATTTTATATCTCGGGTTTTTTCATTGATTAATTGAAATAAAACAAAAATAACACTTTAAACATTATTTCAGAAAATATCCATTCCATTTTGAAATAAATTCATTAAATTATAAAAATATATGACATCATATGGAAAAAAATTCATTGAAAATTACCATATAATTTTTTAATTTATATATAAAATCATTGAGAGATTATGATGGTGGAAATTCAAGATGCATTAAATTCATGATTATATTTTATAAGTTAAAAGAAAATCATTTATTTTACACTTTTATAAAAGTTACTCATTCAAAAAAAGGTACCTTTAAAAAAAATTTAAAAAAATAAAAAATTGAAAAAATGATGTCAAATATGGTATAACAATTGTAAAAACCTTCATTAAAACTATTTTTTGGAAATTATGGAAATATGTTATAGTGGTTTTTAATCGATGTCGGAAATAAATATGATTTTACTTAGAAACATGTTTTTTGTCTCTTATGTACTTAATGTGAAGAAAATAAAATGATTATATATATTTTGATTAAATAAATCAAGGGGAATAATAATCAAGTGTTACTTGAGATACAAATTAAAATATTTCATCGTATGTACATAACCATAAACTATACCAAAAAATAATTAAATTATAACATAAAACCCTTACATCTTTGGAAAAATTTGAATAATAATTTCCCTGAAACAAATGAACTTATATGGAAATTTAAATCAACATAAAATTCATAATAATCAGAATAAAATAAATTCATAAGCATTATATAAATCACATAAAATAACAAGTGGTGTATAAAGAAGGTGTCCCATAGATTTATATGTAACCTGAAAATGTATTACAGTATACAGAAATCCATTGTAAATGTTGGAACCTCATGTATAATCAATATATATTTATTATTTAGATATTTCGGACCCATACTTCAATATATCAAACAATATATGATTTCCTTATACCCTTTTGTCACCCATTTTTAAAATACATTTATTAAAAATTTTGTTCTTTGTGAAATATACTTATTTTTTCATGAATGTTGTTAGTTTGGTGGATTTTGTTATAGTATTTTGATCAAGGTTACATCATCTCAATAATTTAAATAATGATATAAATATAATATATATTAATTATATATTTTCTTATAATTATTCATAAAATAGAGATATAAAAATAAAATAAAATGTTCATAGGGAAGGTAGGCCCTACGTAAACACAAACAATGTATCAATTTTAAGAATGATGGAAGGAAATAATGATAAATGATAAAATACCATTATATAATAATTAAAATATGATGTATATGATATTTATTCCATAAATATTTACTTAAATTCCATCAATATTAAATTTTATTGATAAAAAAAACATTTCTTCGTATATATGGTAGTCCACATGTACGCATGATGAAAGTATCAATTTTCCATCATTTAGGAAGATAAGTATAAAAATTAGATATTATCATTAATGAAGTTTAATTATTTCATATTAATCATATATAAAAATTTTAGATAACACAATACCCACCTATGAATGATGGTGATGAGAAATGAATTATATCGCTACACGGAGATAGTGTGTCGTACGTATGCAGGAGCGATATTTTGACCTCCCATTTGATGAAAATAGGGTGAAAAATAAGTGTTATAATTATAATAACAGTTAAGTATAATTTGGATACATAATGTATAATTTTATGAATAATATAAATGATTTATATTATCTAAATGAATAATTAAAATGAAATTGAACCAATTAAGGTGATTACCTCCTCTTTGAAATAACTCCATTAGATATCCACTTGACGGATAAAAATTTGTTAAAATGAGAAGTTAAACACCTCTAAATTATTTATATATTAGTGTAGGAGATAACATGGTATTTTTTCATAAATTTAGAAGGCTCGTAGTGGTACGAAGATGAGAAATGTGGTGATCAATTTTAAAATTGAGGGGGGGGGGGACACTCACGAAATCTCTTAAACTATTAAAGTATATTGAAGTAAGTCATTATCAAAATTGTTCGAAAAATCCTAAAAGGGGAATGATATGATATGTTTTATCATATATTCTCCCACTTCTACCATTTTACTTTTTTTCTCTTAATTAATTTCAAAAAAAAATTGAGAAAAATATCATTATTTACAATATAAAAAATATTCATTTAATCTGAATTTAAAGAAAAAATAAAAGATATTTAAATTTGAATATAGATAATTAAAATTACAGAAATATGTCATATTAATCTAAAAAATTTGTGTCATGCCTTAACTCACTCATATAATTTTACTATTAATATTTTTAATCTCTTTTATTATATATTCTTAATAATTGGAAAAATAATCGATTCATGCTACCAAATCATTTATGATCATTATATAGTTAAAAAACTGTAAATAAATTTATACAATATAAACAAACGAAAATAGGTACATAGATTCAATCCTAAATTACATTTTTCCTTATGAGGACACATAAAATGTATTTTAAAAAGTTATAGTAACATTTTTATAACATTCACAACATTAATTATTACATAGGTCATTTTAATCAAACACATTTTATTAAATGACTACATTTATATCCTATGGTGATAAGGGTAAAACAATATTCATCCAATAAAAATTTGGATGAAAAATTATGGCCTTATCACTTATTTTTTCCACGACTAACATTGTTTTCCCATTACCAAGGTAAAAATTTTATCCTTGTTACTATCCATATTGACTTAAAATAGAAGGGACATATTTAGAAAATATAAAAATGATGATTCAAAATATGGAATCTATTTTACCAATTTAATTTTTTTATGATTTATAATTTAAATTTAAAATAATATTTTTAAAACCAATAATGACCACCTTTTGGAAAAATACAATTTTTAGAATAAGTATTCATATATTCTTATCACATGTACAAAGAAAATATTTAATGAATTTTAGAATAATTTTTAATATATGAAAAAATAAAATTAATTAATATAAATCACAAATAGTTATAATTTCAATTAATTATGATAAAAAAATTCCTCCTAAAAATAGTTTTCCCCAAAATATCACGTTTACATTCAAATAATTTTTATTCTTATTTATAAATAATTGTAATAAAAAGAATTAATTTAAAATCCATAATTTTTTTAATAATTTAGTTATTTCTATTCATATTGAATAATCAACCAACTATGTGATTAATATATTTTAACTATATATCACTGTTAATTTAAAATTTATTTTTGGCATAACATAAGCTATCAATGAAATTAAATTTATTTGAAAAAATAATACAAAAAAAATTGCATGTGGAATCTTATCAAATATATATTCCAGTATTTATATTTTGTTGGAATTTATAGGGAATTTATATGATTTCTATTTAATTTTAAAGACAATACAAAAATACCAAATGAAATTTTTCATATAGATTTATTTAGAAAATATGTGATAATGTCCATATAAATATTCTCATGTTTCCATGTTAGTATAGGTAATGGTCACATAAACCCATCTTATTTTATTAAGTCATCTTGAACATGTTTTCATATCATTCATATTGATGTATATTCAATATCCTCCATCATTATATTATCCAACCAATAGTTCCCTTAGAGATCTCTACACTTATTTTTGCTTCCTTGGTGGAGGGAGAATTTAGGTCTTTGAGTATCTTATAATTTATTCATCCATATCACAATTATTTTTTCACATTATTATGCCCTAAATAATATTACTCAATTCTAATCAATATTGAAGAATTATTTTCCCCTTAGTTATTTTTTCATCATTTTTTTATATCTTTATATTATGTATTTGTGTTTCATGTAATCTTTAATAAGATAGATTGTTGAGATCTAATTTAATAATATAATGATTTCATATGTTCTTTTATAATACCCATGTACAATATTTTTGTCCAAGAATATTTGTTCCATTTTAATCTTTATCATTAATATGTTATTAGGTCCCTTTAAACATAAATCATAAAAATGTTATTCTTTTCCATGATGAAAATTGATTAAGAAGTAAGTTTCTTTAATCAAATTTGAACGCCTTCGTCATCTCATATTGATCTTATTTTATTTGAATATATAATTTTGAAATTCAACATAATAACATATGTGACACTTTTCTCTATGGTGATAATATTTCTATATCATCATGTAATATATTATCCCAAATAACTCAAGATTAATTGTTTGGTAATTTTTATTATTTATAATCAACTAAATTAAGGAATTTATTATTGATTTATCATTTTACTATATAATAACCCCCAATATGTAATTTTGTTTATTATTATACATCACAAATCCTTCCACACATAATAGTGGTATGATTACATGTTTCAGGAATAATTTTTTTTTATCTTCTTCAAGATAAATTCATAGTCACTTATCCATAAAAAATTTACTCCATTCCAATGTAGCTTGGTTAGTGGGTTTTAAAATCAGAAAATTTTCCCACAACCCATAAATAGTGTCCAATACATATAAGGGAATAGTGGGTCTCAATCAATCATATTATCCTGGATTATTCTTAAAAAACTAAAGTCTTTTATATATTAATATATATCCACTTTAATTTAGTAGAAGATCATGTAAAATGAATTTAAATATCCAAAAACAATATTTAAAATACATTTTATAAAATCAACCAATCAAAAATGATCAAACACAATTATCAGGTTTTACTCATTATCTTCATTACTTTGAAATATTTGAAAATATAATATATAATGACTATCATAAATTAAAAAAATATTGTCATAATACAATATTCATCAATATGGTTCATATGTTGGGATAATTAGTGTGGAATAATGTCATTATTCAATGATAAAGGAGCTAATATCTTATGCAAAGGAAATGTTTTTAATATCCACCCATTTCATATTCCAATTTTGATATCCTAGTGAAGGATAACTTGTTAGAAGGGTTGAGTTCAACCTATATTATTAATCACACCTTCAATCAGTGGTGGAGGATAATTATTCGTTATAATTATCTTGTTAGATTCAATATAATAAATCAATTTTTTTAAACATCCTTATTCTTAAATAATATATATATGACACCCCATGAATAAGTAGTTGTGCATATAAAAAATTGATCTTTTTTTTCAAAATCAAATAGTCTAGTTTAATGGGTGAACATTATTTAAAGACATATTAAAATTGGAATAGATCTGGTTATATGTTCAATAAATAATTCAACATCATTATCTGGATAAAGACAAAGAAACTATTATATAAATACATACACATACTCCCATATAATGGGAATGTATTCATATCTTATCTATTCATTTGACTCAAAAAATTGAATAAGATACATATATTCAATATATTATCAATGGTTTAGATGGTGTTGTAAAATGAGATTCATAATTCCCCATCATATTTTATATATTTGGTGTATTTTTTATTTTAAAAAAGTTAGTTTTCTCTCATAAAAATTGTTATTAACTCAATTTGGGTTGAAAATTTTAATAATGTTTTAAAAAAATTTATAATAAAAGGAGTTTAACAAGATTTATAAGTTGATAAATCCAAAAAATCTTATTTGGAAAATAAATATATTCATAAGATTTAATGAATGAACAAAATAGTGATTTTACTAATAAATTAACCTCCATTTATTTTGTTGGTGTTTCATTATATCTAGGTAGATATTAAGATATGAAAGAATTCATAAAACTGAAATAAACTAAAATATCAACTACTACTGAATGATTTAATGTTTTACCACTAAGTACATTAATTAGTTTCTCCTAATTTGTAGTATAGATTATATAAACACTTATTTTTCCTCCTATTTTTTATCTTTGATTATACTCTATGACCATAAAATCAATGAAATTATGTTTATAGTTTTAATGTTTATATAGTTGAATCTTGGTAACATGGTGGGAAGATTGAACAAAACCATATTTTATTCCATGAAAATTATTGGATTATTTATTTTTCTTTGTAATTCTTGTCTCTAAATGCAATTATTTTAAAAACCTTGGTGAATTTACTTATTCCTTTGGGTTAGTTTATAACATTCTTTTTATTGGAGTTTTAAAATGTACGTATTTAAAACCTTTTTCTATTTTGATGGTTTTTAGTTTGACACCATGAGTTAAAATCAATTAGCCTCTTCTTATCCACAATATCACTTGGCTATAGATATTCACCAATCCCCATATTTACCTTAAAGGAAATTTAAATTATTTCCTCCACATATCATTTTATTGAATAACTACTGATTTTCACAATCATGAGGTTAACTATTGAAGATGAAAAATGATACATTCAATGTAAATGAAAATACTAGTCGTGTACTATTAAATCCTTAAAATGTTTTCATCTCTTCAAATAAATTCTATTTATTTTAATATAGTGTATTCGAGGAAAATACATGTCGAACATTATCTTTAATAATTCATAAAATTCCATTTACATAATGTCTTCCATGGGATTGGTTTTATTTGTCAGTATCCTGCACTAATACATATCTTCCTATATGTTATAAGCACCAATATAATTTTCAATTTGGTATATGATTGGATCATGGAAAATAATTTTTCAATAGGGTTTCTCAATTACCCCATGATTAGTGGATTGAACGGTGCACCAAAAATGGTAGTAAATGGTATATAAAGTCACATAATCAATTTAATCCTTTATCATTGGGGTCATAAACTCCACATGGTTCATTTTATTTCTTATAACATGATTAAATTCAAAAATTACCAACATAATGTTTCCAAATTACAGTCACATCTGATTAGGTATATTATCAAGGAAATAATTTCTTGTCCACGCCTATATGTTAGTTACTTGAATATTTCCTATTTTATAATTATTAGTAATATATAATTTTATGTTTTTGAATACCGAACATAATAATAATATATTTGATATGTTGTGAAAATCAAAATAATAACTCATAAATGATGCTTAAACGACAAATTTAGGCTTTATAATAATTAATTTAGGTTATTTATAGTGTATTTATTGTTAGGTTCTCTATATCTATCTCCAAAAATAACTATATAATTCTATAATACAAACTACAATGTCCTTTTTTTAAACCATATTCATGTGTAAATAAGAGTTTTTAATGATAAAATACCTCAATAAAAGGAAAATCAGAGGGTATCATGGATACATGTGTTTTCCTCGGTCATAAAACATAAGGTTGAACCTAGCGTCAGTGCATAGGTCTTACATGTATTCTTGTGGCATTGCACAGTACCTGAATAACTGCACCTATAAGAACCAATCAGGTCATAACTACGTGATGGCTAGTGTGATATGCCTACACGGTAACCAACATGATGCACCTATATGGTGACCACCATGTCCCACCTATGTGAGCTTCCTCTTTTACATAGGACACCATGAATACCTATAAATAGTACCCTTAAGATCCAAATTTTTAATGACTAGATTTTTAAAAGATTATATGAATCTTAGCTAAATATAGTCCTTTATCCAGGCCCTCAAAACAACCCAGATAGCTCCCCAAAAACTTAGATAATAGATAATTAATGGGAATAGTGGGATTAAAGTTCCTATTATGTGTGATATAAAGTACACCTACATGGAGATCCATTTCCCCAGTTGACAAGATCAATAAAAATGTCTCATTCTAAACTCGATACGTGTGTAATAACCTTACAGAGACATATAAGGAGTCCCATGGTGAATAGATCAATGCCTCAAAACATTTTATTTCCTATGTAGTCAACCGTCAAGAATTCAATTAAAATTTAGGTTGGTCCACTCAACACGATGCACTTCAATCCACCCAGGTGTTCCCTACATGAGATATATTCAGCTCACCCAATACACACCCACGCAAGTATCTTTCATCCGACCAAAGCCTCGCCTGTGTAAAACTATATGGATCCCTCATTTCCAATAATATTGGTAGTGAAATTCATAATTTTTCCCATGTATTATGATTTTGAAACCATGAACACTTCCAAACCCTTTGGGTACGTGTGATTAGAGCACAGGGTCCATCAACGTGCCCTCTTGATCATAAATTTCAATTTTAATGTGGTCATATTGTTAACATGATTAATAAGATGTATACTCAGAATGTTCATGGTCAAAAAATACCTTGGTAAAAGTTTTATATACTTAGTTATGGAGGATATAGGATCCTCAGGTCTAGAAGTGATATTCACCATGAGTTTCCCCTCCATAGTCCCATCATCAACATATCAAAAGTGAAGGAGGGGAAGATCGGTTTAAGGGAATTCTTCCAAGTGTAAGCCCCAATCCTTTCTTGTGGTATATATCTATATGGTTGTGCAATTCTGTACATGGTTTATTAAAACAAAAAGATGATATGGGCACACTAGATCCCATCATCTCTCCAATAGCCCTAACATCGACCTCTAGTTGATGATAGAGATTGTGTGGGTTTTCAGATCATCCACATACTATTATTTATCACACTTAGTTTGAATCATTTGGTCTTATATATTTTTTATGATCATGAATTCTACATGATCAGATATATTTATTGGTGGATAATACTTTTCCATATCGTCCCCTCACATTCCTTCAGGGGGCCTACATAAGAATGGATCCCTAAATCCTTGTATGCATATCAAAGGGGAATATTCTTTTTTAGAAAAACCATTAGAGGGCCCCATTTGAGTGGGTCCTCAATGATATGTATTCATCTCAAAAGTTAATATACACTATGATACAAACCATAAAATAGACACATTCTCATTGAATAAAAAGTCGGCATCCTCTATAGGTTTTAGTCTTAACTATCTTAACTTCATTGTCTTTGATTCCTATCAGAATGGGATATGTAAAAAGCCAAACCGAGGTAAAAAATCCAAAACGTACCCTAATATTCTATTTTAAACATTCAATATAGGTTCATATCCAGCATGAGAGGCCACATCCCTTACAGGTCCCCCTATATGTTTAGCGAATGTACCACACCAGCTTTGTCTATGAACATTATTTCTATATATCTTTACTGCATGATACTAAACTTCATGGTATATTCCCCGTCACATGACCCAAAAAAAGTCTAATGCATCTCATTAAGATTAATAAATCTAAATTGTTTTATATTCATTTCATGAGGATATGTTGTAATAAATTATCCATGGTCATGATACTAACATCTAAACAACTATTGTCTACATAGATGGTGATACATTTTATATATCCCCACTACATTGCTCAAAACCAACATAAAAATAATAAAGGACAATAGAATCTCTAATTTTTTTACCACATGGTACAATTATTGGTGAGCCTTCAATACATATTTGTCTATTCACTGATGAATAAATGTGGAGACATAAAATTGATGCTAAATCAAATACACATTAATAATTAATTTTCAAATTAATGATCAATCATTTCATATTTGGGAGTTAATAAAGGATTCATGTATATTACATTAATTATTAAGAGAGCCCCACAATATGTAATAACTTTCTTAAAAAGGCCTTATGAGCCCGACCACCCATCCTCTCAACCAATGTGAGTCCTTATGAAATATTAAAGGCATTTCTTAAGAACCACCATCCTTTGGAAAGAAGGTTCATAAAAAATGTGGAATAATGGAACATTTGGGTGTCTCCAAATCAACAAATCAAACCCACTATAACTCATTGTAAAATGGAAAACCCAACATGAATGATTGTGAACATTCAAACCCCTACAATCAACATTCATATGCCACATTAATTATGTCAGAAAAAAATATGGTGAATCCAAATTGAAGCCCTAACCAAAAGGACTATTTAAACCATGTGACTATCCATTTCACACAAAATAAAACAAGGATAAGCATAGATCCAATGTAATAAATTACACTTGTTTTCATTTACTGAGATAGTTCATTGATGGTGTTTTCTTAAATTTAATTGTCATATTTATCTAGAAACATTAATCCAAGACTCACATAGATACAAATATCCTCATTCTAGTACCAGTGCACATATTCTTTGGCTACTACTCAAGATGGTTCCTCATCACAATAGATGAAAACATTTCTAACATGACATATTCAATGTTGTGTCTCAAATTTACTAGTTTGGGAGTACCACCTAAAATGTAACATACTAACGTATGATTTTTCTCATCAATACATCTAACTCATCAATACCAACTAACCATGTACCCAGTGATGGTTAGTATCCAAGATGAATGAATAACATATTTCAATCTCAAACCGTTTCGAGAGCCTATACCTAAAATAAATAAAAAATATAATCCCTTATAATTGGGTGGTAAATAAAGACGTAATTTATGGCCTCATATTGATATAAAAGGGTCCCTCTAAAGAACCATTTTTTGGAACCATTTCTTTTAACTCCACAAGACATCAATCCCTCATTATAAAAAGGGTGATAATCATAGAATTATGATCTAGGTCACCTAGACCAAGGAACTCCTGATAACTCTCAGAGGTAATAGACACTCCATTAGAGGATTGGTCCACCCCTTTATTCCCATTGGAAAAATAATCCATCCAAATATAGTGGAAAAATATAAGCGGACATAAACAACAGACTAAATCTATCAATCTTCCCAAAACAGTTTGGTATCATCTAGAAAAGTCCTCAAACAAAATATAGTAACAAACCACGAGCGTGCACACACACCATCCCATATCTAGGAAGCATGCCAACATAACCTGGAAACATTTAGTTAAACCATCCATAAAATCCAAATGAAATACTTGTGGAATAGAAATATCATTAATTCATTACCATATTACCTTCAATATATACAGATAGGAAATGGAGGGAAGTAGCTAGCACACACAACGGCTATAACCACTGAATGGTTATATATGGTCTTTCCAAACACTAAATTTTCCCAATATATCATTGAAATGGTAAAAGTAGAGAAACTATGTATTTCATATGACCTTAAAATATGGTAGGATATAATAACTATAGGTGTACTGGTTGGGTGGATGACAGACAACTCCATCTCCACAGTTAAAGTGACTCATAAAAAAATATATGACAGTCACTCCAAAGGAGAAACATATCTATTCCACTATACATGAGTTTCATGGGACATACCCCACCATATATGGAAAAGTGGATCAGAACCATACATTCATTCCATGTCAAGGTCATTAGTCAACCCCAGTGGCCACTCCTAGGTAGTAACATATCATAGATAAAATTTCAACAACCTGCTGGAAAATTTTGTAAATTCATGGGAGATAATCAAACTAGATTCCATATATGGAATCCATTATCCAAAAAGTAAACCCATTATCCCTCAAGAGGGTATCTATAATGAAACATCATCAATGGTGATTGAAAAATGTAGATAAATCCCACAATACCACTCCAAATATTTATAAAGTGCTTGAATACCTCAGAAAATTATATATCGGAGTTCAAGATCCTAAACATACATCACCAAATTATAGAACAATTAGTTTTACCTATGAATTTCCTATCGTCAATCATTACACCAGTAGTTTTTTATTTCCTCCCTAGATGTCTTTTCATGATGTATCACATTGTGTCTAGAATAAATAAATAATGAGAGCCTATCTAATGATGATCACCATGAAAACCCTCAACATTGAATGAAGTTAAAATATAAATTATGTAAAAACCATCATATCATCCTCTATAAAGGTCATCCCAATGGTATACAGTATCAGAATTTCCATTATAGTTGGAAGTCAAGAAGTCATGGAATTCCTCCCCATGATAAAATTCAATGTGGAAGGTCCCCTCCCCCCACTATGAGACATCATCTCTCCAAGGAGGCCTCCCTAGGATGAATTAATTACGATAAATACCTCCTATAGTTAGTCACTTCAGAAAATGATTCAAGTCATTCTTGGTGCCTTTTCACTGGAAAAATAAATTATTTATCAACCAGAAGACATCCCAATGAAATGGTTATTCTCAAACCACTATTGGATCTCCCACATTCTAATATTTGAATGGAAATCCATACTGATCCTATTATTTAAAATAATTTTGTGGGGAAACATCCACTCTTTTCAAACTAGTTTGATGATCCTCTTACAAAATAAGAAGAAGACATGTTTATCAAGAAGTTTAAATTGAATATAGAAAATATAATAATCACTTTATTGCCTTTAGATACACCACAGTAATTTATTTCGTAGGAATTTTAAGAAGATAGTGTGCATGAAACACACCAAAATATATGGACCACCCTTAATCACTTCAAAACAAAATAATTTCATTAAAATGAATAACTGGGTGAGAGAAATATTTTAGAAGGGATACATCATCAAATCAACATTATGTCCCTCCTAGATGAACAAAACAATAAAATTGGAAAACATAAATTTATCCTTCAATGAAAATGTATATATTTTTTAATAGAGTGTGTCAAAAAATCATAGAAGCCTTATCTGATGTTCACATTAAATGATCAGAAAATGGAGAGAATTAAATTTAGCCTTTATCCCCAAATAATAAAGCCTATGGAAGCTCTCATTAAGAAATTTCATAGCCACATATTGGCTACAAAAGTGGATTATATTCAAAATATATGGCATGATATGTTAAAACCTATCTCAAAACTATCTTGAATACGTAACGATAGAAGAGATAAATCCATCAAAAGACACCTACATCAATAATATAAAAATATTAAGTATGAATCCCTACTAAAAGAACTCTAGTCATCATGCATCACAAATATGTTTGGATATAGTATCCTCAAGTGAAAATCAAACAATGAACCCATCTTACGTGTAAAAAAAGTTCGGTTAAATAAAGAGAGCATCCATGGTAATGAAGCCATGAAAATCTAGCATCAACCAATTCTCTCATGGATAAGGTATTTTTAACACAACTTATGAGGTTTATAATCTAATCTCGAAAGGTCATGATGATGAAATGGGAATAGCCTAAGACCATAGGTCTAGGGTTTTTTTACCTCAACATCCTCCATAACATAATTCATTTTTCCCTCAATTATTTGGAATAGTAAAAATAGATCTTAATAGCTCATTATTTCATGTGAACAAGTGTCACAACAAATAAAATTTATGGAAAAAGTATCTAGAGATTCCCATCATATCACCATTCATCAAATGATCCAATGATGGTCATTAAGGTAGAGGACAAGGATTCATGGAGGGTAAAAAACAAATAAATCTGTCAAGGTGGATGATGAAATGCCTAAATTGAGTTACACATCAGTGAACATTATTATAACCACCAAATATTAATCCACAAAACATGAGGCTGATGCAGAATAATGGGGGTGTTTATATTCAAAATATAGTCCAAATCAAAAATATTGATGATGGTGTGCATACCTACA
This sequence comes from Viscum album, assembly GCA_963277665.1. Taxonomy (NCBI): domain Eukaryota; kingdom Viridiplantae; phylum Streptophyta; class Magnoliopsida; order Santalales; family Viscaceae; genus Viscum; species Viscum album. The sequence continues at coordinate 1,174,517,427 of OY728156.1, forward strand.
ACTATAAGCTTACTATGAAATTTGGGAATCCTTTGACTACTCCATTACAATCTCCCAGATGAACATCCACAAAGGAAATGGTTAAGGGTATGGTAACACCTCACACACCTCTTTATGATTTTTAACCCCTTTCACTTGAGGAAATATTTTTTCAACGTGGGGAAGAGATGATGAAGTTGATAAGATTCAATGTAGAAAAACACATAGGTAATATCACTAAGAATATATGAGTTTTAAACACTTCTATTCACAATGAAATATATATGAGTGTTTTTGAATCATATCATAGTTCCTCAAAGATTGGATGATTCTGTCTTTCAACCCAAGGAAAAATCCCAAGTAATTTTATCAGCTCAATGGAATAGAATAGTGAAAGAAGAAGCAACCTCTATCATGATTATTATATCCCCAATATTAGCACAACCTCCAAATCCTGCATCATAACATGTGACCCCATTTCATGAGTGTCAGAAACAATTATTACTTTGTGAGGATAGGAATGAATAGTATATGTGAAAACAAATTGAGGTGTGGAAGAAAAATTTATATTCATTTTGAGATGAGCATATCCTCAACTACTTCATCATGGATTTGGTGAAAAACATGCTCCAAAGGTCAAAGCCTAGGAGGTCCAATCCTATTGGTTAGGAAGATATCCCAAATTAATGACACTACAAACAGTTATAGTGGAACACTATATAGGATTTATTTTATTTTAAATTCAACCTATACAAATGGTGGACTCTAGGAAATGAAACATGGAAAATCCACCCACACATGTAGTGTGTGTTTCTTCTACTAGTTTCAAAAAAATGATGATGTGTGCAGGGAAAATTCAAGAAATAATTAATTGATGGTAAATGATTCTATGTCTTGAAAGATGATCATCTAGACCTTTGAAATCCTCCATGCATAGTTGAAACAACCAAATATTCTCCCCATCCACTTATTTTGTGGAACATCCAACTATGTCGGCACCATAGTCCACTAATGTTATGTAATTTAGAAACCAAATTGGCTAGAATGTTTAGAAAAAAAATATAAATATGAACTCGAATCATGGAAAAAAATAATCATTTAATTTTATGGAATTCATTCCTTTAGTACCAAAATAACTCTCACCCCCTCCAAATGGGAAAACGAGAACCGCCCCACTAAACAATATTACATGATTAAAACCACCAAGGAGAATCATCATTAGATAATGAATTAATATTCAGATCCATTAATTTCATTAACATAATTTATCCATTATCTAATTTATTATTATTTCCAAAACACAGGTTCCTTTCACCAATTGGTGAACTAGTGGAAGGGCCCTCAATAGCTAAGAATATATATGATGGTGAGGTTTCAGTAGAAACCAATGCTCTAGAAATGATTGTGATTTGACCACCAATTATATAAAAACTTCTAGGGGAGCCATTTAGCCATACCATTATGACTAGGAATGTTTCCCCACATCTTCCAGGGGTTACCCTTACCTGAACATTTGGATGATCGATTGGAGGTGAGAGAAATACCTGATCATCCTCGACGAGTAGACGTATTAGTTCGGCCTAACAAAACAGGGACATGAAACCCATGAACTCCTCTACCATTTTTCAATCAACAAATGTCAACTAAATCAGATATAATGTCTCCCGCAATATAAAAGCATCAAATTGTGATGAACAATAAATTTTCCCAAATTTATGACATTCTAAAGAATTTGAACTTGGTGAATTTAATTTTATAGATAATGGATGACTTTAGTATGTCAACAGACCTCATGGAATTTATCATAGAGACTTTACTAAGACATCAAAATTGTGAAGATCATGTTTCCACTACAAAAAAGTGTCATGTAGATATCAATCATATAGTATTCCACATGATCGACTCTTGTATAGAACGATACAATGAAATGGTTAGAAAAAGACAAATTAGACCCTTGTATGTGTCTTCTAAGATAAATGACATAAATATATAATGATAATTCATCAAAATTTATCATGAGTCAACCTAATTCAAGAATGTACACATTTTTAGTTGGGTTAAAAAAAATAAGACTCTACCCCTTCTATTATAATGCTACAAATTTATTAAAATACAAATAAAAAGAAACATCGAAGGATCAATCTTATAAATTTTTTTGGGTACCTCATATCAGAAGCAGTATTTTTTTTAAATGCATTGAATTAAGCATTATACACGGTAGGGCATAGTATAATTATCATCTAGTAGTCCCCTCATCACACAATAAATTCACCAAATATTTCATTAATAATAAAATTGTGACATTTTATAGTTATAATTCAAAATTCAAAACATGAGAATCAAATATATATTGATTAGTATTCTACTAGATCCCTTCCTCTTCCTCTAATTCATAATAGGTTGTCATTTCACCAAGAGAGAATGAAGATACTCTTTCATTATCACTCAATCTGTCCCCTCTGAAATATTAATGAAACCCCACATTTTTAATCAGGACAGAGGAGGCTACTTCACCTTCTAGATGTCGAAATGCTTGCTCCCCATATAACTCTGATAAATATACTTTACCACAGACTCCCACTATGATTAAGAAAATATTTGAAAGGAATTGGAAGATAAAAAAGGAGAGTAAGATAAAGAGGATGAGAAAGATAAATAAGAAGAAGAAAATGACCTTAGGGATTCCACTCTAGTATTTGAGGAAGGTGTCTCTACCATCATTAACAAACATTGGAAGATCAAACTGGGAAAAAAGAAGTACCCATAGAACAAATTTATTAGTAAGAACATGTCATCTATATAAAATGAGTTAGATAACTCCATTTTTAAGAATAAACAGGATTTTTTTCTTTTAATTTCACTGAAATACTCAACCTTGATCCAGAAGTGTCCACTCCCCACAAGGGAGTACCATAAAACCATTAAGGATAAAAATAGGAAGCCCGAGAGACACAACTGTCTCATGCATAAAAAACTGATTATACAATTCATAACCTTATTAATGAAAATATCATTTGGTAATACTATTATCTGAAATTGATTGATAAAATATTCCTTGTAAAAAAGAAGAATAGAAAATTTGGGGTTGCATCAACATAAAATATCTCATCCAAAAGTTTCCAAAATATGGTTTCCCACTTCCAATTATGGATCTTCTAGTGGGAAAAATGAATATAAATCATTCCATTTATTTCATGGATAGATATTCATGGAATAATAAAATATTAATGGCCCTAGTTGATAAACATTACACCAGCTATAGTGAACCTTATGAAGTATTTTTCTATCAGGTAATGAACATTATCTTGAATAATAAAGGTTCTACAAAAAAAATTCCATGAATAATATAATGATATCATTTTTGGGTAAGTATATGGAATAGTACAATGATGGACTAATGGTTATGTATTGACAATGTTCTAGCCACCTAGAAGAACTTGAGACCATCATCAATAAAATGTGACAACATGGCCTAAAGTTGAACCCCTTTAAATGCACTTTTGGATTTACATCATGAATTTATCTCGAACTCATTATAACAAATCATGGAATTTAAATCGATCCAAAGGAGAAAAGGGATTTACATAAAATATAACCTCCTTGAATCCTCAATGATTTATGTGGATTATAGGAAAACCCCTCTAACATTCACTTCTATATAGCCGACCTCACAATAAATTTTTCTCATCATTAGTTTAATGAAAAAAGGGTCACATATTAGTGGACCGATGAATGTCAGGATTCATTTGATGATCTAATGAAATATCTCTTTATCTCACTATCGTTAATTCCACAGGATAAGGGTATTGTACCCAGTTTTTTATGTGACATCCATAAAAAATCATTGGGTTATTTCCAACAAAACTAGAATTTTTATTTGAATAAAATAATACTTCATTATCTCAGTAAAACTATACATGACACTGAGTCTCATTATTTAGATATGGTGAAGAGCTACCTGACATTAATCATTATAGTTCAAAAACTGATGCACTACCTTCTACACCATGATAACAATTTATTCTCTCAAAACAATCATCTCAAATACATATTCATCCTTCATATATTGACTAGATATGTATAATGGTATATATTTATCTTTTATTAGTTTAATGTTTATATAATTCCTCTGAATTTTTTTAAAGGGAATCATTTAGATGATATTTTTTCATAACATCCATATAAAAAATAAACATTATTAAATACAGAATTTAATGATGAATAGATATTATCTATTAAAGAGGGACAGTAGATATTGATGTTATATTATTTTAGGACACCCAAAAACCCAAATGGGAAGAGAATAAAAGAACATGTTCTCAAGAAAGTTTTATTGGGAGTCATTATCATATCTCACAGAAAGGGTGTCATTCCTTACTCCTTCATATTATCAAATGGTTATATTAAAATTGATTCATAATATAAAGACCCATAATTGGGATATAATTGACACTTAAAATGCAAGTAGTCCTGCTGAAGGTAATAGGTGATTCATAGTTGGTATTCAGGCATACCAATGGTGAGTATGTGATCAGAATGGAGGAGCTAACTCCCAAGCATGAATATGTTTGAGGACTAATTTTTTAATTTCTCTCAGAATCAACGTTGACTCACGTCACATGATCAAAAAATTCGTTTGATTATGCATTGGATAATGTATCCATGTATTTATCTGATTTTGATCAGGATGAAACGGTCATAAATAATTTTCACTACCAAATGTTTTCTCTTTTTGTTCGTGACGACATGGAAGAAATATATGAATTTAATTACACCCCTGAACCAAATGTTCCTAAAACATGATGGATGATTCCCATTTTGTTTTAACATAAAAATTCAGCTCTCTTATTTGAAAAAACTAGAAACAAAAACACCGATGATGAAAATTTCCACTTTATGAAAATCCAAATAACCAGAATCTCATCTAAAACTGAGGATTTTATAGAGTACTTATCACATGAAATAGTGTTGAAGATACTCTTTTATCATGAATGTATTTTCTATGGGGAACTACAGAATCCACAAAAAAATGGTTTCAATATTTCCATCTAAATATTATAGGGTGGATAATTATGGCTATCCTTGATACATGACTGTAAAAAAATGAATAAGATGTTTCATTCCTACCAATTTGCATTCCAGCATAATCTATTAAACCCAAGATTTTTTACACAGATTCAAATACTCATGTCCATTTACATAGGGATTATGGTTGTTGTAGGGACATATCCTCATGCTATATTCATTTATTTAAAATATTGCATCACTACTTCTGACATATTGTAAAATGGGACGAATAAATACCCCTCAACGAAGTCATGACAAAAATAATTTTCAACTTCATTAAATCTAGCCTCATTGCCATATTTGATGTCCCAAATATAATTATACTATACAAAAAACCATTTCTATTCTACTATGTTGGATAATCTATATTAGGAGTATAATATCAAATCCAACCATTTTTCTCACTCTCATGTTGTAGGGAGTTGACATATTGATAACTTTAAAATGACACAATAAATTACACTCCAGATGATGGTGAATAATGATAAAAAGTATTGGCCTAAAACTATCATTAATTCATTGTGGGCCTACTAGACTACTACCTAGACTACAACATTGGAAACCCCTTATTAACTTGTACACGAGATACAAGAAATACTTCCAATTGAACTACATTTTCCCTCCCTTTGCATTGCTATCGGAGATCAACTATCTGAAAACAAAAATCCAAAAATAGATCGGTTGAATTTTAGAACCTTTATTAAAAAACATCTTACATACCATCACACTGAATTCCTCCAAAATCAGATATGATTAGATTTTAACAATAATGTTCTTGTTCACTATTTTTTCCAAGGATAACTAGTATTTTCTATCACATCACTGATCATACAATGTAAGAAACCTCCAAATTATGATCCAATGTTTTAGGGACCTTATTTTATACACATTTCCACTCCAAAAAATCATAATAATTGATATATATGGATGGATATCTTGGTACATTCCCTACCAATGTCAAATTTATTAAGAAAAACTTTTTTTCATAAAGAAACATTTAAATTTTCTCCATGACATTAAACTAAATAGATCCAATTATTCTTGTATTCATGGACTTAAAAGTAACAAATCAACCTTGTTACATGAAAAAAACATTAAACTTAGTTGTCCTTAGATGAATGGCCTTAAATGTACCACTAAATGTTCATTTTTGCATGACCTTACAATGTATGACATATACTCATAGTCATATGGCCTAAAAATACAATATTTCATAGACCAAGTCATATGACTATAGACTAGATAGCCAAACATAAAATTCAATTGATGTCATACTAAAGAAATATTTCCCCTTTCACATGATTTAAAAAAACATGGCTCATATCCTTGATTAATGATGTAAAATTTTATAACATTTTTAAACCCCACTTGAGTGGATCAGAAGACTTTGTTCCAGTATCCCACCACACCAAATTTCTAATAAATTTATGTGTCTTTATTTTCATCGTAATAGAATATATATTAACACCTTGACCTTATATCAGTGGGGATTATTTCAGTCACTATAGAATAATGCACAGGTGGGTGATATATTAAAATTTCTTATAATAATCATCTCGTAACGAAAGGGGGAGGATTTTGTATATCAAATTTATAATTATTTTTTTTAATATTTGAAGAAATGAATACATGGGATTAGTATCCTAGAGAATCATCTGAAAAGACCCTTTCAAATAAAATTATTTTTTTAGGGATGATCCAATGATATAATATCTCTAGGGGTGATCCACACATGCTCCTATGATCTCTAAAAAACACCATTAGATCTTTGGGTGCTAGTGCGTAGATTCGGATGTCTTTCACTATTTTCTCTTGATCTATCATTCTTTGATCTTTAGGAATTCTTTCTTAATATTCATGTTCTTGAAAGCGATAGAGTTGGATGATTTGAGGGTGAATTTTTTTTACCCAACAATTATATATTCTGAATTTTGGATACTCTACGCAAAATACATAGCCATCTATTTAAAGAGTGTTATTTAACTTAACATATTATTTAGTCCAATACCATCCATTAAATAAAATTTATTACAATTAATAATCCAAATTCCAAATAATAATATTTATATTATTACTATTTTGTCGTGCGCCCCAACATTCTAAATAACAAATATTTTTTAATGGTTTTGTTAACTAATATTTTTCATTGGACTCAGTCTTGGTTCATTATAAGTCCTCCGTCATTTATTGAATAATTAAACAAATAATTCCTTAATAATTAAATATTTTATTCAGCACCTAGAAAGTTAATATTTATTAAAATATTAAATAAATAAAATGGACATTTTATTAACATTATATTGAATAAATATTTATTTATCTAATGTATTCAATATAACATGAATAAATTTATAACTCAGAGTTGAGAATAATATTTATTTCATTAATTAAACAAAAATAGAATGTAATCACGTTCAACAGAAACACTTTTTCTATGACCATCAACTATTATTTTTCATTGAAATTATGTGAGTTTTCCTAAAGTACAAGATTATTGACTAGTAAAAAGTCCAGGAACCCATCCGAATGAAATTTTTGTCACAATGATGACAACCACATACAAAATATAAATTTGTAATATAATCCTTTCTTCATAATATCTCATCATACAGGATTCACATCTCTATCGCCAACTAATATGTTAGATATTTCTCATGTTCAGTATCTAAAATAAACCCATCATTACACCATGGCCAATAAATTTAACGTGATGGTTCTACTCCAATAAAAGGGATGAGATATTAGCTTCTATAAATATAAAAGGGAGAAATCCTTCATCGACATATTCATTAATGAAATTTCACTCATGACGCAACCAGCATGTCCATATTTTTCATGAACTATTATCATCATGGATTAATAAATACATCTATGTGTGATAGTTGTAACATGCATTAATAATAATCATAATGTCTATGGACCATCACACATACTGGTAGATAAGAATTTATAATGAAACCAAAACATGTGGATTTCCTTCAGGAAGGTCTATTCCCATAATCACTTATCTTGGAGATTACCAAGTGTGAACATCATGAGAATAAGCTTCATCTACTTATGAGTACTTGCATAAGATAGTCTATGTACTATGTGTTCCATCTTAGTATTTTCCCTAATCACATAACTTTTTTGAGAATATCATAATAGAACATAAGGGTTCTCATCATAGAGGGGAACTACTATGAACTTCTAAATGCGTCATATACACTATGACATTATAACATTTTATTCATCTATAACAACCAAAAATATGTGACAAGAAGAATTTTTTATATTCAATACATTTAATATTTATGTACTAAATGAACAAAGAGTTTTTCCTATGACACCAAATCCAACAAACTCCGACTTTAACTAAATAAAACTACCTGTGTCCATTAGTCTGGACGACCTCACTTGAGATTCATGTTTCTGTCGAGTCATGGATTTAGTTAAGGGGTCTGCCACATTGTCTTCCATAAAAATAATTCTCACTGAAACATCAAATGATTTAGAAAAATCCCTCAAGATATGAGACATCGGATAAATGTTCTTTGTCTTCTGATGTGAACTTGGCTCGTTTGTAAATCCATCGTTGCAGTATTATCACAATAGAGTGTCATAGGATATTTACTTCTAGGTACCACATAAAGCACTTGGAAGAAGTTTCACATCTATAATGCTTCATTAACATCCTTAGAACCCACAATATTCTTCTACTCTAATAAAGAATCTAGAACTATAGAATTCTTTGAGATCTTTTGGCTCACAACTCCACCATTCAATGTCAATATGTATCTTGTTTGTGACATCATGTGATCTTGATCAGTTTGGAACCTAGAATATGAATATCATATGATGATTAGTTCCTCGTCTCCTCCATATAAAAGGACCATATCCTTACTACAACTCATATAAATAAGGATAGTATTGACTTCCATCCAATGGTGGTCACCTGTATTAGATTGACATCTTCCTACTATACAAAATGTGTAGTCGTCATCTAGCCTAGTACATTGAATAAAATACATGACAGACTCACTCGATGATGCATATGGAATCATTATCATTTTTTTCCATTCCTCATGTGAATGAGGACAAATTTTGGTAGAATTATGAATTTTATGGGATGATGGAAACAATCCCCTCTTGGAATGCTCCATATTGAATCACATTAGTATATTTTCAATGTATATACTTTGAGATAATCTCAGAAACCTCTTGGATATATCACAATGGATATTGATCCCAATAATATATGATTCCTCACCCAAGTAATTCATAGATGATCATTTATTCAACCACAAATTAACATATTGTAATAGAGTTATTTCTTTTCCAATGAGTAATATGTCATTGACATATAATATTAAGAGAATGAATACACTCCCACCAAACCATTTATAGACACATGGGTCACATTCAATATTTATGAAGCCAAATTCTATTTTGTCCTGATCAAATTGAATATTCCATGAACATGATACTTTATTTAATCCATAAATGAATATTTTCAACTAACTTACCTAGTTAATATCCTCAATATTCAAAAACCCTTTAGGTTATTCTTTATAGACATATTCTTGAGGGTTCCTATTAAGGAAGGCTATTTTGACATCCATTCCCAAATCTCAAAATCATTGGATGTTGGAATTGAATGTATAATTCTTATATATTTCAACATTGAAATTGTTTAAAAGTATTCTTTCTAGTAAATTCCATGATGTTGTTTAAACCCATTTTCAACTAGTCTCACCTTATAGTTAATAACTTTTCCTCCCATGTCCAATTAATTCTTGATTACCCATTTCAAACAAACAGTCTTTACATCTACTCGAGGGTCTACCCAAATCCAAAAATGGGTTTGGTACATGGAATCAATATCAAAATTCAAGGGTTCATTTCACTTGAAATCATATTTACTATTTATTATTTCCAATTATTTAAGATGAACATTATTATCAACTAATAATGATTCACCATCCTTAGTGACTAGAGAACCATACCATTATAGTTCTAAAACATCTCTAGTACTCCTAGGTAATAATTCAGTTTATGGAATAATTTCTTCATCCATGGGGATTTATGGGGGTTGTTCTTATTCTAACACTTGTGTATCATGACCCAGGACATCATCAAACCCTATCTCTCTCCCACTATCTCTCTGAGAGATAATACCCCCTCAGGAAATGTGGTATATCTATTAACCACATCCTTTATTTTTAAGTACTATATAGGTACTATATCTATTTTTCTTTGTGTTATCCTATAAAGATATAATTTTTTCATTAGGGGTAAAATCTTGTTACCTAAAGAGGCCTTAAAATGATTTAAAAACCCAAACATGTAAGTAAGACAACATGAGTTTCATTCCATTCCATTAATGATATAGTATACTATCTCTTCCTTTAATTGAAAAACATTTTAGAACATGTGCTACTATTTGTAACATGTATCACCAATAAAATAATGGAAGACATGCATGACTCATGATTGATCTCATCATGTTCGACATGTTTTGGTTCCTACTTTCACATACACCATTCCACTAAGGGGTAAAATAAAGAGTTATTTGAGATAAAATCACAAATTCACATAGATAGTCAATGAAGTCGTGACTAAGATATTCTTCACTATGGTATGAGTGATGTTTCATAATATTCTTAACAAACTGGTGCTCAGCATTATTCTTTTATTCCGTTAATTTTTCAATATATTCTAACATATACATCATTAAGTAGTCATATCTGCATCTACTAAAATCACAAGTAAAAGATATGATGTATGAGTATCCATGCCTTTTTTTAATAAGAAGTGGTTCACACACATCAATATGAACTGATTCAAGATGCTCATTGGCCCTTTAATCATTCCCACTAAATAGGGATTTGGTTATTTTTCCTTGTAAACATGCATGACATTGACCATGTGGTTCTAGTTCAAAAGAATCTATATATATATCTTGGTGTAATTTAGTCATGTACTTTTCATTTACATGGCCTAGCCATTGATGCCATATATATGTGTGGTACGAGTCATGTGATGTAATTCATTATCAATTTCAATAATTTGATTCATTTAATACAAAATATAAATACTGTTATTTAAATTTTCCATACCAAAAAAACATGAATCTTTATTAACGAAGCAATATTTACTCCCAAATTTGAATATTAATCCCTACATAAAAATTATAGATATAGAGATAATTCTTTTTGGTAATTGAAGGCCCATAATAACAACCCTTTAAAACCAAGATCATTCTAGTTGGGAACATGATGTGGTAGACCCGAATAGCTACATTATCATGTTTATCTTGGTTGGATGCTCGAAGACATACCTCTAATCGGTCAATCATTCTGAATATAAATGGTTGTCGTACTGAAATACATATGTGAGAATCAAACGCTATATCTAATACCAAATTTGTAGAAATAGACAAATTGAACTTGATAATAAATGCACCTGATTTTCCCCATTCTTCTTTGGATGGTTGTTGTTTTTATTCTGGTGGGCCTTCTTTCCACATGCGAAAGAGACATAATCGTTTTCCCTTTGATCTTCCTCTTTGTGGAAAGATATGATGAATCATTGGGATTAAATCTATCGAGTTTCCAATTTTTTTCTATCCATGAATATCTAATGTTGTTTACCATTTGTATCCTTATCTAAACGGAGAATAAGAGTTAGAACATCTGGTAGAGAATTATCAATATTGTTCATATTAATATTGATAACAACACTATAGATTCTCTGAGGTAGTGGTGGAATTATAAGGTTGGTTCCCAGTTTATCAAGGAGATTAAACACTAAAACATCAAAGTTCTCAATGTATCAAATGATGTTGAATACATGAGTTCTATTTAGGGAACCCTCTCCAAGAATGATCTGAATGAATTCCTTGGAAGTCTCTAACTCTTCTTATCTAGATCCACCCTGTTAAATATCATGGAGTTGATCAAGCATTATATAGACATCCTTGTCAATATGAGGCATCATGAGTTCACTAGAAATTAATTAAAGCATCAAAAAAAGAAAATCCACCCCACGAATCAAAATTATTTCATAGACCAGTAACTCTTCATCTCTCGACTCTTTAGTTGTCAGATCAGTCGTTTAAGATTGTAGCACATAAGATTTTTGTTCATGGTGTATCACAAACTGAAGACGTCTAAAACACTTCTAGAAGTTACTTTCAGTTAGGAGGTTTTATTTCTCTTATATGTATTGTAGGGATAGTGTGGATGATGAGATAGTTATGTAATTCTACAATTAAAAAAGATAATATTATTAATACATCACATGATTACAAATAAGTGAGAGAAAATAAAATAAATTCTTTAATTGATTTATTTATTAAATATCACACTATTTTATCCTATATTAATATCCCTTACCATTGGTATTAGAATGTCTATTTTTATTTACATTATAGTGGAAATGATACAAATTACTTTAATTATTAATCCATACTTTGTCCAAGTAAACCATAACAATGTAATTAGGTAGGAGGTCCGGCCAACTAAGGACTTGAAGCTCCTTGATCTATTGATTGGTATCCCCTCTCTTGGAATCCTGACATGGATTTCCTCATCTGTTTCCTCCCATTTTCTATGGAATAGACTTAGGCAATTAAACTCAATTCCATTTTTGTTATGTCTTCCCAAAAAACTTATGAGAACACCTTGATAAAAGGAATGTAATAGACTCTGGCCATGTTCTACACTTTATTCTATGGTTTCATTCCCAACCATATAATGGATGGATTATACTAATATAATATTTAATTTAGGGGTTTTAATTTATAATTAATAAATTTTATCTTTTTTATCCTCTACATAGATCTTCAATATTATGTGGGTGTTCCATAATTAATTGACTGTGTTGATAAAACATTTATAAATAATTCATTTGTTTAATTTTCAATTTTCCAGATTAATTAATATATTTATGTGATCACTGTGTTTCATCCATAAAATAAATAATTGAGTAGATATAAATAATTAAATAAATAGATCACATGTTCATGACATTTCTCTAACAGTTGATTTGATGAGGAGACATTAAATCAACCTTTTACCAATTGGGGATAACTTTTATTTGCAGCCATGGCCTGAGTTATATCATTCCACCTATCCACCAATGTATCTCCTATGCTTGCATCATTATGGTTCCATATTGAACCACCTCCATAGACCTTATGATGCTCTATAAATTAAATATGTTTATTTCTCAAATGAAGGTGGTGGGAGATAAATGATTAGTTAAAGGGGGTTATATAAATATCCTTGGACACATACTTACAATATAATAATGGAGGGAGGGATGAATCGTAGGCCATCATTTAATTAAATATTAAAAAAATTCAACCTCATGAAATAAATAAAATTAAAACATCTAATATATACACATGTCTTTGAGGAGCTCATGAATGGTCATATATACAATGAATAAGATAATGTAAATGGATATAATTTATTTCTCGATCCATTCTATTATTAGTTATGGTAAAATATCTTGTGTTAATTAATTACTAAAAAAATTAATTAATTCCCTTTCATATCAATTATAATCTGATCTTATCTAGAGATACCCCTGATTAATGACAATCATGGAAAAGAAACTGATGAACCAATAAGGAAATATTAAATATAAAAAATTAATTTCACAATTAATATTATCTGAAATATTTGTTAAACTCTCAAACAAACATTGGTGCTTCAATCATCAAAATATATTTTTAATGCTTCTATTTTTCAAATTTAATGTAATTTTAAGGTTTTCCATTAATGGTAGAGTACACATTTGTACATGCATCTATACAAAATGTACCTCTATTTTTGTATATCCAAGTCACACAATTAAGGCTTCAGCATGTCAACTCAGCCAGACTAGACGGTGTGTACATTCCAGCTACAAACATTATATCCTCTTTTCGTGTGCTATTGTTTCTCGATCAACCCACAATGTGCAATAAAATAACCAAGTGACATTAATGGCTCAGTTAATCTAGATATAATGTTCAGGGGTATACGTCATGTGCTCCAGCTACACGTTGTGTAACCTAGTATTACCATCCATTGATTTGCCACATCCCAAGGGAATATTTGGTCAGTATTAATTTTTTATTATACTTTTAAGAAAATAAACCACTGATAGAACATTATTAATATCATGTTAATTCAAATATTATTAAAGAACCAATTACATGAAATTAAAATTAAACCAAAATGTTTCATTGATCAATAATCAAATATGTAATTATTAATTTCAAATTGATCACATTGATACCATTTAATGGTTCTAGGAAAAGTAGATGCATGTGGAGGTCGGAGATATGTTAAAATTTATTTCCATAATTATTGTTAAAAACCAAGAGAGAGGATCTTGAACGTCATATTTATAATTAATTTATTTAATATTTGAAGAAATAAATACTTGGGATTAGGAACATTCTATGCTAGTGAATATTGATCATCGGAAAAGACTATTTCAAATTGAAATCATTACACTATGTGGATCCAAGGATATATTACCTCCAGTGGTGATCAACATGTTCTTCTAGGATATCTAGGAAAACCACTCGATATTAGGGTGCTATCATGATGAGTCTGGTGTCCTTTATTGTTCATTCTTGGTTTCCCATTCTTGAGTCAAGAAAAATATTATGTAAAATTATTTTTTGAGAAAGAGTGATAAAAATAAGTTGATAGAAATTTTTTGTGCACAAAAATTTTTTATTCTCAATTTTTTATAATCTAAAATGTTTCAATAAATTTCTACTTATAGTTTAGGATTTACATTAATATATTATTTAATTGCATATCAGACATTAAATAACATTTATTACCTTTAATAAACCCCATTCCACATAATAATAATTATATTATTAATATTTTTCGAGTAGATTACAACTTTTTCAATAAAAAATATTATGTAAGAGACTTGTTAATTAATCTTTATCAATGAATCTGATATTGGTTTGTTCGAACTACTCTAGTACCTATTGAATAGCAGAAAAATAATAATTCATTGATGATATAGATAATAACTATTTATTATAATATTAAATAAATAAAAGGAATATTCTATTCAAATATTTTTAGAATAGATATTTAATTAATTTATGTGATAAATATAACATGAATAAAAATATTCCCCAGATTTGATATTAATATTTATTCTATTAATTAAACTAAAATAGAATTTAATCGAGATCAATGAAAACACATACTATGTTACCCTCTAGAATTATTTCTATTTGTCATTAGGCAGGATAGCCTAATGTATAAGATTATAGTATTGAAATTTGCCAAGACACCTAAGAGAGTGAACTTAATGTTTCAACATCAACAAAAAAATGTGAAATCTCACGTTTTAATATAACCCCTCTTTCACAATATCTCATCAAGAAGGATTCACTTATATTTCTCCAACCTATATGCTTGATATGTCATTCTTTGACTATCTGAAATAATCTCATCATTACACAATGAACATAGAATCTAATTTGACTATTCTATTCCAATCAAATGGCTGAGATATAAGCTTGCATAAATATGGAAGGAAAAAATCTTCCTCAACTTATCCATTAAAGGAAATTAACTCATGATGCACTCAACATATCTAACTTCTCCATCAACTATTATCCCCATGGTTTATGAAATGTTTCAAAGTACGCTAGTTGAAACATGCATTAATAATAATCATGATGTTTAAGGACCATCACAAATTCTCTTAGGTAGGAATTTATGTTGACACCAAAACATGATGAATTACTATAGGTGGGTCTATTCTCATAATCTCCCATCATAGAGATTACCAAGTTAAAACTACATAAGAAGAAACCTAAAATTCTTATGACTACTCGCACTTGAAGCTCTATGTAACATGTGTCCCATCATAGTACAATATCTAACAATGAAACATTATTTGAGAATATCATCATAACATCTCAAGGTTATCATCATAGTGGGGACCTTATATGGCCTTATCAATGAGATGTATACTCTAGGAAATTAATATATTAGAGTCATGCATAACATAAAATAATATGGAATAATATGTTTTATTAATATTCAATAAATTGAAAATATATATAATTAATTTATAAAAATATTGTCCCAGGACACCAACTCCAACACTAGGTCAAACCATGATATAAGGAAAATTCACCCTCTATATTATATGAATAATGATATATTTGAGGGACTTCACATTTAATGGCCCATGATGGTCCTCATTATTCTATTTTTATTGGACACATTATTTATACATATCATACTTCATCTACTATATAAATTCAGATCTCTATAAGATTTATCAATCCATCATAAAAATAATGTTAGACTCATGAGGACACATATGTTTTTTCTATTCATTGATTCTCCTATGTTTGGGTTTTCCGAAGTTACCAACACTAGTAATTCCAACTAATGATACGTTCTTACTAGGGAGGTAGCTCTTCTATTTTCCTAATCTCCATCAATATTATTCTATAAAATTAATTTTAAAAAAAATTCTTATTACTCTTAGAGTACATGTCTTGTATCATTTATATTGATCATAAAAACCCATGATAATGGTTTATAATTAACTTATTAATTTCTTAAGTATATTAGACCATCTTTGTCCCAACATTCCTTATACCACACATCAATTCACTGAAAATAGGTGACCATTCCCTTTCCATATGATATAAACGTACAATGATTCTTAGTTCTATATATGGATTTATTTTCATTAAAGTTAGATATGTATTGATTATTAAATCCTATATCATTTTCCAACCATAAAATATCAAAATTATCATATCTATCCATTTAGTCACCAATGTGTGGTGAAATAAACCATTTAGAGTTCATGTTTTTCACTCAGAGATAAAACAGACATGGTCTTAGGAGTCCTGGAAAATTCATCCCCACATAATAATGGAATACCAGTTCACCTTGGAGTTATCTTGGTAATGGATGTAAGACCTTAAAATGAAAACAAATGACCTAGCCATATGATGCTAAACTACATGGTTAATGTCAATTTCATGATGTAAATTCATGAACTACATGTGGATTGATTCTCTCTTTGAAGATATATGTAGGGATACTTGAATCCTATATACTGGTCTATCCACATAAAAAAGAAGCACCCCATATCCTATTTATGCATGAAATCTATAAAAGAGGTTCTTGTAGGATTTATTACCACATTCATGATCCCGTATTCAAAAAATTGTCTCATCCCCATTCTATAACTCCATCGATGTGGGGAAATAATTCCATGAACTCTGTCTGGATTTATTATCATTTTAAATAGAGTTTTAGTAACAACCTAATCCTTTATATTGGGCCCAGCTGATATATATATATATGTGTGTGTGTGTGTGTGTGTGTGTGTGTGTGTGTGTGCCCCCTTCCTTGCAACTTGATCAGGCCGGCAAAGAACATTTTTCTCTCCATTATTGTGTTATTTTGAAATGAAATTATCCATACATGCCCAAGAACCTTCTTTACAAAAACTAAACTAAGTGTTTGTGGAGATCCAATTATTTATAATATTTCTTTGTCCGTATGTACTATAATTTTTGATAACTGATTTCACCTTTGATTTGACAATGAATTTATATGACCATTTTTGTCTTTTTCATAAGTCAATCATCAATGTTCATGTAAACTAGATAATGTTATTGTTTTAAAATGAACTAATACTACCAAGTTTGTATTTTCATAAGTATATTAGAAACATGATTTTATCCAATTAGCACATTATTACTTAGTAAAAAAATCTTCACTGTTTTGAATCCTTGTAATCATTATGTTGGAGACCGTTATTCAAACACAGTTTGTAGCCATTCCTTGTATACATGTCCCATATCACTTATCATATCTGTAACCACCCATACTAAAACATACAAAATTCACCCTTCATAACATAAGATTACAGAATTTTCATTACTATATAATTATGATATTGGAAATTTCAAATCATTCGATCAAATTTGTATGACCTTATAATTTATCCCTTAAGAACCACTTCATAAGATATTAAACATCACGATCTATGTCATGGTCGTAATACATTAAACTATATGATTCTTTAACCCTTATTAGGATGGATCCTATCATTTTGATGTTTTTCATTCAGCACATCACTCCAAAGAACTACATATGACATTATATGTATTCCATCAATACTCATAGTGATACATGTTTCCTCTTTTCTAATCCTTTCTCCCATAACAACCAAAAAAAATTGGTCTTCTATTCATGGGCATAGAAATAACCTAGGAGAGAGGTATTGGATTTTCCTAATACCTGGATTCATAATAATATGGTTAAATAATAATGCACACTCAATTATACAAAAAAATATATTTCTGTAGGAGAGGTTTCTCATTCACTGATAGTGCTAATATATAATCTCCCTTCATTATTTAACACATTCCCTTTCACAAATAACCCTTCATGTTCTTGATAAATCTGAATCATCATAATCTCTAGAACCATCTATAATAAAATGTTTAATACATGTGTACACCTCTGTTCTTAATATATATTTAGAAATAACATCATGGGTTTTCCTAAGTTAGCACCAAATGGGTTGTCAACCATATGTGCGTCAAGATTTAGGAAAAATCTCTTCTATCTTCATAATCCCTAAGAATAACATGTTGTAAACCAATTTACAAATAGGGTACATGATCATTCCTTTCAAACATTTCTCATATAATTTTATAGATCTGGAAATTGGAATATTTAAGAATTAAAATTCCCCTTATGTGTATCTATAAATTTTTTGAACATTATTAGCTAGAAATCCCTTGTTGGGTCATCATTTTATAACTCATGTTCAATATTGAATGACCTAAAACACCATTTTTATTAGTTTATATTGTAACACACTAAAAACCCACAGAAATAGACATAATACACTCCAGATTGAATACTGACAAAAGGATACTCCAAATAAATGTCGAGTATCAGCTCGCTGTGAATTCACTTCACTTGGTTTAAGAAATAATTAAAAAATGAGAAGTAAAAGGTAGATAAAATGATAGTATGAATACCAAAAAGGGTGGCCTATGAAAATTATGGTATTTTCCAATATGTATTGTTTATATTCTAATTAAGAAAAAATAAGGTCAATAAAACAAAATGAACAATGTACATAGGGTGTATAATGTGACCCTAGAAATGGTCAAATTGAACTCACTAGGTCAAAAGTCCTACGAAAAAATTAGAGAACCCTATCATTCCTATCATTGTGATTGAAACACATTAACATGATAATGATTAGTCAAAACCCAATATCATTGTTATTTTATTATTATAGGGGAATATAGTGATAATGTAATTAGAAACAAAATTATTTTCATTTATGGGGAAAAATTTATGATGCATTAAAAAATTGAATTCTCTCTATCATATTCTACAATAGACCTCCAACATAACTCTTTGGTTATTAGAGGGTCTCCCAATCTCAATCAATGGTTTTTAGAATATTTTCTAGCTAAATATCCCAAGATTCCTCATCCATCTGGGGTTCCATCACCAAGGTCACAATAGAAATTGCACACTCAACCTAAACCCCTTATACTAGATAATGGATTTGTATAATCTCCTGATCAAGGTATGAATTTATTTTTTTATGTTCTCTATATTAGATTGTATCTTATCAAATTTTTGTTTTCTCTCCACTAATTTCATTCCATGATTGATCCTGAAGAGGGGTAATCCATCTCAACAGTCATCAGTTTTGATGATAATTCATTCCTTTATAAGGTACTGTTGTGACTCGTGCTCTTCCTCCCTTTGATGGATTGTCTCCATTAAACCAACATGGTACATTCGGTATTCAAATATATCATACCCTAAAATGATAATCATGTTTTTTGGGATATTTTATTTATGAAGGTCGATCTACAATGGATGCCCTTAATACTATCTTCTATATTACCTACCATACGAAAAGACAGAAATCTCAAAATATATCCATAGAATCATTGCATTCTGTGGAGGTAGTCTCGGGAGGAGAGGTGTACTCTAGAATTAGTTTTTCTAATGAAGAACCTTGTGATTTTCTTCATGGAGTGACATCATCCATTCCGTATAAAATCAATTGTGTTGGGCCAAAGTCATACCCTATTAGTTTGAACACGATAACAAATAAAATTAAAAGGATAATGAAATTATTCATCAATATTGACTGATAAGGGGTATAAAGGAAAGACACTATCAATTATTATGATGGAACTCACCCATTGATGGATCATTTTTTGGTATGATTTATCAAAATAATACCTAGTCCCAACCCATTGAACTAGTATTTTCTGATGAGGAACATTATCATATGTCATATTAGGGGTCAGGAAGGAAGGATCTCAATATTCTCCCACTTCAGGTCCCTGACTGTCATTCCCCTACTAGAAAACTAAGTTTAGAACTCTAAACCTCAGTCATTGATCTCTATAAAAACATTTTATATAGAAATAACTACACCAATAAGGATTTGTGACTTAATGTGTAGGACATAAGAAGGTTAAAAATGTGTGAAAATATTAACGAGGGAAAATCAAATTCATCCAACAAATTATTAAAGTCCCTAAAATCCTCCTATGATTGAGGAAAACAAATATCATTGTGAAATTATTCCATTATATCATTATATCGTGTGTCAAATATTATATCATGCTCGTTAGTAAGGGGATCATATATAATAGATTCAGTACCCAAATTGTCTCTTTCACAAGTATCATACACCATCCATTCAACAGGTTCATCAATTTATGTACTCACTGAATCAATATCAGAACCAACACCTTCATTGGATGATCTTAGGTCCATGTCTTCCCCTTCTAAAGTGGTTACATGACCAGAAATGGTGGTCGTAGGTTCACCCAGTGTATGTAGAGGATATAAGTATATAAATTAATTAAGTTCAATAATTTGTAAATGTCACTATATGGTTAATATTTTACATTATGATGAGTCTCCACTCTCTCTATATAAAAAGAATCAAATGTGGCCTTATCCATAAAACCCTCTCCTATCGAAGTGATAGATGTTCCAAATAGAATCTATTCCTAATATAAAATTTCATCCTCATTTCTTGAAATTTCATATATAATCCCCTTGAGAGAGGTGAGGGTAGGGGAAACTACAAAACATAGTTATAATCACCATTTTATTCTGGATCAATCAAGTGAAAATAATGTCATGAAAAGATACCATGACAAGTAATGTTCATAGCCAGAAAAATTATTCTTCACCATACATTCATTTGTGTAAGAGTAAATCTAGCACTGGCCTCCTAAAATGCATTTATTATATATTGATGTTAAGAATAACCACCCACTATCTTCTCCTTAATCATATTATTAAATGTAGTTATATCCCATGATTCATGATTTGATCCCTCTACTATAATGGGATTACATGTCAGGGTTTATATGTATGATGAGATAATAGCTAGTTTTCCCTCTTCCAATTATAATTCAGGTCACCCTTTCTTTGGTATAGGAATTTTTTTCAAATCTATCAAATGTAGAACAATTTCGGAATAAGATAAGTCAATACTAACATCCTAATAATCTATAATGTCTCCCCATTCATCAGTGGGGATTTTATCAAACCCTTCATCCTCGATTCATCATGTCTTCCACTAACCTTATAAAGGGAATCTAGTAATGGGTTTAATAAATAAGAATATACTAATCTGGAATATGTATTCCTATGGGAATAAGGATGGCATAAAAGTATAGATTTTATGGAGCTCCAACATCCCTAATTTGTGGTATTTTCAGGTCAGTGGTGAGGAGAGACCTCACATCCTTAGTTTTAGAAAGCCTATTCTACCAATATTGGATATCATCAAGTGGCAAGAAAATTTAATTTCTAACGACATGTTGTGAATAATTCCTCAAATTTCTCATTGGATTCCTAGATCTCTACATCATGTATGAATAATGGGAAATTGGAGCACATGTTTCTTCTCAGTGATAGAAGATGGGAATTATATGATAAATCATAGCTACTGTAGCCATTTTGATCTTGAATAGAGTATTAAACCATGCATCTGGTCACATGGGAGAACATGGGTCCTCACTTCCATCACCCACTATAGAGGGTTGTTCAATTCTACTAAGCTTTCCCTAAACTGTAGTTATTATATCTTCAACATGGGGAAGGCTCATTATTAACAAGCCATATGTATATGGTGAATTCTAGGAATCAACGTAACCAGAGTTAACCCTAGTTTATATACCCCTTGGAAATAGATTAATTACAACTTGAGTCACCTTGACGTCCTTATGAAGCTAGAGTTTTTGGGCCACCATTGGGTTCCTCTCTAAATGGATGTGGACAGAGTAGGATATGGATGATTTTTTTAGGCCCATGAATTGGAATGAAAAAAATATATGGGTCATAGGCCTCATAAATAACCATTACATAAATTATTTCAACTATAATTCCATTCCTAAAGGAAATCATATACAAAATATGTTAAATTCAAGCCCTTTAGTGATCAATAAATGTCATAGTGGGTGGATCCCCATACGGAAAAAAGATGAATTCATTTAATAGATTGAATTTCATCAGAGATTCTAAAACCACAATGAATGACAAATAAATTTAATATATATTTCAATGCACGCATCCCATAGTCCCTATGAAAATAACATTTTCATTATAATTATTTAAACTAGATAATTATAACGTAGACATTAAATATATCAATACGAATAGTAACTAAAACTATTAATTATATTTACAATAGTTTCACATAAAAAATATTTATAAATAAATATATATTTTTTGGAAAAATAAATGACAATTTTGAATTTTTAGTGCCAAAATTAATTAAGGATGAATTATTTTTATTTTTCTTAGAAGTTTCATTTTTTGATGATTAGTGAATAATACTACATTTTAGTTTAAAAATGTGTCTTTACATTAAATAATTTTGATAATTTAAATTGATTCATAATGTCACAATATATCAATTGTACACATATTAATCCAATATAGATCATTGTAACCATTTTTAACTGAAACTAGGTATAAAAACTTATTGAACTTTTGAACGTTCTTTTTATACGGATTCTCTCCACACATACTGGATTAGAATTATAAAAAAAATCAACTTCTATGAATTGAATTTTGAAAATGGACATACATATTTTCAATCAATAAGATATTTATAATCTGATTGGATCAGAATTGTTTATCAGTGAATACTAAAATGACCCATTGGAATAGTAATGTACCCTTATGAATATGAAAATTATGAATAGTAGACCAAAAATATTAATAGTAACTTCACACATGAATGTATAAATAAAATTTAGGAACCTTATAAATGAAATTATTATAAAATTATATCATAGTATAAGTAAATTATTATTTTAAAGATAATATTAATTATGTGTTGGTATTTTTATGCAAAATAAACAATTAATTACATATTTTTTAATTAATGAATTTATTTAAAAGATAGTTAATTTTAATCAAATTTATGAATAAATTCATTTTTTTGTCTTATTATTTTACAAATAATTAATGATACCTTAGATAATTTCTCAGGGTATTCTAAAATTAGTTATAATTTTAAAAAAAAAATTTTGAGTAAACGGAGATTTTAATTAAAAATTAAAATTATCATACATAGATAATTATTTTCATAAAATGAAATTTATTATTTTATTATACCTACTAAGAAATTTTTAGGGTAAAGTTTTTAGATTTTTCAAAAATAATTGAATTTCTGGTCAATAGTAAAATACAATAATTTACGATAAATACAAAATACATGAAATACAGATTGATGTATAATGTTTGGATGATTTAATAGACATAATTTCTAAATCAAATGAATGAATTTCTTTATTTAGTCACATGAATAAATATTATTTCATGGTGTGATCAGAATAACAAAATAATTAATAAAATAATGAGAAATCACCCCTCTCCTCCATGATAAAAACCACCCCCACCCCCTATTTTAGTGACATTTTTAAGCCTTGAACCATGTAAAAATTATTCCAAAATCCTCTTACTTTGTCTCCCCCAACATATCGGATATCTTTTTTTTCCAAAATACCATACCCCCTTTTCCTAAGGATGTTCTCAAGGAGGATAATTCCAAAGGCAAATTTTCTTCCTTTTTCTTTTAATTTGATTTCTATTTATTTTCTATTCTTTCCCTCCCATCACCTCATTTATAAAAATGATAATGATAATTGTAGTATCATCTATATACTGCAATGATATCATATTAATTAAATTACAATCATCAATCTCCTTACCTTGTCTCTTTTATTTTAAAAATGAAATCATTGTCTGGGAGGTACCGATTTACAACCTTCATGGAAGACAAACATTCATTATTCAATTTCTCATTAAAGGATTGTCATAAAAACATTTGTAAGGTTTAATGGGATTATAAAATATTTATTATATCTTATTTAATATTCTATAATGATTATATGTACATGATATTAAATAATATAACAAAACTTTTTCACTGTGATTGAAAACTCGCTAAAATCAAGCTAAACGATTATCAATAAAATTTTATCTTAAATTAATCTTAATAATTGGAAACAAAATAATACATAATACCAGGTATACATATATTTTTTCTTTAATAATATTTAATTCTAGTTTTAGAGAACTATACTCATTTTATATGAACTCAATTGCATATAAACAAGTTAACAGATCATCAAAAGCATGAAAGAGAATGCTCCTGAACGATGTAATTAAACTCTCTAACTCGTCAATAAGGCCATAAATTAAATTAATGAAACTAAAATTAATAAATTAAATATATAAAAGGTTCTTAATTAATTATTTTATTAACTTTATTTGATTATCCATGATGTTAAGGTCAAGTGTATAACTCATTCTGAAATATGGTAAGTGTTTTCTCATGTCACTTCCATTTGTGTGAGATATTTCTTATTCACCACTATTTATTATATATAGATTATGTATACTTACCATTTTTGTAACACATCATTATTGTATTTATTTTCTTGGTATTCAATCTATCTTAGCACTATTATTAATTTTGGGGCAAAAGATTCATTTCATTACTAATAGGTATGGGATTCTTCTAAAACCCCCATTCTTCCATTGGGTTGCTCTTTCACCACCTTTACTCAAGTGTAACTAATATCTATTTTGTAATTTTTATTATATATTCATTTTATATTTACCAGACTCATATAACTATATCAAGTAAATTTTTTTGATGGGGATATAAATGTTTCAAAATGGTTCCCTTCTCACTTCATCCCAATAAATAAGCCTGATTCAAGGGAACATCTTGAATTATTAACAATTTAAAAGTGCACAATATAATATATTTTAAGGAAACATTATTTTATCTAAAATAAAAAATTTATCACTAAAATATATCTTGGTTCATTCTGGTTTTTTCAGAACAAGCATTCCTTTTAACATTTAAGTCTCTTTAATTTTCATTAAACCGCATTAAAGTTTTTTTAAATGTTTCTTAAAAACTATTTTTACATCATTTCACTTAAATGGGACGTAATTTACTCCTAAAATATAATTTCATTGTACTTAACTCGTATTTTCTAGGATATTAATGTTTAAAATATTATTTTATGACATATAAATGTGATTTTCCTAAATAACACTTCTTTCCAAAGTAAAAAAGTGGTTTCCTCATCTCACTTTTACTTATGTGATATATATGCCATGTTCACCACTTATTCATTGTATGCATGGTATATTTACATCCATTAGATATAAAATATCCAAACATTCATACTATCATGATATTATAAGGTATTATGATTTTAAATTTTCAAAGTGGAATGGGACACTTTGTAATGTTTAAAGATTAATTTCCGTGATTATTTTTCAATGGTATCTTCGTCTCTATCGAAATACTCTACTGAATCATGTACTTAATTGAGTTTTATCCCTTATGATACAATATACTATATTATATTGAAGTTTTAATGATCATTTTGACTATGTATGTGTTATTTGATGTCATTCATAGATTATTGTTTAACAATCCACTTTCATATACTCGTTCTTCAATATGAATATTAATGTTATTTATGTTCCACCCTTTCATATGAAGAATGTATGGGACATGGTAAGTGATAGGAGGGGCATGATATAGCCTCTTGATTCATAAATTGGTCTCACGAGACAAAATAAAATGGGGCATTGGATGTGGCCTTACCCTAGTATTTTCAAACATCTTGATCGAGGCCTTCAAGGAAAGTTCATGGTTTCCCACATTATGTATTCCCTAATTAGGAATATTGTAATTGATAGTCCATGTTATTATTAAACTATAATAATATCCATCATTAGGTTTTATTGTGGTCTAATTTAATCATATTTTATTCCTTCTAGATTATTCTTAAGTATATTTTTAAAGCCATGTGTACATTTAGTTATTCACCATGAATTATTATTTATGATTCCACTATATTACATACTGTTACTAAGAATCATATATAACCCATTTCATAAGATTCCTCTTCCTAGGGTATAATGATGAAAACATTGAATAGTATTTAAAGGATGTAGATTATTTCATTTTATATTTTATCATATTTTATTTACTTTTCCAAATGTATTATAGGTACCATGAATGTAATTGGTTCTTCTAAGACTACTAAACTAATAAATCCTTCGGGATTTGATTCCTTATAATCATGAAAATGAAATAGAATAACGTACTAGATCGGGGCATATAGTTTGGGGAGTTACAGTTGGTGTTAATGGAATTTTAGTACCAACCATAGAAACTAGATTTATAAAACTAGGTTAGGGAACAATACCCTAAGTCATTTAATATGATAATATAAGGAAATCTTAGAATTTTGGGAAGGAAGAGATTTTGTGGATCCTCTTAGAAAATACACCCATGTATAGATACTATAATTGGATGTGGTTCTTGTATAGATGTACCAAGAAGTAACAACTATAACAAGGTGTTCCAATCATTACCTAAGGTAACCTGTTATAATACAACAATCCTTACTACGCACATTGTTTTACACTCCCGGGGGATATGCTTAGGGTAATTCATACAAAACATTTCAAACCATTATTAAGTATTTGAATATATAATGAAAATTAATAACACAGGTTAACCCTAATGTGTTTTAGGTTGAAACTAAGGTGTTATGATATTCTATAAATGATCATAAGTTTTTCTCACTAAGAAAATTGTTTCTCACACTATGGTTTCCAGTTTTTGTCAATGGATGGAACTAAAAATAGTCATGTTAAGATTAAACATGATAGACAAGGTTGTGGTGAGAAGAAACAAAATGGGATTTTTATAGGATTGAATGATGTCATGTTCATTCCTAATCAATTTTTTCAAAATATTAGTAACAACATATACCTTAAACAGCGCTCGAACCCACCAAAGAAGATATCTATGTATTTTTCTAAGAGATTCAATATTGGAGACCATATAGAAAAGAAATCATGATATCCAACATGTATGAAATGTGAAAGGAGGAAGCTATGAATATTTCTCAATAGAGATAAGAAATGTATTATGTGTTAGAAAAAAGGATATAAAGAAATGAATTTTCAGGTAAAAATGAATAATACAATCCAAGGGAATAAAAATGATCCTAATAATCAATTTTTAGTAATTTCAAATAAATGTAAAGTACCTGGGAAATACAGGTTTCAATAACGTATTATATAAGATAACCTATGGACCAAGTAAAGACTTATATGGAAATAAATGAATAGTGTATTTGTGTATTGTGGTTATATTGACTTTACTAGTTAAAATGATGTTTAGTAATAGGTGTTATTTCAATGAAATACATCATATTTGTTTTGTAATGCATATGGTTTTATAAAAAGGAAAACCCACACACTGGGTGACAACCCTCCATGTTCATAAAGTTCATAGAGGCTGAACACACAATCAAAGGGAAGTAAGGGTGCAACCTCTATCAGTATCCTACATGAAGTCCTAGTTATCATGAGTTTTTTAAATTAAAACATATAATGGATAAATAGTATTTTTATTTAAGGGAATTTTTTTATCAAATAGATTACATTGGGATTGTAAAATCGATCTAGTGATTAACTCATTAATGTTATTTTGGAATTAAATGAAACAAATTTAAATGTATATGATTTTGGTAAATATAAATTTTTTCAGAAAAAATACTAACTTTTATTTTGGTTCAAATATGCATTTATTTTAGACTTATGGTGATCCACGTTATTTATGGAAACAGTTAGAATAACATGAATATTCTGTGATTGGAGAAATTAATTTTTTTTATAATAAATTACAGTTCTCAATGTCATTTTGAAGACTATATGAACAACTCCTTCTGATTTTGGGCTTGTAGTATAGAATATTTTTTTGAATAATGGTTGTAATTTGTAAAATGATATATGATTACCTTTGAGTTTTACATTTGTTGTTTGGAGATTAATATTATTTTTCATATAAAGGTGAATTATTGTATCTTAACCTGATCATTTTAGATTTGGTTAATGTATAAAGACAAGTGGAATAGATAATTATAATTTTTTGTGACATTTGATCCCTAGAAGATGACTCAAATTCATAATGCATGAAAAATTCACCTTGAATGTTCATTTCCGGGTACAAGGTATAAAGTAAAATTAGATTGAAGCATATCAAAAGGATGATATTAATATTATGAAATGGAAAGTAATCATGTATGTTTAATTTCTCAAGTTCTTATCATGATATTAAATGAATCCCTCAACTCTAGAAAAATGATTTTGAATCATAAAAGTCATCTGTTAACATTACATATTAGTAGATCAATGGTATTTTAATTGATCACAATATTTGTGGTCTTATAATGATTAACATTATAATGAAAATGTATCCATCAGAACATGATGGTTAGATTATTATTCAATGTCTATATTTTCACTACTCATTAATGTTTTCCTATTAGAATGAACAGTTTTTTAGTAGCCTATGAACTTATATTTACCACTAACTCATAGGTTTTTTTATTAAAGCTATTTTTTATTTTGGTTTCCCTCAATGGAATTTTCAAGTTCTATTTGTTACCTTTTTAAGTTCAATTTCAAATTGTGAAGTCATATTTTATTGAATCAGGTGGGAATGTGACAACACAAGGATATAGAAATAAATAAAATATAAAATCAAATTCATGTAACACAAAGACTCCGCAATAAAACACAATAATATTATAATTATTTAAAAAAGATAATTATAACCTATCCGTTAAACATAGTAATACAAATAGTAATAACTACTATTAAATTTTATTTATAATGGTTCCACATAGACAAATTTATAATTAAATGTTTATTTTTTAGAAAAAAAATACTTTTTTAATTTTGAATTTCATAATTTATTTAGGTTGAATATTTAGTATTTTCTGAGAAATTACATTTTTTGATGAATAGTTAAAAATGTTGCATTGTTGTTAAAAAAATGTTTTTAGTTTAAATAATTATTATAATTTGAATAGATTATGAATTTCACAATATATCAATTGTACATATATTAATGCAATGTGGATCTTAGAAATAATTGTTTTTTATTGAAATTAGATATATAAACTTATTGATCCTTTGAATGTTCTTTTTACCCACAATCTTACCAAATTTGCTGGATTGGCATTAAACCTAATTTTTCTACTTTTGTGAATTGAATTTAGAAAATCATATATACACATTTTCAATCGGTAATGTATTTAGAATCTGATATGATCTACTTAATTTTTTGGTGAATATTAACTTGGCACTTTGGAATAGTAATGTACCCTTATGAATAGAAATATGACTGTTATAAATAGTAATTCGGGAAAATGAACATAAACCAAAATCATGAATGTATAAATAAATTTTAGGAACCTTATAAATGAATTTATGATATATTTATATCATCATATATGTAAATGAGTATTTTAAAAAAATGTTATTAATTAAGTGTTGGTATTTTGTGGGTAATAAATATTTAATTATAATTTTATAATTAATAAATATATTTAAATGATAAATCATTTTCATAAAATGAATTCACAAATAAATATTTTTTTCCTTTGATTTTATAATAATTTAATGTGATCTTAGTTAATGTTTTAGGGTATTATAAAATCAATTATAATTTTAAAATAATTATTTTTAGAGTAAATGCAGATTTTAATTAAAAATTAAATTTCACATATTTATAAAACTATTTTAATAATATGGAGTTCATTTTTTATTTATTCATCTCAGTAAATTTTTAGAGTTAATTATTGATATTCCTCTAAAAATACAAGAATTTTTTGTGAATATTTAATTAGGATAATTTACGATAATTTCTTAATACATAAATTATAGAGTAATGGATGATGTTTCCATGATATAAGAACTATTAGTTCAAAATATCAGGCACTAATTACTATATTTAGTCACAATAATCAACACATAATCATTACTTATGCAATATAATAAAATAATGAATACAAATTGAGAAATCACCCCACTTCTCCACTATAAAAACCACCCCTCACCCCCTCTTCTCATCAAACATCTAAGCCTATAAACATATAAAAATTCTTCCCACTATAGTATTCCCAACTTATTCCCCCACAACCAAGAGCTCTTGGTCTTCCCAAAATCCCAAATCCCCTTTCCATGAGGTGGTTCTTGAGGAGGATAGTTCAAGAAGTAAATCCTCTTCCTTTATCATTTAATTACAATATTTTTCTTATCCTCCCATCACCTATTCTGTCCAAGTGATCATGATAAATATAGTATATTATCTATACAAGAATGATATAATTTTTATTAATGATCCATCATCAATATCTTTACATTGTCTTTTTTTAAATGAAATCATAGTCCAGGAGGTAACGATTTATAACCTTCGTGGACGAAGAGAATTCAATAATGAATTCCTCCTTAAAGGCTAGTAATGAAACCATTTTTATGGTTGAAAATGATTATAAAATATTTATTATATCCTATTTAATCTTCTAGTACCATTATATGTACATTATATTAAATAATAGAAACAAAACTAGTTTGTTGTGATTGAAAACCCGTAAAAATCAAGATCAATGGTTATCATTAACAATATATCTAATGATTCATCCTAATACATGAAAAAAAACATAATACCAATTACACTTATTTTTTTATTAATTTTATTTAATTCCAATTATGTATAATTATAAACATTTTACATGAATTCCATTACTTATAAATAATCGAACTAATAATGAAAACCAAGAAAACGAATGCTCCCGAATAATGAAATAAACACTATCACTCATCAATAAGGCCACAAATGAACTTTATAAAAAAATAATGAATAAAATACATATATATAAGGTTCTTAATTAAATAATTTATGTATTTAATTTTTTTATATAGGATGTTAAGGTCAAGTGTAGACCGAATTTGGACATAAAGTAAGTGTTTTCTAATCTCACATCAATTTTTGTGATATATTCCATATTCAACACAATTTCTTGTGTTTGGTATATGTATAATGATAATTGATGTATAATGTCTTGAATATATTTATTTTCATCTTATTAAATGTATCATTTTATGATTATTGGTTTTGGGGCATATTATTCGATAGATTACAAACTTATAAGGGATTCTACCCGAACCCCTATTTTTCCTTCGAGTTACTCTTTCACTACCTTTAATCAAATTTAATTCTTCATTATTTTGGTATATTTATCATAATATATTATTATATGTTCCAAAATAATATATCTAGAATATACCATCTTTCTTGGCTGTGGATATACATTTTTTAAAACGGTTCCCTTCTCACTTCTTCCTGATAAATAATCCCCATTCAAGGGAACTTCTTGAATTGTTACCCATTTTTATTTGCACTATATAATCTATTTTAAGACATAATTAATTTATCTAGAATAAAATATTTTATCATGAAAAAAAATCATGGTTCACTTTTTTTATTAAAACAAACATATCTTTCCTCTTTTAAATCTCTATAATATTTTTCATAAACCACAATTAAATGTTTTATTTCTAATGATTCATAAAAAAATTACATGATTTCACTTTAGTAGGAAATAATTTATGCCTCAAATATTATATAAATTAACTAAAATTTTCATTTAGAGGATGTACATGTTTAATATATTATTTTATGACAAATACAAATTATTTTCCAAAATAAATCATCTTTCCATTGTAAAAAGAGGTTTTATCATATCACTTTTACTAATGTGAGGTATATGACTTATCCACCACTTATTCCATGATTTTTTAGTTTATGTACTTCTATTTGTTATATCATAGAGATATTCTCCTTATTTTCGTTTTATTATAATAAATATTGATGTTAAAGTTTTGAAGTGGTATGGGACACATTGAAATGTTTAAAGAATAATTTTGTTGAGGATGTTTCATTGGTATATCCATCTATATCGACCTCCATTGTTGAATATAGTACCTAATTGATGTTAATATCTTATGATACCTTCTAGAATATTTTTTGGAATAATTTTTGGTCAATTTCACTATCGATTTGTTATTTGATACCATTCATAGATTATGTTTGATGTTTTCACATTCTGTATTACTATTTTTCAATATGAATATTTATTTTCTTTAGGTTTAACAATTTAATATTATGAATATATTTTCCATAGTAAGTGATTGTTGGGACCTTCTATAGCCCTTATATTCATAGGTAGGTCTCATGGGGGAAAATAAATTGGTTATCCAGCGAGTCTTAACCCATGTATTTTCAAACGTCTTGGCTGAGGCATTGATGGAATGTTCATGTTGTCCTAAAATATACATTACCTCATTATAAAATAAGTAATTGATAGTATGTCTGTTTATTCTACTAGTAGAATATCAATGGTAATGTTTTATTATGACGTTATTTATTCATCTTTTATTCCTTCCATATTATTCTCAAGTGTGTTTTTTATAAGGCCCCAACCTTAAACCTTACTTAATCTTGAGTTATTCCAAGATTACACATTGAGAATCTTTTCGGGTTTAGAGTTTTAGAGAATTAGATCATAAAACATGCATTACATTCCACATATAAACAAAGTGGTTACATAAAGATAGTATTATTCATTCCCATCAATGGAAACATATTTAAAATAAAACATTGATTCTTTCTTGACACTTCCTTGACACTATCATCATATCATATACCTTTCCCTTGACCTGTGAAAAACATTTCAAAAAAAATGGGATGAGCATAAAAAGCTCAGTAAGGGATATAAAAATATATGGAAAGGAAACATGGGTACATATATACATAAGAATGAAATCATACTTTACCCATAAAACATAAGCACTTTAACATACCTCATAAAATCATGAATAAATCATAGAAATCATAAGACATAAAGGTAACTTGAGAAATTCATAACATTCTTACGTAGGGAGTAACCCTCTTGGTTACGTTTGGAATACCCATCACAGTATATTCCCTAAATCTCTTTGGAGAAACCTTAACGTTTCACTCCTTCGCATTACCCAATGCATTGGAGAGCTTTATCGGGCTCACCCGCCCTTAGTTTATCACAGAACCACCCGTCTTCATAATAATGCCCAAGAACCTCAACATAATCGTATCACATAAAACATGCATATAGGAAACATAACATTTCCACCTTTCAATCACAAGATATAAATACATCACATTGATATAAAAACATTATGAAAACCATTTTCAATACCAAAACAAAATAAAATTAAAACATGGTATTTATTTTTCTTTTAAAAAAAGGTATGGCTTGTAGAGGAAGTTGAAACTCAAATAATGGTCACGGCGGCGGAGAAGTCGTTGTCGCCACATACGTACGACAAAAACATTCCCTTTTCTCATTTAGTAAAACACTTCGTATAAAAAATATTATTTTTGGAAAAACGTAAAAGTCAAAGGGGTTTATACACCGTATAAAAGAAGGTTTTGTATAAAACAAAATATGCCTCAATGAAAGGAGATTGAGACGAAGTCCCATACCTTGGGTCTAACTTGACTCGGTCGTTCTTTAATCTCCTGAATAATAAACTTGAGTTAATTTCTACTTGTTTAAGAACCTTTTTAAAGTTCATTATTTCTTTTATATCACTTATTTCCATGTCATGAACACTATGTAATTATTTAAGTTAATAACGGTCGTTTTAACGATCATTGGTACTTGAGTCAAAAATAAGCCCTTTATAATTACAAGTTGTTCATGTATCCATTATATCCATAATGGAATTCATGATGTAGATATCATATATTTCATATATATCCAGTAAATTCATGAATTTATAATATTACATAATCATTTAGAGGTAAGAAATGAAATGCACCATTCATGGAGACGGTAAGCCGTACGTACGCATGAACGCTACTTTCATTTCTATTTCGTATTTTCTAGAATGGAATCATAATGATATAAAGGTATATTATAATTCCAGTGTAATATCATATATAATATCATAACTTCATCCTTTATACGTCCCACATATGGTATTTTACGAATCAAATCACTTTGAGGGGGCGGTAGTCCGCACTTCCTTAAATGAAGATATCGCGTTTACCCATAATGGAAACCATAAAGGTATGCCCAAAATGAAAAATAAAGAAGATTAAAGAAAAACATAAACATATTATATATCATATATAAATATAGTGACATCTTAATGGACACCTTTGAAGGTGTTAAAAGATTGTTGAACAATCATCGTTTCGGGAGGCATAAATTCACCATCCACGGAAACAGTATGTCCTTTAACCATTAGATGTAGGTGTGTGTAAGTTTTTCTCGAATACTTATTATAACAACATCCTAGTATATTTAATATACTGGATTTGTTACAAAAGAAATGAATAAAAAGAGTTTAGGGGGTTGGAGAAGAAAAATAAAACAAAAGGACTCAAATGAATACATTACCTTAAAATCGGGTAACTCCCTTTGGTTTGAGCTCAAAGGCTTCCTTGGGAAGACTTCTTCACAAAGTGAGGCTTCAAGGAGTAAGAGAGGGAAGTGGAGAGACAAAATAGTCAGGGGTGGCCGAGCCAAAGGCTTTGGAAGTGTGGGTAAGGAGGTAGAGGTGGGGGTCTTTTATAAGAGGAGAGGAGGGGCACTCTTGGAAAGTAAAGAAATGTTACTTTATTTGAAAATGATTTTCGGATCCAAAAGGTCCCACATTGATCTAATTTGAGGCTAACGTGATAAGGGTTTGAAATATACCCACCCAATAGGTTTTGGACATGTTTAGGTCTTAGATTTTACATTATCTTTTTATTTTATTTAAATCGTCAAATAATGAGGTCATCGCTACACCATTATGATGTCATAGATAATTTAATTTATTTAATGTCTAAAAATTATAAAAAAAATACTATTATGTATAAAATATTATTATCTTTCCAATGAATATTTATAGTCCAAAATATAATTTATTTAGACAAAATTAAAAATATTTTACTTAGGTGATACATTCTTTGTTACATTTAACATTCTTTAAAAAATAAAAAGATAAAAAGTCACTTTCTCACAAAAGTGATTTCATGGGGCCCCCAAGTTTTTCACAAGGCATCACATGGTCGGCCATGAGACAACCAGTATCCTTAAGACACATTTTGGTGTCATTTTTCATTATTATGTTATTATTTTATTATCCTTAACTACCAGATTACTCATTAATCAAGATAATTAAAGATAATTACCGTCGTTACTATTCATAATGTCCAAAAACAAAAGAGTCTTAATTACATAATTTGGACATTCTGATTCCAAATATGTAATCCATTTTACCAAATTCCAAACACATAAATTGCAATAATTTATTTAAAAATAATTTGCGTTGTCAAAACAAATAGCGGGGTTGTTTTAAACAATATCTATGAAAAGTTTGGCATTAGTTTATGACTAATTTTAAAGTTAAATTAATCCTAATGACCACCATTGGCTTAAATGGTAAAAATATATTCATATTACACTTTAATACCAATTAAAAATATAATCTACCCATATAATTAAATTAAATGAAAAAGCAGTTTTGATGTAAAATGCAGTATTTTTCACTATTCCTTAAAAAATGGACATTGTCAGAAAAATACCAAAAATTTATCCAATGTAAATTTCAATGTCCAAATCATAATGAATATGTTTATTTTGAAAAATATAGATTATAAAATTGTCAAAAAATTTATTTAAAAAGGGTTTTCCATCAAAAGGCAGTAAAACAATCTTTTAAGAATATTAGTGTATTCCATGCTTAAGATTGGATTTATTTTCATTTTAAGACTCTAAAACACTATATAATTCATTAATAGACATAGATAAAAATATCTATTATTCATTACTTACTTGGGATGTTACATCCTTCCCCCCTTTAGAAAATTTCTTCCCCGCAATTTATTTACATATCAAATAAATGGGGGTACTTATCCCTCATTGCATTTTCATATTCCCATGTTGCCTCTTCCATCATGTGGTTTTTCCACAAAACCTTTACCTGATTAATCAACTTATTCCATAACACTTGCTCCCTGTGGTCAAGAATCTGGACTGATTGTTCCTCATAAGATAGGTTCTCTTCGAGCTGAACTACCTTTGGACTCAAAACATGAGATGGATCTGGCATGTACTTTCTCAGCAT
Source organism: Viscum album (assembly GCA_963277665.1). Taxonomy (NCBI): domain Eukaryota; kingdom Viridiplantae; phylum Streptophyta; class Magnoliopsida; order Santalales; family Viscaceae; genus Viscum; species Viscum album. The sequence continues at coordinate 1,174,554,095 of OY728156.1, forward strand.
CGAAACATGAAAAACATTGTGTACCGGAGATAAACTCGGAGGTAAAGCCACTCAGTAAGCAACTGATCCAACTCTCTCCAGAATTTCATATGGTCCAATAAACCTTGTACTTAGCTTTTTTTTCTTATCAAATCGCATCACACTTTTCCATGGTGATACTTTGAGAAAAACATGATCACCTACCTCAAAAATGAGATCCTTCCTCCTGTTGTCGGCATAACTTTTCTGCCTACTCTGAGTTATTCCCATGTGTTTCTGTATCATCTGAACTTTTTCTACCAACTCTTCTACCAATTATGGTCCCATCAACTTCCTTTCACCCACTTCATCCCAGAAAGCTGGAGTTCGACACCGCTTCCCATATAATGCCTCAAATGGTGCCATCTGTATACTGGAATGAAAACTGTTATTATATGAAAATTCAACCAAAGTAAGATGTTGGTCCCAACTTCCCTGATAATCTATCGAACAAGCTCATATCATATCCTCCAAGGTCTGAATTGTTTTTTCTGACTGCCCATCTAATTGAGGATGAAAAGCTGTACTAAAATTTAATTCAGTACCCAACTACTTCTGAAGGCCTTTCCAAAAGATAGAAGTGAACTTGGGATCACAGTCAGATACAATGGAGAGAGGAACTCTATGTAACCTGACTATCTCTTTAAGATACAAACGGGAAAGTTGATCTAGGGAAAAAGTATCTCGTATAGCAAGGAAATGAGTAGATTTGGTCAAGCGATCAACAATAACCCAGATTGCATTATTACCTCGAGATGTCTTCGGTAATCCCACAACAAATTCCATGGATATATTCTCCCATTTCCACTCTGGCACTGGTAAAGGCTGAATCATACCTTTCGGTAACTGCCACTCTGCTTTAACGTGCTGACAAGTCAAACACTTCATAGTAAAATCAGCAATATCTCATTTCATTCCATCCCACAAGTAATACTCCCGAAGATCTCTATACATCTTAGTACTGCCTGGATGAACTGAAAATGGAGAACTATGAGCTTCACATAACAACTCTCTCTTCAACTGTGAATCACAAGGCACACACAATCTCATCCCAAATCTCAAAACGCAATCATTATCAATGTTGAATTCATGAAACTTTTCTTTCTGAACCAGCTCTACCTTTTTCTGCAACTCACTGTCTTTCTTCTGTGCTTGCTTGATTCTATCTGATAGAGATGATCTCACTAATACCTGAAACAAAATAGAAGAACATTCTACACCAACAACTTCTATGCCAAAGTTCATCAAATCCTTAACCAAAGGATCGCGTTCCAAACGCAACATTGCTAATGAAGCATTACTTTTTCGACTCAAAGCATCAGCCACTTTATTTGCTTTTCCTGGATGGTAATGAATTGTACAATCATAATCCTTGATTAATTCCAGCCATCTCCTCTATCTCATGTTTAACTCTTTCTGAGTGAATATATACTTTAAACTTTTGTGATCATTATATATTTCACACTTTACTCCATACAAATGATGCCTCCAAATTTTTAAAGCGAAAACAACAACAGCTAATTCCAAATCATGTGTAGGGTAATTTACCTCATGAGTTTTCAATTGTCGTGAAGCATAAGCAATTACCTGATCATTCTGCATTAGGACGCAACCAAGTCCTTTCAATGAAGAATAACTGTATATAACAAACTCACCATTCCTGGAAGGTAGTTCCAAAACTGGAGCATTCACCAATCTTCTTTTCAATTCTTGAAAACAATAATCACATTCTTTTGTCCAGATAAACTTAACACCCTTCTGAGTTAGCTTAGTCATTGGACTAGATAACTGTGAAAAATTTCTAATAAACCTTCGGTAATAGCCTGCCAAACCAAGGAAACTATGAATCTCTGTTACATTTGTGGGTCTTGGCCATTCTTCAACAACCTTTGTTTTTACAGGATCAACAGTTATCCCATCTTTAGAAACAATGTGACCAAGGAAAGAAATTTGTTGCAACCAAAACTCACAGTTGCTGAATTTTCCATACAGTTTCTTTTATTTTAAGGTTTTCAAGATAACCCTTAAATGTCTTTCATGCTCCTCTTTACTTTTAGAAAACACCAAAATATCATCAATGAAAACCACCCCAAACTTATCCAAGAACTCAGGGAAAATTCTATTCATTAAGTCCATGAATATAGCAGGTTCATTGGTTAGCCCAAAAGTCATTACTACAAATTCATAATGGCCATATCTTGTACGAAACGCAGTCTTCAGAACATCTTCTTCTTTTACCTTCAGCTGATGGTACCCTGATCTCAGGTCAATCTTTGAAAAATACTGATCTCCCTGGAGCTGATCAAACAAATCATCGATATGAGGCAAAGGATATTTGTTCTTAACAGTGATATTATTCAAGGCCCTATAATCAATGAAAAGTCTCATACAACCATATTTCTTTTTAACAAACAAGACAGGAGCACCCCATGGTGATGTGCTAGGTCGAATGAAACCTTTATCTAATAACTCCTACAATTGTTTCTTTAACTCTAAAAGTTCAACTTGATCCACTCGGTAAGGGGGTTTTGAAATTGGCTTAGCATCAGGAACTAAGTAAACAGTAAATTCAACTTCCCGATCTGGTATTATTTCATGAAACTCATCAGGAAAAACATCAGGATACTCATTTACCACTGGCACATCATTAATCTGAACAGTTCCCTTGTTTTCAACAATATGTGCAAGGCAACATTCATTTCCATCTTTTACAAGTTTCTCGGCCTCTTGATATGTTATCAACATTAAGGGTTCATTCTTGTACACAAACTGAAAGTCATTCTGAAAAGAAACTTATTTATCTCTACAGTCAATCTTAGCATGGTAAATAGAGAGCCAATCCATACCCAGGATAACATCAAACTCTACTAGAGGTAGAACAATAATGTTTGCAAGTAGTTTCTTCCCACAGATAAGGATAGGAAGATTCTTATAAATTCTTTTTGCCTCAACATTTCCCCCAGGTGTTTTTACCACAAGTTCAAGAGTCATTTCTTGAGATGGTATTCCCATTTTACTAGAAAAGGTTTCAGAGATGAAAGAATGTGTAGACCCTGAATCAAACAACACACTGGCATAATCCGAAAAAACAAACAAAGTACCTGATACAACTTCATTTGATGGCCCGACATCTGCTGAAGTAGTTGCAAAGGATTTCACCACCCCTTTCTGCTTGTATTCTAACTGCTTCCCATCACTCAAGCTCTTTGTCAGACACTCGTTTTCATAGTGCCCCATCTCATTGCACTTAAAACGTTTCACTAACTGTAAATCAAATTTGGTCTTACCTTCACCTTGATCTTTTTCAGTGCAATCACGAGCCTTATGTCCCATATTACCACATCTATAGCACTTTATAGAATTCAGAAGACATTCCCCAGCATGCATTTTTCCACATTTATCACAAACTGGAAACTTAGTTTTCTTACTATCAGACTTTTTTGAAGAATTATTCCCTTTCTCCTGCCACCTTGGTCTCTTCTTCTGCTGGCTGTTATAGAACACTTGATCATTGGAAAACTCCATTTCCACCTTCTCAGCACATAGAACAAGATTTTCATAACTTTTAAACTCACGAGAAGATAATTCCCTTCGATATTTTGGCTTTAATCTTGAGTAAAAACGATTGATTTTACTATCAAGGTCTCGGATAAAATTTGGAGCATACCTTTCCAATCGAGTAAACCTTTCTTCATAGGCAGCCACTGAGTCTTCCTCTTGCCTCAATTCCAAGAATTGCTTTTCCATCCTAAGTCGAACAGCCTTAGGAAAATACTTCTCAAGAAACATACCTTTGAATTCATCCCAGTCAAGAGCATCAATCTCATCTACGTCCCTGATATTTTTAACCATAGACCACCACTGATCTGCCTCACCCTCCAAATGGTAAATAGCAAGACTAACCTTTTGATTGTCTGAACACCCCATGACATCGAAAATCTTCTCCAGTGATTTAATCCACCCTTCAGCTAACACAGGGCCAGATGATACTCTGAATGATGGGGGATGTTGCCTCATGAAATGTTCCACCACTGACATGTTCCTCTGCGGTTGATCTGGCTGATCTTGTGCATGGATACCACCACCATTTATCGCTTTAGTCAACTGCGCCATTACTGCAACAAACTGTTCAGTTACAATTCTGACCATCTCGGGATGCTGATTCGGAAGGTTATTTCCTTCTGTATGCCTTCCTAGCACTGCTTCCCTATTTCCTCTACGGAAAACCATTCTGAACAAACATGTCTTAGATGAAGAACCATGGTAATCTTCAAATGCTATATCATTTCAAAAAAAATATTTTTGGATAATCATTTAATATAATTCTAATGCCTAAAGTTATCTAAAACGACCTCTGATACCAACTATATGGCCTCAGCCTTAAAACATACTTAATCTTGAGTTATTACAAGATTACACATTGAGGATCTTTTCAGGTTTAGAGTTTTAGAGAATTAGATCATAAAACATGCATTACATTCCACATATAAACGAAGTGGTTACATAAAGATTGTATTATTCTTTCCCATCAATGGAAACATATTTAAAATAAAACATGGATTCTTTCTTGACACTTCCTTGACACTATCATCATATCATGTACCTTTCCTTTGACCTGTGAAAAACATTTCAAAAAAACTTGGGATGAGCATAAAAAGCTCAGTAAGGGATATAAAAATATATGGAAAGGAAACATGGGTATATATATACATAAGAATGAAATCATACTTTACCCATAAAACATAAGCACTTTAACATACCTCATCAAATCATGAATAAATCATAGAAATCATAAGACATAAAGGTAACTTGAGGCATTCATAACATTCTTACGTAGGGAGTAACCCTCTTGGTTACGTTTGGAATACCCGTCACAGTATATTCCCTAAATCTCTTTGGAGAAACCTTAACGTTTCACTCCTTCACGTTACCCAATGCATTGGAGAGATATATCGGGCTCACCCACCCTTAGATTATCACGGAACCACCCATCTTCATAATAATGCCCAAGAACCTCAACATAATCATATCACATAAAACATGCATATAGGAAACATAACATTTCTACCTTTCAATCACAAGATATCAATACATTACATTGATATATAAACATTATGAAAACCATTTTCAATAATGAAACTAAACAAAAGTAAAACATGGTATTTATTTTTCTTTTAAAAAAAAGGTATGGCTTGTAGAGGAAGCCGAAACTCAAATTATGGTCACAGTGGCAGAGAAGTCGTTGTCGCCGCATACGTACGTCAAAAATATTCCCTTTTGTCGTTTAGTAAAACGCTTCGTATAAAAAATATTCCTTTTGGATAAACGTAAAAGTCAAAGGGGTTAATACACCATATAAAAGAAGGTTTTTTATAAAACAAAATATGCCTCAATAAAAGGAGATTGAGACGAAGTCCCATACCTCAGGTCCGACTTGACTCGGTCGTTATTTAATCTCCTGAATAATAAACTTGAGTTAATTTCTACTTGTTTAAGAACCTTTTTCAAGTTCATTATTCCTTTTATATCACTTATTTCCATGTCATGAACACTATGTAATTTTTTAAGTTAATAACGGTCATTTTAACGATCATTGGTACTTGAGTCAAAAATAATCCCTTTATAATTACAAGTTGTTCATATATCCATTATATCCAGAATGGTATTAATGATGTAGATATCATATATTTCATATATATCCAGTACATTTATGCATTTATAATATTACATATTCATTTAGAGGTAAGAAATTAAATGCACCGTTCATGGAGACGGTAAGCAGTACGTATGCATGAATGCTACTTTCACTTCTATTTCGTATTTTATAGAATGGAATCATAATTATATAAAGGTATATTATAATTCCAGTGTAATATCATATGTAATATCATAACTCCATCCTTTATACGTCCCACACATGGTATTTAACGAATCAAATCACTTTGAGGAGGAGGTAGTCCGCACTTCCTTAAATGAAGATATCGCGATTACCCATAATGGAAACCATAAAGGTATGCCCAAAATGAAAAATACAGAAGATTAAGGAAAACATAAACATATTATATATCATATATAAATATAGTTACATCTTAATGGACACCTTTGAAGGTGTTAAAAGAATGTTGAACAATCATCATTTCGGGAGGCATAAATTCACCATCCACGGAAACAGTATGTCCTTTAACCATTAGATGTAGGTGTGTGTAACTATTGCTCGAATCCTTCTTATAACAACATCCTAGTATATTGAAGATACTGTAGTTGTTACAAAAGAAATGAATAAAAAGAGTTTAGGGGGTTGGAGAAGCAAAATAAAACAAAAGGACTCAAATGAATACATTACCTTAAAATCGGGTAACTCCCTTTGGTTTGAGCTCAAAGGCTTCCTTGGGAAGACTTCTGCCCAAAGTTAGGCTTCAAGGAGTAATATAGGTAAGTGGAGAGACAAAATGGGAAGGGGTTGGCCGAGCCAAAGGCTTTGTAAGTGTGGGTAAGGAGGTAGAGGTGGGGGCCTTTTATAAGAAGAGAGGAGGGGCACTCTTGGAAAGTAAAGAAATGTTACTTTATTTGAAAATGATTTTCGGACTCAAAAGGTCCCACATTGATATAATTCGAGGCTAAGGTGATAAGGGTTCGAAATATACCCACCCAATAGGTTTTGGACATGTGTAGTTCTTAGATTTTACATTATCTTTCCATTTTATTTAAATCGTCAAATAATGAGGTCATCGCTGCATCATTATGATGTAAAAAATAATTTAATTTATTTAATGTTTAAAAATTATAAAAAAAATACTATGATGTTTAAAATATTTTTATCTTTCCAAGGACTATTTATAGTCCAAAAGATCATTTATTTAGACAAAATTAAAAATATTTTACTTAGGATATACATTCTTTGTTACATTTAACATTCTTTAAAAAATAAAAAGATAAAAAGTCACTTTCTCACAAAAGTGATTTCATGGGGCCCCCAAGCTTGGCACAAGGAATACCATGGTCGGCCATGAGACAACCAGTAGACTTAGGACACATTTTGGTGTCATTTTTTATTATTATGATATTATTTTATTATCCTTAACTACCCGATTACTCATTAATCAAGATAACTAAAGATAATTACCGTCGTTACTATTCATAATGTCCAAAAAAAAGTGTCTTAATTACATAATTTGGAAATTATTATTCCACATATGTAATCAATTTTACCAAATTCCAAACACATAAATTGCAATAATTTATTTAAAAATAATTCCCGTTGTCAAAACAAATAGCGGGTTTTTTTGAAACAATATCTATGAAAAGCTTGGCATTAGTTTATGACCAATTTCAAAGTGAAATTAATCCTAATGACCACCATTGGATTAAATGGTAAAAATATATTCATATTACACTTAAGACCAATTATAAATATAATCTAACCATATAATTAAATTAAATGAAAAAGCAGTTTTGATGTAAAATGCAGTATTTTTCACTATTCATTAAAAAATGAACATTGTCAGAAAAATACCAAAAATTTATCCAATGTAAATTTCAATGTCCCAATCATAATGAATATGTTTATTTTGACAAATATAGATTATAAAATTTTCAAAAGTTTTATTTAAAAAGGTTTTTCCATCAAAAGGCAGTAAAACAATCTTTTAAGAATATTTGTGTATTCCATGCTTAAGATTGGATTTATTTTCATTTTAAGCCTCTAAAACACTATCTAATTCATTAATAGACATAGATAAAAATATCTATTATTCATTAATTACTTGGTATGTTACATCTTTAAAGTCCTTTGTACTTTTTGTTATTCACAATGACATATTTTTAATGATTATGTTATATTACATACCCTTAATTAGTCTCATATCTCACCAATTTCTTATGATTATTTTCCCTAAGGTATGAAGTAGAAAACAATGAATAATATTTCAAGGATGCAGTTCATTTTATTTTATATTGTATCATGTTTTATTTAGTTTTATGAATTTATTACGGATACTAAGAATGTAATCTAGTCTCCCAATACATGTAAAAAAATAATTACTTTGTAATTTGATTCCTTATAATCGTTCCAATGTAATAAAATAATGTACCAACTCCTGGTTTATATGGTCGTAGTGTTACATGGATCCACCATATTTCAAATATATGGGATGGATTCTTGATATTACCTGAACAAATGTTCAAAACCATTATTTTGGAACATTGATTCCACTAAACATGTAATAAGATGAAAAATTTGTTGCATTCCATCCCCAATGTACCTGAAATGGATCATCTATTCTGGAGGGATCCTTCTCCATGTGCACATGCAATAAGAGTTAGTGAAACTTCTCTATGATAGGGGATTACATCCTTATGTGAATCAATAATATAACCTTGGATTCTATAAATAATTTTCCTGACCTCACACGATCAATCAATTCACTGATCAGTAAAATGTAGACTATTTACCATAATGATAAGAATCTGAAAATATGTCTAATTGTTGGTGAATCAGACATGACTATTTATTCCAATTTGATGTACCATCCATGTTCTATTGTGTGAAAGAATATTCTATGAATCCATTACTTACCCATTGCAGAACATACCATGAGATGTTTCCATGTCCCCCCCCCCCCCTCAGGATCCTAAAATATATTCTTCCATGCTTCTGAATAGACATCCCCCCTTGGTAGAGGGTCATATTTGTTGAAATCACAACATATCTTCAACTTATCATGATCCAAATTATATGTCCTTTTTGAATTATAAAATGTGAATTTTGGCGGGATAAACACATCATACATTAATTCTTGGATAGAATCATAGATGATCTTATAAACATCACTTAAATTGGTTTGAATTCCATCATGCATCATATGAAAGATGATGGTATATAAGATCCATCATCTTAGAAAATTAGAAATAATGTATGGGTTCTTGTATACATATTTCTTGGACACCCGTAAAATATTATAAATTTCAACCTCCTTTAGATATATTCTAAAATTCCCTTAGTTCTGGCATACCTAGTACACCCACATCCACTTGTGTCTAACATACCCTCAAGGTTGAACATCCATGATACAATTCCATCCTTTAGATAAGTATTTCATAGGGGAAAATAATATGGATGAGTGATTATTCAAATTTATTTCCGGATTATGAGACCTAAAATATAGTACTCAGTTGCTCTAATGCATGAAACAAGTTGGTGGTGATGTTACCATGTCGATGTAAATATTCTTGGTAGAGGCAGTGACCATGGTGAAGTTCAGATATTTTTCAAACCATGAATGAGTGAGATAATTCATTATCTTTAGAATAATGATGTAATTCTGAATCATGTGACCCTATAGTGGTATATATTTACTCTCAATGTACTCATGATGATTCTTTTTTAAATGATTCACTATTTTCATGAGAGTAGTGTCACATAGATTATAATAATAAAACCAAACGACATCCATCATATCATTGATATGGTTATTAGCCTATTTATTGGATGATATAGATTTGTGACAATCCATTGTGAATATGACAGTAAGATCATATAATTTTATTAGAGATAAAAGTATTGGATTTGATGAAATTACAAAATTTTCAAATTTTCAAATTTTGTGACCACACTTAGGTCACTCATCCATGTGACCTCATGTAGGTTACTTACCAACATTACCTTATGCAAGTTAGTCTCCCATGTGACCTCATGTAAGTCACTCCCCGATTTCCATGAGTATCACAAATGAATTCATAGCTAATATATATGAATGAATCATTATAAGATATCATGTCTGAAAGACTAGCCCTAAGAGAGAAGTCGTGTGAGGGAGCGAGGATGAACTACTAGATAATATGATGAAATTCATAGACATAGGGACACCTATCTGGATAACTTGTATGATGAAACTACATAAACTACCTATTCTACATGACTAAATGGGTCTCACTTACACTTATCACTTTTGTCATACTGAATTCATAATACTTCTCAAGTCAAATCATGAACGGACAAAAATGTAATTAGTCCAGGAAATGAATGATCCATAAAATTTCATGATCATATACCTCAGGATAAAAAAATATTTTTCAATCAGATCCAGTCCAAAGGGGTGGATTTGGTTGACACTCTTCATAAATTATGAATTGGGTGTTTAAAAAGGAAATTCTTCACAAAAATGAGTATTGAAGGGTATCTAGGATGAACATGTTCTCCTAGGAGATTCAAAAAAAAGGAAAAAAACTAGTGTCACATGTAGGTATATCATGCGTTACAGTGGAACCACTTCAGACTAGCATGTGTCCCATTTCCACCACTTTTCACCAGATAATAAAACCTAGGAGAGCTTCTCAAGTCACATCGGTGTGATGATCGGCACCAAACATTTACGTGGTTACTAGTGTGGAACACCTAATTGATGATTGAAACTAACAACCTGAATGAGATACCTTATTCTATTGCAGTCTGAAGACTGACTATAAGTAGGACCCTTGATTTAATCTTTTTGAATGGATAGATGATTATAAGAATCTTTTATGCTCTATTTCCCCCTGTCCATTTACGAGTCCCTCAAAATAACCAAAGTTGCTCTCAAAAACCCAATAAAAGGCCAAATTAATGGTAATAGTAGGGTTAATATCCTCCAGTGTGTGAAACACAATACACCTAAATAGGTATCAACTTTCCCTAGCTTATAGGAATTATATTGAAGGTCTTATCCCAAACTCAAGACAAGGGAGAGACACCTGAGGAACCATTGTATCCTATAGGAAGGCCTCAACAAATATTTTCTAAAAATCATCCCATCATCATAAATTCTACTCTAACTTATGTTTCCAACCTTGTTTCACTCAATTTTCATCCAACTAGGTCTTCCCTCCATAAGACCTCTTCATCCCGCCCAGGCCTTGCCTGTATGGGATTTATTCTGCGTCTATAGGCCTTACCTGTGTGAGCCACCTATAATACCTACATGATATCACTCATGGTGGGGATTCTATTACTTTAAATCCATCATCTATGGGGGGAAAATCTAATACCTCTCCCATATCCTCTAGATAAGAGTGATCATATCAAAGGGCCCATCTATGTTCCCTCTTGATCGAAAATTCACTTGGTAAATGATATCATATTATTAAATGATGTCTTTAATAGATATTGTAAAATATTAAAAGGAAGATCAAAAAAGATATTTATATTTTTAATGAACCACACTAACTATAAATAAATAATATAGTGGAACTACGAGGTTGATCCCACATAGACTGAGGACTGCAATGATGGAAACTAATTACCAATGGTTGGGTCATCCAATTTTTGATATTATTTTATTTAAACAATGTATCATGGGTTTACTTAATATTACAAAAAATGGGAACAGGTTTAACTTTACTTTTTATGAAAAAGATGATCTAAAATATATTTTGGATACACCTATGAATTATATAACAATGTAGTGGAATGGTCACCAATGTATCTTGCTCTGACCACTTGGATCTACCTATATTGGAAACGTCTACCTTGTCTAGATATATTTAATAACTTAATTGTATGATTCTTATATTCTATGAATAATGAAACACATGATATTGGTCTTATATTTTCTTGATCTAATTAGGTCAATAATCCTCTGATTGTACCTCTGACAGTCAAGGTAGTTGAAAAATATTGAGATTAAAAATTATTTTTTTCTTAATTACAATACATTAGATTTCCATATTTTTATTCAAACATTAATTATGTTTAAATACAAAGTTACACTCATACCCTAAACCTTGTATGATTATCCAATCATGATGGAATTAGATAAATGTAGGGAAACAATAAACAAGTTTGACATGGTAAATAATAAAATTAATTTGAAGTAATCTAGAAATGAAACTGTGATAAATAAATTTAAAACAAAAATGAATGAATGAAAATTGAAATCCACATTGGTAGATTAGTTTTGAGTAGAAAATGGAATTGGATTTAATATATGGAAAAAATATCTCAATGAAAGATTCCTAGAATTGGAATCAGAGAAAAAAGAATGAATAAAATAATAAAATAAAGCAATGGAAAAAAACTATAAATAAAGCAGTAATGAATCAAATAAGAACAATGGAAAAAGTTTTTAGGAATCAATTTTCTATATCGATTGGTGGGTTTCAAAATAATTATATATCCACATTGTACATGGAATGTATATGTTTCACACTATGTAACTCTATTCTATGGCTTCATCATCGATACATTCTCATTGTGTAATTGGATATCACATCGTGTACATAAAACCTACAATAATCCTTGAATATTTTGGATCTATTTGATTTCATGGATAGTATATTTTGTGAGATTAAAAATACATAAATTTCAAATTGTGTGCTGATCTCACATCATGTATCTCATCATGATTAAAATTTATGTCTTTCATGATGTGTAATATGGATTCATGTCATTTAATTGGTTCACATCTTTCACATTGTCTTCATGGTCTTGCTATTGGCTAGTAGGTGTATAATAATCAATGAATACAAATTATTTACTTTGGATTCATGAAATGTATCTTTGTAGAGATTGAGGTTTTATCATCATTTTTCATTATTGTGGTGAGATGCAATGTGGATCGGTGGTAAGATACATTCCAGTCCTTATTTTCCTTGCTTCCCTTCAAATTTATCAACATGTTAGTCCTACCAAAATAATAAAAACAATAAAATGAACATTACTAATGTATATCACATTAAATCAATCATAATTTAATTAAAATTAATATAAAAACATGAATATATAGATGAAAAATATAGATTTTAAATAACACCAAACTCAAACATTTTTTCTTCATCAAGAAAAACATCAACATTGAAACACAAATGGTCCATACGTTAACAATGGATTTTTCAAATAATTATTCCATTAAAACAAATTTCAACATAATATTATAAAATAAAAAAGGTTTCAAAAATAATACATCATTTATAATTTCCATTTTATGTAATTTCACCTTTTTTTGTTACAAATTTCATCCTTTTATTAATAGCCATGGAGTCTCTGATTTATATAACTGTGAAATTTCTTTAAATCACTCATGGTACCAATTATAATTTAGTTATTATCATAATGCATGTACATGCTCCTAACCATAAGCATGGATTTAATATACTTTATCCACCCTATAATGAATACTATCACAATTAACCATGAGTTATTTCAATGTAGTATCAAATGTTTTTTGAGGGTGTGGTTATGCGGGTATTAAATGTTTAAAATAATTAATGCTCAAAAAATAGGATATACTCACATGTTTAATTTTTGATATTCAAAACATTTTCATAGTAAAATTTTATCACTAAAATGTAATTTCATATCACACACCCCAATGAGTATAATAAATCCTCACCAATGATAAAATAATGATAAAAATTAACCATCTCTTGTGGTTTTTTCTTCTTTTACGTTTTTTGATTTTTTTAATCGGGATAAGTCTAACATCAACCAACTGACCATAAATTTTTATGAGGTCATCAGTATAGATGTTTTAATTTTTAAAACCCAAAGGAACAACCCAATTTTTATTTCATTTTTTATCACCATTATTCTAATCCACCTATCGTCACCACGTAACCACATATGATAAGAATAATCAATCTATTATTTGTAATGTTTTATTCTCACAGGCTACAAAATATTTTTTTGTACATAAAGAGGGATAATAAATAAATTACATTGAATTTAAATATAAAAATTCCCAAAAAACACAATGGAATTATAGTACAGTCTTTTCTCAAGATAAAATACCCCAACTCCACCATGAAGACCCCCTCACTTGTTCTCATTAAATTGAATACGAAGTAAAATACAAAGATCATGGTGTGAATGGAAACTCGAATCAAGTAAAATTTATCAATCAAAACTAGGTCATCTATGGTTTCTCATTGATAGGAAGGATTAACATATAGGTGGGTCTTAATAAAAATGGTCTAACTAATATAATGAATTGATCATTTCATGAGTGAATTGTTCTAGTCATTATTTTTAAAAGATATTAACAGTTGTTTTGGTATTAGTACATGACCAATTTTTCTATCAAGTGATATTCTGAGAAAAACAAATAATATTTATCCCAGAATCCCATTTGGAAGGAGAATAGAATATATGTCAATCAGGTCATTGAAGGGAAATTTGTAATCGGGTTACTCAATGCAGTCTTCTAGGAACCAGCATGTGGAATTCCAATAATATCACTAATAAATTATCAACAAATATAAAATTGGTGTAAGAATATTATTATTAAAATTTACATTTATATATTCTCATTTTATGGGAATTATATTCTTAATTTTTAAACATGTCAACATATTACTCCTATGTGACGAGGTCTCTTGTATTAGCATGTAATAGGAAAATAATTCACGGATTTATGGGAAATCCAATTCACTAAATTCATACAATAATTGAATTCATTTTTTTCAATTATTCAATCATATCACTAATATTTTTTAATGAAATACAATATTTATGTAAGAATATTCCTTTAAATTTACCATTTATATCTCTTCCATTAATTTTCATTATATTTTAAATTTTACAAAATTTAAACTTATTACTCCTATGTGATCCTGTCTTCTTTATTAGTATGTAAAAGAAAAATTATTATAGAAGTTTTAGGAAATTTAATTCATTAATTTCATGAAATAATTAAATTAAATTTTCATATTTTTTTTCTAAATCTCATGTGGTAAAAAATAGGGGTGAAAAAATAAGAACTAAAAAATACCCCCCCCCCTACAATTGAATCTTTTGAATGAGTTTCTCAATTACTTTCTAGGACATTTTCATGATGTGAATTGAGATCCCATGATGTGAATTAAACTCAAATGTGAATTTTACTCGGGGTGTGAATTGGTTATGTATGATTAAATTAATTTACATCTTGCTTCATTCTTCTATGAGCTTGATAAATAATAATAAATAATGAATGTTCATTCCATTTTATGATATAAAAAGTTTAGATCATACATATAAAGAGATTGACCATTATAATATATTTACAACTAATATAAATAAATTAAAAAACCAATTCCTATATTGAATTGAATAAATAAGGGTGGCCTCATAAAATGTTCTATTTTAATGGGTTTTAGTTGTAAAATTACCTTTTATAGATAATTAAAACATGATATAGATATAACTGTCCTAGATTTTCCCACATATTCCTTTGTTGTGTATCTAGGGTAGTCTCTCTCTTTCTACTCTTTTTGTTCTTTGTGATTGGTTGTGTGATGAAATTAGAGAATATATATAAATAAATTAATATGAAATCAAAATCTATCTAGAGTAGGTATTTTATATTCTCCACAACAAATTATTTATATTATACTTCAATTGTTTGAGTTTCTTTATACTTTAGTTCCTGAAATTTGGTTTCTCTCACAACACATGACTTCATTATTCTCTCCGGTATTTCATATTTGTTATTATCCATTAAAATTTATTTTTCATATTGTATGCTCAAAAGGAATTTAAATTTTGTATCCTCTTCTAGAATATCCTATAGGTTAATGTTTTCTTGCATATGGTCCACTTCCATTTCATTTTCTTCTTCATTGTATCAATTTATTGTACAACATTGACCTCATCTTTGTAATCCTCTTTGACCACCCAAACAAATATTTCCATCATATTTGTCCACTTCTTCTCTCAGTCCCAAAAAGAATTATTTTTGTTTTCTTTGTTTATTTTTATACGTAGAAGTTTTTCCTCATGTACTTAATTTTAACCATAATATAGAGGATCATCACTTTGATATATCTCAATTTGTTGAATGAACTATACCTTGATATTCTCATCCACATTTTGGTCATTTGATTCATCAAAAATTTTAATATCCTCCACATATTGATATTCTTCATTTTCAATATATTCCTCATATATATTATAAATTGAAATGTAGATTATTTACATGGGAAGATAAATTTGAAAAAAAAATGAGAAAGGAGAGTATTAAATAGTCATATTTTATCGAGTTGTTTTCCATTTTCATCCAACTTCTTATCCAAAATTAGAATATACATTGTGAGTAACTTGGTTAGTCTATCTTCTATGATCTGGTCCTCATATTATCAATTATATTTTTTTAATATACTACTCTAGATGTTTCCTTGAATCAACATCATTGAATTTATACACCTAATATTATTTTTCATGAAACAATCCAATATATCTACTAGAAACTATGGGTATGATTTTAAAAAGAGAATTAAAATTTCAAATGGTATTATAAATTTGAGTTGTCAATTCTCTATATTAACTAAACTTATCCTCATTAGAATCCCTCCTTTTTTCATAATGTCAATGTAATTCCAGAGAAATCCAATAATCTCATCTTCAAAGTACTAATGAATCCTAAATCTTACATGGTTGTTTTCAAAAAACATGTATCCAATTATAGGTTAATAGAAAATATAACTCCATTTTTTATATTAGGGACACTCTTAATTAGGAGAATTAAAATCATCTGATCCTTTTTCTAAATATGGAAAAAATTCTAAATTCAATTCTAGCCATGTGGTCAGATACTCCTAAAATTTATTATACGCTGGTAGTACCACATAATAGTGGTTCATATGAAAATTCATTCTACACACCACCATGAACTACAACAATCATAATAATATAATAAAATTAATGACTAAATTAATAAATTAAAAATAAATCACTAAAATAAATTAGTAAATTAAAATGGGATTAGAAAAGTTTGTATCATAAGAAATCAGTCCCAATCCGACAAGTATTCTACCCTGCTCCCCAAAAATGGTTCCCTAATTTGATAGCCCCGAATGAAATATTTAAACACATCGGTCATGATAAAATTGGACATTTATATTTTTTCTCATCTAAAATTGCTATAATGGTATATTCTGTTGGAATCATGTGGTTTATCCCACATAGATAGGGGAATGAATCCAAGAAAAACACTAGACCAAAGTTTGGGTCATCCCAAATTAGATTCTATTTTATATAAACTTTGAATCATGGTATTAATATATATTAGATAGAATGTTTAAGGATCAATTTTGGGGCTAGTAAAAATATAATCAATAATTTATCCTAGGATAGACCTATGGTTTAGGTTTCAAGGTGGGGAATGAGGTCTAATTTATCTTTTTCCAACTAATAGGATATACCAATGCTAGAAAGTACTCCTTGTTAAATAGATAGTTGACTAAATAGGATAAGGATGATTATATTAAAGGGATAATTAATCAATGGATATTGGTCCTAGACATCTCAACTAAAATTACATTAAGGATCATTCAATTTTACTTTTGTCGAATAGGGTAGATGACCACAAATGAGATTAAAAATTATTATTAATGTTATTATTGTCCATAGAATTACCATTTTTTTATTCAAAGAATCATTATTTTTAAATAATCCCTTATTCATTTCCCTCAACCCTATGAAGGTTATCCAAAAATGATAGTATTAAACTAAAGTAGGGAAACTCGAGATAATATTGACATGAAAAATAAACAGCATAATTCAAATCAATCCATAATTGAAATCATTTAAAATCAAGAAAAAAATAATATTAATGTACAAAATGAATAATGTAGAAAAATATTAGTATGAATGAAAAGTATAATTGGATTCAAGTGTTAGGATAAAACATACAAAGAACATTTCATGGGATCAAAATAAGAAATAATAGAATAGATAAAATAATAAATAAATGTAACAGAATAAACTGGAATGAAAATGATAATGAATTAAAGAGGAATGGAGGAACAAGTTTATATGTATCACAACTCTATGTATTTATGATGTTTTATGGATATTAATAGAGAATAATAGTTTATTTTGTGTATATGCTTCATGTTATGTAAATATTTTATGTGGAATATGTGTCGAGAGAGTTATGATATGTAATTTGTTTTCACATCATGTACTTTAGATCTATAATGATCTACAAATATTATTAGATCTCATAGATTTTATATACTATATCGTTACAAAGATTCACAATTAAAATAGATCACATTGTTTAGTGAGTTATCATAATGTATCTTGTAAGAACCCGGTTCTTATTATTGAGGTACGGGTTTGTTCTTTTCCTTTTTAATTAAGTGTTTTTTAGAAAATAAGGAAGATGTGAGAAAATCTTAAATTTTGTGACTACACATTGTGTACTTCTCCACATGCCGTGTACTTTGGTCGTGTGGAATGAGTACACGGGGCGTGTAGGCCTGTCGACGATGATGGGTGTAAAAACCAACTACACACCGTGTATAGGGTATTTACACACCGTTTATTCAGTCGGAAGGTGATCAGTAAGGCGGTTGAGGCAACAACCAGTTGAGCGACAGTACATGCCGTGTAATCATGAATACACGCCATGTACTCATGTCGACAGATGAATAGTTCCACGATGGAAAGAAGCCGTCGGATGAACAATCAAAAAAATGGAAGGTACACGTCGTGTAGTTTTGTTTTCTTCGCTTAAAATGGGAAGTAGCCTCAACTGTTCACATAATTGGCTTAGAACCGGAGGAGGGATTGGGAGAGATGGCCGGACCTTTGGAGATCACCCGAGTGAGCACTGGGAATCCGATTCTGCCTCCTTTGATCTCATTGGAACCGTACGGGTAAGCCCTTCCCTCTCCTCGATCCATTCATACCAATTCTTTCTTGAGGGGATTTTATTTATGATTGAACGGGATTTCATTCATCTCAGATCTACTTTGTTCTTGGATGATCCGAGGAGTGTCGTTCACATATATCGATCAGGGGCGATCGAGGTAGGTGGCTTGGTGTTTAAATTCCAACTGATGTGCATTTGTGTGTACCATTGTGCTACGAACAAATGTTTGGGTGTCGTATGGATGAGGTCTTGGATGTTTTTAATACCTAGAATTGTATAGGTAATTAAATGTGATAATAAACTATTTTTTGGGAACGTTTCTTGGATCCAGGACCACCCCAGGGGTGTGTTCCTCTGTTTATCCATTTGGCCAGGATACTCGAGGGTATGCCATGTTTATATTGTGCATTATTTTTGACTTGAGAGGAATTGTGTATAAATTTCATCTTTATATTTTGGGCTCGTCCCGGTTACTTGCGCCTAATAGAAGTGTTCTTTTTAGCCTGAGGGCATGGTTTGTTTATCCTGAGGGTAAGGTACTGCTTATCCTGAGGGTAAAGTTATATTATGCCTGAGGGCAATGCTTCTTCTACCTAAGGGCAGTGAATTCAGTTCCTGAGGGCGACACATCATATGCCTGAGGTCAGTAACTGTTTTGTCTGAGGACAGTTACCTGAGGGTTTTGTTTCTGTTTACCTGAGGGTAGGAGTTGACATGACTGAGGACACTGACTATCTACTTAGAACATTCACCGAGGTGATGTCTTATATTAAATGGACTAAATGAATATTATAATGTTAATATAACTAGTAAAGTTATTTACTTTTGAGTACTTCTTAGTTTATTGCATTTTTACTACTACACACTGTTGTTGCACATTTACACTGTTAGTTGGGCACGGGCCTTTGGTGGGTGCCTACTAGGATATATTTCTTACACCCTATTTGGGTCATGTCTTCATCCCAAATAGTTTACGTTTCTGTAGGTGTTGACATGGGAAAGGGTCCCTGTACAGGTACATGATTGTAGCAGAGGAGTAGGAGAGCATGGGACCGAGCTTAGGCTTGTGATGTTGCTGTGTTCTATCTACTCTTCTTGTTTTTCTTTACTGTACATTGTTCTTGGAGCTATATTGTATTGTGTTGTATTGCTTTGTAACATGTTATGGTTGTTTTCTTAGAACATGAGACATGTTGCATCATTATCTATAAGATTATTGGTTTTCTTTTACTACAGTTGTTCACTTTAAATGTGTATGGTTTATTGCTTCCACTGTTGTTGTATGTTTGTATATTTTATTCTGTTGCGCTACACTTTGAAAAATGAGGGCATAGTTTCCCCACTCTCGGACCTTGGCCCTCGCTGCTAGTCAGTAGCCTCTGGCGTTCGGGGAAATTTGATTGAGGTCATGTGACCAACCGGGTTTGGGGCACCCTGAATTGTGTATAAGTTGCATGTTTATTTTTGGGGATCATCCCAGTTACTTGCGCCTAAGGGCAGTGTTATTTTTAGCCTGAGGTCATGGTTTGTTTAGCCTGAGGGCAAGGTACTACTTAGCCTGAGGACAATGTTCTATTCCGCCTGAGGGAAACTCTTCTTCTGCCTGAGGGCAATGACTTATGTGCCTAAGGGAGACACTCCGTATGCCTGAGGGAAATATCTATTATGTCTGAGGACAGTTAGCGGAGGGTTTTGTTTATATTTACCTGAGGTTAAGAGTTGACAAGTCTAAGGACACTGACTATCTACTTAGAACATTCACCGAGGTGATGTCTTATGTTAAATGGATTAAATGAATATTAAAATGGAAATATAACTGGTAAAGTTAGTTACTTTTGAGTACTACTTAGTTTATTGCATTTTTACTACTACACAATATTGTTGCACATTTACACTGTCAGTTAGGCACAGGCCTTTGGTGGGTGCCTAATGAGATTTATTTCTCACACCCTATTTGGGTCATGTCTTCAGCCCAAACAGATTATGTTTCTATAGGTGTTGATAGGGTAAAGGGTCCCTATATAGGTACATTATTATAGCAGAGGAGTAAGAGAGCATGGGACTGAGCTTAGGCTTGCGATGCTGTTGCGTTATGTCTACTCTGCTTGTTTTTCTTTACTGTCCCTTGTTCCTGGAGCTATATTGTATTGTTTTGTATTGCTATGTAACATTTTCTGGTTGTTTTCTTAGAACTTGAGACATGTTTCATCATTATCTATATGACTGTTGGTTGTCTTTTACTACAGTTGTTCACTTTAAATATACATGGTTTATTGCTTCCGCTGTTGTTGTGTGTGTGTGTGTATTTTATTCCGCTGGGCTACACTTTGAAAAATGAGGGAATATTTTCCCCACTATCAGACATGGGCCCTCACTGCTATTCACCAGCCTCTGGAATTTGGGGAAATGCACTTGAGGTCTTGTGACCAACCGGGTTCGGGGCACCCGTTGAGTGGCACCCAGGCCCAGTACGTTACAAAGTGGTATCAGAGGAGTTCTTTTCTTTGACTTAATATATGGAGCTTTATTCAGGGACACGATGAAAATGGTATTTGGTAATAAGCTATTCCTGGGAGTAGCTAACCCCTGTATAGGGAAAATCTAATTTATCTTGTGTTGCAATTTTATTGATTTTTCAAATTTTAAAGTTGATTTTATTTTCACCTTTCGGTGACGCACTTGTGATTTTTCTATTTATATGTTGTCCATGGGTTCTATTTAGTTGCAACCTGATGAGATGAGGGTATTCCATCTCATTCATCAATTAGGCACATGCTAGAAATCACATTTCATGCATAGTTCCATGCCATGTAGAAGCATTTGAAATTTTCATGTTGTTGTTATAGAAGTTGTGATAGAAAAGCATGTTGTTGTGATAGCTGCTTTGATAAATATATGCTATGTGATAGGGTAATTTTTGTGTGAGTATGTGGATAGGGTGGATGCCAAAATTTGGTTTTTGGGGAGTATGGGCCCTCATTGACCAGAATCTGGTGGATCATTGACTGTTTATCTTGTTATAACATATATAAGATGCCTAACTTTTATTCGTGGGGAGTATGGGCCCTCACAGATTAGAATTTTTCACTTAGGTGTTGTTTTTCAGTATTTTCTGGGTTCCGGAGTATTTTGAGAGGCTTACTGTCTGGAAAATCTAGAATGGATGCCGTGTAATTCCTCGGACACACGCCGTGTGTTCTTCTATTCAGGAAGAAAATAAAACTTTTTAAGTACACGTCGTGTAGTCTCTCTCCATGTCATAGACCATGTGGAAAGGGACACGGGGTAGGGTTAAGCTTGGGAAAAACACACCGTGTACCGGATATACATGTCGTGTAGTGTTGACCTGGAGTCCGCCCGTGTAACTAACAACACGGACGGAGGTGACCTTGAGACATACACGCCGTGTCCACCTTGGAACACGCCGTGTAGTCTGACCTAGGGACCCGGTCGTGTAACTAACAAACATGGGTCAATTTTACCTCTTCTTGAACATGCCATGTACCTGTGGGACACACCGTGTAGTCTTGACCGGTGGGAGACCATGTGGACTTAGACATGTGGCTAGGAAATGGGGTGGAGTACACGCCGTGTGTGGGTGTAACACGTCGTGTAGTGTCAGCCGAGTAGTATTCCGTGTCACGAATGACACTGGAAGATGGAAATTAAACCATACACGCCGTGTAGATGATATACACGCCATGTAGTCTTGTTCAGAAAAGAGCCGTGTGGCTTGGCCGTGTAGAAGGACCCAGGTAGGGGAAGAAAAGTCAGGTACACGTCATGTAGTTAATATACACATCGTGTAGTCTGGTTTTTCAAATCTTGAATGCCTTCTCTCTCATATTCCCCTTTTGGTCCCCTCATTTTCAGTCTTTGATAAACATGAATTTAAGGTCTGTGTTTGACCGTGTAGAGTCATGCCGCCGAGACGACCGCGTGTTGTTCGCTAGGAGAGCGGTAACGATTATACTCTAAAGATGGTAGGCCATGGGCTACTAGTGGATCCTCTAGCAGAGCGAGATGCGGTTCCAGCCGTTATACCAGACACATGCGTGGATTTGCAGTTCCATGAAGGCTTCATGCGGTTCATGCAGACCTTTCAGAGAGCACTGCCGGCTGCCACATCTATGGCTGAGCTTACTTGTATATTCCAGCAACAGCATCCACCTACATTTTTAAGGGATGGTGGACCATAGGATGTGGAGTCTTGGTTGGGGTCTATGCAGACTATTTTTGAGCATCTTGAGATGCCTCCAGGGTGGAGGGTCATGCTCGTGACTTATATGCTGCGTGATTCCACCAAGAGGTGGTAGGATGTTACCACTCAGACAGAGCATCACAGAGACATGGCGTGGGAAGATTTTCAGAAATCTTTCTATGATTTATTCTTCCCATAGATGATGAGGGTAGATAGAGCTCAATAGTTCATGAATTTGCTGCAAGGAGCTATGTCGGTGATGGATTATTATTCATATTTTACCAAGCTTCAGAGTTTTTCAGCCATTCTGGTGGGTGATGAGACAATGAGGGCCAGACGCTTTGAAGATGGACTTCGATATGACATTCGAGCACTGTTGAATGTTTTCAAGTTGCCTTCAGTACATGATATTATGAAACAGGCACAAATTACAGAGAGGAACCTTCGGGAAGCTAGTGGTGCAGACCAGGGCGGTTCGGCACCAGTTTCTCATACTATTTCTACCGGTAAGAGGAAATGACAGATGAGTTCATCTCACTGTGATAGTACTAGCCAAGCGTTTACTTCAGGTGGCCCGGTCAGGTGCTACCAGTGTGGTAGAGAGGGGCACAAGAGACCTCAGTGTCCACAAGACCCAGTGGAGTGCCGAGCTTGCAGCAAGATGGGTTATCTGCAGCTCTTTTTCAGGGAGTTTCCATCAGTGTCTAGTGAGAGGGGTTCTGTGCAGAGTCCGCATGCGGGAGCAGGACCAGCAGCTTCTTATCAGCTGGGAAACTGGAATACGTTAGGGCGTGCAGGTAGAGATGGTGGTCGTGGTCGTGGTATCCAGACCCCAGGATCTTAGAGGCAGCAGGGTGGGACAACACAGGGTATCAAGGCTGTGTCGTAGGGCCGCGGCACTGGGAAGGCATATGCAATGCAACAGACCCAACTGGAGGAGGATCCTGGACCTTCTACTGTCAGAGGTACTATTCTAGTAGCTTCCGTCTTATCTTCAGTACTTTTCGATACGGGTGCTACACATATCTTTATATCTATGCCCGTTGTGGATAGCCTTGGGCTATGTGCTTCTTCTTCTTCTGCTATTATGATGCTAGACACTCCGTTGGGAACTATAATGGCTGGTGTACGTCAGTGCAGGGAGTGCTGCCTACAGGTTGGTGGGTGTCACTTTCTATGAGACCTTTATGTCTTAGAGATGATGACATGTGATTCCATTCTCAGGATGGACCGGTTGGTTCCCTTTTGAGCCTTTGTAGACTGCTATCATCTTAGGGTGAGTTTCCCGTCACCAGAGGGCGGAGTGTTTCTATACAAAGGTGAATGGGATGTTCAGGTGAGTCGAGCTGGACCAGAACATTACGAACGAGGTGGTGTGACAGCCCAAATTGCAAGTTTATATCTAGATGGTCAAGGGACTTTTCAGAAGGATTTCCCTCTAGTGTTAGATCGTTTCAAATATGTCTTCCCAGACGACTTTTTGGGTTTACCTCCGGAGCATGAGGTTAATTTCACTATTGAGCTTGTGCCAGGAGCATCACCGGTGTCCATTCCTCCTTATAGGATGGCCACACCTGAGTTGCAGGAGATCAAGAGGGAGTTAGAGGAGTTACAGTAAAAGGGTTTTATCTGACCCAGTACTACTCCTTGGGGTTCGCCTGTCCTGTTTGCTAAGAAGGCGGATGGTACCCTCAGAATCTGTGTGGATTATCGAAAGATGAACCAGTTGATGGCCAAGAACCGATATCCCTTACCTAGGATTGATGGTCTTTTTGATCAACTTCATGGAGCATGAGTGTTCTCGAAGATTGAATTGAGATCTGGATATCATCAACTACGTGTGAGACCATCGAACATACCACATACATCTTTTTGGAGCAGATATGGTCTGTATGAGTACTTGGTTATGCCGTTCAGACTCACAAACGTGCCAGCAGTTTTCATGGCTCTAATGAATTGTTTCTTCCATCCTTATCTGGATTATTTTGTGGTAGTATCCGTGGATGATATCTTGGTGTACTATCACACCCGACACGACCATACCACCTATCTTGAGATCATGCTGAGTACAGTGAGAGAAAATCAGCTATATGCTAATCTCTCAAAGTGCCACTTTTGGATGGACCAGATTCACTTCTTGGGTCATATCATCTCAGAGGCAGGAGTTGCTGTAGACCCATATAGGTGAGAGTAGTAGTTTCCTGGGAGCAGCCTAAGAACGTGTTTGAGATATGAAGCTTCTTGGGGTTTTCTGGTTACTACAGGCACTTCATCCAGGACTTCTCTTGCTTAGCAGCATTGTTGACGGGTTTGACTAAGAAGGGTGTGAATTTCGTTTGGACAGAAGCTTGTGAGATAGCCTTTCAGGACCTGAAAGGAAGGTTGATATCAGCACCAGTACTGATACTCCCAAAGAAATGGAAGAGCTATACAGTTTACTATGATGCATCAGGTATTAGGCTGAGAGCAGTGTTGATGCAGGGCAATCGAGTAGTTGCATATGAGTCTTGGCAGTTGAGGCCACTTGAGAGGAATTACCCGACGAATGATCTCGAGTTGGCGGCAGTTGTTCATGTGCTTCCTTGTTGGAGACACTATCTATTGGGAGAGCATTTTGTGGTTTTCACCGACCACAATAGTCTCAAATATATCTTTACTCAGCGTGACTTGAACCTGAGACAGTGAAGGTGGGTTGAATACCTTAATTCCTTTGAATTTGATCTTTCCTATACACCTGGTAAGGGTAATGCAATATCTGATCCACTGAGTAGGAGGACTTAAATACAGGCAGTGCAGGAGGCCAGTGGTGACTGGCAACTCTTGGATTGGATCTCTGAGATGCATTTGGAGGTGCACGATAGTCAGGGGAAAACCTATCTTTCTTCATTAGCTGTGACTTTTACCCTCCTAGACAGAGTGAGGATGAGACAGTTATCTGATTCAGAAGGCCAAGTTTTATGGGAGTCGGTGGAAAGTCTGGACCCTCCTTCGGGTTGGACGATAGGTGATGATGAGGTTCTGCGTTTCCATGGATGAGTGTGGGTTCCAGGGGATATACGTGAGGAGTTAATGCGAGAGTTTCATGCTTTATCATGGGAAGTTCATTCTAGGGTTACCAAGATGTACCGTGACTTGAGATGTCAGTATTGGTGGCCGGGTATGAAGAGAGAGATAGCTAGTTTTGTTATGAGGTGTTCCACCTATCAGCAGGTGAAGTTGGAGCATTAGGGGCCAGCTAAACTATTACAGTAGTTACCCATCCCAGAGTGGAAATGGGATGATGTAATGATGGACTTTGTGACTGGGTTGCCGAGTTCACCTCGAGGCAATGATTTTGTTTGGGTTGTTGTGGATAGACTCACAAAGGTAGCTCGTGTTTTGTCGATCAAGGATACCTTCAGTGTTGACGAGATCAGTAAGTTTTATATCTGTGAGGTCGTATGTCTTCTTGGGGTCCCTCATTCTATCATTTCTAATAGGGACGCCCATTTTACATATTGTTTCTAGTAGAGTTTTCAGAGGTCATTGGGTACACAGGTGCTTCTGAGCACAGATTACCACCATCTGACTAATGGCCAGTCAGAGCATACAATACGGGTGCTTGAGGACAGGTTGCGCGAATGCATCCTAGAATTTGGGGGCTCTTGGGAGAAGCACATACCTCTGGTTGAGTTTTCCTATAATAACAGTTGTCAAGAAACTATTGAAATGGAACCTTACGAGGATTTATATGAGAGGTCATGCCGATCATCCTTGTGCCGTTTTGAGGCAGCTGAGGCAGCTTTACTGGGACCATGTATCGTGCAGGAGACTTTTGAGAAGGTCCAGTTGATTCAGAAGCAGATGGCTACCGCACAGTCTCTTCATAAATCTTACGTTGATTGTCATAGATGACCGTTAGAGTTCGTGGTCAGGGATCAAGTTTTCTTGCATGTTTCACCGAGTTTGGGACACAGGCAGATCAGAAGACAGGGTAAACTTTCACCGAGGTATGTGGGGGCATTTGAGATTCTGGAGAGAGTCGGGCCAGTTACCTATCGATTCCAGTTACCTCAGAGGCACTAGGCCATTCACGACGTCTTCCATGTATCATAGTTGCGTCGTTATCATTCAGACCTATCTCACGCCTTTCAGCCCGAGGATTTGAGCTTAAGATTGACACGTCCTTTGAGGAGCATCCAATTCGTATCATGGATAGAAGCACGAAGGTTCTCCAAGGCCGGTCAGTTCCTCTCGTACGGGTGCTATGTCAGAATGGCCGAGTGTATGACGAAACTTGGGAGCGGGAGACCGCTGTATGTACTTAGTGGACTGATTTGTTCACAACTTTATCTTCACCACCCTTGGAAGGGAAATTTGGAGACGAATTACTTTAAATGGGGATGTTTGTAAGAACCTGACTCTTATTCTTGAGGTACGGTTTTGTTCTTTTCCTTTTTCCTTAAGTGTTTGTGAAAAAATAAGGGAAATGGGAGAAAATCCTAAATGTTTTTACTCTACAATGGGTACTTTTCCACACGTCATGTACTTTGGCCGTGTGGAATGAGTACACAGGGCGTGTAGGCATGTCGACCATGATGGGTGTAAAAACCAACTATATGTCGTGTATAGGGTATTTACACACCGTGTATTTAGTCGGCAGGTGAACAGTAAGGCAGTGGAGGCATCCGCCAGCTAAGCGACAATACACACCGTGTAATCAGGAATACACATTGTGTACTCGTGTCGACAGATAAACAGTGCCACGATGGAAAGAAGCCGTCAGAGGAACAGTTAAAAAAATGAAAAGTACACGTCGTGTACTCAATAGTAAATATCGTGTAGTTTGTGTTTTTTTGCTTAAAATGGGAAGGGGAATCCCCTGTTCATAGAATTGGATTAGAACTGGAGGAGGGCTTGGGAGAGATGGTCAGACCTTTGGAGATCACCCGAGCGAGCACCAAGAATCTGATTCCACCTCCATCGATCTCGTTGGAACCATACGGGTAAGCCCTTCCCTCTCCTTGAGCCATTCTTACCAATTCTTTCCTGAAGGAAAGTTATTTACGATTGAACGGGATATCTTTCTTCTCAGATCTACTTCGTTCTTGGACGATCCGAGGAGCGTCGTTCACATATATCGATCTGGGGCGATCGAGGTAGGTGGCTTGGTGTTTAAATTCCAACTGTTGTGAATTTGTGTGTAACATTATGCTACGAACCCATGTTGGGGTGTCATATGGCTGAGCCCTTGGCTGTTTTGAATACCTAGAATTGTATAGGTAGTTAAATGTTATAATAAACTGTTGTTTGGGATCATTGTTTGGATCCAGGGCCACCTCAGGGGTGTGTTCCTCTGTTTAGCCATTTGGCTAGGATACCCGAGGGTATGCCATGTTTATATTGTGCATTATTTTTTCCTTAAGAGGAATTTTGTATAAATTTCATGTTTGTGTTTTGGGCTCGGCCCGGTTACTTGCGCCTGAGGGTTGTGTTCTTTTTAGCCTAAGGGCATGGTTTGTTTATCCTGAGGGAAAGGTACTACTTAGCCTGATGGAAACGTTCTATTCCGCCTGAGGGAAAGGCTTCTTCTGCCAGAGGGCAGTGACTTCTATGCCTGAGGGAGACACTTCGTATGCCTCAGGGCAATATCTGTTATGTCTGAGCACAATTACCTGAGGGTTTTGTTTCTGTTTACCTGAGGGTAAGAGTTGACATATCTGAGGACACTGAATATCTACTTAGAACATTCACCTAGGTGATGTCTTATATTAAATGGATTAAATGAATATTAAAATGGAAATATAACTGGTAAAGTTAGTTACTTTTGAGTACTGCTTAGTTTATTGCATTTTTACTACTGGACACTGCTGTTGCACATTTAAACTGTCAGTTGGGCATGGGCCTTTGGTGTGTGACTACTGGGATTTATTTCTTACACCATGTTTGTGTCATGTATTTGGCCTAAACAGATTACGTTTCTATAGGTGTTGACAGGGGAAAGGGTCCCTATACATGTACATGATTGTAGAAGAGGAGTAGGAGAGCATGGGACTGAGCCTAGGCTTGTAATGTTGTTGTGTTCTATCTACTCTTCTTGTTTTGCTTTACTGTACCTTGTTCCTGGAGCTATATTTGTTTGTGTTGTATTGTTATGTAACATGTTCTGGCGGTTTTCATAGAACTTCAGACATGTTGCATCATTATCTAGATGACTGTTGGTTGTCTTTTACCGCGTTTGTTCACATTAAATGTGTATGGTTTATTTCTTTTTCTATTGTTATATGTTTATATATTTTATTCCGCTACGCTACATATTGACAAATGAGGGCATCGTTTCTCCACTATCAGACACGGGCCCTCACTACTAGTCGGCAGCATCTGACATTTCGGGAAATGCGCTTGAGGTCATGTGACAAACCGGGTTCGGGGCACCCGTTGAGGGCACCCAGGCTCGAGACGTTACATATCTCCTCCAGATTTAAATTCATTTCATTCAATATATATAATATGGATTCACATCCTGTATTTGGTTCACATATTTCAATTTGAATTCATGGTCTAGCCTTCAGATTGCATGTTGTCTGTACTCAATGAATAAACATCATTTACCTTGGATTCACTACTTGTATCTTCAATGAGATTCAAATTTCAAAATTGTTTTCTTATTCTATTATTGATCTATGAATAAGATCTATGAAAATGTCCTTTTAATTTCTTGTATTTCATGTTTTCCTTCATGTATATCCACATTTCAGTCCTTCCATAAGAATAAAAGTTATTATTAATATCAGGAATGAATCTCATATTCAAACATTAAATATTCAATTGAAATTAATTTTACAGCACATGAATATATAGATATGAAATACAGATATCATTAAACAAAATCACAAGTGGGATTCTCATAATGTTCCCTATCATACATTTTTTTGTAATGAGGGTCAAAATAGTTTCTATTATGGATGTTGGTTCCTTGAGTTGTGTGACGATATCCATAGTCCTTCTCCTATCCCTTATCACTTCTTACACTTGTTTAAAGGGGAGGAAGAAAATGTTTGGAAAATGGAACCCATATTTGAGTAATCACTTAACCATTCTTGTAGTTTGAATCCATTGGGGTGAATAAGTCCTGACATAGGTTAGTAAAAAAGATTGGAAACATACGCAATAGAACCCTTTCTCTATAATATATCTCCATCCTCATCCATGAGTGTACAATTGATATTGTGTAGAATCTCATATCTTCAACATCATCTAGTTTCCCACACTAGTCATGAATAACAGGTAAATAGTGTTTAGTGGTGATCATGACATCCTCAATATCATATACATGTCTCCATGGAGAATCCTATTTCAGATAAAACCCCCACATTCTTTCAGATTTCCTCCATATGTCTGGGTCCTTACATGTATCCATCTCAATTGGAAATATCCATTATAACATAAACCTTTAGAGGGCCTCCTTAGGCATGAGTCCTAAAAAACATGTATCCATCTCAAATGGAACCATCGCCTATGATACAAAAATTAAAAGCAAAGCTTTACAGATAAAGAAACGAAGTACATGTACCATATGTGTACACCCCAACTATATAAACTATGTGGAATTTTATTTCCATCCAAATGGGATACATTAGAAGCCTCCCTAGGTCTAAATCAAATACCCTAAGCTCACCCTAATTTTATTTGGTACACATTCCAAATATAGTAATATCCAACCTAGGTGGCCATATGACCTCTAGGTTCCCCTCATTCACATTATCATATTTACCACACAATCTTTAACTGGTAACCTTTAACCATGATTTCCATGTCACGTTATATTATAATAAAGAGTTTTGTCATAATTACATGACATTAAAAGGAATGGTGTGTCCCATTAATTGGAACCAAACTAAATGGGTTATGATTCCTCTAATAATGATAAATAGGAATCCCTTTTCTATGGGAATTTTGTGAAATCAAAACTAATATTGTCTCCCAAAATTTCCATGAATTATATATTACCCCACTTAATGGATGAAATCTAGCATTACAATAATAAATTACATATTAATCAGTTATCCATTTCCAAAGGGTATCATCGATGGATAACATTTGATATATAGAGAACCCACTATTGATGTAGAACCTTAGAGAAATTAAAATTATTATAAACCCAATAAAATATAATAATTGATTATTAATGTATGGATGACCAATTTCATTTTATTGTTTTAATAATGGATTCAAAAATATTTCTTATATCTATAAGAGATTCCTTATGCTAGAAAAAATTATACTAAAAAATGGGAGGTGATACCAAACTCCCATAATCTCAACCAGTGAGTGTTCCTAAGTGTAATTAGATCCATTTTCCAATGACCACCTACATTTGTAAGTGATTCATGAAACATCTTTTATATGGGAACCATTATGTGTTTCTAAATCCATGAACAAAACCCATATTATTCTGTTCAAAAATGGAAAACCCAATGTGAATGATTATGAAACATTCAAGGCTCCACAATAAACTATTGTACTCCACATTAATTTTTTATGTACACCCATATATTATATATTTCATATTAGTTCATTTTAACATTATTATTCTGACAACACTCCCAAAAATCTATATTTTTAGTGTCCTTGAGATGTTGTGAAAATAATAAAACATTTTTAAAGTGAGAAATATAATTTTTTCAATCTTTATAAATTTCCTATAAATATCATCATACCCAATTAGCTTCATGGTATATTATGGGGATGTACATTAAAAATGGGGGATCCATAGAAGCTAGTAATTATTTTAAATAAAATAAACCTGGGGTAAGATTTCACAATAGTCAATAATCAAAACCTAACATCAATCATAAAATCATTAGAAAAAAGAAATGTTTTCACGGGATCATGATAATCATGAGAACTAATAGAAGGTGGAACACAATTAAGATGTTTATATATAATCTTACATAAAGAATAATAACAAATGACATAATAGAAATAGGTTCGGGACCTCCACCAAGAGGTAAAAAAACAAGGTTACAGCTCACCACCAGACAGTATACCATAAAAGGTAAATCCTATCATAAAAATAAAATATATATTCATCTCATTAAAATAATGAAATTCGAAATTTAATCGAGGATTTATAAATTTTTTCCCACCACCATCATGTTGCTTCATGCATATGAGTTCCATGGAGAAATGAAAAAATCATAAATATTAGACAAAAAATAAACATATGAGAAAGTAATGGGATAGAAATGATATCAAAATGACTCTACAAGTGGAAAGTCATCTAGATATATAATTTAATGGATGAATGAATCAAATTAGATGCTCAATGTTTAGAATAAAAATATAATTAAAAAAAATTCCAAAAAAGGAATAATAATTAATGAGGAATAACAGGAGATGTGTTGGGAAATAAAAAATAAAGTGTAAATGATTCCCTTAAAAACTCTATGTTTTTTTACATAAAAACTATAGAAATTGAAACATAATGTCATAAATATACCAAGAAAAACAAATAAAAATAACGAATGATCAAATAATTGATGCTTATTTGAATGATAAAAATATGAAGATTGAGATAGAGGGTGAAAGAGAACATATCAACATGGATGAGTATGAGGGGGAGAGAACCCAGAATATGATCCCCAACATAAGTCAAATACTATATTAACCTTCTTAAAAAAACATATAAAAATAATTTAATATATTCATTACAACCATTTTAATATTTTATTATTTATTCATAATAAAGTAGTAAAAAATTTATTCATATATAAAATTACATTATTCCACATCAACTATTTTTAGGTTTATTGGTTTATATTTCAAACCCCACTTTGATGTGGTCGTAATGATTAACATACATTATACAATGTTTCTATAAGATCCAAAGATTAAAATTAATTTTTTCGTGTCATTTATAAATCATTTATATCAATTATTATAAATACATTCAATCATTTTAATATTTATTTCTGATCATTAAAAAAATTACACATTTTTTATGCCATATTTATAGCACAATGATGTTATAAAATATATAATATTTATATAAACTACAATATTTAATAAAAATTAGAAAATAATTTTTTTGATAAATACAAATAAATAAAACTAAGATAATATTAAAAGTATCTTTCCAAATATGATGTTTCTTTTAAAATTAACATTCTTTATATATAAATTTTTATTTTAAATTATTTTTTTGAATACATAAAATAATAATATCTCAAATAAATACTATTTCATTTTCTATGAGTCAAAACAAATTTACTATATTGTTCTATTATATGAATTATTGTTAATTATAATATGTATTTTGATAAAATTTTGTTTTAAAATTATCCAATTCATATATTTAATGTTTAATTGAAAAGTAAACATGTTTATAAATTAATTGAAATAGACTTTATTAAAATGCATACATATTTATGATATATTTTAAAAAAATTAGAATTCATTATAATAAAATATAGTAAACTATAAAAATATTATTTTGATTATTTTAAACATATTTAAATATCATGCTACTATTAAAATGGAGTATTATTATTTCCAATGGTTATTTACTATTTGAATTTTCATTCAATTATTGTACTCCTATAAATTTATATAATTTTAATCAGTATTCATTCAATCAAATATTTATATATGTATAATTTTCATTGTATTTAAAAAATAGCAGTCTTATTTCTATTTTTTATTGTTTTTATATTTTTTGGCGTTTTTTATAAATCTTGGTGCATGTGGAACACTACGATTTCAAATTCTAGTTTTGTTATTTAAAAGTGTTTATTAATATCATTATCATTAATTTAATTCTATAGAATATATTTATACTCTACTTTTATAGTTTTATATTGATATAGTAATATTATGTGTGGTGTCATTATGTCTTTTATGTGATTTTTAATAAGAAATATATTATACTATGAATAACATGTTTTTAGAGAAGAAGATTTTTCATATCTATAATGGCTAAACCATCATAAATTTGAAAACACAAACTAATATGGAAGAATATTCTTAAATGAAGTCACTTGGTAAAAATATTTTATTTTAAATAATATTGAAGGTAAGGGTAATATTCCAACATAAAAAACTTACATAGAGTTTACAAAATATTTATGAAATGAAAAAAGTATGAGTTCCAAATAATATTATTAGTGATAAATTATTTTCTTAAAATATATAATTAGAATAGTGTCTTAAGATATGGAATGAATTGAGACAATAATATAATATATGTTGTCCCATTTTACAAATTAGATTCGATTAGATTTGTGTAAAATCTGTTGGATATAGCACCCATCATTTACCATTATTATTATTAATTCAATATCTCTCTACTATGAAATTTAATGCCAAACCTAACACATATCCAGAATAGTGAAAAATATTTACTAGATTTTGATCTATCTTATAACAAATGAATAAGTGAAATTCATGATATGTGGTATCATGGGATAAATAATTAGATAACCCAATTTGGTGAATTTATAATAGAGGAATCAAAATATTATGGATGAATATTAGGATCTAATGAAAAAAATTAGTAGGAAGGGTATATAGTTTTTTTTACCAATTTAGAATGTTTAAAATTTCAAGAGTGGAATTAATTTTAGGGTGATAATATAATAATCCATAATTTTTTAATACATATTCTCAATTAAAAAATTTCTATGATTGTGTATAATATATTAAATAATGTATAAAAACAAATAAAAATTGTAAATTTGAAAAAAAAAATATATATATATATATATATTATTTCATTATAACATTAACATGTATAAATAAAAGGAAAAAATAAAAAATCCATTGTATATATAGTAGAAAAAAATATTGTTATGTATAATTAAAAAAAATATTAAACTCTCATAGATAAGTGTCTCTAATAAAAACTATATTTATAATATTTGTTGTATAAAATCAAAATTATATTAATACTTGATTATATTTTTTTCTTTAATGAGACTAAATTAAAATATTATGTTCATGATGTAAATGGATATATTTTATTGAAATCAATTTATTATGTATGTTACAGAAAAATTGAAAATTAATAAGATATCGATTATAAAGGCAGTGTCCATATTAGAATATAAATTTAGTTATTATGAATAAAATTTATTACATAAAATTATTTTCATTTAGTATTTAATTAATATTAATATTTATTATTTTAGATATGTATTTCAATAAAATGGATGTAAAATATTAAAGTAGCATTTCAATAAAAATTATTGAGATATTTATCTAACTTATTTAAAATTATAATTTTGAGATGAATATTGAAAGATGAGATATATTTTTTATGTATTTTATAAGTGTATTGTGATGTGAAAATTATGAAAAACTATTATTTTCAGTTTCATGTTCAAAAAATATTATGAATGATTCAACAATGTTCTAAATATTTTACAAATAATGATAATTTGTATTTACATTAATTAAATAATGAAAAATGTTTCTTTCGAGAAAATTATTTGAATCAAAAGAAAATCAATTGAAAAAAAATTGAATAATAACTTAATAACTAAAATAAAAATCAAATACATATATTCCCCATGAAAAAAATAAATAATTATGGAAATTAAATATAAATAGACATCAGGAAAATAACAAAGTAATCATGTCTTGTGTCGTCACCAAAACATATCATTGTTTCTAGAATAACTATTAAATAAATGAATGTTTTTATAATGGTGATGCATTTTTGTAAGAAAAATTATTTAAATAATATAAATGATTTGGAGATATTTATTTGAGATAATATACTGAATGGTATGATGTCAAAATAACAATTATATTATTATTGGGTATATATTCTATCATAGGTTATATTTTATTTTTTCACAGCTGATATGAAATATTTATATATAAGTTTATCATATAAATTAAATTGAAAAATTATTCCATTGTACATATATAAATAAAATAACTGATAGATAATGATGAAAACACCAATAGATTATTTTAGTGACAATAAATTAAAATTTTCTATTGAGTTCTATTATTTTTTAATTACAGTTCTATAAATTATCATATTATTTTTAACAAAATAATTTTTATATATTCCATTATGCTTCCATAATTTGGTAATTATATCTAAATCATTATTTAGGAAAAAATGTAACAACATGGGTGAATTCTGAAATAAACCATATATTTGTAAATATGTTAATATAAATTCTTTTCAAAAATATCCATGTCAAATTATGAAAAAATAAATATTTATCATTAATGTTTATCTTGGTAGAATAAATTTATATTTATTTAATTATGGGTGAAAATCCATATCAAATTACATATCATAACTGATAAATAATGATTATTTTAAATAACAACATCTATTTTCCAAAATAAATAGACCCCTCCACCCCCATTTGAGAAAAGAAAAAAAAAACTAATTACTTTTAGCCTATATGTGACTAAATAAATACTCATAAATATATTATAAATTATTGGGAAGGTTTTCCATTATATAAAACAAATTATTTAAATCAAAGAAGGATTTGTAGTTGATATCCAATTTCTTCTCAGTTGAATTTGTCTTCTTTTCAAACAGTTCATGTAATCTTATTATTCTTATAATTATAAAAGTAATAGATAAATATAATGATATAAAATTAATTTCATACAGAATATATAATATTAATATAATTATCTCATTAAAATTAATATTTAATATGAAAACATATTAAAATATCTATTTTATTGATTAGAATCACAATATATTTAAATGTTATTATTTTAGAAATATTCCAAAATTAATGGTTTGTTATTTCATTGATAATTTTATAATTAATAACTAATTTTTTTATATTTTGTTTCTTATAGTGATATAATTAAAATTGAAATAATTAATAATGAAATTATTCACGATGGATGAAATCCTCCAGAACCAATGAACATTGAAATATGAGTACAAAAAACTAATACCATTCTTCTAGATGAATTATTATAGTAGTTATTATATAATTTAAATTTTATATACCCCTCAATGTTTCATTTCTATTGATTAATAACTCTAGGACAAATAATAGCGATTATAAATTAAATAGCACAGAATCCAAAAGAACACTTCTTATGAATATATAATAATTACACATCTGGAAAAGAATAACATAATAAATAATAAATAAATA
Organism: Viscum album; assembly: GCA_963277665.1. Classification (NCBI taxonomy): domain Eukaryota; kingdom Viridiplantae; phylum Streptophyta; class Magnoliopsida; order Santalales; family Viscaceae; genus Viscum; species Viscum album. Next base: position 1,174,591,051 of record OY728156.1, read on the forward strand.
AATAAAAACATATAAATAATTTAAATAAATAAAAATAAAATTCTATAGATAATAATTAATAATAAATATTTGATTATATATTGTGTTAATGTATTTAATAGTGTGTGAGAAGTTGTTTTAATTTGACATATCTCTATTTCCATTAAATTTCAATTTCATTAACTAATATTCCTATAAAATATTTTAAGAATTTTTCACTCTCTATATATTATATATTCTCTTCAAGTTATTTATTATCATTTATATTCCTATTCATTATCCTTGAAATTATTAAATCTTGGTTTCCCTTATGATGTTGAAAATTAATACTCTTATAGTCTCTTTGTCTCTCTCTCTTATTACACTTTTTATGTATTTCAATTTTTTTATTATCTATATAATTTATATCCCTCATATATCCTATATTACATTCTTTTATATATATAATATCACTTTTTATTTTTTTTCTTCAATGTTTTCTTAATTTTTATTTACTTTTAACATTATATAAATTATATGGTAATTTATTATTTATTTATTAAAATTATATTCTCTTCTATTATAATATTATGTTCATTTTTATATAATATTTTTATTATGAAATATCCTATAATACAACATCAAATTATATTTTTTCTCTCAATTCCATGTAAATATATACATTAAACCATTCATCCTTTTTTTGACTCATATGTAGTGTGTTGTCCAAAATTATGATTGGTTGTATAACCCAAGAGGTTGGAGGTGAATAAAGTCTCTAATTATATATAGATAATAGTCTACCCTCTTTATTGTATGTGAGTTCAAATAATTACTTATTAATATTTATAGTAGAAATATGAAATCATGATGAAAAGAAACTGAATAAAAATATTTATACATGTCTGGGGAAGATAAATCCCCTAGTCCACACCACCAACACTCTACTCTATAAGAGTGGTGAGTTTATTAAAACATTCATTTTCTTAAGAGATCCCAGTTGATTAAAAATAGTATTCACTTAATACAAAGGTATAAGGCCTTTCAACTAGGATCTCCCTTTAAAAGACTTTCCTATGCTCTTAAAAACAATCGTAAATGGAGTGTAACCATGATAGAGTGAAACAGTCCTTTAGATAAATATTTGAATTACATTGTTGCATAAAGAAACTAACAATATATGATTATTCATATGGATAAGTTGATAGTATTTATGATTAGTCTCTAGGAGATCTTTAATGGAAAGGGATTTTCTTGTAATCATTCTTCATCAAGAACTAGTCTGATGATTTCTATTTACAAAGCATATGGGATTTTTTGAAATTCTAAGAAAGAATGAAAATCATTTTTTCCTTGTTTTCATCTCTCTCTTTATTTTCCATCTAACATTGGTTTTTATATTTTTTTCATTTTTCAAAAGGATACTATGAGAGAATCATAATGGTTGACTTGATAATCAATTAAGAAAGAGAGAAATAGTGTAGATAATATAGGCTTATAAAGATATGCCACTTCTCTTTCCAAATATGGAATATGCATCTAATAAATAAATGTCAGAGGACTTATTTTTCTATAGATCACTATATATATAGAAACATGATATAAACTATTAATTAAATATACTAAAATTCCCTGATATATTGATATATAGAAAAAACATATCACAATATATTTGATAGGTAATCATAATGATCATTATGAGTCCGGTAGTATTATCTCTATAAGATGAATTTATGAAGAGTCTTCTTAAGATAAAATATATCTCCAATACTCAGTTCGTAAGAGAAAATGTGTTTCATGTTGAGTAGAATAAATTTTTTTCTTATGATAAAGGGAGGATATCTTCTTCTGATACATTATAATATAATATTTTATGAATGGACTTAATATATGTCACTATGTTCTTTCTTCATAATGTAAATGGTTCTTAATACTACGTAAGTTAATCCTTCAGCTTATGATAGAAACCTTTTCATGGTAAAATAATATCTTGTTTTTATAAGATAATCTTTTATGTTGTAAGATATGCATTCACTAAAATGCCTCTAGATTCAAAGTACATGTAATCTTATTCTTTCATTCCATAACATAAATTTATATTATCATACACCAAATACTTGACATATCGTAAGATAATTTTTTTTTAAATCCAATAATAATATAAATTTTTTTGATATGTTCCAAGATACTTAAGAAGAAAGTGTTTAGAATAATAGTTTGGATTTTATGAGCAACGAAAATCAATAAACGGAGACAAATTGAAAAAATAATAGTCCATTCAACAATATCCTTCCATTTTATGATCATAAGAACCCTAAAATCAAAAAATGAAAAAACATTCCCAGAATGAGCTAAATGAGATTCAGTATTAACTTTGTTTAAATATTTGTACTATTTCACCACCTCTTTATGACATAAAAAATAAGTGTAATAAAAAAATATAGACAATGTAGAAGAATTTTAATTGTTGATAAGAAATTAATTCAATTTACCATAATGTTTTTTAAATAATGGATAATATGAAAAGATAAATTAAAAATAAAGATTTATAGAATATGGAGATAAATAAATTGTTTTTTAAAATGATCATCTCAATAGTTTCGTGAAATGATTCAAAATATTTTTAAAAATAGAAAAAAAATTTCTGATAAGATTAAAAGAATGTATCATTCTTGAAATAGTAAACATTTTTTATAAGGAGGATTCTTGACTGATTAGGGTTTTCTAGTGTGTGATGAGTATAATGGTATAGGAGCATAATTAGATTTCCAAATAACATCAACCAACACCAATAAAGATTATCCAAGTCCTGTATGATCATGTATAATGTAACATACCACTTCTGTCCATTACTTTGTGAAAATCGAGTGTCTGGAGTGTTCTAGGTGTCCACGGTGACTCATTTCAATTGTTTTTTCAGAAATCTAGTTTTCTATAGGTCTCTCATCTAATGGTGATTCATTAACCTTTACCTCTCAATGGTGAGTTGCAGTGGTGAGTCACGATGTGACTCATCTAATGGTGAGTCACAACATTTAGTCACTCTTGTATGTCATGATGTTGAGTTTCAATAGTGACTCACACTGAGAGATTGCATCGGTGACTCGTGATGCTGAATTTTTCAACGGTGTCTTATTCAATGGTGATTTATCTAATAGTGAGTCACCTAATGGATACTCATCCACTAGTAATTCATCCAATTTTGATTCACCCAATGACGTCTCTTCCAATAGTTGCTCTTCCAATAGTGATTCACTAAATGGTGACTCATCCACCGATGACTCGTGATGTTGACTCAACCGATGGTGAGTCACTTTCAACAGTTTTTTAAAATTTTAATTTTTCTCCGGTTTTTTCAATTTCACCCCTTAAACATTTTACATGAGGTGAAATGAATTTAATACCATGTTTAAATGATTTTAGAGTTTGTTAAAATTGATTGATCATATCTTTGACTTATATAAAGATCCCATGGACATTAAAAGGTCATAATGTGTGCTCTTGGTCATGATTTTAAATTAATGGATTCTAACAACCCTTCTATTTTCTGATATAGGATCAGGGATTTATAAAGATGAGTTTATCACCTCCTTGTTCTCTCCTGTGTTCTCTTTGTTCTCCCGAAACCTTTCTTCATGAGGAGACGTGTGGTTGAGTTGAGGCCTTTGGATTGTGTTTTCCCTAATTTTTTGTGCTACTTGTGCACCCATAGTCTTGGCGCAACAAGGAGGTGTTCACCGTCTATTCTCTAGGAAGGTATCCAATTTCCTCTCATTAATTTGTGTATCATTCGGGTTGGGTGTATGAATGTCTCTATAAATAAGATATTAGAAATAAAAATAAATAATTATAATTTAATTGGTTTAAGATCAATACACAGGGGCATGGAAAAAGTTACACATGCTTCTATTTTATTATTTGTTGTTGATATTTTTTCTATATGGGATAATCACCCATCGAAATTCATGGCCATTAGAGGTCATTTTCCACACACCTGTGATTTCTTGTGAATGATTTTTCTTGATTTTCTGTTGAGAAGTTGTATGTATATGAAATTTATTAACCACGTAAACTCGACTAATAAATGGATTCTACATGATCAAATTGTTTCTATGAAAACCCATGTAGTTAAAAAGTGAAATTAATGAATATATGACTTGTTAAATATGAATATGTTTCATTTTGATTCTTTGATGGTATGGTTATGAGCACCCTCATGTGTAGTACGGTGGTACGGGTGGTATAATAGAATCTCAAGTTGAGATATTGATTGATTTTGGAATGAATGGGTAGTTTTGTGCTACGAGGCTTCCCTTGGGTTGTTCTATGTTTATGTTGTTGGGTGTCGCTGTCAGTTGGGGGTTGTTCTAGTTGAGATGATTTATTGGTTGGAATAACATTGAATAATTATGATGGTAGTCATTGGTATGTGTAGTTTTCTTGGATTTTCTCTATGAGTACCACGCATAAAGCTTCACCCCGTGTCTCGTGATCATTATCATATAGAATGAATGGGTGTTAAGTAGAGAGGAAATGTGATGTGGGTTAATTTACCATGATTCTTATTCATCTGTGGGAGTTTTTCTTCAAGGATTATTATGTTTTTTTCATGGTAGTTTCCTGGATTTTAATAGAATAAATTAATTATTTATGAAGGAATTCATGTTGGTTAAATGAATCGATTGGGTTTATGTTTTGATTTTGTGGTTGGTTTTGTGGTTGTGCATTTATAGGTAGAAACAGAGGTAGTATTTTGATTTTGTTGTTGGTTGTTGGTTGAAAACATATAGGTTGGGATTGATTTATTTTTATTATATATATACATGTATTTAATTTTGATTTCAATATTCACCCCACTAAAGGTGAGCACTATGTGCTAAAGTGCCCCATTTTAACAAGGTATGGTGTATTTACCAAACATCTCGATGGCATGATGGATAGATGTCCACCCACTCTTCCATGCTATGTCCTCTAGGAAGTGATATATCAAGATTTTTTTAGAAGGTGGAGGTTTGTGTGGCCTTGGTGTGAGTGGGAGAGTTCTGTTTCCCAGGTGTCTTTGGGATGAGATGTGTTGTGCTTCTCAGGTGTCTTCTAGATGAGGTGTTGTTGTGGAAATGTTATTATGGTCGGTATGTGTTGTGGTAGTGGCCTAGGTTTCTTCTATTATGATGTTATGTGGTTTTTTTCCCATGTGTCTAAGTGAGATATGTGATTGTGAGGCCCAGGTGTGTGTGGGAATGTTATGACGTGGTTCTTTCGGAAGAGGTGGGAGTTCCCTGATATTTTTTGTTAGGGTTTGAGATATTCTAATCAGTGGGAAAGTTTTTTAATATATTCTATGATCGATATGCTCTTTATTACCTCACATGACTTGCGTTATTTGGTGAGCATTCCTTTGGTAATGTTAGGGTGTCTAGTATTGTAACACCCCAAGATTTTATGAGAAATATTCTTTTTAAATTCTTTGATATATTTTGTTGTACACAACACCAAGATTAGCTTGTTCTATACGCAACACCATATTAGCTTATAGTATACGCAAACACTATTCTTGGCTTTTGCTTCATGCAAGAGAAACCTTCCTCAATATCATGTATTGTACGCAATACCGAGTTTTACTAAACAACGATATATTGTTATAATATTTTTATGAACTAGCCGTTAGGAATATTATTGACCACATTATGAATTTTATAACATTATCAATCATCTTACACATATTCGAGATCATGTTATGAGAACAAAATAAATTTTTGAGGTAAAATAAGTATTTTTAAAAAAATGCACTCTTGTCACCTTTTGATGGAACACCCATTATAAATCTAATTTTTTACAAGTTTATAAGTTCAATTGTACAAAATTAAATTCTTTCTTTGAATAAGTATACAAAAATTTATGTTGGATGAAGTTTTTATATTTTTCAGATAACTTTCATATTTTAATGAATAGTAAAAACGCGCTAAATTTTAATAAAAAACAACTTTTTTCATCAAGATAATTTATATGGTTAAATTATAATGTTGAATAGTTTTAAAGTATAAATTGAATATATTTTTACCATTTAATATAATGTATTTCATTAGCATTAATTTTACATTGAATTCATAGGTAAAATCAATTCAATCTTTTGAAATGTTTTTAAAAAAACCCGTTTGTTTTCGACAATGGGATTAATTTTAAATTAATTTCTTAAACTTCTATGTTTTGAATTTGGAAAAATGGATTCCATATTTGGAATCAGTAAGTACAAATTATGTTAATAGGCTACTTTTTATTTTTGGGAATTATGAATAGTAACTACGGTAAATTTTATTTACCACGGTTAAAGGTAAATCAGGTAATTAAGGGTAAAAATAATATTATAAAATTAATCTAACACTTGTCTTAATATAATTGTATGATTATATTTCGTCCAAAAATATACATGGGTCAAAATATTATCTTTTGTAACCCACTTGGATGTGATTAAGGTCTTTAATTTATTTTATTTTAAGAAAGTGAAATATGTCTCACTCAAACATTAATAATAAAAGTATTTTTAATATAAGGATATAAAGAATATAAATTCAATTATAAAGACTCATATTAGATCTAAAAAGTTTTTCTTTATCGTGGTAATTTATTTGTAATTTTTAAGAAATATATAATTACCTTAATATCTTATAAATTAAAGATGCAGAAATTATTTATTTAGTGAAAAATCAATAATATAGTTTTTTTAAATAATAATACCCATAGAAAGGACCGGAAACTTGACCATACCTTATTGGTCAAGTATATATATACCCTAATCATCCAAGTGTCGACTTTTGGACCATTTGGAGCCTTATAAAATAGATTATGACATTTAAATTATTTTATTCTAAATGATGTCCAAGTTGTCACCTTCATAATTTAGTAAAAATATAATTTTAAGAGTTGAGTGCTTTAGAAGATAAATTCTACTAAAAGTATTATTATAAAAGATATTATATTTATATTTATCATATTATTTTATTTTTTATTTTCATGAAAAAATATTATATTAATTAATTATACAAATATGTTGTAGTGATTATTTTATTAAGAGAAATATTAAATAAATGGTATTAAAAATATTAAAATAAATATTATATGAACAAAATAATCTGCTCCATGAATTTTATAGAATAATATGACATTTTAGGAACCTATTAAATATTTTTTTTCGAATATATTTTCTATCTTTATTTTATTTAAATTCAAATAAATGAATAGTGTCAAAATTTACACTATTGGTATTTTATGAAAAATAACATATTATTAAATTATTTAAAAATAAAAAAAATATTTAAAAATTACAAATTGAAAATTATATGGTCTAAAAGGTAATAAAGTATAAAATTATGGTAAATTGACAACATATATGTATGTATTTATAACAATTTTAAATTAAGAATATTATTTCCACAAATAAAATTAAATAGATTAAATAAAGATAAATCAAAATGATAAGGTTTAAAATAAATGTAAAACATGTCTATATTTTATTGGTTGATGATATTTCAACTCTATCTCATCTCATCATCAAATTGATTCATTTTTTGAGGTTTTTAAGTGGGGTTTGAATATATTATAATTTAATATTTTTGAGGTTTCCAAAGGTGCCCCTATGCTCCCTTATAAAAGGGAACCTCCTCCCTCTCCTCATCACACCATCTTGAGCCTTCAAGATCTTCCAACCCCTAAAATTTCTCTTCTCCACTTCCCTAGAAACATACTAGAGGTTCTTTTCTTCTTTAAATACCTACTTTAGTGCCCTAATAGGAGGATTAGAAGAGACACGTCGAAGAAAAGGTAATATCCTTTACCGATTCTTTCAAATTGATTTCTTCTTCTACTTCCTCTTATTTTTTTGTTTCATAATAAATTAACAACATCAGTATAAATAATATACTGATATGTCATTATAAATATGAAACAACCCTATTTCACCTTCTATCCATCCTACGGAAAACGAAATCACCGCACGTGCGTACGTCCAGAATACCATCTCCACATCGTGGTGTAATCTCTTTTTCCACCACCACCTTACTTGGATGGGTATAATGGAGTAAGGAAAAACTATATATGGTTATTATAATGTAATACTAATTCTGAGATATTATATCATCCACTCTAATTCCATTCAATAATTATGGGAACGATATCATCGCACGTGCGTATATACAGATTACCATCTCCACGACGCGATTAGATTAATTCTCCAAGTTAACCATTCAATAATGATTATAAAGTATATATAATAAATAATCATGAAATATAGGAAATATTAATTATACTGGATTTATTTATATGTAATTTACTTACTTCCATTCAATTTAATAATGAAATGAAAACAGCATTCATGCGTACGTATGGCCTACCGTCTCCATGAATGGTGTATTTCTTCCCATTTATCAATCTTTTAAATATATTTATATTCTGAATATATATTATATATAAATCATGTTTTACATTCTGGAATTATTTAATCATGAAATATGTAATCATATGAATAATTAAAAGTCAAAACACTGACGAAAAATGAAACGATTTTACCCAAAACGCTGTTTAAAAATGGAATTGACAAATGAAGGGGTAATATAAAGTTGTAAGTGAATCATATATGTTATCATAAATATTATTATGGTTCTGTTAAAAGTTAATAATATTTTTATACCCACTATACAATAGTCTAGGACACATACAGAAGAAATTGGACATAAGGTAAGGGATAATTTTGCAATCTCATTTTAATCCGAGATTGCTTATACGTAAGTATTTACATGGGTTATATTTTTCATCCATGTCCATAAAAATGTTCTTTATAAAGTGTTTAATATTCTTCCATGTATTTTAAAATTCATATTTACCCCTCTTTGACTTTTACATTGTGTTATGGAAGGAATCTTTCTTTTTTTACCATACAAGAAACTTTTTGACTTTTCCAGCAAAAGTACGAGGAGAATATGTTTTTAACTTATACGTTATGAATGAATTTTTAAATTTTCATAATGCATAATTTTCATGGATCTCCATCTACATGATTTCATGATTATTTTCAAAAAAAATCTTTTTCTTTTAAAATTTCATGGAATTTTGTGAAAATAAAATGATTTTGAAGAATAAAGCATGTTTTCATCAAGAATTCATTCCAAGTGTTTTCTCAAAACCATTTTCGATCTAAGATGAAATTATTTCATATGTGTATGTTTCAAGTGTAATGTCTCTATTATTTAGATGGTTTCACTTTTCTTATGATGAAATGATATCCATTTGTTTAATATTGATTATGTTATGATGGAATGATGTTTATGAAACCCATTTTATTTTTTGGGTTATGATGAATGATTTATGTCTATGTTGTGGCACATGTAATAATGGTTTCATTATGAGATTGGTAGGACCTATATCTCCCTCTAATGAATTGGGTAAAGAGTTATATCTCATGAGGTAAATATAGCGGGAACGGCATGTAAGTCTGGTTTAGTAATACAGGGCTGGAACATCAAGTAAACCCGGTTCAGTAATGGACGTTTTCCACTATGATGGTCTTGGAAGAAATGAATTGGCTAATATGGAAATCATATCATGTGCTTTATGGTTTTCCACAATTACATGTTTCATTTCCATGGTATTTTATCATGATTAATGTTCCGTTATGATCAATGCTTTATGTACCGCAAATAATTATGTCATTACTTTTTATTTTGATGTTTTATGTTCATGTTTTTACGTTAAAATGTTTATATATTGTTTTATGTTCACCATGTTTACCCTTATTGAGCATTTGAGCTCACCCTATTTTATGTTCTCTTTACCCCAGGATATAAAGAAAGGTTTTAGGTAAGAAAACAAAAGGGGAAGATCTTTATGGGAGATGTTGAATATCTTTCTACATGATTAGAAGTTTATGTTCCAAGTTTCCAAAGACACTAGACTAATAGGGTCATTGGGCGTCTGTTTGTGTCATGTATTAAGTTTTCTGCAAAAGTAATGTAATGTCCATGTACGTCAACCTTTGGGTCTCTACAGTTGGTATCTGAGCAAAGGTTTAGTCATCTTTTGGAAACTAGGATGTGAAAACATTAGTGTGATCCCTAGAGATATTTCTAAGGTATGTCTAGGGATGTCCCTAAGGTTTAGTATAACTATAGGTTACAGTCCTAGAATTATGTTGATGATCATGAATAAGCTAGGGTGAACCTAAGGTGTCATGGATTAAAACATTTGTGATAAGTTAGACATCCCATAAGTGAATTTTTATGATTATGTGGTTCCTCGTTATTTTAACTGTTTCTTACACCATGGTTTTTGTTTTTATTTAATGGAGGGAACCAAAAGGATTTGGGTCAACATTAAATCCAATGGACAAATTGGTGACTATGATCAAAAAAATTGTGTAATGCCTAGAAAGAAAGATATTGTGATTATGCCGAATCAATCATCACGATATATGATTAACAAGGTGAACTTTAGTGGTATTCCTAATTCATCAAATAAGTGGAAGATGGACTTTTATGCATGTTCGCATGGTAAAGAGCACAGATAAAGGAAGATTTAGATTTCTAAAGAAGGGAAGAAGAACCTTGATGAATACATCAAATGGAGGGGAAGATGTTATCTGTGTGGGGAGAAGGGTCATAGAGTGACAGACTATTATGGAGTTCAATGTCTTATCTATGGAGAACATTGGCATTACCCAACTCAATGACCTGACTTAAGAGTTTACTTATAAACCAAGGAAGGAATTATTCCATGAAAATCATTGAAGATGATGGATTAAAGTGTGTATGTATTGGTATTCAAGAATAATGTTTTTGAGGTACTTTTATGGTATATTGGAATATCTATGTATTGGTCCATTATGGTTTTCCATAAGAATACGGTATCGGTAACCATGAAAAGGGATTGATATATTTTTGGAAAGAAGTTGATATGCGCATAATGAAGGGATAAGGAGAAAATAATATGTTTGATAGAATTAATGAGATCGTGATTGATATAAGGACAAATTGATATCATGGTTTGAGTATATTGAATTTTTTGGATTTTGGTAATTGGAAAGAGTTAACTTTTGACAGCATTCTTGTGTTCATTAAGGTTCTATGGTAATTAATATTTCAATAGAATACATGATTAAGTTATTCACATATTTGGAATGCGACCAACAAGATATATCTTATGATATATGGTAGATAAATGATGGTATTCACATGCTTGGTAGATGACCTTTCTAGTAATCATTTTCTTTATAGTATGAGCTTGGACCGATGTTTTTTTGATAAGCCTAAAAATTGGAATGAATTAATTTAGACATAATATATTATTGTTTAAGGCTAGAAATTTTTTCGATATTATTGCAGGAATGTTATAATAATGTAGTTTTAGAAAAAGGGACAACCTGTAGGACGGGCGACAACTCGTCGCGTCGGACAAGGCTGCGGGAATCGAACCCACAACCGAAGTGTGACATGCCTTTATCGCTTAACATTGGCCTACATAAAGTCCCTTTTTAGAAGAAACTAGTTCTATTTTATTAAATGGTATGATAGATAAAGTATAAGTCCATTTTTGGAACCATATATGATTGATCTCATCATAGATGGACTTATGTATATAACTTTTGCTAACCATATGTTTGAGACCGATGGAATGATCTATCATTTCATCGCATGATCTACTAACACTTCACGAAAGACAAATTCATCTTCATTTCATTAAGATATTGAGTGGAAATTTTTCAAGGCATGAAAAATAGTGTGATTTTACCAAAATCAAGTAAGTATTTCATTTAATTAAAAAAATATTCAACAATAGGGAAATGATCTTTAATACCAAAAATGTTTTCCTAGTGCCCTCATATATGATGAATCAGAAGGTACCTTAGATCATAACAAATTTATGGCTTTGTGATTTTTGCCTTTTTTATAGAAACGTCTTCTACCACTCTCTATCAGAACATGATGGTTAGATTTCTCTTCCATATCTGTATTTTCACCTATGTCCTCTTATGTAGAAACCCAGTGATGAGTTACTTTGGGTATCCATTAGGTTTCTAACATTACTTTTTAAAATTAAGTTTTAGTATTTCTTTTTATAATGTGGGTTTCTATAAAAGAAACTTTCAAGTAATAAACCATTTAAAATGCCAACGAATTTTGAGAGTGAAATTCACTTTAAGGGGGGTAGAATGTAACACCCTGAGATTTTATGAGATATATTATTTTTAATTTCTTTGATATCTTATATTTTACACTACACAATTATTATCTTGTGTTATACGCAACACCGTATTAGATAGTAGTATACACAAACACTATTCTTGGATTTTGTTGTACGCACGAGCGACCTTCCTCAATAGCGTGTATTGTACGCAATACCGAGTTTTACTAAACTACAATATATTGTTATAATATTATTAAAAACTATCCGTTATGAATAGTATTAGACAAATTTTGAATATTATAACATTATCATTCATCTTACGCATATTCTAGGACAATTTATGAGAACAAAATAATTTTTTCGGGTAAAATAAGTATTTTTTAAAAAATGCAGTTTTGTCGCCTTTTGATGGCGCACCCATTATAAATCTAATTTTTTACAAGTTTATAAGTTCAATTGTACAAAATAAAATTCCTCTTTTGAATCAGTATATAAAAATTTACGTCGGATGATGTTTCTTTTATTTTTCTGATAACTTTCATATTTTAATGAATAGTAAAAACTCAATAAATTTTAATTAAAAACAATTTTTTCATCAAGATAATTTATAAGGTTAAATTATAATTTTTAATGGTTTAAAATTATAAATAAAATATATTTTTACTATTTAATATAATTTATGTCATTATCTTTAATTTTACATTGAATTCATAGGTAAAATCAATTCAATCTTTTGCAATATTTTAAACAAAAACCCCGTTTGTTTTCGACAACGGGATTAATTTTAAATTAATTTCGGCAACTTCTGTATTTTGAATTTTGAAAAATGGATTCCATATTTAGAATCAGTAGGTCCAAATTATGTTAATAGGCTACTCTTTATTTTTGGTCATTATGAATAGTAACTACGGTAAATTTTATTTACCATAGTTAAAGGTAAATCAGGTAATTAAGTGTAAAAATAATATTATAAAATTACCCTAAAACTTGTCTAAATATGATTAGATGATTATATTTCGTCCTAAAATATAAATGGGTAGAAATGGTACATTTTGTAACCCACTTGGATGTGATTTAGACCTTTAATTTATTTTATTAAAAGAAAGTGAAATATGTCTCACTCAAACTTTAATAATAAAAGTATTTTTAATATAAGGTCATACAGAATATGAATTCAATTATAAATACTCATAGGAAATATAAAAAGTTTTTATTTATCATGGTAATTTATTTTTAATTTTTAAGAAATATATAGTTACTTTAATAGTTATACATTAATGATGCACAAATTATTTATTTAGTGAAAAATCAATAATATAGTTTTTATTAAAATAATAATACCCATCAAAAGGACCAGAAACTTAACCAAACCTTATTGGTCCAGTATATATATACCCTAATCATCCAATTGTCTTCTTGTGAAGCATTTTTATCCTTATAAAACATATTATGACATTTATATTATTTTATTCTAAATGATGTCAAAGTTGTCCCTTTCATAATTTAATAAACATATTATTTTAAGAGTTGGGTGGTTTAGAAGATAAATTCGACTAAAAGTATTATTATAAAATATATTAGATTTATATTCATCATAGGATTTTATTTTTAAATTTTATGCAACAAAAAAGTATATTAATTAATTATACAAAAATGTTGTAGTAATTATTTTATTAAGAGAAATATCAAATAAATGGTTTTAAAAATATTAAAATAAACAATATATGAACAAATTAATGTCCTCCACAAATTTTCTAGATTAATATTCTATTTTAGGAACATATTAAATATTTTATTTGAATATATTCTCAATGAGTATTTTATTTAAATTCAAATATATGAATACTGTCAAAATTTACACTATTGGTATTTTATAAAAAATAACATATTATTAAATTATTTAAAAATCACAAAAATATTTAAAAATTACAAATTTAAAACTATATGGTCTAAAAGTTAATAAAGTATCCAATTATGGGAAATTTAAAACATATAAGTATGTATTTATAACAATTTTAAATTTAGAATATTATTACCACAAATAAAATTAAATAGATTAAATAAGGACAAATCAAAATGATAATTTTTAAAATAAACCTAAAACATGTAAAACTTTTATTTTTTTATGAGATTTCAACTCTATCGCATCTTATATTTTAATTGAGTCATTTTTTGTGGTTTTTAAGAGGGTTTTGAATTCATTATAAATTAATATTTTTGATGTTTCTGAAGGTTCCCCTCTCCTCCCTTATAAAAGGGAACCTACTCCCTATCCTCCTCACACCATATTGAGCCTTCAATATCGTCCAAAACCTGCCCATTTTTCTTCTCCACTTTCCTAGAAACATACTAGAGGTCCTGGTCTTCTTCAAAGACCATCTTTAGTGCCCTAAGAGGAGGTTTATAATAGGCGCATCGAAGAAGAGGTAATATCCTTTACCGATTCTTTCAAATTCATTTCTTCTTCTACTTCCTCTTCTTTTGTTATTTCATAATAAAGTAATAAGATAAGTATCAATCATATACTTATATGTTATTATAAATATGAAACAACCCTATTTCACCTTCTATCCATCCTACAGAAAACGAAATCATCGCATGTGAGTGCGTACGGAATACCGTCTCCACGTCGTGGTGTAATATGTTTTTTCACCACCAACTTACTTGGATGGGTATAATGGTGTAAAGAATAAATATATATGGTTATTATAACATGATACTATTTATGAGATATTATATCATCTACTCTAATTACATTCAATAATTATGGGAACGATATCATCGCTCCTGCGTACATACGGATTACCGTCTCCACGATGTGATTAGATTTATTCTCCAAGTTAACCATTGAAGAATTATTATAAAGTATATATAATAAATAATCATAAAATAAATTATATATTAATGATACTTTATTTATTTATATGTTATTTACTTACTTCCATTCAATTTAATAAGGAAACGAAAATAGCGTTCATGCGAACGTACGACCTACCGTCTCCATGAACGGGGTTTTTCTTTCCATTTATCGATGTATTATATATATGTATATTATGAATATATATTAAATATAAATCATTTTTTACATTTTTGATGTATTTAATCATGATCTATGTAATCACATGAATAATTACAATTCAAAACACGGATGAAAAATGAAACAATTTTAACCAAAACGCTGCTATAAAATGGAATTGACAAATGAACGAATAATATAAAGTCTTAAGTGAATCATATATAATATAATAAATATTTTTATGGTTCTATTACAAGTTAATAATATGTTTAAACCCACTATACAGGAGTCTCGGATACATATGAAAGAAATTGGACATAATGTAAGGGATAATTTTGCAATCTCATTTTTATCTGAGATTGCTTATACGTAAGTATTTACTGGGGTTATATTTTTCATCCATGTCCATAAAAATGTTTTTAATAAAGTGTTTAATATTTTTCCATGTATTTTTAGATTCATGTTTACCCCTATTTTACTTTTACATTGTGTTATGGAAGGAATATTTTTTGTGTTCACCATACGAGGAACT
Source organism: Viscum album (assembly GCA_963277665.1). Taxonomy (NCBI): domain Eukaryota; kingdom Viridiplantae; phylum Streptophyta; class Magnoliopsida; order Santalales; family Viscaceae; genus Viscum; species Viscum album. Next base: position 1,174,606,728 of record OY728156.1, read on the forward strand.
TTTTGACATTTCCGGCAAAAGTACGAGGAGAATGTTTTTTTAACTTATACGGCATGAACGGATTTTTACAGTTTCAAAACGCCTAATTTTCATGAAGATTACTCTACAATATTTCATGATTATTTTCAACAAAATTATTTTCTTATAAAATTGCATGGCATTTTGTGAAAAAAAAATGATTTTGAAGAAGAAGGGATGTTTTCATCAAGAATTCATTTCAAGTGTTTTATCGAAACCATTTTCCATCTAAGATGAAATTATTTCATATGTTTATATTTCAAGTATAATGTCTCTATGATTTACATGGTTTAACTTTTCTTATTATTAAATGATATCCAATTTTTTTATATGGATTATGTTATGATGGAATGATGTTTATGAAACACATTTTATTCTTTGGGTTATGATGAATGATTTATGTTTATGTTGTGTCACACGTAAGAATGATTTCATTATAAGATGGGTGGGACCTATATCTCCCTCAAATACATTGGGTAATTATTTATATCTCATGAGATAAACATGGTTGGAACGGCATGTAAATCTGGTTCTGTAATACAGGGCTAGAATGACAAGTAAACTCGGCTCAGTAATGGAATTTGTCCACAATGATGGTCTTGGCAGCACTACCTTGGCTACTATGGAAATCATATCATGTGTTTTATGGTTTTCCACAATTCCATTTTTTATTACCATTCTATTTTATCATGATTAATGTTCATTTATGATCAATGCTTTATGTACCGCAAACAATTATGTCATTACTTTTGATTTTGATGTTTTATGTTCGTGTTTTTACATTCAAATGTTTATGGATTGTTTTTTGTTCTCCATGTTTACCATTACTGAGCATTTTATCTCACCCCTTTTTGTATTTTCTTTTCCCTAGGATAAAAATAATTTTTTTAGGTAAGAAAACAAAATGGGAATATCTTTATGGGAGATGTTGATGATCTTTCCACATGATTAGAAGTTTATGTTCCATGTTTTCAAAGACACTAAACTAATACGGTCAATGGGTGTCTGTTTGTGTCATGTATTATGTTTTACACAAAAGTAATGTAATTTCTATTTATGACAAGCTTTGGGTCCCTACAAGTATACCTTTTTAGGTGATGTCGGTTTTTTGTTGTTTTGTCATGGAAGCATTAGTATACTTCTCCAACATGATCATGTGAGAATTTTGTTTTCCTAATGATTATACATGTATTATCACCCTATATATATATATATTCATCTTTAGAGGAGGAATAAGTGTATTTTTCTAGGCATTACTAGCTGGGAATTTAGTACAGTTTTTGTGTCACTTCGAAGCATTACTTTTGGGAATTTACTTTGGATATTTTTATTTCTTATGTAGCAGTTTTTTTATAACATTCCTGTGGGAAGGTTTAGGATTTCTTATATATATATATATTATGGAATTTTTTTGAGTTTGATACATCTTATCTCTGGATCTTGGTCACTATAAAATGGTAATTCTATCCTTTTTTGAGATTTGTATACCCTTGGTGTTGGTCACCACCATGGGGCCTACTAGAGGCAGGACTCACGGGGTTATTATCTCCATTTCTTCACTGCAATCTCAAAAGTGGAATCTTTAGAGAAAGGGGGTTGTGACTAAATGGTATTAAAGGTAATGGTTGTAGGATCGAAATAATGATGTAGATTTTCAATATACAAGAGGGGGGTGAATTGTACACTTTAAAAATTCCTTTGGAAACTTTAAAGTTAGTTACGATTAACTATGTTTTCCTTAAGAAAAGGAAAGGGCTAAGTTTAACAAAGTTAAACTAAGCAAATTCACAACACCTCTAACACAAAATGAAATCTTGGAAAGAGATTCTGAAAATAGGTTCCGGAAATATGGTTCCGGAAATTGAAACTTAACAAAAGATTACAATATGAGATTCTACCTTAAAGCATATAGAATCTAAATGAAACAGAGTACAAGTAAGAAAGTATAAGAAAGTTATACTTTCCTTATAATACAAAATTCTACGAAAATAAACAATTAGTAAAACTACAAGTAACAAGATATAGGTCTTTTAACCCAAAGAGAAGGGTATCCAACAACCTTGGATAAAGGTCCCTTGATTTTTACTTTCAAGCAAGTCTGTCTTACCCACACCAGGGTAAGTCCTAGATACAAAGATCGGAGTCTCTGTCTTGCTATCCCGGCAAGCCCTCAACATCAAGGTAGTTGGCCACCTTTGTCTTCCTCAGCAAGGAAGCCCTCAACTTCAAGGTGTTGGAAACCTCTGTCTTCCTATCTCTGGAAGTCATTGAATGTAATCACCAACATTCGGAGTCGCATGAATCTTTGAGAGTTAATAAGAGCCTCTCTCTCTAGAAATCACTTAAATAGAATGTATGCACAATGTCGAAGAAGTCATTCATCAATCATCATCGAGCTCTTTCAAATGAGCTCCTATTTATAGGCAAGGTCAACCTCCTTTCTAACGGTCATATTTTCCTTAAAAATTGGAGGGACCTGTACACGTGTAACTTAACCAACGGTTAGTTTATAACAGAATAAATGACATCATTTTATAACAAAACAAGTATAACATAAAGTACGACATCGTTTAAAGTTTAACTTAAAGAAGTTCGGAATGAAAGTTCGGAGTGTAAACAAAAATAATTTTTTGGAGTCTAAATAAATTCGGAGTGTATAAAAACAAAGATGATCAGATTCTGTTTAATAGGTGAATTCGAAATGAGAATTCGGAATGAGAATTCGTCAACAGAATTCGAAATGAGAATTCATCAACAGAATTCGTAGTGAGAATTTGTCATCAGAATTCGTAATGAGAATTTGTCATTAGAATTCGTAATGAGAATTCATCATCAGAATTCGTAATGATAATTTGTCATCAGAATTCGTAATGAGAATTTATCATCATAATTCGTAATGATAATTCATCATTAGAATTCGTAATGATAATTCATATCCAAAATTTGGAGTAGAACTTTATCAGAGTTCGTATCCGGAATTTGGAATGAAACTTCATTACAGTTCTCATATGGAATTCGATACTTAAAATAGAATGTTTCATATCAAAGTTTCAAATGATTCCGAGAATATAGAAATGAATCCGAAACTTATACTTAAGATATATATGAATGAAAATATGATAAGGAAAGTTTTTCTTACAAAAACGATCTTCCTTATAAAAGAGATTTTCTTTATAAAAGCGATTTTCCTTATAAAATCAATTTTCCTTATAAAAGTGATTTTCCTTATAAAAGAAATTTTCCTTATAAAAGCGATTTTCCTTAAAAAAAGGTGTTTGTGATTTTCAAAACAAGAAGGAATTGAAAAGTCATAAGGAAAACCTTATTGACTCAACAATCTCCCCATTTTTGGAAAGCACAAACATCCCTACGAAAAAGAAAGTCTAAGAAGAAAGAAAACATTAAATCTTATCTCCCTTTGCTTATGGATGTTGATGAATACGACTAACTCCCCCTTAGGCTTTGAAACACTAAGGATCGTATTCTAGATTTCCGGAATGATACTTCATTAAGAATAAGAAATCCTTCTTTAATGAAAAACTCCCCCTTAGATAAACTCTATTAGAGTTTGTTTTCTTTCTCATCCTTTGTTAAGATTATTTTTCCCCATTCTTAGGGTTCCTTTCCATCTCACCCTTTGTGATTTTCAAAAATAATTTGAGGGAATGGAAAATATAACAAATTACCTGAAAAAATAAGTAAAAAAATGAGCAATCACAAATTTCATTAAGTTTGAAAGCTCGGCAACAAATAAATTTAGATACAACAAAAGATCGGATCTGTCTATTTTGGATCTTTTTCCTTCGCTATGAGACCCTTAAGAATAGTCTTTATCTTCTTCAAGTCTTTATGGTCTTCCTCGTCTTGCTTCTCTAAAACAAAAATTCATGCATTTTGAGCTTCAATCTTTTATTCCTGGGATTGAAGCTTTTCTTACTGAGATTGAAGCTTTTCTTCCTAAGCCTGAAGATTTTATTCCTGAGCCTTCAAGATCTGTTCTTGATTTAACAACTTCTCTTTAAACTCAATCTGATGATCCCTTTCAAACATTCAGTTCTGATAAACAGAATTTATCTTCCCATTCAGATCTCCGACTTCTTGAATCCGGAAATTCTTTTCATCTGTCAGCTTTTCTTCAAAGGATGAAGTAAGTTCATTTATCTTACTGTCTTATGTTTCAAAGGAATCCTTCACATTTTCTTTGAATTCATTAAAGATCCTCATCTCCTCTACAGTCTTCCTCGACCAACTTGTAATCCTCTTGCAAGATCTTTTGTGGGCTTCATAGCCGACAAATAAAGTTTTGAACTGAGCATCTATCTCAACACATTTTTCCATAACCATGGATACGGAGTCTGTTTTCTGATTCAACGCATGTTGGAGCATATGGCATCTTGAATCAATAATTGAGAAAGTCGTAATAGTACCCACCAACTTCTTTAATGACTGAACAACAAAGTCATGTCCCAACGAAGATGAATTCGAATCCGAGACTTTACTTGGAGAATTTTCTTCTTCAAGATGCTCAACCTTCTCCTTAGAAGAATCACCAACTTCCCTTCTCTTTACAACCACTGAGCTCGGGGTATCAACAACAAGTTTCTTTCCCTTGTCCTTTTTCAGAATGGAGTCATGTTCCGGAGTTCTCTTTTCACTATCAGACACTTGAACAACATTGTCTTCCTCATCAGCAACTTTCTGAGAACCATCCTCTAAATTCTACATTTGGGCAATATCGTGTAGAAGTTGTTCTTCCTATGCATGATAAGCTACTTCTTCTTCTCCTTTCTCCTCATCCATCGCTGGAGTGACTAACTTAGAAGACTCATATTCTGAGGTTCGAAGCGACAAATGTTCTGATGGTGTCCCCTTATAATCATCTACTTGCTTTAAAACATCTCTGGTTTCACCACTTCCTTCAGTAACAGCTTCTTCTTCTTCCACTTGCTCAATCTGCTCTATTTCCTCAACAGACTTATCAACTGGCTCTTCCGGAGCGTTGAAGTTTCTTCCTGGAGTCTCAGGTAGAGATTCCAAAGAAAAAGATCTCAGAACAGGAATGTTTGTTGGAACCATCTCATTAAACTTTAACAAAGCCTGAGCTACCTCAGCTTCAGACATCTTTTTCTTAAGATTATTATCTTTCACTTGTTTTTCTAGCTCATCCGCAATTCTTTCCTTCAAGGACTTAGCCTCCGCAGGACCCAAGCCAAAATGAGGCTCCCCTTGCACTCTCTTCTATTTCATTTTCCTCCATTTAGCAACTACCTCATCAGGGTAAGAATTCTTATTCTTCGGTTTAGTAGGTGCGTAATGAACTTCCTTAGATTTGGGATTCTCTGCTTCACCTTCAACTTCATTCAACTTTCTCTTCCTCACTGGCTTAGAGGATTCAGGTTCAGCAACTTTCAGAACCGTTTCTTCTTGAGCAGGTAAATCAAAGAACTGACCAGTCTCTTTGTCAAAGGAAATATCCATCCTTTTGAGAGTACCATCACTCACCAACATAATCTTGCAAACTCTTGGCTTAGACTTGCAAGCTTCCTTGAATGACTCAAGGCACCGAACTATCAACTTTGAGAGGATTACTGGATACATTATGATCTGATCTCTCAAATTCCCTTTCTTAACATTCTCAAGGGTAATTAGAAGGTGTTTCATCAGGTTAAACTTCCTCAGATTTATCAGAAAATCTAGGATATAGATCTCACTCTTCTTCAAACTGTCTTTGTCACCCTTTCTCGGTACGATAAGACCTTGTACCCATAACTCTAGAATCCAGAAATTTGTAGACAGAGAAGCAATCTTCAGAGCCTTATCATCTGACAATATGAGAGTTTCCAAAGACTTTTCCTTGACGAAGCTTCCCTTTGAATCCATCAAAACATGAGAAATAAACTCAGCTTCTCCTTCATTGTTCAGCCCTACCAAGCTGGCTGCCTTGGCATAAGCAAGTTTATAAGTCTTTCCATAAGTCTTAAATGATAATTTCTCCCTGCCATCTTCCTTATAGAAGGAAACTGTCGCATATAATTCTATAAGAAAATCCGAAAAAACATCATCTTGAATCCCGGGCTTGGATACAGCAACATCTTCCCATTCGTTAAGCTTTATATTCTTGGATATAAGAGAATCATACTTGTTAATGAAATCAGGATGAACCAATATTTCTCTATATACTAACCACTTCGAAATTGGCTTAGAGGAAGACATGTCTTAAGAAGCTACTTCCACAGACATTCGGATCTGAAGACCTCTGAGAAGTTCGGAACGGAGAAATCTGATGTTCGGAACGGCTTTAAAACGGAGAGGCAGAGCTTCGGGATGCTAGAGCTTGAAAACCGATGTGGGACAACCATTTGGGGTCCCCTTTATATAGGCAACGAGAAGACAGTTCAACTTCCTCAGTTGATCGAATGGTTGTGACAAGCTGAGATCAGATCTAACGGTTGAAAACCAATTCTCAAGAAAACTTGAATCCGATCTTTTGAGTTTTGTATTAAAAAAATGATTTAAGAAAACATAAAAACCAAAAACAAAATATAAGAAAATACCAATAAGTGAAGTATGATTATGAAAACCTGAGTAAGAAAATCATACCTTTCATATTGTCTTAGGAGGATTATTCGTAATGGGTAATAAAAAAAATTCGCAAAACTCACTACGAAAAACAAACTCTGTACGGAAAACTCAGTATGAAAATTTCATAATGAAAAGCTCGTTATGAAAGCCTCGGTATGAAAATCTCATTATGGAAATACCAGTATGATATTTTCCATTCCGGAAGTTTTCAATACGAAAATTTTCATTCCAGAATTTTAGTTCCGAAAAGTTTGAAGACAAACTTTGAAAAAAAATACTTAGTTACTCTAACAAACAAATGTAATCCCCCTATGAAAAGGAGTTTATTACTGTAAGGAGACTTTTTCAACAGAAAGTTAATTAAGAAGGATTACCTTACATTTATCATTCCAAACTTTTGTTTAATGTATTCAAATCTATCAGAAGGAAAAGATTTTGTGAAAATATCAGCAAGTTGATCATGTGTTCCGATAAACTGAAGAATGATATCTCCTTTATGTGTGTGATCCCTAAGAAAGTGATTCCTAATATCTATATGCTTTGCACGAGAGTGATGTGTAGGGTTCTTACTAAGGGAAATGGCACTTGTGTTATCACACAAAATTTGAGTTTTAGTAAAACTCAAGCCATAGTCTGTGAGTGTGTGTTGCATCCACAATACTTGAGCACAACAACTTCTAGCTACTACATATTCAGCTTCAGCAGTTAAGAGTGCTACAGAATGTTGCTTCTTGCAAGACCAAGAAACTAATGAATCTCCTAAGAAATGACAAGTTCTGGATGTACTCTTTCTATCCATTCTACATCCACCAAATTCAGCATCAGAAAAGCTTATTAGAACAAAATCATTTCCAGAAGTATAAAATAATCCTAGATCCATGGTTCCCTTAAGGTAGCGAAAAATTATTTTTACTGCCTTTAAGTGAGATTCCTTAGGATTGGATTGATATCTTGCACATAAGAAAACTGAGAACATTAAGTCTGGTCGACTAGCTGTTAAGTAAAGTAAACTTCCTATCATACCTCTAAAAGATGTTTGATCTACTGGTTTCCCAGCTTCATCAAGATCTAAAGAGTTTTAGGTACCAATAGGAGTACTTATACTCTTAGTGTTTTCATAACCATAATTTTTAAGAAGATCTTTAATATACTTATGTTGAGATATGTAGGTTCCTTCTGGTTTTTGAGAAATTTGAAAACCAATGAAAAAGGTTAACTCACCCATCATACTCATTTCAAACTCAGATTTCATTAGACATGCAAAAGAGTCGGTCAAAGATTGCTGAGTTGAACCAAATATGATGTCATCAACATAAATTTGAACAATCAAAACATTTTTCTTATCTTTCTTTATAAAAAGGGTTGGATCTTCTTTTCCCTTAACATAGTTATTTTGAAGCAAAAATCCAGTGAGTCTATCATACCATGCTCATGGGGCTTGTTTAAGACCATACAGAGCTTTGGTAAGTCTAAAAACATGACCAGAATGTTTTGTATCTTCAAAGCTAGGAGTTTGTTCAACAAAAACTTCCTCTTGGACATAAATGTTAAGAAAAGAACATTTCACATCCATCTGAAAAAGTTTAAAATTAAATAATGCTACAAAGGCAAGTAGAATACGGATAGATTTACGTCTAGCTACTGGAGCATAGGTTTCTTCATAGTCTATTCCCTCTTGCTGATTATAGCCTTTAGCAATAAGTCTAGCTTTATTTCATACTATGACTCCATTTTCATCACATTTATTTCTGAAAACCCATTTTACTCCAATAACAGAAGTTTCCTTAGGTCATTCAACCAATGTTCAGACTTTATTCCTTTCAAATTCATTTAGTTAATCTTGCATGGCTTTGATCCAATCATCATCACCTAAAGTTTCATCAGTGCTTTTAGCTTCTAATTGGGAAAGAAATGCTAGATGTTCTACTTCATTTCTTAAGTAACTTCTAGTTCTTACAGGTTGATTTACATCACCAATGATACTATCACTAGGATGATTCTTAAGAAACACTTGATTTGGGTTTTGAAAAGCTTGTTCATCAACATAGGGTAGAAAGTCTTCTGGGGTAAATGTTTCATAAGTATCTTCTTTAACATTTTCCTTATCAGAAGGTTATTCTATCAAAGGTTGACAATCAGTTTTTGAAAACACATCCGAGGATGTAGGCTGGGATGGTTTAAAAACAAAAGGATCGGACTCATCAAATTTTACAGGTACTGTTTCTTCAACAGTACTAGTATTTTTATTAAAAACTCTATAAGCCTTAGAAGTTGTGGAATACCCTAAGAAAATTCCTTCATCAGATTTTGGTGTGAATTTATGTAAGTTATCTTTAGTATTCAAAATGAATACTTTGCAACCAAAAACCGTGAAGTAGGATAGTCTTGGTTTTCTACCATTCTATAATTCATAAGGAGTTTTATTAAGAAAAGGTCTAATCAAAACTCGATTTATAGTATAGCAAGAAGTACTTACAGCTTCAGCCCAGAAATGTCTAGCTATAGAATATTCACTCAACACGGTTCTAGTTATCTCTTGAATAATTCTATTTCTTCTCTCAACTACACCATTTTGTTGAGGAGTTGTAGGTGCTGAAAAATTGTGAGTAATACCTTTTCTATTACAAAAAGTTTCAAAATCAGAATTTTGAAATTCTCCTCCATGATCACTATGAATAGTTTTCAATGGAAGGTTTTTCTCATTTTTAACTTGATCTCTAAAACTTTTGAAATAAAAAAAATCTTCATACTTCCTTGCTATAAAATAAACCCAAGTAAATCTAGTGTAGTCATCAAATAGAACAAACACATAGTATTTGCCTCCAATACTTCCAGTTTGTGTTGGACCAAAAAGATCCATGTGCACTAACTACAATGCATCAGTTGTTGAGACTACACCAATTTATTTAAAACTAGATTTATGTTGCTTTCTATATTGACAAGGATCACAAACTTTAGAAGAATCAAATCTAAGCTCTGGTAGATCCTTAAATAGTTTCTTCTTAGAGAGTTTACATAAGTTTCTAAGGTTATAGTGACCTAGTCTTCTATGCCATTACCAGGAATGATCTTCTGTTGCACTTAGGCAAGGTAAATCTTGGCTCCTGAGGTATTCTAGGTTCAAAGTGTAAACATTCTCTTTCCTATTGGCTGAGAGAATAAATTCTTCCTTGGAATTGTGAACTAAGCACTTATCATTCCTAAAATTCACAAGGTAACCTTAATCACATAACTGACTTATGCTAATGATGTTGTGCTTAAGACCCTTAACAAAAAGAACATTTGAAATCAAGGTTTTACCTAGAAGAACAATATTACCAATACCAACAATCTCTCCCTTAGAATTATCTCCAAAAGTTACCTTTCCTCCTTTCGTTTTGATAATCTTTTTAAAATAACTTTGTTTACCAGTCATGTGTCAGGAACATCCACTATCCATGTACCATGTATTGTTGCTGGTACTCTCTTTATTTTCCTCTAATCAAGAAGAGAATTAGACTTTCGGAATCCAAACTTTTTTGGATCCGAGATTTCCAGATAACAATATTTTAGGAACCCACGTCTTCTTAGAAAAGTATGCTTTGTGAAATCCTAAAGATTGGGTTTAGTTTAAGGATCAATTATTTGCCCAGTGACCACTACATTGACACTTAGTACAAAATGGGACACTTTGAGGAACAAAATAATTGTTACTAAAAAATGGTTTTGCATGGGTATACCAAATCCGGATTTATTTCTTAAAGGTCGTATTTGGGAATACATTTTATCAAAAATTTTCCTTACCATGGGTAAAGTTTGATAAACACTTCTTTAAGGAAAATATTTCAGACTTGAGTTTTATAACCAAGTTTTTATCCTCAAGATCATTAGTTTTTGAACTAGAGCTAGGCTCGAAAACATTTTTCATAGAAATTACTTTTTCTAACTCTTTAGAAAGTTTGTTCTTCTCAGAACTTACTTCCTCAAGAATTTTTGAAATACTTTCAAAATCATAATTTTTCTTATCATGATCTTTAGAAAGATCTGATATCTCTTTCGTAAGAATATAATTCCTAGAGTTTTCCTTATCAAGTTTTTTATTGAGTTTAGAATTCTCAATCTCAAGAAGTTCATCAAACCTAGAGACTTCTTCATAAGTAGGTAAAGTATTTTCTTCATCAGAAGAGTTATAATAATTACTATCATTAGAATTCAAAGAAACATTGGTCAATGATTCAGCATTTCATACCTTAGCCATAAAACAATGATTGTCAATAGGTAGTCTGGCTATAAGACCAATATTCTTCTGTCCTAAAGATTTGTAATCAGAAGATTCATCTGAAGAATCACCACTACTGGCACGCCAGGTATCACTAGAATTCAGATCCTTTTTAGATTTGGATTTATAATACTTCTTTTTGTTCCTGTCTGAATTTATTTCTTTCCTTTCTTTCTTTTTGAGCAAAGGGCAATCTGGTCTAATATGTCCATCTCTCTTGCATTCATAAAAAGTAACTTCTCCATATTTCTTATCTTTCCTGTCCTTTTTCTTATACTTGGATTGGAAATTTTTCTGACCAGCTATCTTGTTCATCCTTCGATCAAGATTTGCTAATTAATTTTCAGAGATTTCACTTTCACTAGAATCTGATTGAACAACTATCTTCTTAGACTTGGATCTGGTTACTCTCTCATGAGTCTCGGCTTTCATATGATTTGATGTTGTTGTAAAAGCAACAGTACCACTCCCATTTTTCTTTTTAATGTTGCCAGCGTCTCTCTTCATTCTGGTTTCATGTTGGAGAAGAGTTCCAAATAACTCATCAAGAAAAACTTGAGTGGCCTTCCTGTTCTCATCTATAGTTGTTCTTTTGGATTCCCACTCATTTGGCATGATATCACTTATCTTATCCACAAGTGCTTCATCATCTAACCCTTTCTCTCCCATAGACTGTAAATTGTTGACGATAGTCATAAACCAATGTTGAACTTTACATATTGGTTCTCCATAAGTAAAATTGAATCCATGATATTCAGCTCTAAGCATAGCTCTCCTAGTCTCAATCACTTTAGAAGTTCCAAAGTGTGTAACCTCTAACTTCTTCCAGATACAATTAGCTGCTTCACAAGAAGAAATTTGGCTATATATATTTCTAGTCATTGAACAAAGTAAAGTATTGTGTACCTTATAATTGAGTTGATACTCTTGCTTTTCCTGGTTAGTAAAAGTTCTAACTTCCTTATCAAAAATTTTATAATCTCTAATAATTATAACAATTTTTTCCACTCCAGTATTGATAACAAAAGTCTTCATTCGATCTCTCCAGTACTCATAATCATTACCATCAAAGATTGGTGGTCTTGTAGGATTTAGATTATCAATGGAACCAACATTAATTCCTGCCATACTTAAAATAACCTTCGGCATACACACTTGTTAGAAAATAAAAATTCGTAATAACAAAGTTTGGAATGAGAAAGTTCGAAATGACAAAGTTCAGAATGATAAAGTGAGCAAGAAAAACTTATACGTGAGTACAAGTATTTCAGAGACCTAATCTGATACCAATTTTAGGATCGAAATAATGATGTAGATGCTCAATATACAAGAGGGGGGTGAATTGTACACTTTAACAATTCCTTTTGAACCATTAACGTTAGTTACGATTAACTATGTTATCCTTAAGCAGAGGAAAGGGCTATGTTTAACATAGTTAAACTAATAAAATTCACAACACCTCTAACACCAAATGAAATCTTGGAAAGAGATTCTGAAAATATGTTCCAGAAATATGGTTCCGGATATTGAAACTTAACAAAAGATTACAATATGAGATTATACCTTAAAGCGTATAGAATCTAAATGAAACAGAGTACATGTAAGAAAGTATAAGAAAGTTATACTTTCCTTATAATACAAAATGCAGCAGAAATAAACAATTAGTAAAACTACAAGTAACAATATATAGGTCTTTTAATCCAAAGAGAAGGGTATCCAACAACCTTGGATAAAGGTCCCTTGATTTATACTTTCAAGCAAGTCTGTCTTACCCACACCAGGGTAAGCCCTCGATACGAAGATCGGAGTCTCTGTCTTGCTATCCCCGCAAGCCCTCAACTTCAAGGTAGTTAGCCACCTCTTTCTTCCTCAGTAAGGAAGCCCTCAACTTCAAGGTGTTGGAAACCTCTGTCTTCCTATCCCTGGAAGTCCTCAAATGTAATCACCGACATTCGGAGTCGCATGAAGCTTTGAAAGTTAATAAGAGCCTCTCTCTCTAGAAATCTCTTCAATAGCATGTATGCACAATGTTGAGGAAGTCATTCATCAGTAATCATCGAGCTCTTTCAAATGAGCTTCTATTTATACGCAGGGTCGGCCTCCTTTCCAACGGTCATATTTTCCTAAAAAATTGAAGGGACCTGTACATGTGTAACTTAACCAACGGTTAGTTTATAACAGAATAAACAAAATCATTTTATAACAAAAAAAGTATAACAGAAAGTACGACATCGTTTAAAGTCTAACTTAAAAAAGTTCAGAATGAATGTTCGGAGTGTAAAAAATAATAATTTTTTGGAGTCTAAATAAATTCAGAGTGTATAAAACAAAGATGATCAGATTCTTTTTAATAGGTGAATTCGGAATGAGAATTCGTCAATAGAATTCTTAGTGAGAATTTTTCATCAGAATTCATAATGAGAATTTTTCATCAGAATTCGTAATGAGAATTCATCATCAGAATTCGTAATGAGAATTTGTCATCAGAATTCATAATGAGAATTTATCATCATAATTCGTAATGAGAATTCATCATTAGAATTCGTAATAAGAATTCGTATCCAGAATCTGGAGTAGATCTTTATCAGAGTTCGTATCCAGAATTCGGAATGAAACTTCATTACAGTTCTCATCTGGAATTCGATACTTAAAACAGAATGTTTCATATCAAAGTTTCAAATGATTTTGAGAATATAGAAATGAATCTGAAACTTATACTTAAGAAGTATATTAATGAAAATATGATAAGGAAAATTTTTCTTACAAAAATCATCTTCCTTATAAAATCAATTTTCCTTATAAAAGCGATTTTCCTTATAAAATCAATTTTCCTTATAAAAGCAATTTTCCTTATAAAATCAATTTTCCTTATAAAAGTGATTTTCCTTACAAAAGCAATTTTCCTTACAAAAGAAATTTTCCTTATAAAAGTGATTTTCCTTAAAGAAAGGTGTTTGTGATTTTCAAAACAAGAAGGAATGGAAAAGTCATAAGGAAAAACATATTGACTCAACAATGGTTGGGATGTATTATATGTTTTGATGTTAAGAGTAGTTTTGATTGTATGGGTTGGTTTGGAAATAGTGTTATGTGATCTTGGTTCATGACATAGGATAGGGATGATTGGTTATGTTATACAGTTTAAGGACCCCCTTTATCTGAAGCAAGGACCATAATCCTACCGATTGACTATGTGAGTCTACACCTCTTGTAGGGTAGAGACCATTGGATTAGTAAAGGAATCAAACTGACTTGTGTTCTTGTTTGAATTAGTGTGTTTTGGGGAATTATAAATGGATAAAAATGAGTTAAATGAATTAAAATGAATCTTAAATAAGATTTCATACAACCCAGAATTAGGAATTCCAAGTTTAATTTTTCATCTATAGAACCAGGTCATTGTCCACATGAGGCTCTGGTAGTTGAAGATTATTAGGCTGGTCCAGTCAATTGGTGGAGGGTTTATCCAGTGGAGGAGGACAAACAGTGGCAGGGAATATTGAATTCTTTATAGTGACAGGCCTTGGGAAATAATGAGGGTAGTGTGTTAGATATGAATATTGAGATATAGATCATGGATCTTGATATCAACCTCAATTTGATCTGGGATCTGATATAGTATTGGGTTCTTTTGGCAGTGATCCAGATGTGGGGATTTTTATGTATGTGGTGGACACGGTACCTAGGAGAGTGGAAGGAGGTTGATGTAATGTGGGTCAATTCCAAGAGGGAGTTCTGATTAGAATTCCTTTCATCAACCATGAAGGATGAGAAGAGGTAGGAGTTACTCTCCCCCAGACATGGGAGTATTTTTTTATGAGTGTTTGGGATTATGTTCAACACTCTCATTTCTTTTTTTCTAGATCTCTTTCTATATGTGGTGTCTCGTGTGAGACTTCTCAAGGAGGTGTTTCATCCTTTTATCTAGTATAAGGTTACCCCATTTATGTTGCTGACATACTTGGAGGTCCAAAACAAGGTAGAGATAATTGAATATATACACTTTTAATTAGGTATGCCATGATAGGGGAGTATGTATGTTTCGTTAAGAGGTAGGGTTATAGGAATTAGGTATCAGGTCCTAGGGCATTCGAGGTTATGACTGGCAGGGATTCGACCTCATTAGTTTCTATTTCTATCTTCTGGTCCTCATGGATTTCCCGTGGGCTTGGGGATTATGTGGTCATCTGCGGAGTCTTTTGATATCTTCAAAATCTATGTTTAGTGTTCGTTCAAGATTAGCATGGTAGTGGTGGGTAGGTTCAATACCAGCCTCAGCAATAGTTTTCGATAATACCGTATCAACAGAAGGGAAAACAAGCTATTGATCCACCAAGGGGAGAAAGAGTAGGTATAGTCCTACCTCATGTCATTCCTCAGGGACCTTAACCTAGGCATGTCCATGGAAGAATTTTTCAATAAATGGGAAGAGGAGCTGGTTATGTCTAGTTACACGCATTATAGGCAATAGTTCCAGTAGGTCCGGAAATCATTTGAGGTACCATAATGTTGTTTAAATACCTATTTTTTGCATTGTTTGATTCAAAAGATTCACACAACATTGTTTCACCCAGTCTATCCCATTCTCTAGAAGTATACTTAGAGAAGCTTCTTGAGACCTAGTTATTGAGTACACTAATAGGAGGACAGAGTAGATTGTTTAATGTGTTATAGGGTTGTAGAATGATGTTGGGACCGCATTAGTCCCATGGGGATCTCTTCATGATAAAAATGCATCCATACTATGTCATTATCAACATCGACTTATTATATTCCATTCATGTTGTTATCAACTTCTTTTGGAGAAAAGTCATGTTTTTAGACGTGGATGGACTGTGTGTGCTTCTCATTGGATAGAGGAGTTTCCAGGTCTGTAGCCGGCATGTAGAGAGTCTTCTTTCCTTGATGGATGATCTTTTTGTAGACGTTTTATAAATTGATGTCCCTAGTGTTTTTGAGGAGTTCTTGGTTTTTTTCTTGTGGAGGCTACCACTTTACCTCCCCCCCCCCCTCGATGTGATGTTGAGTTCAGGATAGACTTACAACCTCATTCTTGTTTAATTTCAACATATCATTAACAAATAGATCTTATTTAGTTGTAGGAGTTGAAGATGCAGATTGATGACCTGATTAATAAGGGATTTATCCAAACCTAATTTTGTTACTGTGGGGGTTCTATGGTATTTTTTTAAATGAATTTGTATAGTGGTTTTAGGTTTCTTTATTGAATACCAGAGTTTGAATTAGCTGACGGTCAAGAACTGTTACCCTCTCCCAAAAAATAGATGACCTTTTTGACCATCCAAGGGGGGTAAATTTGGTTATATAAGATAGGTCTTTCGTTTGGATATCACAAGTTGAGGGTGAAGTAAGAAGATATCCCAATGACTACTTTTAGATGTGGGTATGGGCGTTTCAGGTTCGTAGTCGTGCCTTTTATTGTTACTAATTCACTAGTTGGGTTTATGGGAATCATGAACTATGTCATTCATGAATTCCTAGACTGTTTCATCATCGTGTTCATCGACAACATCTTAATCTAATCGAGGTCAGAGGAGGATCATGCTGAGCATCTGAGAACTGTCTTGAAGGTCCTTCGACTCCACCATCTCTATGTAAAGGTGTCCAAGTTCATGTTTTTGGCATGAGAGATTAATTTACTCATGCATGCGGTGTCCCAAATGGGGGTATTATTGGAAACATCAATGTTTGGAGAAGTTTTTTCTTGGGAAGCACCCAATAATGTTGCATAGGTTCATAGCCTTCGTGGTCTTGTGGAATATTACCCATGGTTTGTACCTAATTTCTATCACGTTTTAGCTTCATTGATAGCTCTAATAGAAAAAGAATAGGCTTTTCTGTGGCACGAGTGGTGATAGGTAGCGTTCAGCAACCTGAAGTGGAAGATGGTATGTTATATAGTGCTCCTTTTTTCAGAGGAAGGGGTGATGTTCATGGTATTTTGTGATGCTTCCCATATGGATTTGGGATACGTGCTAAGGAAGTAGTGAGGAGTGATCTATTATTGGTCTAAGAAGTTATGTCCCCACAAAGGTAACTATGCCACCCATGATATGGAGCTTGCAGCGGTCGTGTTTGCACTGAAGTGGTGGTGGAATTTCCTTAATAGAAGTGGTTTGTGGTCATCATGGATCAAAATAAATAGATGTATATCTTTTCCCAGAATTATATGATCCT
Source organism: Viscum album (assembly GCA_963277665.1). Lineage (NCBI taxonomy): Eukaryota > Viridiplantae > Streptophyta > Magnoliopsida > Santalales > Viscaceae > Viscum > Viscum album. The sequence continues at coordinate 1,174,623,784 of OY728156.1, forward strand.
TCTACAGTGGAGGTGGATGGAGTATCTTCAATATTATAATTTTGGGATATCCTAAATCTCAGGAAAGGGGAATGTTGTGGCTGATTTTTTGAGCAGGAAGTCGTAGAATGAGTCTATTCAAAAGTCTATGGATGCTTTGAAGGAGTTGTAATATTTTGTATCCTTTCTCATATATACAAGGGTACTTTAAAAAAGATACTTCTTGTTTTAGATGATGGTGTATTCTTCTCTACTGTTTCATGTGGATGAGTCTCATTCAGGAGACTTGGAGGTAGTGGTGATGCGTGATCATGTTGATTGAGGAGATTCTCTAAGGGGATAGTCAGAAGATATACAAAATCAAATGTTGTTCCATGGATGGTTGTTTGTTCTAGGGATTATGTGTGAGTATATCCTCCATGAGACTCACATGTCACCATTATTTTTCCACCAGGGAGTTTCCAAGATTTATCGTGGCTTGATAGAGCAGCTTTGGTGGCTTGGGATGAAATGGGTTGTAGCATAGTTTGTGAAAATTTTCTTACTATACCAGTAGGTGAAGGCTGGGAACTATGTTCCAAGTGTTTTGTTGCATACCTTATATTTCCCTTAGTGAATGTGGGATGAAATATTAATGGATTTGGTCATGAGATATCTAGGCCACGTGGAAGCTACAACATAATCTAGGTAGTAGCGTACTGGATGATGAAATAATTTCACTTCATAGCGATCAAGGAGTCGAGCACTATGGACGCCTTGGAAAATATGTATGTGGATGAGGTTATATGTTTTCATAGAGTTCCATGATCCATTTTCATTTATCTGGAAATTCATTTTACCTCGCAAATCTATAGGGGATTCCGGAATGCTTTTGGAACTCAGTTAACCCTCAACACTTCGTTCTAACCTCAGATAGATGAGTAGACATAATGGAATCTCCAAAAATAGGAAGAAATATTTTGGAAATTATTCATAGGATTTAATGGGTCTTGGGTTGAACAATTAACCTTGGTTGAGTTTTCATATAATAACATCTATCACTCTTCCATTGGCATGGATCTGCTTAAAGCATTGTATGAAAGACCATGTCTTTCACTATTTTGTTGGACATTGGTTGGGGAGATAAATGTTCATGGCCCAAAGTTAGTACAGAGCATGACTGAGAAGGTTCGTATTGTTCGTGAGAGGATGAAGGTAGTGCCTGACTGGCAGAAGTCATATGCCAAATGTAGGAGGAGTCCCTTGGAGTTCAATGTTGGTGACCACATTCTCTTAATGGTTTCCAATCAATGTGGGAAGTGGGGGTTTGGGAGAGAAAGTAATATTTCTCATAGGTTCATCAGACCGTTCGATGTGTTGCATCAAGTTATCATGGTGGAATACCAGTTAACACTAACATTGTTGTTTTAGAGGATCCACGACGTCATTTAGGACTCCAATCTATGTTGGTATCTACACGATGACTCCAACATCATCCACTATGGATAATTAGATATAAAAGATGACAAGAATTCATGGAGAGGCTATTATAGATCCATTATCATCATGATTAGGCAATACATGGATAGAAAATTTCTTTGGTTTGTGTTACGTGGTGGTAGGGTGGCCTAGAGGAGAGTACTTGGGAGCCATAAGTCCAGATTCATGCCTAGTAACCAGAGTTCTCTTGAGTATTTCGCTGTTATTATTTTATTTGAAAATCATTTTTAGAACATTATTGTTATGAGATGAGTTCGTTCCTTGTTCTAAAATGTGTGATAATGTCCTAACATGTGAATAAGGGAAGACCAGATTCATAATTGTGATGAATTAATATTAATGAAATTAAAACAGTGTAGGTGAGTCAGTTCCACCGAGAGGGGATAATATTTTGACAAGGAGTACGAGATTCAACAATTCATGTGTTTGGATAGTGTGGTTGTTGTGATTGTGTGGTATGTCATCTAGTCAGTTGGGTTAATATATTTTTCAGAAGGTGTTCTTGGATTTTGAGGTTTCACTCATGATTTTGAAAAACATATGGTGGTTTACCATTGAACCCTGATGTTCATAGTGGTGTTTCAAGTGTGGTGAGATCATTGAAATACATCTCATAGATTCGTTGTTCAGAACACTCTTTTCCTTCTTGGATTTGTTTGGAATTCTATATTGTGAGAATAGTTTGAGAGGTATAATATGTAACTTCCTAGAACTCTAAATTCTATTATATTTTGAAAATTCAGAGTTTGGACATTTCTAGGTGGTCACAGTGACTGATTTTAAAAGTTTTCAAAAAATACATTTTCCCAATGGTAGCTCGTCTGATGGCGAGTCATTCACCAGTAGCTCGAAACGGTGAGTTGCAATGGGGACTCACCCAATTGTGAGTTGAAATAGTGTATAACTCTATTAGGTGATGATAGTTATTTGTGATGGTGACTCACACAAGTAGGTAATTTAGGTGACTCGCGATGGTGGCACATCCAAAAGTGACTCATTCGATGGTGTGTATTCCAACGACAACTCATCCACTGCTAACTCATACAGTGGTGATTCACCCATTTGTGACTCATCCATCATTATCCCATCCAACAGTGAGTCACCCAATAGTGAATTGTCTACCAGTGAATGGTAACAGTGAATCAACCAACTGTGAGTAATTTTCTACACTTTTTTAACATTCCAATTTTTCTCCCGTTCATCTATTTTCCCCCTTTAATGTGTAAATTGAAATTTAGTGAATTTAAAACACTTCCTAAACAGTTTTTGTGATAGTTAAAATAGAATAATAATATCATTGAATTTAATAATGTTCTTGAGGTCGTTAAATGGTCAAACCACATGCTCTTGGTTAAGATTTGACTCTCTTGACTTTTAAAACCCATTCATTCCGTTAATATAGGATATGGGTTTTCTAAATTTGAGATCCTCTCTTCATTATGAACTATATTTTTCTCTTGGTTTTCCCCAAACATTTGTTCCTGAGGAGTAATTTGGGTGTGTTGAGGCCTTTGGATCACATTTTCCCTAGAGTTTCTACTACTTATGCACCCCTGATCTTGGCATAATAAGGAGGTTCTGATAGTCTATTCCTCAGGTAGGTATCCCTTCATCTCTCTTTAATTTGTGTATCATGTGGGGTGGGTGTATGAATATATCCCTTGTGACTATATCTGAATTCCATACAAATAGATATAATTGATTATGATTAATATCAGTAGATAGGGGTTGGGTAAAACTAACATGTACCTCTATTTTATTGTTTTTTGTTGATATTGTTTTTTGTATGGTCTAATCACCCAATGAATATAATGGTCATTTGTGGTATTTTTACATGCACCTATGATGTCTCGTGAGTTCTTGTTTTTGGTCATCTTTTGAATGGTTAAATGTATATGAAATTGATTAACCAGGTACACTAAGATAATAAATGGATGCCTGAGGATCAAATTGTTTCTATAAAAACCTTGTAAATTGATAGGTTGAATTAATGAACAGATGACTTGTTAAGAATTAATATTTTTGATTTGGTTTATGTGTTGGTATGGTTTTCAGAACTATTGTGTATTGTGGGGTGGTACGTGTGGTGTAATGGAATCTCATGTTGATAGATTGATTGATTGTGGAATGGATGGAATGTATTGTGTAGAAAGGATTGCATGAGGTTGTGATATGATTATGTTTTTGAGTGTGGCTATGAGTTGGGGGTTGTTGTGTAATATATTATTGATTGAGATAAATGAAATTAAAAAAATATTATGTAAGTGGTTGATATTGGTAGTTTTCCCAGAGATTCTCTATCAGTAGAAAGTAGAGAGATTCATCCCTTCTCTCAGGATTGCTATGTTATAACATGAATTGGTGTTAAATGAACAGGAAATGAGAAGTGGGTTAATTTACCATGCTTATTCTTCCTCTATGTGAATTTTTCTATGTGGATTGTTTTGTGAGTTTCATATGATTTGATCAGATATAAATTTAATTAATTATTTTTTTATTAAATAAATAGAATTGGTTAAATGAATTTCCTGGGGTATGTTTTGAGTTTGTGGTCAGCTATGTGGTTGTGAATTTAGAGGTAGCAGAAGAGGTGGTATCATTAGTTTGATATTTTTTGAAAACCCTATAGGATGGGATTTAATGTTTGGTTATATATATACATGTATTTCTATGTGATTTCTATATGCATCCCACACTATTTGAGCACTATGTATCGAACACACCCATTGTCACAGGGGAGGGTGTCTTTCCCAAACATCAAGGTGGGAGGATGGACGGTTGGCCTCCTAATCATCCCTAATACCTCTTCCAAGTGGTGATAACATAATATTATTTAGTCATGTGCTGGTTTGTGAGGCCCATGTGTGTGAGGGTGAGTAAGGTTTCCCATGTTTCTTCGGCATGAGATGTGTTGTGCTTTGCAAGTTTCTTTGCGATAAGGTGTGGTTTGGCTCAGGAGGTTGCAGGTGGGATGTGTTCTAGTTGTGTAACATGTATCTTTGGGTGGGATGTGATGTGTTATGTGGCCCTAATGCCTGTAGGTGATATGGGGTTGTGAGGCCTAGGTGTGTTTAGACAAGTTGTGACATGGTTTTTTCAGATGAGGTGGGAGCGCCAGGACGTTTTCTGTTAGGGGGTGAGACTAGCTAATTAGTGGGAAATTGGTGTGGGTTACCCTAACATCGATGTTATCTTTATTGCATTAACTCAAATGCATTATTTTGTGAGTGTTCCTTTGGAAATTTTTGGGTTGCTGGTATACCTTGTTTGGTGTTGTTGGTTTGTGCTATTTTCTCATAGAAGAAATAGGATTCTTCCCCCACTTGTGCACGAGAGACATTGGATTTCCTATTGTGTACACTTGTATACTCACCCTACATATATGAAACTATTTTTAGGTTTCCATGAGGATTTTTCAGATTTTTTTGTGAATTACTAGCTCAAACATCAGTATATTTTATGTGTCGTAGCTTAGCTTTACTTCTAGGTAATTACATTGGATCTTTATATTGTTTTTTAGTAGTTTTGTTTAAAACATGTATGTGGGATGATTTTAGATTTATATTATATATGTGTGTGTGTCTCAGATTATTATTTAGGTTGATATATATTATCTCCAGATCTTAGTTAATATAAAAGGTAAATTCCTTCTATTTTTTGAGATTTGTATACTCTTGGTGTTGGTGACCACCTCGGGGCCTACTAAAGGCGGGGCACAGGGGTCATTATCTCCCTTTATTAAATGCCAACTCAAGAGGTGCATCATTGTAGGAAGGGGGTCATGAAATCATGTTAGGTTACCCTTACCAAGTTGATTTATTGTTGAGAGAATATTTTTCTTCCCTCTCAAAATAAAACATCTCTTCATTAGTAACAACAATTTTAGAGAATGGTTTAGGAAAATGATAGGATAATTATTAAGCAAACTAGCGATTTTCCACTTGATAGTGTTTAATGGGATCTACGATTTACATCAAACACCAACTTGTAAACAAGTGATGGTAAAAAAATTTAATCCTAGAAAACACCTTCCATAAATCTTAAATATATTATCTGAAGATGCATTGATGCTTTTTAATATGAAAATTTGATAGTAGCTCACTTAGTTGTGAAACAATTCTATAGTCACTGAGAGAAAATACCTAATTTTTGTGTCCCTTAATAGAGAAATTAAATATTAAACATTTAATCACTATTTACTAGTTTTTTCCTACCAATTACATAATAAAATTATTTTCCTTTTGTAGACACTTGACACTCTGATGGTTCTGAAAATGCATCAGCTTCCACTTCATCTTCATCTTTGGTGGAATATGGATTCAAACTATTGATCTCTAAATCAAGTAGATCATAAACATTCATCTCTATAAAATCAATGTTTTTTTGATAATTATACTTTAATCCTTTGTAATATAACGATGGTGAGGCTTCTGCTCTTCACCATTTGGACTTAATATCCTAGAATTTCTAGCATGTGTTGATTTAACAATGAAAAAATTTATTTTTTTGTTGATCAACCAAATCAACATCTTATTTAGGAAAAACATACAACTTTTTGAATTCCACTACCGTGATTCTATGAATGTATAGAATAATATACCTTTAGATAATTTCACCCTATATATAATAAAGAGCTATAATCATTATATTAGCAACTTGAGATAATTCTATTAGCTTATAAAATTCATCATAACTATTTACGGTTCCACTAGTGGACTCCTATAATATTATTTTTATCACAGATTGACCCAACACCATTACTTATTTATTATCAGCATTCATCGACACTTGATCCAAAAGAGACTTTAATTCGTTTTCCGACTTTCTTTCATGATATTTTATTAAATCCATTTTATCCAATAATCTCTAATAGCACTATGGAGCTATAACATCATTAACATTATCAATATATTGATATTACAAACATATTTTCTCTATATTACTTAGAAAATGTCTATTGTGTTGAAATTATATTCTAATGGAATCATTGACATTCTAATTTCATTCAATATGTGATTCTTCTTCATTATATAAAAATTCATTTAAATTCAATCTGTTTCTTCTTATGACATGTAACTGATTTGATTGTTCAGATGTAGACACTTGAATGATAGGGGTAGCATGTGGAGTTATTTAAATTTCTTTTCCATAATAAATATCTACTGATAATGTAATTGTAAAAGGTGAACTATTCTATAGTCAATTGGATTGGTGTATGAGTGATTATAGGAGTAAATTATGCTTTATATTTAGAAGACATTATGACTCTTCTCTATCTATAAATAAGAGTATCCTCATCTATAACATCCATTTATACAAATGGTCTTTTCCATAATAAATTTTTTTCCATTGAATAGTTGTAATAAATTTCATCAAACCATGAGAAAAAATCTACTTATTCATTGAAAAAACATCACCATAACAGAAAAATGTTTATATACTTCCATAATTAATGAAACTAACTGACCTATCCTGATCATGATGAATATATCTCTTTATATATCATTCTAGATTTGTGGTATTTCCAATCATGAACAGTTATAACAAAGTAATATGTTGAAACCAAAATTTATGAAACTCATCGTTGCATTGATTGATAGATGACTAAATGACCATCACAAGAACTTTTCATATAGTTTCTAGGTCCTTGATGGGGTTTTTCTCAACAACCACAACAAAAAACTAAGATCTTTTGATTTCAGGTTAACTGACTACATCAATTAAAAGCAATGGAGTAATAAATACTATATGACCTTCATGAGGACATTTGAGTGTCATAGACAATTTCAATGAAATTACAGAAAGCTGAATCTAATTGATAGCTTCTATGACAAAATCTTATGTATCAAAAAAAATTATAAACTCCCACTTCATATAACTCATAGACATTCTTTTCAAAACAAACTTGGGTCATCATTAATTAATCATAGACTCTCATACTTGTAGTTTTTTAATATAATTGATTATTATATCTATTTTGTCTAAAAAGGATAAGTTTATTTCTCATCCTATCAAGACTTTCCTCAATTTTAATTTATGATTGACCCTTCTCATTCATGATATATGAGTTTTCATGGTATTTACAATTGTAAGTGTAGTCTAAAGGATTGGATGGTTATGATAGCTTGAGTTCACTGTGTAGATGGATGGGGATTCCACTTTTTGAAAAAGAAAACATTCATGCATGTATATGATACAATATCTCTTTATTTTTTTATTTTTCCATAATCGAGGTTTCACATTATGATTTTCAATGTGATTATTTCACAATATAGGTAATGTGGACTACTGATATGACTAGTCATTTAATGCAGTTGTGATGTATATCGAGTAAAATGTGGTGACTAATATTATATAGTAAATTAAATATACAAACTAGTGGGTAATATAAATATAAAATTTTTTTAAATTAAAATATATATATATATATATTAAAATAAAATGAGGTAGAAGATAATGGTCAATAAAATACCTTCTAATTGGTCTTACATGGAAAGAATTCTAAATATAATCATTTCATTCTTTTGATGGTCTCTTAATAAATGATGTTTTGAATCAATATTATTTTTTCATGAATGGTTTATAAGATTATTTGACATATTGATAGAACATGTTTTATTAAATTTAATGGAACAGAACTAAAAAAACCAAAATCCATTATTCGGTATTTTATCCTCAGCACTTGAGCACAACAACATTTTACTGTAATATATTTTTTCAGCAGTTGATAATGTTATAGAGTTATATTTCATAATTTACCAATTACTAAGGATTATCCAAGTAAATTAAATGTTCATGAGGTGATTTATCTATCTAATCCACAACCAAAAACCACAATATGAGAATGAGATTAAATTAATATTTGTGGTTTTTGAAAAATATGATAAAGAGACACTATTCCTTTTAAATAAGATAAAATCCTTTAGGATTATTAAAAATTAGATTCTATTGGGATGTATTGAAATAAAAAATAAAGACATACATGAAACATAATGAATGGAATATGTGGAGTGAGATATAAAAAAATATAATGATTTTATTATACATCTTGATTTCAATTAGTTTTCTAGTTTAATCTGATTAGATATTAATATTAGAGCTCATAGGAGTTGATTTGACCCTAATGTTTTCAAATACAAACTTCTTCGGTAAACAAGGTATATTTCTTCATTGACTTAGAACATTTACAAAATATTTTTAATAAACTATAAATAAATTAAAATAATTTATTTCACCCATCATACTCAATTTACTTTTTTCAAATGTTTTGAAAAATTGTTGTACAATATTTTTTAGTTTTATCTAAAAATAACATCCTCTACATATACTTGTACTAAAAAAATATCATAGGATGAAATTTTCTTAAATAAAATTGGATCTACCAATAAAACTATATAACAATTTTATGAGTGAAAATAAATCAACATTTCATACTATGACCTTAGTTATTTCTTATATTCATATATATTTTTATAGAAAAATTGAAAATGAAGGTCTTCAAAAAAAGAGTTTTTCTATATAAACATACCCCATTATAAATACATTTAAAAAATTAGATTTATCATCCATATAATGTAATATTAAATTTGTATATGATAACTATTATAGAATGATTCTAATAGATTCTAACCTAGATACATGTGAATGAATTTATTCATGATATATTTATTCTTTATGATTATACTTTTAACCCTAATATATATTTATTTCTTATTATTATACCATGACAATATTTTGTGTTTCCAAAAAATATTTTTTCCCAACAATGGGATATTTTTTAGGTTCATTCAACTAATTCTCTAAAATTAATTCTATTGAATTGATTTAAATAATCCTGAATAGGAGTGAACGATCATTCAATAGATAAGGAATCTTCTAAAAATTTATGTCTGGGTTGGGATAAATGTGAAGAGGTTTATAATATCTTCCATATGTTCCTTCAAGATTTGTCACATTCATCTAGGATCTGTAACTATTTATAGTTTAAGATCTATAAGATTTCTAGGTATTTTATGCAACACACTTTATGATTCACATTCATAACACTTATTAGATTTGGGTTAAATTAATCATGTTCGGAAAGATCATCCTTATTGTCATTAATAAGGGATTCTGGTCTAATATGCTTTTGTAAATCACTTTGATCATAAATTTGAATCATCTTGTTATCAAAATGATCACCCTCATAAAATGACACATCAGTTCATTTTTAAACAATCCACATCCTTTTTTTGAAAACACTATAGGCTTCATATGTAGTAGATTAATCTAGGAATATACTTTCCTCATCCATTGGATCGAACATTCCAATATTATCCATGTTTTTCAATATATAATCCTTGAATCCATGTATTTTTATGTATCCTACATTGGTTATTATATTATTTCATAACATATAGGGTGTTTCCATTTTCATAGGTCTTATTAAAAGATTTTTCATGACATAACACACTGTGTTAATAGCCGTATCCCATAAATGAGTGGGAATATTATATTCATATAACATAGTCCTATAAATTTCTTAAAAATTCATAATCCTCCTTTCAAAAAAACCATTCTTTTGAGTTTCTGTGGGGGTAGAGAATGTATTTATAATTCCATTCCTATAGAAGATAGAATTAAATTATTGATTCCAAAATTAACCACCATAATAACTTCTTAAAGAAATTATTTGGAAACCTTTTTAGTTTTTCACAAGTTTATAGAAATTAGTAAAAATATATCATTCATCAATTTTTTGTTTAAAAAACTAAACCCATGTAAATCATGAAAAATCATAAACTAACACATAAAAAAGGATTATCTAGCAAGAAATGAAGTTTAGGCATGTCCAAACCAATCCATGTGGATAGGAAAATAAGTTCTAGATATAGAATCTTCTTTAAGTTGTTTAAAATATGGCTTGTGCTTCTTATCTAATTGGCACAAATCACATTAATTATTTCTATGAAATTTAATGTTTGGAATGTCAAAAATGAAATTTATTTTAGTGAACATTCTTAAATAATGAACCCTATAATATCCAATTATTCTATTCCTAATACATAATTCATCAATTTAATTATTTAAAAAATTTACATTTTGTCTATACACAAAATGTAAGTTTATTGAATAAACATTTTTTTCTAGGTTATTTAAACATGATATTATAATATTTAAAACCTATGGATCCATTATTATAAAAAATCTATAGACTAGTCATCACCAAATATTTAAGAGATGTGAACGAGGTTATGGTTCAAGTCTTAATTTCAATGTAATTTTTTTATTAGAATTAGTTATGGATTTTAAACTAATCCAATACCAACAATCATTCCTTACTTCATTGTCCCCAAAAGATACATGTCATCTATCTATTTTTGATTAATAGTGAATACTAGAGTATTATAAAATCATATTCCATTAATATCCATTTTCTATAAAAAATTCACTACTATTCACATGGGAAATTCCCTACAATGGTAATTAAAAAAAGAGTTCATTGGAACACAAATCCTATTGGGTATGAAAATGTTATCTATAAGAGATTACATCTTCCAAAAAAATTATGTAAAAATTTGAAGAATTTTTTTTATGTGTTTTGAAAGAAATGTGTATTTGATTCCACAAAATTGGGTGTTTTTTGAGACAGAATTATTAGAAAAATAGAATACATCACCATAATAAACACAAGAAACTTTGGGAAGGTTTTTATTTTTATAAAATGCTATGAAATGTTTCCTATAATGTTTGGGATTTTCATCTTAGATTCAAATTCCAGATTTATCCCTCCTTATTTTATTATGAATAAGGATTTTATTTAAATAATATTTCCCTTTAGTAATGACACTTTAAAAATCATGGATATATTGAACCTCCTTTTGTAGGATCTAAATTTGTAACATCCATAACCTAAAATCCACTAAACTGGTTCCTCGATCCGTGTTTCCAAATGACCTCAAGTGCACGTCCCCATATGCCAAGGGTTTTTGACCAGTAACGGGTGTCTAATATGTAGTGTGGGGAGACTATAACCTCTTTACCAGAGTAATCCACAATTGATAAGAAAATTATCATAAGAAAAAAATATGCAATAACCAGTGATTAGACATAATCAAACATATCCCAAAACTGAGTACAAACCAAAAACCAAAAATAAATATATAATCTTATGATAACCGTGTCAAATTTTCAGGAAAACCAACAATAAAAAGAAAACAAAATCCCCAAAATAGTTCTTAATCAATGTTCAGAAGTTCATCCATGAACATCCCAAGCCTCGCTCAATACCCTATCATTGTGCCTTGGCCCTGTTCCTAACCTTCATGCATGGAATTTGCTCAGGTATCCAATGACGCCAGAGATGGGTGTGAGTAAAAATCAGTAGGCCACCACCAATAGTGTTAACAAAATATATAGTCTACATAGATAGTGCATGAATATAATAAATGAAGGAAAATTATACAAAATTCAACAAGGGTGGAATTAGTTAAAAATATCTACCTTAACAATTTGTATCATTATGACAATTTTCTTCATTTATACCATTTTCATTACATAAAACACTTCCATCCTATGTTTCATGAGTTATACATCTACATTATTTAAAAAATATATTAAATCAAAAAACTATGCATTAGGGAATAAGTAAAGTATCTATCTCACTAGGGGAAAACACATAATAATGAATAGATCACAATCACCTTGAATCATTGGTCCAGGTGGTCTCATAAAATTCAACTATTAGGGGAATAGAGCCTTTACCCCCTTCCCAAACTTGTACAACGTGAGGTGGAGTTTAGAGCCTCATTCTAAGTCAAATACTAGACTTATAACATTAATTAAATACCCCACACTACCAAACCATGTGCACATGCTTAGTTTTCTATTCACCACATATACCATATCACAAAATAGAAAAAAATCAATACACATAATATTCATATTTCATAACTATTCAACATGGGAATTGACTTTATTCTTTAACCCATTATCTCATTTACCATTTACTTTATGTACCAAGTTTAACTTATTCCAAATTCACGGGCCTTATCCCATTAAGTATATTCAAAGGTTATCGTGCATTAACCCATTTAACATGCTCATTAATTCACTTGTCTTATCCCAAATACACATATTTATCAATTTACAAGATTTAACCCAATTATGCATCACTTGTAAAATTCATAATCTATTTGATACATTCACGTTAATGAAATTAACCCATTTACATTCTGAATTTAAATTAGACTAATATTTATTCACATTCCTTAGGCAGTCAACCAATTACCCTTTATAACCCATAGCTCATTTCCCATTAAAATTTATGAAAAAAGCATTATGTCATTATAAAATCTCAAAAAAATTATCAATATTCCATTTTCAACTCCAACTAACATATGAATGTGTTCATCATGGGCTCTACTTCAACACAAATGAACATTAGGATTAAAATTAAATTTTTACATGTTTGGTGTAACACCCCGAGCTTCCACGGTACGCTTCTCTTTGAATAATACAGTAGCGTGTGTTGTACGCAACTTCGAGTTCTAACACACACCACAACCAATCAAACTAGCCGTTATGAATAGTAATACCTACTTTTTGAAATTATATATATTTTATATTTAAAAAATTACTTCATTTTTGGATTCAGAATATCGAATTTAGCCTAGGGTGAAATTTTGGAACTTTTCGGATAACACTTATATTTTGATGAATAGTGAAAGTTACTAAATTTTAATTAAAAACAACTTTTTTAATCGAAATAATTTATATAGATAAATTATGAATTTGAGGGGTTTTAAAGTATATTTAGAATATATTTTTACTATTTAATATAATTTTGGTCATTGTACATAATTTTACAATTAAACCAGACATAAACAAGTGTCAATCTTTTGATAGTTATTATCTCTTAAAAACACGCTTTTTGTTTTAACAATGCGAATTAATTTTAAATTAATTTTTTCCACTTCTATGTTTTGAATTTGGAAAAATGGATTCCATATTTGGAATCAGTATGTTTATATTGTGTAAATAGGTAACTTTTATTTTTAGACATTTTGAATAATTGGTGTGGTAAATATTTTATTTACCATGGTTAAGGGTAAATCCGGTAAATAAGGGTTAAAAAATAATATTATAATAATACTAAATTACCCTAAAACGTTTCCTAACCATATTGGTGGATACATGTCCGATCATGGGCATATTTGGGTTGATTTTGGGACCCCATGGAGCCACTTTTAGGTGATAGGGACACTTTATTTTAATTAAGTTAAAATAAGTACAAACATGACATAAGCATATATCTTTTAGAAAAACAATTTTTACGTAGGGTTATATATGTTGGATTTTCGACTATAAATATTCATTATAAATATTTAAAGATTTCCTATATAAGTATAGTTTATTTATAATTTTTAAACATTAAATAATTTAGTTTATTTATGACACAATTATGATGCAGTAATTACCATAATAGTGAAAAATTAAAATTATTGATATTATAAATACCCAAATAAATAATATTTGAGACTTTTATTAAATTACACTAATTTTATAGGTTAATATGACATATTAGTATTGATTTAATTGACTTTTTTAGAATTAATCATTCTGTTATGAGGTTCACAAAATTAAATTATTGAATAGTGTCAAAATTGACATAAAAGAGGTTTTAAAACAAATATTATATTATTAATTGATATTAAATTCCTAAAAATATAATTCTTGGCCAATAGACTTATATCATGATAGGTGTATCATTAATGGACCACTTGGGGGTCTCTTGGATGTATATAGTAAGTTTATAAACCATATAATATAAAAATACAAAGAGACATTGTAAAAGTGAAACTAATTAACTTAGAGTTAATACTTAAAGATAAGGTTAATATAGTAACCCAAACCTGTCTAAATTCTATTTGTTGAATGTTTTTCGACCCATACCCACCTAAAAATTTAAACAATAAACTTTTTAGCCATCAGAAACCGAATATGAATTTATTATAAATTAATATTTCTAGCTTTTCCAAAGGTGCCCCGCACCCCTCTTATAAAAGGGAACTCCCCCTTCTCATTACTTCACACATTAAAAGCCTTTTGGTTCGGCCAAACCCTGCCCAAATACTCTCTCAACATACCTCACTACACCCTTGAGGTCTTATTTTGATCAGAAAGCCAACCTAAGGAGCCCTTTTGATCAAATCAAAAGGAAGAACCCGAAGAAGAGGTAATGATTTCACCACACTTTTTCAAGTTCCTTTCTTCTTCCACTTCCTCTTCCTTTGTTGTTACCATTCTAAAATAATAACTCCAGTATAATATATATAATGTGATTTTATTATAAATATGGTACAACCATATTCAGTATTCTATCCATCCTTTGAATAACAAGTCACCATACGTGGGTACGTACGGCTTACCATCTCCACGTCGTGGTGTAATTGTTATTCAATAAATTATTATTTGTATAAGTATAATAATGATGTGTAAATAATGTAAATAATAAATATAACATGATAATGATTCTGTATATATGATATACCATCCAATTATATATTATTTTAATATCAAAAGAATGATATTTTCGCTCGTGCGTACGTACGGATTACCGTCTCCACGACGCGATGAGATTTATTTCCATGTTCACCATTCATCGATGATTATAAAAATATATATTACTAATAAGTATGTAATATATGACATAATAATGCTACTGGATATATATATATATAAGTATTTATGTACTTACATATATCTTATTCACTTACTTCCGTTCAATACTATATGAAAACAGAAACAGCGTTTATGCGTACGTACGGACTACCGTCTCCATAAACGGTGTTTTCCATTTCATATATATGTCTATTATACATATTTATATTCTAAATATATATGATATAATTATCATGTTTTATATTCTGGAAGTATTTAAATCATTATCTAAATGATACAACCAAGAGTGACAAGTTAAAACACGTACAATAAAGAAAGTGATTATTACCCGAAATGTTAACTTAACATGGAAATTATTATTAAATGGGTAACATAAAGTCATAAATGAATCATGTGTGATATCATAAATATTAATATGGTTCTGGTATAATTTAATAACATACTACGATCTTCGTACAGGAGGTTAAACGTACCCTCGACTAAAGGAAAGTGCAAGGTAAGGGGTTTTCATCTCACTCCTTATTCCCATGAGATTCATGCCATATTGCCACCATTACCTTTTGTGTGGTGTATGTACTGCCCATAATTATATTATTTGTGTAATAAACTTTAATTTATGTGTATTTACATATTCATTGTATGATACCTCTTTCATGGTCTGCATGTTTTGTAAGATACCAAATTGGTAAGGGTTTATTTCGCAATCTCTTCATTATCCGAGGTTGTTTATACATAATAATCTACTAGGATTTCTTTATCATCAACATTCATGTTTATTAAAAATGTATTTCAAAACATTTTTACTATTTACTATAATATGTTTTAAAGTCATTTATACCCTTTTTGTCTTTTATAAGTGGTTTATAAAGGAATCTTTCCGTCATTTTCCAAACAAGGTCCTTTTTAACCTTTTAGACAAAATTAAGGTAAAAATGTTTTTTAACTTATACGGCGGGTGTGGTTATTATCCGCCGTTATTACACCTTTGAAGCTTCCTTCACAAACTTATAATGATATTTTCAAAAAAAAAGGTTTTCTCTATAATTATGCGACTTTTAAAATGATTTAAAAAAAAGATATATTTCTCTCAAATAGTATTGATTTCATCTATGTCAACATACTTTGATAAATTTTAAACTTGTTTCAAGTTGATTTATTATGATACAAATAATCCATATTGTATTTAAGGTTTTTTGATATTTCATACTATGGATGAGTTATTTTTATTCCATTAATGGTTTATGATTATAGTTTTGACATTTTGTATGTTAGTTTTAATACGAATGTTTATGTTATATTTCATCCTCTTCTTAAGATGAATGTGTTGGACTAGTATGTTCTGGGTTGGGGACCGGTAAATGTAAGCCCTCCAGGTTGGTGTCCGGTTATTATAGGCACTCCGGGTTGGTGTCCGGTTATTAGAGGCACTCTGGGTTGGTGTCCGGTTATTAGAGGCACTCCGGGATGGAGTCCGGTCACAGAGGCTCTCCGGGTTGGGTTCTGGTTACAGTTATCCCTTAGGTCTTGGCACGAGGCCTCGACATAGAAATTAAAGTTCGGCATCATGCATTCCATCATTATGAAAGTGGTTAGTGATATTGCATGTGATTATTCGATTAGTAAAATATCCATGTGAATAAGTAAATGGCATTATTTCATTTTATTTCTGCCATATTATGTTGAAGTTAAATTTTAAAAGGCTTTTGTTTTAGTTTTATACATTTCTTTAAATGTTTATGCTTATTTATGAAAGTTACCGCTATATTTCTTACCCTTCTGAGCATTTGAGCTCACCCCTTTCTATGTTTTATTTTTCCTAGGATTGCAAGAAGTGTAATGTGATTGATCTGCAGGGTTAAGCCAAGGGAATAATGGAATTCATAAAGATTATTTATGTTGTTTTTTACGTCATAAAGTGAAAATATAACATTCATGTATGCGATCTATTTTTCCAAGACTACTAAACTGATCGGTCCTTCGGGACTTGATTCCTTGTAATCATGCCAATGTATTAAAATAATGCACCGACTCTGGGTAACTGGGGTCGGGGCGTTACAGTTGGTATCAGAGGAAGTTTAAAAATAATCTTCGAAACTAGATTTAGATAAACTCTGATTAGAGCACATAGCCCTAAGATAGACTTTGAGGATTAGTATAGAAGAACTTCCTAGAATTTTGGTATTGTAGATATTTTGTGAGTTTTCCGAGAAATACATCCCTATCTAGATACGAGAAGGTAGAGGCGGCTCTGGCACAAATGTACCTAGGGGTAAAACCCAAAAACACCGCTTTGATCTAGACTCGAACGGGAACTGGTGCACGACAACGGGCCTTGTTGCACTCTTGGTTATGACACTCCCGAGGGATATGCTTAGGATAATTCTCATTTTATTTACAAAACATTATTAAGGGATTATGAGTATATACTTACTCAAAGAAAACATTTTAATGATTATGGATTATATCCATAAACTGTTCAATTTTTGTTAGGTATTTTACAAGTTTGGTAATTATTCATTGCAATTCATAAACTGAACTAGTTTATGCTATTGTATAGAAATGGCGCCCAGTAGAAGGAATGTGAACTCCTGTAATATGTATGATCCAAAGAGTGAGAAGGATCATATCTTTCATGGTCCTATGCCAGAATTTAGAAGGGAAATAGTTTCCCACGTATTATCATCATATGATGAAATAGTATCATGTGTTGATAAGATGAGTAAAGAATTCTCGGAGTCCTATGTCTTTGAAGGGAAGAAAGAGAAGAAAAGTATGGAAGACAGAAATATGGGTAAAGGGAAGAGGGAAAAGAAGAATTTTCCCATATGTGATAACTGTGGGAAGAAACACCCTGGAACTTGCCTGAAAGGAATGGGAGTTTGTTATAAGTGTGGAGGAAAAAGGGCACAAAGTACGTGACTGTAAGGGTAAGAAAATGGTTTCAAATGTACAATGCTTCATTTTCAAGGAGTTTGGACACTACGCGAACCAATGTCCCAGTCATCAGACTATGCCACAAATGATGCTATTTGATAATAATCAAGTTATGATACTACCACAGATGAAGAGGAATGACTAGTGTTCTTATGTTGTCATTTTAGACTTATTTCATTTAAGTGTTGTATCAATGATGTTCTAGAAATAAATAAGGATAGTACTACAGTACTATTTAATTAAGGGTTTGAGATTTTATGGTACTAAGAAAAGTGACTCCATAGCGAGTTAATTTTTTTTATAAATTACATGGTTGAAGGAAAGATAAACCTTAATATGGTCCTAATATTGAGGTAGTGATTTTGGAATAAGAGATGGTTGATTTTGGTAATTCAGGATGTTGCGGTGTTTTAAAAGAATATATGAGGAAGGTGTTCACATGTTATTACCTGGAAAAAAGGATCCTCATTATGTTTAACTTCCTTGTAAATTTTGGACTGTGAGTTTGGATAATATTATTTTGGATAAGTCTAATGGTTGGAATGGATTAAGTTTGAAAGGTTAGTTTTTTTGTATTTTTATAAAAGGACAACACGCAGACCATGTGATGACCCGTCGTGTTAGACAAAGCTATGGGAATCGAATCCACAACCATAGTGCAATTGGGATTTATCACCTACCATTGTGCTACATGATGTTCCTGGATGGTATAATGTAGTTTCATTACATAAGGGGTCTGATATGTGAAATATAAATTCATTATATTTGGAACCCTATACGATTAGGATAAATAGAGTATTTTTGAGTTGTATTATGTTATGGGGTGAAAGATGAGTTTTTGGTAGAAATTTATTAATGGATAAAACTCTAATTATAAAGTAAGTATATCACTTTATGATCTTAGCCAATGTCATAAATAAATTCCTCAACATTAAGAAAAGGAACTTAGAACAAAAATGTTGTCCTAGATGGTACCTTAGATCATCACTAATTTATGGCTTTGGGACTGTTGGCCTTTTCATAGCCATGTTCTCTACCACTCTCCATTAGATAATTTATGGTTATATTTCTCTTCCATATCCATATTTCCCTACATGGAACCCTAGTATGTGTTATTTTCGGTAATATTCATACTTTACACTCTTTATTTTAAATAGAGGCATCATTAATACATTTTTCGATGTGGGATTTCAACTAAGATATTTTGAAACTTCAAAAATGTGTTATCCTAATACCTTATGTTTTGTTGAACAGATGGTATTTTAAATCATCATAGATTGATGAATTTAAGGACCTCAATTTTAAACTTGTTTGTGATTGATGACCTCAATTACTACCTATAAATATTTATGTTTTTCCTCCAGTTATATGTCTATAATTGCCACCAATGTCCTCCTAATCGAGATCATAATTTTGTGGGGACCCTTTCATTTCTCTTTCCATCTTGTTAAGACTAAAATTTTATTAACCAAATTTCCAATGTGGGTTTTTTCCACAATGATATATTCTATTTTCAACCTTTATTTTCAAAGAACAATATCAAATTGCGAGGATGCAATTTTTTGAAGTAGGGGAGAATGTAACACCCTGAGCTTCCATGGTACGCTTCTCTTTGAATAATACAGTAGCGTGTGTTGTACACAACTTCGAAATCTGACACACACCACAACCAATCAAACTAGCCGTTATGAATAGTAATACCTACTTTTTGAAATTATATATATTTTATATTTCAAAATGGTCTTTATTTTTGGATTCTGAATATCGAATTTAGCCTAGCGTGAAATTTTGGAACTTTTCGGATAACACTTATATTTTGATGAATAGTGAAAATTACTAAATTTTAATTAAAAACAACTTTTTTAATCGAAATAATTTATATTGATAAATTATGAATTTGAGGGATTTTAAATTATATTTAGAATATATTGTTACCATATAATATAATTTTGGAAATTGTACATAATTTTACAATTAAACCGTACATAAACAAGTGTCAATCTTTTGATAGTTATTATCTCTTAAAAACACGCTTTTTATTTTAACAACGGGAATTAATTTTAAATTAATTTCTACCACTTCTATGTTTTGAATTTGGAAAAATGGATTCCATATTTGGAATCAGGATGTTAATATTGTGTAAATAGGTAACTTTTATTTTTAGACATTTTGAATAATTACTGTGGTAAATATTTTATTTACCATGGTAAAGGGTAAATCCGGTAAATAAGGGTTAAAAAATAATATTATAATAATACTAAATTACCCTAAAACGTGTCCTAACCTTACTGGTGGATACATGTCCGACCATGGGCATCTTTGGGTCGATTTTGGGACCCCATGGAGCCACTTGTAGGTGATAGGGACACTTTATTTTAATTAAGTTAAAATAAGTACAAAAATGACATAAACATATATCTTTTAGAAAAACAATTTTTACGTAGGGTTATATATGTTGGATTTTCGACTACAAATATTCATTAGAAATATAAAACAATTTCCTACATAATTATATTTTATTTATAATTTTTAAACATTAAATAATTTAGTTTATATATGACACAATTTTGATGCAGTAATTACCATAATAGTGAGAAATTAAAATAATTGATATTATAAATACCCAAATAAATATAATTTGAGACTTTTATTGAATTACACTAATTTTTTAGGTTAATATGACATATTATTATTGATTTAATAGACTTTTTTAGAAGTAATAATTCTGCTATGAGGTTCACAAAAATCAATTATTGAATAGTGTCAAAATTGACATAAAAGAGGTTTTAAAACAAATATTATATTATTAATTGATATTAAATTCCTAAAAATATAATGTTCAGCCAACAGACTTATATCATGATAGGTGTATCATTAATAGACCACTTGGGGGTCTCTTGGATGTATATAGTATGTTTATTAACCATATAATATAAAAATACAAAGAGAAATTGTAAAAGTGAAACTAATTAACTTAGAGTTAATACTTAAAGATAAGGTTAATATAGTAACCCAAACCTATCTAAATTCTATTAGTTGAATGGTTTTCGACCCATACCCACCTTGAAATTTAAATAATCAACTTTGGAGCCATTAGAAACCGAATATGAATTTATTATAAATTAATATTTCTAGCTTTTCAAAAGGTTCCCCTTGCCCCTCTTAAAAAAGGGCACTCCCCCTTCTCATTACTTCACACCTTCGATGCCTTTTGGTTCAGCCAACCCCTGCCCAAATACTCTCTCAACATCCCTCAATACAACCTAGAGGTCTTATTTTGATCATAAAGCCAGCCTAAGGAGCCCTTTTGATCAAATCAAAAGGAAGAACCCGAAGAAGAGGTAATGATTTCACCACACTTTTTCAAGTTCCTTTCTTCTTCGACTACCTCTTCCTTTGTTGTTACCATTCTAAAATAATAACTCCAGTATAATATATATACTATGATGTTATTATAAATATGGTACAACCATATTCAGTATTCTATCCATCCTTTGAATAACAAGTCACCATACGTGCATACGTACGGCTTACCGTCTCCACGTCGTGGTGTAATTGTTATTCAATAAATTATTATATGGATGGGTATAATAATGATGTGTAAATCATGTAAATAATAAATATAACATGATAATGATTCTGTATATATGATATACCATCCAATTATATATTATTTTAATATCAAAATAATGATATTTTCGCTCGTGCGTACGTACGGATTACCGTCTCCACGACGCGATTAGATTCATTTCTAAGTTCACCATTCATCGACGATTATAAAAATATATATTATTAATAAGTATGTAATATATGACATAATAATGCTACTGGAGATATATATATATATATATATATATATATAAGGATTTATGTACTTACATATATCTTATTCACTTACTTCGGTTCAATACTATATGAAAACAGAAACAACGTTTATGTGTACGTACGAACTACCATCTCCATAAACGGTGTTTTCCATTTCATATATATGTCTATTATACATATTTATATTCTAAATATATATGATATATTTATCATGTTTTATATTTTGGAAGTATTTAAATCATTGTCTAAATGATACAACCAAGAGTGACAAGTTAAAACACGTACGATAAAGAAAGTGATTATTACCCTAAATGTTAACTTAACATGGAAATTATTATTAAATGGGTAATATAAAGTCATAAATGAATCATGTGTGATATCATAAATATTAATATGGTTCTATTATAATTTAATAACATACTACTATCTTCGTATAGGAGGTTAAACATACCCTCGACTAAAGGAAAGTGCAAGGTAAGGGGTTTTCATCTCACTCCTTATTCCCGTGAGATTCATGCCATATTGCCACCATTAAATTTTGTGTGGTGTATGTACTGCCCATAATTATATTCTTTGTGTAATACACTTTAATTTATGTGTATTTACATATTCATTGTATGATACCTCTTTCATGGGTTGCATGATTCGTAAGATACCAAATTGGTAAGGGTTTATTTCGCAATCTCTTCATTATCTGAGGTTGTTTATACGTAATAATCTACTGGTATTTCTTTATCATTCACATCCATGTTTCTTAAAAATGTAGTTCAAAACATTTTTACTATTTACTATAATATGGGTTAAAGTCATTTATACCCTTTTTGACTTTTATAAGTGGTTTATAAAGGAATATTTCCGTCGTTTTCCAAACAAGGTCATTTTTAACCTTTTTGAAAAAATTAAGGTAAGAATGTTTTTTTAACTTATACGGCGGGTGCGGTTATTCTCCGCCGTTATTACACCTTTGAAGCTTCCTTCACAATCTTATAAAGATATTTTCAAAATAAAGGTTTTCTCTATAATTATGCGACTTTTAAAATGATTTAAAAAAAGAGATATTTCTCTCAAATAGTATTGATTTCATCTATGTCAACATACTTTGATAAATTTTAAACTTGTTTCAAGTTCATTTATTATGATACAAATCATCCATATTGTATTTAAGGTTTTGTGATATTTTTGACTATGGATGAGTTATTTTTATGCCATTAATGGTTTATGATTAAAGTTTTGACATTTTTTATGTTAGTTTTAATATGAATGTTTATGTTATATTTCATCCTCTTCTTAAGATGAATGTGTTGGACTAGTATGTTCCGGGTTGGGGATTGGTAAAAGTAAGCCCTCCGGGTTGGTGTCCGGTTATTAGAGGCACTCCGGGTTGGTGTCCGGTTATTAGAGGCACTCCGGGTTGGTGTCCAGTTTTTAGAGGAACTCCGGGATGGAGTCCGGTTATAGAGGCTCTCCAGGTTGGGTTCCGGTTACAGTTATCCCTTAGGTCTTGGCATGAGGCCTCGACACAGAAATTAATGTTCAGCATCATGCATTCCATCATTATGAAAGTGGTTAGTGATATTTCATGGGATTATTTGATTAGTAGAATATCCATGTGAATAAGTAAATAGAATTATTTCATTTTATTTCTGCCATATTATGCTGAAGTTAAATTTTAAAAGGCTTTTGTTTTAGTTTTATACATTTCCTTAAATGTTTATGCTTATTTATGAAAGTTACCGCTGTATTGCTTACCCTTACTGAGTATTTGAGCTCACCCCTTTCTATGTTTTATTTTTCCCAGGATTCTAAGAAGTGTAATGTGATTGATCTGCAGGGTTAAGCCAAGGGAATAATGGCGTTCATAAAGATTATTTATGTTGTTTTTTACGTCATAAAGTGAAAATGTAACATTCATGTATGCGATCTATTTTTCCAAGACTGCTAAACTGATCGGTCCTTCGGGACTTGATTCCTTGTAATCATGTCAATGTATTAAAATAATGCACCGACTCTGAGTAACTGGGGTCGGGGCGTTACATTTGGGAATATTGGGGACCCCATTGGTAGCCCTAATCCAGTATAATCAGCCTCAATTCATCCCATGAGGATAATGGGGGGTCTAAATCATCATTTAGAAAACATTTTTTACAAATCATACCAGATGAATAAAATTTACATAAATATGGAAGAAATATCATAACCACACATGAATAAATCTATAATAAAACTATGGGATATAACATGTAGACCACCTACCTAAAATATGAGGACAAAAAAACCCATAACATTAGACTTATATGTAGAATAACGTACCCTATGAAACGAAAACCAATGATCTACTATAAAATTGGGTTTTATGTCTTTGGAACAGGATGAACAAAGCTAAAACCTCTAATCCATAAAAGGAAAGAAATAGGAGCATTAAAGTTACACGTAGATTCGATCCACAAAAAACTACGCTCCAAATGATCAAGAATAGATGGAGAACAACCCATGAGAATTTTGGTTCACTGGGGATCTTCACTAGGGATGGAGGACGAGGAAATGAGGATAAAATGGGTGGCATACTTAAAATCATGAGGGGAAACTGAAAATTAACCTTTTTAATGGGTGCGTGGTTCGGCCACCCCTTTTTCCAAACCATGGGCCAACCTATCTCCATGATGGGTTTAGTTGCATGGTTACCTAGGGAGGCCCCCGCTGTTTAAAATACCATAAACCAACCATGTGAAAAAACATTTGTCCATGGTTGAATGGTTTTGCTCTTCCCCTTGCACGGTTTAATCTAACTCGGTACCTCTCCTCCTCGAAAGCATGGTTTGGTCACACGGTCTATAGTAAATGTGAAAAAATAATGAATCATGCACAGAATGGCCTCATTTCCTTTTCTCTTATGTCCCAAGCACATAGAACACCAGAAAGCTTCCTCAAACACTGGTAAACATTTAATTGACCAACATTAATGGATTTAAATTGAAATTTAAATGAAAACATACATCCAAAATGTCTAAGGTATTACAAATTCCCCACCTTATAATGGCTCTTCCTAAATATGGACTTCCTAGAATTATTGAGCATCCACGAAAATGAGGTTGGGTAATTGGGCCCTCATATCCATATCTATCTCTGAAGTCACTTCCTAAGCTTTACCTAGATGCCACAATACACGAATGAAGAGAACTCCCCCCCCCATGACCTCTCACTATGATCCAAAAAATGAACTTCGTTATTTTCATTGGATACATCAACTTCTATCGATACATGATCCACTACAAATCTATAGAGAATCCTTAACAAAACTTCCTAGAAAACAACATATGGGAACTCCACACATAGAATCATACCATCATGGAAGATCTAGACAACACCCCATCTTTCCAATGCTCTTCGCAACTCGTTGTCCAAATCACTTGGCACCATTTTATGCTATTTTTGAAACTCCAACAGTGACCCAAATTCGAAATCACAAGAAGAATACACCATTTCTTTACGATCACTATTTATGACTTATGCTTATCCATAACTCAATTCACAGTGGTCCCATTCCATAATCAAACATTCCAAAAAAATCCTTGACACTCAAGGAACTCTACCAATCGAACCCATGCTAATGCTCATTATCATATTAAAATCAATAAAATGGTGCTTCAAGACCCTTCATTCCAAAAAATTGGTCACATCACCAACAAACCACATTCCAAGTATGGTTATCGCTACAAAACATTTTAACATACTCCCACCACCACCTTCCAGTGGTTGAAACCTTCACTTTCGAAAAAGACCACCAGAACATCAACTCAAATTTCCTAACAAACTTGACGTGTTGCCAACTCACCATGATCAAATATCCATAAGGACTTTACCACATATTGGTATCTGTATTTTCCTTCAAAAACACCTAAGAGGACATCCATTCACGTAATACAAACAACTTTACCTAACACAAGTTATCCATTAGTTCAAAAAATTATGTCCCACTATAAACACCAAACCAGAGGTGGGTCGAAACATACAACATCCATTTCGTTTAACAGGTCATGTATGACCACCCTCGACTCTATTTTCACAAAATATATATCTATTGTTTTAATGTTATCCATATTTCACTATCCCAATGTACCTACTAACTTGAGGCTTATCACCATCATCCAACACATCTATCAGGTTTGCTCCCTGACTTCTAGTAAAACCTCACTATCAATGAATCTACTACTCTCTGATCCATCACCTTACTCTTCCATACCCATAAGCATTATTAACACAAACACTCTCAATATCCATACATTTAATAAATATTACTATTCTCTAACACAACACCCATTTAAAAACTTCATAACATACTTCTTACTCCAAAATATTCACCAAATGCAATTTTTAGCTCACCACATTCATCCCTTGTTCCTAACAGAGACAAGTTGTCCCCCAGCTACCTCATTTTGGAAGTGATCAACTTCATTAATATCACACCATCACCATACTTGACCATGATTCCTTGTCACCTGAGGGAACTCCATGGTAAACCAATCAAACCTACCATAGTCCATGTCCCACCTCTAATGTGTTTCTAGAACCCAACATACCTTTCTAAAAAATGTTCCCATGTCTTACCACATCCTTTAATGACTTTAACATTGGAATTATGAATTCTATTTAGAACCACCCTAATCCCAATCCAACTCTTGAATTGATAAACCACCATATCTATGTCCCACCTGTCATTTTCTGAGGAATTCAATGTGCACCTCACAGGTTTCCCCATTGGAATCCCGATGTAACCACATCAACTCCACACTCTTCTCCACACATACAGTATTGGATTATCACTCCACATCATAGGACTGTCGTTATCACTGAAGGACCTTGGAACACTTTGAGATGGGAGGGGTGAATCAGGTTGTCAAATTTTTCTTCCAATGTTATGGATCTTATTCCCACATTTGTTGGAACTCGTTCAACATGTCTAATGAGAATGATCATTAAAAAAATCAAATGAAAAGATCCAACACAACAATTTTACATGGATCAACACTAATGGATTTTCCAAGGAGAATATTCTGACAGTGTTTTTGTCATACCAAGATCCACTAATATTCATTATATTTGGAGTACAAGAGTTTAGGCACATTCACTTTGTTCTAAGAACATTGCCTTTAAAATATTTTAGAGATAGATCATTATGTCCCTCATACCACTTCCATCGACTCCTCCTAGCTCAATGTCTTGGGATAAATCCAATCATAGTGTAAGAAATTGTAGGTCACTTCATTTTCATTGAATCATGTATTGTCAACTGTAGATAGAACCTATGTTGAATTCATACTTTTACCTACAGATGTAATCCACTTTTATGTGCACTATTAGTTTGCAAAAAGTTAATTCCTGAACTGATCTTCTACTCTTACCACCTCTACATACTGCCTTTGAAAATTGTGATTACTTACTTCCTTCTCAAACCATGACTGTGTACTGCCTTCGCAAACTACACCCATGTACTTCTTCTTCTTTGCGTCCCAACTCCTCCTCCGTGAAGTATCTTCTGAAAACCAAATTCCATGAACTGTCCTTTGTGAACCATCTTCCATGAACAGTCTTCTATGAACAGTATTCCATGAAATTTCTTTCTCAAACCATTCTAGACTTCACTAATTTCCTCCTAGATTTCTAATCACTATTTCTTTCAATAGGTTTTCTTCCCCCAAGAAACTATAGATTTCACCGAATTCTTCCAAGATTTTTAATCTCATTTACACACACATAATGAAGGGATTAGTGATCCTCATATTAGAAAATAATTCCATATAATCCTCTAAACATAGATTTACAAATCATTTATACGAAACTTCCTTTACCATGTGGGGTGCATCTCTGACGAACCATATTTCCTTGAACGGCCCGCGTACCACCACACTTCCTTCGCAGCGGTCAAACTCTTCTACAAACTGATCTTCACCACGATTTTTCCAACCACATGACATCCTATGAATAGTTTTCTATCTACAAACTATCAAAATTCCCATAATCCATATCCATCTTATCAACCGATTTTTGTTTATGATCTTCATACCTCCCTTCGCGGTATGCATAGCACTGCTACAGAAAAATCCTAACTTTTCTATTTTTCTTTTCCAACCCACGTACCTCCTATGCGGATGCTAACATCCCTTCTAGGTCTGAGAACCAAACATCAAAGAATAATTTACATAAAACCTACCTTTTAGAAAATAATAAACTTCATATTTTGAGTCCCATAAAGTTGGAAAACACCGAAAACTACACCACCTTAAACACCTTCTTTGTCATGTACTATAAGAATCATTGTCTTGAAAACCCATTGATCAGCCCAATGTGGAGTGAAAACAAATAGAAATAGTAATCTAATTCCAAAAAATAACATTGTTGGGTCCAATAATCACCTCCTTCTACAAGAGCTCCAACCACCATAGCTCCAATTATGATCAAAATATGAACACTAAAACATTGACCAACATTCCTAGATTTTGTGAACAATAGACCAAACATCACCTGATACCCATTCAATTATTTTGATAATGGAACCCACGACATTCTTTAACACCCAATCCATCTTGAGGATATCACCAATAAATGGTCGATGGTGACCATCCTAGAATCTAGATCAACATACACCACTTCGTGAGCGTAACCTACAAGATTTCCCACCACCAACCAAAAAACATTTATGTCACCACATGTAAAGAGATAGATTTCTCAATGTACTTGTGATGATGTCAAGATTTTTGGCATAAACTTATATAGCTATAAGTATGCTATGATGTCATCGTAAAACACAAACAAAAATTACCAATCATCAGTCCACCTCCCACTACAAGGACACCTTGACCTGAAAAAAGTCTCAGGGTTTTCATGTCGGTGATTTCACATCAAAACCTCTAAAGCACAACCCATATAGGGTTACCAAACAAACTCACCACCTATTTAAGACTCTCTACTAAGTAGTTGTGAACCAATCATTACCTTTGCAATACTTCCACCACACCACTTGATTTCTTTTTGAAATACTCTAGAGATTCTCAATAGAAACACAATGAACCATTACAGCAATCCATAACCAAATAGTCTCTCGTATAACCAGGTCAATCCTTTGGTTTAACAGAAAATTACATGAACTTACACCTAATCCACATGTGTACATATCCCAAATGGTATCAGGATTTCTCTACACATTCCCCATCTTGACCTCCGTAGAGCCCTCATGGTTGTGAACCTTCCTATGAAAATACACATAAACATACATCATATCACAATAGAAAAACAACACTGGAACCTAGCTAGACAATCCCTTTCCAAACTGGACCAAGACATCTAGTTTCTTAGCCTCATTATCCTCAAGATATTCTTAACATATCACCCAAACACTAATAAATTCATATAAAAAACACCCACGATGTGGCTTCCCTAACCTCGAGAATCACTTTCATAACAAATGACTCCATCCATGATTCAGTACCCCTTGTATCATCTCCTCAAAATCATCATCAAAGCCTCCAATACTCATCATAAAAATAGATGGTTCAGACACCCAAATGATCAAAGGCATCAAAACCAACCTTACAACCCCATCTAGCACTCGAGTATCTCCCTATTAAGGAATGAAATGAGTAACCATTAAATTTTACCAAAAACTCGATGACACTCACCATGATTTTATTCCACTAAAAACCAACCACCCATGCTTCACATCATAATGAAACTTTAAGAATAGAAAAACTACCCTTGAGGCAACATTCAATTCCCCAAAATGGTCAACATAAAACCACAACTGGTGTCGAATTTCCAAAAATGTCAAGCTTCCGTCTTATGCCTCTATGACTATCCCACACTACGAAATTCTATCATGTTTCACATACAATGTCCATAACATTAAGATATGTGATACAAACAAAAAATAAATAGAAACCTCATCCAAAATATCTCTTTGTTCACACCAAAGGTTGAATTATACCAACTACCTAAACTAGAGTCACAAAACAAAAAATCCACTATCCCTTTATCTAAGCCATACACATCATGCCGAAAACAAACTGTTGCACATGAGTGGAAACCATACTCTAATTTCACTACACACATTTTGTAGCACAACAAGAGACCATTTACTCTGGGATATGCACCAAGAATACTTACACACATACATCAGTCCCATGAGAAAAAACCCCCCTATATGGTCAAAAAAACTCGTAGGCTCTAACCCTACCTTGGTCACCACACCCAGAAAAAAACACCCATCACTAGTGACACCACAACCAAGACACTCTGTATTATGTCTAACATAAAACCCAAACAATTATAACCCAAAAGGGTCACCACTTTCACAATATCAAGAATAATCTCACAACCTCATGGTCATAGCCCTAAAAAATCATAACAAGGAACACCTATTTAACCACACATGGAGACTCATAAAGTTATATTGGACATATAATCAAGCTCTCATCCAAGGGGACTCTCACTACTTAAACTACCCATACAAATGGAAAAGAAAATAGCACAATTATTACTCAATATAATTCTTCACTCAAAGTTTCATCTTTACAAATTCTCTTCTAATTAACCTCAACATTTTGGAAACCCAAAATTTCACACATTAGAATTTTATTTTCCCCCAAAAATTTCAAAAATACCTACATATTCATATTCATATTTCCATAAATTTTCATCAATAATAATTTCATGGACTTTCCAATCAATGTAGACCACAAAAAAAGACACTACCTTCCATAATCAACCAACAATACATAATATCCCAACATATATGATCATGACTCTAATACTACCCTCAACCATTCCAACCACGCGTCCTGGTAAATATTGGGTAAACCAATTTACAGAGTCATGGTTTATTCATTATAAACCCTTATTAATCTATGTCCACACACAAAATGTAAATCTATATCTATAATTCAACTTTCCATCTTTAATTTTTTTACAACCTTTGATTTTTATCGATTTATATCGTTTCATTAAGCACACTATTCTTTAACTACTCATTTAAATTCATTACATTTCCCATTTTTATCATGATTATAAATGGTTATTTTCTTCAATTTCTCTAGGAATGTAAAATGTGCCCCACCCTTCACATACCACACACCCATCATGTGTAGGACTATCATGATGTGTTAAACATGTATCCCTAGGTGCATATAATGATGCATGAATGAAAAACCTTGTACCATTTTGGCCTAGAGAAAAATATCATAAAATAGTTACATCACACAACAAGTTCATCACACAATGGTGAAATATCATTCAACCATAACAACACATATCCAGAATCACAATTCCCCTGGGTACTTGGGTTTTCCCTCATATGTGGGTTAACTACTAAATTGAATGATCTCATTGAAAATTAATGACACCTCCTAATACTCTAAGTACCATTCCCCACTAGTAATACACAAAAAAGAACCACTCTGATATCACATTTCAATTTTCTCATCCTAGAAGCCACTAAACTGATCCACTGAGTTGGGTCACCACATGACCTCAAGCACGACTCCCCACACACCATAGGTTTCCCACTAGAAAAAAGGGTATAATAAATCATGTTAAGAGACTATTCCCTCTTTTCAAGAGTATTCCACATCAGATGAAATATTAAATAGAAAAAAATATGAAATAACCAATGAACAGATATAATCAAACATCTCCAATTACTAAGGAAAAACCACAAACCAGCAATAATTATGTCGTGTCATTCTAATAGTGCCAAAAAGTGAAATAAATTCCATAATTAATACAAGTATCTATGTCCCCGAAATTTCATGACTCCATGTCTGAAACCTCATCCATGCGCATCCTGGACCCTTCCCAACATTCTAGCATTGTTCCCTTTCCCTTGTCTATAACTACAAGCATGAAATATTATCGGGTAACCAATGAATCTCGAGAAAGGTGTGAGTAAAAATAAGTGGTCCGCCACTAATTGTTTCTATAGAATATCCACTCTACATAGATTATTCATGCAAGTAATAAATAAATAAAAATTAAAAAGAGAAAACATGTGTTCTATTTTTTAACAATCTACACCATAACCATTTATAAAATTATTATCATTTTCATTATTTATACACTCTTCGTTACCTATTCCATATCCATCATATGTTCCATGGGTTAGGAATATACATAAATTACACAATAGTTTAATCAAAAATGAATTAGGGAATAAGTCAAATCCCTATCTCACTAGAGGAAACACATCATAACGAATGCATCACACTCACCTTGAAGCCTCATTCTAGGTGGTCTTGTCAAATGTGACTATTAAGGGAATAGAGCCTCCATACCCTTCCAAAATCTATGCATTTTGGGATGTATTTTAGAGCCTCGGTCTAACATGGCCCATTGGAATAGAACCACAAGTTAATACCCTACACTTCCAAGCATGTGCACATATAAATTTATCCATTAACCACATATACCATATCTAAAACCATACATAAATAAATACACCTAACATTCATATTTCATAACTATTAAACAAGTGAATTAACATCAAACCTTATCCTGTTAGCACATTTACCATTTACATTACGTATACTATTTAGCATGCCCCTCAATATTAGGCTTCAACCCATTACGTATATTCATGGGTTCACATGAATTAACTCGTTAATCATGTTCATCAATTCACTTGAATTATCCCAAATACACATATTTTTCAACTTCCTAGTTCAACCAACTAATGCATATTTAGTAAAATTAGTCATACATTAAAAATATTCTCATTAATACAATTAACCCATTTACATATTACTATTTACACATTCCCATATACATGTTTTAATCTAATTTTCCAAATATTTATTCGCACTCCATAGGGAATCAACCAATTACCCTTTATAACCCAAAGCACATTTACCCATTATCGTTTATCCAAACAAACCATTATGTGATTATAAAATCTAGATGCATTTATTAATATTAAATTTTATATTAAAACTAACATATCAGCATTTTTATCATGGGCTCTACATAATCGCCAATTAAATTTGGGCATATCATTAAAATTTTCTACATTCGGGAATATTGGTGCACCCCATGGGTGGCCCGAATCAAGTCTAATCAACCACAAAACGTCCCAAAGAGATCATGAGGTGTATAAATCATCATTTATCAAGCCTTTTTCCAAATATAAATAATGTAATCAAATTTAAATCAATAGGGAATCAAATAAAAACCACACATTC
This sequence comes from Viscum album, assembly GCA_963277665.1. NCBI lineage: Eukaryota > Viridiplantae > Streptophyta > Magnoliopsida > Santalales > Viscaceae > Viscum > Viscum album. The sequence continues at coordinate 1,174,656,885 of OY728156.1, forward strand.
ACAAATCCACATTAAAACTATGTAATATAACTTGTAGACCACCTAACCGGAATCTAATGATGAAAACACCCAAAACATTATGTTTATATACTAATTCAAGCACATTTTTAAGCCTCAACATATTATAGTCTGGAAAAAGAGAGTTTTAGGGATTCAAAAGAAGATAGATGAAGTTATATTCCCTAGTCTAGAAATGAGATGTAATAGGACTGTTTGAGATATATGAAGCTTTGATCCACAACCATAATTGTTCCAAATAGACAAAAATTGAAGGAGAACTAACCATGTGATGTTTGGATCACTGGGGAGAAACACTACGGATGTAAGAGGATGATGTAGGGAGAAAGCTGAGTGGGAAACACTAAATCATTATGGGGGGAAAACTGGAAGTTCCCAATTTTTGAATGGAGCATCTTTTGGATGCATGGTTTTACAAACTATTTGAAAACCATGTTTTATCCTCTATTCAAGAGGGTTTGAGTCACATGATTACATTAGGATTCCCACATGGTTTGAAAAACCATTCACCAACCATAAATAAATCATATGTCCATTGTTACATGGATTGATCTCCCCCTCGCACGGTTTACTCCAACCATGCACCCCTCCTCCTGGATAGCATTGGTTGGGTGCATGGTCAACACAATTTGTAGGCCAACTGTGTAACATGCACAGATTGGTCCGATTGCCCATTATCTAATGTACTGAACCCCTAAAACACCCTTGAGCTACCTCATACACCCATAATACATTTAATTAACTGATACTAAGGAATTTAAACCTATATTAAAATGAAAATATAGTTCCACAATGTCCATGACCTTACACATTTGTTTTGTTATGTTTAGTATTCGAGAATGAAGAATATTCCAACTAATTTTATATTATAAAATCTAGTTGTTCAAAATTTATTCTTCATTAAAAAAATTGTTATAATAATTTTGAAGGGAATTTTTATATTTTCAATCATTCATACTTGGTTTCTAACATGGTGCAATACTCATTTAATTTTTCATATATGTAGTTTTCATTATCTGATTCATGTTTGTAACACCCCAGGTAAATAAAGAATATTACATTTTCACATTTATCCATATTTGTGAATAAAATATTAATATTACTTTAAAGGGGACGCTATGCTCGATGGCGTACCCAATACGCAACAACGAGTTTCTTGGGAATCTTACATTGCACTTTAATAATAAAATAATATTATTTAACGCCTAGCCGTTGTAATGGAGGGAATGAACAGAACTAAATACAAAAAGATTATATATGTTTGTCAAATATTTTTACTCTTTACAATAAATGTTATAGGATTAAAAATTCGAATGAATCGAATTTTAAGCGTAAACATTCTAATATTCTTTAAAAGGTCGATTAAACGCCCTTTGATGGCGAACCTCTTTTAAATCCACTTTTTGACGATTTTATGTGTTTTATTTGAAAAAATAAAATTCTTCTTTAAAATCGGGATATCAAAATTTACTTTGTGTAAATTTTTGGTATTTTTCCGATAAAGTTCATTTTTTAATGAATAGTGAAAAATGTTGTATTTTAATTCAAAACCTCTTTTTAATCTAATTTATTTATGTGATTATATTATCTTTTGAATTGGTTTTAAAGTGAAATTAGAATATATTTTTACCATTTAATCCAATAGTGGTCGTTGGAATTAATTTCACTTTGAAATTGGACTTAAACTAGTGTCAATCTTTTGATATATATTGTTTCATAAAAACACGCTATTTGCTCTGACAGCGAGAATTAATTATTAAATTAATTAATTAAACTTATATGTTTTGAATTTTGTAAAATATGAATAATTTTTTAATTTGGAATATCAAATATAGCTTAGGGTGAATTTTTGGTATTTTTCTAGAAAACTTCAATTTTTGATGAATAGTGAAACCACTAAGTGGTACTTAAAAAACTGGTTTTTCGTTTAAATTAAATTTTACCACCTCTGTGTTTTGAATTTCAAAAATCCGACATACATGGTTGTCATTAAGAATTAAAATGTGGTTCAATGGGATTAAAATAATTTTTTGGTGAATAGTAACTTTTATGTTTTTAATCGCGATTAGAGGTAATTAGTGAAATTTAAGGTAAAAATAATGTTTTAATAATATGAAATGAACTTGACACATGTTCTACCATCATTGGATGTGTAATGTCCGACCAAGAAAATTCATGGGTCAACTTGGGGACCCCATGGAGCCACTTTGGTTGGAAAATGACATAAATACCTTTTTATTTAAAGTTAAAATTAAAATGTCACAAACATGAGTTGTTTTACTAAAAGAATTTTTAAATAGGGTTATACAAGTCATATTTTTTACTATAAATATTCATTATAAATATAAAAATATTTCTTACATCATGATATTTTTTTTATAATTTTTAGACATTAAATAAATTAAATTATTTATGACATCATGATGATGCAGCAATTACCTCATTAATAAGGGATTTAAATAAAATGAAAAGATAATGTTAAAACTGTAACTTACACTTGTCATAAAACTATTGGATGGGTTGATTTCGAAACCTTATCACCTTATCCTTGAAATATATCCTTTTGGTACCTTTTAAATCCGAAAATCATTTTATAATAAAGTAATATTTTATAACTTTCCAAGAGTGCCCTCCTCTCCTCTTATAAAAGGCCCCCACCTCTACCACCTTACACACACCTCTCAAGCCTTTGTCTCGGCCAACACCTGCCCATTTCATCTCTCCAAATCCCTCTATTTATCATTGAATCCTCACTTTGGGCAGAATCCTTTCCAAGGAAGCCTTTGAGCTCAAATCAAAGAGAGTTACCCGATTTAAAGGTAATGTCTTCCCTTGTGTTCTTTTGTTTTATTTTTCTTCTCCAAACCCCTACACTATTTTTATTAATTTTTTTTTGTAAAAACACAAGTATATTAAATATACTAGGATTTTGTTATAAGAAGTATGAGCTACACTTACACACACCTTCGTCTAATGGTTAAAGAACATACTGTTTCTGTGGATGGCGAATTACTGCCTCACGAAACGATGATTATTCAGTATTCTTTTAACACCTTCAAAGGTGGCCATTAAGATGTCACTATATTTATATATGATATATAATATGTTTATTTTTTCCTTAAGATTCTGTATTTTTCATTTATGGCATACCTTTATGGTTTCCATTATGGGTAAACATGATATCTTCATTTTAGGAAGTGCGGACTACCGCCCCCTCAAAGTGATTTGATTTGTTAATTCCATATGTGGGACGTATAAAGGATGGAATTAATGGTATTACATATTTTATGCTACTGGAATTATAATATACCTTTATATAATTATTATTTCATTCCATTGAATACAAAAAAAAAGAAATGAAAGTAGCGTTCATGTGTACGTACGGCTTACCGTCTCCATGAACGGTACATTTCATTTCTTATCTCCAAATGTTATTTTCTATTATAAGTACATATATATAATGTATATATATGTAATATATTACATCTAAATGATGGAAATAATTCTGGAATTATAATATATATATCTCTCATTTTGTTTTAATTCCATTAATATGACAAAAAATGAAAGTAGCGTTCATGCGTACGTATGGTCTACCGTCTCCATGAACGGTGATTTTAATTTTTTATCTCCAAATGCTATGGAATAGTATAAAATGAATATATAATGGATATATATGATATTTAAAACATAAATACTATTCTGGAGATGATGTACCTATAACTACATGGAAAATTCTTTTCCAACAAGTTCAATTTTTACTCATGTACTGAACATCGACAAAAACGTCTGATATGAACTCACTTTATTAACCAATTATTATAACATTATAATATGTGATATTAACTGAATAATAATATTTAAAGGAGGTCCTTAATAAATTATAAATTGACCAAATTTTATTATTCAGGATATTAAAGAACGATCGAGTCATGTCGGACACGAGGTAAGGGAATCCTACCTCTCTCTTTCTTTGTAAGTACTCTCTTTTATGTCATTTATTTTATGCTCCATGTTCTCATGTTAGAGGATGTTTTTCTATATTCCTATTTCTGTACTTTTTATTTTTATGTGATGTGAGACCCTATTTGATCTCATCAATCCATTTTTGGAAGTTTTATGTGGCGTCGTTAGGCTGCCAAATTTTCATAAGGGGATTTTCATCTCACTTTTTGTTCCCGTGAGATCCATGCTACATTGGCCACTATTTCCTTTTTGTGTTGTGTATGTACTGTCCATTATTTTAATATTAGTATAATATAATCTTATTTATGGGTAGTTACATATTAATTGTATAACCCTTCTTTCATGGTGTGTACCTTTTGAAAGTTGCCCAAATCGGTAAGGGAACCTTTCACACTCCTCTTTTAAAAAGACTTATTTTGTTATGTCTTTTAATTTACATATTTTTATGTTGGGATATGTTCTTCTATATCCTTATTGATGTAAATTTTATGTCCAAGTTATGAGATACCATTTTCTCTCTCATCAACTAATTTTATGAATTTTAAAGTGACGTCGTTAGGCTGTCGAATTTTACCAAGGGAACTTCTTAACCCAATTTCGATTTCTTTGGGTTCAACATGTAGTTATTGAATATGTTATCCTTTGAATATGTGTGAATGAATTTTTATTGTTTTAAACTTAATATTCACTTATATTGGGTGTATTTATGTTTTTCACACATAATTATGATATTGATTCATCCTTAATTTAAGGATACCTTCTTTATAAGGGATTTTATCTCATTTTACATTTCTATTGAGACATCATTGTTTTTATGCACCAATTCACTCTTATATGGTGTATATACTATCCTTTGGAATATTATATCATGGATCCCTTTATTCTCATGATATTATAAAGTTCTTATTAAATGTTATTCCTCAATTATTGTATTCAAGTATCACTCATTTTGATAAAAACCCTTTAACTAAAATATCGTTTTAAATGTTTTAATGATTTATTCTTATAAATATTTCTCATTAATATCCATGTTTTCAAAATGGTTTCAAGGATTTATTTATTTGGATATTAATGGTGTAAAATGTTAAAAGCTTCAAAGTGGTATGGGACACTTTTATTAAAAAATATCTTTATTAAATGTTTTAAATGGTTTTGAAAATGTTTTTTTAGAATGGATTGAATATCTTAAAATGTTATATTGTTATTGCAATGTGGGAACGTTATCTTTCCTTTATGCTTAAGTTATGTTCTATGATTATGTTATGGTTCTTGGGAATTGTTTATGAAGACGGGTGGTTCCATGACAAACTAAGGGCGGGTGAGCCCGATATATCTCTTCAATGCATTGGGTAACGCGAAGGGGTTAAAAGTTAAGGTTTCTCCAAAGATATTTTGGGAATATACTGTGATGGGTATTCCAAATGTAACCAAGAGGGTTACTCCCTACGTAAAAATGTTATGAATGCCTCAAGTTACCTTTATGTCTTATGATTTTGATGATTTATTCATGATTTTATGAGGTATGTTAAAGTGCTTATGCTTTATGGGTAAAGTATGATTTCATTATTATGTATATATGTACTCATGTTTCCTTTCCATACTTTTTATAACCCTTACTAAGCTTTTTATGCTCATCCCAAGTTTTTGAAATGATTTTCACGGGTCAAGGGAATGGTACATGATGTGATGATAGTGTCAAGGAAGTGTCAAGAAAGAATCCATGTTTTATTTTAAATATGTTTCCGTTGATGGAAAAAATTAATACTATCTTTTATGTTACCACTTTGTTTAAATGTGGAATGTAATGCAAGTTTCATGATCTAATTCTATAAAACTCTAAACCTGAAAAGATCTTTAATGTGAATTATTTATTTAATTCAATATTAAGTAAGGTTTAAGGTCGGGGCCTTATAATGTTCATGTCTCAATTGGTAATAAGAATTTTCCACATTGATCTATGAAATAAAACATATATTGACATTATAACTAGTAGATTTAGCTTCTCATTATAATGAAGTTCATTCAAAAGAATCCCCAAAATCACTCCATATGGCCTTCATAACAATCATATATTCCTTATTACCAGTCTTCTTGAAGTATTTATTTATATCTTCTTATTATATTTAATGATTATAGATTTATAATTGATAAGTACAATATTTATTCAATCAAAACATCCCAACTTTTTTGAGTTTTCACTATGCTTCTTGTTTTTATTTATGGGTCTTCTAAAACCTCCCCTTTTTTATTGAACTTTTTGAAATTTCTAGAATATTCAGAATGCTCATCATTTGATTCAAATATTTTGGAGTAATTTTATTCATCAGATTCTTCCAAGTTCAATATTATGTTGCACTTTCTGTGATGTTTATATGTTGAAAATTTAATGGAATATTTTTTCTTCTTAATCATCTTATACACTTCAATTACCGATTCAATTTTATCTTTACCATCATGAGTGTTCCAATGAGATATTTTTCATAATTTTTTGGATTTTGTAGATTGTCTAATAGTAAATGATATTCCACTCCACATGGTTGTTAATACTAAGATAAAATTCAATGCATGATTAGGCTCAGTGATATTCATTCCTAGATAAATAATTTTGTTCAGAACCTAAGTATGTCTTCTATTTATTTGAGTAATGATATATCCTTTATCCTTTTTAATGTTTCGAACTTCAGCTTAGTTGTGTCATATAAAAGATATTTTACATTTTTTATACCTTTATATAAAACATCTATCATAGTCCACATTTTGTATGTCGTTCAATATTTAAGGACCCAATTAAAGTCATAATGTCTCTGTAAGTAGATGATAAAGCTCTTAGATTTGGAGGTTAGATCATAATTCACTTCATTTCTACCATCCAATCTTTCATGTTCATTACAAGGAATTTAGTTGGGATAAAAAAAATTAGATACACATTCAAGAATACTATTTTTTAGATAAATGATCATTTGATCTTTCCTAAAACCATAGATATTACAATTTATCTACATAGCTCTAACCACTGACATATGTTCTCAGTTATCATCCAAAACATCCATTTGAAATTACCTCTTGAAATCAGCTTTCAACAGATGTGAACTCAAGAATCATGATATCTGATACCAATATTTTTCCCATATGATGACTAACTATATAAATCCATAGGGGTGAATTGAGTATCGAAAATTTTCATTGATAATAAACCACCTTGTTCAAGGAATTTAAGTGAAAATCATTCCTTAATAATATATGAAGATAAAATATAAAAGCATTCTGAAAGAAAATTGAACCTTGAGATTTATAGTGGTTCAAGGAATAGAAATCCAATAGTCTACTCCACCTTAAATGAACTCTTAGTGTTCAGTTATTTTATTAAAAAACCTTTTTAGTAGGGGATCCAAGATGTGTAGAATAATTTGTCTCTTAATACAATGGTCCATGTTCATTCAAAAAAATATCACATTACTATACCTTTCTAAATACTTAAACACTCTATTAAACTAAGTGTAAACAATATAGATTCAAACAAAAAATTTAGAGAGTTTTTTACATTACACATTTGAAATAATAAACTGAGAGTATATGAAGATTCATCCTAAGAAGATAATATTTTTCAAGATTTATCTCTACACAATCTTTAGATTCAATACATAGACCTGTAATCATTGTTCTTTAAGAAATAGTCTGACGCTATCTATGTTCAAATCATGTGGTGTTTTTTGATCTTCTAAGAAATCACACATGTCAATTTTCCATTCTTTGGTTCTACATATTTATATATTTTCTACCTTTGTTAAAAATATCTATTTTTTCGTCTTTAAACATGATTATGAAAGATAATCACAATGAGTGACTTGAAAATCAATTAAAAAATAGAGAAAGTGAGTTCATAATTTAGTCTTCTAATGGAATCTATCCATTCTTTCCAAATATGTAATATCTATATGAATCAGTAATTTTAGAGTCCTTATTTTTCTTTGTAAATTTGTTTTTATGGCAACACAATATAGTCTTTTCCATAATTATAAATATTTTATCTGATATACTAAATTATAGAAAAAAATATATAAAAATTAGTATGATAGGTAATCATATTGATATTTATGTTTCATGTATTATTGTCTTTGTAATATGGATTTTTGAAGAAACTTTGTAGAATATTATTACTCTTTCTTACTCAGTTTGTAAGTGAAATTGATATTCATAATGTGGTGATAAATTTCTATGTAAGATAAAAGGGTGAAAAATTCTTCTGATACATCGTAACATAATATTTTACCAATGAAAATAAGATACTTCATTGTACTCTTTCATCATAAGGTAATTTGTTTTCAATAATACATAAGATATTCTATGAATGAATGATAGAAACTATTTCATTGTAAAATAACCTCAGATTCTGAAAAGATAATCTTTTATTACATAAGATAAATATTCAGTATGTAGCCTTCAAATTATGGGAATGAAGATGATAAAAAACATTTCTAAAAGGTATAGGAACAATATCATAAACCGAATACTTAAACCTTCATATGATAAATTTTTAGAGAATCAATCATAATATATGATCTTTTGGTCTATTTTGAAACACCTAATACAATATTTATATAATGATAGTTGGAGTTTTTTAAGTCATCAGATCACATAAACTAATATATGTTAGAACCACCTAAGTAATTTCAATATGAATTCCAATGAAATTCTCATGTAACTCATTATTTTTTAGAATATGATCATGTTATGAATTATGATTTATGTTACATCACCATAATTATAATATTTCTACATTTTCCACAAATTTATCGAAATAATGGAGTGAATGTGGCTTTATTGTTATAGATCACACCAATATGTTAAGTTAATAATACATTAGATTAAATTTTATATGTAGAACATGGGTAGTAGTTCTTGTACATTATGTTATGATGTATTAAAAAGAAACCATTAATTATGGTTATTTTCAAAAACAATTATGTATGCAAAAAAATTCCATGAAGTTTTCAATGTTCATGACTTCTTTTTACTAGATTACTATGTGTATATTCTTATATGATGTGCCACATGATTCCTCATTTAATTCATTTCAGCATATCTAATATTAATTCACCCTATGAGATATCATCACACCACAGACATCCATTATGCTAACCCCAAGTATTTTCCATTTAATTATATTTTGATGATGGGAGTAATAAAGGATTAAACTAGAGGAATATAAATTTTTTAAAAATATTTCTTGTAATCATATGTTGATATAGATAATACTCAAATATAATAAACACTAGGGTTTGGGGTATCTAGATTACATAATCCATTTTATATGATTATGATAAAATGATATTAAAATTATTTATACTATTTATGTGTCATAATATTACTCAACCACAAAACCATAACCAAATTTTTAGAAGAATACATCATATTTTATTCATTTTCAAAAACACTTTTTGAATCATTCTAATGAATTGATTTTTTTTGAATGGATCATGGGTTTTAATTTTTTTAAATATATTCTATAAATTTTGAATTATATCAAATAACATGGTATAGATAGTATTCATAATTTTTTACATAAGATTATTTTATTACAAATATTTTTAGGATCTAATATATAATTATTAATTTATTTTTCTTATGTTTCATTATAGAGAAACCCCTAGGAATTATGAGGAAGACTATTTTAAATAAAAACTAATTAAAGATAAATTTTTGATGTTCTAATCTATAATTGTTAATTTATTTTTCTTATGTTTCACTATAAAGAAAACCCTATTCAAACATTTATCTTCAATCAGTTGATATTTAAAATGGGTTTCCTCACAATTACTCTCTCACAAATCTATTAATGAATTACTAATTTATTTAAATGACTCTCTGTCTTATTCCCTGAATTCACCAGGTATGATATTATATTCTTATCATTCTCATTCATTCTATTTTCCTCCATTTTATTAAAATATATGTTAATTTATTTTTCATGTATATATATTCTACTCCATCCATTTGATAAAATTTTATTTAACTTATTTTTCATGTTTTTTATAAAAACTGTATCACTAACCTATTTTTATGGTGGTAAAATTTTATTAGAATATTTATCTGTCAATATAATAAAACCATGTTATATAATTACATAATATATCATGAAATAGTTTTATTCTGGATATAGAATTTCTATAATGGAATATTTGTTCTAGGTTAATAATTATATATATAGTTATGAATATATTGGTTATTAAACAAGAATACAAATTATGTTGTTGCAAATGAAAAATTTCTTTCACTATTTATTGAATTGGGAGTTCGTTGTTGATCGATTTTGTAAAAACTTTGGTCTGTAGATGTTGAGAATTTTAGAATAAAATTTAAATTTTTATTACTAGTTCTCTTGAATTATAATCAAGGATTATAAAGTGAATTTTGGGAGTCTAAAATCATAATTTGAATCTTTTAGATGTGAAATGAGGCTTAGAAAACATATTGGGTTCTCCAACAAGGTTCATGAGATTCAAGTATGTTTCATGGGGGAGAGATAGCATTATGGTCCAGCATCACGGTTAGTGCAGGGTATGGAAAACCATATAGACATGAAATTTTAACTGTATTTTCTTGATAATTGTATGTCGAATGGTTCAATAACTGAAAGGGAAACTATTCCACAAAAACCAATAAAATTAAAAGTCAGTTTAAAATTGTAAAAATCACTAAAATACCACTCTAGTTTTTAGAAATTCCACTCCCCTTTTCCTTTCTTATTTACATGTGGAACCGAGAACCTCCCACCCCACCCATGCTTCTTAATACCACAGAAAGTGTTTTTTAATTGTGCTTTCCTAGATTTTTTAGGTTCCATATTCCATCTAATAAACTCTAGTAACATCTTCCCTGAAATTGGTCTATTTTTTTCTCATATTATTGATTTAGATCTAATTCTAATGGAAAATTATTCAATTAGATTAGCATGTTTGGGATTTAAATCTACTTAGGAAGAGGGTGAATTTGAATTCCATATACATTTATTTCCTTTTCATTTTATTTGAGGAGGGTTTTTTGATCGAATTTTATTTGTTATGAAATTAAATTAATATTTTTCGACATTATTGTTAAGGGATTATTCCTAGTTTGAGATCTATGGTATATCATAAATCACAAGAAAAACATTGGTCATGGTTCTAGTGTGGTATGAAAACTTGTTAGTTTGGTGAAATTTTTCATAGATGGATGTAATAAAAATATTAATTATAAATTTTACAATATTATAATTATGGGTTCTTGGCATGTGTTTGGAACTTGATTCACTGAGATGGAATCAAAAGATCTTGGACGGAGAAAAATTGTCTTGCACATGGCCTGTAGTCTATTTAATACCCCTATTAGAATAAATTGTATATTTTTGTTTCTTTAGGTGTTATTATATACTTTCCATTAGGAATTTATATTTTATTGTGTTTTAGGTGAATTTATGAGAATTAAAATAAGATAGATACCCATGGTTATTTAATGAAATTTATTTTTTAAATTAAATTAAATTCATTGATTATTGTGAGTCATCATTCTAGGTCATAAACAACTCATGGGTGCTATATTCTATAATCATATGATGATGTTTGAGGATGAGAATATTGAGACATTGGTTGAACTCTAGAACTCTAGAGTGGTGAGGTAGGATCTGAAGATAATATGTATCCCATGTTTGTGAACTTGTGACACCTCCTATATAGGGGTGAGTGAGATTTTTTTGGACCATGATAGAGTTGGTCGGAAGATTATTTTTTGGAAATTGAGATATTAGAATCATTGAGGTGAGGTTTTATATTCCATGCACTACCAATTGGGGATACATAGCCTAGGTGGATATATATTAGGTAGAAAATGAACAGTTTCAGTGAGTGAACCAATATAGAACATCCTTTTTAACAAGTATGGGTTTTTGGAAATCTCTTGGATGATTCCTCTATAGTGAGACCCTGTGTGTACAATTAGGCCTTGGTACCGTGTTCATAATTTCATGGGATAAATCATCCTTAAAGAGTTAGGTGTTAACCCAATCCCTTCCTATATTGATAAGCCATGCAGTTCTGCAACTATTTTAATGTGACGAATGGGATCCTAGTAGTTTCCATTTAACATGTTACTAAATGGATATAGTTGATATTATTGTGTCGGGGTGAATTCAAGAGTCAATAAAAACATGAATCATCGATTTAAGACTACATAGGATGTGAGAATATTGGTCGCACACAGGGCAGTCTAACCATGGGTTTCTTAGCGGGTCAGGAATATGGCCATCCATTGTTGTGATTTTTATATTCATTCATGATATAGTTTATTAGATAGGGTTTCTTGCTTAATCTAAGGAATAATCTCATAATTTCGGGATAAAACTTTTAGAGGGTTTATGTCTCAGATGGAAAACTACCATAGCGAAGGTATGTGATTCTGGACATGTATCAATGATTTATAGAAGGATATAGATGGAGAGTACATATTTTTATAGAATGGATATTATTTGGATTTCCTGGATTTGGATATGGGATGTTTCAAGGAATTTCATCACATTCTAGCCAGATTAGGTCAATAAAATGTGTTATCATGCCCTATTATCTACAAAGGAATTTCTATCATATTAGTTATGGTTGATTTTTTATACTAGGGAGATCTTGGAACTAGGTTTATGTTATTATTTTTTTACAAAAAATGAGGAAACCACCACAATGGATGTGTGTTGGGGCTATAAAAACTACCTTAAAGGGAGTTCTGATATACTATTTTTAGGATAACAGTAAATTGGATCTACTCTTATTTTCATGGATGGAATAATTACAAGATGTGAACAGAGGTGCCCAAAAAAATATAATGTTGGAATGATTTATTATAGATGGTCATATGGATTGAAACCCATTTTATTTATTTTTGTTTGGAAGATTTTTTATTTTTATTAGGGTATATCACATGCACATATCCTTTTTTTAGTATAGCTTGAATAAGACCATGATATTGGTGATGATATCTATTTTTTACTCACACCAAAATCTAGTTTTTACTAAACTCAGGTACCCTAAAATATATTTAGTTACATAAAATTGATATATGGGAGGATTCCCCTATATTATTGAGAGATATAGATAAGACTAGTACATAGAGATAAGAAGATGTATCAATCAAATATGTGATAGTGAAAATTTTGGTATTTAATGTTGAAATATATTTACAATCAGCCTAGTGGGAGATTAATGTATGTTTGGTGTGGTTATTTATTCCTGTATGAAATTTCATTTAATTATAGTACATTTGTTAATTTTTTTATCCTTATACATTCATTATTTTTATATGGATGAATTTTCTATTTTTATACCACAATTACGCACTCTAATATAGTGTGTATAGTCCTCGACAATACCACTTTTCCCCCCACTATTAGTCAGTATCTTTTAGTGTATGGGGAGGCACACCTAAGGTATAGTAAAAATCATCAGTATGACAGTGGTCTGTAGTAATGTTGATAGGATGTTATAAAGTTATATTATATCTACATTTTGTATTATTGTTATGTGAGATGGTTGATATATGGTCATATGGTTTTATAGATTTAAAATCATCTGAGAATTCACATAATGAAATGCCATTGTCCCCTTATTCACCTCGTCTACATGTGGCTATGATCGGATCGCCAAATCTAGATCTTTTGGGTGATCTAGACCCTTTTAGGCCTCTGAGAACCCCTACATTCAAGGATGTTTTTTAATGGAATGATTTCAAACCAAAGGGTTTTGAGGATCATCTGAATTTGTTTAAGGGATCTTCTTCTTAATCGAATGATGGTGTTCCCTCTATCAATATCCTAGCGAATGATTATTTTGTATCTTCTAATCTCTTACAATGGACTCTGGTTGTGAGGTTTGGGATCTATAAGCATCCCCTTCATCTTCTTCATCAATTCATTAGATCTTGGAATCATCAGTCTCCTTCTAGAGTTTCAGTACTAAACTGAAAGTATTTTTTTATGGTTCTATCTTTGTGGGATGATTTTATTTATGCTTGTTCCAAATAAAACCTGATCGGACATATGATGGAGTTTCTCCCTTCCCCAACTATCTTTGAATAATCATTAGGGGAGAGACTCACCATAGACTGCAGTGTGTATATCTCTTCTAGGATTGCCCCTATCATTTATGCCTCCTAATTTTTTCCATTGTATTAGGGACTCCTTAGGATCCTTCATCTATGTATATGATAGATCTCTCCACCATGAATTTTCAGCGACAACCATGATTTGTGTTGAAATGGACATTGCAATCCCTCTTCCCCCCAAAATATTATTAAGAGTATAAGGGAAAGAGGATTAGTCCCATGATCTAGTTTACCCCTACCCACAATATTTCTACTCTAGCTTCCATCTCCAAGGGTATTATTCATCATAGGGTCATAAGTTTTGAAAAGAGAAGTCCCCAATTTAGGTGGATCCTCCCCACCCTCCTATGGATCCTACTAGGGTTCCTATTATTTCTACTTCTAGTCACACTCCAGTCCCCATTGATTGGGGGAGAAAGTGATGATCCCCCTATCAAATCCAAGCATGAGAGCCTCCTCCTCTTACAAGTTTAATTTTATAGTGGATTCTGTCCTTAACTATCAATATCTGGTTAATCTATAGCAATGTAATCCCTTGATTAACTATTCTAGAATGTTTAGTTGTTTGGTGTTATTCTCAGTCTTCCCAGGGAAGCTCTCCTCTCTTTTATCCACTTCAGTTATAGGAAATTTCTTTAAGGGGCATGATCCAAGAGTGTCTACTAAGGACCTATTCAACAATTATTCTCTTATCATTATTTGACCTCCTAAGTTTCTATATGTGATTCTCACATATCCCACCCACCTCCAAGGGAGAATTCAACCTTATACACCAAAAGCATTAGTGATCACAAATCAACCTATACATTTGGCTTACTCCTCTTATAATAGATTACCAATCATATCTCAGTTGAAGTCTAAATATATATTCATGTACTCAAAAAAAATACAAGGGGCAAAATTTTGGGGCCAATGATAGAAAAATATCCTTTAATGATTAATATTCTCATGTGGAATTCATGCTACTTAGGTTCTCGGGTAAGGTCACACATTATCTCCAATGAATTTAATTCTCACCCTATTTCTTTGATTTCATTCTTCAAACCAAAACATGATTCAGATAAAGTCATGTTATTTACTAAACAAATGATATCCAATGGTTTTCATCATGTCTTTCCATCTGACTACCACATTTGTAAATTTTGGAAATCAGGTTTCATTATAGATCTGGTCTCTATATAAAATCAATGTATTAATATCAAGATTCTGGTGGTAGGATCATAATATTGTTTTTAGTTTTCTATTCCAAATGTGATACTCATTGTTGAGAAGCTATATGGGATGACATAATCTTCTTTAACCCAAGAGATGCACCTTGGCTAGAGGGTAAGGATTTCAATATAATTTCTAGACTAGATGATACAAAAGGAAATATCCCTTTCCCTAGATGATCTAGTTAGGATTTTTTTTCTTTCATGACTCACAATGGCCTTATGGATACTATTTTCTTAGGTGAACCTTTTAGTTGGTGAAAAAAAAAGTGAGGCAACCAAAGA
The DNA here is from genome assembly GCA_963277665.1 of Viscum album. NCBI lineage: Eukaryota > Viridiplantae > Streptophyta > Magnoliopsida > Santalales > Viscaceae > Viscum > Viscum album. The sequence continues at coordinate 1,174,672,487 of OY728156.1, forward strand.
TATTAGAGTCTACTGGACCAGTGTTTAGTTAATGGAGAAGCTCTATCGTTCTTTGATGACATCAAAATTGTTCACCTGGTGTGTGGGTACCACTCACACCACATAATTTTATTAGTATCCTAATGTAACCATGGGTCTTATTTTTATTTTTCATCATCTTAGGTGGAGGACTCCGCATTCTACAAAATTGTTTGGATCTCTTAGAATCTGATAAGTTGTGTCTATCCCTAGGTCTCCCTTCACAAACATTTAAGATAGTTGAAATATATCCAAATGTCTTGGGGATAATATAGTCACTCAACTGATTCCAAGTTGGAGTCTCTTAATGGTGATATCAATCATTCAAAGTTGGTTCGGGAAAATTTATGAGATGATTCTTTTTTTTTGGACTTATTCTATAAAAATGAGATGTTTTCCAAACTTCTACTGAATCGATAACATGTTTCTAGAGAGTATTCTCCAGAAAAATGGATATGTGATGGATATTGTAGCATGTCATATTTCTATTCATCTATCACGGAAAAATGTAGACTTTACTGTCATAATGTGCTAATAGAGTAAGACTCGTATTCAAATGATAGATATTATTTTGGGAACATGGATGAATCTCACCTCATTTGCTTACTGGATAACCTAAATCACATCATGGTAGGTGGATACACAAGTGGATTTTCGTCCTTGTTTGATGAAATTCTCTAATCAGTGTCAGAATTAGTTAATGGTTTATTGAAATCTATCCCAGATTAGGGTGAAATTTTTGAGGTTGTTTAGTCTATTAACCATATCCTTGAACCATGCCCAAACTCTTTCCTTGTTTCCATATACAGAGATTATTGGGATATAGTGAATGTAAGCCTAATTAGTGTAGGGAAAGACTACTTCAATGGGGGTAATCTTTCTCGTGTTGTGTATGAAACCAAACTGGTGCTAGATTGCAAAGTCCAGTCTCCCTCCCATTTTAATCAATATAATCCTATTAGTGTTTGAAATGTCCCTTATACATTTCTTACTTCCATCCTGAACCTAATGTTTCCCCCCTTTCTCCCGAGTTTGGTTGCCTTAGAACAACCTGGCTTTGTAAAAGGAAGATTCATCTAAGGGCCTATTTCCATGGAATAGGAAATTTTTAGTGACATCAGTATGAGTAATCTTGGTAAAAATGTTTCCATACAACTATATATGATTAAATATTATGAATGAGTGTAATATTGTATTATCACAAAGATCCTTTCTCTCATGGGATTCTCTTTTTGGGTTTTTGACCTTGTTTTTCGATGATTTAGTTCTCTTTGGATGTCCACCTCCTTTATGGGAAATAAATTAAATTTCTTCAAATAGATCATTGATTTGAGGTAAGGGTAACCTCTTTTACCATTACAATTCATCATTACTTAATATATTCTCAGTTACTATCTCAATTATTTCATCGTAGTTTGAAAAGTGACTCCCTTTCATAACAAGATTTCATTTGTGGGTGTTTCTCTTCAGATGATTGCTGATGATTCCATAGTATTTATTAAGGGTAGTATAAGATATATTCTAGGGGTGAATGAGGGTATTGAGATTTACTATGGATGGATTGGTCAAGTGGTTAATCATTAAAAGAGCATTTTATTTTCTCCAACTAAATTCATGGAGAGTCGCTCATGATTTTTTGATTCTAGCCTTAATATGCATGAGGATATTTTCCTTTAATGTACCTCATTTATCCAGTGTCCCCCAACATGCTCTATATCATCCACACTAACAAGTTTATTGATAAAATATTTGGTTGTATCCTCAGTTAGAATAATAGTTTCTTATATTTTTGTGGGAGAATTATGTTGATCAAATCAGTTCTATCATCCATCCCCATGAAAATATTTTATATGATCAAGGTACCAAAGAATGTGGGTTATAATATTGAATCCATTATGGTTTCCTTCTTTATAGGGTGTCCACCTTCACAATAAATTCTATTGGGATTCTTGGAATAAATATCTTCTGCTTGTGGAAGACGGGGGTCTTAACCTCAAATGTGTTTCTGCCTCCATGAGCAATTTTCATGCCAAATATTCTTCGGAATTTCATAAGGGGAGATATTTATGGGGAAAGAAAATGAAACGAACTAATGTCCATGAGAAGATTTCTTGTAGATTTAAACCATCCATGATTTTCATGATGATCTATCCATACCTTCCTATACTCCAACAAAACACTTGTTGGATCGTTGGTAAAGGGGACATCATATATTGACATCATAACTAGTCTAGGTCTATCCTGGGATTCCCATGCTAGCCTTCTCCATCTATTTATTTCCGGGAGGGCACTGAATTCACTATTTTCATTTGGACCACTTTGGATTGTACCCAGAAAAAAGTTTTTGAAAGCATAGTTTTATCTAGCTTTTGAGATATGTTTGTTTTCATAGGTTCAACAACAGGTTCGTTCTCTATCAGATATTTACTAAAATTTAAACACACAGCTACCCTCTAGGATAGTTGGGGAGAAATTATTTGGTTAAAAAGTATCCCTTCTTATTTTCTATTTCTTTTATGGTGTGGCTGTCATGCTTCTCTACCCTCAGTAGAAAATTTATAGCAGAGTGGTGTATGTCATTCCTCAAAATCCTAATACTGCATAGCATCGAAAAATGAATATGTGGGGAACCTATTATTAAATTTTTATTGCAATAATATAATATAAAGCTACCTCAAACATCTTATATGCAAGTTTTATCAGAATAACTTGACCGATCACTTCCATAAACAATGTTTCCTTACAATTGAAATACTGAATGTAGAATGAAGGGCATGAGTGATTATTTCCATTGTTGGATACTCAACTATTTGGAACTCGCAGAATAAACTGTGGCACATAATGATGGTTCTATATAACTTGGGTATGCTCTTCAAAAGTCAAAATCATATTATATATTTTTGAATGCTTTATAATGGTTTATAGGATTCCTCATCTAAATCTCCACTTCTTCCCCAGCATTCCCTCCCTAACTTGGCTCCTACAGCCTTGGGCACATGGGTTAAATCTAATTTGTGGTCATCGAGGCTCAAGTTGAATACAAATGTCTCTTGATGCTCAAACATTATGTATGGTGGTGTAGTTATTAGAGATAGAATTGGTTATGTGATCACTGCCTATTTAGTGTACGTGGGGCATGGAGACTCTCTCTAATCAAAGGCCCTTTCAATTATTTTCAGTCTCCTACGATGTAATGAGAGGGGAATCTTTGTTAGGGAGATCGATACTGATTCTCATGATCTCTCTACTACAATCACAGGAAAGGGTCCATCCCCTTGGTCTATTGTTTTCTCAATCAGGTGCTATAAGGGTCTTATGAATTCTTATATGTTACTCTTCATACCTAGTGAGATGGGAATGATATGGAGGACTCTATTTATTCAATAGAATCTCAGAATGTTTAGACCTTTATTTTTTATAGTGTTGGATCTTTTCCTATAGAGGGAATTATCTTTGTTTGATCAGAGTCTCTTGGGATGAATTACATTAGAATGCCATAATTGTATTGTGGTAGCCTTTTTAGCCCTTCCATCTTTAATAAAATTACAAAAACATTGGTGGATGTTATGTGGTGAATGAATGTGTCAAATATTTCGATGGATATCTTGTTGGAACATCGATAACACCTATTTTGGTAGGATTCACATGTTATAAGAGATGAAATTGATGTGTTGGATTTAGATGTTATTGTTGTATATGATTTTTCCATTGAGCAAGTCACAATGGTGTTTCATGTTGTATTATTTACCATGGATTCATCAATCATGGAAAATTAGAAAAAGTCCAAATATTTGATTTGAATCTTGAGCTAAATATAAATCACGCATCTCATATATCATATAATTAATATATGATTCACATTACATATAGCCATACTAGGGTGAATTTTATCATTTACTAATGAGGTTTATATTTTCAATTTGTTATGAACTCATCATATGGTGTTTTCCCATATATATACATGGTTTCATACTATCAGTTGATCCAAATTATATATATTTATTTATGATGGTATTCCATTGGGATCTATGATGAGATGCTCATTAGGTTTAGTGATAGCAGAGGACATCTCACACAGGTTTTGTAGTGACCCTTATGGGATAGTTTTTGCACATGGATACTTAGTAGGAAACCACATGAGGGAGTTGTTAGTTTAGATTGGATTCTTAATGTACTAGTAGAAACTGATATATTATTTTCCAATATTTATTTGATTGATAATATACATAACAAAACAATGTGTTTGTTTTTTCCATAGATACCGATCGTCTTGGAAAATTCTTATAGTTATAGAACATGTTGACTATAGGATAAGATCCATGATGGAGAAGTATTGTAGGAAGATACTTGGAGGATGGTTTCCCAATAGCTATGCAATAGTTAGCATGTGATTTTTTCATATGTGAGACACCGTGGGTGGGTTCTTCACTTATTGATTTGGTATATTGATATGGGATTGTGATAATGCCATGTGATATATGATCTTCACTAAGTAATTTCCTAGGAACCAGGTGGCTAGAACTAGTGACCCAGATGTGATAGATAATTTTTTGGGAAATATTAGAGACCTATTAGACAATAGTTTTTATTTTTAACATATCGGTTATATGTTGAGTTTGATAATGTGTGACACATCTGACAAGTTTAACTGGTATTGAAGATTCCCTAGAAAATAGTGCACAAGTATGTACTTCGAGGTATACGACTTGTGAATAGGAGGACATCAGATCTTTGATAGAATGACCTAATTGATATATTGAAACGTGTTGTTGAATTTTCTTTTAGTTATGTAGTCAGAGTGTGGGTTGTATGTCAATAATATAATGACATTGGATGTAATACAAGTGAGTATAACCAGTTAACACACCATAGAACAAGGATGGTCACCAAATATACTTGGGTGACAGCACAAGGTGGTAGGTCTTAAGATGAATCATTGATTAGGTATTTACCTAAATTTCAAGAGGATTCCCAAGGTTGAACCTAGTATGCTGAGGATGAGGTTCCATGGATCATGGTCATCTTGAACTTCAGGTAGTATGACTCTCAAGTTTATGGGTCAAGTGTTGGACCTAGATAAAATAGTGAATGGATCAAGGGAGTATGATAGTTAATGAGATTTTTGGGTTCATTAAGGTCCGATGTTTTCATGAAATTGGATATGAACCTACCTGGAATAGAAGACATTGGTTTTGGATCAGGTGTGATGGCATGAAATATTCGGGTGATATCCAAGTCTTTGTTTGATAAGATGGTGAGCATATATCAGAATTATAGACATCATTGTCATAATTGGACCCATTTTAAGATGGTTCTCTAGATTTATCGATTGTGTTCACAATAGTGTTTTTTTCTAGTGATGGACATGATGTGAATTGAAGTAGTTGGAAAGATGTTTTTTAGAGAAAATATTGGGATGATTCTAAGGTGGGGGAGGAATGTATGTTGCATGAATGTTTAAATTTCATGTGATTTGTTCTTTTTCAAATGTATAAATTTACTTAATTATATATATATATCTGTTATATAATTAAATTTACAAGTTTAGATAGAGAATATAGTGAATTTCATTAATTGGTATAATGCTCAAGATGGTTGTGGCGACCAAAGGAGGTGTTAGATCATTGAAGTGTTAGGGATTGTTGGTAGTATATGATGGATGACTATCCATTTGATGAATCAATCTATGTAGGTACACATAGATATATATTTAAACAATTTTTCATATTTTTAAGTGATAAAGGGATACATCTTGGAGTAGGGGAACTAGGATCAGGTTATTGGGAATATGTTGGAAGTTAATGATGAGTGTTTTCAAGAATAATCATCTAAAGGTTATTCAACTCGTGTTTTCACATATAATTATATCTTTCAAGATATAATTAAGATCGTTCATGTTATTTTGGATGTTATTGTAGCATTTCATGGAATTGTAATGGATATTTCAATGGAAATCCATAAATTTTAGGTTTTGGACATGGACGATGGCTGTTTAACCAGTTCATATAAAGATCAATGGCATATAGTGATGTTCTCATGTATTAATGGGTGTTTTGAATTTATATAGCATGAAAATAATATCATTATAATAGAGGATTTAATTTTTAGTAGGAAATTCATTGGGTGGATTCTCATTAACATCATAAGTGTCCCTTGTTTGGTAATACATATTTTGGGGACCATAAATAACCCAGAACTCTATCAATGAAATTTACCTTTTTATTTTATAAATGTTTCATTCAACACATGTAGAAAACAATAAAATTTTATAATATTATTTATATCATTACAATTGTAAAATAGAAATGTCCATATGAATTGTATATAATAAAATGGGATAAAAAATTGAAAATAAGATAACTGTAATATAAAAATTTTGATATTCTTAATCCATAAGAATAACTTCACTCATGAACAAAACTGTATAAATATAAATTAATGTAATTAATGATATATGAATTTTGAAAATGTAATTATATTACCTAGATGGAAATATATGTGAGCAATGAATTAAGGAAATATGATGTATTCATTGAATTTAGGGAACCCATATGACCATTACAAATTTGGGCATTTAAATATTTTTCCAAACATTGTGGTAGTAACCTGGACATTTTAATAGTACTATGACCTTTATGTATATTAATCTGACCAACGTTATCCCCAAAATATGTTTCCAGTGAAATAACCTATAGACCAATGATTTGGAAACCTAGTATCCCCTTTGGATCACCTTATCTATATTGTTTTATTACTTTGGGTGAAATGTATTAACACTGATTGGTTTATAAGGGATAATCATGCACCCAATGGTTTGATAAATATGTGTGATTCATTTGCTCAATGATTTATTTATACTATAGATTCTTTTCCCAAAGTAACAACATTAGTATGCATCAAAACATATCCCAGAATTAGACCAATATACCGAAGGTAAGTAAATAATGAATTATCCTAGAATAATGGTCTTATATTATTTAATATATAGTATATAATAAATACTAATTTAAATTATATATTATCCCATAAAAAGATAATCTCATATTTGTATAATTCATTAGAATTAGAAAACATAATAATAATGAGTTTAGACCATATAATGAATATAGAAAAATTTAAACACCCCATTTACAAGAAAATACATTACAAACATTTTATCCATAAAATACAATAATATACATCATTTCATGTAATTATAATAAATAATTATACTAATAAAATATATCGTCCATTTTAAAAAACATATTCTTGTGAATTAATATTATTTATGTAAAATTTATCCATTTTAATAATGATATCCTAATTCAATGTAACTAAAAAAGCATTATGTAATTTTATAATTATTTCAAATTATATCATATGTACTCTAATTTCTTTATGATCCTAAATTTAAAAAAATCAATCATAATGGGTTTATGTGGGAATGAAATATCTTGCATACCTCCTCACACGATAGTCTTCACATGATGCGCAAAAAAGATGGTATTAAAAAAAGTTATATCATGGGTATGGTGGCTTCATGGGCCACCGAGGGGCTTCTAAAAGGTGGGATGACATTTCAACATATAGTGGACTCCCAATGATACATAAATTTAGACAAAATAAGGTATTTCAATTTGATTTCAAGAAACAATTTTATTATTATATATAAAGTATACATATTGTTCATAATTCTATTTCATTAATAGTAAATCATACAAAAAGAGTTTATAAACTAATGAAAAACCTATAAAACATCCATCATTTATATGTTGATCGAAATAATAATTTATTAAAAGAAAAAATCATATTTAACCAAAACAAATTATAAATAGTAAATAATCTATTATTATAATTTATTCAATGAAAAATTGGGATTTTATAAAGCCTCCTATCATAAGAAATTCACCATGCATTGATGGAACAACCTAAACATTGGTGACTAAATATTGATTCAACCTCAAGGAACCCCCAAACCATTTCACCCAAAATCTGTTATATATTTTTTAATTATTTTTTTTTTGAGATTCAGTATTCATAATCATATATAATATTTTTAATATAAGTTACATTAAAACCACCATTAAGAGTCTATGAGTGCATCAAAGGGACTACTTATAGAAATTTCATTATAGATCCCCTTGAAAAATTAGTGTTTTCATACCATGGTGAAACTTATAACACAAAATATATTTTTTATTTTACTAACCATTATAAATTTCTTTCAAACTCTCTTTATTTCAGTATTTTTGGAGTTGTTGGATGTGTTGGGTTGGAACATGACTGTTTTCTCATGGAATCTTCCTTAGATAAAGGTAAAAAATAATTATAGTGGATTTTAATGCTATTATATGTATGGGTTGTGATTTGATATGGGTGAATAAAGGGATATTCATTACACAATATAGGAATATATCACTATCAATGGTACATACATAAGAATAAATTCTTATGTTTTGAATGCTAGGTGCGGTTAAAAAATTCCCTACCTCAAGTAAACATTTCATTAAAATTGTAGAAGAAAAATAATAGTGATGGTCAATATATGATTAAATTTTTTAGGATAGTTGATTCCCAGAACCTATCAAAGGGATCTATATCATATAGGTTATTTTAAAAGGATTAATTCTTCTACTATAATATTATTTTTTTGGGGGACTTTAAGTATCTTACTGTAATTGTTCTTGGTTGCACCATGATAAGGTTGTTTATGATAAATTACTAATCTATGTCATGATTAACTATAGAGTATCCTAACATGTTTTATCATGTGGGATATGGATGATTAATAGTCTTATGTGGGAGGTTGGTCAAGTGATGACACCATTAGTTGTTATATGAGGGATATTCAGGGGGATTTTTTATACTATGGTGAAAGAGAAATGTAGTAATTCTTGGAATGGGGAACATGTATTTTGTTTATTTTATAGTCATTCCATGATTTCCTAGTGAAAACAAATTATTTTTTAATTAATAAAGGTTGTTATACCATGGTTTATGGATAAATTCCATAAGGGGGTATGTATGGGCATTGTGGTGCGGCCATTATTATCACACAATATAGGATAACCTATATTTTTAAAATAAAATAATAAAAAAATTATAAAATAATATTGATTTTTATTTTACACATTTTTCCGTGTCCACATCAATATATCAATATCCACTTTTTTCTTACTTCATGGTAGGGATCCTCCATCTTTAAATGAATTCATTTTCATTTATTCTGTTGGATCTCCACTACTATTTTCTATGATTTCATTATTCATTATGCATGGGACCAAATAATGAAATGAAATTAAATAAAAATATGACTAGAATTGATCTAATGGTGTTACCAAATATATCATTCATGTATAGATTATTTTTTTGTGTGTGCAAGACATATAGTGTCTCCATAATATTGTTCACTTGTCCAAAAAATAAACTAAATATATTATATATTGGATTCATAAAAGAATTACATTTCTTAGACCATGGGTGGTTCATTAATTATTATAGAACAATAATTTTTTATATTATGTATAATGTTCGATGACTTACAGGAAGTGGAAAATATCATATACATTCTTTATGGGTTCCCAATATTGGATTCATAATATATTCTGTCCAACATAAATTACATACGATGATTCCATTAACCCAGAGTGCATGCTATGTTTGGGATACTATGTAGGTATCCCTATCAGAGTATGGTTTGGTACATTTCTAAGTTAATTATAACCATATTAAACACAACCATATGTTTAGTTTCTGATGGTTTCATCCATATGAAAACTATAATGTTCTTCTTTGAAGTTGATATGACTATAAAATATTGAGATGTTTGTATGGTATATAACATGGTTATGCTTAAAACGAAAAATATTTTATTTTCTCATTTTTTATATTTAAGGATTTTAATTTTTTATAATTGGTTTTGGCTTGGGTGATTATCATACCAACGTTGTGAAATTTTTCATTTATTACTACAAAGGGATGGTTCTTTTTCGACCATTAGTAATTATTGAGATATTATGACATGATACCTAGTTTTTATCATTCTGATTATTTGAAATTATTGATATATTATGAGATGATATATTGGATGTAAGTATTTCCAACCATTGGTTCTGATGAATTGTGATGTGAGGTGATTTTTTCTATGGTTGGGAACTGTTTTGAGCCATCTCATGATGAGGTGGGACATATAAAGGGTGGGGTATTTTCTAACCAATGGGGGCTGTTAAAATGTGTTTTTATATAGGTAGAGAATTTATAAATTCCTTGGGTGGATGATTTCCTATTATGATATTTTGGGAAGGGTCATATCAATCCCTAGGTATTAATGTAGGCATTTTATGGTATATATTTTGGAAACATATCAATCCCAAGGGATTGATGAAGACATATAATGGTGTCCAAAGAAGGACCTTATCCAAACCATGGGAATTGGTGATGTTGGATGAAATTATGGATAAGTTCCACTCAATCCATTTAATTGGTTATGTATCATATTGAAATATCCCTCTATAACAATTTATTCAAGTATCGTCAATACCAGGTTCCAATGTATAACTTGTTGATTAACTAAGATTTACATCATTACTATTACCATTTTTTAAAATGGAACATAAAAATGTATGAAATTTAGAAAACTTATACTTGGGGACACTTTTGTGGTTTTTATTGAGTTATAATCACACTGAGATCAAGTTTCATGTGTACCTAAACTGGATTCATGGTAACTAGTTAAGAAAATTGAAAGATTGCCATTTTTGGTGGCTATCTTCATACCTAGGATAGACTACGGAATTATGGAAAAAGATTGTACTAGAGATCTTATTGGATTTATCTTATAATTATCAATTATTTGTTTTTCATTTTATGAATAAGATCCACCAAAAATGAGTCATAAATATGCTTATGAGACATTTATGACATGTTTAGTTATTAATTTTGATTTAGAATGGGTTAAAGTATTCAAAATCTAGAATTTAGATATGAATTATGATTGTTCTAGTTTATTGGGTATAGAAAATTTTATTACTACATTTTTTATTTAAGATAACCAAATATAATGATACATACACTCTATGAAATTATTATGCCTCTGATACCAGCTAGAAACCCATGGAATATTAGGAGGTGCAGCTGAGGTATATAATACTCTATTTTGTTCATGGTCGAGGTATAATAGGTCAGGGTAGTTACAATTTGGTATCAAATATGTAACTTTCTTCTTTTATCATAAAATAATGTAATATAGACAGGATTTAGGATAATTTCAAATATTAGTATCGACCATGTTCCAGGGAGTAGATAACATACATTTTATGGATATATTAGATACCAAGACTATAACACTTATTCTGGATTTTAACATTTATTAATAGGATATCTTTTGAAATATAATGTACTTTGATATTGATCTTTTATTTTCATGAATTTTATATTTACATTGTATGGAATGGGGGGTGCATGTTCATGAATTTCATTTGGCATGTTTTATTATTATGGAATTCATGTGCATTCTTGTAATTTATTTCCTTGATGATGATATAGGGGATGATTATTTTAACTAATATCAATAAAATATATAGTTTTTCATTATATATATTTATAGTGAATTTTTTTCTAATAAATTAGTTATATGGTTTTTATTAAAATAACATTTTAATTAATTATAAACGATTTTTATATATTTCTGGCCACTAGTCTGGTAAGAAGAAGATATAGAGATTATTTGGATTTTGTGGACTTATGAATGTGTTTTCTTCCAATAGTAGTTGGATGGAATTCCTTTTATTTATTTACATAAAGAAAAATATCAATAAATGTTATTGAAATAACATCTATGTCATGAATTTTAAGATATAAATCCATTCTACCATGATGTCATCTATTAGAGAACATGGTGTGTGGGAAGAGGCCTTGACTATTAAAAGTTGAGGTAGAATCCATTGGTGTTCTATCACTATCATTTTTAGAATAACATTAAGAGATTTTATTATGGTTTATGTATTCAATGGATATAGACACCTCATGTGTTACTACACCTGTATCTGAGATAATTCTATAGTTTCACATGTATCATATGCCATTATATATGGGTAAGGGTGGCCAATAGTGTACTATAATATTGGTGGATTTGATGTATAAAATTTTTAACCATATATAAAAACACTTGAGGTATCAGTTAATTGAGTAACTAATATTTTATAGGGACTATCTAATTGCTAGTGGGATGTCCTAGCATAAATGGACCACATTTTTTGGTCATTCAAGTTTTTTTCAGATCCAGTTCTCTAAGAATTTATTACAACAGACCTTGAGGAATATATGAGAAGGGAGTTCATACGATATACATGATAGTGATGTTAGTAATAGATTATGTAACATTCTCTATAAAGAGTAAGTTCATTTCCAAATCACTTGGTTATAGATGAGGCATTCGGTAATAGAAACATATCGGGTAGTCTAGTGTATGTTATTCCTATGATGGTGAATGTATTTTACCTATATTTATTCACAATTTTTATAAATAGTTTCCCCACACATGGGATTAACCTATTTGATGGAAGAGGACCCATGATTTTTTATTTTATTGATGGATTTATCAGTGGTTCCACCTTTGTTAGAAATTTCTAGATATTTTTTTACGACATCGAATATAATAAATTTAAAAATTCCAGTGATTCATCTCATTCTCCTAGGAGTGAATGTTTTTTAGATTTTCACTATAGTAATTTTTTAGATCATTTTTTTGTATAGTTGCAATCCGTTTAATTTTTCACTATGTTGGAAAATGGGAGTACCAATAACAGTATTAATAGGGATCTCATCAGTCATGTATTGTTATGTCATATTACTAACATTGGTTTCTAATGTGGGACTACTAGGGATATAGTAGATTCATATATAGATTTCCTTATACCATTCAAATTGGGTTAGAGTAAATATTCCCTAATGTAAAGGGAAACAAATTCATTAAGGAGGTTCTTCAATTAATAGTTAGGTAAGATACTTGATATATGGTTTGGTCTGGTTTCGTATTACTCATCCTACTCCTATTGATTATATAGTCATACCATTAATTTTTCATGGTATATTTTGGGTAGCTTCCACTCTGGAATATATATTATTTTAAAAAATGTGGTAAAATAGTGTCATAAGTATAGTGTTTATTAATAATTTTAATTTTAAAATATAGTTCTTGTGTGGGTGATGTTGTTTCATGTGCCTTTATGAGCACAGACTGTGTGTGTTTAGTTTTTTTGGCAGTGATCTATAGTTATTGTAGATTATAAATTGCATTGGGATTTAGTTTAACATGATATGAGAAACGTCAATAAGACCATTAAAATGGATTGGTTGGTTAGACATCAATACTACGCCACTTGTTATCATCATTGGATGTTTTTTATGTCTTATAAGCCAGATAGTCATGAATATATTATAAAACAAGATAAACAGATAGGTCATGTAATTCCTGACCAATAAGAATTGGGCGGGATCATGGCCTTGATTACTAGTCACCTTTAAAATGATATGAGGGCTTGATAGATATCCTTTCCTCTTATAGATTAATAATTTTTTAATTTCTTTCCTAATAATTTCATTTTAATGCCACCTTAGATTCTACAAAAGTTCATGATTGATCTATTTTAATGCATAGATCCCATATCCATTCCAATATATAGGATGATCCCTACATGTATTTGAGATATTATATGATAAATAATATATTAATAGGTCAAGGTGGTTATATTTCGGAGTATTTATGCATGGTGTTCTCAAGTCCTATTCCCTATGAAGGAGGACAATTCATTGGGGGTTTTTGTGGATTACTAGGTAATAAAATAATTGATAATTATGAATTGATGTCAACATCAATGTATTGATGATATAATTGATCTACTAGGGTGGATTGAAAGTTCTATATATTTGATTTGGGATTAGGATATCATTACATGAAGATGAGGGATTTATGAACAAATTGTACTATATTTACAATAATGTGTTATCTCTATAATTATCTCATGATGTTGTTTAGTATGAAGAATATATGAACAATGATTATGACCCTCATGAATATTGTCATCCATTACTAATTGCATTTATTTTCTATCATGTTTTTTGAAAAAAACATCGTATTCTTGATTTCATAAAAGGATAATTCCAGGTATTTGAAGATTTTCTTGAGTAAAGAGGGAGTGAATTATATATAATAACACATCCCAAATTGTATATTTTGGATCAACATGGTATTCTTATCAGGACATCTGATATTGGAGGCTATTATTTTAATATAACCTAAGATGGTTTAGGATAAGGTTTTTTTAGAGTACCTAAATAATTTTTTCGAGACCCATTATTTTATGGGATTGAAATATTAATACTTTATATTCATAAAATAAATCAACTATTTAGTAGGTCCAATGAAATACCAGAAAAAGAAAGTAGTAATGTCTCTCTGGTTATATACTTATAGGATACCCTTTTATGAGATATAATGAAGGATATTGATAATGGTGATCTTGACAATACCCAATCTATGTAAGGATTGTCCATTTTATTATGATGCATAATGATTAAATCTTAGAGTAGTTTTGACATTAGATTTTCATATAGTTTATAATGGGTCTAGGAATCTGAGGATTGATGGGAAAACACTCTAGACACATGATCTGGATATATGGGAATTAGTTAACACATTGTGATTTCTACATCACTATCATTTTTCTAGTGATATATATCGTATTTATATTATAAGATCCTAAATAAAATATTCACATAGTGTGTCCTAGTCCTAAGAAATGATGGGTTTTTTTAATATACACTTTTTATTTTGAGGGGTTTTAAACACAAAATAAGGGGAAAGTAATTAATAATTCACTATATGGGAAACATTTTGAAAAGTTATGTAGGTGGCATGTAGAGAGTGGTTGAGGATGGATAATATATATAATATACATCATCATATTTAGGATTATCAATGTTAAGAAACCCTAACTTTCATGATTATTGGAACCATACTCTTCTAGTGCATAAATAAGTGTCTTATATTAAATTTAAACTATTTTGTGATGAGGGATAATATATGTTGACATTATCCACTGCATAATTAGTCTCTAGATTTTAAATATATCCATTACATTTTATGTTGTTTTGTTATCCCTAAACGGAAGCACAGCGAGCAAATGAGGGACTCACACACATAAACATTGATTTTTCACATAGGATTTACATTGTTTCACCTTGATATCCTAGTTAATACTAGTGGCCCTAAATGAATAAGGATATAGTGGGTTTCCTCACACATTTTTCCATCTATCCATAGGTGAAATCTGATATCATGTTACCAATAATTCATCTATTGTCCTTTCCCATTATTGAGTTGCTTTGGTTTGATTTAATGATAGACATTGTTATGGGATTATCATGTAATCTCCAAGGTAATGATTTAATTTTTTTATATACTAATAGTAAATGTTTTCCTTTTTTATACAAATATATGATACATTAATTATATAGTTGGTGGGAATGAATAGGATCATGAAATAATACATCATTATGGGGTTCCTTAGAGAATAATTTATAAGAAGGATGTTCATTTCACATTACACATCATACATGTGATGCATAATGAAAATGATATGTTATTACATCTATTCACTACATACTACCCATAGATAGATTGGTATACATATCTTTTTGAATAGGATCCTGGAGAAAATTCATGGATCATGTGCCCTAAAATATTTTAGTTTGTGCAATATTCAAATTTTTATTGAAAACTATACCAATTACAAGATTTATAAGCATTCGTTTTAGATACTTCCTTTTGAGGACCTATATGGTAGGCAGTTTTAATCACATGGTTGTTGGTTTGAGTTCACATATTTAATTATTATGAGGTTAATTATTATTTTGTGAATACTGGGCCTCAGTTACAACACAGACACACCACCTTAACATGGTCGGCAAGTCCTAGCATGCTAGGTACCCACAATTGGCCTACAGGCACATGGACCCCACCATGGGGCCACCCCAAAGCCCGAACAGGTAATCTGACAAATGACTATACGCACAAGGAAACATGTTTCCTTTCCAATGTGCTTTTTCCACACTCATACACACCCTACTAAACGTCCCAGGTCACCCATCCAGATCACTACTCTATGACAAGCACACTTTACTATGGAGTTCTAATCAGGTATGCTTCTGAAAAAATGATGCACCTTGTTTAAATGAGTAATATAATTTAGTTATTTAACCCTTTATCATTGTATGGTGTTACCTTCCCCCCCCCCCACCATTATAGCACAACATCCTTCTTGTGGTCCCTATATCTCAACCCAGGCAGTGCATCATACTTATGGTCGGGTACCACCTCTAATACCAATTGGGACAACTGGGCCCCGGTGAGAGCATATACACCCCACCTTAACATAGGCATCATATCATGGCCCACCAGTTACTACTAGTTTCCCCAAAGACACGTGGTCCCCACCCTAGGGCCCACCAATTTGCCTAAACAGGATATCTGACTAATGATTTTCCCCACAGTCCAACACATTTCCTTTCTAGTGTGTGTTGTCCTCAATCGCGCACACCATAAGAAACATCATAGAAAGTCACCCATCATGATCACTACTCCTAGCTAGGAAAGCTTAACTGTAGATATCTAATCAGGTAGTCTCTCGAAAAGGAAGATGCACCTGGTTGATTTGAGTAATAAAATTTAGTCATTAGATCTTTATCATTGTGGGGTGTTACACATTTAGGATATATCAAATAATATCAATCTAATTATATTTCTATTATTGAATTCTAAAATAATTAAGAGATCATATTTCAAACATGGATGCCAACATTTTGTGTTATATGTGGGGTTTTAATTATGCTGATGAGTGTTGCCTATATTTTGGAATAATAAATTTTTAAGGTATACAATAATCTCTCTTTGATTTAAATGTGTAATTTATAATTATCATGATGGTCTATATAGTTGTATAAATTTTTTCTCTTCCATAGTATTTCATAGTATTTCCTAATGTATTTAATTTGTCTTAGCTCTAGATATTTCAACTAAATTAATATCATGTGATTGATATCATGGATTTCTATCTGGATCCAAGAGAATAACTTAATGAGTGACCATTTATATTGTATATTTTAGAAAGAAGACTCATTATACAAATATGATTCTTTGTGCATCTGATTTTGGTGTCATAAGAATATATCAGAGGATACACGAGAGTCAGAGTATGACATGAAAACATAGTGGATAAAGTTATTCACCATTGGGGATTACTAATACTTGGGAACACATATTGGGGATGATAATATATATATTTTATTGGTTGTATAGCATTATATATTTTTAAGGTATAATATTTTCAAAAACCCCTATATTTCATTGATTTTATGTTCTTTGAGTAGTTTTTGTGGGACCCAGGAGTCATTTTTGAGAGTTATCCATAGATTCATCTAGGAAATATATTATACATGGATAATATTATCTCAGTAGGAACATTTTTCCAAAATATATTATATGGGGATGAAAAAAATACAATATAATCCAGCAAGGTTGTTTAATGATGGGGTGATACAAAGAAATTTCTTATTTGGGGTTTTTATATCTATGATATTATTTCTTCCTAGTGTTAGGATGGTATTTCACTGTTGTATCTCATGTTGTGTTGTAGATAGAGGCTATGAAAGATTAATTTTGTATCACTGATTATGGAATATATTATAAAAAAGATAATTTTATCTTTTTGGATATTTTTTATGGAAGAATACATCTTCTGTTTGATTTTTTTCTCCTAGGGTCCAAGGAACACATTGTAATAGTGGCGGTTAGGATTAGATTTTGCTTTATAGGATTGAATTATGGGAAAATATTTATCATATATGTTATATAATAATATTTTGGACCATAGGGTGGATTATATAATTCTACTGATCATATATGGGATATTCATCAAAACATGCCCCCCGGGTTGTGATATTATGGACTGTTTTTTTGGATGTGTATTTCTAAGGTGATGTACCAGTTCCATGATTCCACATTAGGGGGTACATGTTATTCTATGAAGAGGGTTGCTAAAGTAATATTTCTGGGAGTATATGATTGTGGTTCTATGTTTGGGATACTATGTAGGTATCCCTATTAGAGTATGGTTTGGTACATTTCTAAGTGAATTATAACCATATTAAACACAACCATATGTTTAGTTTCTGATGGTTTCAGCCATATGAAAACTATAATGTTCTTCTTTGAAGTTGATATGACTATAAAATATTGAGATGTTTGTATGGTATATAACATGGTTATGCTTAAAACGAAAAATATTTTATTTTCTCATTTTTTATATTTAAGGATTTTAATTTTTTATAATTGGTTATGGATTGGGTGATTATCATACCAACGTTGTGAAATTTTTCATTTATTACTACAAAGGGATGGTTCTTTTTCGACCATTAGTAATTATTGAGATATTATGACATGATAACTAGTTTTTATCATTCTGATTATTTGAAATTATTGATATATTATGAGATGATATATTGGATGTAAGTATTTCCAACCATTGGTTCTGATGAATTGTGATGTGAGGTGATTTTTTCTATGGTTGGGAACTGTTTTGAGCCATCTCATGATGAGGTGGGACATATAAAGGGTGGGGTATTTTCTAACCAATGGGGGCTGTTAAAATGTGTTTTTATATAGGTAGAGAATTTATAAATTCCTTGGGTGGATGATTTCCTATTATGATATTTTGGGAAGGGTCATATCAATCCCTAGGTATTAATGTAGGCATTTTATGGTATATATTGTGGAAACATATCAATCCCAAGGGATTGATGAAGACATATAATGGTGTCCAAAGAAGGACCTTATCCAAACCATGGGAATTGGTGATGTTGGATGAAATTATGGATAAGTTCCACTCAATCCATTTAATTGGTTATGTATCATATTGAAATATCCCTCTATAACAATTTATTCAAGTATCGTCAATACCAGGTTCCAATGTATAACTTGTTGATTAACTAAGATTTACATCATTACTATTACCATTTTTTAAAATGGAACATAAAAATGTATGAAATTTAGAAAACTTATACTTGGGGACACTTTTTTGGTTTTTATTGAGTTATAATCACACTGAGATCAAGTTTCATGTGTACCTAAACTGGATTCATGGTAACTAGTTAAGAAAATTGAAAGATTGCCATTTTTGGTGGCTATCTTCATACCTAGGATAGACTACGGAATTATGGAAAAAGATTGTACTAGAGATCTTATTGGATTTATCTTATAATTATCAATTATTTGTTTTTCATTTTATGAATAAGATCCACAAAAAATGAGTCATAAATATGCTTATGAGACATTTATGACATGTTTAGTTATTAATTTTGATTTAGAATGGGTTAAAGTATTCAAAATCTAGAATTTAGATATGAATTATGATTGTTCTAGTTTATTGGGTATAGAAAATTTTATTACTACATTTTTTATTTAAGATAACCAAATATAATGATACATACACTCTATGAAATTATTATGCCTCTGATACCAGCTAGAAACCCATGGAATATTAGGAGGTGCAGCTGAGGTATATAATACTCTATTTTGTTCATGGTTGAGGTATAATAGGTCAGGGTAGTTACAATTTGGTATCAAATATGTAACTTTCTTCTTTTATCATAAAATAATGTAATATAGACAGGATTTAGGATAATTTCAAATATTAGTATCGACCAGGTTCCAGGGAGTAGATAACATACATTTTATGGATATATTAGATACCAAGACTATAACACTTATTCTGGATTTTAACATTTATTAATTGGATATCTTTTTAAATATAATGTACTTTGATATTGATCTTTTATTTTAATGAATTTTATATTTACATTGTATGGAATGGGGGGGTGCATGTTCATGAATTTCATTTGGCATGTTTTATTATTATGGAATTCATGTGCATTCTTGTAATTTATTTCCTTGATGATGATATAGGGGATGATTATTTTAACTAATATCAATAAAATATATAGTTTTTCATTATATATATTTATAGTGAATTTTTTTCTAATAAATTAGTTATATGGTTTTTATTAAAATAACATTTTAATTAATTATAAACGATTTTTATATATTTCTGGCCACTAGTCTGGTAAGAAGAAGATATAGAGATTATTTGGATTTTGTGGACTTATGAATGTGTTTTCTTCCAATAGTAGTTGGATGGAATTCCTTTTATTTATTTACATAAATAAAAATATCAATAAATGTTATTGAAATAACATCTATGTCATGAATTTTAAGATATAAATCCATTCTACCATGATGTCATCTATTAGAGAACATGGTGTGTGGGAAGAGGCCTTGACTATTAAAAGTTGAGGTAGAATCCATTAGTGTTCTATCACTATCATTTTTAGAATAACATTAAGAGATTTTATTATGGTTTATGTATTCAATGGATATAAACACCTCATGTGTTACTACACCTGTATCTGAGATAATTCTATAGTTTCACATGTATCATATGCCATTATATATGGGTAAGGGTGGCCAATAGTGTACTATAATATTGGTGGATTTGATGTATAAAATTTTTAACCATATATAAAAACACTTGAGGTATCAGTTAATTGAGTAACTAATATTTTATAGGGACTATCTAATTGCTAGTGGGATGTCCTAGCATAAATGGACCACATTTTTTGGTCATACAAAGTTTTTTTCAGATCCAGTTCTCTAAGAATTTATTACAACAGACCTTGAGGAATATATGAGAAGGGAGTTCATACGATATACATGATAGTGATGTTAGTAATAGATTATGTAACATTCTCTATAAAGAGTAAGTTCATTTCCAAATCACTTGGTTATAGATGAGGCATTCGGGAATAGAAACATATCGGGTAGTCTAGTGTATGTTATTCCTATGATGGTGAATGTATTTTACCTATATTTATTCAAAATTTTTATAAATAGTTTCCCCACACATGGGATTAACCTATTTGATGGAAGAGGACCCATGATTGTTTATTTTATTGATGGATTTATCAGTGGTTCCACATTTGTTAGAAATTTCTAGATATTTTTTTACTACATCGAATATAATAAATTTAAAAATTCCAGTGATTCATCTCATTCTCCTAGGAGTGAATGTTTTTTAGATTTTCACTATGGTAATTTTTTAGATCATTTTTTTGTATAGTTGCAATCCGTTTAATTTTTCACTATGTTGGAAAATGGGAGTACCAATAACAGTATTAATAGGGATCTCATCAGTCATGTATTGTTATGTCATATTACTAACATTGGTTTCTAATGTGGGACTACTAGGGATATAGTAGATTCATATATAGATTTCCTTATACCATTCAAATTGGGGTAGAGTAAATATTCCCTAATGTAAAGGGAAACAAATTCATTAAGGAGGTTCTTCAATTAATAGTTAGGTAAGATACTTGATATATGGTTTGGTCTGGTTTCGTATTACTCATCCTACTCCTATTGATTATATAGTCATACCATTAATTTTTCATGGTATATTTTGGGTAGCTTCCACTCTGGAATATATATTATTTTAAAAAATGTGGTAAAATAGTGTCATAAGTATAGTGTTTATTAATAATTTTAATTTTAAAATATAGTTCTTGTGTGGGTGATGTTGTTTCATGTGCCTTTATGAGCACAGACTGTGTGTGTTTAGTTTTTTTGGCAGTGATCTATAGTTATTGTAGATTATAAATTGCATTGGGATTTACTTTAACATGATATGAGAAAAGTCAATAAGACCATTAAAATGGATTGGTTGGTTAGACATCAATACTACGCCACTTGTTATCATCATTGGATGTTTTTTATGTCTTATAAACCAGATAGTCATGAATATATTATAAAACAAGATAAACAGATAGGTCATGTAATTCCTGACCAATAAGAATTGGGTGGGATCATGTCCTTGATTACTAGTCACCTTTAAAATGATATGAGGGCTTGATAGATATCCTTTCCTCTTATAGATTAATAATTTTTTAATTTCTTTCCTAATAATTTCATTTTAATGCCACCTTAGATTCTACAAAAGTTCATGATTGATCTATTTTAATGCATAGATCCCATATCCATTCCAATATATAGGATGATCCCTACATGTATTTGAGATATTATATGATAAATAATATATTAATAGGTCAAGGTGGTTATATTTCGGAGTATTTATGCATGGTGTTCTCAAGTCCTATTCCCTATGAAGGAGGAAAATTCATTGGGGGTTTTTATGGATTACTAGGTAATAAAATAATTGATAATTATGAATTGATGTCAACATCAATGTATTGATGATATAATTGATCTACTAGGGTGGATTGAAAGTTCTATATATTTGATTTGGGATTAGGATATCATTACATGAAGATGAGGGATTTATGAACAAATTGTACTATATTTACAATAATGTGTTATCTCTATAATTATCTCATGATGTTGTTTAGTATGAAGAATATATGAACAATGATTATGACCCTCATGAATATTGTCATCCATTACTAATTGCATTTATTTTCTATCATGTTTTTTGAAAAAAACATCATATTCTTGATTTCATAAAAGGATAATTCCAGGTATTTGAAGATTTTCTTGAGTAAAGAGGGAGTGAATTATATATAATAACACATCCCAAATTGTATATTTTGGATCAACATGGTATTCTTATCAGGACATCTGATATTGGAGGCTATTATGTTAATATAACCTAAGATGGTTTAGGATAAGGTTTTTTTAGAGTACCTAAATAATTTTTTCGAGACCCATTATTTTATGGGATTGAAATATTAATACTTTATATTCATAAAATAAATCAACTATTTAGTAGGTCCAATGAAATACCAGAAAAAGAAAGTAGTAATGTCTCTCTGGTTATATACTTATAGGATACCCTTTTATGAGATATAATGAAGGATATTGATAATGGTGATCTTGACAATACCCAATCTATGTAAGGATTGTCCATTTTATTATGATGCATAATGATTAAATCTTAGAGTAGTTTTGACATTAGATTTTCATATAGTTTATAATGGGTCTAGGAATCTGAGGATTGATGGGAAAACACTCTAGACACATGATCTGGATATATGGAAATTAGTTAACACATTGTGATTTCTACATCACTATCATTTTTCTAGTGATATATATCTTATTTATATTATAAGATCCTAAATAAAATATTCACATAGTGTGTCCTACTCCTAAGAAATGATGGGTTTTTTTAATATACACTTTTTATTTTGAGGGGTTTTAAACACAAAATAAGGGGAAAGTAATTAATAATTCACTATATGGGAAACATTTTGAAAAGTTATGTAGGTGGCATGTAGAGAGTGGTTGAGGATGGATAATATATATAATATACATCATCATATTTAGGATTATCAATGTTAAGAAACCCTAACTTTCATGATTATTGGAACCATACTCTTCTAGTGCATAAATAAGTGTCTTATATTAAATTTAAACTATTTTGTGATGAGGGATAATATATGTTGACATTATCCACTGCATAATTAGTCTCTAGATTTTAAATATATCCATTACATTTTATGTTGTTTTGTTATCCCTAAACGGAAGCACAGCGAGCAAATGGGGGACTCACACACATAAACATTGATTTTTCACATAGGATTTACATTGTTTCACCTTGATATCCTAGTTAATACTAGTGGCCCTAAATGAATAAGGATATAGTGGGTTTCCTCACACATTTTCCCATCTATCCATAGGTGAAATCTGATATCATGTTACCAATAATTCATCCATTGTCCTTTCCCATTATTGAGTTGCTTTGGTTTGATTTAATGATAGACATTGTTATGGGATTATCATGTAATCTCCAAGGTAATGATTTAATTTTTTTATATACTAATAGTAAATGTTTTCCTTTTTTATACAAATATATGATACATTAATTATATAGTTGGTGGGAATGATTAGGATCATGAAATAATACATCATTATGGGGTTCCTTAGAGAATAATTTATAAGAAGGATGTTCATTTCACATTACACATCATACATGTGATGCATAATGAAAATGATATGTTATTACATCTATTCACTACATACTACCCATAGATATATCGGTATACATATCTTTTTGAATAGGATCCTGGGGAAAATTCTTGGATCATGTGCCCTAAAATATTTTAGTTTGTGCAATAGTCAAATTTTTATTGAAAACTATACCAATTACAAGATTTATAAGCATTCGTTTTAGATACTTCCTTTTGAGGACCTATATGGTAGGCAGTTTTAATCACATGGTTGTTGGTTTGAGTTCACATATTTAATTATTATGAGGTTAATTATTATTTTGTGAATACTGGGCCTCAGTGACAACATAGACACACCACCTTAACATGGTCGGAAAGTCCTAGCATGCTAGGTACCCACAATTGGCCTACAGGCACATGGACCCCACCATGGGGCCACCCCAAAGCCCGAACAGGTAATCTGACAAATGACTATACGCACAAGGAAACATGTTTCCTTTCCAATGTGCTTTTTCCACACTCATACACACCCTACTAAACGTCCCATGTCACCCATCCAGATCACTACTCTATGACAAGCACACTTTACTATGGAGTTCTAATCAGGTATGCTTCTGAAAAAATGATGCACCTTATTTAAATGAGTAATATAATTTATTTATTTAACCCTTTATCATTGTATGGTGTTACCTTCCCCCCCCCCACCATTATAGCACAACATCCTTCTTGTGGTCCCTATATCTCAACCCAGGCAGTGCACCATACTTATGGTCGGGTACCACCTCTAATACCAATTGGGACAACTGGGCCCCGGTGAGAGCATATACACACCACCTTAACATAGGCATCATATCGTGGCCCACCAGTTACTACTAGTTTCCCCAAAGACATGTGGTCCCCACCCTAGGGCCCACCAATTTGCCTAAACAGGATATCTGACTAATGATTTTCCCCACAGTCCCACACATTTCCTTTCTAGTGTGTGTTGTCCTCAATCGCGCACACCATAAGAAACATCATAGAAATTCACCCATCATGATCACTACTCCTAGTTAGGAAAGCTTAACTGTCGAGATCTAATCAGGTAGTCTCTCGAAAAGGAAGATGCACCTGGTTGATTTGAGTAATAAAATTTAGTCATTAGATCTTTATCATTGTGGGGTGTTACACATTTAGGATATATCAAATAATATCAATCTAATTATATTTCTATTATTGAATTCTAAAATAATTAAGAGATCATATTTCAAACATGGATGCCAACATTTTGTGTTATATGTGGGGTTTTAATTATGCTGATGTGTGTTGCCTATATTTTGGAATAATAAATTTTTAAGGTATACAATAATCTCTCTTTGATTTAAATGTGTAATTTATAATTATCATGATGGTCTATATAGTTGTATAAATTTTTTCTCTTCCATAGTATTTCATAGTATTTCCTAATGTATTTAATTTGTCTTAGCTCTAGATATTTCAACTAAATTAATATCATGTGATTGATATCATGGATTTCTATCTGGATCCAAGAGAATAACTTAATGAGTGACCATTTATATTGTATATTTTAGAAAGAAGACTCATTATACAAATATGATTCTTTGTGCATCTGATTTTGGTGTCATAAGAATATATCAGAGGATACACGAGAGTCAGAGTATGACATGAAAACATAGTGGATAAAGTTATTCACCATTGGGGATTACTAATACTTGGGAACACATATTGGGGATGATAATATATATATTTTATTGGTTGTATAGCATTATATATTTTTAAGGTATAATATTTTCAAAAACCCCTATATTTCATTGATTTTATGTTCTTTGAGTAGTTTTTGTGGGACCCAGGAGTCATTTTTGAGAGTTATCCATAGATTCATCTAGGAAATATATTATACATGGATAATATTATCTCAGTAGGAACATTTTTCCAAAATATATTATATGGGGATGAAAAAAATACAATATAATCCAGCAAGGTTGTTTAATGATGGGGTGATACAAAGAAATTTCTTATTTGGGGTTTTTATATCTATGATATTATTTCTTCCTAGTGTTAGGATGGTATTTCACTGTTGTATCTCATGTTGTGTTGTAGATAGAGGCTATGAAAGATTAATTTTGTATCACTGATTATGGAATATATTATAAAAAAGTTAATTTTATCTTTTTGGATATTTTTTATGGAAGAATACATCTTCTGTTTGATTTTTTTCTCCTAGGGTCCAAGGAACACATTGTAATAGTGGCGGTTAGGATTAGATTTTGCTTTATAGGATTGAATTATGGGAAAATATTTATCATATATGTTATATAATAATATTTTGGACCATAGGGTGGATTATATAATTCTACTGATCATATATGGGATATTCATCAAAACATGCCCCCCGGGTTGTGATATTATGGACTGTTTTTTTGGATGTGTATTTCTAAGGTGATGTACCAGTTCCATGATTCCACATTAGGGGGTACATGTTATTCTATGAAGAGGGTTGCTAAAGTAATATTTCTGGGAGTATATGATTGTGGTTCTATGTTTGGGATACTATGTAGGTATCCCTATCAGAGTATGGTTTGGTACATTTCTAAGTGAATTATAACCATATTAAACACAACCATATGTTTAGTTTCTGATGGTTTCAGCCATATGAAAACTATAATGTTCTTCTTTGAAGTTGATATGACTATAAAATATTGAGATGTTTGTATGGTATATAACATGGTTATGCTTAAAACGAAAAATATTTTATTTTCTCATTTTTTATATTTAAGGATTTTAATTTTTTATAATTGGTTATGGCTTGGGTGATTATCATACCAACGTTGTGAAATTTTTCATTTATTACTACAAAGGGATGGTTCTTTTTCAACCATTAGTAATTATTGAGATATTATGACATGATACCTAGTTTTTATCATTCTGATTATTTGAAATTATTGATATATTATGAGATGATATATTGGATGTAAGTATTTCCAACCATTGGTTCTGATGAATTGTGATGTGAGGTGATTTTTTCTATGTTTGGGAACTGTTTTGAGCCATCTCATGATGAGGTGGGACATATAAAGGGTGGGGTATTTTCTAACCAATGGGGGCTGTTAAAATGTGTTTTTATATAGGTAGAGAATTTATAAATTCCTTAGGTGGATGATTTCCTATTATGATATTTTGGGAAGGGTCATATCAATCCCTAGGTATTAATGTAGGCATTTTATGGTATATATTGTGGAAACATATCAATCCCAAGGGATTGATGAAGACATATAATGGTGTCCAAAGAAGGACCTTATCCAAACCATGGGAATTGGTGATGTTGGATGAAATTATGGATAAGTTCCACTCAATCCATTTAATTGGTTATGTATCATATTGAAATATCCCTCTATAACAATTTATTCAAGTATCGTCAATACCAGGTTCCAATGTATAACTTGTTGATTAACTAAGATTTACATCATTACTATTACCATTTTTTAAAATGGAACATAAAAATGTATGAAATTTAGAAAACTTATACTTGGGGACACTTTTGTGGTTTTTATTGAGTTATAATCACACTGAGATCAAGTTTCATGTGTACCTAAACTGGATTCATGGTAACTAGTTAAGAAAATTGAAAGATTGCCATTTTTGGTGGCTATCTTCATACCTAGGATAGACTACGGAATTATGGAAAAAGATTGTACTAGAGATCTTATTGGATTTATCTTATAATTATCAATTATTTGTTTTTCATTTTATGAATAAGATCCACCAAAAATGAGTCATAAATATGCTTATGAGACATTTATGACATGTTTAGTTATTAATTTTGATTTAGAATGGGTTAAAGTATTCAAAATCTAGAATTTAGATATGAATTATGATTGTTCTAGTTTATTGGGTATAGAAAATTTTATTACTACATTTTTTATTTAAGATAACCAAATATAATGATACATACACTCTATGAAATTATTATTCCTCTGATACCAGCTAGAAACCCATGGAATATTAGGAGGTGCAGCTGAGGTATATAATACTCTATTTTGTTCATGGTCGAGGTATAATAGGTCAGGGTAGTTACAATTTGGTATCAAATATGTAACTTTCTTCTTTTATCATAAAATAATGTAATATAGACAGGATTTAGGATAATTTCAAATATTAGTATCGACCAGGTTCCAGGGAGTAGATAACATACATTTTATGGATATATTAGATACCAAGACTATAACACTTATTCTGGATTTTAACATTTATTAATAGGATATATTTTTAAATATAATGTACTTTGATATTGATCTTTTATTTTCATGAATTTTATATTTACATTGTATGGAATGGGGGTTGCATGTTCATGAATTTCATTTGGCATGTTTTATTATTATGGAATTCATGTGCATTCTTGTAATTTATTTCCTTGATGATGATATAGGGGATGATTATTTTAACTAATATCAATAAAATATATAGTTTTTCATTATATATATTTATAGTGAATTTTTTTCTAATAAATTAGTTATATGGTTTTTATTAAAATAACATTTTAATTAATTATAAACGATTTTTATATATTTCTGGCCACTAGTCTGGTAAGAAGAAGATATAGAGATTATTTGGATTTTGTGGACTTATGAATGTGTTTTCTTCCAATAGTAGTTGGATGGAATTCCTTTTATTTATTTACATAAAGAAAAATATCAATAAATGTTATTTAAATAACATCTATGTCATGAATTTTAAGATATAAATCCATTCTACCATGATGTCATCTATTAGAGAACATGGTGTGTGGGAAGAGGCCTTGACTATTAAAAGTTGAGGTAGAATCCATTGGTGTTCTATCACTATCATTTTTAGAATAACATTAAGAGATTTTATTATGGTTTATGTATTCAATGGATATAGACACCTCATGTGTTACTACACCTGTATCTGAGATAATTCTATAGTTTCACATGTATCATATGCCATTATATATGGGTAAGGGTGGCCAATAGTGTACTATAATATTGGTGGATTTGATGTATAAAATTTTTAACCATATATAAAAACACTTGAGGTATCAGTGAATTGAGTAACTAATATTTTATAGGGACTATCTAATTGCTAGTGGGATGTCCTAGCATAAATGGACCACATTTTTTGTTCATACAATGTTTTTTTCAGATCCAGTTCTCTAAGAATTTATTACAACAGACCTTGAGGAATATATGAGAAGGGAGTTCATACGATATACATGATAGTGATGTTAGTAATAGATTATGTAACATTCTCTATAAAGAGTAAGTTCATTTCCAAATCACTTGGTTATAGATGAGGCATTCGGGAATAGAAACATATCGGGTAGTCTAGTGTATGTTATTCCTATGATGGTGAATGTATTTTACCTATATTTATTCACAATTTTTATAAATAGTTTCCCCACACATGGGATTAACCTATTTGATGGAAGAGGACCCATGATTTTTTATTTTATTGATGGATTTATCAGTAGTTCCACCTTTGTTTGAAATTTCTAGATATTTTTTTACTACATCGAATATAATAAATTTAAAAATTCCAGTGATTCATCTCATTCTCCTAGGAGTGAATGTTTTTTAGATTTTCACTATGGTAATTTTTTAGATCATTTTTTTGTATAGTTTCAATCCGTTTAATTTTTCACTATGTTGGAAAATGGGAGTACCAATAACAGTATTAATAGGGATCTCATCAGTCATGTATTGTTATGTCATATTACTAACATTGGTTTCTAATGTGGGACTACTAGGGATATAGTAGATTCATATATAGATTTCCTTATACCATTCAAATTGGGGTAGAGTAAATATTCCCTAATGTAAAGGGAAACAAATTCATTAAGGAGGTTCTTCAATTAATAGTTAGGTAAGATACTTGATATATGGTTTGGTCTGGTTTCGTATTACTCATCCTACTCCTATTGATTATATAGTCATACCATTAATTTTTCATGGTATATTTTGGGTAGCTTCCACTATGGAATATATATTATTTTAAAAAATGTGGTAAAATAGTGTCATAAGTATAGTGTTTATTAATAATTTTAATTTTAAAATATAGTTCTTGTGTGGGTGATGTTGTTTCATGTGCCTTTATGAGCACAGACTGTGTGTGTTTAGTTTTTTTGGCAGTGATCTATAGTTATTGTAGATTATAAATTTCATTGGGATTTACTTTAACATGATATGAGAAACGTCAATAAGACCATTAAAATGGATTGGTTGGTTAGACATCAATACTACGCCACTTGTTATCATCATTGGATGTTTTTTATGTCTTATAAGCCAGATAGTCATGAATATATTATAAAACAAGATAAACAGATAGGTCATGTAATTCCTGACCAATAAGAATTGGGCGGGATCATGGCCTTGATTACTAGTCACCTTTAAAATGATATGAGGGCTTGATAGATATCCTTTCCTCTTATAGATTAATAATTTTTTAATTTCTTTCCTAATAATTTCATTTTAATTCCACCTTAGATTCTACAAAAGTTCATGATTGATCTATTTTAATGCATAGATCCCATATCCATTCCAATATATAGGATGATCCCTACATGTATTTGAGATATTATATGATAAATAATATATTAATAGGTCAAGGTGGTTATATTTCGGAGTATTTATGCATGGTGTTCTCAAGTCCTATTCCCTATGAAGTAGGACAATTCATTGGGGGTTTTTATGGATTACTAGGTAATAAAATAATTGATAATTATGAATTGATGTCAACATCAATGTATTGATGATATAATTGATCTACTAGGGTGGATTGAAAGTTCTATATATTTGATTTGGGATTAGGATATCATTACATGAAGATGAGGGATTTATGAACAAATTGTACTATATTTACAATAATGTGTTATCTCTATAATTATCTCATGATGTTGTTTAGTATGAAGAATATATGAACAATGATTATGACCCTCATGAATATTGTCATCCATTACTAATTGCATTTATTTTCTATCATGTTTTTTGAAAAAAACATCGTATTCTTGATTTCATAAAAGGATAATTCCAGGTATTTGAAGATTTTCTTGAGTAAAGAGGGAGTGAATTATATATAATAACACATCCCAAATTGTATATTTTGGATCAACATGGTATTCTTATCAGGACATCTGATATTGGAGGATATTATTTTAATATAACCTAAGATGGTTTAGGATAAGGTTTTTTTAGAGTACCTAAATAATTTTTTCGAGACCCATTATTTTATGGGATTGAAATATTAATACTTTATATTCATAAAATAAATCAACTATTTAGTAGGTCCAATGAAATACCAGAAAAAGAAAGTAGTAATGTCTCTCTGGTTATATACTTATAGGATACCCTTTTATGAGATATAATGAAGGATATTGATAATGGTGATCTTGACAATACCCAATCTATGTAAGGATTGTCCATTTTATTATGATGCATAATGATTAAATCTTAGAGTAGTTTTGACATTAGATTTTCATATAGTTTATAATGGGTCTAGGAATCTGAGGATTGATGGGAAAACACTCTAGACACATGATCTGGATATATGGGAATTAGTTAACACATTGTGATTTCTACATCACTATCATTTTTCTAGAGATATATATCGTATTTATATTATAAGATCCTAAATAAAATATTCACATAGTGTGTCCTACTCCTAAGAAATGATGGGTTTTTTTAATATACACTTTTTATTTTGAGGGGTTTTAAACACAAAATAAGGGGAAAGTAATTAATAATTCACTATATGGGAAACATTTTGAAAAGTTATGTAGGTGGCATGTAGAGAGTGGTTGAGGATGGATAATATATATAATATACATCATCATATTTAGGATTATCAATGTTAAGAAACCCTAACTTTCATGATTATTGGAACCATACTCTTCTAGTGCATAAATAAGTGTCTTATATTAAATTTAAACTATTTTGTGATGAGGGATAATATATGTTGACATTATCCACTGCATAATTAGTCTCTAGATTTTAAATATATCCATTACATTTTATGTTGTTTTGTTATCCCTAAACGGAAGCACAGCGAGCAAATGAGGGACTCACACACATAAACATTGATTTTTCACATAGGATTTACATTGTTTCACCTTGATATCCTAGTTAATACTAGTGGCCCTAAATGAATAAGGATATAGTGGGTTTCCTCACACATTTTCCCATCTATCCATAGGTGAAATCTGATATCATGTTACCAATAATTCATCCATTGTCCTTTCCCATTATTGAGTTGCTTTGGTTTGATTTAATGATAGACATTGTTATGGGATTATCATGTAATCTCCAAGGTAATGATTTAATTTTTTTATATACTAATAGTAAATGTTTTCCTTTTTTATACAAATATATGATACATTAATTATATAGTTGGTGGGAATGATTAGGATCATGAAATAATACATCATTATGGGGTTCCTTAGAGAATAATTTATAAGAAGGATGTTCATTTCACATTACACATAATACATGTGATGCATAATGAAAATGATATGTTATTACATCTATTCACTACATACTACCCATAGATAGATTGGTATACATATCTTTTTGAATAGGATCCTGGAGAAAATTCTTGGATCATGTGCCCTAAAATATTTTAGTTTGTGCAATAGTCAAATTTTTATTGAAAACTATACCAATTACAAGATTTATAAGCATTCGTTTTAGATACTTTCTTTTGAGGACCTATATGGTAGGCAGTTTTAATCACATGGTTGTTGGTTTGAGTTCACATATTTAATTATTATGAGGTTAATTATTATTTTGTGAATACTGGGCCTCAGTGACAACACAGACACACCACCTTAACATGGTCGGCAAGTCCTAGCATGCTAGGTACCCACAATTGGCCTACAGGCACATGGACCCCACCATGGGGCCACCCCAAAGCCCGAACAGGTAATCTGACAAATGACTATACGCACAAGGAAACATGTTTC
Organism: Viscum album; assembly: GCA_963277665.1. Lineage (NCBI taxonomy): Eukaryota > Viridiplantae > Streptophyta > Magnoliopsida > Santalales > Viscaceae > Viscum > Viscum album. Next base: position 1,174,705,524 of record OY728156.1, read on the forward strand.
CTTTCCAATGTGCTTTTTCCACACTCATACACACCCTACTAAACGTCCCAGGTCACCCATCCAGATCACTACTCTATGACAAGCACACTTTACTATGGAGTTCTAATCAGGTATGCTTCTGAAAAAATGATGCACCTTGTTTAAATGAGTAATATAATTTAGTTATTTAACCCTTTATCATTGTATGGTGTTACCTTCCCCCCCCCCACCATTATAGCACAACATCCTTCTTGTGGTCCCTATATCTCAACCCAGGCAGTGCACCATACTTATGGTCGGGTACCACCTCTAATACCAATTGGGACAACTGGGCCCCGGTGAGAGCATATACACCCCACCTTAACATAGGCATCATATCATGGCCCACTAGTTACTACTAGTTTCCCCAAAGACACGTGGTCCCCACCCTAGGGCCCACCAATTTGCCTAAACAGGATATCTGACTAATGATTTTCCCCACAGTCCAACACATTTCCTTTCTAGTGTGTGTTGTCCTCAATCGCGCACACCATAAGAAACATCATAGAAAGTCACCCATCATGATCACTACTCCTAGCTAGGAAAGCTTAACTGTAGAGATCTAATCAGGTAGTCTCTCGAAAAGGAAGATGCACCTGGTTGATTTGAGTAATAAAATTTAGTCATTAGATCTTTATCATTATGGGGTGTTACACATTTAGGATATATCAAATAATATCAATCTAATTATATTTCTATTATTGAATTCTAAAATAATTAAGAGATCATATTTCAAACATGGATGCCAACATTTTGTGTTATATGTGGGGTTTTAATTATGCTGATGAGTGTTGCCTATATTTTGGAATAATAAATTTTTAAGGTATACAATAATCTCTCTTTGATTTAAATGTGTAATTTATAATTATCATGATGGTCTATATAGTTGTATAAATTTTTTCTCTTCCATAGTATTTCATAGTATTTCCTAATGTATTTAATTTTTCTTAGCTCTAGATATTTCAACTAAATTAATATCATGTGATTGATATCATGGATTTCTATCTGGATCCAAGAGAATAACTTAATGAGTGACCATTTATATTGTATATTTTAGAAAGAAGACTCATTATACAAATATGATTCTTTGTGCATCTGATTTTGGTGTCATAAGAATATATCATAGGATACACGAGAGTCAGAGTATGACATGAAAACATAGTGGATAAAGTTATTCACCATTGGGGATTACTAATACTTGGGAACACATATTGGGGATGATAATATATATATTTTATTGGTTGTATAGCATTATATATTTTTAAGGTATAATATTTTCAAAAACCCCTATATTTCATTGATTTTATGTTCTTTGAGTAGTTTTTGTGGGACCCAGGAGTCATTTTTGAGAGTTATCCATAGATTCATCTAGGAAATATATTATACATGGATAATATTATCTCAGTAGGAACATTTTTCCAAAATATATTATATGGGGATGAAAAAAATACAATATAATCCAGCAAGGTTGTTTAATGATGGGGTGATACAAAGAAATTTCTTATTTGGGGTTTTTATATCTATGATATTATTTCTTCCTAGTGTTAGGATGGTATTTCACTGTTGTATCTCATGTTGTGTTGTAGATAGAGGCTATGAAAGATTAATTTTGTATCACTGATTATGGAATATATTATAAAAAAGTTAATTTTATCTTTTTGGATATTTTTTATGGAAGAATACATCTTCTGTTTGATTTTTTTCTCCTAGGGTCCAAGGAACACATTGTAATAGTGGCGATTAGGATTAGATTTTGCTTTATAGGATTGAATTATGGGAAAATATTTATCATATATGTTATATAATAATATTTTGGACCATAGGGTGGATTATATAATTCTACTGATCATATATGGGATATTCATCAAAACATGCCCCCCGGGTTGTGATATTATGGACTGTTTTTTTGGATGTGTATTTCTAAGGTGATGTACCAGTTCCATGATTCCACATTAGGGGGTACATGTTATTCTATGAAGAGGGTTGCTAAAGTAATATTTCTGGGAGTATATGATTGTGGTTCTATTAAGGAGATGATTGTTCTGTTCTGGTAGAAAGGTAAATCGTATGAGGGGGGTCCTTGTGAGTTATTTTACTTTAAAACGTATGGTTATTCAACAAAACATGACAAGAAATGTATTTTTAAATTTCATTAATGAAATATATTTTTTATAAAATTATTATTAAATGATATTATCCTCATTTTTCTCTCTGAACATCCATAGATCATTTCCCCTTCCATTCTACTTCTAGAATGGTGTCCTCTATGCATCAATTATTTTTAATTTCATTCATTATATTGGATCACAATAATTATTTTCAATTAATTTATAGATCAATGTTATTTGGGTCAAATAAATAGATGATATGTAATGGTAATACTACTACATGTATAAGTTATATGGTCCCTAATATACCTCTATGATAATGAATCATTTCTTATATGTCAGCAATGTGTAGGTTCACAATCATGTTCCTTGGTTGACAGAAAAATCAATTTAATGATTTCTTTATAAGTTATATAGTGAAATTACATGGTTTAACCTAAGGTAGTTAATGGTGGTTAAAAGTCATTATATTTTTTCATCATGTTAGATATTTCTTAATCATATAAAAGTTAATAATTTGAATGGAATTATGAATGTTTGACCTTATTTTGATTTATAACCTAGTTGGATAAATTGATATTTCCTAAGATAATGCATCTAATTGGGAGAATATTACATGTCAGAAATATAATATAATTTGATATAAGTGAGTATGTTTATGGGTCTTCATTCTGAATCTGATCACTTTATTGAACCAACCCCTGTGTTTTGTTTGGGTTAATACCAACCCCTTGATAACTATAATATTATTCTTCTCTATGAAAAAATCCCTCAATGTAACATTTCATCTTTTTTTTGGGTTGGTTGTGTTTGTTAACAAAGTAAGTTTTAGGGTGATTTGTTGATTTCCAGAGATGTTGTTGACAATCCATGTTGATGGAGAACCATGACAAAGGAATGACAAATCCGGAGGTGGAAAAAAAGAACATATATAAGGTGGCGTTGTTTTCTAGTGTTTGTAAAAATTTTGGGGTCCAAAATTTAGGATTTTGTGAGAATCGTGAAAAGACTATTTCCATGAAGATGTAATAAAAATATGGAAAATTAATGAGTTTCGTGAATATGAGATTCATGAAATTTAATTTTTAAAGATATTATGAATATTGACGGTGAGCTCTGCGATTACAACGAGGATAAAAAATAGTATAGGTGAAGAGAATTGTGAAGGATCATTGTGGAGTAGGCACAAAGGAATTAATGGAATGCACCATGATTACGGTGTGCTCTGCGATCTGAGAACTGTCTTGGTTCTTCATTATATAAAGAGAAATTCAGCAGAAATTTTAAAGCTTTGTGATTTGAGTTGATGTGGAGATGACTTTGCACGGAAGGTTCTCGAGTTAGTGGAATTGCTTATAAATAGGCTTCGACTGGCTTGAGAAGAGTATAGATTTTTTGATGAAAAATTTGTAGCTCTCGAATCTAAAATGTGGTTTGCGGAGGCAGTATGCTTTGTAAAATGATGGATCTCTAAGGTAGATAATTTAGCACCATGAAAGAAAGGTGTTTCACATTGACTTATTGACCTTCACGAATGGAGTATATTTGAGACTTCATGAGCTCTATGACAGACTAAGCTCTGTGAATGGTTGATCTATGTGAAGGCTTGGGAAATGCGAAGTAGTGTTCTCTATGAAGCAGTGAGCCTTACTAAGGTATGTTCTTTGTAAAGAAGTAGGGACTTCACCAAAGCTTGTTTGAGATTTGCAAAATTGGGAGCTTTGCGATGTTGGGAGCTTTGTGATGGTAGTTCCAACTGTTTTTTACCAGTGATCAGTGGAAAAGGTGTATTCATCACGGGATGAAATTTTTACTCCATAGAGAATCTACATACATTGAAGGATGCATTAATTAGAGATAAATATAGGACCAAAAACTCTTCAAATTGTGATTTGATTTGTTAAAGAATCCATGATCACACTTCATTTGAGAGAGTAGTGAGCATTCATCTGTGATTGGTTGTAAACTATGACGGAAAGTGAGTCCACATAAAATATATAAAAATTAGTGATCCTATAGTAAGATTTGGTACATTGGAACATCGCCCTTGAGTGCTCCCTAGATGTAGCTTATTGGGGGTGATCTAAGTAAAATTTTTTGTCTTATTCCTGCTATAGAATTTGTTCATACCAAATGGGAAGGAGAGAGAAGAGATTTTTTCTAAAAAAGATCAAAAGGGGATGTTGTTTTAATCTGTCATACCATGATTCACCCCACCCCCTCTCAGGGTATCAAACTTAGTGGACCTATCATTATTGTAAGATGATATGATTTGGAATCATTCACAAACTTTGTATGGTATATGACATTGTGAACTTTTAATCATCAAAGGTGATTGGTGTCTCATATTTAATTATGAAGGATGTTCATATCAATAGAAAGTGGTTCTATAGTGGGTGATTATCTCACCACAAAAATGATTTATAATTTTGGATAGTACTAGGGGATGGGACCATTCCATCCTTCTCTAGATATTGTTATATGATTATATGATCCATGGATGGGACCCAGTCTAACTCCACAAATTACTGAGATATGATAGGATGATATGATGATAAAGAACCTTTTGGATAGTAATCGTCTATTAAATGTTATTCAAGGTTATAAACTATGGGTGGGGGAAATTCTAAACTATATCTTATTGATGTGAGATAAATCATGGGTGGGGACTTATATGAACTATGGGGCTACTAACATATGATGACATCTTGGGTGGGAACCTATCTTATTCTTGGATTGATTTTTTCATATAAGTGTACACAGTTTGGGGTCATAACCAACCATGGTGAATAATGATGAAATTTGATGTTATTTATGTTGAGATCCAATTAAACCCTATGGATTTATGATTACTAACAATGGAATCTACAGTGGAGAATTATTCAACCCTTCGGACATGGGGTTGATTGGTGATATTATCGATGAAAAACACAATATCCAATGATATACTTTGAATCATGATAAAAAACAACATGACACTTTCTAAATTAGTTTTGGTTGATCTTGAGTGTCATTGTGGAAGAAAATAATCAATGATGATTTATTTTATTATGCATAAATTTATATATTATATGAATCAATAAATATATCATTTTGAATAAATATTTTTAAGCATATCATTAGTCATTTCCAATTGAATTGTACTCACACTCTTCTTGGGAAATGTCGATACCCATGCGAACTTCATTGCTTCATGTCAGGACAAAGAAAAAGGTCCCTTTGGTTAATGGTTTATATAGTGAGCTTACATGGATCATGGGATTCATGATCCATCTTAGACATATGATTCATTTGCCCATATCTTCTAGTTTTGGAATATTTACGTCCTTAATATATTTGATCCACCTACTGGGGATCCTATTTATTTTTTTTGAACCTTGAATGACATTTATCATTTTTTCACATTATTTTTTCACGGATTGATTTATTTTTATATTAGAATTTTATATGTTGTAAATTTTTTGTGGATAAATTTTCATGGTTTTTATTGATACATATACCACTATTATTTACAGTTACCTAATCTATTGTGTATTTCCTTCCCTTGTTATTGAAAATCCACACAGCTAGTTAGTAGTATTTGGCATTTTTTATCCTAAATGATGTATTTAGATATCTTGTTTGGACATGATGGAGGTGATTTGAGTTGAGGACATTAAAAATCATCAATATGAAATTACTAAATTTAAAAAAAATGACATATATAAGTAATAATAAAAATAGTGGGGAAAGATAAAGTAGATGGGTATACTAATATTCCATAATTGGATTTATGTGATGAAAAAAAAAGATAAATAGGAAGGGAGATGTGTGTTAGAGCTCCCACCATCTGATTTATACACCTCATAGGAAGATGAAAAGTAAAATAATAATTTATAATAATAAATATAATAATTAAAATGATGATAATGAGAATTATGATGTTATAGTATTAGTTTTTTTTATTTATATTGAGCAGTGATTATAATAATCAAAATATGTTTTATAGATCATAAATTTTCTTTAATTATTAAATACATTTATAATACTCTTTTTATTTACATATAATCTAAAAAGAAGACATTAATTATTTTAAATTGTCTTTTAGTTACAAAATATGTTAAAAACCCATTTAGTGTATATTAAAATTCCCACAATAATTAAAAATATCACCTTAATATTTCATAACATAAATTATAAATTTAATATTTTTCCATTTTATTTATATTAATATAATATTAATTTACATAAATGATTTTTAGAAAAGGTATCTAAAAGAGGGTTAAATTAATTATGTGCCAATAATACTTCTTATCAGTGATTGAATAATCATTATTTATAATTTTTTCCATGTAATATTTCTCTCCATGTTAATTGATCAAAATTCAATATACCATGATTCGATAAATTATTTATATATATATTTAATCAATTATCTAATATAAAATTATTACACTATAAATATAGTTATAGGTTTTTGATTTCATTTGAAAACTAATTTCTAAATAAAGTGAAACATATACATAACTAAAAAAATTGTTGCATTCAAACATTCACAGTCATTTTGTAGTGTCATTGTTACAAATGTAGATTATAAATCATTTCCTAAAATAATACTATGAATTTATAAAAAAATATATCATCAAATAAATTCTATATGTTTATCTAACCCATTTGAATACTTATGTTCACCATGGGATATATATTAAAAAAATGGTAAGATGAATGATCGATAAGTGGAATGAAATGGAAACAAAAGAAACAAAATCAAGAAGGAATATCAAGAGACCACTAAGTATGACATAAGTTCATAACAATGGAAAATAAAATGTAATTACTTTGGAATATGGCATAGTAATTTGGAGTTGTATGATATTGATATGAAAATCCTGAAATCATAACATTAAATAAACATAATAATAATTGGAATTAGATATAAAAATGATAGTATCATTAGAACATAACACATGAATAATAATGAAATATCATAAGAATTTGTTATGTATTTCATACAAAACAATGTGACATATCATTTTAGGATCACTAATCATACACTATAACATAGTGTGGTAATATCACATCCCTTTAACTATACATAAAATATCATAAGATTAAATCATTACCCATATCACTAGAGTGTTGTATAATTTTGATCACCCTCATCACATTAAAATATGTTCTTAATACAGTAGTACGCAAAACGATAATGGACATAGTAGTAATAAATATATCCATAACCATAATGTGGATAACCATGAGGGAAATGGAAATGGGATTCAAAACAAACTCACAAATCACAGCATATCCGCAAATGTGGGTAGTCATTAAAGAGAAAGAAAAGAAATAATGTTAATAAATATATATTTTTTATGTATAATATAGTACCCAAAATTTTTTATTTAACATCATATATATATGATACAAAATTAATGTCATAAAAGCACTCAAAAGAAGATAAATGAAGAATTCATGAGTAGTGTTGATAAGAGTTCATAAAAAATTAATAAATTGGGAAAGGTAAGAAATCTATTTATGAAATCTGTGTAATATATGATAAATCCATGAAATATTAAATTTTATATAGTACAATATGTGTTTATGAATGTTTTATATAAAATTTACAGTTGAATTAATAAAAATGTGTTTCAAATAAAACAAGTTATAATATACTATGCAATATAACATATAGTAAATGAGATTATTAAAAATGAAACAATTTCCCAAATAATATAAATTTATTGAATAAAAATTTATTTGATCTCTTGTATGGAAAAAATTATTAGTCACTTAGTTGACATAAATGAATCCCACGAGAGGTACGATTTTAATAACAAAACTCCTCTAAAATTGGTAAGGTTTGATATCCACCCAGTCACTAGTATGTATATATTTTATCTAATTATTTGATATTTGTATTTTTTTGTAGTGAAATGATAGAAAAAAAAAATTTGGGAGGATATAGAAGGATGTATAATTATTTATAACTATGGATCCCTATCATTCATAATAGGAAACGAAATTATAGATGCATATACTTTTTATTATCATGGATTTTATATCCATGTAGTGAAAATCATGTTTCATTCTATAAAAATATAGATTCTATAACAAGCTTGACACATAGTTTCCCCATCATTATGAAAATAATTTTTTTTCAAGTAATCCAAACATGATTTTCCAATTTTACCATTATATATTTATCACCTCATTTGTCCTTATATCACTCACTAAACATATCAAGATGTCTATAAATCCATTTTCATTATCTATTCTCTAATTCTTATTCTCATATGTTTACATGTTCTTCTTATAAACATTCCATGTTTTTCTGTATTAGCCAATGATCAGTAAAAGTTTGCTGATAATCACTAGATTTTCATTTTTTGTGTTATTTAAAGGGTCTATATTTCATTAATATATGGTTATAATAATAATAATGAAAGGTATTGGTTTATTTTTTTTAGGTTTCTATATATGAAATGGTAATATTGGAAAACTATGGGTTGTTATATTTTATAATGAATTATTATTTATTGATTAGTACTTATATCAATTTTATTAAAATTTATTATATTTATTCATAACATCCCTAGATATTTTATTGATAATTTTGGGTATCTATGTAATTAATGTGTTATTTTTTTATCATTAGTTTTTTTCCATATAAGTGGTTTTAAAAAATGCATATATGAAATTTTTGGGTTTGAATTGCTTTATTTTTATATATAGAATGGTCACATTTTATAAAAAATTACATCATGAGATTGAGCCATGTTATTGTAGATGAATTATTTTTTACTATGTTATTACATGATATTTATGTTGTTTATTTTCATTTCATATATAACCTCATTATTAATATAATTATTTAGATTCCATATTGATGGTTATGTTATGAGATCTGTATTTTTTCATGATACATATGGGAACATTGTGAAGCTGTAATTGTTATTGGGTTTAGATATACATGGGATATAATTTATCCTAATCCCATATCCCTATTCAATATTTCTATCTTCCTTGGGGGTTTTCACATGATATGGACTATGGTAAGTTATATTTTTAGTCTGACAGGATCATTGTAGAACAAAAGGTGTTCCATTATCAATGTATTAGGTTGAATATTATTTCATAATGATGTAATCCATTGTTGTGTGATGTTAAATTAATTTTATCTTGCTTCATTATTTTACATTGAAATTTGTATTTCTTTTTTTTCATTTGAATTGTTCCTAGATGCCATATGAGTCATTATTTTAATGTCAGGTGGTCTTTAATACGGAAAATAAAAAATTACTTTCGTAAAATCATTTACATGCTAAAAACAAATCTAAATTCTAATTTCATTCTAGAAAAAAACATATTGTTTTTATTTATGAATATAGTTATTAATATGGGTTTTATTAAAATACATGCTGACATATCACACCCTAAATATAATGTTTGGGTGTTTGTGGACCATGTTTTTTATGATGCATGTAAAGGTATGTGATCTATTTTCTTCCATAGCACATCATAATGCCTTATTTAACCTTTTTTTCATGTAACATAATTATATACCTAGTTTCTAATGAGTTTATTTATTTTTTTTATAATAGTGGATTGGTATGTGTATTTTTCACAACTGACTTCCCTTCATTTTTTTCTTTAGTATCACCTGTTACAAGAAACAATCATTACTCTTTATTATGGATTTATGTTTGGGTTTTTATTTTTTATTCAATATTCCTATAATATGTTTTTAGACCATTATTTTGGTGTTTTCTATTTAGGAGGCATGTGAATATAATTTATAAATACATATGGTTTGATTAATAGTTGTAATTTTTATATTATTTTCTAGATATAGAGGGTAAAATCATTTACATTGGTCATTTATGATTCCATAAATGATTATAATCAGCTTGTGCTGACTGGGAATGTACATATGGATTTATGTCAAGATGAAATTGGTGATGTTGTAGGTTGACTTAGAATATTCATTAAAAGAATTTATTATTGCCCTATTATTATTTGAGGAGTAAGGGTAAATCTGAGTTAGGAACATTAATTTTTAAGAGTCATTTGTTTGGAATTATGAGAACAACTAATTCTCTTATTGAACCCCAATATTACATGGGTTTTCAAGAATTTGGACTTGATTTTATTCTTTCACTATAAATATTTTTCATATTTTAACATAGTTTTTTTCTAATATGTGTTTTATTAATAACCTATGGGTTATTTTTGGTAACATCATTTTCTGTTATCATATGTGAGGACCATCATGATGCGTTGGGAATCTATTGTTTAGATGGAGAATAGATATGTTTAAGAGTGCCATCTATATCTCTTGCTGTCTTTTGGTTTGGATGGTTTTTTCATTATGTATATTACTATAGTATAGTTTGGTTTGTTTTATTTCTATTTTATTTATATGGAATTTTCCTCATTAAGTAATTATTTTTTGTTTGTTTTGGTTATACTTTAATGTTTTTATTTGAAAAATGGAAAATCATCCCCCAATTTTAATGAATCCCTTTGAATTTATTTCTAGCCTTTGGTGTCATGGGGATGTAACCTAAGGCCTAGTAACACCATCCACCTATTCCCAATCTAGTGGGTGAATTTCGGGATGTTACAAATGGTATCATCATTGGAATAGTTTTCAAAATCATTCAGGGTTTATTCCTTGAGTAGGATGTTTAGTAAGATGTAGGATCATCGAATCACGGAATATTTAGAATAAAGAGGCGCATCTAACCTATTTATGATGAACATAAAGTTACCTTTGGAATTTGGTACATGATTGTTTAAACCTATGATTTTTACCTCATTATCAAGGGTTTAACCAATAATAATTGAATTACATGAATTTATGTGAATTTATATGAATAACATCCTATTAGGAGTTCATTTTTTGTTCTGAGTAATGATTTATGATTTTTTTAAAATGTTTTTGATTTTTGGAAGCTGTTTAAATTGGTCTTATTTTCAAATGTATAGTGGAATTTTAAAAAATAGTTTAAAATAGAATATTTTGAATTTAATAAAACCTTATTACTATATGTGTGATATTTTAAATCACAAATTTTTATGCCTTTATTTTCTAGAGATTGAAACATAATTGTGTTTTCAATTTTTTATAGTTATTGCATGAGTTAGGACTTAAGGAAACAAACTGGTTTAGGCTACTAAAAATATGGTTACACCAGAGAAACAGGTGAACCAAGAGCTGGATTGAGGTATTTTACAAATATATCAAGCTATTGATAGAGGGAGTATAATAGATGAACCAATTAAAGTGGTTCTTTCTATTTAATTCCATAATCTGAATCCACAGATCATTCTTGGTTATTCGATTACAGAAAACGATGAGGTGTGAAATAATATACTAAATCAAATCATTAATTTCATAGGAACACTAGTAGAGTTGAAATTCAAGTTATAAATGTACGTGTTGGAGGTTATAATATGCAAGTGGTGATAATTATTGGCTCAGGAAAAATTAGATCAAGGAATTACATGGGGGATTTTGAAGAATTGTTCAAAAAAATGTAATCCTCGCACATTCAAAATTGCTATAAAAATGTAATTTTTTATCATAAAGAAAGATCCTCAGAGTGATTGAGTATGTAGATAAATTTATGAATGTATCCCCCTTTTTACCTAATGTTTTTATAGGTGTATCCTTAAGGGAATGATTTTTTGAATCTAGGGTAAGGAAATTGATTCTATCAATTATTTTTGTGATTTTTAAAATAGATTATACCTAGATTCTTAATAGAGTGAAATTTGCAGAATGATACATCTCGTGAACTATAGATAGATGAATAATGTTGATACTAATGGGAAATTGTGGGACGAATACTGTTTGGAAAAATAGGAAGAGGGAAACCTATAATTATGTTAGTGGAAAGATGTATTGTCAAATAGATGGATTGATGAATCATCATCCTATACCAACAAGAAAAAATGGATGTTTTTACTACGGTTCTTTTGATAAAATGAAGAGATATTGTACAAAACCACCTAGAGAATGTCACAATTCAAACCATATGTGGATTCATTAGTGCTATTATCATAGTTCTCCCTAGGTGGGTGCTCGGGACACATATAATGTTTTAATTACATTGTATTCTTCAATGGAATGAGGGAAATAGAATAGTTTTTGGTAGTATAACCATGAAATCCTTAGTGATTATAGGAATACAATGAATCCTAAAATTGTGTACTCTCAATAGGGTAACAAATAACAATGTGCAGTTACTAAGATGTGGTATGTAACTAATATGGTTAATTTGGATGATCAATGTAGACAATCAATGGTGAGAAGTATGATTCATTTTAATTCATTTGTTAATAAATCCTTGTTTGATATAGGTGAATCTGATTCCTTATTTTATTATCATGATGTTGATCTTATGTGTTTTCATGTTGAGATAATGCCTTTAGTTTTGCAACACAAAACTCATCTTGTCCTATGAGAATGATGATCCTTTTTGTGGAAGGTATGTTCTATAGTGATTGAAGGGGTTGAATTTTAATGTGATTTTTCTATTCTTGTGATAGATTTCTATGATATAATCTTGTGTATGGATTGGTTGAAATTTATTAGATCACACTTTGATTGTAATAATCAATGGGTTAGATTTATAAAATGGAAATGGAATCAAGAATATCTTTAGAGAGGATATAAATTAAAAATATTATGGAGTAGGATTACATGAACTAGTGGTCAGAACTATCTCATATACGTTGGTAGCATTGACTATCGCATCAGATGATGATATTGAGGATAAAATTTTTATAATCATTTTTATTAGTTTCTTAATTTCGGTAATAATATATTTATATGGTTTCCATGCAAAAGATAGGTGGATTTTATGAATGAAATCTTACCCTATACCATTAATATCTAACATTCATTTTATCGAATTATAGCAACAAAATTAATGGAATTAAATTTCTAGATAAAGTATATGGAATGAAAATTGTTCATTTAGCCTTGTACATCTCTGTGGGAAGCACCAATCTTGTTTGTGAAAAAGGGTGGATGGAACACATCATATTTTTGTAAATTATCAGAATCATAAACTTGTTATGATAATGATTTAGTATCCTATTCAATGAATTGATGATCTATTTTATCAATTGAGTGGATCTCCTTGGCCCTCAAAAATTGAATTATGATTTTCATATCACCAATTTCAAGTTCAGGAGGAGGATACTTCTAAAATATCTTTTAAATGTAGAAATTAAAATTATGAGTACGGGGTTTCCCTTTCATTTGTATAAATTCATGAGATGACTTTACAGAATTGAAGAATAATATATTTCAATGGTATCTATATTATTTTTTGGTGGTGTTTGTGGAGAAAATGTTTTTATTCAATAACAATGGATGATAATGAGTAGTAAATGATGACAGTGTTGGGTTTCCTGCAGTATAATTTCTTGTATCAAAAAAATCAATGTTATATATTTAAATAAAAGTAGTATGTTTCCTTCACCATATTGTCTCAGAAATAGGTCTTTTTTGGATCTATAAAATATAGTGAGGCTATGATTTCCTAGTAACCACAAAATCATGTCTTATAGTTATGAAATTTACTTCTTTTGGAAGGTTTTTATCAATGATTTGTTCATGAATTTTCATGACTAGCATAACCAATGACAACTTTGAAGAGGAATTGTGTTCTATTTTTGTGGGCTGATGAATGTCAGATGTATATTCAAGAGATGATGGTTCTCTTTACATAAGAACAGATCTTAAAATTTCCAAAATATGGAAAAGGATACAAGTTGTATTATGATTCATCATGATCTGGGTTGGGATTTTGATAAAACACTATTTTGTTGAATATTTTATTGATAATAAATGATATAAGTTCCTCACATTGTGTAAATATGTTTATTTATAAAATATTTTGGATGTGATCATTCATTTGAAAATCTGGTGAAAATTCCAGTTTTACCCTTTATAGTGCATTGTACTATTTCAATAATAAATATTGTTATATTTATTATTTGTATTTGAAATTTTGTAACAGCGTTCCTAACTTAATTTTATACAACTTTTATTCAGGACACTAGAGCTAAATAGTGCATTTAGTTGTCGAAAATGGTCTATTAAGTCAAAGTTGGTCTGGATAATCACATGGACATAAATAATCACATGGACATAAATAATTGATTTCATAATGATGTAATGGATAATTATTGATATCGTATACATAAAATTGGGGAATTTTTCTACGAAATAAAAAATATAATATGAATAGATTATTCCAAGACATTATATATAAATGGTTATGAAGTAAAAGATATAACTAAATTTTTTTATCATGAGACCAATCGATTAATTGAGGTTCTATAACAAGCCCCAACCATCGCATATTATGTTCAATGCATTCATCTAATGATATGGATGAATAATATTTCAATACATCATAAAAGATAACATTGTTATTAGTTAATAAGACTCACAAATATTAATAATGTCGCTAATAAATATATTAAATTTCATAATCATAATACATTATGATAAATACTTTTAAAGGTACCATTTTATTTTTTCCCTAGTAAGTCATAATAATAATAAAATTTTAATTACGTAGTTTAAAATAATTTTTTATAATTAAATCACAATATGATTTCTCTCAAAAAATATAATTTTAAATTTGAGAAAAAAATATTTAATATAAAAAAATCATAAAATAATAGGAACGTCCTTTTCATTTGAATTTAATATGAAATTTTATAATGTATGATTAAAATTAATGTGTCTTCATGGAGGTGGGAAACTTTTATCATGTAGCGTTTGATAAAAGAATGATTCCATTTACACTATTATTATAAAATTCAGCATCCAAAAAATAACCAGAATATTTATTCGAAACATTTTTATATGATGACCAAAAATTAAAAAAATTATTTAATAAATCATTTCATTATATTTAAAACATTATAGGTAAAATTATAATCAAAATATGTAAATATAAAAATTCATTCCTTGCTTTATTGAAAAAATGTTAGTTTTCCTTTAAAATATTCTTCTTCCTTTTTGAGTAAAAAATAAGTTAAAAATGAAATTAATTCATAAAACCCCTAGAAATATCAATGGGGGAATTCAACTGATGGTTCTTAATATATAATGGTCTTCTAATTTACCCAATAGATACATATATATAAATAATCCCAAATAATGATGACATTGTGAAATAAATCATTTTGGAAATAGTGGAATAAAAAACAATAGGAAGAAATAATATTTATTTTGACATAAATAATTGAGTATGAAATTTTTATTATATAACATGTAAAAGGGGATGAATATACATTATATAAATATTATATGGATAATAACATTAAAATATTCCTCAATGAATTTAAATTAAGACTAAATCCCTTATAATGATATTATCATTGAGTATAATATTAATCAATGAAGTGTATATTTGTGTGAAATGTAAATACAAAAAATAATTTAAAACCTGAATAATAAAATAAAAGGATATTTCACAAATAATCAAGTCATACCATATTAAATGTTTTATAGGTATAACACAAAAAATGAAAATCGAGTTAGGAAACCCATTACCATTCCCTTTTTGTTCCCTCTTATTCATGGATCTCAATGCCTTTGTAGGAGTTGTTTATAATAATCATCGTGGATAAGGGATATTGTAATAGATGATTATAAATTTATTTGGGTAGATTATTTTTATAAGTAATCAATTTTAATGGTGTGAAAAATGTTAATGTGATCCCCTTTTTAAAGGAAAATTATAATGAAGTTTCTGCAACTTTTGTAATATTTAGGGTCATAATGGTAATTATAGAAATGAAAAGTGTCACATATAATATTTAAACATTTTAATATAGAAAATTTATTATCTATATTTCTATGTATATAAGTTTTAATAAATTTTCAATGGTTTAAAAATAATTTTAGAACCTTAAAAACTATATTATAACCATTCCAAAACCATTCAAAAAAATTATTTTAAAATCATCATGAAAACTACTAATTTTGGATATAATATATTATATATAAAATTAGTTTACTAATAATATATAATATTAATGGGATACTCAAACTCACCTATATAATTTCATTCTAATTATTTATAATTTTAGTTATTTAATTGTTCTTTAGTTTTCACATACGTCGCACCATTATGGCATTTGACTTGTTCAAAATTTTAATAATTATTAAAATTAAAATAAAATCTTAACATTAAAAAATTTAAATTTATAGTTTTTATAATTTATAATAATTCATAGGGAATAACATTTATCATTCATATCCTAAAAACGTATTTAATAATTTATTTTCAATTTTCGCACCATACGTAAGGATTTAATATGTAATTGGATATGATTCATGTTGTATAACTATAATGTTCAAAAATATCAATCGAAATAATCTTTCACGGATTATATAAAATAAAAAATTCAAGATGAATACATTTTTACTTCTCAATTTTAATAATTATTCCAATCTATTTGACTTTTCTAGTGTCGCACATGTATTTTGTCAACACTAATAATTATTTTGATATTTATCATCAAATAAATAAAAATTGTATTTTTTTAATAATTTTCCTATGATATTTATTTTATATTTTCATACATGATTGATTGAAATTTTTTTATAAATATATATTTCATATTTTTGATATGATAATATAAAAAAATTGTATCTCATAAAAACCGTATTTTTTCAACTGATCACCAATATCTGTTAGTAAACACTTCATTAAAAAAATATGAAAAAGTAATTTTAACACATTATTTAACTATTATTTAGATATATAATATTAATTAAATACCATAAATAATCCAAAAATAATAATTTTATACATTTATATCCATTTACTAGGCTTTTCCCTAGCTTATACAAGTGTTACATCAGTAATGTTTATCCATTCTAGGAAATTATATGATTTATGATAGTTAAAAATAAATTATAATCATAAATATTAAATGTTCCTAAAAAATGTAATTTTTTAATTATTTATTTATTTTCTAAATATTTTTTATAAAATATTAATATATATTAAAACAAATTGATTGATAAATATTTTAATACATTACATAAATAATATATTTCCTCATTATCAAAGAAAAAAGGCATAATGATGATATATTTTTGAAAATTATAAGATTATGTAAGAACTCTACATATCTTATGGGATTATAGATTGTTTTTCTGTGATTTTACAATGTTATCTCGCTGTTTTAACCTAGTTTTACCTTATTTTAGCCATATCGAGTTTATAAATTATATTACAGTTAATATTAATGGTGATGAAAAATGATATAGACATATATACTGGATTTTATAATCTTATTTAGAAATATGTAATTAATTTTTTTCGATTCAATTTCTAACCTGGAAGAAGACAATTGTAATATAAATGGGTCAAAAAATGAATAATAATATTTAGAAAAAAGTGTTCTTGAGACCAAAATTAAACATAAAAAAATATCTGGTATATTATTTATCCACGTGTAATTAGTTTGATTATATCTAATTACATATGTATTATTTTATTTTTAGATCAAATATTATGAATACTATTACGTTTAAAAGCAATTGATTGACTATTTTTCAAAAATTAGCATCTTTCGATATATACTGAAAAATCATTCATTTTTGAAAAATCACATAATATATCCCTAATATAATTTTAATATAATGAAATTATAAATGATTAAATTTTATAAAAGTTAATTTTTTAATTTTTCATGATTCACTTTTATAATTTTTACATGAAAATAAGAAAAATTGAGTTTTGATCAATTGTATTTTTAATATAAAAAATTACATTCCCAAAAATTAAGTGAAGATTTATCATACATCAGTCAATATATTTAGATTTTATAATTCCATTGGAAATATTTTTCATAATATTATTATTATGATTAATTCCTGATAATCTAATTTAATGGTTACTATAGTCATGTCAAAATATTAATATTTATAGTTCTTTTATGCTATGTTTTTCTCATTGTTTATGTTTGTAGATAAAGTGTTCATTTTTAAATCAAAGGGTGTTATTATCTACAACATTTATTAATTTTTTCATTCAAAATGTTAAAATTGATCTCATTAATGTATTCTTTTACATTTAAAAATACTTATGTCAAAAACCATCATTATTAAAAGGGTTATTTAAACCTCCTCTTGAAATGTTATAAAAGTAAATACAACAGTCATCTAGAATAAGAAAAAATTAATTTTCCAAATATGATAGAATTAGTGGGATGAAAAAATGTATACATTTAGCAAACATTAATGTCCATATATATATGGATAGTGATATAGAACATTGATCACAATAACTTGAATGATCTTTAGTATGTTAGTGACTAGAAAACAATAAAGCAATGTTTTGTGAAAAAGAAAATAGATTCATTATAAATGAAATTTTTAGAATAAAATTTAAAGTTGAATAACCTCTTCCTAGAGTTGTGTAATTCCATTTCCATCTATATTAAGAACATACATAAATACAGTTAAATTATAAGTTTAATTTCAACAATAATTAATTTCCACTAAAATCACATCATTTAGTCAAACTAATATATATTTATAAAGAATTTTTCATTCTTAAAGTACTAAAAAAAGCTTATAATGGATCACAAGATACATAAGAAAATATTAAATCATTACTACTATATTTATATAATAACTAATACCAAAATGGTTATCACAATGTCAGATAATATTAATTAACATTCATATGATAAAAAATAGTTCTAATTTCCAAATATTAAAAAATAATACCCAATATTCAACTTAAATCATTCAATAAAGAACTTTCTATGAAATTAAGAAAAAAATCATGAGAATGATTAAAATAAAATGATTAGAAATATTTTATAACATATTCATCCATGATAATAATAACATTTATCTCTAATTAATGTTAATAACTCATAAAGTCTCAGAAAAAAAATATTTTTATTTTAGGGTCATATATTATCTAGAATATACAAATCATTTCTAAAAATAATGTCTCAAAATAACCTTATATTCTTCGAAATGGTAAATTAACATATATTCTTAAAAAAATTAATCCAAAAGTATTTAATTTTACCATATTCATAAAATAAGTCCACAATATTGAACATTTTTTCCAATAACATTAGTCACATAGTCACCAGATTCCTCTTAAATACCTCGGTTATTATCACATCCATTATTTTCATAAGAGGTATTTTCAATTTATTATTGGTCTACCTTTGTCCCTTTAGGTTTCCTTTAATTTTTTGGAGGAATGTTTGATGGTGGGGGTGGACCTACTTTGGTTGATGCTTGGTGCACAGTTTGTGGTAACTGTGCAACTTGCCTAAGGTATCTGGGTGGTAGGTGGTCGGTTTGTGGTAGTTGCTACTGCATAGCTTACACACATTCAATTAGACCTTAATGGATGATTGTGTGGTAGGTTTTTCTTGGATAGCGAGGGAATCATGATCATTACATTGTTTTTAAATCCATGTGGACTAACTGTGTGTCTTATCCAAGTCATTAATAATTGGTTTTTAGGTTTTCTATCTCCCCAATTTTCATCTTTAAACACTCATTTTTCTATCACACTCAGGATTCCTCACACTATGTGCACCTCCCTCTCCTCTCTTATCCCTTGTAGCTCCATTTTTCTGTCGTATTTGGTGTTATTTCTCTATGAACCATCGAGAAAGTGTCTTGAATCCTTGATTCCTTCTCTATTCTTGGTTTTCATTCCTCTTTCTATGGGGTTTCATTTCTCCAGCATATTGGGTACCGATTTTGGAGTTAGATCATGATTCTACGGGTTCAATCTTGATTTCTAGGGTTTGATCATTCTATCTGATGGTGCGGTTAAGGTTTGGAAGGAGTTTCTCACTAGATTCCAGGAGTTTCTATAAATAAGGTATGTGATTCTGTGCTTAAAAATTGTTTGACCAATTTATTATGCTTTCTTGAGTATTTTTATGTGATCTTTGATGTATTTGTGTGGTGAGAAAGTATTTTTTGAATAGATTTTACATAAATATGGTATGTAAATAGTTTTTCTATAATAATTGGGTTTATTTCTTGTGTAAAACATTGTTTTTCCTCTTGAGGGTGTTTTATAAATTGGGAAAACAGTTTATTTATTTTTGAAAGTGGTTATGATCTTATTTCAAAATAGTTTTTTGGTTTTATTAATTTCAAAATATGATTTTACTTATTCAAGTGCTGGAATATTGTGTGTGTTTCCTTGTTTATCATGAGTAATGTGAGGATGTTGTGTTATGTGTAATGTGGAGCATATTTGAGAGCAACGGGAAGCCCTGGAAACTAGGTGGGTAGACTAGGACTAGTACATGAGACGATTTGGAAGTGGATTGTCCCAATATCATCTAGCATTATTGATTCTACAACACTAACTAAATATTGTGATGACTGGAGACCACTAGGCCTATGGGGTGTCCCCTCCTAGTGGATCTTTCATGAGAAATCATTGATCGTGGATTCTATACCACCATTCACCGTGATACAATATACCTAGTGTCCCATTTCTATCTAGTTCCTAGAGTGTTCTCCCATGACTACTGCTCTGTGGTGATATCGCACTTACCATTGGCATACAATATAATTTGTGGTTATTTCATGAGAATGAATGGTTTTCTCTAAAATTGATTCTATAAAATTGTCTTTATTCATTCTTTTATGAAACTTTGAATTTCATTTGTCTCATATTATCTATAGCATGGAATATTTTACTGGGTGGCATAATTTTAGGATTCTTCCAAGACCCTACATAAACCATTTTGTGTAATTAGACTTGGTTATGTTTCAAACATGTAAAGGTAGGAATTTAGGGATGGTAGTTTGGGTCCCTAGAGCTCTTCTTGGTGAGGTGGTGTTGGTGGTGGCTTGAGGGAGATTCACCTCTTTTAATATTGTGGTTCTTGGGATATTCATGTTACCCATTGTTGTATCCCCTTTTTGGGTTTTGTCTAGTGTTGTAAGCTTGTATCTGGAAAAAAAATTATGTCATGTGTGGTTGTATATTTTTCAGTTTCATTTTCTTTATTTTTATGTTTGTTATAATAAAAAAAATTGGGTAAAATCATTCACATGCATTATCATTGATACCCGAGCACTTGTTTTCAGACCGTGGGGATCCACAATGCTCTTCGGTCCATGACACAGGCTGGGTCAGGTGTCGGTCTAGATGATGACATCTATTGGTTTGTGAATGAATGGTATTATAGTAGGTAATCTATTTTGGATCGTTTTATTTGGGATGTGCCTTGATAAACTAGAGATAGGAAAGTCGGGGCTTGAGGCCCTGGTTGTGAGTATGGTGGATATCCAATACACCATGTGACAGACCTCGAGTCACCATGGAATGTGGGGATACTTGTTTGACTTCTCCTCCAGGTGGGATGTACATGTTGTAGATTGTATGAGGAAATTGAGTGGGGGGTAAGTGGTTGGGTTTTTATGTTTTATTTATGAGTTTTCTTTATTTTTATTTGTTGTTATTTTTTAAAAAAATTAGATTTTTTGTATTTATGGGTTTTATTATAACTATTTGTTTTTTATCAACATTCCTCCCCGAAGAATTCCCTTGAAACCAAGGGATTATTCTATGGAGATTTCTCCCTCGTCGTTTGATCAAAGACTAGTAGAGGCTAGGGTTCGGGCTCTTCAGGCTCTGGGACAAGGAGTGGGTCTTGGTCTTGTTCTTGTCTGGGAAGCAGAATATGGTCCTATAAGGGATATATATTGGAATTTTCTTAAGAACAAACCACTTTCCTTTTTTGGAATTATTATAGAGCCTCAGGAAGCGTAGAAGTTACTAGAGAAGATAAAACACATGTTTGAATTCCTTAACACTGTTGAGGAATTCAGGATGATATGTGTATCGTTTTTATGAAATGGTCCCCGTTAGAGGTGGTGGGACTCAATGGTCCAAATAGGGACGCATGAACAGATGATATGGAAGGACATTAAGGTTTTATTCAATGACCACTATTGCCCCGGCGTCCTATCCTATTCTAGATATCATAAGTTTATAGATCTAATTTAGGGGGACCAGTCAGTAATGAAGTATGCCAATGGATTTTTCTAGATAATTTAGTATGCACCAAAAATAGCTTCCAATGATCAGATGAAGGCTGAGAGGTTTGAAAGGGGTTTATGACTAGAGATATATTCTCAGGTCACTATGTTCAAGTTAATGACCTGTCCCAAAGTAGTTGGTAGAGCTTGTATGGTATAGATCGACCTAAATGGATGTTCTGGTTCTTCTAGGGCTATGTTTGTGATGGGAATTGGTAGTTCATCTGGGAAGAATGGGATGTGATATTAGAAATGGAAAAAAGGGAAGTGGTAGTATGCTCCATACTTTCCAATAGTCTTTATATTAGGATTACAATGCATGGTTAGTTGTGTACTACCGGTTTGGTATGGTAGGGAACACTCTGTCTGCATGTAAATCCCCTCCCAAACCTTATCATCTATGTGGATCTATGGTAAACTTGGAGTGTTTTTTCAAGGTGATTCACCCATACCAAATTAGGGTGGTATATATAGATTCTAAGGGAATTTCAGCATAGTTACATCTGTCCAAGACAGTATGATCTCATTTCAGTGGTTGTCACATTACAACCAGATTCCCTTCTGGTTAGAATTTTTTAAGGATATATCCATAGGTTTTTGGTAGTCTTCATACCTAGTCAGAGACCAGATATCTTCATGCTATGTACCATGCACCATCAGGATCCATGGTAGGGCCCTCTACAGTTAGAGGTACCATTCTATTTCATCTTCTATAACAGATGTTTTAATTAATACTGGTTCTTTTTTTAATTTATCTTTTCCCATATTGGTAATATTTTGAACTTTCCATCCAATATTACGACTTTTTTTATGGAGTTGTTAATGCCATTTGTTATGAAGAATGAGTAGGGGATTAGGTGTCTATATTGTGCACTTTTTGAATTAGGGGTCTAGCTAGAATGCAATTTCCTAGTCTTGGATATGGTCCTATTTGATATAATCCAATAAATTGATTGTATGGTGCTATTTCAAGCACGTATTGATTATTATATAAAAATTTTACATTTCATGGAACATGATGGGAGTAAACTAGTGTTTCTTGGAGAGTGGGATCCTTGGTCGGGTCATGCTGGACCACCACTACCAGAGTTGTGTAATCCTATTTTTCAGTTATCATCTCTCGTGTTTTAGGATTATGGTTTTTCTCTTATGGTTGGATTACCTCATATAGTGGATGAGTTCCCAAAGGTATTTCCATGTCACTTTTTAAGATTACCCCTAGAGTGGGGTTTGGAGTTCTTGATTGATTTAACACTAGGTACATAACCTATATATCTTCCCTCATATCGTATGAACCACAAAAAGTTGACATAATTAAAGATATATCTAGGTGATTTGGAATAGAAAGGGTACATTCACATGAGTTTCTCTCTTTGGTCATCCCCTGTCATATTCGCAACAAAGGCCGATGGATCTCTTCGGTTGAGTATTGATTACCTGAAGCTGAATACAATAACCATCAAGAAAAAGTATCATTTCCCCCAAGTTGAAGAATGTTTTGATCATTTGAAAGGGTAATGGTGGTTCTATTAGATAGACTTGTGGTGTGGTTACCACCAAGTCAAGGAGAAAGTGGAGGATATTTCAAAAGGGGATTTTTGATATAGGTACAACCACTTTGATTACATGGTCATGCCTTTAGGATTGACAAATTTTCCAATGATTATCATGGAACTCATGAATAGTGTTTTCCACTAGTATCACGACTCATTAATTATGGTATTCATGGATGAAATCATATTTTATTATAGATCCAAGGAGTAAAATGAGAATCATTTTGGGATCTTGTTTGGAACTTTTCAAGATCGTTATATTTATTCCAACATTTTCAAAGTACAATTTCAGGATTATGGAGATGATGTTTTTGGGGCATGTCTTCTCATAAAAAGGGGTTTTAGTGGACCCTAAGAAGATTAGTACAATTATGTCATGGGACCAGACGAATAATGTGTTTAACATAAGAATTTTTCTTAGTCTGGTTGGTTATTATAAGTAGTTTGTTCAGAATGTTTCTCATCTTTCATCTTGTATGATAGTGATGACTCAGAAAGGAGTGAAGTTTGAATGGATCCTAGAGTGTTTGTTGTCCTTGGATGTGCTGAAGCACTAGATTAATACAGCACTCATGTAGATATTTCCATAATCAGGAAAGGTCTAGTGGTTTATTGTGATCCTTTCATGTATAGGACTCCTATGTGTTCTTATGAATGATGATATTGTGGAGGAATATGGTTCTTTCCAACTCTATCCACATGAGAAGAACTACCAATACCATGA
Organism: Viscum album; assembly: GCA_963277665.1. NCBI lineage: Eukaryota > Viridiplantae > Streptophyta > Magnoliopsida > Santalales > Viscaceae > Viscum > Viscum album. Next base: position 1,174,729,995 of record OY728156.1, read on the forward strand.
GCTAGAGTTTGCAGTGGTGATGCATGCCCTGAATATGTGTTGTTATTATATTTTTTGGGAGAAAATTGGGTCTACTCTGATCATAAAATCTTAGCCTACATCTTCTGCCAAAGACATTTGAACATAATGTAACAAAGTTGGATTGCGTATTTACAGGGGATTGAACTTGATATCATATATACCACAGTAAAGGGTAATGTCATGGATGAAACCTTGAGTAAAAATATTCTACTGTAGAATTTGAGGAAGTCCAGTGAGGATTGGACCTCAATGGGGATTTTTTCATAGATGCACATGGAAACCAAGGGGGATAGTGAAGGCGCATTCCTGGCTAGTGCTCAGTTGTCTCCTACACTTCTAAAGATTATTTAGTGGTAGAAGACTAGAGATAAATTTTTCCAGTATTCTATGTAGTATAATCAGGGTGGGGAGATACCTCATGATTGGTATTTCTCTCATGAAGTTGTTCTATGTATCAAGGGCCTTCTTGGGGTGACATAATCTTTGAGGAAGGTGGTGATGAATAATAGCCAACAGTCTTAGTGGATTGTTTATCTTGAATCTACCAAGACGTATTATGATATGCATAGGTAGTTGTGGTGTCCAGTCATGAGGTGAGATATAAATAAATTCATACTCAGATGATATACATGTCAATAGGTGAATGAAGATCACCAAAGGCCCCGTGATTTTTTTCAACCATCACCCATTCTTACCTAGATGTTGGATGAGGTTTCCATTGATTTTTTATAGTATTACACATTACACCTCATGAACGGAATTCCATTTGGGTATTAATTAATTGTTTGACCAAATCATGACATTTCATTCCAATCAATGATTCAACAACGGTGGAATAAATGGGATTGTTGCACATTCAAGAGGTGAGAAGGCATTATGGTGTTCCACCAACATTTCTTTCTAATAGAGACACCCATTTTACCACTAGGCTTAGGTAAGTCCCTAAAAAGTAATTGGATTTGATAATCATGATGAGCACAACATACCATCCTCAAACGGATGGTCAGAAGAAATGGGAAAACTAGATTGTAAAAGACAAGCTTTGGGAAGGTGACTTGGATTTTAGAGAATCTTAGGATATCCATTTCTAATTGGTTGATTTTTATTATAATAAAAGCTACCAAACATATATTAAAATGGATAATTTTTTGAAACTCCATGTTTAACAATGTTTGTCTTCTTTGTGCTGGGATAAGGTGGGTAAAACCTCACTTTTGGAAATAAATTTAGTTCAAGAGACTTCTGATAATTTCATATTGATTAGAAAGGGTTTTTTGATAGCTTATAGTCACCAAAAATATTATTCGAATTAGAGGGGATGATATTTTGAGTTTTCCATTTATGACAGGTTGTTCTAGATGGTGGAATCTAATTTGGGTCATTGTCGTTTGGGTAAGAAAGGGAAGATAATGCCTTGGTATGTCAGGCCTTTTCAGATCACAGAGCGAGTTGGAAATGTGAAATATAGTTCAGTTGTCTCCCTAATTTGATGTCAATTCAAAACATATTTCATGTCTCCCAATTGAATAATTATAATCCAGACACGTATCTTATGTTAAATTGGGAAGAATTGGCATTAGATCCCAACTTATCTTTGTTTCAATGACCAGTACGGATGGTGGATTCCTAAGAGAATGTGATTCCTGGGATATCTATATTATTTTTCTATCTAATTTTGAATCATGGTAGTGATATTCATGATACATGGAAGAAAATTCAATTGTTTGAACAAGAATACTCATTCTTATTTTCTGATACTGATTTGAGATAACTTTAGAGGGACGAAACATTTTCTTGGTGTGGAGAACTGTCACATCTATGATTTTATTTTGAGTTATTTTTCTATTTATTTTAATTTTACCATGTTCCATTGAGGTTTCCATTTTGTTTTTGGAAAAAAGTGTGAAATTTTGTGTGGATAGACTATGGGTCACATTTGGGACATGGTTAGTGGTTATTGTTCACCACAACCCAAGTGACCATTGAGTATGTGGCTGATTTGAGGTAGTAGATACTTCATAGCATTCACACAGTCAGTCAAACCTTGCTGGATGACTATGCGGTAGGTTCTTCTGGGATAGTTAATGCAGCACTATCATTGTATGGTTTTCCAAACCAGGCAGACTAACCATGCGGCATATCCAGGGCATTAAAAATTATTTTTAATGTTTCCACTCTTGCTGATTTTAAACCCTAATCCATCAAGGTTTCCCACCAACTCGAGATTCCTCACCCTTGGTGCACCTCCCTCTCCTTTCCCATCCATCAGAGATCCATTTTTGTGCCGTATTTGGTGATATTTCTCTCTAGAACATCGACTAGGTGTCTTCTCTCCTAGATTAATTCAATATTCTAGTGTTTCTTCCTGCTTTCTCTAGGGTTTCTTTTCTCCAGTGGGTTGGGTTCCATTTTCATGGTTAGATATTGATTATATGGGTTTAATGTTGATGTATATGGTTTATAATGCTTCTTTAAGGTGTAGTTGAGGTGCAGCTTGAGTTTCACACTAGATTTCAGGAATTTCTACTCCTATGTTAGGTGATTCTGTGATTAAACATTATTGGAATATTTTATTATTCTTTCTTGTGTATTGCTTATTTGTTCTATGATGTATATTTGTGGTTAAAAATGAGTTTTTGAAAGTATATTACATGTATATGAATCAGAAATGGTTTTTCTATTAGAAATCGTCTGTATTTCATGGGTAATTCCTTGTTTTGACTCTTGGGGGCGTTTTATAAATTTTGAAAATGGATTTTTTAATTGTGGAAGTTGTGTGGATAATGTTTTGAAATAGTTTTGGTGTGTGTTTGATTTTGATAGAGGAATTTATTTTTTTCACATGTTTTCATATTGTGTTTGATGCCATTTTTAGCTTTAGAAATGTGAGGATGGTGTGTTATGTTTAACATGGATAATATTTTATCACAAATGTATGCTCCAGTAACTTGGTGTGTGGAATAGGACTAGTACGCTAGAAAATATCGAATGGTTTCATCCTGATTTCATAAAGCAGGATTAAGTCTAAAAAATAACTAAACATTGTGATGGTTGGATGCCAGTAGGCCCATGGGGTTTCCCCTCCTGGTGCCACATTGAAAATAAATGGGTTATAATGGTTTCTATACCACCCTTCATCAAGATATGATATACCTAGTGTACTATTGATAGCTTGTTCCTAGCAGGTTATCTCATTGTTATTTATATATAGTGATGTTGCACTAACCGTCAAAATATAATATACATTGTGGTTATTTCAAAAGAAATCATGGTTTTCTCAAAAATTGTATTTTGTAAAATTATCTTTTTCATTTATTTTATAAAAAATGCATGTTTATTTATATTAAAATTCTTATATCTTGGAATCTTTTATTTGATGGAATACTACGAGGCTTTGGATCAAACCCTACATACACCTTTGGGTGTAAGTAGACTTGGTTATTTTTGACATAGTTAAAGGAATATTATTTTGAGATTGTGGTTTGGGTTTATATATGTCTACCTTGTGAGGTGTTGTTAGTGGTGGCTTGAGGGTGATGAACCTCTTGTCCTATGACTGTTATTAGTATTTTTTGTTCATCTTTATTGTAGACTATATTGTGTTTTCTAGTGTTGTAAACTCAAATCATGAAAAAATATATGTAATATTTGGGTGTATAATTTTCAGTTTTAGTTTTTTTATTTATATTGTTGGTTATAATAATGAAATTGGGTAAAATAGTCTATGGTTTATCATTGATACCTTTGAACTTTTCTCCATCCAATGGGGATTGGGAATGCCCTTCCAGCCATACCATAGAGCGGGTCAGCAACCAGTTCAGATGATTACCTGACTAGGTTCATGACAATTATCTATATGTTAAATGATATCTTCCATCAAGTAATAACCATTTTATCACAATTATATATAATAAACTTAACTTTGAAAATAATCATTACATAAAATGTTACAAAAATTATTATCATAATTAAAAAAACAATTATTCCTCAAATAACGATTTCACTAAAAAACATACACAAGCCAAGGATTTTATTATAGAAAGAGTCTCGCAAAATACTCAAAATCATCATAAAATAACATTAAAAAATACCTCAAAAGGGGTTTCTAGGAAATTATAATTATTGTAAACCATACAATTATTAACCTATAAAGGTATCTATAACTATTATGCTAACCTCGCATGAAGAAATCTTAATTTCTAGGGTTATCTAAACATTTAATATAATATGAAATATAGATTCCCTAAACCAACAGTACCATATACAATGATAAACCATATAATTAATATTTTAGGGTTTGATATAGATAAATAAGAGTTAATTATAGCCATTGAAAATATGTAAAAAAATGAAATATTATATCACTTACATACACAAGGTTCTTTCTGTTTATAAGTCTTACAAAATTAGAAAAAAAATATTACATAAAAACATGGATTCATTATAAAAATATATATTATCTCTCGCTAATTTATTATCATATAAAAATGTTATTAGTTATGAAATACCTAAAAAATTCATAATGTCATGGTTAAATGTAAAATGTAATATGGGTGAGTAGAAATTTTTATCTAGATTGAAATTGGAATATTCAATATAGAAATATAAATAAAATAAATCACAATCTATTTAATAAATTAGTTGAGAATGATTAATAACATTTTAGGGATATATAATGATCATATAATCCAATATAAATAATCATATGATCATTAAACATACCCATGGATTTGAAAACTATTCAAAAATCACATAGATATTAATAAATGACTTCATAATGATGGAATTCATAATAAAAGTCACCAATTACATAAAATCGAAGCTTTGTTATAAGATATCATAAACATTCCATCAATACATAATGCAAATTAATAATAAATAAATGTTTAAGAAAAATAAAATATAAACAAATTAGATTATCCCATGATACTAACCAATGAATCAAAGTGTTATATTAGGCCTATCTTATCACATAAAAAATCATATTCATTAATCACATTAAATGTTTGAAAATGAATTCAATACCTCGTCAAGATAAACATTCATTTTTAAAAAATAGTATAAAAATGTTAATATTTTACTTGATAAATAAAAATATGAATCATGATCATAATCCATCTATATTAAAAAGTTCAGTGATAAAATTAGATTATATACCTAGTAAATCATATGATTCTTCAATAGATATTGACATAGTTGAATATACATTTTTTTTAAAATCACTATTATATTCCATGAGGAAAAAAACCAATAAAATTTTGAAATAACCTATTGAAAATCAAAATGTTTCCAAAATTTTAGGGAATTTTTTTAAAGGAAATTACAATGTAAATATTTAATAGAATCTTGAAAAAAACAGTATTCATGAAAGTGAGAAAATTTACTTCTGTGGTGTTTGTTAAAATAAATATTTCATTCACACATTTGGTAAAAAGTGCATAATTTTGTTAATTACAATATGATTCAATTTTAAAATAGTTATTGAAGATACAAAATTTGTTAAAAATTATAGAACGGGTAATTTGAGAATATTTAAAATATTCATGACAATATTTTATATATAATATGGCTGGAGATGAACATAATTTTCACCCATATTTAAAAAAATGTTTATTTTTTGTTGAAACATTATTTTGGTCCTCTTAGTACCAAATAAGTTAATAATTGAAATAATTCATGGAAACCAGAGATTTAATTAAAGAAGATTAAAATTTATGGGGTTTTATAAAGATTTACATTACAATTTCCCCCATTGAAACATTATCATTAACATTGTTGAACAATGATGAGATTTTGTAATAATTTACTTTGGTATCTTTTGAATTAAAACACTATGGATGAAATAATTTTAATTGTGACCTATAATAAACTAAATTAATAATTATTCCTGATTTAATATATTAAAATTGGATTATACTCACCATATTAGAGTAATTTAAGGATAATTAAAAAAATATGTCTCCTAAAAGTAAAATTGATATGATATCCCATACAAATATCATCTTATTTATTTGAAAATTGGGAAATGATGTGATTATTTGTGTCAAATGTAAATCTAACGGAAAAAATATGATATATCAAAAAAAGGGATAATACATCATTTCACATGTAATCACGGAATAACATAGTCAATGAAGTATATGTACATCACTATGAATTTAAATTGAAATATGAAACCCCTTACATATCCCTTTTTGTTTCCTCCCATTAATCGTAAGGCCATTGTAGACTATTTTTATAGTCATCCCACTATTGGATCTCATGGGAATGGATTTATATATAGTTATTTGGTTATAGTTTTTAGAGAAATAAACAACTTTATTTTTTAGAATAATATTGTATGGTGTCCCTTTTTATAGTCTAAAATCAATGTCGTTTGCACAATGTTTCAATATTTAAGGGTCATAAAGGGAATCATATAAATTAAAAATGGAAAATATAAGTTAAGGAAGTGATATTTTATAAAATTTCATGTATATATATATATATATTTCATCATAAGAGTTTTTATAATTATATAATTTTTTATAAATAGTTTTTAAACATTAAATACCATTTAGGGTATTTTTCATCACATTTCACAATGATTTTTATTATAAAAATAATTAAAACAAAAAATTTAGAATAAAATATTTTATATCATCATTTATCCTTCATAATTATATATTAAATTCATCTTATATTTAATATAACTTAAGTATTATAATTTATAAAATTTTAAATATATATATATATATATATATGGGTTTAAATGTTTCATATTGGTCATGAAATTGTGGTGTAAGTATTTTTGAAATTTTTAAAAATTTTAAAATTGGAAAATATTATACTAAATGAAATTATTTTTAATTTATATATTAATTCATAATGAATATATATTATTATTCATATCATGATAACATATTTAATATGTTATTATTGTCTTTCTGCACCTTCTATAAGAAGTGTACAATAATTTGTATAAGATTATATTTATTTAACTATAGGGTCTTAAAATATCAATAAAAATCATATTTTTTCTATAATATCCAATTAAAAAGTTTTATAAAGACTTTTTTCTTCTTAATTAGTATCATTAAAATGCAAAAAATTACTTTTCTAGCACCACATATGTGTTGCATCGACAGTTAAAATTATTTTCATATATATCATTAAATAAATTCTAATTTATATGTTTCTGAATTGTAGTTTTATGGTATTTTTATTATATAATCATAAATTATTCATTAAATAATTTTAATAAATCAATATATCATATTAATTTGATGATAATATCAAAAAATATGTTGTAACTCAAAAGAACTGTATTTATTTACACTATTCATAGAAACTTGACTTCATACACTTCATGTAATTAATTGAGTTCAATCATAAATTGTTAAAAAATTAATTTACATTTATATATATCCTTCCCCAAAAAATTTGAAACCCTATCATAACCAAAATAATAAAAATGTATAACTTTTATATCTTTTTATATTTTATTACTATCTTGTACAATTTTGGTATCAACGACATGTAAGAGTTATAATTAATTATATCTCTCTCAAATATCTATTATATATACTAAATATGGATTTCTCTAGTTTATGTGTCACCAAAGTATATTGCCACATCACCTAAAAATAATAATTCTCCTTCCAATATCATTTTTCTGTTGTTCGCATCCCATTTCCCCTATGGTTCCTCACTCACGATTTCCCTCTACTGCGATTAGTGTTCCAGTCCATTTATTCTCTTCCTCCTCATGTTCATCCTTTCCCACCCACAGCCTCAATTGATAGCTTCTCCTCCGCCTCCACCTGTTCATCCTATGGTTTCATCCAAGACCCCTTTCCCCTACCTTCCTCGAGATTAGGGTTCATGTAGATTGCTTCCTACTTCTCCTCCCGCTACTGATATTACTCCATTCCTATTAGGGTTCCAAAATATATCAATCTCCCTCCTCAACTGGCCTCTACATCCATGCATCTGCCTCCAACACTGCCTCAGGTCTTCCTACACCTCAATTGACCTCCTCCTCCCCAACTCCATCCATCCTTGGCTCCCTCTATCAGTACTACTGACCACTTAAAATATCTCCTTGACCCCTATTGACACCACCCAACTCCTTTCCACCTTCCCTAACCCCCTATCCTTTGTGTCACTCTTTAAGTCGAACCACCGTATCTCTTACTAGATCAAAAGAGGATGACTCCACATCTTTGCGATAGATATGTTCTCATAAATTCATATAAATTTTCAACCTTTTATCCGTTGTGATTTATTTTTAGTCAACTTGATTTACTGATACATTCATATTATACTTATCATATTTATATACTCCAACTACCCCATTCCTAATTCATATTGGACATTTCTTCTAAAATAATATTTCTTATGATTATATTCTCTGATATTGCGGGTCTATTCATTGAAAATATTTTGTTTTATATTTTTTCCATCTATTCTAGGAGATCCAGGATAAAAATAATATTTATCATATGATTAGTATTAATTATTTATTAATGATCAATATAATGATATGTGTTAAATATATATTTTTAAACTTTGTAGTTTATCTTCCTATTATGATCTATGGAAATTTTGAAATCTATGATGCTGGTAATAGATCTAGAGAATTTCCTTACAAGTGTCACAACATCAATTCATAACACAGTCACAGGGGATGCAATAGATGGAATTCAGAAAAGAGATGGTGTTTACAAAATATTGGCTTCATCCCTAAGTGATTTACTCTTCAATCATTTAAATATTTCTTGTATTTTAGTAGGGATATCTTGTGATTAATTATGAAATAAAAAACTATTATGTAATTTCAATTCATGATAATTGACATGATTAATCTATTATGAAGTTGATTTTTTTAATCGAATTTGTAATTGTTTTAATTTTCAACCAAAAATAATTTAATATGAAATTTGATGTTTTATAAAAAACGAATTCCCAATTTATTCATGTGATTGAATGTTTGAATTGATATATCAGTTGTGTTTAATTAATAGGTTTTTGTATTGTTCTTTAAATGTAATGTCCTATAAATCATTTATTTCATTTCTATGTTTCATCATATTTTGTAGTTTATTTTTCCTCTACCTCCACTTTCTCAACTTATTCCAGATCTACCGCTGTAACCTTCACCTCATTTTCCCTCAGATTTCAATCAAATGATAGGATTTCTCAAGCTCATAATTTTAAACTTCACCTCCCATTTTCATTATCTTGGGAATTTTTTTCTAAGTACCTTATCTCATTGCTTCTATAATTTAAGTTTGTTGGGATTTTTTTGATTTTTTTTCTAGGATAATTTCATTATTATATGTGTTGTATATCCTTGATTTAATTTTCAAATTTTTCAGGGAAATTGATTTGATATGATGGTGGTTAAAAAAATATAGAACCCACATTCTGAGTGAAAAGTGATGCATTTTTCATTTTAATCATGGATTTTTCTTTATTTAAAATTAGATACTCATTACCCTTGCTCACATTTCTAGAATATGATGTGGTTTCATGTTTGGTTGTTTAATTTTTTCTCTATAAGGGTAGAATCATTGGTTTAGCTGAATGATATTCATCTTCCAAGATCACTCACATTGTGATATCATTTTATTTATAAGGATAAAATTATTTTTTGTAATTTTTTTATCTATAAAACACATGGTATTTTTATAATTTAATCAATTTAATTTATGATTTCAATTCAAAAATCATTGAAAATAATATTGAAAATTATTTTTTAATGTTCCTTAGAAAAGGGTTGGGTGAAACAAAAATGTGTACGATGTATTTAATTCGAACTTTTTTTATTTTTAAATTTATATTTATATTAATTTTATCCATCGTAATCATTAAAATTTTCAAATTGTTCTGGGACCTTTGTCTCTAATAGAGGCAAAAAAATTATAGAACCCAATTTCTAAGTGACATGGGATGAGTTTTTCATTTTAGGCTTGGCATATAAATATTTTATAGTTAGCTACTCATTCCCCATACTCACATTTTCAATATATGATGTAATTTCATGTTTGGGTTTTTAATGTTTTTAATGTTTTTAATGTAGGAGTGAAATCTCCAATTTAGGTGATGCTACTTAATCTTCTAACATCAATGCAATTGAAAGGGTGAAATTATGATATCATCTTATTTTCTAGATTAAAATTAATAAATCTACTCTTTTCATTAATTAAAGACATGGTATTGTTATCATTTCATTAATTTTATTTATGCTTTCAGGACAATCTTCATTGGAAATATTATTGACACGGTATTGCAATGTTCCGTACAAAAGGGTTAGGTGGGGAGAATTGTATAAAAGGTGTGTAGTTTTACTATATCCTAATTATAAATTAATATTTATTGTAATTTTATCCATCACAATCATTAAAATTTTCAAAAATATCTTAGATTAATTTACTAATTTCTTTTTCCCAAATCCTTTTTAATTTATTTAATTTATGAAATCTATAATTTATAGGTTTAATTATTCAAATTTTTAATTTATATACATTTTTCATTTAGTTACAAATTTTATTATGTAGCTTTCCTATATTTTTTCTTTGTGCCTTTTCATTTTTATATAAATGATTATTTTGTCTCCTATGTCAATTTATTATTTATTTTTTCATTGTACACAATAGTGAATAACCCCATTCTTTCAATAAAATGTGAGTATTCATTGGTTATAAATTCTATATTAACTATAATGATATTCTAGCCAAATATAGTGATATAAATGTATACACATGGATGTATTTTTTCCTCTAGACATTGTGATTTTATCACTTCTTGATACGGATACTCAATTGGAATTTCCTATCTTCATTATTAATTTTATAAAATTAATTGGATTGTTATATGTTGTTAATGTGATGAAATGAAATTCCAATCAAGTTGAATTATCCAAAAGTTATTTTTAGATTCCAAATTTTATACTTTGATCATGATTTATAACTTTTTTATTAGTATTTTTATTCAATTGTGTTATTTAGTATTTTTTTCATGTGAATCAAATGAGTATAAATTATTAAAACTTTCATTTTTTTAATGAAGTCCATTTGATATTCTATTTGAGAAACACGTCAATATGTGCCCAGAAATCTGAAATCTATACCTATTTTCACTGCTACTTCATGTTATGTCACTTTGTTTGATTTTACATTTATTACATTGGGTCCACACAATTATATGCATTGATTTCAAACAATTTAAGTCATTATAGGCAGTCATAGATCATTTTATATCAGGCACTTGAAGAAACTTAAATTTAAAATATTATACTATTTCCATGGAAAAACTATTAAATGATTCTTTCATGTTAGGGGGATTCATCACTATATCTATGTTTATAGATTGACTATCCAGAATATGTATATATTAATATCTATGTACAGATATTGTTGAATGTATTTGTACAAGTATTGAACTGTATTCTATGAATTTTACATAATATCTCTATACATATTAATATAGAAGGGATGCTAGAAATGAAATGCATATACTTGAAGATAATATATGGTTCCAAAATTTCCCAATCTACGTAAGAATTCACTATCACTACAGTAGTAGTGTAGATGGACATCTGTTATAAAAGCATCATTGTAGTTAGGGGTCTCCATTTATTTTATAGAGTTATCTTTCAGGAGGTTGATTCATTATAGGTGTACTAGATACTAAAATATTAAGAATATCTCTAGATGGATAATGTTTTACACCAATCCCACCACCATATATAGGTGGTCTATTCTAGACTCATGGTTCCATATTCTTGGACCATATGATGATGCATACAATGGAGGGACATGATCAGGTACTACTTGAGATAGCTTCAGGAATGATATGTGTATTCTTTATATTATCACATATACATTTAAATATATTTTGGAGCCATGATTTTCTTATTATACAATTAAATTGGGACTTAGAAGTACAAGTATATCTCATAGCTTGTATCCATCTACTAGTGAATCATATTAGGGTTGATCATCTTCTAACCTAAATTCTATTGCAGTGTGATTTTACTATATGTAAATAGATGTTCTATATGTGCTCACCAGCAATAATGTGTTCCAGCCTCTTTCCATGTAGGGATTTATAAATTCAGAAGTTGATTGAAGTTGAAACTGCTATTGTAGTTAGAGCCACCACCATTCTGTACACATTTGATTCATGTATAGTTATAATTATCTAAATAAAATTTTCCATCACATTGCATAAAATCTGATATAAATCTATTGGTAATTGGTGAATTTTCTCATTAGATTCCTCCTCACCCCATCTTTAACATAGTTCTATAGATACCCAATATGGGGTAGATGCTATGACAGCTATAGTGAAGATCCAAAGATCATTAAAAAGATGACTGAGATTATAATAGGTTTACATGGAGACATTCCATCCAATTAACGAAAAAAACATCCCTTATTTGGCTAGACTACATACACTTTACAAGATACATTGTTAAACAGGTTGTAAAACTTTTTAAAAAAAATTGGTTTGTTTGTTTTAAAAATTACTATATAAATCCTTAAATAATCATCATTTACATATGTACTAAAATAATTAGTATCTTTTTTACCACTTTATTGTGTAATATTGGAAAATATATCTTGAGAATTTAGTTGTTCATGTTGACCCACTGATACACACTTTAGAGGGAGGTTTAATGGAAATCATTAAAGGGGTATTCATAAAAAATAAGAATTAATAATGTTGTAGAAGTGCAGTCTACTGAAAGGTATACAGATTAGTTCTTTATTTAATATACATCATGGTTTTGTGTTTCATGCATGGTGTTCATAGGATTTTGGGATTATAATGTTTTCCTCTAATATAAATGAGTGTATTTTGATCATTTCAACACCCTTAGTGGTATCATACCTATGTCTTGTGCTTGGTTCACAAGATCATGTTCTAAAATGAAGAAATTGCATGAATCATTCACGATGTAGAAAACAAATGACCAAGTTTTATAAGAGATATAGTGCATATTGGTAAATATAACTATAAGATGAAATAGTTGGTATTATGACATTGTGATTGTTGTTTATTTATTATTAAATGGTCTAACCACATAACACAAATAAGATTAACTTATTGTTAAAGTCACACAAGTCATGTGAACAGAAGATAATTATACATAGTTACTTATCATAAGCTGACATATGTCTCTTACCTTACCTTTTTAACACTTTATTACAATATCCTATTCCAAAAATTTATGTTTTAAATATATTCAATATAATAAATATTCATTTAGGTTTTCTAACCTACTTACAAGGTGACATTGTGGGACAACACTCGATTATGGAGAAATACAACGTCATGGAAGACCGAAGAAAGGGTATATTTTGAAGTAGTGGTCTTTTTATATTGTTTTATTTAATAGTCTCAATTACATGTATTAAATATGACATGTGATTCATTTTTTTGACTTCATATACTCTCATTGAGTAGTGGATGATGTATTTAATTTGAGAAGTGAATAGTTTTTTACACCTTTAGAACATGTATTTAATTTGAGCAGTGAATCATGTTTTTTATTGATAAGTGGGTAAATTTTTAGAGTATTACATTATATAACTGTGAGAATGCATCGGAGAGTACTAGTTATTCGTAAATTAATATCATAAATATAACATTATCTTTATAAATTTAAAATTTTTATTAGACAGAAAATATTTTAACATTTTTTATAAATTATTAGCGTTTATTAAACAAAGAGAGTGAGATTCTGTTTTTAAGCAATAATTAAATCATACTTATGTAATTGTCTATGAAAAATAGAGTAAAGTTTCTATATTATTATAATTAATGTGTTATGGAATAAATAAACTAATTCAATAGTAAAAAGTAATGTGTTAGGTTGATTTTAATAGGCAACATGATATTTTTCACCTTATTTATATGTTTAAGCATTACTGAGTTGAAATATATTATTTTGGTTATAATTAATAATGAAAAAAATAAAAGGGACCTATTTTCCAAATCATAATCTTATTGTAACAAATATTTATTCCATTTGAAAAGATTTCATTTCTATATTTCTATGATATAAATTTTAATGTAAATTTATAAACTGTAGTAAAAATAGTTTTTTCATAAATGTGTTTTTAAGTAAAACAAGAACTAATAAAAAATGTTATCCTTGTGAAAAAAATATAATTTTTTAATTTTTTATTGAAAAAATAGTTATATTTTTTCATTGAGATAAAATCCAAGGAATAATATGAATTTTAATGAAACTAAATGAGTGTTTTTTCAAAAATAGAACTTTTTAATTTTCAAGGGAAAGTTATTAAATATAGAAAATCCAAATATTTAACAAAATTATAATTTTTATATTATTAATTAATAATTTTTTAAATTTTTTTAAAAACCTATTTCTATAATTAAAATAAAATTATAATATTATTGATGAAAAATAATAAATAAAATAATTTTTTTCTGAAAATGTATTCATAAAACATAAAATTATACTACTAAACATGACTACTTATTTAATATGGATTTACCAATAGACTCTAATTATAAAAAAATTATACCTATTCTACTAATAATATTTTTATTAAAATTAATTCTTAAAAACATAATCGAGAGGTTATAAAACTCAAATTAAATTAATAATATATCATGGTTGGTTAGAGCTTAATGATGAATGCAGATCACACTCAGGAAGAATAACATCTTTTTAAAATATTTGGGTGACACTTTTTCTATCCTATGTGAAATTAATAAATAAAATGTTCATATGTGTGGACTACCGACACCCCAAAGTGATGTGTTTCATTTTTCATTACCACCAAACATGGGTGGTTATAATAATAGATTTAATGATTATATATGATATTAATGAAGAAATAATGATTCTAAAAAGTTTATTTATATTTAACCTTCTTACCCATCCAACCATTAAAAAATGATAGTGGATATCATGCATATGTGTGGAAAACCACATATAATGACCTGAACACTCATGGATATGGTTACATTTATTTTTTTTAATTAAATTTATTATAGATATAGAAAATACATGCACTTTTTTATTGGGTTTAAATAACCATTAAATATAATTACCATTGAAAATATAACCATCGAATAGTGATCAAATGATTAGTACAAATATAAAGTTTTAACGAATCCTTTCGATATAGAAAAAGGAGGTGATGGCCTCATCTAGTATACTCGGGTTGTATGAAGCTCATTTTTTAGAGCTCGGGAAGGAGTTTGCACTACTAGGATTTTCCCTTTAACATTCCCATGCTGAGATTCAACATGTTAAGCTTGAACGGAATTGACTATGGGAGAAGTACATGTTAATAGACATTATCACCCAAGCGATAATATATGAACCGCCCCAAGAGTTTGTCACCATTGCACACCTTACCCTTAGGTATTATACTGGTGTTATAAGGGGTTATGTATCATGGTATTAGTTATTTATTTTTTAATCCCTTTTATGAATAAAATTCTTATTCTATCAATTCCTTTATGATAATTGTTTTTCTTAAAAATATAATGAATTTGATAAAAAAAATCGGGTAAAATGATACTTTTTATAAGGATATAAATTATTATATTAAAATAAGTTTTTATTAATAATTTTATTATAATAGTTTTATAAGAACAATCGTTTTAATTATAAATGATGGATATATTTATTGTTTTTACTCTATAAAAGATTAATTATTCAATTTGATTTGAATTATATTTTTATATGATAAACAGAAATTGTATTTTTTTTAGTTAAAGAATTAATTTAGATGAATTAATGAATATATGAAATAATTATTTTTTTTTTAAAATATAATTATCAAATTACTTCTATGAATAATAAATGAGTATATAATATTTATGAAGTCAAATGTAATTTTTATCAAGGATAAAAGTTATTGTTTTCAAAACCCATCAACTTTCTGTAAATGTCAGTTTTTATTTTTAAAAGTGAAAATAAACATATTTATAGAATTATCAAGATAAAATAAATTTTATTTTTGGAATCAGTATGTCGAAATTATCCAATAGTTATTTTTTTTATTTTTTTAAGACAGTCGATTTTTTGGGTAAAAATTAAATACCCTATAAATATATATTGTTTTTTATGACATCATAATGACCCAATAGTGATGTAATAAAATTCTATAAAAAAATTATTCTAACAATATATGTTTTTCCATTAAAATAATTCGATTTTAGTTTTTTTTTTTGTTAATTTTACAATGCTATAGTGGACCCTCGAATAATTATAAAATATTTTATATTTTTAAAATGATTTCCTTGAGAGTGTGACTCACCTCCACATAAGAAATCCAAATATTTAAATATGAATGTACATTGTCCTTATAAAATAAGTATTCCTACTTCACTTTGGAAAAAAACATTGGGTAAAAACCATGATAAGGTTTCTGGTTTTGAATATAAAATTATATAAATTAAAAAAACCTAAATTTGTGAAATATGAAAGAATTCCCCTCAAATTTTCTATATAAAATCGACCAAGATACCACTTCCCATCACTCAAAATACTTGGATAAATTCCCTAATATTTCCTAATATTTCTTTATACCTTTGAAGGCTCACCATTCTCTCATGAAGTCTCTCCTTAAGTGCTTTAAATCACACATTCTAGTAAGGGATCCTCACTTTCCTCTCCTCCTTTCAAATTCAAGCATCTTATTTGAAAGTTGTTCATATAATTTAGAATTTTTAGAATTTTATTATTTTATAATCATTATATAACTATCAATTTGATGATATTTTAATGATTTATTATTTATCCTCCCTCATTTTTACCCTTATTTAAGTCGTTACTATGCCTAAATTTCGTAAGGATTTTCACTCTTCTAATTGACATTCAAGCTACTCTTTTACATTATTTACCTTATGTTCCATATTTATATGTTGGGTTATGATTTTCCATGACCCACACACATTCCATTTGATTTATATATATTGATATCTTTCTTTCACCCTCATCAATCCCCCTATAATCTTCTAATAACACTCGTTACTTTACCAAAATTCCATAAGGGATCTTCCACCCCCCCCCCTCTTTTATCATGCATTCCTTTCATGTTATGGCTTTGAATTTATTTTATTTCTTTGTTTGGATATGTTATCATATATCATAATTACTTCCCATTTAATTTTTAACTGATAATATCCCATTCTACTCTAATTTATCCCTCTTAAAAACCCTTATTTATACTTGTTACCATGCTGAATTTTCATATGGGAGTCCTTCCTTTTTCATTTTTGTCCATGTTTCTTTATGTTGTGATACACTTTTATTTTAAATTAAAAATTTTGGGGTATGAATTATAACTTACCCCATAATTTCACTTATGTTTTAATTATTATATACCTCTTCCTATCTCATTAATTCCTCTCATGTACACCTGTTACAATGGAAAAAGTTCATAAGAGTTATTCCATTTCACCTATTTCTTCAAGTTTCATTATTATGTTACGCCTTCTATTTTGAAATTAAATTTTTTGGAGATTTATCTATATGAAACTATTACATTAAATTTATTTAAATATGATAATATAACCTTTCCTTTCTCATCACCTTTTTTATGAATTATTATGTCACACTGTTATGCAGCCGAAATTGTACCACAATTTTCCAGGCTAAAATCATCGTGTAGTGAATACAATGCTCATTTCTATGAAAAGGGTATTAACATTTACAAACATATAATTATTGATTATATAGTTTCATTTATGTATTATAAATTCCTTTATCATTAAATAAATGAATATTTTGAATGATTCCAAGTTATATGATCCATGTGGCACACTTATGCATGAAATGAATTCCTTATGAAGGGTGTTCCCTAATAGCGCTCAAATGCATTGGGTAATGTTTAGTATCATGATACACAAAGTGAAATAATTTTTTTCTCATGATAATCCATGTGAAATGAGGTTTTACTCTTGAAAATCCATGTGCAATGAGGGTTTACTCATCCTAATCCATGTACAATGAGCCTTGTATCTTACTAATATCATTTTGTATGTCCTTTACACATTTCCATGTTACAATAATCATTATATATCATGCCTTTATGTTAATTTTAATCTTTTTCTACATTAATATGCATATTTCCTAACACGTACTTTATTCTTCATGTTATTCCTTGTTTACTTCCATACTGGGCTTTATAGCTCTCCCTTTTCTTATGTATTTTCTCAGGTTATCCCATGCAATGATAAGTATGAAGGAATGTTATGGTCATGTAAAAAAAATTCAATAATGATGTTGTATTTTATTTCTTATTTTTTCATTTAATGTTCCTAATTACCCATGAAACAATGCCTCTCGATCCTCAGAGTTTTCTTAAGTGCATGTTTATGTAACAAATCATGATTAAATATGTAATAAAGAAAAATGTTGTTATACCTCCTCCAAGAAGTTATGTGATTATCTTTTTCAATCCCCATTTAAAGGATGAATATTAAATTTTATTTAATATATAAACTTGATAATTATTTCATGATTAATATTATCAATATAATGGAACCATAACCTCTTTGACCATGGTCCACCTACCAAATTTTTTTGGGATTATAAACCCTTAATATTTCTAACATAAACATAATTGATTTTGTAATTAAATAATTCATGGTTATAAATTGAATAGATGTCAAAAAAATAATGGATAAAAAATAAAAATTCTTTTAGTCAAGTAAAAAACATAACATAATTTTACTATTTTTTTGTTTAATAATTTAAAAAATGATTTCAGACATATGGTAAGTTATGTCCAAATGAAACCATTTATTGATGTATTATATTAAAAATATTTATCCCCAATTCATTTTTATAGTTTTGTTCAATAATTTTCTTATTAATTATTAAAAGATAATTAAAGGGCCATTTACATTCATTTTTATAATCATTACTAATGAATAAATGGATTATTTTAAAAAAATCCATTCAAATTAGTTTTTAGTTTTTACAAATTTGTTAAAATAATTTTCCCCTTTAACACATATGTCATGAATTCAATTTACTGACATATTTAATCCTCTAATAATTAAATATTAATTTATATGTCTCCATGGTTATTTTCTAAGAATTTAATTTGGTCAATACTGTGGAGACATATATTTAAAATGTTATCAAATGAGTTTGATATTTTTATAATGTTTCTATTTAAATAATTTAATGTTATTTTAATTATATTTTCATTTATGTCAACATAATTTAATTATTCATCTTCTTTACACAGGATATACTCTAAAAATACTTATACTTATTCGGTGATGGTATTGGCACGTTATTTCAACTTTATTCATTAGTAAGAATCATGATACAATCTATCATGGTTATTTTTAGTATACCTAACCAATAATTTATGATTTATGTGAATCAGGAATTGACCTTATAGTAATGATGTTTTAGAAAAATTATTTCTTTGTGAAATATAATATTTATGGAATTTTAAATTCAATATTTATTCATTGTTATAAAGATTTTTTTAATACTATTATACTTGAAAATAGTTCTTGTTCCTGTTGTTGATAGTTTTTATTTAATATTTTAATATTATAAGATAAGAAACTAATCATTTTTTTTTGAATGAGTTATTATGATATCATATTCCTAAAAGGATTGTTTTTGTGGACAAGAATATATTTTATTTTTGAAATCATAATGAATTTTATTTTTCCTTTATACATTCTATTGGAAGGTACTTTAAAAACATATGGAAAAAAGATGATTTCAAGAATATTTAATTAATTAATATTAAATCTATGTTTATTATAGAAATGGAAAATATCAATATGGGTTTTCACCAATTTCAAATATATTTATTGGTTCCCTTTTTTGTATCTAGTAATTATATTTTTTTTATCAACCCTTTTTTCAAATATTTCACACAAATCAATAGTATGTGTTAGATATTTAGAAAGCAATGTCATTTAGTGATAGGATTTTTGTTTGAATAAAGTGAATTTATTTTGAATATAAAATGATTTTAAAGTTATGAATCATAATTTTTTTGAAAAAAATGGACTTTGAATAGACGTGACCACCTAATAATGTCATCGTTTTATATATAAGAGTTTTTATATACAAATATCTAAAACTATAAACCACAAAGATCAATATAGTGTATGATAGTAAAACCCTTGTTATGAATCAAAAAATTATGTATTTTTACATTAAAAGGCACTATAGGACCAATAGTTTTTCAATAAATATTGTAAAAAATGCTCTTTATGGATAGTAGTACATCAAGACATTACCTTTATATACTCTTTGTATTTTCCCAATTTCAATGAACTAACTGAATTTTTTATGTCTTTTTAATTCCCATATATTGTATTATATATTGGTTTGGGAGGAAGATAAAATAATGTTTAATTTAATGTATTTATAGACATGGTGGAATGATTTAAAAACAATTATACCCTAATTAACCATAAAGGATATATAACCTAGATTTTGAAAGAAACAACAAGTAAAAATGATTCCCACCTCAAAACCCCCAAATTCAAAATCATTTCCTTATATAAGATCTATGCCTACACAGTGTGTTCGCAAACCTCTTATTTTTCTACTATATATGGTTTTTCATCTCTTATACGTGAATTGGATCGATAAAATATGACTCTTGGGACTCTAACAAGAAACAAACTAAATAAAATGGTTTAATATAAAAGATATAAAATGGTTAAATATAAATCTATATTTTATAGTTTTTTGTTTTTGGTACAATCTGTATGGGAAAGAATGATTTCCCCTAAAGATCACAAATCAATTACCTATGCCCATAACATATCACTAATAACTAATATAGTTTACTAAGACTACCTATTAATCAAGGGATGATATTTAGTCCCCAAATTCACATATTTATCATGAATTGTATATAGATGTCCCCTTGATAATTGCATAAAAATATATTCTTGACAAAAAATCTTGCATCATGGAACCCCTTAAAGATTCTTTATCTCAAGTACATAAAACTAGACCATCTCGTTCATTGATTATTCTCTCCAGATCGGTTGGGAATTTAAAAAAATCATCAATAATTCCAAGATATCCCATTATATATAACATCCATGAGATGGATTGAAATAACTAATCACGAATTCTATTTTTAAATGAAATCAATTTCACTCTATAAATTGTAATGACTAAAAAAACATATCATTCTCTAATGCTTAACCTTCACAAATTGATCAGATGCACTACATGAAGAGGACCACATTATGTACTTATACATCAAAAGCGATAAATACATCCAATGTATTTCATGATGAATATTTTTAATCCCCATGTTAATTTACCTTTTCTAGGTGTCTAAATGCAACATGAACTCTTCATGATTGCTCATAGGCATTACAAAATGACCGTATACATAAATAATTGCATATGTATTTAGGGACCAATAAGGTGGTGGATCCCCACAATATATATTTTACCTAATAAAATTTTAATATGATTTAGATAATTGAATCTCCTTTAACCAAATAATAATTGAGGAATAGATACAATAGGATTTATGGGTCTCTCTTACAAGGTACTTCTCAACAAAAAAAGTTGTATCAGAAATAAGGGTCACATAATCCACCCCTCACTAAAATCCACTATCACAACCTATACATGTGTATCATTACATAACATGGGAATATAAATTTTACATTTAAAACTGATATAATCTATCATAAAAATGAACTATTTTATGCACTGCATCCACCACTGTTACCGAATGATGAAGTCCCTCAAAGAGAATAAATAATTCATAATCAGGTGGTTTGTATAAGTATTAAATCTCTTTTCTATTGGGGTAAGAAACTAAAATGTTGTCTTATGTTCCTATAACTTTATACCTAAGTCACTAATAGAGTAGTAATAATAATATATCCTCAGCTGCAAGGACCCTTAAGAAACCACTCTCTTACCCGGCATCCAAACAACCCAAAGCACTACTCCCAATGAGTAACAATACAATGTAAATTCATTACATTGATCACGTAAGATCAATATTTGTATAAATTACATCCCAAAAATTAAACACTTGAAATTTTCTCCCATTCTAATTAGAATAGAAAATTTTAAATACCTTATTTTTTAGTACTATCATAAATACATCCAAATTGTATAAGTCTTGGATAAATATTTTAAGAAAACATTTAATATTATGAATCAATGAATATAATAACTGGTAATTGGTTACTAAGAAGAATAAAAATCCCAATACATGTTTTTTTAATGGTATACTTTCAAAAAATATCACATTACCTTTCATGTGACCTCCACTAATCAAAAATAATAACTACAAGATAATGGTTTAGAACAGGTTCTACCTTAGTATAATCAAGATGATATCTTGATAGATAGAATTATCTTCCTATAATTGATAGTATAATTAAATATCCTGAACTAAGACAACCATTATCCAATATAAATATAGATATTAAACCCTATAAATAAATGAAAATAATATTTATGACTTTTCTTGTAACATGAATGTCACTAGAGAAGTTTTATATAGGTTGTTAATAAACCTGAAATACATATGGGATAAATTAGATGGTGTTACTCACAATAGGGTATAGCTCGACACCAAGTCAATATTCTAGAACAAATTTTCAATATTATCAAATAAATAAAGTCATAAATATGTGAACTAGGATTCCTATTGTTAACCACCACCCATTTAATATTTTAAAATATATTCATAAATAAAAAATTATATCTTCCTTTATTTAAAATAATTGATGATTACTGAAAGGGTACAAACATGCTAGAATTATCTAATTCTCTGTAAAAGCCTTAATTAGATTATTCATCTCTCAATTCTCTATGGGGATAGTTCTATATTCTATTATTGAAATTTTATTCATCATATTAATATTGTAAATAATAAACTTGTCCACTATCTTAGATGGAAACATTGATAAATCCTCTGGATAGACATCATTTCACAGGTAAATGAAAAGATAAATGATTATTCCATGTGACAGTTTATATCCCAGGATAATTCATGGAAAAGAAAGCATGATCATATAACATTATTGATGGATTGGTCTTGAACAAGATCAATGTAAATCTAACTATTTAACATAGGAATGAAAATAAAAAAATAGGGTTGTGAAATAAAATTTTTGATGAAAAAGTTGTATTTGTTCTTAATAAAGTTTCATTTAATCCAACCTAAGGATAAAATAAAATATTTTCATCTCTAGAAGAACAGAATAACAATTGTTCATAAATAAAGTGATAAATACAGTATAATATATACAATATTGATTTCACTCAAATTACAACACTGAGGGTGTATCACTATACATCACCATATATAGATATTATACATAAATCTATATATCAATTTATAGAATATTATATATGAATGATCATGATACACTTGTATTAAATAAAAATGATTCTATTGTTAAATCCATATTAATCATAACTCAAATAAAATATGGCTCACTACCCTATGTGGAGGGAGCCTAACCTATGGAATAAGGTTTACCGTAATCTGAAAAACATGTTTCGATCATATGAATCCCCTAAGGGGTATCATAAAACTATAACATCCACCATACCCTTGGACTCTATGACCATGAGAAAAACATGATGTTATTATGATCCTTAACTACTAAGCTAAATTTACACACGTATATATTTTCCATGACCTCTGGTATGACCAGGGTTATTCCCACAATACCATCATGTTATATGAAAAAACATCTATAGATTACACCTCTCCATATTGGAATTTATCTAAATTATTTTTTCATCAAAATTGTGTTGAATATCATCCCACCATCAATATTGTCAGCACATAACCAAAGCAATAAATCTTATACAAAGTGATGAAATTCTTCCATGGATACACAATGTTTCCCCACCCCTGACAGACACCACATACATCCACATTCTAATTCTGTACAACCCACTTTGGGCCTAATAATAAGAAACAATACCCCTAAATAGTCTACCCCTTTTAGATTCACACTTTTAGTGTCAACACCATTTAGAATTTGTAAAGGCAATAGAAAATTAGTAATATTTTTTGTATAAGCCACCATAGATATTACCATTTAGATATTATATATAACATCTCTATCATGATCACCCTAGAGTCTCTAGTATGATATTCTAAAACAATCTTCTCTATAAAACCATCTAGGAAACATGTATATGATTGAAATATAGCACTAGAACATCATTCCAGTGATTTAATGGTATGTTAATATTAGATGAAGAGTGATTCCCACATATATGTGGTCAAATATCCATGTATGTACTTTTTTTTTGGAAATTCATATTAACCTCATTCTTTTTTATCATATTTCAGTGAACACTCACTATGATGCAGGGAATAAATAGACAAATCTCATTTTTAATGAATTTATCCTCATGGTAAGAAGGCTATATCATTTGGTTAGTGTTGATATTATCCCATAGACCCAACCCACCATATATTAAAAAGAAGAGATAATGAAGTTCTATATTGATATATATATTATAATTGTTGTACAAAAAATTATAAACTAAGAATCATAAAAATAATTTCCTTATGATAAATGATTACTGATATATAAAAAGTAATTTACATGGTTCAATCTTAGATTGAAATTCCTATTTCATAAAATTTGTCTCTTTGTTTCATTCTCCACAAAATAATTCTTCCACAGTACATCATATCACGATATCTTCCCTTCCAACAAAATTCATAGAATCATCTCACTCACATTGAGCACTAAGGAGATCATTACATATAATATATATCTTATCATTTGGTTTTATATAAAACATTCATGATTCTTGTTATCATGAATTTTTCAAATAAAAAATGAATTAATTTATTTTTTGGAATATATTTACCAACAAGAATTCAAGATAATCCTTATAATACTTTCGTTCTCTATTATCCTTGGGTTCTTTCACTTAAAAAATCACTTGTTTTTATTCCCATGAACTTGGAATATCCCTTTTTCTGATGAAATGATGTCTCAAATAATATTTCCAAAGAACCCTTTATATTTAGAAACATATTTAATCTCAAATGAATAAGATTCAATGCCACTATGATATAGTTTCTTGTGTCTTCCTCTAAATACAATTTCATAGTATCGACAAGTTCATCTCCCCACAGCCTGATCATTATCATTATGGAATATTAAATATCCCATCATGATCATAAAAACCATCATTGAATCATTATAGTTAAATAAAAAATATTATCTTGGATAATTATAATCATATTATAATTGGGATTTTTAAATAAAGAATACTTGGAAAAAAATGTATTCTAATAAAATTATTGAATCTTAAAAATAATTGAGTTTAGGGTCCCTTGGTGTTTCCAAAAAATAATATATCTGTTGATGTGGGCTATTTAATAACTTTTATATTATATTATAAACTCATACTACATATGAGATAATTATTTTACATAGTTTTTTTCTTACAATGAAACATTTCTTACACATTTCTCATCTTATATGAGCCAAATATATTCTAAAATCATCAAATATTTTGAAAAACCATATCTTATAATGACTATATATCATAGATAGTTCTAGAATCATTCTAGAATTTATTATTCATATATGGATGACAGTTCTTATGTTTCCTATTCATACATATGTATTATACTAATTCCCCACTCCACACATACAAAAAGTCATATAGTGGGAATAATTAATTCATACTAATTCATTGAATCAGTTATACCCATATAAAATATTTTAATAAATAATTGCATTATTATGTGAAAATCACACACATATATATCCATAACACATATTAGACTACTAAAAACTCTATATGGATTATATTATTCTTAAATAAAAATCTTAAAGTTCTTCAAATGACCCATACACATGTTCAGAAAGACCCATATATACTTATGTCATTTCATATGATTGACTAATATTAAGACATAAAATGAAACATATGTAGATATTATTTTTCCATAAAATAAATCACATTAACTTTTTGTTTCTATTGGATATTCAAACACGTAATTATAGACTTTAATAATTCAAACTGGTGATCCTTCAAACCACTTTGTAGACATCTCAGTAAAAAAACAGATTCAAAAAATCTTCTAATAGAGCATTCATTATTGGAAGAAACATACTTTCATCATATATCATCATTATTATGAATAATAAATATTTAATTAATCATTAAAATCATCAATGAGATGAAGACCTTCCAATTTTTCAAAATGGTATAGAAAATACATCAACATAATTATCTCATGTCATTAACATGAATATCATGTTAGAAACAATTGTCACGTGATAAAAAGTATTGATAATAATTAAAACATTATTCTCATGTGGATTCAACATGGACATCAAACCATGTATCTAGAAAGATGAACCATCCAATAAGGATGTGTCATAAAATTAATAATGATGGCATTGATCTAATCAATCCAAAAATCAATAGCATGGGGAGTAAAATCACCCACATTTTCTGATGGATGTTGTAGACATAAATTAGAATAAAATTATAACATTTTTTCACAAAAACTCCATGCTTTAAAAACCATAAACTCTATCAAATAAAGAGAACTCTCTTGGTTGTACTTGTCAATAAGAAGAATAAGCACAATATATGGCTCCAGATCTACTTATGGTGGGGAATTCATGTCTCTAACCTATTAAAGATAAATAATAGGTTATCATAATAGAATATCTATATAATTAAAATCCCATGTATCATATTAATGTTATCCCAGAGGTCCGGTTTTCATGCGTTATGGTGAGAATGAACAATAACATACTACACTGCCATAAATGGAAACTCATTAATTAAAGGGTACCATGATTATATTCTCTTGAATATTTGAATGTACTATCTCTCGGCTATGGGGTAATCTATCATAGGATCCGAAAAAATTCATAGTGTACCATAGTATTAGTTAATAATCCTGGGACATCGAAATAGAGTGAAACCATGAAATTATATATTATAATATTATATATTTCATTATTGTAAAGTTAAATTAGATAACCCTTCATCCCAACTGAAAAATCAATCACATTCTAGAACATGAATTTCATGTTTGAATCATGTGAAAAAATGATTCATAACTGAATACATCATGACACCCTGGTCCAAAACTAAGGCCCAACAAAGTACATATCATAATTAATTTATGATGACTCTAAGAAAATACTATTTAATAACTATGAATAACAAATCTATACTCGATAACCAAGAAATAATTTATATAAGTGATAATAAATCCCAATTACATGATCCATCCCAATATCTAATAACATACAATATAATTTCTTTTGTATGTTGAATAGTAATACAAGAATAAATAAAGTTATGATCCCTCTTTCTAGCACCCCAGACCCAATTTAACTCCACTATGACCTACCTGTTCATCATATATCATATATGGGTAACTTATATGATAGGGGATATAAAATATAATTAGGATTTGATGCAAATAATGGTAGTTTTATATTAAAAAATTAATAAAAATAATAAAAAATAACTAATGAAATATCAAAGAAATAAAAATAATTATATAACATACATGCAAAAATAGATATCACTGTAATGTGTCAATTATAAAAAAATATAATACACTATAATATATAAAAATGTTCTTCTACAAATTTCCTATGCGTTATAGAATATAAATATGATCCCCTATAGGAAGATGTTATAATACTCAGTCATAATTAAATTAATGAAATAGTGAAACAAACACAACTTTCACTAAGTCCAATCCCATTAACAAATCCCAAAAATGAGTTTACATCCCAACTCAACCATCTACTATACAAGGGATTGTTTCCTTACATAGGATATTAAATAAAAATTCCTCTTAGGTATTGTGGTTCATTAGCTGGATTTGAGTATATCTCAGTAAGACACCACTAATGTTATTCCAAATGGTTCTAGTGATACATATACAAGCTCGATTTAGAATTCTAATAATAGAAATGAATACTTTACCTATCTACATATGGATTGATAATTAGAAATAAAATAAATTAATATAAATATTTTGTCTAGTACCAAAATGGTGTGATATACTGAATTTATAAACAAACATTGATGATAAATGATATATCTCTTATTAATTTCAAACAAGGTGAATGAGCTATCACCGTTAATTATTTCTTGTGAATGATTCATAACTATCACTTCCAAATCCATTGAATGATATGTCACAAACCAAATATTGATAGTGAATTAAAAATCTCAGGGTGAAATAGTTATCACGGACTCTATGTTATCAAGGCTCACAGATTATTTATGTGGACAGTATACCAATGGTACCCATCATAAGATAATGGTGTACCAATAATTCAACACAAAAAATATTTATTCTTCATAATAATAATTAAATATTCATGTGGATGATATTACACTATTATTCAAATCTAGGACGAAAGTACATCATACACATGTAGTTATATGATGATGATAAACTAAAAACATTAATTCATATATGTATAATTCAACACTGATTCAAATTCATAGGTGGAGTATTCTTCCTTGATCACGTTTACTGAATGAATGTTACACCACCATCATTATTTCTAAAAGTGGAAGATGCAACATCCAGAAAAATTTAATAAGTTGATAATACAAAAAAAGGACATATCCTCAGTGTGATGTTGTACCACACGAACAAAAATAGACATAGAAGAGTCCCAATCATTACTTTTTCCTCACTATGAATGATGGATGAGCAATTAAATTCTAAGGGTTGAGTTAGAAAAATCCAACTCACAGGTGAAAATGAAAAAAAAAATTTACATACATATTCATTTATGTAAAAATTTTATCATTTATATGAAATGAATAAAATTAATAATATATTTTACAAATGAGTGGTTTATCTATTTATCCAGTAAACCTATAAATGTATCAATCCCATGATATACATCCTAGGCCTAATACAATCTCATGTCATTACTTGAGGTGGAAATTTCTAGAAAACTATAAAAGGAATATATGTTCATATGTCAAGAATTATACTACACTATACAATCCAAATTTATCATTATATAACATTACATACATCAAAATTAATCATCTTTGTAAATGGAATTGATTGGAACCACTCAAGGAACCTCTGATGAGTTTAGTAGGCACACTACATATCATAGGAACTGAATAATTAGATTTAAATATTTTTGTAGGGATATAAGAAATGGGTACCTTCTAGTATTCCATAAAATGTATTCCATGATTGTAAATACCCATGAATATAAAATGGTCCACCTACAAAGAATTAGGAGGGTCCAATCAAGAAAACCACCAGTTGATTTAAACTTAATTGATTGGAATTAGAAAACCTGAAAAACTACTACAATAGGATCTAATCAATGACACACAATAAAATAGAGAATTAAAGAGAGAATAAAAGGATATTGTGGTATAACCATCTAATTGGTGATGTTATATTATGGATAATAATCAAATTCAATAAAAAATAGAGGAAATTTGGACTTTGGAATATAGAGAAAATGAATAAGAGTGTAGATATACATTTACTTCTATAGAATAACAAGGAAACGTTACATTTATTGTAAAAACTCGAACCCATGTTACCAAGTTCAAGACATGAAAATGAATTTTATTTTTTAAAAAAGACAAGATAATTTTTCATACTAGGACGTTTTTTGGTTATATGTTTTGGAAAATATAAAATAATAATAAATATTATCAAATGCATACAAATAATTGAATAAATTACTTCTTGTGGGCTAACTGTTGAAATAGTGGGTGTCCTAGACCCAACTATTCAGTGCTTTTGATTACCATATCATGTATATAGTAAGATATGCATGATGTCATCTTAACATTATAGTTTATAGTTTTCTGCATCCCCTATTGAAATGGTAATGTCCAAATATTATATGTTATATCAAAAGGTTATAGCAGTTCCTAGGCTATCATGATAACCCTTGGATATTATGACATTAATCTTAAATATAAGTTCTATGGTCTAGATAAATCTTACTGATTGGACACAATATATGTCTAACCATTAGGTGATGGGGGCTCATAAACATTGAGACTTATTCTCATGAATTTCGCACTTGGAGATCTCTTGTAGTGAGATCATGAGGAATTACCTGCCAATAGGAACACCACATGTTTCGGGTGTCATTGGATGTTCCTATCTATGATAATGTGTAATGGTATCCTAACTTGAGATCACTTCCAAAGTATTTCATTTGATTGTGTACTTTGATGCAAGACAAAAACCATGGCAATGAAGTTGTGGCGATGTAGTTTGTGTTAGGTGTGTAATTGGTGGCATGGCATTTGATGAATGGTCAAGAAAGGATTTTTCGCTTCTGGGTTATGGAAGTAATATATCTCAGGAAATGTTGATATGGGTGGCAGTACCATTATAAGACCATGGTCATGGAAGTCAAGGGTAAATCTGCCGAGTTAAATCAACAAACAAGAAAGAAAGATAAGGGCGATGACACGTGAGTGCATCCTACTTTATGAGATATTAAAGACAATGAGATTATATTACATGGTGCATGTTCGTAGGTTAGTCGTCACTGTTGTGACAGTCCTTATCTCTTCATGAGCCATGATGGGTTGCTAGATCCTACTATTGGTCTATGAATATTATTCACTACTGTTGAGATAAGGTCCTAGAGTGTCACACACAATATCATATTCACGAATCTTCCATATTCAGTTGAATATGAATTTTTGACATGGTGGGCCCCACCACAGGGGTTCGGGATTTTTTTCAAATAAAAACGATCACCAATGTAACAAATAAATTCATATTTTTTGAGTTTAGAATAATGAGTGTTGAATTTATTTATTAAATGTATTTACGAGTTTCAAGTAAATACATGAAAAATATTAATTGATAAATATTAAATTATTTAAGGTTCAATTAATATTTATGGGAGTGACAAGTCAAGTTAATGAATTAATTATTATCATGTAATATATTTTTATATATTACAAGTAAGTGATAATAATATTTATGGCTCATAAAAGAAGTCAAAAAATGTCGATGATAGTGCATTAAGTATTAGGGGGTTGGGTTTGCATTTCCGAGTAATTAATTAACCACTATAAATATTAGAGGAGAGGATATTTCTATTGAATATTCATGTAACTTCTCTATCTTCTCCTCTCTCCCATAATCTAGATAGAGAGGCTCTAGATCCATAGAGCTCGGATCGAGCTGTCTCTCAGGAATCACTTGCGAAGCAATGCAGTGGTCATTAGAGTATCGAAGGCATCATCACAATTCCGCGCTAGCACCCAGATTACAACGAACGGCACTCCCGCAGATTCCCTGAAGCATGAGGGAATGATCTAGAGGAATTCAACTTCAGATTCTTCGAGTAGTAATCGCTAACGGTGAGAAAACTTCATGTGCAGCTTCAGATAAGACTAGGTATTTTTACGGTTTATGTTTGTGCTTAAAATAATTCACGTGAGATCCTCGGATATAATCGGGATGCTCTTCACTGACCTTGACAAGTTTACGTCGATCTTAGGTGGAAATTTTTTGAAACCCACCTTTTTGGGGCTTCCATTGTGCGGCCAGTTCCAACACAAAATCTGTAAGAAATACATTGCTTTCAGAAAACTCTACTAAACCAATGGAAAATATTTTAAATATTATGGTGGTACTTTTATTTTCCCAGTAAGTTGTTTTGAAAGCATTATTATGTACTTATAAAATATTTCATTTAATTAAGGACTTATTTTTAAAAAGTTTTTCAAAACATTGAAAAATATTAATTTCATATTATTTTGGAAAACCATAATTTAATACGTAATAATATTTTAAAATAATTACTTGTATTACACCATTGGAAAATAATAATTTTTAAGGATTAATCAAGATATTGAACAAGCCATAAGAAAACCATAATTTCACTTAGTTATATCACCAATGTTATATAATCCCATAGGGTTCATGGGTTCACTCGACATAACATATTATATAATTAAATACAATAGTTCCATATGTTTTAGAAAGAAAATTTATAATACTATAATTATTACTCATAACCCACAATCCATTAAAAATTCATATATAGATTTTTTGTTGAAGATAATATAACATAAGAATATTCTAAACACATTTTTTTAAACACTTACCTTCACAGATCACATTAATTTATCAATGGGATATACACAATTACATGAAATTTTGAAACCATTAAATCAACTAAATGAATAAAATTTCAATGATATATTCATATTATTGTCATATTTTAATTATGAGTGACATATAAAGAGGTTCATGGACAATTTTTCACCTGAAATTATAAATTGTATTTTGAATTAACAAATAAATGACAACATTTGTAATTTTTAAATAAATGATGCACATAAAATGATAACCATTAAATGATATCATCTCTCATATAGATCTTATCTATAAAAAAATAAAAATTAAAAATTAAAAAACCATGTATTATTATTGTGTAAAATAGCATATGGAATAATTAATTAACACATTGATTCATTGCATGAATTTAAAATATCCTTAGAACGGTCAAAATCAATGTATTGAAACAAAATAAAATACGTTTTTTCCTAAAATAGATATTATAAAATTATTAAATTCATACATGATTTAATTATAAAATTTAAATGTATAATGATAAATATATATATATATATTAAATAAAAAATATAACCCTTACAACAACCAGTAATTTGAAAGATTTATAGTAAAAGAAATACCTTATAAACATGTATATTAAAACATAAATAGATATAGTTAAATAAAACAATCCCTTATATTTTAAATTTTGAAAAAAAAGAGATGAATATATGGAGAGATATATATTCATATATTTGTATAAATCTTTGTAAATCAAACATAAATTGACAACAAAATAAATTCAAACCCATACATGAAATAAATCATAATTTTGTAGGCTATTGGACATAAAGAATGAAAAAAGAAGGTTATAAAATTGGGAAATAGTTATGATGACTTGAGGTGTTCAAAAAATGAGGGTTTATATAATGTCTTGTTTCCAATCACATTAATAATTAATGGATAAATGATATTGGAGAGATTTCGTATCAAGAATGTTGGATTATTCCATCGGCCAAGTGGTAATATTATTTTAATTTATGATAAAATATAAAATATATGTATATATATATTTCATTCTTGCAAGTTGATTCACCCATGAAATTAAAAAATTAGAAAAGGTAAGTCCAAAAGTGGTGTCTGTGGATCCTTTTGAATTTTTTAGTTATATCTATTGGATGTTGATATGAAATTTATTTTATACATATAAGGCTTCCTCCAGAAGCCGAGTAAATAGAACATCAGTTTTTCAAGGGATTCGTTTAATGTAAATCATTAATATCATTTTTTAGATGGAACTGAATCTAATTATGCCATAGATTAATGTGACTTTAATGATGGAGGAGGAATGGATGTTGGTGGCTTTGAGATCTGTTTGTTCAAGGAATCAGGGAATATGAAAAGTGTAACTGTGTTGGGGGCAAGGTTTGATCGGATTAGATCAACAAGAATTTAATAAAAGGCTAAGATTAAACTGGCCATTTTATAAACTGAGTTAAGGAGATGTCAATCGAGGAATGGAACGGAGGGATCATATGAGCCTGATATCGATTGGATGGAAGATATTTCATCTACTAAATACCAAATACAAATGAAATTATGTTGATTAGCCCCTTTTCTAAGACACAGCATGAATTCTCATTGTCGATGAAAAATACATACACATCATGGGAACTATATACACAGGCTCCCACCCTTACTTCCTCATATACTATACATGAACCAATACTTGAGGTCCCTATAAATGGGCTTGACTTCAAGGGGTTTCTCTAGGTAGACCTTCACTATGCTATGCAACACTGACATAAGGGATTGGTCATAGTTCCCACATCTGTAGTTGTGTAGGGGTTGCCCTTGGTTTTTTTGTGAGTATATTTTTAATTTTTTTAGTAAGATATTTTTTAAAACATGGTAAATGTGTATATATATATATTTTCATTTTACTACTTCATTTGATATTATTAATTTATTTAAAAGGTTAATATTTTATTCTTATTTAAAACTATTTATATATAAATTTATTTTTATTAAATTCTCAAGTAATATTACAAAACATTGAAAATTAAACTTATAACTAAACAAATTTCACTAAACACAATTATTATGAAGATAGTTAGAACACATAATTAAATTATAAATTTAAAAATATTATTTATCAAAAAAATTAAAAAATATGTTATTATAAATATTAATATTTTCAATTATAATTTCAAATCCATTTACAATTTTGAAACACCTAATAACTATTAAAACTTGATATAGTTAAATTCTATTCCAAAATTCATTCAATGATTTATAAATACCCATGTCTTAATTATACTAGAAAAAAATTTCATTGTTCATTTCTTTAATGCAATGACTGCTCTCTATGTCCCTCTTCTACTAAGTGCTTTTCATTATTCTCACCATAAAATTTCTAATTATAGAAAAATCAGAGCAAGTGGGCCACACCTTTAGACTCTTTGTTTTATATGGTGGTGTTCTAGTTAATTTTCTAGGTCTCATAATTATTTCTCTTGATTAGCTATGCTATCTTGTCTAACACAGATATAATGTAATGTGATCTGTGTCTCATTAATAAAAATAATTCTTATTTCTTTTCTTATTTTTTCAATACTGTAGTTGATTGCATATATTAATAATATTATTATTATTAACAAACTTATATCTCATATTCAAGATGATACATTATACCCCTCTTAATTTAATGGTGCCCATGAAATTCATTGGTAAAAATATCCCACATATTCTTCACTCAAACTTGGTGTTCCCACAAAAACAACATTATTAATATTTATTAGAAATCTATATTATAATAATTATTTCATAACATCACCAAAATATAAAATATTGGTGATTCTCCTGATAAGACTGGTTTCTTCATGTCAAATTGAACCTCAGGGCAGTTTTATGTTTTTCAATTTAATTTTTTCAGACATAACATGAGAAAATAAGGTCAAACTCATGTACACAATAACATGATCATGATACAAAGGCATGAAGGGTGTAAATTTTATAGATATATGAGTGCACATGATTTCTATAAAAAAATGAAATAACTAGACATCAAATATTTCAATGTCTTTTAGTCATCCATATAAACTGAATTACCAAATAGGATAGAGGTAGGGTATGCGATGGTTACCCACTTATTTATCTTCTCAAAAATATACTTAAGATGAAAAATATTCAGATAGGGTACAACATTTGGAATGTCCCTCAAAATATTTTCCTTGATATGAAAAGAATAGAAGTTGTGCATGCACAATGAAAAAATAAATGAAACTAGATACTCAAAAGAATTAGAGTATATCAGGGGTATTTTATATATTGTAAATTCATTAACAAGGTATTCAAGTGTTTAAAAATGTTCCACAATCATTTGATCATGATTTTAATGTTATCTTCTCAATTAATTCATCTGGAAGATACAAAAGAGATAATCATGTTATATTGACTTCTATATCAAAATATTAAAAAGTATTAATAATAAATTATACTTAAATTATATGTTTGGTTAATATGAACATGGTGTATCATTATTCTATTCCTCATCTAATACATTGGAGCACTATAAGGGGACACCCTTAATCATTTCATTTCAAGCATAAGTGTTCCACCTATATCGTAAAACATGGTTTCATTAAACATTATAATTTATTACACAAATAAGAGAAGTGGAATGCTCAAATGTATCTCCTCAATCAACAAGTACATGTTCTTAAAGGTGAATACCCTTAATAGAGAAATGGGTATAGTATTCACTTACATGATGATTTGGCATGGGATTTTTTTGTGTGACTTTGGCAGCATAATGACGAAAAATAAAAATTTTAAAATAGGTTGATGAGAGAGAAATGGGTCTCTCATAATTTATAAATGAAATGGATAGTAAGGGGGTCATGGAACATAATATCCCAAAATATGTAATGGAATTTAGATGGATAATATAAAATAATTTCTTGAATTTAAATGAGGAGAGATAGATCCCTTACGAAATTTTGGCATGGTAACTGGTGTATAGGGGAGGCATTAATGAGAGAGAAAGAGGTCTCTCATCATTGAAACATAAGGAGGATAGTATATGGGAGGTGAGAAATCACACCCTAAAATTTGTAACTAAAAATAATAGGGCATAAAAATATAAGGAAACTTGGACATAAATAAGGAAGGAATGTGAGGATCCCTTACATGGAAGTCTGATCCCAAAGGCTTGAGAGAGACTTGAGAGAGGATTCATGTATAGAGACCCTGCCTTTTCTAAAATTACTAATACATCCTTATAAAGATAAAAAACATAATATTATCACACCCCATGTATCCATGGGTTTTTTTTCTTGTGAAAACAAGGAATAAACATAACATTTACAACATGTAGCATAAACATTTATTTAATTCCTTCTTCATTAGCTTCTTATTGGAACTTGACCTCTCCTTATAACATGAAGTCACCAGAGGATGTAAATCAAAACGGGGTGTGCTAATATCCCAATAATAGTATTGATAAGAAAAATATAGGATGGGTGATAATAATCATAACACCATCATCAAAATCATGAGATGATTCTTTAATAAAAGACTTGAAATGTGGTAATGCACAAAAAAATGAAACATCATGTATTAGTTGTCATCTACAAGACATAGCTGTGAAAAATCTAGCAACATGTTCACACATAATTTCACTTTAACCCATCAGGTTTGTCACTTTACCCAATTCATTTGAGATCTATATAATTATGGTCACACCTATCACATTAAAACATTCATATTATGCTATATAATTCTGGGCGCACCTATCACATCATAACATTTTCAATATCATGCATGCCACATAGAACATATATCTATCCTAACCATGTAAATTAATGGTTTTAATTTCATATTAACATATTCATAAACATTAGGTTCCCAATATAAATATGTAATAACATACATGATACAAGAACCATCAACCATGAGTGAGAAGTAAGTGGTGTGTTCTTGAAAGAAGAGTTCTTTTTGAAAACATTGTGTTTGACATAAAATCAACTGGTGAATGATTATATCCTAAAATAGGTTAGATAATTATGAAAAAAATAATTTTACATAGTAACCATAAAAATTGTTTCATGACCAGATCTGAATTCAGTATGGAAATTGAAAACATGTCATTCTTGAAGGTGATAAATTAACACCTCATGAACAACGTTTTCTTTTGTAAAATAAAAATATGAGGAGAAGGGGGTTGGATGATATAATATCCCACTTGTGTCATAAAATTATAGTATATTTATGATAATTTCTTTAACATACCATGTGTATGAAGATATGTGGGGAGAGAATAATAAAATAACTTGAAATTGAAAGGAAATTAAAGGAAATAGATAAGGAAATTACCTCTAGAGTTATCCTCCTGATATCTTCCTCAAACCACCTTGGATTGGTCTTTTGATGAGACCATAAGATCTTGGACGTGGGGGTGGGCTAGGGAAGATTTTTGGTCATAGTATAGGTTAGTATTGAATATTTATAGGTGTAAGGAAATGATGGTGTTAAGGGTGGTATTTATAGGGGAGGGAAGAAGGGTTTTCTCACTGTTATATTAATTAATTTAGAATTTCTCCACAAGAAAAGGAATAGAGAGTCTTACATTAATAAATAATACAATTTAATCATGTGAATCCAAACCATATGTGCTTACATCAGCAGAACATCACCCCTGACTCTATAATTCATGAATTTAACATATTTTGTAAATTATAATATTTCAGTATTCATAAAAAATTCATGTTTTTTTAGAAAAATCTCAAAAATTCACCCTAACCATTTATCAACTTGTAGAATATGAAAATGAAGTCCATTTTTCAAAAAAAATTACTAAATATGATTAATTTAATTTTTAATTAAAATTATATTCCCCTTGAAAAATACTGAATTTAAAATTAAAACTGATTTCATAATGCTATCAAAAATTATATAAGTTCTTATATAATAATATTGGAACTAGAAGAAATATAATTTTTAATTTATGAACACACTCTAGGAGAATATTATTTTATATTAAATTAATTAATTAACTATAAATAATTAATTATGAATTCACAAATATACCAATACTTTTAATATGGTCATATTGTCACTTATAAAATACCTAAATTTTATTTATACATTCATGGGTGAGGTTACTATTCTTTTGGATTATTTACTATTGATATGGATCATATTACTATTCATAATGTTAGGTTACAATTAATAAGGGATAGTTAGTATTGAAAAAAAAATATTTTTTCCTATCGTACTCCAAACATCTTATTTATCACAACCGTGTATGTCAGATTTTCAAAATTCAAAATATAGAAGTGGAAAAATTATGTTTATTGGTCACGTAGTATTTATTATCATTTTATGTTATTAGTTTACTAATGTGATTATACTATAATGAATATTTATAAGAAGTAAATTCCATTGATTAAACATTGGGTCATTACATTCTTCCCCCCTTTTGAAATTTCCCCATCAAAATTTTGTTTTACAAAAACAAGTGAGGGTTCTTATCCTTCATCGCCTCCTCTAGTTCCCAATTATCTTCTTCAAACTTATGGTTCTTCCACAACACATTGACAAGGTGAGTTTTCTTGTTGTGTAGAACCTTATCTCTTTGGTCTAGAATCTTTATTAGATGCTCCTCAAAAGAGAGATCATCTTCCAGCTGTACCACCTCTAAGTTCAGTACATGTGAGGGATCTAGTTTGTAATTCTTTAGGAGTGATAAAAAAACATATCATGAACCTGAGCCATATTTCGTGGAAGTGAAATCCAATAGTACATGGATATTATGCGGTCAAGGATCTTAAAGGGGCCAATATACCTTTGGCTTAGTTTCCCTTTCTTTCCAAACCGCATGACTCTCCTCCATTGTGATATTTGAAGAAAGACATTATCTCCAATGTTAAACTTCATGTCCCTTCGATGGTTGTCAGTGTAGCTCCTTTGTCGGCTCCGAGCAGCTTTGATGTGTTTCTGGATGACTTGAAACTTCTCTATCATCTCTTGCACATGATCAGGTCCAAGTAGTTTTCTTTCTCCAACATCATCCCAACATGTTGTAGTTTTACATCACCTTCCATAAAAAGATTCATATGGAGCCATATGAATACTCGATTGGAAGCTATTATTTTATGATAATTCTTCCAATGGGAGATTCTGATCCTATTCAACTTTTATGCCTAGAGAGAAAACTCTTTACATGTTTTTGTGTTTCTAAATAGACCTTTTAGATTGGCCGTTAGTATGGGGTGATAGGTCATTCTGAAATTTAATTCAGTACTCAAATAATGTGGAATAATTCTTAAAAATGTATATGTGATCCTTGGATCATGATTAGAGACAATTGAAAGTGTAAAACTTGTTGTCTCACCACATCCTTCAGGTATATATTTGCATGTTTTTCAAGCTATAGGTCTTCTTGAATAGTGATAATATTGGTAGTCTTGGGGAGTCTGTCAACCACAACCCATATCACATTATTCCTTTTTGACATCTACAGAAGACCCATGACAAAGTCCATAGTAATATTTTCCCATTTCCATATGGGTATAGACAATGGTTTCATCATCCCTTTTTCCTTTTGTATCTCTTATTTAAATTCCTAACCTAACAAGAACATTGATATATATTCCACTATCTACTTCTTCGTGTTAACCCACCAGAAGTGTTCTCGAAGATATCAGTACATCTTGGTACTCCCATGATGGATAGAGAATGTTAAGCTATGTGCATTTTCTAATAGCTAATTCATTAACCGGGGTGATGAAGGCACAAAAATCCACATTAAAAAACTAATCAAACCATCATAATCGATATGGAACTCATGAATCTTTCCTTCTTTTACTGCATTCACCTTATTTTTTAACTATTTATCATCCCTTTGTGCCTCCTTAATCTTCTCTTGGATAGATGGTTGAACAATAATTTGATCAAGGTAGGATGTATCCCCTACCCTTATGATTTCCAAATCCATCTTTTTCATATCCATGAAGATAAAATCTTTCTCAATATGTAACATGGATAGAGTAGTAGGTTCTTTTTTCATAGGGCATAATCTACCTTGTTTGCCTTTCCTGGATGATAGTGAGTAGAGAAATTGTAGTACTTGATTAGCTCTAACCATATCCTTTGATGCATGTTGATATCATTTTGTGTGAATATTTACTTTATGCTATTATGGTCTCTGTTTATGTCACCCTTCTGACCATCAAGGTAGTGACACTAGATTTTCAAGGAAAAAATCACGTATGCCAACTCGAGATCATGCATCGGGTAGTTCTGCTCATGGATCTTCAACTAACAGGAGGTGTTCACTATCACATTATCATTTTTCATGAGTACTCAACCCAAGAATTTCTTTTAAGCAAATCTGTATTTCAAAAAACATTCTCCACTTTTTCGGTAATTTGAGTACTGGTGGAGTTTTTAGCCTTATCTTTAGCTCCTTGAAGCTTCCCTCACATTCTTATGTCCAGACATAATTTACCCATTTCCTTGTTAACGTAGTTAATGGACTTGACAACCGTGAGAACATTCTAACAAAATGTTGGCAGTACCCAGCTTATCCATGAAAACTACATATTTCTATAACACTAGAAGATCTGGTACATTCCTCAATCACTTTTTTTTTAAGGGTCCACAAACATTCCCACACTAGTGATCACATGTCCCAAGAATGTGACTTGCTTCTTCCAAAAGTCACACTTACTGAACATGGAATACAACTTCTCCTTTCTCAATATCGCCAACACAAGTCATAGATGTTATTCATGTTCCTCATTTCTCTTGGATTATAAGATAATATCATCAATAAACACTACCAAATTTTTTGACGTTATGTCTAAATACACTATTCATCAAATCTATGAAGATTGTAGGGGAATTAGTAAGTATGAAGGGAATCACAAGAAACTCATAGTACCCATACCTGGTACATAAGAAATTATTCTATATATCTTCCCTCTTCACTTTAAGTTGATGATATCAAGAATGAATATCCACCTTCAATAACTATTTAGATCCTCTTAACTAATTGAACAAGTCATCAATCCTTGGAAGATAATACTTTTTCTTTATGGTGATCTTGTTGAGTTACTGATAGACAATTCCAAGAAGCATTGTTCCATCCGTCTTCTTCACAAAGAGCACTGTAGCATGCCATGGTGATACACTAGGGCATATGAACCCTTTGTCCAGATGCTCTCACAGATGTTTCTTTAACTCCTCTAGTTTGATAGGAGCCATCATATAGGGACAATTTGAGATAGGATTAGCTCAGGATATGAGTTCTATTGAGAAATCTACCTCCCAATCCGTGGGAATTATAGATAACTCTTCGAGAAATACATCATTGTATTCCCTCATGATGGGAATTTCTTCAAGGTTTTCACTTTCCTTTGACTCAACCATTTGGAAGAGGTGTGCTTCTTTAAAGGCTATAAACACTCACACTATTGAAGGATTTTTCAATGGAGATTCATTTTCTTCCTTTCATTTGTAGAGGAGCATGGGATGGTTCGGAATATGAAAAGATATTTCCTTTTCCCGAATGTTGATATGTGGTTTTTATAATGAGAGCCAATCCATTCCAATTATAGAGTAAAATTCCACCAAGGGATGTATTACGATATTTTCTAGAACAATCTTCCCACATTCACCAACAATAGAAGAGTCAAGAACTTGGGTTACAATGATTTCACCACTTTCTGTTTTTATAGATTTCTGTACTTCAAGGATTTGGAGATCTGATTCTATAGCTCTAGAAAATGTGCAAGCTATAATAGAATGCGTAGAACCTAAATCAAATAAAACTTTGTCCATTATTTAGTGAATATGAATTTTACCTTTTACAACTTAATTATCTTTCTCCACTTCCACATTAGTGATGGAATAAACATCCCTTTTTTCCTTTGGCATCAATGGATGGTGACTTTGATTACCCTCAAGGACTCGAGGTTTAGTGAACTAGTTTACATAGTTCCCTTGCTCCCAAAAATTATAGCATTGAACCATGGGTGGGTCTCTCTTTTCTACTAATACATTTTCCTTCCTTCTCATGTCTTTTCGACACATTTAGCATAGTGTCCTTCTTTCCCACAATTGAATAATTTCACCTTCCCTTTGGGGTAGTTCCCATGATGAAACTTCCCACATTTTTGGCATGTGGGTTGTTTAGTTATCTTCCCACCATTATCATTAGATCCTCTGGCTTGAAACTCAATATTTAGTTTATTATCAACATAGCCATGGGATCATTCCCCAAACTCCATATCCACTTAGATATCATATCGAAAAACTTCTTCATTACTCCCAAAGTCTCGAATTGGAAGATCCTTTCGAAGGTTGGTTTTAATCCACTAATGAATTTATTGATTTTTCTGTCATTGTGGATAAAAACCTGAAGCGTACCTTCCAAGCCTTGTGAAATTCGTTTTGTAAGTCTTGACAGATTCCCCTTCCTTTTTCTTATGATTTATAAATTATATCTCCATCTTAGTATGAATATTTTGTGGGAAATACATGTTATGAAACGTGATCTTAAATTCATCCCATTCAAAATCTTCAATTTTTTCACATCTCTTGGTGTTCTTAATCAAAGAAGACCATTCATTGGCCTCTCCATATAAAAGATAAATGGCTAGTGTCATCTTCTCTATCTCAAAAAAGTGAAGTATGGAAAAGATCTTGTCCATGGAGTTGACCCACTATTCCACAACTGGTGGATCAAAAGATCAATTAAACGTCGATGGTCATTGTCGCATGAAACATTTGACAGAAGTTGCTCTCTATTTGGTAAAGGAGGACATTCCCCATTATTTAGATTATTATTCATAACCTGGGATAGTTGGTTAATCATCTCCATGGTGTTTTTAACTCCACCTCTCAATGCATTGGGGATGTCATTCGGGAAATAATTACATTGTCCCTCACACGGGTTGTTGGCATGGTTTCTCCTGGTTCCCACAATTTTCTAAAATAGAAAAGGATAGAAAAAAACATAATTCAACATGTCATCAAAAAAAAGAATTTTCATTTATAAAAATGACATGAAAAGAATAACTTATGGGATCCCTATATAAATATTCATGCGTTTTTATATGTACATAGTCTCATAGTAGAAGTTTTCTCTAGGGTTCACTAATCCTAACTCCCAAATTAACTAGACATTGCCTCTTATACCAACTATAGTGAACCTTAATTTTCCTACATTACTATTACATCAATATAAAGATAAACTACAAAATATTATCACACCACAACATTCCATAGGTTTAGTGTCTTGGGAAAACTAGGACCAAACATAGCATTTACAAAATCTACCATAAACATTTATTTAATTCCTTATTATCTAGATTTTTATTGGAACTTGACCTATCCTTAGTACATATAGTCACTTGAGAATTTACATCAAAAATGGGTGAGATAAAATCCTAGTAATAGGATTGATAAGAACAATATATCCTGGGGTTATCATAATCATTACATCATCATCAAAATCATGATAGGAAACTTTAATAAAAGACTTGAAATGTGGAAATGCACGAAAATGAAAAATAATGTCTTCATTTTAATCTACTAAAAATAGTTTTGAAAAAAATCTAGAATCATGTTCACAAATAATTTCACTTTAACTCATGAGGTTCATCACCTTACCCAATACATTGGAGAAATTTATAATTTTGATTGCACCCGTCATATTAAAATGTTCATATTACGCTATATAATTTCGGGTGCACACATCACATTATAACATTTTCATTATCATGCATGTCACATAGAACATATATAAATTATAACCACTAAAATGAATGGGTTTCAACTCATAAGAACATATTTTTAATATTTTTGTTCCCAAATAAAGAGGGAATAACATACTTGATACAAGAACCATCAACCTTGAGTGAGAAGTAAATGGTGTGTTCTTGAAAGAAGTGTTCTTTTGGAAAACATTGTGTTTGACATGAAATCCATTGGAGGAAATTTATATCCCTTAATAGGTAAGATAATGATGACGAAATTATTTTTAAGGAGTTATCATACCAAAAAATAGAGTGAAAGAGGGAGAACCCAAAGAAAGAAAGTTGGGGTCGAGAATTTCCTCATACCTTGTATATGAATTCTTTCTTAAAATTATAGTAATGTATAACCACATTATATTCATTAATTAACAATACCAAAACATTTTATAAATTAATAAAATTCATTATAAAGTTAATTTATGTGATTTTGGATGAGTTACATAGTTTAAATCTATTGTTCGGGAATGCTTTTTTTTTATAATTTTCTTGAACAGTTCACTTGTATATATGAATAGAAATTCATGTAGAACATAGATAAACATACATAACTGATATTACATGGTATTAATGATATTATAGGAGTTTAAGTGATCTTATAATGAATTATTTTATATACCTTGTGGATGAATCATTAGTTAATATTTAATTATGATCATTTTAGGTTAATTTGGGCGGTTTTTCGATCACAACGAACATGTTTTGAATTATCATTAAGTAATATGTATATAAGTTAGTTCCAGAACATTAAATAGAATATAATAAATATAAAATAATATTTTTTAACCATAAAAATGTTTTAATGAAAAGATATTAATGTGGTAATGAAATTGAAAACATGTCCTCC
This sequence comes from Viscum album, assembly GCA_963277665.1. Lineage (NCBI taxonomy): Eukaryota > Viridiplantae > Streptophyta > Magnoliopsida > Santalales > Viscaceae > Viscum > Viscum album. The sequence goes on from OY728156.1 coordinate 1,174,774,748, forward strand.
TTGAAGGTGATAAATTAACACCTCACGAAACATGTTTTCTTTTCCAAAATTAAAAAGAGGGGAAGGGGTTTGGATGATATAATATCCCATTAATGTCATAATATTCCAGGATATGTATGATAATGGATTTAACATAAAATTTTGATGAAGATAGATGGGGAGAGAATAAGAAAAGAACTTGAAATTGAATTGAAATTAAGGGAAAAGAGAGAGGGAAATTGCCTCTTGAGTTATCCTCTTGAATCCTCCTCAAAAAACCTTGGATTGTTATTTTGATGATACCAAAAGTTATTGGAAGTGGGGGAGAGAATAGGGAAGTTGTTTGGGTAGATTTTAGATAAGTATTTAAGCTTTAGTGGTGTGAGGAAATGAGGGTGTGAAAGGAGGTATTTATAGTGGAGAGGAGAGGGGTTTTCTCAATATTATATTCATTAATTTATTATTTCTCCACAATTCAAAGAACAGTGAGTATAACCTGACTTAATATAGTAATTTTATCATGTGTATCCAAACCATATGTGATTACATCAGTATAACATCACCCATGACTCTATAATTCATGAATTTAACTTATTTTGTAAATTATCGTATTTCACAATTCATCAATAATTCATGTTTTTCAGAAAAATCACAAACATTAACCCTTACCATTTTTTGACATGTATAATCCAAAAATAAATTTCATTTATCAAAAATAATTTAGTAAATATGATTAATTTAATTTTTAATTAAAATTATATTCGACTTGAAAAATAGAAATTTTGAAATTAAAGCTGATTTCATAATGCTTTCAAAAATTACATATGTCGCTATAACATTTTCTTAAAATCAAAAAACATATAATTATTTATTTATGAAAAAAAAATATTAGGGGAATAACTTTTTTCTATTAAAATAAATAAATAATTATAATTAATTATTTATGCCTTACAAAAATACCAATACATTTACTATGGTCATATTGTCACTTATAAGATACCTAAATTTTAATTATTCATTCATGGGTGAGGTTACAATTCTTTTTGGGGATTTACTATTCATAAGTATCATATTACTATTCATAAGGGTTATTTACTATTCACTATAAAAGTTAATTCTTCATATCAGACCCCAAACATCTTACTGATCGCAACCGTGTCTGTCGGATCTTCAAAAATCAAAACATAAAAGTGGCCAGGTTATGATTGATGGTCACATGGTAGTTATTATCATTACATGTAATTGTTCTTACTAATGTGATTATATTATAAGTAATATTTATAATAGGTGAATTACATTGACAAAAAATTGGGTCATTACATCATGGGAGCTTGGGGCGCCTTGAAAGGATTCTAGATAGGGGAGGGCAAAGGTTGGTCGAGTTACAAATGGTTAGAGTGAAGTAGAATGTGATATTTAGTGGGTTTATATAGGAAAGGAGAGGGAAATATTTATTATTTAGGGTTTGGACAATCCACATTAATCTAATAAAATCCACAAACCATCCTATATTTTTTGCCATAGTTTTTTCCAAAGTTGAGTGGAAAACATTGTTTTGTAAGGCCAATTTCTGAACTAATTAAAATAATAGACTCTCTTATGTGGAGATGTTCCACACTCTTACAGAAATAATTTTACACTGATATAATATTTTATAAGTCTTGGATGGTCCACTAATGAATAATAAAATTAATCAAACAAATCTAAAACCACATTATTTTAAAGGTAAAACTTATATCAGATGAATATACCTTTTATAGTATTTTATTATATCACTATTGGGTCTTTATGATGTCATAAAACATTATATATATTTAAATGGTATTTAATTATTACCCCAACATTCGATTGTCTCATGAAATTTTTAGAAACTCACCATTATATAATTTGGACATCCTGAATCAAAAAATGTTGGTAATTTTATCCAAATAACTTTATTAATATGTGAATTTTTTCTTTTAAAATAAAAACATACATTTATAAAAAAATTCACGGGTTTTTGAAAAAAAAGCTTTCAAATCGTAATAAAAATTAGCATTATATTAATAAAAAATTATAAAATCATTTATTTTTAATAAAATGTAATATATTAATAATGTTTTATTAAAATATTATTTAATTAAAAAATATATTAATTCGTCAAAATATATTTCTTAATTGAATAATAACTAAAAATACTATTTTTTCTTTAAAAACTGTTTACAAATTAAAAATAATAAAATTAATGTATATTATTTATACCATAAATATAGCACATAATCATAATTATAGGGTCTTGTTAAATAACCCCTTATAACACATGCATAATACCTAAGGGTAAGGTGAGTGATGGTGACAGGCTCTTGGTATGGCTTGGATAACATTTCTTGGGTGGTAATCTCTATTAAATCCAACTTCTCCTATAGGTGATTCCATTCAACCTCAACGTGTTGATACTCAGCTTGGACTTGGTCAAGATAGAAGCCCCATGATGCTACCTCCTTTCCAAAGTCTGACAAATGGTCTTAATTGGGATCGATTCTGTTAGATTAGTTCATTGCTTCCTTTTTCTAAGTAAATTGGATTTGTTAAAGCCCTATAATTATATTAATCATGTGATAATTGTTCAAAATATATATTTGCAATGGTAAAAATTCATAACAATATTTTAAAATACAAAAACATAAAACCATGGATGTACATATGTTTTATATAACCATTTTACAAATTAAGACATTTATTTGACTAAGATTAATTTTTTTAATAAATGTTTGGGTCGTTACAAAGGAGGTGTGAAGAAATGATAAATATTTGATGTCATTACATGAAAAAAAATTAGACAATATTGAAAAAAAAACTAATGTGATGCTTATTGAACCAAATTTTTGTGTGATGTTTTTTTATTAGTGATATGGGAGTTACAATAATGAATTATGATCAAATAGTTTAGTAATTTAGAGTTAATAGGAATTCCATCGATATATGTTGAATATCCATAGAATGTTTATCACAAAATTGAATTCCTATGAAGTTGTCTTCTACAAATATTTGAAAAATAATTAGAAGAAACCAGATTCTAACAAATCATAAAGAATTTTATCATTGTAGTTGATGTTTTAGAGATATGGTAAATTTAAATTTAATTGTTATTTAAATATACTGATTTCCATATAAAAATAATAATGATGAATCATTTTCCTATATAACAAATATATTTTGGATGTTTTGTATAAATATTTTACTAGAATATAAGATTATGTTAGAAACAAAATTGAAGAAGCATTAAGTGAAAATTAAGGTATGTTAAAAGGATTATACTTTTTTATTGATAATTCTTCATTTCCTGATGATCCAAAAGTGTTATTGTTTTCTTATATTCAAATAGAAACTAAGTTAGGAGAACCAAAAAAATTATAGCAACCCTGAAAATTTTCACTAACTAAGAATCCATGACATCATTGGGAGATATCCAAAATTAATGTGAGACATGGGAGGATGAAATTTATAAATGAAAACCCATGTTTTAGATAGAATGAGTATAGAAAACCCAACATGAGTCAATATTGAAAGTTGAAAGAGATCTACCAAGTGAGGTTGAACTATAATTACCCACAATTTTAGTAGTAAAATTTTATGAGTACCTTGTCTTTCATACAACACATAACTAACATAATTAACAAAATAAAGTTCATGAAATTATTAAATATTTCGATATATAATATCCATTAATTTGGCGGTATCACATGAATAAAATACTTTATATAAACCATATAAAATAATAATAGAACAAAATAAATGTTATCCTTAAAAGATATAAGTTTCCAAAAAAATATTTATAGTCTATGGGTTCTAATATTAATATTAATTTATACAACAATTATGGATTTAATCATATTATTTTTTTCACATTTTTAATCACTATGATAACATAAATTCATGTATTCAATTTCAGTGTAGTTATAAAATTATGTTTCAATAGTAATTTTTAGTTACCATGGTAAAATTGTTTTTTCAAAAAATATTCCCATTTAAAATATTTACTTTCTCTAAATCAAAAGAATATATATCAAATTATGACTACAATAAAATGTGTTAGTATATGTTAAACATAAATAATACTAATTTAATTTGTAATAACTGTTAAATAAAATTAGTAACATTTATTAATTAAAATATAAGTTTTCTATAAAATGGGAATTCTAATGATTATATGTTTTATTTTAAAATTTAAATTTCACAATGATTAAAATTAATTTATAATAAAGGGATCCCAAAATTTCATTTACGATATCATAATTATTCATTAAGGGTAATCTTATATTTTTTCCTTGAAATAATTATGGTGGTAAATTTTTAAATTATGATTAATACGGGTAAATGTTGATAATTAACGTGTCCTAATTATTTTAATTATTAAATGAACTCTTGAAAATTCTATAAAGTAATTTTATGTATTAAAGTCATGACCACATTTTACACCTACCATTTAATCACCTAATACACCTAACTCACCTTACCCACCTAACATTAATGTGATATCATTCCAACCCTCACCTAATATTTGATTCTATTAATATACCCCTCTTTTCACATATAAAATGATCTCACTCCCACCAACTCTATCTTTCATCACAATCCCAAAAGATATGATAATGAATTAAAACATCCATATCTCCCATTAAATACATCCCATGATATCCCTATGTTTCTAAATATTCCTCCTAATCATTAAGAATATACATAGTAATGTAAGGGTTCTCCTCCCGCTACCTTTGAATAAAGTACTTATTTTATCATAATAGATTTTTATTTCCATATGTTTTTTCACTGTATTTATTATCAATAAATTAATATCAAAATTATTACTTATTTATCATAGAATATCCTTTTTCCTCACTGAACACATTCTACAATATCTTCTATATAGTCTTCATACTGCCAAAAGTCACTCCTTGATTATCTCCCAATATTTCTCAATTCATGAACTTCCTTTTCTATTATCTTTTATATATCCATGTGATTATTCTTTTATATGTTCATAATCAATCCTTTACTACCAAACTTATTTATTTTTTAATTAGATAGTAAATTTCTCACTTATGAAACCCATGTCATTACCCTTTTTTCATAATGATCATAAACCTAAATGTATTCTTCATTCTTCCATATCAATTTTGTGAATACCTAACTATAATATTATTCTAGGTAATCCATATATATTATTTTTATAATAGGTTATAGAAATGAAAATGGTTCTGAAATAGCTTCAATGGATTTTTAGGTTTTTTATAGGGGAGGTTATGGTCTGATCTTCTAAGAGAAAATTCTACGTAATGGTTCCGTCAAATCAATTTCAGATTCACAAGTTTATATCAAATATTACGTGAATATAATTTTACATGGATAAATTTATGATAATATTAATCTATATTATATGTTTTTTATTTTTATTATTTGGGGAAATTACATATCATTATCACTAACTCATTTATAACATTTCTTCATAATAAAATGTGTAATGTTGGTAGCATGTATCTTCTTTCATTCGCTATAATGTTCTCTTTTTTTATTGAGGATTATAATGAATTTTTTTAATATTATCCTAATAATTCCTTTTAACCATCTTCAAATGGAATATATCGTTCTGATTTTAACTATGTGGGTTTTCATACTGTGATATATTAGAAGAAAAGAATGATTTTATATAACTTTAAAATCAAATGATTTACCTTATTATAATCATTTTATGCTATCATTTATTTCATTTTTGGGATATTTTATTGTTTCAATTGTATAATAAACTTTTTAAAATTATCCTTTTTACCTCCTCATAATTTTTTAATAGAAATTTTCACATAATTTTGATATTAATGTTTGAATGGATTTTTTAGAAGTTATGATTTTTCACATTAATTTTTCCTCAAAATAATTTTTCCCATTAATTAATGATTTATTAATCCCCAATATTGTTTTTTGATATGATTCATTTTGTTAATGAGATAATTTATATCCTATGATCTTATAAGATTATGTTATGTGGTGTTTGTGGAATATTATAAAAAGCATTTCTTTTTATATGGATTTATTAAGATATATTTTTGATTTTATTAGTGGTACACATATATATGGATGTTGATAAGTAGGGTCCTATATCACCCTAAAATGAATTTGTTAAAACTTTTTATATCAAGACATAGGTATTTCGAAGGAAATTTTATTTTCTCATTTGCATAGTCAATGATGATGTGGATGATAAAAGTAATGTTCCCAAAGTTAATGAAGGTGTCATAGTTAAATGATGGTATTCATTATGATATTTTTCTATTTTTATTTGTGGATTATGTCAAATTACTATAATAATATTTATTTATATTATGATTCAATGATTATTATTTTTAGTATTTATGTTCTCGTTCCATGTACGTTAAACGTCGTTTATCTCTTACGGTTATCACTATCGTTTTTATGATGTTTCTATCATGGTCAAGTGTAAACATATTAATATTAACTCATCATTGTTAAAATATTATTCCTCCATTACTAATAATTTGAGCTCATACCTTTCTAATATATACACTATCCATGTGATGAGGATGATTTTAACTAATGAGATGTATAGAATGTGTTTTATTACGGTTCTTTTATAGTGAAATGATTTTGAGTTAACAAATATAATATTTTTATAAAGATATTATCCAAATTAATTGATCTTATCGTTCAATGGGATATATTTATTTATGATATATAACATTTTATATCATGTATTGGATGTAATGTAAATTCATATTTTTCTTGGTTATCTTTATTTAGTATAATATGAATGTGTGTTTATTTATGTAGTTTATATAATATATTTTTAGAATTTTGGTTAGGGAATTTTAGTGAAAAAATAAGAGTTGAATCTAAGTATAGTATGTTATCCTAAAATATTGGTAATATTATTAAAAGTTGATTTTATATGAGAAAAATCAATTTCTGGATACTGAAAAGTGGGCATGGATATGAAACATATGTTCCAAAGGATTATCACATTTAAAATTTATGGTTGTGAATTGAGTAGTTAATTACCCTAATGCACAAGGAGTGGGCCAAAGACATTAAAAATGGATAAAAAAACCAATATGATGTTCTTTGGTTAATCACATTCTCTTTTTGAACCACTGCGTTGGATTTATTTCCAATATACAATGATTGATTAGGTTTAAAATCATATGACAACAAATCATAAATATTTCTAGGTAAAAATAAGATTAATATATATTGAAAAATTTATGGAAGAACAACCTACTAAATTGAGGGAACAAGTAAGGGAATTCCCACTCATTATGTGTAAGGGAGATAATGATAAAAAAGTGTTATAAGGTAAACATACTCTATTTTATAGATCTACAATTATATATTTTAAATATTGTTTATCACATTCTTCCACATGAAAAATGATATCTAAGCATATAGAATCACCAACATAAGTTATTAGTATCATAATATCTGTGAAAACCCCTTGTTATTAATATTAATGGGATAATACTTCTTTTAGAACCAATTCAACTACAGTGTTTTGAATTTGGAATGATTTTCAATATGGATTTGCAACCCCCACATAGATTTAATAACAATTTTCTATCTAAAGAGATCTTATTTTGTATTCCAGATCATACTATTCTTAATTATTGATATTCATGATCTTCCCTAGTGATAATATTCTATAATATGCATTCTGATGCCCAAAAATATAGGACTCTATACTCAAATGATTTATGAGGAAGCTAACCCCAATGCCACACCTATTATACAAGAATGTCCTATTGTATTTTTTTATGAATTTCATAGTGCTCCCACAATGAATGTGCATGAGTTATTGATTTAAATTATACATAGTTCTATGTCTATCTCAAGTAGTTTATATTAAACGGTTCTCAATCAATTGGAGGACTTAGAGAATTGGAAAAATTAGAATTTGGGAGAGATTTTAATCTATCTTAGTGCATCACAGTAGGGAGAAGTATTACTCCTCATAAAGTTTAAATATCAAACATTGTGATATTGAATTTATTTTATTGAGTATAAAAAGATCACCATTATGAAAAACTATCATATTTCCCATATCGATGACATTTCAATCAACATTGAGTAAATGATATCTTCTAAAATATTGACTTTTTATCCCAATATCATCGGTTAAGTATCAAATTGGATACTATTTTAAAAACAACATTTAGAATGTGTTAGGGAAAATATGAAAATATAGTGACTACTTTTAGATTAGATAAATCCCACATGATCATTGATGTTCAAATTAATAGGGTCTTTATAGAATAATAAGATTACTTTCTTCATTAACTTTGTAGGTGATTTTCATATATAGTCATAGAGGGAGGATGAACATGAAAACCATTCGTATATTATGTTTGGCATCATAAAAGGATATTTTTTTCTAAATTACTAAAATGGGAATTATAGATAAAAAAGGTTTCATTAATGGGTCATGTGTCCATTATGAAGTGAAAATATAGAGATCCTTCTATTTTTGACATTATTGAACAATATCAAAAACAACCAAAAAATAAATATCCATAGTGTTTTTTTTGGCTAGATACTGTTAAATATTTGATGGAAATATCTAATAAATACTAAATCATTTATCCATTTTAACATGAATGTGAGTGAGGTTTCATTGGATAGAGGAATTTAAAGAGTGGTTTATAGAATTAAATGATATATTTTTCAACACTCTTATACTTTCATGATCATGTAGTGGGGAAGAGTATTCAATATATAGTGATACCTCATATAAGAACAAGGTATGTGTCTGCATGAAAGATAAAAATTCAATTCTATATTCATCATGAATAAATAAGTTAACTTGAAAAAAAAATACCCAATTCCTAATTTGGATCTATTGGTGATTATCTTTGCAGAAAAATTTGGAAGAAATATCTCTATAGTGAGATGTGTGTTATTTATACAAATAAAATTTGATTTAAATTTATATGAAAATAGAAGGATATAAATTTTTATGAGATGAGACGGTTTTAATAGATAGAATACCATGTATTATCAATATATTACATCCCTGGGTAGCTAAACATGGTGGATGATCTATTAATAACAGAATGTCTTGTTACTATATCAATGATGTGGGTTGAAAGATACCCAATATTCAAATATTTAAAATTTTGATATTTAATTCATAATGTAAGGTGAATATTCTGATGATTCCAAAGAGACTGTCCAATCATCCTTTATATTGAAGATCATATAATCCATGAATGATGATGAAGAGACACCCACAATATTAATGAATATTCTGGGATGAATTTGGGTGTTGGTGGATCCCTATTATAGACAATTTTAGCATGGATTTAGATAATAAAGGATGAGTAACACTTTCACAACTGATATTTGTTCTTGTGACGTGATATAAATCTATTAGGTTGAGTTATTTATATCCAATGTGTATAGTGTCAGTGTGTGTCAGATCAATTTCTTTGACTTTTATGTTTAGGGTAGGTATTTCTAATGATGTGTCATAGAATTCTCTAGTTGAGTAGATCTATTGGGAAAGGTGAAGGATTTTCTACTATTACATGTGGATTTTTTCTTGGAGGCTTGTTTTTGGTATGATGTTTGACCTATATCACCATTTCACCTATTATAGTTTTAGCAAAAATTCACAATCTACCTTTCCTTAGATGTATCCATCTTTTATAACTTATGATACTAGTAGAGGAATTTTTAATTGACCATTATGTTGGAGGATTATATAGAGAGGATTAGTGATAATGTGTTTCTACTGATGGGGTAACCTTACACTCCAATGAGATAGTGGCGCACATGAAATTCTTCCATTGTGATAATTCATCCCTGTGATTTTTTCATCCCCATATACTATTCCTTTTCAATCCAGATTCATATGATTTCTACCTGTGAGAATGGTGGTTAGTATAAATTATAGGATATAGTTTTCCTCCTTGATAAAGAGTGATCCATATTCCAAGCAGGATGAGCTCATTCAAATGAGTATACAAAAAAATTACCTATTTCCTAGTTTTCCCCATAGATTATTGTATATTATGATATATCATAATCATATAATGATGGAAGCTCTATGATTCCTTATATCCCTATGAAATTTTGTGTTTAGTTATCCACCGTGAGATGGATCTCTGTGTACACATGATGCAGGGATAAACATATGTTTTAAATAGAATGTTGGAAGTCCCTATATAGATATGAGAGATATTGGTTCGGTTGGTGGATCTATAGATTTATGGATTTGTAGGACCAAATGCCTTCACCTAGGAATCCGTATTTTGTTTTCTTAGAATAAATATTAGATCTTGAGGTGAAGTAAGTATTTTAATTTCCTGAACATGGTGACTTCCATGTATGAGTATCCAACCATGAGAAAAGCTGAATTATTTGACCAATTGATTATGGTGAATTTTTTATCTGAGTTTGACCTCGGGGTGGGTATTCACCAACTTATTCTTCTATAGAAGACTGTACAAAATATGTCGTTTAAATGATAACTTCGTGACTTTGATTTGATTGTTATGTTCTTTAGTTAAGTGGTCAGTCCAACAATTTTTGGAGGCTTACGAACTAGGTCCCCAAACCCATCATGGATCTTTTCATAATATACTTATTCATTGGAACCCTCATGTCCTAGGAATCTATGTATGAGTGCACAATATTCTTTAGGATGTATTATATACATGTTATGATAGTAAAATTATCATGGGGAACTGTCATATATTTATATCATAATTCATGTGACTCATGGATGACTTCCTCAATATTGGATCCCCTTTGAATACCCTAACATAGAATGGGATGTTTTTTACCTTGAATGTGTATTTAAAAATTGATTTTGAAGAGTTAAGGTTGAGGATGTTGAGTTCTCCTCATATGAGACTATTGGAGGAGGGCATAGAGTACATAGTGTATTTTGATTCCTCTAGTGCTAGTATTGGATGCATGTTGATGTAGTAGTAGTATGTTATCACATATTTATTGATAAAGATAAGTCAAAAAGAGATGAATTATTTTACTCATGACCTAGAGTGAGTAACAGTGGTCTTCAATTAGACAAAATCGGGAAACTATCTTCCATAAAGTCTCATTGTTGTTTACTCTCGCTATCGTTGTATTAGTTATTTTTTAATGAAGATAGATCTTATCCGAAGACAGAGTTGTTGGATGTTATTTTTTTGGGATAATGAATTTTAGATACAATATAAAATTGGGAAGGGAAACATGTTGGTAAATTACATTACAAAGAAGAATCATTCCCATTTTTTGGAGGATACATATGATAAGTTGGATTCCCTATAGTTTAAAAGGTGGAGGATAGGGATGAAACAAGTATTTAGTTCAAATTTTCTAAACATCTTCCTCAACAACTTGTGAGGGAGTATTAGTTGGGAGACATCAATTAAGAGGTCCTACGTGAAAAGATGTCCTTAGTAGATTCCCTTGATTAATTATCTGAATTTTCTAATGATGTCCTCCATTTCCAGGGATGGACGATGGTTCTGATCACCTTGTGAGAGAAGGGGATGTGTGAGTTTCATTCTTCAATATTAGATGTGCATCCTAGTCTATGGAATATGTATATAGACCCTCAGTAGTATTTTTTGAGGGGATTCATGAGGCGGAGTGTTTCCAAAGTGGTCTCTCGGTTTCCCACAATCCAGAAGGTGATGGTTGAAATCCAGTTTTCAGAATTATAGTTTCAGCCTTTTGATATCCTAGAGTGAATATTGGATTACATATCCATGTACATTGTGATATAAATTACATGGAAAATGATACTCCACAATTCCATCTAGGATATAGTTTACTGATATAACAAGTTAGTGAAGTACCTTGTTATCATGGAGAAGAGTTTAGTGGAATGTTATGGGATGTTGCATATGTAAGAGATCATTCACATTAATTGGTTTCCCAAAACAATTGTCTCAAGTCATGATGGGGGATTAATTACATTGTTATAGAGAGTCTTGTAGGAGGAATTTGGGACCCAGTTGATGATGAGTATAGTTTTCACCTCCATTATGAAGGGTAGAACAAGAGAACTATATAAATGATTTAGGATATGTAGAGTTATTTTATGTTATACATTGGTAGGAGATGAGATTCTCACTTACCAAAGGGATAGTTTTCTTATAATAATTTGTATTACCCTACTATCATCATTGAAACTATCGTAGTCCTATATGGGGGACTATATAATTCCCCCATATTTTGGACTGAGATTGATGTGGTGCATCTTGTTAGGATAGGGATGGTGTATTTGGTGATGGAGAAGGTCCAAGTGATCCGTGAGTAGATGAGGAAAAACAATATAAAAAAAATTACAATGTTGATTGATGTATTATTCACTTGTGGTTCATGTAGGGATACCATGTATTCATGAGAGTTTCCCCATGATGATGATTTTACATACACTATTGGATAGGTAATCTATCAATGAGGTTTATAAGGGTTTTATATATCCTATAAAGGGTTGGAAAGGTTTCTTACATCCTAGACTTATCCCAATAGTTAGAGAGGGTTCATGATGTCTTCCATGTGTCACAGTTGATGAGATATGTTCATGATCATATGAATGTTATTTATTGGGATTAGTTTGACATAAATGATGCAACCACATTTATGAATTATCTGGATGAGATTTAGGATGATAATAATAGGATCCATTATGGATGGATCATTCCATTTTTTCCAGTATTGTGGTAGTATGGTGTCATGTAGGAAATATCATGGGAGAGGGAGATCAAGATATGTGAATAGTACCCAAACCTTCATGACTTGTTTTTTATTTTTAGGGAATAAAATCATTAATTGTGGAAATAATATATAGAAACTTTTTCACTTGAATGTCATTGGAATATATTAAGAAATTTTTATGGACCTAGGAGTTTGGAAAATGTTATATTCTGATAACCGTTGATCCAAGACATAATTTTAAAAAATATTTAACTCATATTATATCATGGGACCTCATTTTTTTAAAATATTGGAATATATAGTTAATGGAGGATAGAATGGAAATTCAATGACCAAATATGAATCATAAGTGTGGGGTTTAACTTTTGCATAACCTAAGGTTTTTTAGTGCCAATCATTCGAATTGGTTGGACATTGGTGGGTACATTGTGTGAATTAAATTATTTATTTATTTAATAAACTCATTTAATACCCAAAACTGATTTCCTTCTATAAAAATCTTGTTATGGAAAATATGCAGTGTTATCCACATACCTAGGGGAAATTTTTGAGGAGTTTCATTCATTATTTATTGGAATATTGAGACCGAACAATGATTGTCTATCGGATCGAGGTTGATCGATACACAACAGATGTAGTGAATCATCCCTGAAACTCCCAACCCCTAGAAGCCTAGATCCAGTGCATTACATAATTTAATTTTCATGATTACAGGGAATAAAATCATGAAGGACTATATTTTTTATTAGTTCTAGAAAACTAGATTACATACATTATACCCATCATACACTGGGAAAATAAAATAAATCCTATGTTAAGTGAAAGTTTGACAGCATTGAAAATCATTCAGTAGATTCCTCTTCATAACCATAGTAAAGGAAATAAACATAAGGATTATCTTAAATTCTCAGTTAACATCATTATAGTGGAAGAAATAATGAATTAATAATACTAAACAATATGTAATGGTAAAAAACTGAACACATGTTCCATTTAAACAAAATCGATATGGAATAATCAATATGAAGAGGGAAGTAATTGACAACACATTCACTTTAATAAAGTAAATGAGAATGAAATTTATCCATTGATAATAGAATAGAAATCATCCCATTGATAGTGATAATAACAACTCAATTCTCAATAAAGGAAATTCGTTATTTCTGGACTCCAAGTTTCTGAGGCACGTGCTACCTTTACTTTCAAGACCATTAAAAATACTATTAAAAACATCAGGTAGAACCAAATCTAATTTGGCCAAAAAATTCTTCTTGTGAGACTACTCATACATTGTGGGGATTACATTAACTAGTCTTCAACACATATCATACCTGAATACTATACATTGAATCAAACATGAAGGATTTTCCACCAAATGATTCCTTCACATGGAACAACTACTACATCGAGGGTCTATCTATAATTGGACCCCACCCATGTTGTACCTATCCAAATCATTCCTCATATATAGAATTATTAATTAAATTAAAAATTAATATTACTTCTAATAAAATATACATATTGAATAAATAATAAAAAAAATCAATAATTCCCATAGTAGGGGATAATTGAAAACACTGATTGTTGATGTTGATGAATTTAACAAACATTCAAATATCATTAAAAACATTCTTGAGGAAAATAATCGATAAACATTCCAAAGTGTCCCATGTCTCTTTGAATCAATTTAATCATAATAAACATGAATAAATAACATTAAATGAGTCAGGGAATATAATTAGATATGAAAATCTATTATCAAACATTTCATAGGTTAGTATATACAAAATATATAATCAACTAGGTTCATAACATTATAATATATGTCATAGAAATAAGATTGAGGTGAAATCCCTTACATTGAGTCCAAAATATCATGTGTGTATTTATCATCATAAATAATAAACTTATGTTAATTATTTTCTTTCATTACAATTTTTTACATGTTTACTATTAATTTTACTTTACATATTAAAATTTTGAATAAAACTACATAAATAATTAATTTTACGTCTGCTGCTTTGAACAATCTCGATTCATGTGTCAAAAAAGACTATTGTATGTCAACCATTGTCAATAAAGTCCTTATAGAAACATGTCCAAAATAATAATTATAAAATATATATCATATTTACAAACTGATAGTTATTTTTATTAAAAATGAAATTACATTACAATTACAAATATGGTAGGACTTACATACGCATTAGTAATCTTCTCATATTTAAATAATTGTTATAAAAAGAAGGTAAGTAAAATTATCTCTTACTAAATTGATAATTTTAATATAAATAACATTTTATATAATCATTTATACTTATATGTTGAATTATTTTGATGTTAAAGGAATTACATCCCATTGAGGAGGTAGTAGTCCACACGTCCAAAAACGATATTACCACATGTTTTAGTGTGATAAAAGGGTAATTAAAACCCCTATATTATATTTTGAGAAATTTTATTATTTAATTATTATCATATATATTTTATTTAACTAGTATTTATTTTAATTTAACCCTTCCTTAATACATTCCATTTTATGTGTGAATGTATCACATCTCATTAAAGAGGTGGTAGTCCACACATACATAAATGATGTTATCATAATTAAACCAAATGTAATGAATAATGATATGTTTAATATAACAATTATAGAAGTATGAAATAAATTAATATCATATATATCATATAAAAATCAGTTTTCCATCATATTTCTCAACCATTAGTGGTGCTAAATGAAAAATTAACGACATCGTTCTGCATGGAAATAGTTCATGATCCATGAATGGTATGTTCATTACCCATTTCATGGATGTGTGTGTATGTTTTGGTTGATACCTTAGCAATAAAAAATTAATAATATCAAGAATACTTATGATATTTAATAATAATATGATAATAAGAAATTTAGGATTAGGGAAACTAATAATATATAAATTTGCATTGAACAATGTTACCTCTTTTCAGGTAACTCCATTTGGTTTGCAGCTAAGAGATTACTTTGTTTTTATTATGCACAGGGTGGGGATTGTAGTATGAGGGGAGGTATTTCATGATTCTATCTGGGAAACGTTTGGGTGAACAAACATGTCTTGAGAGGTGTGTGGATGAAGAAGAGTGAATGGATTTTTATAATGGAGTGGGAGTGTAATTAATGTAAATACCAATTGGTATTCACTATTGGGAGGTCTACGTTACCTCACTCACATAAAATAATGGAAAAATAATTTATTAAGTTGAATATATGGTCTTAAAAAATATCCACCGGACAATAATATTTGAATTTTTATAATTTTGTTCCTTAGACATTATGATTCATTTTATTTATCATTTTAGATTTTAATAAAGTAGTTACATCTCTATCCTATGTAATTTCACCATTAAGACTAAATAAAGGTGTGATTTATTAGAAACTATATACCCATGTATATCAAAAAAAATTATCTAATATAAAAAATATAAATCCTTTCTGTGTTGAAAATTAATTATAAAACAAGTACAAGTAACACGGAAATACACTAATTTATCTGGAACCATGCTAACAAGGTTTTTGTTATATATGGGTCAAAATGTGAATTATAAAAGATAAATTGGTCCATCAATGGACCATATTTTATATTTATTAACACTTCAAGTGAACTTTTTTGAATATTGGATTTTTATTAATTTTAAACCATTTAAAAATATATAATTTATTATAAAATAACATTAATGTCAACTTTGAAATTATTTATTTAATTTTAATTTTAAGATATTAATACATTAATTGAATAAAGATATATTAATTTCACTTTTTCTTAACCTCATATATTCATCTAAAAAAATAATCGAACGCAATTATTTATTAAATTTACTTTACATTTAATATTTTTAGCATATTTTATCTTATTTTAATATTAACTAAATAATCTTTACATTATCATTTAATGTAATTCTATTATCTCTAAAAAATAATGTAAACTACCATGATAAAAAATAAAAATAACTTTAAAAATAATTTATATATTCAAAAATTTGTTTCTTCTTCTATATTCTAAATATTTATAAATTTTAAATGCAAGGAATGTACATTTTTTCACTTTTTCTTCCATAAATTATAGTATGGGTCACCTTCATGAATATGTTTCCAAAAAAACTCATAAAATTATAAAAAATATTTTATATGATTGAAAATTTTTAATTCAATTAATTTTGGGTAAGTGTCTTGTCATTTTGGCCATTATGTTTATGGTTTCTTTGTTTGATATGATAACTGTTCTCTTAATAAATCTAATTAATTTTAATCACTTTCACAAATATTTTACATAAAAAGTTATTTTATCCTTAATAGAAATTAAAAATTACATTGATTCTAATTAATGAATCCATTTTTCCAAATTCCAATCACATAAAAGGCAGAAATTAATTTAAAATTAATCCCACAGATGGGATGACAATACAGGTTTTTAAATTAAAAATGATCCAAAGCTTACAAAGTTCTTATATCCAATTTAATATGAAAAGGATTATTATGACTATATTTTTAATAAATGATAATAATTGGAATAATTATAATTTATAAGAAATAAAAAATAATTTATCAATATAAATAAATTAGATGAAAAATACTTTTGAATTTAAATTCTTTATAAATCTCTATTCAAAAAAATGAATCTCCCTAGAAAAATACCAAATATTAACCCAAACATAATTTTTATACTTCTCTATCAAAAATGATTTTTTCATATAAATTTTGAAAAGGTTTAAATTTATAATTTAATGTATTTGATCCGTTAAATAGAGGTAAACATTATTTTATATGTAATTGATGGTAACTTAATGTTTTGTTCAGAATAGACTTAATTGGGTGTTGTGTATAAATAATTTCTGAAATAAATTATTCTAGGAGGAAAATATTTTATAGCCATGGTGTGTTAAATTCTACCCACCTTAATTAAATTTTGTCCTCATAGGTTTTCATTGATCTTAGTAATATAGGGGTTGATATTATAAAATACTACTATTGGAAAAACCACATCTTAAATATTATTAACAAAACATCTTCTTAATAACAGATAAAATGAAATGTGAAGTTCACCAAAAAAAACTAAACATTCAAGTAGGAGTACATTATGGAAAACATGGACATGGAAGAAAAATAAAACTTTTAATTTCTGATGGGGAGTGATGGAAAACATATTTAGGTGAATTTTGATGACCACAAAGTCATAAATTAGATTCATAAAAAAGGACAATGATGTCATAAAATATAATGATAATAGGACAACATTTTTTTTCATAAACATTATTACTATATTTTATAAAATCATTTACACTATATTAGTAAAAGTAAATATATGTTTCTATGAAAAAAAAAATTTATTACTCCTTAAACAATCTCCACTTCATCTATTAGAACAAGATTCTACATATAGTTAAGTAATATATAAATCTATAAAACCTCATTCAAATGTCAAATTAAACCATTTCATAAATGGTAAACTTTTCCAAAAGGTTATTATCCAACACCTTAGAAAGAACATCACCAAATTTTCCTAAATTAATTTATCATTAGATATTATTCAACTTGAATTAGCTCTAAATTTTCACATCACAAAACATGTGCAAACCTTAATCATGTATTCTATTTAAATATTTTAATAACATGAGCAACCATAAAACCTTATTGGAACCATGAATTATTCCTTAGTCTTTATTCCTTAAGTAATACACATGTAATCAGATATATTGCTTACAAAAATTTGTAAACTCTATCAAATGATAGATAAACCATGTTGTCATAAAATAATTTATTTGTAACAATATAATCTATAATATCCAATATACTTCATCCTTATCAATCATATAATTATCAAATTGTAAATAATTCAACATTAGGATCATATTATTGATTATCTTTCCCTAAACCATGTGTTTTCCAAAAATGTTCAACTTGATACTGAATCAGCTTTCTCAGTTCCACTCAACATATGATCTCAAATCCTTAACAAAAAAAGTATTATAATACAATCCTAATATATTACATATTTTTTTAACCAATTAATCATTGATAAAATACTATAATGACATAATTATTAGATTGAAACAAAATAACATTAATTATTCCTCTCATCTATGGTAGTATCATAATCTTGTCCATGATCCATTATCCTCTTTGGGGATATATTCCTTTGAAACAAGAGACATTGATTTGGGTAGTGTCCTGCCTAATTTTAGTTGAATCATTTTACATTGGGAACCATTTTCTTATCCATAGAATCACAAGAATTGTGAATTTTCCTTACAAACTTGTATCAAACACCCATTCATTTTAGGTAATTATCTTAGTGATTGTTTACAAATTATAACCTGTGGGAAAATACTTCTTTCCCTTATTCACTTTATCTATCAATTTCCCAATATTTAACTTGTTCTCTTACCTCCCCCTAAATCCATAATACATTTATTATCCTATATCTATCTTATTATATCATCATATTATATCCTTATTCATTGATAATTCTTGGGAGAATAGTTCTTTTCGAAATACTGGATTAATTCCATAAATGATATGATCCTTCTTTCTCTTTGGATCACAAGAATCAATGGGGTTCACATTCATTATTATAGGTGACATTTCTAAATGATTAAATACATTAGGATAGACAATATAATTATGTAAAATAATTTATAATTCAAAATAATGAAAAGTGCATATCATAAATTGAAAAAATTATCTACATATAATCTCAAACACATAAATATTATTTCATTGAGATTTTCATCTGTAATTATTCTCAAATTCTATAATTTTGTTATATTTCATATTCTATATCTTTTTAATCTAGTTTCCATGGTATCTACTAATATGTATTTGATTCCAAATATAAATCCCCAACCCTAGAAGCCCGGATCCAGTGCATGACTTTATTACATCAACATGTTTACATGAAACAAATTCACAGAGGACTGTACAATTTAGTAGCTTTGGAAAAAAATATTATATACACAGAACCCATAATATATTGGGAAAATAACATAAATTATTATCGATGAAAAATATCAGTATCCTTGAAACGCATTCAAATAATTCCTCTTCATAACACGGTGAATGGAAATAAAAATAAGGGTGATCTCAAATTCTCATTAAGGGTGATTATAATGGAAAAAATATTGAATCAACTGTAATAAAAATTATGGAAAGGTAAATAACTGAACACACATTCAATTTAAAAATACTAGATAAGGAATAATCAATATGGTAAGGAATATAATATGAGGACACATTCAATTTAAATAAATAAAATAAAATGAAATTAATATACAAATAATTTCAAAAAAAATCATGGATAGAAATAATAATAAATTCATTATCTGTAAAGGAATTTATTAATTATTGGACCCTAGTCTTCCTAGGTAAATGGTACCCTTATAATAATAAAAACTCACAAGATAAGTTAGAATATTTTGTAGAAACCTGTATAATTGTCTAAATATTTCGTCTCATAAGACTATTTATGCATCTCGGGGATTAGATTAACCAGTACCCAACCCGTATCATAATAATATATTAATTTTGGAACAAAATATTACTATTTTTTCAATACATTCATCCCATGATACTGCTAATTCATCAAGGGGATATCTGTAACTAGGCCCCTCCTATGTCGTACCTATCCAAAGAATTCCTCATATATCGAATAATCGATTTAAATAAAAAACAATGTTTTTTATCATCAATTATCTTTACTGAATAAATAATTTTTATTTATCAATAATTTCCATATTTATTATAAGTAAAAATAAGGATTGATTATATTTATCAATCAAAAAACCATTTAATGATTATTAATAACCTTTTTCTTAAAAATAATCATTAATCATTCCAAAGTGACACATACCACATTGAAACATTTAAATCATAATATTCATAATGTAATACCATTAAATAAATATTATAATATCATGATAATAATGATATTCATGATATAAAATTTCAATGGGTATTATATAATCCATATAAAAGAAACCAGGTGCATAACATTACAATTTGACTCATTGAAATGAAATTGAGACAATGCCAGTTACCTTGATTCCGACTTGTCACCTATTTCTTTACATACTGAATAATACAATTATGTAAATTAATAACATAAATTACAATTCTTTTCAAGTTTATTATTACTTTTACATTAGTTATTATAATTTTTTATATAACCACTTAAAATATTATGTTTATATTGAGTGTTTTTACCAAATTTTGTTCATGTTTTAAAAACATCATTGATTGGTCAACTATGGTCAAAAGGTTCATTATATAAACATATCCAGAATCATAATAATGACATAGTTATCATATTTATAAATAAATTATAGTTTTAAAACAAATTATGTACGATGGTTATGATAAATTATCCAAAATTAAAATCGTTGACACAGCTGTCTGTATGTACGCAACAGCAACATTCCCATTTTTCAGTGATGATTATAGAAATATGGTAAGTAAAATTATATAACTATAGAATGATAATTATATCAGAAAAAACCCTTTTATTTAATCATATATAATTATAACTATAATATTTGTGATGTAAAATGAATCTCATTGCATTGAGGAAGCGGAAGTGCACATTTCCACAAACAACATTTTCACTTTTTTTAGTGTGTGGAAAGGGTAATAAAGAAAATTGTATATTCTACATAGAGAAATGTAATTATATCATGATAAGGATATATATTTCAATTATTTCCAAAAATTTTAATTAACCCCACCTTTAATAAATTCTTTGTAATGTGTGAACATATTATATGGCTTAAAGGAAGTGGTAGTCCACACGTCAACAAACAATGTTATCGTATTTACACCAAATGGAACTCATAAAGGTATGTATTATTTAAAAATTATAGAGTGTATTAAGACCAAAAAAATATCTTAAATATAATATAACAATAGGGTTTCTATAATAATACCAAACCCTGAGAGATATTAATGGAAAAACAAACGACATCATTTCATGAGGTGGCAGTTCACTATACACGAACAGTAAGTTCGTTACACATTTGATTAAAGTGTGAGAGGTGTAGGTAAAAAACATAAATTAAATAAATTTCATTGTATTTCCAATAATTATTATAATATATAAACATATACCACTAATAAACTAAAGGATTTTGAATTATATAAGACACAAATTCGCATTGAAGAATGCTACCTTTTTTTGGGTAACTTTTTTGGTTATCACCAATAGGAATCCATGGAGTGGATTATTATTGTTGTGAGTCTTCTAGGATGTGGTTAGGGATTATTTTAGACTATTTGTTTATATTTTGGATTATTAAAATTTCCTTTTTATGTGTGAGGAAGGGGACGAGTGGATGTCATTTTATAATGGAGGGGGAGTGGCATTTATGTAAATACCAAAAGGTATATACTCTTGGGAGGTCTCCAATGGAGGCCCAAATCTTGACGTACATGGACATTACATTAATTTTGTGGAATACTTAATACATAACAAAAACAGACACACAAGGACCGTAATAGTTTAGTGTCTTTGGAAACTCGAAACGTAATCTTCTAATCGTGGTGAAAGATCTTCAACATCTCCCATAAAGATCTTCCCCTTTTGGTTTTCTTACCTAAAAACCTTTCTTTATATGTTGGGGAAAAGAAAACATATAAAGGGTGATCTCAAATTCTCAGTAAGGGTAATCATGGATAAAATAAAACAAACCATATACATTTTAACTTAAAAACATGAACACAATGTTTAAGCATCAATATCTTGAGCAATGACATAAAACATGGCAGTACGTAAGGCATAGATCAAAATGGAACATCAATAATGATAAAATAGTATGGGAATAAAACTTGTAATTATGGAAACCATTAAGCACATGATATGATTTCCATAGTAGCCCAGGCATTGCTACCAAGACCATCTTAGCAGACAAAGTCCCTTACTGAACTAGGTTTACTTGTCATTCTAGCCCTGTATTACTGAACCAGATTTACTTGCCATTCCAACCATGTCTATCTCATGAGATATAAATCTTTACCCAATGCATTGGAGGGAGATAGAGGTCCCACCCATCTCATAATGAAATCATTCTTACTTGTGCCACAACATAAACATAAATCATAACCCAAAAAAATGGGTTTCACAAACATCATTCCATCATATCATAATCCATATAAAACAAATGGATATCATTTCATAATAAGAAAAGTGAAACCATGTAAATCATAGAGACATTATACTTGAAACATACACATATGAAATAATGTTATCTTATATGGAAAAATGGTTTTGATAAAACACTTGAAATGAATTCTTGAGGAAAATATCGTTTGTTTTTAAAAATCATTTTCTTTTCACAAAATGTCATGAAATTTTAAAGTAAAAGGATTTAGATGAAAATAGTCAAGAAATATTTTTGGAGGAAGCTTCATGAAAATAAGTCTTTATAAAACCGTAAAAATCCTTTCATTCCGTATAAGTTAAAAAAACATTCTTCTCGTACTTTTGCCAGAAAAGTCAAAAAAAAGTACCTCATAACGTAAACAAAAGTAATATTCCTTACATATCATGTAGTAAAATTCAAAAAAGGGTAAAAAGGAATTTAAACATACATGAAACCAGTTTTAGAAAACAGGTACATGGATGATAAATATAACCCCGGTGAATACTTACGAATAAACAATCTCGCATAAAAATGAGATTGGAGAAGTTATCCCTTACAAATATCTTTTTGTAAAAAGATCACTTATGTGTATTAACTATAAGGTCACATAAAGAAATTATAAATACACGATAAGGTATAAAAATTCATTTCTCACATAATCAAAGAATGATATAAACAAGAAAGAGAAGATCAACCCAAAGAACGGAAATTGGGTTAAGATGTTCCATTACCTCATGTCCGACTTGACTCGATCATTCTTTAATCTCCTGAATAATAAACCAAAGTTAATTTCTACCTACTTAAGATCATTTTTCAAATTTATTATTCCTTTTATATAACTTATTACCATGTTATAAACATTATGTAACTATTTAAGTTAATAATGTTCGTTTCGTCGATATTTGGTACTTGAGTCAAAAATGGACTTCTTATAATTACATGTTGTTCATGTGGTCAAAGGTTCATTATATCCAGAATGATATTCATAATTTATAAATCATATATATCATATATATCCATTATATACATGTATTTATAATATTACATAACATATTGAGGTAAGAAATGAAATGCACCGTTCATGGAGACGGTAAGCCGTACGTACACATGGATGCTACTTTCATTTATATTTCTTATATTAATGTAATTAAAACATAATTATACATAGGTATATTATAATTCCAGTATAATATAATATATAATATCATTAACTACATCCTTTATACATCCCACATAAGTCATTAACGAATCACATCACTTTGAGGGGGCGGTAGTCCGCACTTCCTCAAATGAGATTATCGTATTTACCAACTATGGAAACCATAAAGGTTTGATATAATTGGGAAGTAAAAAAGAATATAGAAATAATAAACATAATATATATCATATATGAATACATTTTCATCATAATGTCCACCATGAGAGGCGGTAGGAGAAAATCGAACAATCATCATTTTGTGAGGCGTTAGTTTTCCATCCACAGAAACATTATGTTCTTCATCCATTAGATGGAGGTGTGTGTAAGTTTAGTTCTAATACTTCTCATAAAAACATCCTAGTATTTTGAGGACACTTTTTTGTCATAAAAGAAAGCATTAAAAAGATTTTAGGGGTTGGATAAGTAGAATAAAAGAAAACAACTTAAGAGAAACTATTACCTTTAATTTGGGTAACTTTCTTTGGTTTGAACCAAAAGGACTTCTTGAAGTGCATTCTGCCTAATGTAAGGATTATATGGGGATTAGAGGAATGTAGGGAGCTTATTTGGGTAGAGTTTGGATGAGCCAAAAGCCCTGAGAGGTGTGAGGAATTACATAGAAGTGGTCTCCTTTTATAAGGGAGAGGAGGGGTTCTTTAGAAAAGTGTGAAAACATTATTTTATTATAAACTTATCTTCGGTTTCAAGTGGTCCAAAACACATTAATTTCGAAGATAAGATGACTCATATTTGAAATAAAATCATCCAATTTGAATTGGACAGGTTTTGGATAATATTTTAATCATTGTAATCTTATTTATTTAAATCATTTATTAATGAGGTAAATACTTCATCATTATTGTGTGATAAATATTTTAATTTATTTGATGTCTAAAAATTATAAAAAAATACCAAAATGTAGGAAATATTTTTATCTTTACAATGAATATTTATAGTCGAAAATATAATTTATATAGCCACTTATAAAAATTAATTACTAAAGGATTTTTGTTAATGCCAATTTTGTCTTTACATTAAATTAATTAATCTAATGTGTCATTGTCTTTCATAAGTGGCTCAATGGGGTCCCAAAATAGACCCAAGGATTCCCATGGTCAGACATTACTCATCCAATATGGTTTGTACAAGTTTTAAGGTAATTTTGAATTATTATAATATTCTTTTAACCTTGAATTACCCTATTTACTTTTAACCGTGGTAAATAAAAGTAAAAAGTTACTATTCACCAAAAATTATTTTTGTCTAATTGAACCAAATTTTACTCCTTGATTTTAACAGTGTCTCTTGGATTTTCTAAATTCAACTCACAGAAGTGGTAAAATTATGTTTTATGAACAATTGCAAAAGCTCTTAAGAGGTGGGTAAAAGACGGTGAAAAGTTCAATAAAATTTTTATATATCTAAAATTATTATAAAATTAATCCAATTAATTACATTTAACTTATATAGGTATTTTGTATCAATTTTTATCTAAAATAAATTTAAATAAAATAAATAATTATTTAAATAAAAATTCAGTTTTTAAATAGTAACCCAGTGTTTTCACTATTCATCCAAAATTGAAAGTTTTCAGAAAAATACCAAAAATTCAGCCTAAACTATATTTTATATTCTGAATTCAAAAATTATGTCCATTTTTTCAAATTCGAAACATGGAAGTGGAATTAATTAATTTTAAAATTAATTCCTGTTATCAAAACAAATAGCGTGTTTTTAAGAAACAATAACTATCAAAAGATTAATACTTGTTTATGTCCAATTTCAAAGTGAAATTAATTCCAATGACCAATATTGGATTAAATGGTAAAAATATATTATAATTACACTTTAAAACCAATTAAAAATATAATCTAACCATATAAATTATTGTGATGAAAAAATTTGTTTTTAATTAAAATATAACGTGTTTTTACTATTCATTTAAATATGAAAGTTATCAGAATAATATGAAAAATTTATCCAAAGTAAATTTTTATATCCTGATTCCAAAGAAGAATTTTATTTTGTAAAATTTAACTTATAGACATCTCAAAAACAAGATTTAAAGTGGGTCCGTCATCAAAAGGCGGGAAAACTGTAATTTTTGAAAAATACATATTTTACACGAAAAATTTATTTTTTTCTCATACCATATTCTAGAAAATGTGTAAGATGAATAATAATTTTATAAAATTCAAAATTTAGTTAATACTATTCATGACGGATAGTTTATAATAATATTATAAGAATATATCGTTGTTTAGTGAAACCCGGTATTGCGTACTGCACACGCTATCGGGGAAGGTCGCAATTGCATGTAATGCAAGACAATTCAGGGTGGCGTGTAGTGAAAGACTCATTTGTTGTTTTTTATAAAAAAAATACAACCATATTTCATTTATACATTAAACAAAGTCTATACTTAATGTTGCATAGAATAGTTTATACAAAACGAAATTGAAGTTGTGTGTAACACGAGCCAAGAATAGTGTTGCGTATACTGCAAGCTAATATGGTGTTGCGTATAGAACAAGCTAATCTTGGTATAGCGTACAACACAAGAAATCAATTAAATTTAAAAAAAATTCTCATAAATCTCGGGTTGTTACATTCTACCCCCCTTAAAATGAATTTTTCCCTCAAAATTCATCAGGGTTATAAATGGTTTGTTACTTGAGAATTTCTTTCATAGAAACCCACATCGTAAAAAGGAATGCTAAAACATAATTTTAAAAGGTGAAGTATGAAACATAACGGTTACCCAAATTAACTCATCACTAGGTTTCTACATAGGAGATCATAGGTGAAAATATGGATATAGAGGAGAAATCTAACCATCAAGTTATGATGGAGAGTGGTAGAGAACATGGCTATGAAAAAGTAATCAATCAAAAAGCCATAAATTTGTGATGATCTAAGGTACCATCTAATTCATCAGATATGAGGGCACTAGGAAAACATTTTTGGTTTTCAATATCATTTCCCTAATATTGAAGAATTTTTGAATTAAAAGAAATTCTTACTTGATTTTGGTAAAATATCATTATTGGTCATTCCTTGAACAATTTCCACTTCATCTCTTAAAGATATGAAGTTGAATTTTTTTTATTCGTGAAGTATTATTAGATCATGTGATAGAATGATGGGTCATTCCATCTATTTCAAACAAAAGGTTAGAAAAAGTTATCAAATATACATAAGTCCATCTATGGTGAGTTTAATCGTATATGATTCCAAAAATGAACTTATACTTCATCTATCATACCTATTAATAAAATAAAACTAGTTTCTACTAACCAGGGACTTCCTGTAGGCCAGTGGTAGGCGATAAAGGCATGTCGCACTTCAGTTGTGGGTTTGATTCCCACAGCCTTGTCCGACGCGACGGGTTGTCGCCCGTCTTGCAGGTTTTCCTTTTTTCTAAAACTATACTATCATAATATCAAAAAGATTTATCCTTAAACAATACTATCTGATGTCCAACTTAATCCATTCCAACCTTTAGGCTTTTCCAAATTACTTATGTCCAAGCTTATAGTATAATGAAAACAATTACTAGAAATTTCATCTACCGAGCATGTGAATACCATCATTTATCCCCGATATATCTTGTTGATCACATTCCAATCATGTGAATACCTTAATCATGTATTCTCTTGAAAAATGAATACCCATTTAACCTTAGTTAAAACATGGATGCTATCAAAATTTAACTCTTTCCACATACCAAAATCCCAAAATTTCTATATACTCAAACCATGATATCACTTTGTCCTTATTTTAGTCATGAGCTCATGATTACTATCATATTATTTTCTCCTTATCCCTCCATTATGTGCATTTTATCTTATTTCTAAAAATATTTCAATCACTTTTTCATGGTTACCAGTACCATATAATTATTGAAAACCAATACATAGATATTCCAAAATTCCACAATACCATAAATGAGATTCCATGATACTATTTTGAAATCCCATTACATAAACACTTAATCATTACACAACATCATTTTCATACTCAACATCATAAATAGTGATCACATGAGACATCCCTTTATCCTTTTCCTTAAGAGGTTGCTCACGTTGATCATCATTAACCCGTGGGTTAGGGCATTTATTAACATAATGCCCCATTTCCTTACACTTGAAGCATTGAAGTGTTGGTGGAGATTTCTCTGTAGTATTTTCTCTATTCACGTCATTAGAAACTTTTTTCTGATTACTTCGACAATAAACTGCTCGATGACCTTCTTTTCCACACTTAAAACATTTTCTAGTACCTTTTAGGCAATCTCCACCATGCTTCTTTCCACACTTTGAGCATAAAGAAACATTCATCTTCTTTTCACCATTATTCTGAGATTTCTCCTTGAACTCCATCTTTCGTTTCTTATCAAAACCACGAGATGGATATGTAACACCAAATTCCATTTCTACCATGATAGCATGACACAATTTCTTCATAGCTACTGAAGTATCTTATAGATAATTCCCTTCGAAGACTTGGTTTTAATCCACTGATGAATCGATCAACTTTACGTTCAGGTTGGATGATAAAGCCAGATGCATACCTTGCAAGCCTTCTAAAATTCGCCTCATATATAACAAAAAATTCATCATTGCTTAAGCTTAAGGAACTCCTTTTCCATCTTTGTTCAAAGAATACGAGGGAAGTACTTATTGAAAAATAATTTCTTGAACTCATCCCATTCCATGGAGTCAATTTCACCTTGGGGCCTTGTATTCTTAATTAAAGTCCACCATTGATCTGCTTCGCCTTCTAATCGGTAAATAGCCAGAATGACTTTTTCATGTTCCAAACAGCAAAGTATATAAAATATATTTTCAATGGTACTGATCCATTGTTCAGCAAAAATTGGATTAGAAGACCCACTAAAAGAAGGGGGACGTTGCCTCATGAAAGACTCAATAGAATATTGATCCCTTCTCTGCTCATTTGGAAGTCTAGAATGATTTTTATCTTGTGTAAGTATAGCAATAAGATTTTTTACTCCATCTCCCACCACATTTGGTTGTTCAGGAGGACAATCATTGAATTGTCCATTACATTGATCAACACGGTTCCTTCAGGTTCCAGCCATCGTCTAAAACTCAAAAAGAATAGTGTGAGAGGAAAAAATCATGCTAGGGAAAACAACATAATAAAGGGGGAGTACCTTAAATATCTAACATCATAGGTTAAATTATAAGATAATTACTGTAGTTCTAGGACTATAACCTATACGTATACTTATCTTTAGGGACATCCCGAGACATACCTTAGAAATATCTCTAGGGATCTCACTAATGTTTTTGCATCCTAGTTTCCAAAGGTTAACTAAACCTCCCTTTGATACCAACTGTAGAGACCCAAATATTGATGTGCATGGACATTACATTACTTTTGTGGAATACTTAATATATAACAAAAATAGACACACAAGGACCGTAATAGTTTAGTGTCTTTGTAAACTTGGAACGTAATCTTCTAATCGTGGTGAAAGATCTTCAACATCTCCCATAATGATCTTCCCCTTTTGGTTTTATTACCTAAAAAACTTTCTTTATATCCTGGGGAAAATAAAACATATAAAGGGTGATCTCAAATGATCAGTAATGGTAAGCATGGATAAAATAAAACAAACCATATACATTTGAACTTAAAAACATGAAAAGAATGTTTAAACATCAAGATCTTAAGCAATGACATAAAACATGGCAGTACGTAAGGCATAGATCATAATGGAACATCAATCCTGATAAAATAGCATGGGAATAAAACTTGTAATTGTGGCAACCATTAAGCACATGATATGATTTCAATAGTAGCCAAGACATTGCTGCCAAGACCATCTTAGTGGAAAAAGTCCCTTACTGAACCGGGTTTACTTGTCGTTCCAGCCTTGTATTACTGAACTGTATTTACTTTCCATTCCAACCATGTCTATATAATGAGATATAAATCTTTACCCAATGCATTGGAGGGAGATATAGGTCCCACCCATCTCATAATTAAATCATTCTTACTTGCGCCACAACATAAACATAAATAATAACCCAAAAAAATGGGTTTCATAAACATCATTCCATCATATCATAATCCATATAAAACAAATGGATATCATTTCATCATAAGAAAAGTGAAACCATGTAAATCATATATACATTATACTTGAAACATACACATATGAAATAATGTCATCTTAGATGGAAAAATGGTTTTGATAAAACACTTGAAATGAATTCTTGAGGAAAATATCCTTTGTTCTTCAAAATCATTTTCTTTTCACAAAATGTCCTGAAATTTTAAAGGAAAAGGATTTAGATGAAAATATTCAAGAAATATTTTGGAGGAATATTCATTAAAATATGGCTTTATAAAACCGTAAAAAACCTTTCATGTCGTATAAGTTAAAAAAACATTCTTCTCGTACTTTTGCCAGAAAAGTCAAAAAAGTACCTCATAACGTAAACAAAAGAAAGATTCCTTACATATCATGTAGTAAATTTAAAAAATGGGTAAAAAAGACATTAAACATACATGAAACCAGTTTTAGAAAATAGGGACATGGATGATAAATATAACCCCAGTGAATACTTACGAATAAACAATCTCGGATAAAAACGAGATTGGAGAAGTTATCCCTTACAAAGATCTTTTTGTAAATAGATCACTTATATTTATTAACTATAATGTCAAATAAAGAAATTATAAATACATGATAAGATATAAAAATTTATTTCTCACATAATCAAAGAACGAAATAAATAAGAAAGTGAAGATCAACCCAAAGAACAGAAATTGGGTTAAGATGTTCCCTTACCTCGTGTTCAACTTGACTCGATCATTCTTTAATCTCCTGAATAATAAACCAAAGTTAATTTCTACTTGATTAAGAACCTTTTTAAAATTTATTATTCCTTTTATATCACTTATTACCATGTTATAAACATTATGTAACTGTTTAAGTTAATAATGTTCGTTTTGTTGATATTTGGTACTTGTGTCAAAAATGGACTTCTTATAATTACATATTGTTCATGTGGTCAAAGGTTCATTATATCCAGAATGATATTAATGATTTATAAATAATATATATCATATATATCCAGCATATACATGTATTTATAATATTACATAACATATGGTGGTAAGAAATGAAATGCACCGTTCATGAAGACAGTAAGTCGTACGTACACATTGACGCTACTTTCATTTCTATTTCTTATTTTAATGGAATTAAAACATAATGATATATAGTTATATTATAATTCCATTATAATATCACATATAATATCATTAACTACATCCTTTATACATCTCACATAAGGAATTAACGAATCACATCACTTTGAGGGGGCGGTAGTCCGCACTTCCTCAAATGAGATTATCGTATTTACCAATTATAGAAACCATAAAGGCTTGATATAATTAGGAAGTAAAGAAGCATAAGGAAATCATAAACATAATATATATCATATATGAATATAGTTCCATAATAATGGCCACCATGAGAGGCGGTAGGAGGAAATCGAACAATCATCGTTTTGTGAGGCGTTAGTTTGCCATCCACAGAAACATTATGTTCTTCATCCATTAGATGGAGGTGTGTGTAAGTTTAGTTCTAATACTTCTCATAACTACATCCTAGTATTTTTAGGATACTGGTGTTTTCACAAAATAAAGTATTAAAAAGAGTTTAGGTGTTGGAGAAGTAGAATAAAAGAAAACAACTTAAGAGAAACTATTACCTTTAATTTGGGTAACTTCTTTTGGTTTGAACCAAAAGGACTTCTTGAAGTGTCTTCTGCCTAATGAAAGGATTATAGGGAGAGGAGAGGGATGTAGAGAGCTTATTTGGGCAGTGTTTGGATGAGCCAAAAGGCTTAATAGGTGTGAGGAATTTCATAGAAGTGGTCTCCTTTTATAAGGGAGAGGAGGGGCTCTTTAGGAAAGTGTGAAAACATTATTTTATTATAAACTTATCTTCGGTTTCAAGAGGTCCAAAACACATTAATGTAAAATATAAGATGACTCATATTCTAAATAAAATCATCCAATAGGAATTGGACAGGTTTTGGATAATATTTTAATCATTATAATCTTATTCATTTAAATCATTTATTAATGAGGTAAATACTACATCATTATTGTGTCATAAATAATTTAATTTATTTTATGTCTAAAAATTATAAAACAAATACCAACATGTAGGAAATATTTTTATCTTTCCAGTTAATATTTATAATCGAAAAGATAATTTATATAGCCCCTTATAAAAATTAATTACTAAAGGATTTTGGTTAATGACAATTTTGTCTTTACATTAAATTAATTAATCTAATGTGTCATTTTCTTTCATAAGTGGCTCTATGGGGTCCCAAAATAGACCCAAGTATGCCCATGGTCGGACATTACTCATCCAATAAGGTTTGGACAAGTGTTAAGGTAATTTTGAATTATTATAATATTCTTTTAACCTTGAATTAACCTATTTACGTTTAACCGTGGTAAATAAAAGTAAAAAGTTACTATTCACCCAAAATTATTTTTATCTAATTGAACCACATTTTATTCCTTTATATTAACCGTGTCTCTCGGATTTTTGAAATTCAACTCACAGAAGCGGTAAAATTAAGTTTTATGAACAATTGCAAAAGCTCCTAGGAGGTGGGTAAAAGACGGTGAAAAGTTCAATAAAATTTTTATATATCTAAAATTATTATAAAATGACACCCATTAATTACATTGAACTTATATAGGTATTATGTATCAATTTTTACCTAAAATAAATTTAAATAAAATAAATAATTATTTAAATAAAAAGTTGGTTTTTAAATAGTAAACCAGTGTTTTCAATATTCATCAAAAATTGAAAGTTTTCAGAAAAATATCAAAAATTGAGCCTAAGCTATATTTGATATTCTGAATTCAAAAATTATGTCCATTTTTTCAAACTCAAAACATAGAAGTGGAATTAATTAATTTTAAAATTAATTCCTGTTATCAAAACAAATAGCGTTTTTTTAAGAAACAATAACTATCAAAAGATTGATACTTGTTTATGTCCAATTTCAAAGTGAAATTAATTCCAATGACCAATATTGGATTAAATGATAAAAAATATATTCGATTTACACTTTAAAACCAATTAAAAAGATAATCTAACCATATAAATTATTGCGATGAAAAAAGTTGTTTTTAATTAAAATATAGCGTGTTTTTACTATTCATTAAAATATAAAAGTTATCAGAATAATATTAAAATATTATCCAAAGTAAATTTTTATATCCTGATTCTAAATAAGAATTTTATTTTGTCAAATTGAACTTATAGACATATCAAAAACAAGATTTAATGTGGGTGCGCCATCAAAAGGCGGGAAAACTACAATTTTTGAAAAATACATATTTTACATGAAAAATTTATTTTTTTCTCATACCATATTCTAGAAAATGTGTAAGATGAATAATAATGTTATAAAATTTAAAATGTAGTTAATAATATTCATAACAACTAGTTTATAATAATATTATAACAATATATTGTTGTTTAGTGAAACTCGGTATTGCGTATTGCACACGCTATCGGGGAAGGTCGCAATTGCGTGTAATGCAAGACAAGTCAGGGTGGTGTGTAGTGCAAGACTCCTTTGTTGTTGCGTATAACAAAATACATCCATATTTCATTTATACATTAAACAAAGTCGATACTTAATGTTGCGTAGAATAATTTCTACAAAACAAACTTGAACTTGTGTATAACACGAGCCAAGAATAGTGTTGCGTATACTGCAAGCTAATACGGTGTTGTGTATAGTGCAAGATAATCTTGGTATAGCATACAACACAAGACATCAATGAAAATAAAAATAATAATTCTCATAAAATCGCGGGTTGTTACATCTCTCATACATCATGTTCTTTCAAAATGTAAAAATAATCGATTAAAGTTATTTTATGGTCCATAAAAATCTAAACCACTTAATAAAAAGACATTTTAATAATTTCATTCCTCTGTCATTATGTTTTATTATTTTTATCATTTAAATTCTTTTTATTGTAAATACTTTTCAAACATAATAAATTTAACCGTTAAGAATAACATAATGTGAGAATTGTTATAAAATATAGTTACACTGAATTAGAAAAATTATATCTAATATTACAAATATAAATACCATATGTGTTGAAATTTTATTTTATAACAAGTGTATGTAATGCGCAAAAACAATGTTTTAACCCGGACATTTCTAACAATGTTTTTATTATATGTGTCAAAATGATAATTATAAAAATATCAATTTCTCCATAAATTGACCATATTTGATATTTATTAACACATATAAAACACTTGGTATAATAGAGTATTTTTACTAATTTTTTATCATTTAATAAAATATCATTTATTGTAAAATAACAATAATGAAAAATTTGATATTATTTATATAATTTTAATTTAAATATAACAAAACAATATTTTAATTAAAATATATTAATTAGAAATATGTTTAACATTATATATTAATCTGAAAAAATAATTTAACATAATAATTCATTAACTTTACTTTTCTTTTAATTTTCTTATCATCAATTATCTTATTTAATTATGAACTAAATATTCTATGTGTTAGTGAATGATAAGCATTTAATGTAAGTATATTATCTCTAAAAATTATAGTTAAATTATCGTTATAAAAAAATTATTTAACTTTAAAAATAATTTTTATATCCAAAACTATGTAGCATATTCAATACTCTAAGGCTTTATAAATATTAGAGGTATGGAATGGCCCTTTTTTCCCTATTTCATTACATAACTTATTATATGGGTCACATTCTTGAACACGTGTTCAAATAACTCATAAAATTATATAACATA
The DNA here is from genome assembly GCA_963277665.1 of Viscum album. Lineage (NCBI taxonomy): Eukaryota > Viridiplantae > Streptophyta > Magnoliopsida > Santalales > Viscaceae > Viscum > Viscum album. The sequence continues at coordinate 1,174,809,685 of OY728156.1, forward strand.
TTTGATATGGTCGGTCTATTTTAATCCAGTTTATATTTTGAAAGACTAGTTCATTTTGTACCTATGTTTTATAGTTTATTCTTTTGATAAAATAATATTCCTCTTAATCACTTTAATTAGTTTTTATTACTTTAACTATGATTTTGGGTAATAAAAAATAAAGTAACCATTTTAGAAATTATAAATAATTATGAATCCAATTATTTATTTCATTTTTACAAGTTCCAGTCATAGATTTGGAAAAAATTAATTTAGAAATAATCTCATAGATGAGACGATTATTCTGGTTTTTAAAGTAAAAATATTCCTAAGTTTACTAAGTTATTATATCCAATTTCAATGTGAAATTCATTCCAATGACTATAATTGGATTAAATGATATAAATTTGGTCAAATAATTATCTAAAAAAATTAAATCAAAGTTTAAATACAAATATAAATTAGTTAAAAATAATTTTTTGAATTATAAATTAGTATTATTCAATATTCAAAAAAAATTGATACTTTACCAAAAAAATTAAAAACATCAACCTAACCAAAATTTTAAATTATTATTTTTAAATGAATCTTATTTTGTAATATTATATTTATAAATGTTTCAAAATTCATATTTCATGTAGGGACACCATTAAAAAGACGTAAATATTGGTTTTGCATGTAACACAATATTACATAGTGTTACGTGTATCTAAAGCTTAACATGGTGTTGTGTATAGAGCATTATAAAATATATAAATTTATTATAGAAGGAAAATACTATAATTTATTTGGGTGTTACAACCCCAAATATGAGAGAATTAATTATTCCCTAATGTTTGATTCATTTCTAAGACAGGTCATGTTATTTGATGGGTTTCCAACCATTTGAATTAGTCATGAATATATTAAATTATTTACATTTATTTCAAGTGTTTTCTATCCTTTCCAGGATCCCATTCAGAAATTTTAATTTTTAAAATCATATTATTATCATTATTCCATGATTCTCAATCCTAATATCCTTGATATATGCATTTTGTCCAAGAATTATTATCTATCAATTTATACACCACAGTTCTTCTTCATTTCAACCAACCATTTTTTTGTTATTTTCTTGGGATACGGTTCCATGTTTCATTATTTATAGGTGGGTTAGAGTGATATTGGACCCCCAATATTCTTGCTGGTCATATTCAGAATGACTAGATCAGTGATATATGGATAGATCAAGATAGATTGAGGATAATAATGATGGCCTTGTAGATCATGGATCCCAGGAAACAATGGTTGTGTCCCAGTAGGCATGTAAGATGCGCTACAAGATTCATATGGCTGGTTTGATTATAATTTCTGGCCAACAATGCCTTGGTAATCAATGGATGATATTGTTACCATTTATTTTAGTTTTTTAAGTGTCCACATGGAAGAAATCATGGAATAAATGTTATATTGAGGATCCTTTGAGAATATTTATCTTTCTGTGAAAATTTTGGCTACACATCATTTTCTAGGATGGAAAAACATAGTATAGTAGTCTGGTTGGGGGGCATGGGGTTTTGAGTCGATATAAGTATCACCCACAATTTTCCACCCCCACATGTCATGTGACTTTATGTTGGTGGAATTCCATTTACACTGGGAGTAAATGGGCATGAACATGACCCGACTACATGAGCTTAGACATGGAGAGGTACCTAGGCTGGGAAAAACCAAAGGACACATCTTGGTACACTTAATGGCCCCACAGACATGAGCAAGGACAAGATCACATGATAATTACCAAGGTGGAAAATACATGAATTTTGAGACCCATACATGTTGTATATGGTTACATGGACACTAATCAATGCACATCAGAGATAGATCCAGGAGATGAGGTGGGGTTACAAACTGTTTGGACCGCCACACAGGCCATTTGCATTCCTTTACAACATATACATCTTGTATTTTTTTAATCTGACCTATATATTTTCCTAAGACCATCCTATCTGGAGTTCATTCCACATATAATTTGAGGGTAGACTTCATAGTGGAATTTGAGATACTTTGAAACATGTTAATAGAATGACACATCATTTGTGATCCTTCATAATGGATTTTTTGATGTTGGATCATTGTAGAGAGGATGGGGTTTTTAATCCCCAACCATACAAGTGTGTTAGTCTCCCACACTCATTGCACTAGTTTGAGTGGAACCCCCTCATGAATTTGTGTGTGGGACATCTATCTACTAAGTGGAACACCCCCCCCCCTATGGAAAAAGGTATGGGTCTTCTACATCATGAGTGACACAACCTATTAGAATAGGGCATGGGTCCTCTACTGTAACATCCCCAAAAATGATAAAGGGTTAAATGACTAAATGATATGACTCATGTCAACAAGGTGCACCTTCCTTTTCGGGAGCCTGTCTGATTAGAACTCCACAGTTAAGCGTGCTTGGCCTGGAGTAGTGATCAGGATGGGTGACCTCCTGGGAAGTTTCTCAGGGTGTGTGTGAGTGAGGACAAAGCACACTGGAAAGGACAAGTGTTGGCCTGTGGGGACTGTCATTAGTCAGATGACCCGTTCGGGCACGTGGGTGGACCCTGGGGTGGGCCCCACGTGTCTGCGGGGGCAACTGGTGGTACCTGGTAGGCCAGGACCCGACGACCATGTTAAGGCGGGGTGCTTGTGCTGTCACCGGGACCCGGTTGTCACATTTGGTATCAGAGGAGGAACCCAGCCTTAAGTGCGCGGTGCACTGCATGGGTTGAGTTGTAGGGCCCACAACGAGGGCGTTGTGCTCTAAAGGGGGGGTGATTGTAACATCCCCAAAAATGATAAAGGGTTAAATGACTAAATGATATGACTCATGTCAACAAGGTGCACCTTCCTTTTCGGGAGCCTGTCTGATTAGAACTCCACAGTTAAGCGTGCTTGGCCTGGAGTAGTGATCAGGATGGGTGACCTCCTGGGAAGTTTCTCAGGGTGTGTGTGAGTGAGGACAAAGCACACTGGAAAGGACAAGTGTTGGCCTGTGGGGACTGTCATTAGTCAGATGACCCGTTCGGGCACGTGGGTGGACCCTGGGGTGGGCCCCACGTGTCTGCGGGGGCAACTGGTGGTACCTGGTAGGCCAGGACCCGACGACCATGTTAAGGCGGGGTGCTTGTGCTGTCACCGGGACCCGGTTGCCGCCGTCGGCCGCCGCCCAGGGGGGGTCGGGCCGGGTCGGCCCGGACCCGGACCCCCCGTTTCGAACCAGATTTGGTTTTTGGCCCATAACTTGAGCCTCGGACCTCCGAACGACGAACCGTCAGCGGCAACGCGATCCTTGGATCGAGACGGTCGTTTCGGTATATCGCACTCAAGGTTTCGGGTTACTTTGAGTTCGGCCGGGTTGGTTCGTTCACGAAACCAACCGGGCCTTCGGAGCGGAAACGCTCATATCTTGAGCCACGAACGTCCGATTGATGCGCCGTCAGTCGCGTTGCGTTTCTCTTAATGAGACGGATATTTTGGCATACTCCGCCCGAGGTTTGGACGCAGGTGGAGTACGGTCGGGTTGGTTTTGCCTTAAAAACCAACCGGGCCCCGGAGACGAAAAAGCCAATAACTCACAGACCGGGCGTCCGATTGACGCGCCGTCTATTTCGTTGACTTCCACTTGATGAGACGGAACTTTTGACATACTCCGCCCGAGTTTTGGATACAGTCGGAGTATGGCCGGGTTGGATTGTACTCGAAATCCAACCGGGCCCCTGGAACGGGAAAGCTAATATCTTTCAGACAGGACGTCCGCTTGACGAACCGTCAGCGGCGTTGGTGGTTACATTGAGTAACGGTCCCTTTGAGTTTACCCTGTGGGAGTTCGGGGTACAGTTGAGATACGGCCGGGATTGGTTTCGCTCACGAAACCAACCGGGCCCCTGGGACGAATAGGCTATTAACTCACAGACCGGGCGTCCGATCGACGCGCCGTCTGTTGCGTTGAGACCCCTGTGACGAGACGGACTTTTGAGATACTTCTTCGCGGGACCTTGTGATACTTGGAGTATCGACCTGTAGCTCGTGGAGCGGACCCTCCCAGTGACGAGCATGCGATGTACGGAGACCGTGTAGCTGGCTGAGACCTGACGACTGCTTGACCGACTCGACTTGGAGTGAGTCGACTAGCCCAGTGGACGGAGCACTACTTTCTGAGGTGCAGACCCATGGCAGACGGAGCACTACCTGTGTGACAGTGCAGACCCGCGGTGCTCGTCCGGAGAGTACCTCAGCAGGCTACTAGGGGGTGTGCACTACGGAGTTTGGGTGACATACCTCGGCGGGAAGCACTACTGTGTTTGGGTGGCTGGCCCGCAGTACTCGACAGGAGGAGTACTTCAGCAGTCTTAGGTTAGTGAGCAGTACCTCGGAGTCGTGACAGGACCACTGCACACTCCAGAGACGGAGCTCTTCAGCAGTTACGGTTTCGATAATGAAAATCCTGGTTTGAGCTGAGACTTTTGACCTTGTGTTTACCTCATGATTGAGATGGGTCACTTGCTAACTTTGGTATATGTATGGGCATATACCCGAGTAGTGGTTATCCGTCGTTTTCACAATCCTTGTGTTTCCTCATGATTGAGATGGGTTACTTGATAACTTAGGTATATGTATGGGCATATACCTAAGTAAAGTTTATCTGTTGAGATCTTCTTGTGTTTATCCTTGTTGGTTTTAGTGAGACCTTGAGGGTCTCGGGGTCCCTACTGAGTATCGTTATACTCACCCCTGCACGGGCTATGCCCGCACCTCGTTGTGTTGGTTGCAGACGACGGACAGTGCTGACAGAAGCCGAAGGTTCGAGGACTGGACGATACCTGGAGGTGGACTATACGACGAGGCGGTACCCAGAGGCAGACCACTGGGCGGGACATACTTGGAGCGGATGGCGGGACCCGAGGAGCAGAGGAGCTATCTGTACCCACCCTTCAGGTGGGATTTCCAGTGGACATCTCAGCGTAGCAGCTTTACTTTTCAGTCGTTGTTTCCCTTTCGAGTTGTACTTTACAGTTGGGCTTGTATTTCCGGCCCCTTTTTACTTTTCATCTCTTCTTTTTGTACTTAGTGTTTTACTTCCGCTTGTACTCTGTGGTGCTTGTTTTCTTTATAAAGGCAATGCCTTCCCAGTTATCGGGATTTTACGCCTTTGGTGCTAGTCTCCAACCCCTGGCCTATGGAAGGCGGGCTTGGGGTAGTCACGGCACGGGCCCCGAGGACGGGTCGTGACATCTACCAACTAATAATAACTCTTTAATAAACTAGAGTGTGGGTACTCCACCTTCTATTTGGAACCCCACTGATGGACTAGGGAAAGGGTACTCTACCTACTGAGTGGTACCCCCCCTCTTCCATACTAGGGAGTGATTCTTATACCTACTGAGAGTTACTCCCTATAAAAAACTATGGAATGGGTTCTCTACATACTATGAAATACCCCCTAACAGGATAGGGCATGGTTAATCTACCTGTTGAGTGCCATCCTATAGTGGACTAAGGCGTGGGTCTTCTATTTACTAAGTATCTCCCCTTAACATATTAGGTCTTGGGTCCTTTACATACATAGTGGAATCCCCCTGATGAACTAGGTAAGGACATTTATGTTTCCATGTATTACTTTAAACTATTGTATGTATTTCCTTTTTAGCTAAGAGTTGATATGACATGAGATTTATAGGCCTAGTGATCCTGAGATCAATTTGTGAAATATATTAAATTATATTAAAGATCACATGTGTGCATTTTTCATGGAAAAGTTGAAAAAATATTCTATAGAGGTCCATATAAAAAAATTTAGGGTGTTATTTTTTTCAGAGCATGGATTTTACCCTAAGAGTGACATAATATTTTTTGGATTCATGAATTTTTATAATGTGGAGTTGCTAGAGAACTAATAAAATTATTTATTAAGAATATTTTTTATTTGATTTGATGTATCAGCCTAAAATCCTCTATAAATATATGGTTATAAGGATAACTCAAGTTTGGCCTCTAAATCCAAGATATTTAAAGCACCATTGTATAAGAGAATTCATAGTAGAAATTATAGGATTAGATCAATATAGAGGATAATTGTGCCATCAAAGTTTAAGGATCTCTACAATGACAATGATGCAGATTCTCTCTTTGTCAGAAATCGACGCAACTCAATGTTAGAAATTTTAATCTTGATTTATCGCTATATGATTATTCTTATGATGAAAATGAGTCAATTAATAAACAAATTGAATAAGAGATTGAGGATATTGTGGGTATGGTTAAGAATATATGGTATTGGTAAATATCTATTGTTGATGATGTTATATATCCTCATTAATTATTCTTACACTACTGAATTGAGTAAAAAAAGATAATTAGATGAGTTCCAGTCCTTATGTTTTTGTTTTTAACATTTCATCCCCCATTCTTCATTCATTGTTGGAAATTCCTTTGTCCCACAGTTTAGGGAATACCCATTAATCAATAGTGGGGAATATCTTACTTGGTGAAACTGATTGAGAGACAAATCCCGGTTATTATTTGGGATGAGATCAATCAATTAAGATGTATTAAGAGAATATGCCATGGTTTGGCCATTCAAAACTGAAGGGGTGTTATGGTAGTGGTTAATGAGATTAATATATGACCATAATGCATCCAACAATGGTGAATGAGGTTTTTTCAACCTCAGGCCTATGATAAACAACCAATTCTATAGTCTAATAGAATGGATTAGAGACACAACATATTATGTGTGATGAATCGCAAGGGGTTATATGAAAATCCCAAATACATTGTATATATTACTATGAACACAAGCAGTGTATTACATATTTTGTGTGGAGATAGGGTTTCTATCTAGAGATATGTATCACATTCCATATGACTCATGCCACACACTTTGTGATCCTTTCAAACCACCACGATATTTATAGGGTATAAGTGGCCATGAATCGTGGATGAGTTACACACCTTGTGGTCCATACCACGCATCGTACACACCATGGAAGGTGTATTAACCTATACAGTGGGTACACGCCTAGGAGACTATGTGGCCCCACACAACATGTGGTGGGAGACATGTTGTGTACATAGAAATTGACATATGAACAAACTATGTTACATGGGTAGAACACGGTGCTAATGGGACATGATATGTACTCCTAATACACATCTTGTACTTCTTCAAAGATGGATTGGATACCTCCTTCTATTCATCTTGCATAGTTTTATTTTTGGTATATTCACCTGATCCATTCCCAAAGGGTTTTGTATGGACTCACATCATATTCAAAGGATAGAGATCCTCTCTGTGGAAATTTAATTAAAGATATAGTAATTGGAATGATTTTTTGAGGAAAAGAGTGAGATCTTCTGTTGTCATCATAATTTCCCTAGGTGGGGTTCATGGTATCATTATGATCATCACTATAGGGGAATTAATCCCCTACTTGATGAGTTAATTCAGATTGGGTTGTTGGTAAACCACATAGACTTGGGTGTGATCCCCACATGTCTACTGGTCCTTTTAGACTTCTAGCATATACTTATTATGGTGTGACCCATTGTGCATAACATCTGTGATAGACACCATCAGTTATATCAAACTATTATAGATTGTTCCCGCAGATGAGTGTTATATTGAACCTTTGAGCCAGAATCCTTGGTTATATTTATGGTTGTTACGTTACCTTGAGACTGTGTGTCTCCTATGTGTGTATATGGATATTCCTTTTATATATATTGTTGACATATCTATGAGATGATATGAAAACTAATCTTAATGATATATTCTTAGTGATTTTGTGGTGTCCTACTAGGTACATTTTTACTCACCCCCACATAAGAATTTCCCTCACATGTCCTATATTTTGAAGATAATCATCCTTTTGATTGGGACCAGGACCAGGAATATCTTTATGAGATTATTAGAGTGAGGTGTGGTCTGGTGGATTCATTTATAGCATCCCCCAACTAGTGCATAGGATTTACTTTTTTTCAGTTTCTTTTGGTGGGATTTTATTGGGAAAATTATTTCAAGTACATTTTCTTTTCATACTATGATTTTGAGATTTTATATGTATACATGGATGGTTATTGGTTTCATTACATTTCATCAATGTATGGTCTAGGTGATCTTTTCATGTGTACACTTACATTAGTATAAGGGATCCCATATGCGTGATATCCTTACTCATTGATGATCAAAAGTGCTAGACTATTGGGGGAAGGCATGTGGTAGACATGGTTATGGCCCTATTACATTGGACTATAGTAGAGGGGGGTGTGGGTTCTTTACAAACTGAGTGTCACCCATGGATAGACTAGGACATGGATCCTTTACCATTTGACTAGCTCCCATTTATGCACTATGGAATGGTTCCTCTGTCTATCTATGCAGGTTTCATTCCTCCACTTATATATTATGCCCCTCCATTATATAGCATAGTAGCAAAGTGTGTTTTCTCAACATAGTTACTTATTTAGACAGAAATCTGAGATGTTGGGCATCAATGATAGGAATTTGGATATAAAATTAGAATAATTGTTCTATACTAGGATGTTATATTAAGATACCATTTCTCTCTCATATGGATCATCTATATGTAGATATATGAATATATCAGGATCGTGGTGTTTTGACTTTATATTACAATGGGATGATCTGACTACTTAAACCATTTGATCAATTTTCCCCTCATCATATTTCATGGCATCCAAATGGAATGTATATACTCACATCTATGTGGGATTTTAATGTACATGTCATGTATTATGTAGATGATGAAAAAATTGGAGGTGTTTTAAGTGGATCATAGGGATACTCAAGTCCATAGGCCTATTATGATGTTCGAGCACTATGTTCTGGAGAAGATATCGCTTAGGTATACTATTTTTCAATTATTTTAATGTTGGGACATCTTTTTTAGGTGGGAATTTATTTTTCCCCTTACATTTTGTATTGGACTGCCAAACATTTTTTATTTCATAGAGTTTATTACATGAATTGTTCTAGATGTAACTATATTTTATTATTATTCCTCTTCACTTCTTGATGGTGATGGTTTTTTCATTCATTCAAGTAATTTATTAACATGCCTTCCATTATACTTATTCCTTCTTTGTACTTGTCACTAACCCCTAGCCTATAATAGTGGGCTTGTGGTTATGGTGGCTTGGCCTTCTGCCAGCCAAGCAGGCCCATGTGGTTTGGGTGGTTAAATCTTTATTTGATGATTTCAAAATTATAATTGGATTCACATAAAACTGAAGAAAAAAAATATAATCAGATATCTATATATATACTAATATTAGGTATTTCTTCCTGCCACGTACCGGTCCTACAATCCTCCATGCTACATAGCGCCCTATCATCCATGTCTAACCCTTGCTGAATACCCTACCTGATTCCCCCATGCAGCTCTAGGGTTTCCACTCCCCCACAAAAATCTGCCCTCCTCCACCACCGCTCATAGGGTTCCCGCAGACCGCATCCTCAAACCATGACTTTGTGTCAGCATGCTCCTAGGGTTCCCACAGACCACTAGACTCGCTACATCCCTCTTCACCGTAATGATACCTTCGGTTTCTCCTCCCTCTTGCGCTATCAAACTAAGGTTCTTGCTGCACAAACTTCATCTCAATTAGTTTCTCCTCCCACTAGGCCTTCGACTACGGCTCAGCTGTCGCTCCATCACACTTTGATGCGACGTAACCCTCGGTTTCTCTTCTCGCTCGCGCTATCGAACTAGGGTTATCACTACACAGAGTCATCATCAACCATCATTTCAATTGGTTTCTCCTCTCGTGTGGCCTTCAACTTCACCTCATCCCTTGCCTCTAACTTCATCTGGGCCTCTGACTACGCCTCTACCTTCACGAGCTGAGAATCTTCAGCAGAATCCTCAGAAGGTGTTATCCCTCATTCAACTTAACTATAATTTCTTATTTATTATCACTAATCATCATCTGTCTTTTTTGATTCATGGGTTCTTTATCAATTGATATTTGGTTATCTGTGATGTGGAAAATTTTGTATATGTTCTTGAAAATTTCAAGTCAATGTTTAGGGCTACGTTAAATAATTTGGATCCATTTCTCATTTTGGATGACTTCTTGGGTAAATGATAATTGAATTATGATCTCCATAATTGTAATTTAAACAGTAGTTCATGAACCATGTTTTGTGCATTTCATTGTAGGTTCTCTCTTATTGTGTGGTTTCCTTCTCACCCACATAGTTATTTTGTATCTATGTTTCGATTTTTTCTTTTTTCCATCTTTCATTATTTCCCATTTCTCCTCCTTGTAACATGACCATTTCTAATTTTTAGGATTTGTAACCATGACATATATGTTACAGGTACCGTCCAAACCCACTTTACCTTTTGATTATCATCTGGTTCATGATATTATAGTAATAGATATGGTTTTCTGAAATTCAAGGGTCTTTTACCCATCAATAATTTACTGGCCACAAGGGCATGATCCACACTACTGGTGTTCAGGTTCATTTCACCACATGTTTTTCATTCTATCAATTGTTTTAAGTCAAAATATCAAATCTTTCATTTAGATTATATAGTGAAGGACTGCAAGAAATGGGATAATTCACTCCGGAATTCCAATAGGAGAAGGAACCCAAGGGGCCTACAACTATGGATCAATATGTAAGAAATGGGTATGAATCTAATTTTTTCATTTTACAATTATCTTAAAAACATTATTTTGGGACCGAACCACCCATGTGGGTCTTCTTTTTTATTTATCTGAACAATTATGGGCAATTTTGCATATAAATGTTTTACTCATTTTAGAATATGTGATTTTTGTGGCATGAATTCAGAATCTACGAATGAACACTAACTACTGGAAATTAAGTGTCTATTCAATGGCTTCTCATCCTCCCTAGTCCCTATATTGTAATTAGTCTTTTTTCATGTTGGTTCATTTTTTTAGATTGATAGTTTTATGGATAATAATATCATGATTTGTTCTTCTAAATTAATTAATTTCACTTATCTATAGGTTCCTCTAAAGAAATGAATTCTGACATTGATTTTTAGCCAAGATACAGTTAGGTTATCTATTTATTGAAACATGTGTGATGTGATTCAATTTAATCAAATTAATTTTATTACATTTCAAATAATATATATTTATTTGAATAGAGTGCATTTCATTTTTCACATTCTATTACCAATTTATCTTGACTTTTACTAAAAAACCCTAGAAAGAATTCAAGAAGCAGTAATTTCTTAGTTCTACTATTTATTCCCTCACATGTGTCCATTATAATGTGAATTTATACAAAAGAAGCTTCAATAATAAGTCATCATAGTCAGTTTACCCAATGGTATAAAAACATGTTCTTAAAACATAAATATTTTTTCACATCTCTGTAATGTTTTATCTATTTACATTTATTCAGTTTTTATTCACATATTAACTTAAACTAGTTTCAATCTTTTTATGCAGGATGCGGACCACATTGAATTTTCAAGGATTGGTGATCAGTAAGATGATATTTTTGACATGTCTCTGCTATAATTTTGGTTCAATCTTAAAATCTCTCTTAAAATTTAATGTTTTAAAAAATTCACTCGCTTTAGAATGTATGCTACCATTATTTGCACACAAAAATATATATTACAAACATATTTTGAATCCAAGCCCTAAAACTAATACACAATATATATACAGAAGATTATGACAAAATATTTTGATTGGTAAGATGACCCTAGAAGAGGAATAGATGAAAAAACTTTGGATTTCTAGAGCTCACAAAACAATGATGTTCAATTTTAAGTAGCATCTTCCAACATTTGAGGAAAAATGATGTCTGACAAGGTATACTAACTCTCTTTTCCTTATAGATAATGCATCAAGATTAATCTATCATTATTTTCACGTTCATGAACCTCTTGGGTCACTTCAGTTTCATTGGCAGCCTTTCAAGGTTTCTTTAACCTTTCCCAATGGAGTCCCTATAAGAACAAATAATAGTGATGTAATTTTATAAATCCTGCTATTACATTTTCTCAAAAAGGCTGCCTCCAGGTTTTCTAATCAGATATGTATGTGTCGGTGATGTCGAGGTGTTTCTTATCAAATAACATGTCTTAAATCTATTATGATATATAGGAAAAAAACTCCCTCTTCCCCTTATAATGTTTCCTTTATCTTTTTAGATTCCTTATCTGCTTATTTTCTAATTTTACAATATCCTTTTCCATCATCCAAGCTATATGGCGTCGACTCATAGCACAAAGAAATTGAAGATTTTGTTGATAAATCATTTAGTGAACATGTTTACGTATCTAACATTCTTTGTAACATTCTTTATATCACTATTTACTTTTTAGGCATTCCATGAACATGTTTATAGAGATTCTGGTATTGAAATGATGTATGGACAGAGGATCAGAACCGATCATCCTGTCATCAGCATTAGATACAAACCATTTCTTATACATCTAGAGATCCAGAACCAAGGTGTTCATCCTGTTCATCGGCCACACCATCACAAATCTGGCCCCTCCCGACCAGTGACAGTTTGTCCAGCACAAAATTCTCTCTTAAACAGTGATGGTCTGTGTACTGGTCTTTATGAATGATCACTATTCTATTCAGATTGCATTTTTTTGTTCTCAACAAGGTTTTAGTTGAATATCAAAAAAAATTGGGCTCATAGAAGAGTGTACAAACATATTAATTTTAACCTTGGCCCTATCTTAATCAGTCATTGAGAAAGTGTGAGGACCCTATAATGAAAAGATGTTATAAAATCACTATTTGTATTTTCTAATGTGTTAAGGCTACGTTTGAATGTATTTATCTGAAAAAACACCGCTACAAACAATTTATAATAAGTTTTTTCAACTTATGACTTATAATTACTTGTCACTTTAGATGAGTAGTCGGTATGTGTAACTGATTCCATTCAACATTAAATTTTTCCACTGTTATTCGTGAAAACATATTATTTTCATTTTTAATTACATGTATAGAGTAGCAAGGTATAACTGAAAATTGGATGATTTTATTTTTAAATTAATTATTTTCATTATAAGTTACAGTATCAACTATATTGGATATTCCAGATTACCTAAAAATTGTTTGAACATTTTTTTCTGAGTATTTTAGTTTCCCATGTGGATTTAATATCCCCTCTACACAATCCATAATACTTAGAATTTTTTTTTCAACCCATATTACTTATTTTTTTCAATAATGTTCTCTCTAGTAAGGATTGGATTCACTATGAAACCAATATCAAGGAAAAGGTGTCCACTACAGCAAGGATTGTATCCTAAAGATCCACATCTCCGAACCGGGTATGTTCTCCTATTTCTGTATAAAATATCACGCTTCTGGCCATTGGGGTTAGTTTTCAGTTGAACACGATTAACTGAGACAATCATTCTTAGCAGGGTTTGTATTGATTTCTTAAACACATCAGAGTCTGCTGCATAGTTTTTATGTTTTAACTTATTCTAATCAATATACAAATTCATTTTTTGTTGTCTCTATTAAATTATTTGACTAGATAATACTTATTTTCTTTCATCTAATTTAATTTTTTCCCTGAACATAACACACTACATTTTCTCCTCTCTGATGACAATTGTTAAACATCTTCTTTCTACTCAATGATTACAGTTTTCCAAATTTTCTTCTAATCCTTTTATTTAATTTCTTCATGTAGAAAAATCTGATTATTGAATTTGATGTCGATCATGTGGTCCAAAAATATGTTACAAGGTCTCAAGACACTACAACAACAAAAAGCACTTCCAATGAACTGAATCCCTATATAAAGGATACCATCAACCATTGTAGATCTCCAATTCCATCTTTTTTAGGAGTCTGTATCAGAGGTAGGATATCCCTCTTCTGCAAATTCCCTCTCATTGAAAAATCTTTTGATTCTCTCTAACACCACCAGGAGTTGCTACTTGAATTATGGGTTGGTTGATTATAAATTTATTGATGAAATGGTGTTGTGTTATTATTGGTGATATAGATAGTGATGTTTCTGTTAATTTTATTCAGCACATTCAATGTTTTGATGCTATGAATCTACATTTTGGTTCCAAATTATGATATCCTTAGGGTAATTCCAAATGGTGTTTTCAAAGGGTGGATCTAGATGGAGTTTTTCATATTTTATATTTCAGATGTTTAGTAACTAGAGGATGTTGTATTTTTCATTCCTACATTCATTTGATCAAGTGGGTAGTTCTTTAAATGATAGGTGTTTCAAATTTTTTCTCCCTATTAATGTCATGATTCCAATTTTTTGATGGTTTTACTTGACATTCAAAATGTTAGTTTATTTTTAAAATAACTATAATTGAAAATCATTAGTTTAAAATTTTCAATTATTTTATATCTATGTGTTTCTTACATAAGTTACTAAATGATTATATGTGTTTATCCACAACATCCATGATTCCGAGAGACAATGTAAACCATCGATGATTTTCACTTCAGATGATCTTTTAGCATAGAAGGATTTCCCAAAGGGTATTCAAGTTAGTGGAGGGACAAGATATGTATATTTATACATTTTATGAAATTGTAGTCATGTTTTAATTTCAGAAAACAATAAATTCTTACATTTTATAAGTTTAATTATACTTTTCATTTATTTCTTTGATTTCCAAACTTTCATTAGGGAAACACTTCACTTTCTATTATTCTTCAAATAATGAGTTTAAATCAATCCCTAGAGGATCAAGTACCCAACATCTGTATATAATAATTCATGAAAATCTAAATTGTTTCTAATTAGGACTAAAATAACAGAACTGTAATTCACCATTTTCATTAGACTTGTCAGGGACACCAGTTCCAGTATCTGCATCAATACTATTGGGTTATTTTTAAAAAAAATTCCAAGAACCCATGCAGTAATTCTTCTCATATCTTATTTAGGGTAACTAAGTGCTTGAATAAGTGTACCAAGTCCAACAAGATGGCTCTCTACTTCAAGGATCTCATAAAGGAAAATCCAGCAATTGAAGTTACCTCCTTTGAATGGTGTCTTCTTTAAGGTGTATAATTCTAACCGCTTTAGTTTGTTATGGAATGTCTCATCCTTTTCTTATGAGGTTTGATTTTCTTGTATTCTAAATCTTGTTGGTTTCCCACTTTTTTCCTTAAAAGTGCTTTTGAAATAAAAAAATTTAATAAAAATATTTTACTTATAATTATAACATTATTAAATATTCCATTCAATAAAAATTTCTATGTTCATTCGATTAGTAACATTAATTTACCTACAAAAAAAATATTTTGGATGATGTCTTGTATTTTGTTTTCTGATGGGAAAAACATTGTTCATCCACTTTACTGGGCATTTTTTGTGAGATGAATTAAACATTGTTGTCATATAGACTCAACATTATTTATGTAATTGACTAATAATTTTTTGTCTAATAGAATGATCTTGGTTCATTGGATGGATTAGTCTACTATGGTATGATTTATTGAACTATTTTCTTCCCCTAAAAAATAAATTTTACATCCATTCGAGTATAATTATTCCTACAATCGTTAAAATAAGTGTTTTCTTCCAAAACATTCTAAAATACATTGGGAAGAATATAATTAGTAAAACATGGTATCTTAGGAATGTATGATGTGAAAATAAAAATAACTATTTTTAATTATAGAAAGTGGAACTTTCAACTCAATAACTTGATGATATTTCATTTTGATGATGTTATAACTAATTTTCACCTCTATTAAATCAAATGAGAAATAAAGGAACCTACTGTGTGTACATGTGGACTACAACATAGACATAGTGACATGATTCAGATTAAATAACCATAATTCATGGGTGGTTATCATGATATATTTAATGAATATATATTATATTTGAGAAATAATCCTCATTCTAGAAGTAAAATATAGTAAAATCATTTTATAACCTTTTGATCATTAAAAAATGTTAATGTCGCCCATACGTATTGGTAGAATTCCACTTCCACTAAGTGGTGTGATTAATTCTATAGGTCATACATTTATAGATGATTCTAAAATATTATTTAATGAATTAAAATAAAAATATTTCATTTAATTTCATTCTTGATAGGATGGGACAACGGACCCATTGACCATGGTCAACCCATGGAATATGTTCAATGATTATGAATTGAACATCCTTAAAACATCCAACATGAACTATTATAATTTAACACATATAGTAGGGATGGAAAAAAACAAAATAAATTGGATAATACTATGTTAATTAAAATCAAAATATTTCTCAAGAATTTATAAAATTCACATATTTTTTTATATAGGAGATAAAGTATGTACATGGATAGTTGAACTTGAGTTAAAGGTTTTCTTAACTCAATTTGTTTTTAGTGGGTTATATTATTTCATAATATTATATATTATTCCTTGACTGTGTGTTTAATTACAAATGAGAATTTTATTCTATATTTACACTTATGTTATGTGGATTAAAATCTATTACACAATGTTAGTTCATTGAATAATTCAATCTTGATTGTTAATATACTTGTAATAATTTCTCATTTCACTTTTATTTTTGTGAGACCAAAATAATATTTCCCATTTTTTCTTTATTTTGGTGAATATAATACCCATTTGATATGTTATATTTTGAATATATTTATATTCTTGGTATTTAATGATCGTTGTGAATATAATTACTACATGGGGTTATGGTTCAAAAATTACCAAACAGGTAGGCGTTCAGTTCACAATATCATCCTTATTTTGGATTTTTTATGTCCAAGTTTATATATGGGGAATTATAATATATATTTTTCATAAAAACTATCTAAATTATTCTCCCTATAATATTTTAGTTTTTCCCCATACTATTTCCACTTATACATTATTTGACACTCAAAATAAATAAAACGTTTTAATTGAAAATTGATATTGTTTATCTCTTTGATTAAGTATATTTTTCTTCTATGTCAATATTTTAAATAATATATTTTTCGATTTTTTATCTAATAATTTATTTACTTCATATTAACAAATGATTAAATTTATATAAAATTTTTAGTGTAATTTTGTTGTGTTCTAAATGAGGTAATTTTTACTAAATGTGTAGATGAAATCCTTATTTTAATGTCTAAAATAATGGTTTTCCCTACTATCATGAAATATAATTTATTTAATCAAACATTTCATATTTTCATGATTATTTTTAAATTAATTTTTTCTTAATATTCTAGGATTTTATAGATTTTAATATTAGTGATTTCAGAATTAAAAGGGTGTTTTACTAAATAAATCATCTAGTGAACTTTTCAAAATATTTTTCATCAATGTAAACATCTCTTGATGAATACTATACTTTATTTGGTATATAATCTATTGATGTTTTCAACTATATTACCCAAAATATATTATGATCATGTTATTCAATTTAGTAATCAGCAAAAATTTAGAATTTCGTATACTATTATTTTAATATGAATGCTTATGATGATAATGTATAAAAATTTTATCCATTTCATTCATATGATAAATAAAGTGTACATAGTATATGATGGTCAGGAGCCATTATAGACCCTTCAAGCATAATTATGTCTCATGAGAAAACATTACTAGTTATTTGATGTCCACCTGCCAAATTATTTGTGATCTCTTAAAAAGAGGTCGTAACTGTGTGATTATAATAACTGAAATTGAAACTCCATAAAATTGTCTTATATGGCCACATTTAAATAATCTAATGTTTTTTATATTTTTCTACATCAGAAAGACAAGTCTTCAATTACCAATGATATATTGAGATAAAATAGATATATTTTTGTATATCCCTTTTAAACTAAGATGTAAAGTTTTAGGGAATAAATTAGAGTAACCTATTTATGAATTATAATAATATATTAAATTAAGGATACATTTTAAATGAATGAAATATGATTAATTTATCTAAAATTTCTAATATGATAATTTATTGTATAGGAAAATATTTTTCTACAAAATTCCCTTTCATGTGATATTCATTACTCTCTAAATAATAATATGAATAATGATAAATTATATTTGATAATAATTATTTTCGAAATACACTTTTGTTGTTAAGTGATGTGAAATTATAAAAACAATGATCATATTTGAAAATGTGATTTTTCCAATAAATTTTTTTATTATAATTTATGATTTTAATCAAAAATTGATTTTGTATACTTTTAAATTTTAAATTATAAACATTTAAACCATAATATAATTCATAATATCAACATTTAATATTAATTTTTTATCCTATTTTGAAAAAGATTTTTTTTAGGTGGAAAAAACCATTTTTACAAAATATTTATTTTTTTGGATTTACCATTATATAAGAATTACAATGAAATTTATAAAACATTTAAACATAATTTATATTAATTTTAATTATAAATTTATTCATTTTTAAATATACTTTGGTATTAAAAATCATATAGAAATTTTTTCATAACTAATTTAAAAGTTACTTTTTAAAAAACTACTTTCCACATTCTCTTTCAATTAAATTGTTTTCAATTTGGATTTTTTTTTACATTCCCAAAATGCATAATATCATTTATTTTTTTATTATAAATAAAATTTATTTAATTAAAATCACTATCATGGATAACATTATCTTATTTATCAATTTAATTAATTAAAATGTTTTTTTCAATAAAAAAAATTACGTGATAAAATGAATTTAATTTAAAAATAACATTTCATTCCATTAAATATTTTATTTTCTAATATGATTTCAAAATTGACAATTAAAAGAAAAAAATACCTAAAATTTCTAATCCTAATATTTGAGATTTAAATTAATTACTAATATTTGAAATAAATTACCAATGCAAAAGTTAGTTTTTGTGAAAGTATACATTTTAAAAAACACATAAAACAATCAAGGTAACATAAAAAAGTAGAGTTTGATGTGATTTTATGAAAAAAATCATTTTAATCTATTTTTTTCTCAAATATTACTTTTATGCATAAATAGTAAACATAAATTATATAAAATTCATGGGTTACTCTCAAAAATACCCTTCACATCACAATTAAAAGGTTAAGATCTTATCCACATCAAGACCTACCTAAAAATCCAATTTTTACTTAAAATTACTCTATTTCACTCTATATAAAATCCTATAAAATGAAACAAATACCATGGTCTCATATAGTTAGTCTAATCACTTTTAATTTAAGGAGACTTTCAATGTGGATTCATGATCCTGACATGAGTATTAACAATTATTTAGGTATACTTATTTATTATATTATTTAAATAATAATATATCCACATAAATATTATTACATTAGAATCATATATAAACAATAATTTTTTATATTATGTAAATTATTGTTTCTTATTCAAATAGCACATCCATTAAAGAAAAAATAATAGTTGTTCGTGCATTGTGTAGACTACAACATCCATGACATGCCTTCATTCATTTTTCCTTTACTACATTAAATGGATAGATATATGTATAGTATTAAATGCTAAATATAATCCTATGATATCATTAAGATTCTTGTATGAAAAATTTATGAACCTATTAAATATATGATCAATAATCAATCCTCAATAATTAAATAATTTAAAATAAACATACTAAGAGGATAATATTTTTTCAAATTATGTAACATTTTCATATAAATTATTTAATATTTAACATATTTCAAATAATCATGTATCACATTAATAAAAAATAATAATGATAATTGTTATTTTATTGTAATTAAATAAAAAATAAACCATACCCTAATCTTCTGTTAATAATGGTTGGTTTATGTTTGGGTTGGTTGAATGACCAACATGAACAATACTATAAATTTGTGTAGTGGGTGACTATTAGAAAAATTTTATAGGTTTAATATGATATAAATGAGAGTGTAATAATATATAAATATTTAGTTCATTGATTAATAAAACTCACTTTGATAATAAACAATCACCAAAACATGCTAGTTATCATTTTCATCATTAAGGGTAAAGAATAAAGTAATCATTAATAAGAACTAAAACATCATAAATAATTAAAAATAATAACAAAATGTATGTTTTATCATATTTTTATTATTTATTGTGAAGAAATAAAATACATAAACACTACTATTTTGTATCATATAAAAAAGATCGGAATTATAAACACCCAATGTGGAAAATCGAGAAAATTCATTAACATAATTACAATTTATAGAGAATATAAATGAAAATGGATATGATTATTGTTTTTAATTAAGGTATTAATATTTTTATGTCTTTTAGACATGATTATATATTTTATTCACTGATTTCAAGAACTATATATAATGGATTTCATCTCAATTACCCTTCATTGATTAAACTATGGTACTTTTTTCAAAAATTCCATTTCTATAGTCTATATACTGCCAATATGATATATCATATCACAAAATTTACTTTAGTAAATTTAATTTAATTTATATTACATGAAATATATTTCAATGGGTTTATCATTAAAATGATTTTGGAGAGGTAGGGGTTTTCTTTGCCAAAATTATAACACCTGACCCCAGTTACCTAGAGTCAGTGCATTATTACATAACATTGGCATGATCACAAAAGATCAAGTCTCGAAAGACCGATTAGTTTAGTAGCCTTGGAAACACTAGATACATTCATAACTATTACATTACATCATAAATTGAAAAACTACAACAACATAGTATACATAGTCCACACTCATATCCCCTCAGACTATCACTGCAGGTCAGTCATAAAACACTTCTTCACATCCTGGGAAAAATAAAACATAGAAAGGGGTGAGCTCTGATGCTCAGTAAGGATAACAATATAGTAGAAACTTTCATAAATAAGCATAAAAATTTAAGGAAATGTATAACTAAAACAAAAGCCTTTTAAATTTAAACTTCAGCATAACATGGAAAAAATAAAATGAAATAATGCCATTTAATTATTCACATGGATATTCTACTAGTCGAATAATCACATGCAATATCAATAACCACTTTCATAATGATGGAATGCATAATTCTAGACTATCATAACCACATAGTCAAGGCCTTGTGCCAAGACTATAAATAAGATTTTGTCAAGGCCTTGTGCCAAGACACTAGTTGGTCTCATGAGACCTACTGATGCATCGAGGATCTATAGCGGGCTCCATCTGTCACTTACTAAGTCCAATACATTACTCATATAAACCAGTTTAAACATAACATAAACATTCGTATTAAAACTAGCATACGAAATTTAAATACTTTATCCATAAACCATGAATGGTATAAAAATAACACATCCACAATCAAAAATATCACAAAACCTTCAATACAATATGGAATTTTTGTATCATAATAAATCAACTTCAAATAAGCTTAAAATCCATCAAAGGATGTTTACATAGATGAAATCAAAACTATTTGAGAGAAATATATCTGTTTTTGAAATCTTTTAAATGTCACATAATTATAAAAGCAAACATTTACTTTAAAAAAATATTCTTATAATATTGTAAGGGAAGCTTTGGCGATTTTATAACACCGTAAAATAGTCGCACCCGCCGTATAAGTTAAAAAAGACATTCTTAACTTAATTCTGTCAATAAGGTTAAAAAGTACCTTGTTTGGAAAATGACAGAAATATTCCTTTATAAACAGATTATAAAAATTCAAAAAAGGGTATAAATGACTCTAACCCATAGTCTATAAAATAGTAAGAATGTTTTGAAATACATTTTTAGGAAACATGGATGTGGATGATAAAGAGGTCCCAGTAGATACTTACGTAAAAACAACCTCGAATAATAAAGAGATTGTGAAATTAACCCTTACAATGTACTTTTCCTTGGTTGAGGTTAGGTTAACCTCCTATATAATGGTGAAATAATTGTTATACAATTATACAAGAATCATATACATTAATATGATATCATATATAATCTTTTGACATTGCTTTGTTAATAATATCTTAGTATTATCGTTGTTTTGGGTGTTAATGGATTCGTTTTCCTTTATATTCTTTGTTATGTGATTCATATTTTTTATGGATGGGATGTATCTTATTCATATCCAGAATTATATCAAGTCATTAAACATTATTTTTAATCATCTAATAAAAATTAGTCTTGAATGGATAGATGGGGAATAAATCTCATCGCGTTCGTGAAGACGGTAATCCGTACGTATGCACGAGAGACAATATCATTATTTTGATATTAAAATAATATATAATTGGATGGTATGTCATATATAAATAATCATTATCATGTTATATTTATTATTTACATGAATTAAACATTATTATTATACCCATCCAAATAATAATGTAATGAATAACAATTACACGACGACGTGGATACGGTAATCCGTATGTACGCACGTATGGTGACATGTCATTAAAAGGATAGATAGAATAATGAATATGGTTCTACCAATAGCATCCCGTCTTTTTATAACATAAACTTTCATTACATTACACAAAACTGAGGATCTTTAAGGCTTAGTGTCTTGGAAACAAGGAACATAATACATGAAAACAACATAAAACATTCTTCTTAAACACTTGAAAGGCTTCTCCTTAAGTTCATCCTAGGTTCATTACTGTATCTCATAACCTGGGGACATACATCAAAAGAAAGGGTGAGCAGAAGGCCCAGTAAGGGAAACAAGAGAAACATTTTACATGTGAACTTGAGATACTTCAATAAGGACATGAAAAGAACTTTAAGGCATGAAAAAGAAACCATGAGATATATCGTAATAAAAATAACATTTTTCATAACTTGAATATGTGGCTGAAAAATTAAATATTGACAATCATTTCGTTTCACCAAGGTCCATCCCCAAGGTGTCATTAAAAATTACCAAGGTTATTCACCAAGGTATCAGTCTAAAAAGTCATCTCTAGAGATTAAGTCTTTACCCAATGCATTGGAGCACTATCTGGGTGCACCCTTGACATGTCTTTATTATCATGTGAGCCAAATATATCATCATCAATCATTTCATAAACAACCCATATAGCATAAAATAAATGGGTTTCATTTCATAATCATAATGTTTTAAAAACTGCTTTAATGACATGATCTTTATGTAACTTTAAACCCACAGAAAAGGGAAAGAGGGTTTCATGTATGTAAATCCCAGAATTTAAAATAGAACATTTTGATACATATGTGAATACCCCTGTAAAATAAGAGCTTTGAGTATTCACTTAATAACATAAAATAATTTTGAGATAAAGAGGGAGGCATTTTGAGACGAAAATTATGCAGCATAACGGCTTTGATACATGGTTTTAGAAAACATTGAAAAGAGAGGGGACATGGGTCACCCACTCAAAATGATACATAAAACAGTAGGGGAACAGAATATAATGTATTTAAGAATATGGTAATGAAATTTGAATGATATACCATATGAAACGAAGAACTTGAAAGGAAGAAAAAAAATAAGATTTCTCTTATGAGAATTCGGCAGCCTAACGGCGTCACTTAAAACTTCCAAAAATGGATTGATGAGATCAAATAGGGTCTCTCATCATATGATCATAAAAGATCAGTATGATAGATATATAGATCATACCCCAACATAACAAAATGGAACTTTAAAGACTTGACATGAAAATAGAACTTGAAAAATGAGAAGGGTGAAAGAATCTGTTACAAAAATTTCGGCAGCCTAACGGCGTCACTTAAACTTTCATAAAATGAAATGATGAGAGTAAGAGGGGGTCTATCATCATATGAACATAAAGAGGGCATTAATATGAATATAGAAGAAAATACTCTAACATAAGAACATGGAGTATAAAAGAAATGACATAAAAGATATTACTTGAAAAGAAAGAGAGAGGTCAGATCCCTTACCTTAAAACATAACTCTTAGAACTCAAAGGTTGGGACCTTGAGGGCTTGAGGGCACCTTGGGAGGACTCCTTGGGAGGAAATGAGACCCGAAATTCATTGGGGGAGAGTGGGGAGTCGAAATGGATGAGAGGATGGCTTGGTATTTATAGGGAATGTGAGGGGACAAGGAACTAATGGCCATGGGACACCTCAAAAGTGGTTTTCTCAAAACCATGTGCTCTCCCAAGATATTTCCCATTAAGTTAGGCCACATTGAGCCCCCCATACAATAACGCATCACCTTTGGTCGACCATCCCTTAAAATATCTCATGATATCATCATGACACAGTTATGATGTCATTAAACATACTGAAACCCTAAAACTGTATTTTTACTATTCACTGAAAATTCAACTTTCTCAGAAAGATCCCGAAATTTCAACTTAATCAAATATCAATGCTCTGATTTCAAAAATGAACTCCATTTTATAAAAATAATTTTCTAAATATTTTTAATTTATTTTTTAAATAAATACACTATTCACTGAAAATTCATTTTTTTCAGAAAAAACCCCAAAAATTACCATAACATAAGATCGGTGCTCTGAGTTCAAAAATGAAATCCATTTTATAAAAATAATTTTTTTAAATATTTTTAATTTAATTTTTAATAAAAAAACACTATTCACTCGAAAAAACTAATACTTGAATAATAATTTATGAAACCGTTATTTAACCATTTTATTGAATCACATTACTTAATCAAGGTGCCTAGATTATATTAATACTTTCTTTAAGTGAGATTACTAATCCATTTGGACACATTACTAATCCTAATCATAAAATCACTATTCATAATTTACTATTCATCAAAAATCAAGTTGATCTTATTAGACTCTAAATTTCGTACTGAACATAATTGTAGAAGACCATTTTTTGAAAATCATTACACATTTTTAATTATGTAAGGTTTACATAAACATTTTTAAAATATCCTTTTTCTAAAATTCATCAAAAATATGCATACTATATTTATCCAGTCATTTAAAAATTCATAAACATCATCATAAGAAGAAATCCCAATTTTTATTTAAAACAAAGGATTACACAAGGCAGTTACGGTCTCCTTACATAGCCCCTTATCACACCAGCATAGGACCTAAGTGTAAGGTGTGCTAAGGTGAGAGAATCTAAGGGAGGCTCGGCTAACATCGCACGAGTAGTAATTTCTATTAATTTGAACATCTCGCAAAGGAGATTCTGTTCTAGCTTCACACGATGAAGTTCGACTTGGGTTTGGTCGAGAGCAAATCCCAGTAGTGCTACCTCCTTCCCAAGTTCTGTTAGATGGGCTTCGATCGGTCTAAGACTACTGGGTGAGGCCATCAAATCTTCTTTCTATAATAATTAACCAAGATTACTTGTATTTAGAGACAATAATCAAAACGTCTAGTTTCCAGCGGTCATATTGACCAATGGTCATATAACCGTCTAAACCCAACGGTCTCATTTTAATTATACTCATGTTATCAAATGCAACATTTTTGTTGAGTATAAAAATAAAATAAAATAACACATAAAATTTAGGAAACAAGATTTATTCAAAATTTTGGGTCGTGACAATCTTCCCCCCTTAAGAAATTGCGTCCTCGCAATTTTTTTAAAATTGGGTTTTGAAATTTCATTGAAAGTCCCACATCGGAAAAGGAGTCAGTAAAACTATTACTTTAAAAGAAAGAAAGGAAAGTACAAAGGTCACCCGAGTTTACCCACACTAGGATTCCATGTAAGAAAACATGGACATGGAGGAGAAAACAAAGGGTCAAGTTCTGAGGAAGAGTGATAGAAAACATGATTAAGAGAAAGTTAACAATAAGAAGATCCCAAACTTAGGATGTGTGTAAATGGTCTTTGATTACCTAGTAGGAAACGTAAACCAACAACGTTTTTGTTTTACGTTCCTTTTCATAATTTTGAGGAATTCATTTACTACATAAAATAGAAACATAAGAAAATATACCTATCTTCATGTAGAGTTTCATCCTTTAATAAGTTTCTACCAAAACTAATCTTTTCTCCAAATGATGAGCATTCAAAACTACTTGGTCTCATCAAAACACAAGAATCATCTTCTAGAGAATCACGTAATCCACAAAAGATTATCTATCTATTTCTTCTATCTTTAAACATTATCCCAAAAATAGAAAGGGTAAGGTTAAACAACTCTTCAAAAAGGAAGAATCTCATAGGAAGGGAAACTAATTTTAAATCTTCAAAGTTACACGGTACTAACCAGAGTTCATCATAGACCATTCTGTAAATAACTGTCCTTAAAAATTCTCAAAATAAACCAAACTAAGATTGAAACCCAAATACAAGAAGGATTTGATAACATAGTCTTCCAAAATAAACTTCATTGTTCATCTCCAAACAACATCAACCACTCCTAACATCTTATAACAAAAGTATCTAACCTAAACATATTTTACCCAAGATAGGTTAATCATTCCCATAAGTAACCTAAATTGCTATAAGTCCACCATAAATTCATCGATTCTTCAAAATATAAGTCAACCTTACTCCTCAATTAAAATACCGTAGTAATCTATTTTCCACGATCATATAGGGTCCCCAAAATAGTGAACGTCTTCCAAAATAATAATCATCTTTTAATCCTCTAATCATCTCTATCATATTAATACGACAATCGTTTCATTTCCTATCACTTTGGTTATTGGGACATGTTCTTCCATTTCCCTCCATTAACTAAGAAAAGAAACTATAATTAGGGGCTTAAATACTTATCCAATAATCATGAAAAGGAAACTTTAAGCATAAAAGGATAAACTCATCGAATAAAAATATATCCTAACTTGTGATCCCCTAGGTTCCAATCTAGGTTATCCATGATTATATATTCTTATGCGAATCTTTATTTTATTTTATCTTTGTTCCTTTAATAATGGTTCATACTAAGCTTATGAATTTACCAAAGCATATCCCCCGGGAGTGTCGTAACCAAGAGTGCAGAAAGGCCCGTTGTCATGTACCAGTTCTCGTTTGAGTCTAGCTCAAAGCGGTATTTTCGGGTTTTACCCCTATGTCCATCTGTGCTAGAGCCACCTCTACCTGCTCGTATCTAGACAAGGATGTATTTTCTTGGTAACCCATTACTCAATACTCACCAAAATACCAGGAAGATTTCCTATATATAAACTTTTCTATAGGATTCTTCCTAAAGTTTTCATATCCTAATTTTCAAAAATAACTAAACCATCCTTTGATACCAACTATAGCATCCCGTCTTTTTATAACATAAACTTTCATTACATTACACAAAACTGAGGATCTTTAAGGCTTAGTGACTTGGAAACAAGGAACATAATACATGAAAACAACATAAAACATTCTTCGTAAACACTTTAAAGGCTTCTTCTTAAGTTCATCCTAGTTTCATTACTGTATCTCATAACCTGGTGACATACATCAAAAGAAAGGGTGAGCAGAAGGCCCAGTAAGGGAAATAAGAGAAACATTTTACATGTGAACTTGAGATACTTCAATAAGGACATGAAAAGAACTTTAAGGCATGAGAAAGAAACCATGAGATATATCGTAATAAAAATAACATTTTTCATAACTTGAAGATGTGGCTGCAAAATTCAATATTGACAATCATTTTGTTTCACCAAGGTCCATCCCCAAGGTGTCATTAAAAATTACCAAGGTATCAGTCTAAAAATTCATCTCTAGAGATTAAGTCTTTACCCAATGAATTGGAGCGCTATCTGGGCGCACCCTTGAAATGTCTTTATTATCATGTGAGCCACATATATCATCATCAATCATTTCATAAACAACCCATATAGCATAAAATAAATGGGTTTCATTTCATAATCATAACGTTTTAAAAACTGCTTTAATGACATGATCTTTATGTAACTTTAAACCCACGGAAAAGGGAAAGTGGGTTTCATATATGTAAATCCCAGAATTTAAAATAGAACATTTTGATACATATGTGAATACCCCTATAAAATAAGATCTTTGAGTATTCACTTAATAACATAAAATAATTTTTAGATAAATAGGGAGGCATTTTGAGACGAAAATTATGCAGCATAACGACTTTGATACATGGTTTTAGAAAACATTGAAAAGAGAGGGGACATGGGTCACCCACTCAAAAATGATACATAAAATAGTAGGGGAACAGAATATAAAGTATTTAAGAATATGGTAATGAAATTTGAATGATATACCATATTAAACGAAGAACTTGAAAGGAAGGAAAAAAATAAGATTTCTCTTATGAGAATTCGGCAGCCTAACGGCATCACTTAAAACTTCCAAAAATGGATTGATGAGATCAAATAGGGTCTCTCATAATATGATCATAAAAGATAAGTATGATAGATATAGAGATCATACCCCAACATAACAAAAAGTAACTTGAAAGACTTGACATGAAAATAGAACTTGAAAAATGAGAAGGGTGAAAGAATCTGTTACAAAAATTTCGGCAGCCTAACGGCATCACTTAAACTTTCATAAAATGAAATGATGAGAGTAAGAGGGGGTCTCTCATCATATTAACATAAAGAGGGAAGTAATATTAATATAGAAGAACATCCTCCAATATAAGAACATGGAGTATAAAATAAATGACATAAAAGAGATTACTTGAAAAGAAAGAGAGAGGTCGGATCCCTTACCTTAAAACATAACTCTTAAAACTCAAAGGTTGGGACCTTGAGGGCTTGAGGGAACTTTAGGAGGACTCCTTGGGAGGCAATGAGACCAGAACTTAGTTGGGGGAGAGTGGGGCGTCGAAATGGATGAGAGTATGGCTTGTTATTTATAGGGAATGTGAGGGGACAAGGCATTAATGGCCAAGGGACACCTCAAAAGTGGTTTTCTCAAAACCATGTGCTCTCCCAAGATAATTCCCATGAAGTTAGGCCACATGGATCCCCCAATACAATAATTCATCACCTTTGGTCGACCATCCCTTAAAATATCTCATGATATCATCATGACACAGTTATGATGTCATTAAACATACCGAAACCCTAAAACTGTATTTTTACTATTCACTGAAAATTCAACTTTCTCAGAAAGATCCCAAAATTTCACCTTAATAAAATATCAATGATCTGATTTCAAAAATGAACTCCATTTTATAAAAATAATTTTATAAATATTTTTAATTTATTTTTTAAATAAATACACTATTCACCGAAAATTCATTTTTTCAGAAAAAACCCCAAAAATTACCATAACATAATATCGGTGCTCTGAGTTCAAAAATGAAATCCATTTTATAAAAATAATTTTTTTAAATATTTTTAATTTAATTTTTAATTAAAAAACACTATTCACTCGAAAAAAACTAATACTTGAATAATAATTTATGAAACCGTTATTTAACCATTTTATTGAATCACATTACTTAATCAAGGTGCCTAGATTATATTAATACTTTATTTAAGTGAGATTACTAATCCATTTGGACACATTACTAATCCTAATCATAAAATCACTATTCAGAATTTACTATTCATCAAAAATCAAGTTGATCTTATTAGACTCTAAATTTCGTACTGAACATAATTGTAGAAGACCATTTTTTGAAAATCATTACACATTTTTAATTATATAAGGTTTACATAAACATTTTTAAAATATCTTTTTTCTAAAATTCATCAAAAATATGAATACTATATTTATCCAGTCATTTAAAAATTTACAAAAATCATCATAAAAAGAAATCACAATTTTTATTTAAAACAAAGGATTACACAAGGCAGTTATAGTCTCCTTACATAGCCCCTTATCACACCAGCATAGGACCTAAGTGTAAGGTGTGCTAAGGTGAGAGAATCTAAGGGAGGCTCAACTAACATCGCACGAGTAGTAATTTCTATTAGTTTGAACTTCTCGCAAAGGTGATTCTGTTATAGCTTCACACGATGAAGTTCATCTTGGGTTTGGTCCAGAGCAAAGCCCAGTGGTGCTACCTCCTTCCCAAGTTCTGTTAGATGGGCTTCGATCGGTCCAAGACTACTGGGTGAGGCCATCGAGTCTTCTTTCTATAATAATTAACCAAGATTACTTGTATTTAGAGACAACAATCAAAACATTTACTTTCCAGTGGTCATATTGACCAATGGTCATATAACTGTCTAAACCCAACGGTCTCATTTTAATTATACTCATGTTATCAAATGAAACATTTTTGTTGAGTATAAAAATAAAATAAAATAACACATAAAATTTAGGAAACAAGATTTATTCAAAATTTTGGGTCATTGCACTACCATATTCATAATAACATCATAGTATATAAAAGATACAGGAGTTATTATTTTGTATTTGAAACAACAATGAAAGTGGTAGTGGAAGAAGAAAGAAACTTGAAAGAGTTGATAAAATATTTACCTCTTCTTCGGGTTCTTCCTTTTGATTTGATCAAAAGGGCTCCTTAGGATGGCTTCTTGACTAAATTAAGGCCTCTAGGATGAATTGAGGACAGTTGAGATAGTATTTGGGTAGCGGTTGTCCAAGCCAAAGTGCTTTTAAGGTGTGAATTAGAGAGAAGGGGGGTTCCCTTTTATAAGAGGGGTGAGGGGCTCCTTAGGAAAAGCTAGAAATGTTTTTTTATAATAAAATAATTTTCAGTTTATAATGGATCCAAAATGGATTATTTATAAGATATGCTGGAGATAGGTCTAAAACCACCCAACCAATATCTTTTAGATAGGTTTGGGTTAGTATATTAACCTTAACTTTTAGATTTAACTCTTAGTTAAATTGTTTGACATTTACCATGTCTCTTTGTATTTTTATTTTACATGGTTAATAAACTTACTATATACTTTCAATAGAACCCAAAGTGGTTCATTAATGATAAAAATATCATTATATATGTCTTTCTTCCAAACCTTAGATTATTAGGAAGAGGATATCAATTAATAATATAATATTTGTTTTAAAAACTCTTTTATGTCAATTTTGACACTATTTGGTATTTTGTTTTTTCTAAATTCATAACAGAATTATTATTTCAAAACAAATTCATCTAACCAACCCTAATATATCATATTAACCTTGAAAATTAGTGTAATTCATAAAAAGTCTCAAATTAAATTTATTTGGATGTTTATAATATCAATTATTTTAATATTTCATTAATTATGTATTTAATGCATCATCATTGTGTCATAAATAAATTTAATTATTTAATGTCTAAAAATATAAATTAAATACCATTATATATGAAATCTTTTTATATTTCTAATGAATATTTATAATCGAATTTATCTTATGTATAACCCTATATTAAAAATGTTTTAGTTATTAAACTTTTATTTTAACACTTTAAATCTTCTTTGAATTAAATAATAATAAATGTCCTAATCTAATCCAAGTGTACCAAATAGGTTCATATGTTATTCCTAAGGATGTTTTTGGTTGAATTATACTTATCCAATAGAATTAGGATATGTTTTAGGGTAATAATAATATCATTTTTACCCTTAATTACCCTATTTACTTTTAACCGTGGTAAATAAAAGTAAAAAATTACTATTCACCAAAAATTATTTTTATCTTATTTAACCAAATTTTACTCCTTTATATTAACCATGTCTCTTGGATTTTCAAAATTCCACTCACAGAAGCAGTAAAATTAAGTTTTATGTGAATTTTTAAATTCTCATAGGAGGTGGGTAAAAGACGGTGAAAAGTTCAATAAAATTTTTATATATCTAGAATTATTATTAATTGAATCCAATGAATTAAATTGAACTTATATAGGTATTATGTGTCTATTTTGACCTAAAATAAATTTAAATAAAATAAATAATTATTTAAATAAAATTTTGGTTTTAAACTATAACTTAGTGTTTCTCACTATTCATTAAAAATTGAACGTTTTTAGAAAAATACCCAAAATTCACCCTAGGCTAATTTCGATATTCCGAATCCAAAAATTAAGTCCATTTTAAAAGATAAAATTTATAAAATTTCCAAAGGTGGTTATTACTATTCATAACGTCTACTTTGATTGGTTGTGGTGTGTTAGAACTCGAAGTTGCGTACAACACATGCTACTGTATTATACAAAGAGAAGCATGTCGTAGAAGCTTCGGGTGTTACATAAATTCTGATTCTACAATATACAATACATTATATGTACCAAGTTTCCTTTAAATTGTGTCTTCTATTTCCATGAATATTTTTTTCACATTCCTTACATTTAATGTGATTTAATTTTCATATAATATTTTCTTATTAATGTTCACATGGATTTAATTCTTTCTATAGTAGTGAGGTTTTTAGTAACTAAATCTTCGATCATTGATTTATGCTTATTTTATAAACTTATTTGGAATAATATTGGTAAATTCTACCCATTGAGTGTATTATATAGTATTATTTTATTTCCTTTTATGAGATATATATTCCCACCACTAATACATTTTGAGAAATATATCTCACTTCATGGGATTCATTATTTTGAAACCATCCACCTTATTTCTATGGATAGATTATGATCTTTTTATTCCATTATTTGTTTATCCATACAAAAATTGTTCTATAAAATGTGAACATCACATCATATATAACTCATATTGGATTACGTTCAACTAGAATACATAATAATATGTTAACATGAAAAAAATAATGATTTATCATATATTGTGATTCCAATGAGGTTTATTATTTACAGTTTTGATCATCAGCCTTCTTAATTAGTATGGTTTTTTATTATGTTATCACTTTCACTATAATGATGAATATTATTGGAATTCCTAATGCATTTATTTCAATATGTAGGATCATTTATATTGATGGATATGGATTTTGTTTATTAATTACCACTATTTTTTTAAAGGTAATGATTTGGTCAAAGACCAAAGCATAATTTATTGATAATCAAAAACAGATTACAAAATGTGAAAGGATGGGATTTTTTTAAAATCTCTATAAAAAAGATATAATAAGTCGGAAGGAATAGCATCCAGCCAAGTCATGCTTTGATGGACACCTTTGTTGGCTAGGGCATCAACAACGGCATTTGCTTCACGATAGGCATGAGTAGCGATAAAATCAATCCCATGGAGCAAATTAAGACAGTTCATCCAACGAGATGTGAGGGACCAGGCTAGGTGGATGTTGTCGTTCCAGATGGCATGTATAATAGTGGTTGAATCACTTTTAATACAAAGCTTTCTCCAACCTCTTTGAAGAGTAAAATCAACAGCATGAATAACGCCAAGCATTTCTGCCTCCAGAGATGAAGAGTGACCACATCCAGCAAAGAAACAACCCTAACATTGACCAGTTGAGTCTCTAAAGACACCACCACAACTGGCAGGGACAGGGTTGCCTTTAGAAGCTCCATCGACGTTCACTTTGATCCATCCTAGCATTGGAGGTTTCCAGAAAACTTCCAAGGAGCGTTTAGGTTTTGGGAAAATGCCAAGAATATGAAGATGATGAAGGATCATAAAATCACCAACAGAGTTGTTGCAACAGTCCTTTTGAATTGAGGCTGCTTCATGAATCGCAAGAAGAATACGAGACTTCCCTGTATTAAGATTAAGAGAGTGATTATTGTGAATGAGATCATTTCTAACATACCAGAGATCATGCACGAGTTCCGCCACTGCCACAAGAAATAAGTTTTTGACCTACAGGGAAGCATCATGTCTAGTGAAATTATTTAGAAACAAATAAATTCATTCATTAAGGGGCTTTCTGCAATTAAAAAGATCGAAGATGTAATTCCAAAGAGCAGAGGCCGTCGCACAAGATATAAATAGATGATTGGCATCTTCCCTATATTGGTTACACAGACAACACTTGGAACAAAGAGAGATGCCAAAGGTTTGAAGACTAGTTTCCAAAGGTAATCTATTGTGCACAATGCGCCAATATGGGTATGCCTGGAAGGTTTAATCCAAGGTTTGTTAAATTGATTCACCCAAGAAAAATTAGAATCATGGTCAGAAAAATTCTGTTTATAATAGCTTTTAGAGTCTAGAATACCATTAGAAGAAGGTTCCCAAACAAGGAAATCACCAACAGAAGAAAAAGTATAATTCTCAACATTATATAACCCCTCTATTCATTAAAAGGCATATTGGGAAAAATATATTTTTTATTGGTTGTATTCCTTATCAATTCAATATATGATATTAATTTATGTCTCAATGACATGTAACACTTTTTTGGAACAAGGCCATCACAATATTTTGTAGATTCTTCGCATAATAAATTCAATCAGTAAGCAGTCAGTATTATTGTTGTCCATTACTTTATATATTTTCAGGGATACAAAATGTTGCATATTTGATTTTTATTGAATATTTATTTGTTTACATATTTCATTGATAATATTTATTCCATGTGTATTCCATGATTACATGAGTAATATTTTACACTTAATAGGTGTTTGAGCTCACCATTGATGTGTTTTCATTTCCCCATGCTATGGATAAATGTATTATACATGATATTATTAGAAGGATAAAACATGTGGAAGAATCTAGCTGTGATGTTGGTGACTTATCATGAACTATTAATTTTAATATATGATGTGAAAAAATATCATTTAATACAATGAACATTTGATTTATCAGTTTTTATGTCAAAATTTTTTAATGAAATAAAAATAAAAAGATCATTCATATGTAAGTGATTCAGTAATCATTGTAGATTATGAAATTATAAATGTTTATATCCAATATATTATATCTGGTATTAGTGAGAATATTTATAGTATGCGACTAAGTGAATTATATAAAGGAGTTTTGGTCTATGACATCCCTATTGGTATCAAAGGAGAGGTTCAGATATCATTGTAACATATGATAACTATTTTGGATAAATATTATTTTGATATGTTACAATAACCCTATGGAATTAGTATACTATTTAATGATAACTCATTAGGACACATTTAATTTGGGTATAATGATAAGAAAACAGCCATGAAAAATCTAGGAAGGTTTTTGTGTATTGTATAACAATAATACAATTTGGTAAATAATAGATTATTTTTTCCCGTGAAATACATCCCAGTTTGGATATTGGAGAATTGATTTTATTATGGTAAAAATTAAATAAAGGTTAATTCTGCTAGAAAGGGTTTGTTGAAAATTGGTTCAATCATCACTTTGATCCACGATGAGCATGCTTAATGCTAATCACCAAAAAATATAGCCCATGGGGATATGATTTTGTTAATATAATTATATTTATGAAAAAATTTAAGGTATTTAATGATGATTTAAACTAATTAGTTAATATGACCTAATAGAAAAATGGCCATGGATAAATTAGTATTGAACAATGAGTTTCATATGTTCATCAAAATGTATCATATGTTAAAAAAATATGTCATAAGGGATTACATATTCAGATTAATGTATTTGTTTCCATATACATGATATTATATTAACCGTTTTGGATTTAGCTATTAGTTTAAACAATTTCCGAAAATTAATGTTTAGAAAAGAATGTATCACCCAACCATTATGACTTATAAATGAATAAAGTAATATATGCCAATGGTTAATAATTTTAGAATATGTATACATATAGATATATATTACAATGGAAAGTTTGAGTTAACTAGTCTTACTTATGGTAGTTAGGAAGATATTTAAAACAATTTAAATCCTAAATCTCTTTTATATTATCATAATATTTTTTAATTTTCAATGATATAATGATATACAAACAATGTTATCAAAATTATGTACAACATCTAAATATTATTCCTTATATTTTTTCTTTAAATTTATTAAAATTTATATTAAATGTTGTCTATAACCTATAAAAAAATTTATTTATTGAGATATATTTTGGGAATAACTATTATGAACACATGATTAAGGTATAGAGAACACTTATGTTTAATATATTATTGATTTTGATGAAATTCATGGTTGTTTTATTTTCAAGAAGTATGTTATATAGTAACTTGTAACATTTAAATTGATAATTTATTAATGAAATTGTTGTATAATTTCATCACATTTTTGTGAGTATGATACAAATTGACTAGTGTGAGACCTTATGATGTAGTGAAGATAAATATTTTAGGACTAAATATACAATTAACTTTTGGAGGAATATATAATCTCATTATAGTTTAATGATTTGGAGATTCAAATTGTTTTTCTGAATGGTATGTTAAAAGGAGTATATGATTTGGCTACATATACAAATTAGTATAATATTGTAGGAATGATTAGTTATACTTAAATAAGGATATGTTGGATTTTGAGATCATAAAATTGAATTGATCTTTCTTATTGAATATTCTGTGTATGGTTACAATAATTTGGAAACTCTATTTTAATGATAATTTTATTAAGTAAGAGTGACCAAAATCATTGTAACCTGGGATGGATTTAGAATGATATATGTTGAACAGATGGTGATATTACTTGAAATGTGTTTGATATACGTAAATATATATGAACTATATTTCTAAAACTATAGTATTGTAATGTGATTCATATTGAGGGAATAATTTTGATTAGGTACTTATGATTATTAACTTATATTGATATTCACATTCACAAACTGACCTAAACCGGGCCTCGAGTGGAATCTACCTCAAGCCCAGATATAAAGGCCAGGGGTTGGCGACTAGTTCCGATGGAATAAATAAAATTGGGTGGCCATTGCCTAGGAATATATAAATACACAAAAGAAAAAATGAATATATAAGTGAAGAGGAATAATAATATTAATAACATGAAAAAACTATAAAGTAAACTGGTAAGAAAAATGTTTAGGGTGTATAAGAGTATGATAGTGAAAATAGAAAAGTAAGGGGGTAAAATACCCTCCCAACCCGAAATATGTCCCAACCTAAAAATACTGGTAAGTAAAATGATAAGAGATCCTACATCGTGATCTCTAATATGTGACCACTATATGCGGTCCAATGTAACAAGTATCCCTAATCACATCTAGATTCAATGTTGGCATGTCTGTTGTCTGCATAATACACTACACATGCATGAAAATACAATGTAGGGGTGAGTATATACATATCTAGTGGAACACCCCCAAAATGTATGAAGGACTAGTAAGAGATTCAATATGGAAAAGAAATATAGTAGATAATAAAAAGGATGTAGATCAACATAAAGGAAGAGAAAGAGTAAGATCGTCCCTGAAGAAGGTGATCAACATGGTGTACAAATGATCTACATATTGAGCCTTTACCACCAATAGAAGGAGAGTGACCTCATACAACTATGGAAAGATAATCAAAAAAATAACATGGAATGCCCCTTGAATCTTCTCACCCCATTAATAGAGTAGAACCAAATCCAAATATGTAAATACATACATATATATATGTATAGAAAAATAATCCCATACGAGAGAGTAAGGGGATTTCCAACTCAAAGATCAACACAATAAAAGAGTCTCAAAGAGTTATAGAATTCCATCAGGGATTCCAATCATCTCATGTGTCTTCCCAATAAAAACCATCAATGTAAAACCTCACCTTTGAATTGTGTCGCACAATAGAGGGTTAACAATATCTAGGAAGAGGACCCATGCCCTGGTACAATAGAGGGATTCCACTCTATAGGATAGATATAGGACCAATACCCTATTACAATAATAGTTTTCTACTATAATAGTTGATAGAGGACACATACCCTACCCTGTAGAAGGGTTCCACTCTGAAAATCGATTGGGGGACGATTCCTAGACTTGTAGGTGGGTTCCACTCTATGATGATAGAGGAACCATTCCCTGAATCTTTATGAGTGCTCAACTAGAGGTGTCAATACAAGAACCATGCCAATCCTCGGTGGGGGGTTCCACTATAACAGTCTATATAGGACCCATGCCTAGATCAGCTAGAGGGTTACACTCTATAATTTATCAAGGATTCATGCCCAGCCCAGCTGGAGGGTTCCCCTCAATATCAAGCTGCTAATCATACATGAACACTATTAACATCCAGTAACACATCAACAAGATCCATCCTCTTAAAACATTCATCGTATCCCAAAAGACACAATAGAGGGATCCATGACGTTGTAATTGAAAAAGACTCAGGATAGGTTACTCATGGTCTAAAATATATTTTCAAATTAAGGAGATTCACAGGATTAATGGATACTCAAAAGGTTGTAGTGTTACATGGATTGTGAGGGGACCCACATGGCATGTGGTCCCACTCCATCACCTGGAAGTGTCTCTAGAGGTACAAGTGTCATCAAAAATGTATGTACAAACAACCTATAGGGTTATACACATCAAGCCTCAAGACACTAATGGTGAAGCCTATGTCCATATCCATGTCGATGTATCCATCCTTTAATTTTGTACTGAAGTCGAGTCAACTTACTCAAACCCTGTATGTGTACTATGGTACATAGAGTCTGTCTAGTAATGTATTCCTGCATGTGGTTATTTATGTGTGCTCCTCCACATGACTCTTAAACCCAAGGAAGAAGTACGTGGAA
Source organism: Viscum album (assembly GCA_963277665.1). Lineage (NCBI taxonomy): Eukaryota > Viridiplantae > Streptophyta > Magnoliopsida > Santalales > Viscaceae > Viscum > Viscum album. The sequence continues at coordinate 1,174,848,014 of OY728156.1, forward strand.
TATAGAAGGGAAACATGATGTTCCATCCATCGAATTCTCCAAAACCTTAGTCACTTGAACATAAGGGCTACACGTCGTGTGTTCATCATGGCACATGTCATGTAGTTGTGTTTTTATTAGATTTTTAAATTCATGTTACATGACTGAAATATGATCTTTCACCTTCAATTTTGTCCTCATATCCACCCATGATTAGTCAATATAGCCATGGATTGTTTTTTTAGACTATATTTTCCTAAAAATAGGGTTCCATCATCCCGTTAGGGTTCTCCATACATGCCACAAAAAAATTATTTCACCTTCCATTTTTGATTTAGACATAAAACCAACAAATATATCACCCAAAACCAAATGGAAATATATAAATATCCCTAATTCATAAATCCCTCCCTCACATGTGACATTTTTATTAATCTGGGGGTCACTTCATGATTTGTACCACTTAAAAATATTGAAGCTGGACTAGAAGGTTCAACTAGTGATAAATCTAAATATACTAAAGGGGAATCGAAAAAAATTGACTGATATTTTCCATGAATTCTTGGCCAATGATCAAGTGAATGAATATCTGGGGATAAAAACCCCGTGGAATATTCTATTAAACTAAAATTGTGATTCTGGTCAATTATTGTTATCAAATAGGATGCAGTCCACATTTCTATGTCTCCTGTAAGGACATTGGGTCATTCTTCATTGATGAACATGTTCTCTGATGATTTATGGACCTCATTACATTTTATGCATCCCGATCTTCCCTGATCCAGAGATTCATCATTATTAGATGTTGTTTCTCTAAAAAATGAAGAGTAAGAATGTGACTTAGAGATTATAGGGTTATGAGGAAAACCCTTGGAAAGTATCCATATAAGTGATTTTATTAAAGTAATCTATTGTGTTATTATAATAAATTAATTAACGTAATAATTTATTTAATCCACAAAATAGGCATCCAATGGACGGCTTATCTAAATTCACTTCATTGACCTATTTTAGGATGCGCCAATGCTGAAAATCACATTATGGACTCAAGCATGAGGTCATGTTTCTGATCTAATCCTTCATTTAAATGTTATCCAATTTTCTTTAAGAAACTGCATGTTTATAATATAAAATAAATTTTATATTTTTATCAAATTAATTTATGCCACATCAGGCCTTGAAATCACACTTTGCTTCTAATCCGGGCTCCAAATATATATTCTGAAATATTTCAGTGTCTTAAATGAAAATAAAAACAAGGTCTATACATCATTCCTTTCTCTGATATTTTATTCTTTGAAAATAAATTACTAAACAAACAACTAAGGATAAAGATCCTGCATATACCTCTCCTTATCATACGAGCTCTGTAGAACATTCTTATGCTTCCACAACCTACTAACCAAGGGGATATTCCATTTATGATAGGTCCTCTCATATCAATCCTCGATATCCACTAGGTGGTTAGAAAAAGTAGATATACCCTCAATATCCATCTCCCCATATTTGAGGATGTGAATAGGGTCATTCACACATATCCTCATCTACCACATGTGGATGATGTCATGAACCCACTATAGTTGTGGGGGTAGGGAAAGGTGTGGATAAACCTCCCCAACTCTCTACATGATCTTGAATGTCCCGATGAACCTTAGGGATAGCTTTACTCCCCATCCAAACCTATGGAATCCTCATCCTGGAGAGACACTCAGGAAATATAGGTATCCCAATTCAAAATTCAATATCCTATTAAAGCAATCCATGTAAGATTTCGTTCTTCTCTCGGCCATCCTTATCCTCTTATAGTTGACTTGGACCTTCTCTGATGTCACCTTCACAAACTATAATACTATAAGAGACGTCTCTCCTATCACTATATAACACTATAGTGACCTGAATGGTGTCCCATATAAGTCCTCAATAGGTTCCATGTTGATGGAATAATAGTAGGTATTGTTGTACTCAAGCTCTAACAAGGGAAAGTGATCCTCCTAGTTCTTTCCATAGAATAACATGTAATCCATCAATATAAAATCCAATAACTAGATAGTGCAGTTGGTCTACCCATTAGTTTGGGGGATGTGTCTTAAATGCATCCTATGATCCTCTCTAATATTGTGATATAAACCACATGTCCTGATTATAGAAAATCATTAATGGTGCCCCATGAAGACCAATAGTCGACCGTATGTACAAGTATCCCAAATTCTCAACTGAACTCTGCTCCCTCAGAGAGAGGAAGTGTGATGACTTCATGATTCAATCAAACATCAATCAGATCGAATAATGGCCCTTACATGTGCATGGAAACCCTACCTTGATATCCATGGATATGAAATCCCACTTGCACTCTGGGATTTCATGGGACTACAACAAACCTTGCAGAACACAGTTCTGATCCTTAACCTAATAGTATATTAGAAACTAAGAGAAGAAATCATCTATAATTAATCTCATTATAGATGGAAAAAACATCACATAAAGATATTTTTATATATTTCCAACACCATAATGTACAAATAGTGTAAAATCATGGAACTACCACATCATCTCTTCTAACATCCCAACTAGGAAAACCATCAGTCCATGGAAAATTATGACCTGATTCCCTCAATAAAAACTATCTGGTGACTCCCCTATGGATATAGAGTCATGAAAGACCACATAGTAAATTCCTCCAACTTGGGACTCTTCCAAATACTCATGAATTAGAGGATTAACCACCACAGACTGTATAAAATATACACCCTCTTATTCTAATAAGGTATGTTTTATGGAAGCCAACTACTCAATATAAAATTTCGCCAAGAGTGACTTGGACATCCTTCTATGTTCATAAACTAACATTTTTATATTCCCCTATGTATAGACAATATGAAATTCAATATCCAACATGAACTCCAACCAGTTCCACTATCTCATTTTCATGTCTCACTTTGTGAATATGTACCTAAACCTCTAATCGTATATGTAACCCAGAAAGAACTATCCTATAAGACAGTTCCTCTACATCCTCAATGATAATACAACAATTTATATCTATAGTTAATGAGTTTTTATTTTTTTTCATGGGCTCTTAACAGCCTCAACCCGATGGGATAACTTCCTTCTACTACATCAAAGCAAATCCAAGCCCATCGTTGAAGGAATCACAATACAACATGTACTACTCAACATCCTCTAGTATTCTTAAGACTGTATCACTCTCCAGCCTTAGTATACAATCCTCTAAGGGTATATGGCCATGCTTAGTATATTTAAAAGGCTCCCATTCCATTTTTTGGAGGTTAAAGGGGCTACAATCCTTGATAATTTTGGCAAAAACATCTTATTGTACCCTTACATGCCATTAAAACTCTGCACCTCTAGCACGTTCTTGGGTGGATTATAATAAAACACTATATAAATCTTCTCTAAGTCCATTACTAACTATTCTCATAGATGACATGTCCTAGAAATTGAACCTCATGAATCTATAATAGCCACTTCAAGATCATTCCATTAAACTAGATCTCTCAAAGAAAATATTGATATATCCTCAAGTGATCTACAAGCTCCTCATCTAAATTAGAGTTGATTAGTATGTCCTCAATGAAGAAAACAAAAAATATTTCCATGTATTGCTAGAAGATTTGGTTCTTTAAATCCATAAACATGGTGGGGGTATTTTTCACACCGTTAGACATAACCATGAACTCATAGTATCTATAGAAATGTCATAATGATAGATTCAGAATATTAGCATCACAACCAATCAAATGGTCATAGACGAGCCTGAGATCTATCTTTGAGGACCATGTTACACATAAAAATGGATAAAGATTTCTTCAATCCTCAGAAATAGGGGATTTTTCTTTATCATGTACTCATTCAGGAGATGATAATCTTTACAAATCCACAAGCCCCTATCATCATTTTTCACGAAGAATAGTGGAGATTCCCATGGGGACACACTGGTCTTGATGGAACCCTTCTCTCAAAGGTCCTCAAACTAAAACTGCATCTCACAGAGCTATGTATGACCTATATGATATGTCTCAGAAGATATCAATGTTGTTCCATGATGCATGTTGATACAAAACTCCATCTTCTGTATCAGTTGTTGTGTTGAATCATCCCTAGGAAAGACATCCATATAATCCTCCACAATAGAATTATTTCAGATTCCTGAATATCTTACTGCACCAATGGTTACACTCACCAACTGATGGGTGATGGAATATAGCATCCTTCTCGCAAAAGTAGTTCTCCCATCCATGATATCTCTCTTTCCATAAAATGATAATATCATCTCATTAGTGCGAGGTAATTTGGCTCATTTGCAGTGACTATCAATCAAGGAACAGTCCATGGACAATCAATTCATTCCAAATATGATGTTATTGGGTTCCATAATTATTACCTAAAGGTCACATGTGAACCTACCTCAACCATGAAATTTATATCACTTCTAGAAGATAAATGACACATAAGAAGAATTACCCATAGGAACCTCAAGACAAAACTTCTAGGATAAACCCTCTAATAGCAGCTCTAGATCTTGCACCAGGATTATAGAGATAAAGTAATGATAGGAACTTCTGTCTAATAATACTAAATAAATAGTAAAATAAACAAAAATCAAACCTCAAATCATCACATGTGCCGCTAGATTGTAATTTTCCAATACCTGCATCTATCTATGGCATCATACTCCAAATCTAAGAGCCTAACGTGGGCCTCCTGGTGTTGGTTGTGGAAGGATATCATAGATTTGTCAACCACTCATAGCTCCACTTACTCCTCTTCTAAATCCAACTCCTTGGGGACCACCCTACCCTCACTGGGGAGATCCTATACCACGGTGATGCCTCTACCATAGCGGTCCATCAAAGATATACATGTTCTCCCCAGTACCTTTGGTAGTCCAGTCATTCACTTTAATAAATCACCCATTACAATAAATTAAAGTCCCCTCCCCAAGATTCCCTGGTCATACATGATTTTCCAATGCTTCATGACCATGCATCTAATTCTAATAATGATAAGATCTCCCACACTGAGTTTACTACCAACTGATTTATTCTAGATACTACATATGAATCATATTTATGAGACCTAGTGCCAGATCCATCTACCTAGAATCACTCTAATAAGAAACTCTATTTCAAAATTTCTCACTCTAACACCCCATAATAGGTTGGAATGCACAAGGACACCACACTGGCATAGATCTCTCTATAGATTCCCTGATCAAACTTCATTGCATTTAAGTATCCATCTTGGATCATGTCAATGGAGTACTGTGTAAGGTCTTTGTACCTTGATGCGTACTCAAACATTATCATCCCTCCCAATTGTAGTTATGGAAGCTCTTGATTCTGAATTGAGTTTAAATTGAAGGATTAATACTCCTCATGGAATAGCTATTTAAAATTGTGACAAGTGAGTGTCGAATCATTATGAATATAGGTAACAAGACTACAAAATAACCCAACTGTTCTATAAAAAATTAATGTTTCCAAACAAAACACATGATCTATTTAAGTCTATATGATCAAAAAAGGCACATACCATCGACTCTAGGAAATCCTCAATTTCTTGGCGATCTAGCTCGATGTGAAACCTTAGCAGCCTCCGTTGTTGGAACATGTGGAGTATGATAATACTTCACACATCCTCAGCCTACTCTACTAGGATGATCTAATTCTTAAGATTTTTTGGTGATTCTACCTACTCAATTAGCAAAAGAAATCCATAAGATGTAACATGAAATGAGGCCTCATAGCTCATCAGATCATTCTCATGATCCATAATGGGTATCCTAGATTGAAGTCCTCATGGAGACAACTTAAAATTTAATCAAGACATACCATATTCAAATGGACATGTGTATATATATATATATAACAATGGTAAGATGACTTAAGATGTATAGTGAGAGAATAAATATCATATGATGCATGGAAAATTGATATCTAAAAACAATTTCCTGATATGATTAGTCGAAAATATGGTAGTCAAGGTCCAAATGAATGGATATGTCATCCATCGATACAAACATTGGGTTCCCTGGCTTGAGACTCACACTAGTGACACATTGAAACTGTTTCCCTAAATCCCATCCAAATACTCATTAGGGGGCTACTTCAATCATCTTCAAAAGGATCAAACCACCAAAGATATCGAACATTCATGACCTACCCTAACCCGGGATCATGTCATAACTACAAAAATCCCACGTCCATATGATAAGGGATGATGACAAACGACAAAGGCATAACTAATATGGGAAGGCCTTTTCCTAAGCAAAAATATTCACACAACCAACAGTTTCAATGAAAAAGTGTTAATGATTAACAAAAATGATGGAACTTATAGAAACTAAACCTAGCATGAAAAACCTCTACTGTGTAATGAGTATGATAGTGAGAATAAAAAAGTAAAGGGAAAAAACTCATTCCAAACATAAAATATGTCTCAGCCTGACAAGAATAGGAATTAAAATGTTGGGAGGTCCAAGATCATGATCTTTATTTTGTGACCATTATACACATTGCAAATTAACAAGTATCCCTAAGATCCTATAAAGTCAGTGCCAAAAAACATGTAGTCTTATTAAGAAATGATATGTTCAGGAGAAGCCCACGATGTTATGAGTATAAACATACTGTGTATGAAAGGGGAGAAGTAAGTGAAAGAAAAAGGAATATAATGTCAGTATATAGTAAAAAGGATATAGATCATCCCAAACAAAGAGAAATAGTATCCTCATACAAGTACAAGGGGATTAAACTAGAGTATAGATGAACTATTGGTCAAGTCCCCTCCACCCATATTAGTAGAATAACCTCATCCTAACATGAGAAATTAAACACGGAATGCACATGGAATAACCCATGTAAAGGGAGTTACCGAGTCTAAATGTGTGGATCCAGATATTTATATATATATACTCAGTAAAAGAATCTCATACTAGTGAGTATGGGGACATATATCTGAAAGATCATCCAAAGAAAAGAGTCACCAACAGTTCTTTATTTCCATCAATGATGCTTATTATCTCACACGTTTACCTACATGAAAACATCCATGTCAAACCTAACATCACCATTGTTCCCCATAGACAAGGGGAAACATATTTATGTAGAGGACCCATACCTGGGTACAATAGGAGGGTTCCACTCATTAGGATAGTAGAGTATCCATAACCTATTCTAATAAGAGGGTCCACTCTAATATTCAATAGAGGAAAATTCCCTACCCATAAGGAGGGTTACACTCTAATGGATTATTGATGACCATGATCTTCCCATCAAGACGGTTCTACTATTTAAATTTTGGGAACTTATTCTCTCACTTCAAATGAGGGTTCCACAATATGAGTCTATAGAGGACCCACATACAGCCCAACTAGAGGGTTCCACTCTAATAGTATTTAGTGGACCCATCCCTAGCTTAGCTGTAGGATTTCACTTTAAGTGTTATTGAGGACCCAAACCCAACATAGCTGGAGGGTTCCACTCTAGATCCCCCTAGTGATCCTTTGAGATCACAATCAACATCGATATTTTCCTAAATAAGGACAATGCTCATAAAACTCACATAGTACCCCAAATAATACAAAAAAAATGAATCTGTAAAGACCCGTAAATTTCAAGGAAAACTTTTTTATTAAATTCTTTGGGATTTTATGAGTACGCTGTTTCTGACGGCACCTGATTCTGAGGCCCGGTGTGCCCGGAATCAATTTCCGAAGTTTAGCTCGGGTACGTTCAGTGAACGAACGAGCGGGTTTTTCTATATTTTGAACTAATACTCGGAATCAAAATCCGAGGGCACCGATGAAACCGCATCACTGGTAATTTCTTAGGAGGACCTTTACCAAAGATGCGTTTTCTTAGGAGGAGTTGTTAAAAAAAGTGGTTTAAATAAAAAGTGAATAAAATTATGGTACAATTTTATTTCTAACTAAGGTGGTTTTATCCTACATGGGGGAGTTAGGGTGGGACCCACTAGAATCCTAACTACCCATGTGAGGATAAATCTGAGGTGGGGCCCGCACAAGCCCCAACCCTTCACATTCCCTAAAACCCCCCCATTAAACTCCTTGTGTTTAATGTTGGCAAACCCTTGAACTTAATTAAGTAACTCCTCCTCTCCCACTTTAATACATGCCAACACATGCTAAATTAATTGATTAAACCTCTTTAATTAATTTAACTAAGTGTTTAAATTTTAAGCTTTTGAAATGCATGGCAAATTAAAATAAAATAAGGAGGAGCTTATTTTATTTTTGGTTAGAATTATTGTGTGATGAGGACTTGGGAATAACTTCATCCTCCCGTGAAGAACGTCTCCTCTTCGACGAAGAATGTTGTCATCGCAAAGAGAGATGACGTGCCTTTCCTTATTCTCTTCGCAACTAGTGTGGAGACTCTGTTTACTCCTTGGGTGCACACCAACGCCGTCTTCAAAACCTCACCCCGCGACGACGTCTTCCGCGATGCCCAGCGAACGACATCGATTGTCGAGGTAGGGGTTAATTCTTTTGTTCAAGTTTAATCATCGTCCTTCGTTGTTCAAGAATTGTCCGAATTTTATCGTCATAACAGGAGAATACTGGACCGCACAAACATGGCCGATTCTCCTCCCCTTCTTCTTCTTGTTCTTCGTTGATGGTTGAGGCGAAGGTGGGGCTGTGTCGTTGCACCGCGCGGGGACGAAGAGGACCGCGGCCGGAGTGGGCCATGGCCGTGGTGCACGGTGCCATCGCACCATGCCGGTGAGGTCGAAGGAGGTTATGTCTAGGAGCGGGCCACGGTGGCGGTGCGTGGCGCCGTCGCCTCGCGCAGGTGAGGCCGAAGGAGGTCGCGGCCAGGAGTGGGCCGCGGCGGTGGGGCGCGGCGCCGCCGCACACGCACTGGGGAGACAAGCCGCGGCCTTAGGCCTTGGCAGACCAGGCAGGGGCGGCCGGACAACCGGCCGCCGGTGTCTCCAGGAGGCGGTACCTTGAAGGGTCTCGCGGCGGCTCAACTGGGCGGCCATAAAGGCCGGCCATTATCGGGAAAACCGGGGGGTGTAACCCCCCCCCCAACATGTTTCTAGGGCGGACCCCAAATGGTCCGCCGTTTCTGGAAACAGGGACTCGCGCCCCCTTGGCGTCCTACTCGGCCAGTGGCTGAGCCACGGCGGGCTTCCGAGTCGGGCCAGCCACAGGCCACGCGGGCCGGGCCAGCCGCAGGCCATGTAGGCCGGGCCGGCCACGCCCAACCAGGCCGGGTAGGGCCGCACCCAACCGGGCCGAACTTAGACACGGGACAAGTCAACCCAGGGGGTATTGGGTCGGGTCGGACCGGGCCCAGACCCCCTATTTTCGGACCCGGTTCGTTCAAACGCTCATATCTTGGGTTACGAACATCTGATCGACGCACTGTCAATTGAGTAGGGATCCTTGGATCCAGACGTTCATTTCAGTATATTAAACTCAATATTTCGGAGAATTTTGTGTACGGATGGGTTGGTTCGAACTCGAAACCAACCGGTCCCTCGAAGCGGAAACGCTCGTAGCTTAAGGACCGGATGTCCGAATGACGTGCCGTCAATTATGTTGAATTCCTCTTAGTGATAAGGTTATTTTGGCTTACTCCACTTGAGATTTGGACGTAGCTGGAGTACGTTCAGGTTGGTTTTAGCTTAAAAACTAACCGGGCCCCTAGGATGGAAATGCCAATATCTCTCAGACCGAGAGTCTGATTGATGTGCCACCCATCGCATTGAGTTCCTATTGATGAGACGGAACTTTTTGATACATCAAATCTGGACTTTGTGACAGTTGATGTATCGACCCTCTTGGCTCGTGGATCGGACCCTCCAGGAATCAAGCGTGCTGTGTGCGGGAACCTTAGAGCTAGCTATGACTGCGACGACGATGATGATTGTACTGTGATCCTATGTGGGTTCGGAAGCGAGGAAGACTGTACTTGAATCCTCCGTGGGTTCGGTAGTGATGAAGACTTTACTTTGATCCTAGGTGGGTTCGGCAGTGATGGTTACTGTACTTGGATCCTACATGGATTCGGCAGCGACGACTTCCATACTTAGATCCTACGTGGGTTCGGTAGCGACAACTTCCGTACTTGGATCCTGCATGGGTTCGGCAGAGGAGATGATTCAGAGGCTACATCTAATCATCTCCACCCCTCTTCATGAATAGTATACCTATGTGAGCTAATTCTTGACTTTCAATCATTATCTTCGATATGATTGTCTTGCTTTCTAGTGTGGACTGAGTTTTGCTTTCCTGTGTGGACAGGGTTGTACTTGGGCTCTTGAGTTGAAGTCGAACTGGAATTTATGACTTAGGTATATGTATGGGCATATACCTAATTAGAGTTGGTTGTTAGTTCATGTTTGTATATTTCCTTTGTGGTTTATCCTTTGTGGGTTATGGAAGGCCTTCGGGGGTCTCGGGGTCCCTACTGAGTATCTTATACTCACCCCTGCATGGTCTATGCCCACACTACATTGTGTTGGTTGTAGATGACGGACAGCTCTGACCGTGGTTGAGGATTTGGAGCGGGACGGTATCCGGTGGTGGACTATCAGGTAGAACATACACGAGATGAACGGATTTGAGGAGCTGAGAAGACCATCTGTACCCACCCTTCAGGTGGGGTTTCTGGAGGACGTCCCAGTGGATGCTGCTTTAATTTTCAACTGTTGTACTTCACTTTTCTCAGTTGTACTGTACTTTCAGTTGGGTTTGTATACTGGCCCATTTACTTTCCAGCACTTACTTTTGTACTCAGTTTACTTAGTGTTTACTTCAGCTTGCATACTCTTTTGTGTTTGTTTTCTTATATAAAGGCAATGCCTTCCCTTTTACCAGGATTTACGCCTTTGGTGCTAGTCGCCAGCCCCTGGCCTATGGAAGGCGGACTTGGGGTAGTCACGGCACAGACCCCGAGGACGGGTCGTGAAAAATTAATATCATAGGAGTCGGTTTTACCACAGAACTCAGGACTCTGAAAGTTTTTTCTATGTTAAGCAATGGTGTTAAGGGTATTGAGTGTGGTTATCAGTTCAGGGAGTCCAGTGTTGGTGCGGCGGCCGACGTATCCTTACACCAGTACCCTGACTTCTGATTTCCGACTCAGTTCATGAAAACACTGATTGCATGTGAGTTTTAAAATTTTTCTTTGTGATTACTTTGTGTCAGATCACCAGGTGTATTAACTAACCGTTTCTCACCTGTTACTTTTCAGGATGGCCCCATGATGGCAGCTAGCTAGGGTTTTGAGTTTTGTGTGAGATGGCATCCCATCGAGTGATGATGCCTTGGTGCAGGACCCCATTATAGCGGAGGCACTGGCGGTACCTCTACCCGCTGAGCCACCGATGCCACCAGCCCCAGAAGCTGAGAGTGCACGTTGCCTGAGTGTGCTGCATGAGTTTCAGCATCAGAGGCCGCCCAGGTTCCGCGGAGAGACGGACCCTCAGGCATCCAAGGATTGGATGGAGGCTATCGTCCGAGTCTTCAGATTAGTAGGGACACCAGCTGACCTCATGGTGATCATTACGGAGATTCTCCTGCATGTAGTATCAGGTAGATGGTAGATCCTGATGCTCCAGGTGCACGACGAGGCATCTCTACTTTGGACGGACTTCGAGAGCCTCTTCCGCTCAGAGTTCGTTCCATCCACCCTCCGTGCGGTGCGCATCCAGGAGTTAATACAGTTGTGGCAGGGCAGCATGTCAGTAGCCCAGTACTTAGTGATATTTACTAATATCTCGTGCTACTCCACTGACATGTTATGGGACCCATTCTTTCAGGCCCGGACTTTCGAGCAGGGACTGAGGCATGAAATCAGGGCTTCGATGATCTCCCTCAGCATTCCGACGCAGGCAGGAGTACTGGAGTGATCCCTTCTTGTGGAGAGATTTCTTGCTGAGCCTAAACCAGTAGTGAGGCCTACCACAGGGTGACATGTAGCGGAGTCTTCTACAGCTGGCAGTAGATAGATATCGCAGAGGTCCAAGTGGACCAGACCATCAGGTGGGAGACCTCAGGATACTGATTTGGATGTGCATGGCACACGCAGTAGATCCAGTCATACGAGAGGCAGACAGTGCTATGCATGCGGCGGGCAGGGCCACATGGCTCGTGACTGCCCGACCCGCTATGCAGAGGAGCAGCAGACAGTTGAGGGACCACCTAGGCAGAGGCAGAGGTTCGACCGTGGCAGTTTTCAGGGAGCAGGAAGACGAGTTAGAGGAGTTGGCCAAGCAGCAGGTGGTGGATGATGCTTCAAGGCTCTACCACCACCACCACAGGAGGTCCACCCCGACCTCAGGGAGCTGGCAGATAGGGACATGCTCAGCTCTAGGCAGTCGAGGCCTATGACCACGGCGCACCTGAGATGATTCGAGGTACTATCTGTGTCTACTCCACCCTTACTGTGGTTCTTATAGACACAAGAGTGAGTCATTCTTTCATTGTCGCTGCCCTTGTTCGGAGCTCGGAGATTATGACAGAGATGTTGGATCGATCCTTATAGATAGAGACTCCTACGGGAGCAGACTCGACGATTACGCACTGGTGTCGGCAGTGTGATCTTACTCTAGGAGGTGAGAGCTTCGACTGTGATCTTCTTGTAGCGGTGTCGAGTCCTTATGATGTCATCTTGGGTATGGACTGGTTGTCTACAGTCCCTGCTTAGATAAACTACATTAGGTGCATGGTGCGGTGTGTCCGCACATATGGGAGTAGGTTCACCTTCACCGGCAAGAAGGGGGCCTTTGCAGTGCAGGATGGACTCACGCAGAGGAGAGGGCAGCTGATCACCCATCAGTTGGCTAGTCTCATACTAGGATCAGTTGATGTGCGGAGTCCAAGTTTTCCTGTTGTGGTGGATCAGTATGCGGACATTTTTCCTGATGACGTTCCAGAACTACCTTCGTGCAGAGAGGTATACTTCTATATTGACTTGTACCCCGGGATAGCCCCAATATCTACTCCAGCATATCAGATGGATCCTACTGAGCTTCGTGAGCTACGGGTACAGCTGGAGGACTTGCAGGGCAAGGGTTTCATCTGACCCAGTGTTTCACCCTGGGCTTCTCTGATTTTATTCACCAAGAAGGTGGATGGGACCTTGCGACTATGTGTCGACTACCGTCGCCTGGACCAGATGACCGTGAAGAACAAGTATTCACTTTCAAGGATTGATGAACTCTTCGATCAGCTCAAGGGAGCACGATGGTTTTCGAAGATAGACCTCAGGTCAGGCTATCATCAGCTCAGATTTTGAGACGAGGATGTGCAGAATATGGCCTTCAGGTGTCGATATGGCCACTATGAGTTCCTGGTTATGCCTTTCGGCATAACCAACACTCTATAAGTGTTCATAAGTCTCATAAACAGGATCTTCCAGCCTCACCTCGATCGGTTTGTTGTAGTCTTCATCGACGATATTTTGATTTACTTGACTACTGAGGAGGAGCACGCCTACCACTTGCAGGTTGTACTGGATACACTCTGAGAGCACTAGCTTTATGGTAAGCTCTCGAAGTGCCAGTTCTGGATTTGGGAGGTCCAATTCTTGGGGCACGTCATCTATGAGGCGGGAGTTGTGGTGGATCCTGCGAAGATCGAGGCAGTACTAACATGGGAGCCACCGAGGAGCGTGACTGAGGTGCGGAGTTTCCTAGGTCTGGCTGGGTACTATCGGATATTTGGGCCAGACTTCTCCAGAGTTGCAGCTACCACTCCACCATCGAGATGGCACCATATGAGTAATTGTACGGCCGACCTTGCAGATCACCTCTGTGCTGGACTGAACCTGGGGAGTCAACACTTGTAGGACCAGAGATGGTCCAGGCCACGATGGAGAAAGTGCAGATCATCCAAGAGCAGATGAGGACTGCACAGAGCCGACAGAAGTCCTATGCTGATTGAAGGCAGAGACCACTGGAGTTCGCGGATGATGACCACATTTTCTTACGGGTCTCACCTCGACATGGATTGCGGAGATTTGGCTGGGGCGGCAAGTTATCTCCGCGCTTCATCAGACCATTTCAGGTTCTCAGCAGGATAGGCGAGGTGGCTTATCATCGGGCTCTTCCACCTCAGTTACACTGGATGCACGACGTCTTCCACGTATCTCAACTGAGGAGATACATGCACGACCCGATGCAAATCATCGACCAAGGAGAGCTAGACATCGATGACAGGGCGACATTTGCGTAGGTCCCGGTGGAGATCGAGGATCGATAGGAGTGGGTCCTACATGGATGGTCGATTACTCTAGTGCGCATTAGGTGGCAGTACAGGAACCTCCAGGAGAGAACATGGGAGCGGGAGGCTTAGATGCGTGCATAGTACCCTCATTTGTTTTTCTAGTTTATGATGTAGCTTTACGGGGACGTAAAGCCCTGTGGTGGGAGTAATGTAATGACCTGTAAATTTCAAGGAAATTTTTTTTCTTAAATTCTTTGGGATTTTACGAGTATGCAGTTTCTGACGGCACCTGATTCCGAGGCCTGGTGTGCCTGGAATCAATTTCCAAAGTTTAGCTCGGGTACGTTCAGTGAACGAACGAGCGGGTTTTTCTATCTTTTGAACCGGCACTCGAAATTGAAATCTGAGGGCACCAATGAAACTGCAGCGCTGGTAATTTCTTAGGAGGACCTTTACCAAATATGTGTTTTCTTGGGAGGATTTGTTAAAAAAAAGTGGTTTAAATAAAAGGTGAATAAAATTGTGGTACAATTTTATTTCTAACTAAGGTGGTTTTATCCTACATGGGGGAGTTAGGGTGGGACCCACTAGCATCCTAACTTCCCTTGTGAGGATAAATTTGAGGTGGGGCCCGCATGAGCCCCAACCCTTCACATTCCCTAAACCCCCCCCCCCCCCATTAAACTCCTTGTGTTTAATGTTGGAAAACCCTTGAACTTAATTAACTCCTCCTATCCCACTTTAATTCATGCCAACACATGCTAAATTAATTGATTAAACCTCTTCAATTAATTTAACTAAGTGTTTGAATTTTAAGTTTTTGAAATGCATGGCAAAGTAAAATAAAATAAGGAGGATGTTATTTTATTTTTGGTTAGAATTATTGTGTGAGGAGGATTTGGGAAGAACTTCATCCTCCACAAAGAATGTCTCCTCTTCGATGAAGAACGCCATCACCGCAAAGAGAGATGATGTGCCTTTCCTTCTTCTCTCTACAACTAGTGTGGAGACTCTGTTTCCTCCTCGGATACACGCCAACGCCGTCTTCAAAACCTCACCCCGTGACGCCGTCTTCCGCGATGCCCGGCAAACGACATCGATTGTCGATGTAGGGGTTAATTCATTTGTTCAAGTTTAATCATCGTCCTTCATTTTTCAAGAATTGGATGAATGTTATCGTCGTAATAGGAGGAGATCGGACCACACAAACACGGCCGATTCTCCTCCCCTTCTTCTTGTTGTTCTTCGTTGATGGTTGAGGCGAAGGCGGCGTGGTGTCGTTGCATCGTGCGGGGACGAAGAGGACCGCGGCCGGAGCGGGCCGCGGCGGTGGTGCGCGGCGCCGTCACGCCGCGCCGATGAGGCCGAAGGAGGCCGCAGCCAGAAGCAGGCCGCGGCGGAGTTGCGCGGCACCATCGCACCGCGTCGGTGAGGCCGAAGGAGGCCACGACCAGGAGCGGGCAGCGACGGACCCGGCAGGGGGCGTCCGGACAACCGGCCGCCGGCGTCTCCAGAAGGCGGGACCCTGAAGGGTCCCGCGGCGGAACAACTGGCCGGCCATAAAGGCCGGCCATTACCGGGAAAACCGGGGGGTGTAACCCCCCCCCCCCGGACATGCTGCTAGGGTGGACCCCACAGGGTCCGCCGTTTCTGGAAACAAGGGGTCGCGCCCCCTTGGCGTCCCTCTCGGCCAGCGGCCGAGTCGCGGCCGGCTTTCGAGCCGGGCCGCAAGCCACGCGGGTCGGGCCAGCCACATGCCACGCGGGTCGGGCCAGCCGCAGGCCACGCGGGTCGAGCCAGCCGCAGGCCACTCGGGTCGGGCCAGCTGCAGGCCACGCGGGTCGGGCCGGCCGCGCCCAGCCAGGCCGGGCCGTGCCCAACCAGGCCGGACCCGGACCCGGGACGGGTCGACCCAGTTCGAGCTGACCCAGGGGGTATTGGGCCAGGTCGGACCGTGCCCAGACCCCCTATTTTTTGACTAGGTTCGTTCAAACACCCATATCTTGGGCTACAAACCTCCGATCGGCGTACCGTCATTTGCATAGGTATCCTTGGATCGGGACGGTCGTTTCAGTATATTACACTCAAGTTTTCAGTGAATTTTGTGTATGGCTGGGTCGGTTTTAACTCAAAACCTACCGGTCCCTCGGAGCGGAAACGCTCGTAGCTTAAGGACCGGACGTCCGAATGACGTGCCGTCAATTAAGTTTAATTCCTCTTAGTGAGACGGTTCTTTTGGCTTACTCCACTTGAGATTTGTATGTAGCTGAAGTATGGTCAGGTTGGTTTTATCTTAAAAACCAACCGGGCCCCTAGGACGGAAAAGCCAATATCTCTCAGACCGGGCATCCGATTGACGCGCCGCCTGTCGCATTGACTTCCTATTGACGAGACGGAACTTTGTGATACATCAACTCTAGACTTAATGACAGTTGATGTATCGACCCTCTTGGCTCGTGGAGCAGACCCTCCCGGAATCAAGCGTTCTGTCTTCGGGAACCCTAGAGATGGCTATGACTGCGACGATGATGATGACTATACTGGGATCCTACGTGGGTTCGACAGCGAGGACGATTATACTTGGATCCTCCGTGGGTTCGGTAGCGATGATGACGGTACTTCGATCCTACGTGGGTTCGGCAACTATGGTTACTGTACTTGGATCCTACTTGGGTTCGGCAGCGACAACTTCTGTACTTGGATCCTATGTGGGTTCGGCAGAGGAGATGATTCAGAGGCTACATCTAATCATCTCCACCCCTCTTCGTGAGTAGTATACTTGTGTGAGCTGAGTCTTGAATTTCAATCATTATCTTCAATATGATTGTCTTGTTTTCCTTTGTGGACTGAGTTTTGCTTTCCTGTGTGGACTGGGTTGTACTTGGGCTCTTGAGTTGGAGTCGAACTGGAATTGATGACTTAGGTATATGTATGGGCATATACCTAAGTAGAGTTGGTTGTTACTTTGTGTTTGTATCTTTCCTTTGTGGTTTATCCTTTGTGGATTCTGGGAGGCCTTCGAGGGTCTCGAGGTCCCTACTGAGTATTGTATACTCACCCCTGCATGGGTTATGCCCACACTACGCAGTGTTGGTTGCAGACGACGGACAGTGCTGACCATGGTTGAGGCTTGTGGAGCGGGACGATATCTGGTGGTGGACTATCAGGCGGAACGTAGACGAGACGGACGGATTCGAGGAGCTGAGGAGACCATATGTACCCAACCTTCAGGTGGGGTTTTTGGAGGACGTCTCGATGGATGCTGCTTTACTTTTCAGCTGTTGTACTTCACTTTTCTCAGTTGTACTGTAATTTCAGTTGGGTTTGTATACTGGCCCATTTACTTTCTAGCAATTACTTTTGAAGTCAGTTTACTTAGTGTTTACTTCAGCTTGTGTACTCTGTTGTGTTTGTTTTCTTATATATAGGCAATGCCTTCCCTTTTACCAGGATTTACGCCTTTGGTGCTAGTCGTCAGCCCCTGGCCTATGGATGGGGGGCTTGGGGTAGTCACGGCACGGGCCCTGAGGACGGTTCGTGACAGAATCATTTTGTTATACGTATAAAAGAACTAAAGATATGATATTTGAAAGAAAAATCCAACTTCAAATGAAGGAGATATTAAAGATTAAATATTTCATAAAAAGGTACCAATGGGAAAATAGAATTTGACAGGACCCACATGAACTGTGGTCCTACTCCATCACTTAGTTGTTTCCTTTGAGGTACATAGCTCAACAACCATTTAAGTACACATGGAGTGTATGGGACATACAAGGTCTGCCTAATGAAACTCAAGGTGTCTCCCATGTGCTTGGTTGTGTCCTTGTATCCATCATATGTCCTTGTACTCAATCCATATTAGTGTACTTATGTTGTGTCTATGTACTCTACTACACGGTGTGCCTCTAGCCTGTACTCTTATATGGGGTCCTACCCATGTGTTCCTTCACACAGCTCATCCACTCGGGGAAGGGTTACAAGGAATACTAGAGGGTATCATGCCATTTCATCCTTTAAAATAAAAAAAACTTAGTCATCGCAGCATGGGGGATACACACCATGCGCTCAACACAGTACACGACATGTTGTTGTATTTTTCACAGATTCTCAGATCAACATTCCATGCTCCACAAATAATATTTTTCATTGAGTTGAGATATTTTCCCCACCTGAGATTAGTGTATCTAGTCATGTATTGTTGTTTTGTTCTTCATTTACTAGAAATCATATTTTATTGTATCTTGGGTGTTCATCATATGAATTTCATGCAACTCCACCACCTTCCATCATTGATTCGAACTATGAACCAACAAATATATCACTTGAAACCTAAAAAAATACTAAATCTATCCCTGATTTGTTGTTTTATCCCCACACAAGATTTTATCTTGATTTCAAGGGTTCGATAAGTCTCAGTACCACCCAAAAATGCTGAACTAGGAAGTCAGGGTCCAACCGGTGACATATGAAAATAAATTGGGGAGAAAAGGAACATAAAAATTGTTTATTGATCATTTCTATATTTCATGGCCAAAGATCAGGGACATGGATATTATGGTTTATAATCCTAAATAAATAATAAATTAAATAGGTAACATAGAACATGGAATGTTCAAAAAATTGTCTTAGATAATAGAAAAGATTATTTTTATCATTCAATTTAATAAAATAGTACATAATACAATATTTTTTGAGTCCTACCTAGATTATTTATCATTCATCATTAAAAAATGAAATCATCACCAATTGAAGGAATTCACTATATTTACTGCATCATGATCTGCCTTGATCCAAAAATTCATCTTTGTTGGATGCCAATTCAGAAATGGAAGGAGAGAGAGAATGCCACTTGTAGATTTCAACGTTATTAGCCTCTCCTTGGTAAAATAGAAATAGTATTTATTTTATAGAATTAATCCATCTTATAATTTTAAATAATTTGTTAAATTAATAATTTAATTAATCCCCTAAATGTTCCACTAGTATCTGGATTATCAGGACACCCCCTCTGATCTATTTTAGGTCGATCCTAGTGTAAAATTATCATTTCGGACTCAATAGTGGTCCTATATTTCTGATCTATGATTCCATTATAGAATATTCCCATTATCAAAAATAATTATCATCGGGTAATATAATATAAATAAAAATTGTTAGAAATCAATTCCGAGCACACCCATCCATGAAATCATAGGTCGTCTCAGCACCTAGAACAAAATATATAATAAGAAATATAGAAATGGATTAAAAGGAAAAATAGGGTTTTTACAATTACTCTTGTCAAATATTTTGTTTTGATTGATTTCTAAAACTAGATGTAACCATGGGTGTGGGGCATAAGGATAAGATTACATCAATGATAAAAACATCAAAATGAGAGATGGAGTAAGAAACCATGTTATTTTTCTTATCCAACTATCGAAAAATAATTTTAACAATATGAAAAATTCAAAAACACAAAAAAAATGAAGAGAAATATTCAATCTAATGAATGATAAACTATTGATAATGATTATGGAAACAAGATTTAATAATATATATATCAGAAATTTGGAAAAATTATTTGTGGAAACTACCTTAATGGGATAGATAAATACAATAATTATAGAGATAATGCTTATAAAAACATATGTAAGGGAAAGATAGATGTTATTGAAATATGTCTCCCAAATTTCAAGAGAGTTTTTAGTTTTAAAGCTCAATGTCCCAATGCAAGGTCCACTAAGCATGATAGTCACTACAAATAATAAAAACAAGAAAACCCCTATGAAACTCATAATAACCAATCAGATAGTGATTTTTCATTGTATATTTTTTGTGTCCTATGTAATGTATGTTTTCAATAACTATTGGATATTGAGTTGTAAATATAAACCATAGTGTTATGATGATTATTATAATTATTTTCAGGGTTAATGATACGTTATCCCATATGGATATAGATCTATATCGCTTAGTATAATTCAATGTAGAAATATGAATAGATTATCTCACATTATAAAGAAATTGTAATGATTTTTCAAAGGGATAAATATCATTCTATATGTTAAATAAACCCTTGATCATTTACTGGTATATTGTTAATTATGAATTCCCTATATAAATTACTCTAATATTATGATTCAAAATTTGAGGATATAATTTATTTAAGGGGAAGACTGTAACATCATGAAATTATTAATTATGATTACATTTAAAAAATTTATTGATTTCAATAACATTCTCCAAATTCAATAGAAAACCCGAAATAAATACATTAATATTTATATAGAATATAAATATTTAATTATAACCATTAAAAAATTATCTAATTAATTATCATGAATATATATGACTATAAGATTCATGAATTTTATGTACATATGATAAACTATGTCCACTTTTAAAATAAATGAAATTCATTTATTCTACATAAAATTATAATTAAGGTCATTAATTTTTGAGAAATTTATATTCTCAACATATTTATTTTTTAGGGATCAAATTTCTATTTTAAAAATCTTATTAAGAAATGTTAAATTATGTCTAAAATTAATAATTGGTTAAAACCAATTTAGTATGTATATGATATCTAATAGGGATAATAATAGTAAATATTTGGATGTCTAATATTTCAATTAACATATTTTTCCTTATATTTTCTCATTTTATACATAAATAGAATATATTATTTTTTGATCTATAAATTAAAAAAATTGAAAATCATTTTTAATACCTTATATAAAAATTTTCTTTGTACTAATTTTTTATCTTTCTCTAAAATTGTTAGATTTTAATCAAACAAAATTATTTTCTTGAAACATATAATTTTTATTACAATACCATTATTTAATAATTAATGAGAAATTTAAAAAAAATTAAATGATAAATAATTTTTCTGTTATAAAATTATATATTTAATATATTATATAAACTAATAAAACTATTGTAAAACATTATTATAGAAAATTAGAATCTTACAAAAATATAAATACTATATTTGGCATAGTTGGTTTCTTACCTCAGTGGTAAAGGATCCCTATAATCATGCGCCAAACACGAGTTCAAATTAGAGTGGGAGATAATTTCATCTAGAACTGTTCAAGTACTGTAGGTGGTGATGATGTAGGTAGGTGATGAAAAAGGCATGACGGAGTCCTAGTGACGTAGGTAGTATGATGCAGACAAGAAGCTCCCCTGGGTTTTTTGAGCTAGTTAGTGGGCCTCTAGGCCATTAATGGGATTTCATGCCCATTGGCCTTTAGACCATGTATAGAATAAATAAGACTTGAGGGATGAGCTATCCTTGGGGGGGATATGTCATGTCTTTCCAGATTGTGTGTGTCTGTTGTGAATGCTTTTAATGTAATTTTACCCCCAAACACCAAATATATATATATATATAAACTATTTTTTCCTATTTTCATTGACCTGTGTGTTTTTTATTGGAGATTTCGTTTTGGCATACCATCTAATCCTAAAATCCATTAATTTTTTAACAATTAATTGTATGTTATTATAATTTGTATCGAATATAATTTTATCTTATATTTAAAGATAAATTATAAAAAATATATTCTCGTAAAAAAAATTACAAGTTATTAATTGTATTTATTTAAAATTTAAATTTCAAACCATTATCAATTTTATTTTATTAAATTTTTTTCCATTTTTTGTAATTATATGAATCATATTAGGTAGAAAATTCATTTATAGTCTTTATAAGTAAGGTTAATTACTATAGTCGGAAACATATAATCATTATAAAAGTTTATTTGGGTAAAATGACATATGTTAAACAAATTCCATAATTCCCAAAAAAAATATACCAAAATGTATCGTTTGATGGTATTTTTTATCCACACTCATCACCTCTTTAGTTTTTTATTTATGTGGTCTTTGAAAACTAAATTTTAACGTTACAATATTGAAAATGTAAGGGTAAATCTAAAAACAACCCTACCCTTAACCTATAAAATGGTAACATATTCTACACTTCAAGAAATACCTATCATTAATATTTACCCATTAGAAAATAAAATATTAATATCTAATTAACATAATTCTTTGGTCTCCCATTGTTATATTATATCCTTAAAATTCATGGATATTTCCAAGAAGAATTTAATTCCATGATGTGATTTTTATCAACTATATAGTTATACCTTCAGATCATATTATTTTAGATGTATTATATGAAATACATTATAATTAAATTAGTATCATTTATATACCATAGTTATATTATATTGATGGTACTATCATTGTTTATTCATATATCTCTTTCATTGTCAAAAAGAATGTTGTTGCTTATATGTTGTGCATACTTCCTCCTCCGCAAGGGAACTTGTTTCATTTTCATTCATTACATTATAGGGTTGGATATAAATATGGAATTAAAATATTTTTTTATGATATCATTATCATTTTGATATATAAAATTTAGGATCCGAATAATAATAATATGATCAAAAAATATTCATTTCCAATCTAATTAATTATAATGAGCATACTAAGAGGGTCATATTTTATTCAAATTTTGTAATTTTTTCTTATAAATTATTTCTCATTAAATTATTTTAAATTATTATTTATAATGGTAATAACAAATAAAAATATCATAATTACTCTATTATAATGATATTGCAACTAAATGATCTCATAATCTTTAATTAAACACCACAGGTTCATGTTTGGTTCTATATAACCACTATTGTGAAAAATTCTATAAATTTATTTTATGGATGATAGTAAAAATTTATTTAATAATTTAATATGATATAAATTTTTATATATTTATTTTTTGGGTATTTTGAATCAATATGAAAGTGATAAATTTAGAAAAGCCACATTTACTATTAAGAATCAACAAAACATCCCAGTTATCGATTTCATATTCAACAATATGGCTTAAAAATCTAATAAAAATAATTTTAATAATTTAAAATAGTTATAAATCATATATAATATAATTTTTAATGATATATTAAAGATTAAAATTAAAATATGAATGAACATGATCATCACTACTAGGAGACTAGTTCATATGATCTGAACTATAACCCCCCTTATACAGAGAATAGGTAAACTTAATATAGAGAAAGAAAATAAAAGAATAGTATAAATGTAGATATATATGAGTAAGTATCACAGTTATGTAATTAATATTTATATTATTGTGATAAATTATTTCAATGTACATTCATGGATGTCTGGAACATGGGGTAAGGGTTTTCATCTCAATTACACATAATTGAGAAAAGTATTATATTTACGCACATAATTTCATTTATATGGCATATATAGAATATATTTGAGATATCATGACATGAAATAACTTCTAATACATATATTTTAAGTTAAGTTATTATACCTCTATTTCATGACATTTTGAGGAAAATTTTTGTCAATCCGTAATGGTTTTTCTCATCTCAAATATTATTCATTGAGACAAAATTCATTTTGAGCACCATTTTTCCTTTGAAATATGTTTTTACTACACATGGATACATTTTTATCATTAACATTTCATTTCATGGGATTTAATTGTGAAATTTTATTCTGATATTTATGTGTCTATGGATTCAGTTCCATCCCTGGTATTATGGAAATTTGTTAACACTATTTTGATTTATTTAGTATTTATAATTATTTGGGCTTATTTAATATTAGTTATCCACTTTATAAACATTTATTGTACTATGTTTTATTATCCCATTTTTTATTGGGAATATACATTCCCATGACATAAATCACATGAAATGTATCTCTCACTTCAAATGATAGGTTCTTCTAAAACCTTTCACGTTAGTTATTTGGATGAATTATGATCATGTTATTCCAATATTGAAATATAAGTTTATTCATTGTTCTATAAGTTTTGAAAACCAAGTATATCATAACATAAATTGTATTATGTTACCCGATACATTATTTAATATTATTCACATGGTGAAAATTATTAATGTATACTATTTTTTTCTAATACGAACAAATATTGTCAAGTTTAACCTCCCACCTTATCTCTCACGATGGGTTATGATCATTTTATCCATTTAAATTACATGGTTAAAAGTATGGTTATTCAATATATATTTATTACTATAAGTATAATCATTAGAATTGTTTATTATGTGTTTTTTATTCAATTTCTCTTATAGTGAATGAATTGGAATTAAAAAAATTGACTGGTGCTGCCCAACATTATATAGCCCCTTATTGTATAAACATGTCTCATAAGTCAAAATTTGGTTTGTATTTTATTTATTCTGATTAAATTGAGAGAGATTTCATTACTGAGGTCTTGATAACAATTATCATTTCCAGGAATACGGGCTTCATAGAATATTTTTCATGGATTTTATTTTTCATTCCATCATCATGAGGTCAATATTATTGATATCCATGTTTTCATTTACAATCATTCATATATAATGATCATAGTTTCATGGTAATTTTAGATCCATTTAGTTTTCCAATACGTGTCAAAATATTTTTTTTTCTTTTTTCATGATTTAATTAGTTATATGTTCTCCTTATAGATGGCTTGTTCTCACCCATTTTAATGTTTCAATTTATCCCTGATATGGATAAATGTAGTACATTTGTCATGTTTTCTAGTATAACAAAAGTGAAATAATTTGTGATTAATGTTGAATACATTTTATTAATTATATAGTTTTATATATAATAGTAGATTTTCCATGTGATACAAAGAACATGGGATTTATCATTTTAGGTCAGGTCCATTCACTAATTCTATAAAACTAAATTGATCCTCATGATGTACAAGATTCAAAAAATATTATTGATTTTATAATTAGGAATTGTATTATACATGAAATTATATACAGTATTGATGAAATTGTGTAATGTATGTGATAATGAGAATCTGGTTAGTATGTGTAGGACTGAGGGGTCAAAGGAACAATGCATTCCATTATTATAAAATCAGTTATTATTATCCATGTGTTTTTTATATTGTTATATGATCTATATAAGTATTCCACTTTAATGATGTTATTTGTATGAAATATATGGTTATTGTTTATCTCTATAAAAATTGTTATGAAAAAATTATTCTTTGATAGCATTAGTGGTAATATTTCCATTACCGAGTGTCAAAACTCACACTTTTTTGGGTTTTTTCCATTACCTTGGATTCCTTTAAAAGATCTAAAAATTATTTATAGGACTCAAAAGAAGAAATAATTATCTTCCTAGTTTAATATTATGTTCTATTTCACATTTAAAAATGTAATTTGAGAATTATATATGTATTTTTCCTCCCATGACCTATATAGTATTTTATCCACTATGATGTCATCTCCTCTATATTGTGTATAATTATTTTTGAAAACCACTAGCTATAGGATAATAGAGTAAGTGAAACATAGTAAATTTAATATCCATGGTCTTTATTTGACATTATTTATTGATTTATAAAATAAAATTACACATTATACAACCTAGAAGATCAATAAGTCTATGGTACTTTTGAATCATGTACATGGATTAACATCTTTAACATAGGGTATTACAAAATTGTTGAAAACATCTGTAACAGGCTTCTCAAATTCAATATCGTTTTAAAACTGAGAGGGTTATCCTACAGTCAAACATAAGAAAGGGCTTAGATATAAAGCCCAATAATGTAATAAAAAAAGAATAACATGAAGAAGATAATACATGTTATACAATAGGGATTTCAATGGTCATAAAAAACATTAACAATAAGGATGGATATATCATTATAATCATAAAATGTGAAATGTTGAAACAATATAAAACACTACATCATAAACAAAGGTAAAGGGTAAACTGCCAAGAAATCATGTTGGAAAAGTCCCATAAATGAATAAGGATCCATCCTTATCCCAACATGACATATCATGATACTAAATATTGCCCAATTAATTGGGATACTTTATAATTCTGGGCGCACCTGTCACATTTATTTCATTCTCATGCTTATGGGTTCCATGTAGATCATAAAACAAGCATTCAATAACTATATTCATTTATTAAATGATTAATGATTGTGGAATAAATATATTAAATTACACAATAAAAAATTATATATTCATTAATGTGAATAACATTGAGTGGAAATGGGTATGGAATCGGCTACACAATTGTTTTGACATGGAAATTTATAGTGTAATTTCAGCAGCATAACAACATTAACTAATGATTTATAAAAATATATTTGATGACCGAAAATGGGGGTATCTCATCACTAAGGCATAAAAGTTTTAGTAATATGGACCTGAAAATAATATGACAACATTAGAAATTGGAAATAGATGCATTCAATAATGAAGAAACATGAATAAATAAAATAATCCCAACAATATTTCAGCATGCTAATGGGTGTGCATAATGGATCATGAGAGGATTAATGGGACTAAAAGTATTATATCATAATTTATTAATAAAATGTATTGTATGTGGGATATGGAGGAACATACCCCTACATAAAAAAGGAAATTAAGAAACATATCAAATGAGAAGTGCATGAATGGAAATTAGAGGAGAGAAATACCTTAAATAATTTCAGCTTATTAACAGCTCAGGTAAAGGTATTAATGAGAGGGGATAAATGATATCTCATTAAAATAACAATAATTATAAATTTTTGGGATGTTTGTTAAAAAATAAATTATAAACAATTGAGATTAAGAAGATAAGTTCCAAAAATGGTTCTTGAATTTAAAGGTGGAGAGGAAGGTCCCTTAATTTAGTACGTTGCTCCAAAATATTGGGTGTTGCTTCTTGATAACTTGGGGGACCAATAGAGGATTGTATAGATTTTATTGAAGATTATGGATTTTCTTTGAAATGTTTTTATTGAAGATTAATGGGAACTTGTGTGGGATTATATTTGAAATTAGGGGGATTTCATTAATATTTAGGTTTTCGACTCTACATAATAAAATATCAAAAACAAAAAACCATCCAATTTCTTTTCCCATGGTCTCTATAAAATGGTTGTGTTATTAATTTTTTGATATGGAAAAGGGGTGAACATATTAACATCAGTCATACTCTTAAATAAATGGTTTTAAAACTATAAAATATAATAATGATTTTATAGGTTTCATACTGGATTAATTAAATTAATCAAGAAAAACATAAATTCACATTATTTTAAATGTAATAAATATATTTGGTCGTTTATTATTTTATATTATTTATTATATAACTATTTGGTCATTATGATGTCTTAAAAGACACCTTATATTTATACTGTATTTAATGTTTACAAGAAAATTCCATTATCTTAGAAAATTATGAAAAGTTCACCGTTAGATAATTTCAATATCCCGATTCCAAAATTGATATTCATTTTACATGAATAATTTTATAAATATTTAAATTTTCAACTTTGGGATAAAATTGACATTTATAAAGAAATGCATGGTTTATTTACAATAACAGTTTTTGAACCCTTATAAAAATTACAATTGAATTCATTAAATGTATACGGTAATTTATATATAATATAAATTATTTATTAATAATGTTTTAATAAAATATAATCTAATTAAAAATACAATTAATTCATCTAAATAAATTTCATAATTGAATTTATATATTGACCAAAAATATTATTTATGTTTTATTGAATCAAAATAAAAATCATTTAGAAAGTAATAATAATAGGATGAAAATATATTTATAATTATATTAAAAATAATTTAAATACTAATAATTATAGGGTCTTCATACATATCCCTTTAATATACCATAAATCTCTATATGAGTATGGTGCGCGATGGTTGGACTTTCATGGGGCGGATCAGCGAACATAGTTTGGGCCATGATCTCTATGAGAATTAACTTCTCCCATAAATAGTTTCATTGATGGTTAACTTATTATATTTAAGCTTTTTCTTGGTGAAGGTAAATTTCATGAAATAATATCTCTATCATAATCTCTAATAAATGGTCTTCATAGGGTATGATTCTATTGGTTGACGCCACAACTTCCTTTTTCTATATCAATTGGATTTGTTAAAACCAAATATTTATATAAATCATGTGATCAATTTTAAATGGACATATTATTATTATTAATGATATTTAATTTTCTTTTAAATCCAATATGATATAATAAAACAAACTAAGTGAATGTTTTTTCTATAACCATATTACATAGTATGAAATTTATTTAAAAAAAATTGGAATTTTATTTATAATAGTTTGGGTCATTAAAATATTCCCCCTTCCAAAAAATTTCACTCAAAATATTCATTTCCCACACCAAAATAGATGAGGGTAACTTTGTTTCATCATATCCTCTGGTTCCCACTATTCTACATGAAACATGTTGTTTCTCCACAACATTTTGACAAGGTGAATTGTTCTATTTTGTTGAAATTTTTATCTACTTTCTATGATCTTCACTGGCTGCTCCTCATAGGAAAATCATTCTCAAATGTAACCACCTCTTGATTTAGTAAATGTGAGGGGTCTGGTATGTACATTCTCAAGAGGGAACAAGGAATACATCTTGTACATGATATTGGTTTTGTGGGAGTTCATGTCAATAGGCCACCACTCCGATGCAATCAAGGATCTGAAATGGGATTATGTATCTTGAACTAAGATTTCTGTTCTTCCCAAATCTCATCACCTTTTTCCTTTGAGATATTAAGAGGAATACCATGTCTCCAACATCAAACTCGAGTTCTCTATGATGATTTTCACCATTACTCTTATGTCAACTCTAAGCATCCTTAATGTGCTAATGAGTGATCTTAACCTTATCCACCATCTACTCAACCATTTTAGAACCTATAAGATTTCATCCCCAAACTTTATCCCAACATGTAGGTGTTCTACACATATTCTCATAGAGGGATTCATAGGGATTAATTTTGATGCTCAAGTGAAAACTATTTTTAATTGAGAACTCGATCCAAGGATGATGTCGGTATCATCCTCCTTTTAAGTATACTTAACTTGATTGAAACATGTCTTCTAGTGTATGAATATTTTACTCAGATTGGACATCATTTTAAGGAAGATAGGCCATACTGTAGTTTAGGTCAGTGCTTATAGCATGTTGGAGACCTTTCCAGAACATAGAGGTTAATCTCTGACCTTGATCAGATACAATTTTTTGTGGTATTCCATGTAGCCTTACCACTTCTCTAATTTATATCTGTGAAATATGATGGAGCAATAAATCATATTGAATCACATTAATGTGAGATGTATTTGTTAGATAATCTATAATAACCCATATATCATTATTTCTTCTAGATGTCTTTGGAAGTTTGATGAAAAATTTCATGGTAATTTTCTCCAATTTCCATGGTGGTAAGGGTAATGGTTGCATCATCCCCTTAGACTTATTCCTTTCAAAATTACAATTTGGTATATAAAGCACATCGAAGTATATTCAAGGATTTCCTTATTCATATTGCATAACCAATAGATCTTAAGAAGATATTGATACAACTTTGTGCTTCCTAGTTGAATGGAGAAAGTTAAATTACGGGCATAATCCAAAAATTATCTCATTAACTCCAGATTTGATATAACACATTTTCCTAAATGAAATCATAAAATTTATTCCTAAACAATTTTGAAAACTGAGGATTTGGCTTTCCCTATATATTACACTTTCTTTAAAATTCCCAAATCATTTCACTGATCATCCTTTAGCCTCTACATAAGAGACGATTGACAAATAATTTGTGGAATGATTGATGATATTCCTTCCTTTATGATTCCAATGCTTTTCCATTCCAAATCTATGAATATTGGATCCATCCCAATTCTTATTAATGATATAATTTTTTGATCCTTTATACATAGAGAATCCACCACTTTATTTATTTCTCCATGATAGTAGTGTATTGATAATTCATAGTCCTTGATTAGATATAACCATATTTATTATCGTATATTAATATATTTATGTTTGAATAAATATTTTAGGATATTTAGATCATTATATATCTCATAATGTTCTCTATAGAGATAATTTCGCTACATATTTAATGAAAATATCATAGCTTCCAACTCAAAGTCATGCATGGGATTGTTTTTATCCGGAATCTTCAACTTCCTCGATGTACAGGTTATCAAATTATCATTTTGAAAATGTATACAACCTCAATGATTGTTTGAATCATCTATATGTTCAATAAAGAGTTCCCCGCTTATTTATAGTGTTAGAACATGTTTATTGATAATCCATTTTTTGAAATTATTAATTATTTTCTCACATTATTACATCTAGAAAACATTACACCCTTTTTGATTTATCTCCGTAAGATGGTTTTAAAATCATGAGAAAGTTCTCTCAAAAAGGAAATACTAACCAACTAACCCAAGGAAACTATGGATATCTATCATATATGTTGGAATCGACCATCCTCTAATTACTTCAATATTTTAAGGTTCCAAAAATATCTCATTGCTTGTGATGATATATACAATGAAAGATAAAACCTTCAAACATAACTCAAATTTTTTGTACATGGAATAATTATTATATTTTCGTAGGTTCATTAGCACATTGAATAAATGGTCTTCATTAACCTCCTTGATTTTGGATTATATTAGAATATATCTATAAAGACTACCACAAACTTGTTGAGGTAATATCTAATGACTCTATTCATCATGTTCGTGGAAATTGTTAGAAAAAAAACAATTCTGAATAGAATTACTATGAACTCATAGTACTTGTACCTTGTACGAAAAGAAGTATTGGGGATATCTTCTCTATTCAATAATACTTGATAATATCCCAACCAAAGAACCAAATTGTAGATTTATTTTTATCCCTATATTTGATTGATCAATTCATCAATTCGAGGAAGAGGATATTTTTTATTAATAATGATCTTTTTGCGATCATGATAATCAATGAAAAGGTGCATTAACCTATACTTATTCTTGATGAAGGGGACTAGTGCACCCCATGGTGATGCACTTGGGTGTTTTAACCCTCCATCTAGATTCCCATATAGTTTTTTCTTTAGATCCCCATGTTTCACAACAACCATTCTATATAGAGTTTTAGACAATGAGAATTCCCTAGTTATAAGCTATAACATCCCCAATCCGGGATCCACTAAATTGATGCTCTAAGTTGGGTAGTCACATGACCTCAAGCATTCCCCCCTTATGCTAGAGGTTACCAACTAGAAGAAAGGGTCCAATAGTTTGTTTGGGGAGACTATACCCTCAATACCAGAATAAGCCACAACAGATAACAATTGAAATAGATAAAACAATATAGAACAATCCATAACATGAAAAAACAACCAAATCACAAGAATGGGCACAAACATGTAAAATAGTAAATATGAAATGACATGATACAGTTCCAAATGAACAAAACCCAATAGAAAGAAAAGAGTAGAATCCCCAAAATGGTCTGGACTCCAAGTCTGGAACCTCACTCCAACACATTCCATGTCAAACTTAACTCCCTAGAATTGGGCCATTTCCCTTGTCCTGACCTGCAAGAATGAAATCTTCTCGGGTACCAAACGGTGGCCCGAGTAGGGTGTGAGTACAACTCATTTGTCCACCACCAAAGTTGTCTAAAAAATATCTAGCAAGGTAGATACTGCGTGAAAATGATAAATAAAGGCATGTTAAGTTAAACAGTTCAATAATCTATCTTTATTTATTTCTCTTAAGTTAACCTACCAATTAACCAATGTTTACTACCAAGACACAACATTTATCATTTCACCCTTTCTCATGTGATCAATGGATTATGCATGATCAACTCTTTCAACATGTGGGAAATTAACAAGTCGTATCTCACTAGGCATCATTTCACAAAAATTCACAATATCCTCACCTCGAAGCCTTAGTTAGGGTGGAATGAAACCATTAGGGGAATAGAAATTAGTCCCCTTCCCTAACCCATGCATTTAGGGGAGGACCTAGAACCAAATTCCAACTCAACCCATGGGTGTAGAACCTCATTTCAATACACCACTCTACCAATCCATGTGCACATTCTTATTTATCATCACCACAATTATTCACAACACAACAACATAGCCAATTTCATTTACAACATCACCATAATATCATTAAATGAGAAATTAACATTTTCCCTCAATACAGTAACACATTATAATTTATTACTTAACCTATTTATCCCAATTTCCCATTTTTCATGCCTATCTCACTAA
This sequence comes from Viscum album, assembly GCA_963277665.1. NCBI lineage: Eukaryota > Viridiplantae > Streptophyta > Magnoliopsida > Santalales > Viscaceae > Viscum > Viscum album. The sequence continues at coordinate 1,174,880,372 of OY728156.1, forward strand.
GTATTTACAAGTGTAAATCTAATCCCCGAGAATTTTTCCATTTACCCATTTAAACCATTTCAAGACAACCAAATGACTTCTTATGCCCTTAACCAACATAAATGCATTAATAAATTCCCAATTTCACTTCCTTTAATAATATTAACATATTCATCTTGGGCTCTAAATTCATTCACGAAGACCTGCACTTACTTATATAACTCTAATTCCAGGAAATCAGCCCACCCCATGGGTGGCCCCAAAATAGGTTGCATTATCCTCCATGCATCCCATGCGGATCATGAGGGTTTCATTAGGTTGTTTAGACACCAATGCAACACATCATCTAAAATTTACCAAGAACTCATCAATATAGGCAAATAAATTAATCTCAACATGCACAAATCTACTCAAAAACAAATGGATACGACTTGTAGACCACCTACCTTGAATCCATTGAATAATGTACTCCCAACCGAAGCCTTAAATATCAATTTATCCAACCCTTGAAGCATTACCCTAAAAATCACCAAAAAAATAGGTTTTAAGATCATAATATGGAGAGGGGAAAGAAATAGAAACCTTAAACTGAAAAGAAAATAAAGAGGGAGATTAGCCTTACCTGGATCTTGAATCTGCAACTGACGGTGCTCCAAAAGGCCTAGGAACGATAGAGGTTGACCTATTAGAAGATCATGGAAGCTTGGTATGTCACTAGGGTTGAAGGGGGAATAGGGGGGAGAAATCTTGAGTTGGGTATAAAAATACTCCAATGGAATTTTTGTAATTTTTTAAAAGTTTCTGGGCTGCACGGTTTTCCTGCACAGTTTTCCAAACCGTGCAAAAACAGTACGGATGCTTCTATCCCAAAACAGCCCCCTTACATAGCTTACCTGCAAGGTTTTCCAAACTATGTGAAAACTATGTGGAGGTAACTATCTAAAAAAAACCCCATTCACACGGTTTCCTGGAAATTTCGCATGTTTTTCACTAACCATGCAGCATGCCCAGAACCCCGCTTTTTCTTCATCTTTCGAGTCTGAAACCCCCCAAAACAGCCCAGTACCTTATTAAGGACTTGTGAAAACAATTAATTGACCAAAATAAAGGGCTTAAACTGAAATTTAATTAAAACATCCCTTAAAGAGAAATTCGAGATCTGACAACCTCCCCACCTTATAACGGCTCTTCCCCAATCTACTATTCCCAAGCATCATTGAGTTTCTATAGAAAAGAAATCGGGCAATTGGACCCGTATATCATATTTTTCTGCTTCCATGATTCCTCCTTAATGTTTACATTTTTTCATAGAACATGAACTAGGGTCACAACCTTAACTTACAACACATTCTCTCTATGATCTATAGTACAAACCGGGTGCTCCTTAAAGGACACATCGGCCTCAAGCTCGACATCCTTGGAATTTTCACATGAGATTGGTCAGGGTGATACTGTAGGAGTTGTGAAACATGGAAAACATCATGCATTCTAGTATACTTATGTGGAAGATCCAATCGATAAGCCACCAGTCTAATCCTCTCTACAATCTCAAATATCCCCACATATCTAGGCGCAAACATTCCCTATTTCTGAATTTGACGGTGACCCAACCTTCTTGACACTCAAAGAAGCACGTGATCACCCACTATGAACTCAAGAGGTCTACGACACTGATCTTCAATATGACTTATTTCTACTCTGATATGTTGCCATAATCTTTTGAATCAAATGAACCTTCTCTAACATCTTCTTCACAAGAATCAATCCTAACAGCTCAGACTCCCCATTCTATAACCTACACAACAGAGATCAACACGGTCTCCCAAAAAGTTCCTCAAAAGGTTCCATCTAAACTATAGCCTAAAAACTGTTGTTATAGGAAAACTCAATAAGCAACAAGTGACTTTCCCACGAACCACTGAAATCTAGAACACATGCTTTCAACATGTCTTCTAATACCTGAATTGAACCCTCTGAATCGCTATCGGTCCGGGGGTGGTATGATGTACTCAGAAACACCTGGGTGCCATGTGACTTCTGTAGTCCCTTCCAGAAGCGAGAGGTGAAAAGCGGTTTATGATCTAAAACTATGGTTCTCAGCATGCCATGAAACCGTACTATTTCACGAACGTATAGCTCCCCTAACTAGTCGATAGTTTTTCTCTCCTAAATTGTAAATAAATGGTCCACTTTGGTCAGCTGATCTACCACCACCCAAATTGCATCATTCTTATGAGGCATTCTTAGAAGACCCACTACAAAGACCATCAGAACGTTGGTCCACTTCCACTCTGGAATAGGAAATGACTACAATAACCCACCTGGACGATGGTGCTCAGCCTTCACCTATTTGTAGGTAAGGCATATTTCCACAAAACTCACAAATTTTTTCTTCATTCTGGGCCACCAAAACTACATGCGTAGATCATGGTACATCCTATTCAAGACCAGATGCACTTCCCACTTTGACACGTTGAACGCACGCATCAACTCTTCCCATAAATCTGTCATCACCACAACACGGTCAAGAACATAAGAAACTCCATCAGTGCTGAAGGTCCAACTAGAAGATGCTCCCCACCATTAAGACATTCCTTCATATCTAAGAATCTACCAACTAACTCCCTTTAACTCAGCTCAAAAGAATGGACTCAACTGATATAGAGGAAAGGATCATCTTGTAGTGCCCCTCATGTACCTCCAAATGAAAGACTGGATTTACTTTATCCCCATCATCTAACATAATGCATTCCACTTGGGTTGTGATCTTCCCCTTTTGATGTTGTATCAGCCATGTGCAGCCTGATCAAGTATCCCACTCGCCGAAAAGGATATGAGTGCTCCCATAGAGATATTTGAATGTTACCTGACATCGGTAATAGTCAATATGGGCTTGATATAACACCAACCAATCCATTCCCATGATTAGTTTAAAACCTGACATCTCTTGGACAAATAAATCCCATAGAAAATGATACTCACCAACCTTTAGAGCACAACACTTACACGGACTGATGTGCTCGAATAGTTCCCCTAGAAGAGTATCAAGTGACATTACTCTAAATTCAGTCTCTACGGTTAATCCCAACATGACTACAAACTGAGAAGAAATAAAGGAATTCATAGCACCTGTATCAAATAAAGAAGTATAAAACTAGGATGCTGAATCATACCTTGCACAGTAGATGGCCTTTCCTAAACACCTTCAGTCACAGCCTGAACTACATGGATTTGACCTGCCCCTTTACCCTAGGCTCCATCCTGAGTACCCTATAATGTACTGCTCTACTGGTAAGGGTGATTTTTCCATGGAGTACCACATTCACTGCCCCTACCAGTACATCCCATAGAGCTCCAACTGTCTGCTTGATACGGCATAACCAGCCCCTACCCACACTCAGAATCTGCCTCTCAGCTCCATCATTCCTAGACAGTTGTGGGTTCTGGCAGAATCTTTGAATGTGGCATAGCCTACCACACGCTCACCACTAAAATGGTGGGAGGGTGCACTGGTCACGCGTGTTCCCCATCCTGCCACAATGAAAATATAATACTTTATCACCACCATAAGAATTTGACCCCCTATTTTGACTACTCTGTGAACTTCCCCCTTACTGGAAGGTTCCAAAGTGGATCTTCTTACTATTAGAAGATGCACCACTTGCTCACCTAGATGGATCCAGAAGTTCACTACCTGAATCTCCCTTCATGTTAACTTCTGAGATAAGGGCTTGATCCACCACTTCAACAATCCTTTTTAGAAGGAATATATTCTCCTAATATCTGATATTGTGACTCATCCCATCCTGGAAGCATTTTTTCCATAGCTACCTCATCTTTCATCAACTTCGGAATGAAGTGTCTCAAATCGGTGAAATGACTAGAATAGTCCATCACCGAAATTTTCCCATGAGTCAACCTCTTGAAATTTTCAGCCTCCTCCTAAAAATATTTCCACATCAACCCCTCAAAATTATCTATTTGGACCATGATTTCCCACCAATGTTTTCCTTTCCCCATCATCATGTAGGCCGCTAACTTGACTTGTGTCTCGAGAGGAGTCTCTATATGGTCGAGAATAGTTAGGATGGACTCTATCTAGAACTCCATTTCTTCTAACCCATCCTCTCTGGAAAAGGTTGGAGTGTGTTCCAGCTGAAACTCCTTTTTCAGCTCAAACATACTCGTTGCAACCCTCCCGGGATCTCTTTCCATCATCTGTATAAACTGAACAATCTTCTAGCGGAACTTCTATTCCCTATCTCCATGGAGCACCTCGTTCTCCTAATCCACTTTTGGAGGAGCATTCTCAGTAACGTACTCATGTCTTCCAACTAGATTACATCTTTGAGGAGGCATTTCTCTACAATTCCTACATGATATTTATAATGCAACCATAAAGATTTTATGAGAAGGAATATATATTGAAAGGGTCATCACTTGTAATAACCAAACAAGTTTTTATACACTACCCAATAGATACCACTCACAACCAAATCACTACCCTCAACCATCTCCCCTAAGGCCATAGTTATCATGGTATCAAATTCACACATCTACGAGACTTATATGTTGATCCCATTCAAGACAATTTTCATATTCCAATTTACCCTTACAAAAAAATTATTTTTCTAATATTCTTCTTTATCAATAATAATTTTCTAATTACTACATGACTTTTTCACTTCCCTTTTTACTCAATCATGCCATCATATGATGAAAAATTCATTAATTTTAATAGAACATATAGATCCTAACCTTTATATCCCACACATCCATCCTGTGTGTGTGCCTATCAAGATGCATGTCACTTTACTACATAATTTCTTGGAATTATGCATGAATGAACAACCTTGTACCTTTCCATCCATGAGATAAATATCCCAAAACTGCCAAATCACACAACAAGTGCATCAACTAATGGTTAAATATCATCAAATCTAACTACATACAATAAGAACAACAATCCCCTCCTAGGGTGACTTGGGTTTTCCCTCGTACATGGGTTAGGTACTACTAAGCATGAGATCATTACCAAGGCCTCACACATTCCTAATCTCTTGTCTATCATCCATAAATAGTAAGAATGTTAAAAGATCCTCCTCTGTTTTAACTTTTTAAATTCCTCGACCCGGGATCCACTAAACTTGTTCTTTGTGCCTGGTAGTCACATGACCTCAAGCATTCCTCCCCATACGCTAGAGGTTTTTGACTAGAAGAGAGGGTCCAATAGGTCATGTGGGGAGACTATACCCTCAATACTGGAGTAATCCGCAAGAGATAACAATTTAAATAGTTTAAACAAAATAGAATAATCCATAACATGCAAAAATAAAAAAATCCCAAGAATGGGAACAACCATATACAACAGTAAATATGTCATGTCATGATACAATGAAAAGTGAACAAAACCCAATAGAATAAAAACGGTAAAATCCACAAAATGGTTTGGACTCCATTTCTAGAACCTCACCCCAACACGTACCATGTCCAATTCAACTCCCTAGCACAGGGACCTTGTGCTTTTCCAGACCTACAAGCATGGAATCTTATCAGGTACCCAACAATGGCCCAAGAAGGGTGTTAGTACAACTCCTCAGGCCACCACCAACGATGTCTAAAAAATATCAAGTAAGGAAGATAGTGCATAAAAATTACAAATAAAATAATTTTAAGGTAAACAGTTCAATATGCTATCTTTATTTATGTTCCCTTAAGTTAACCTACCAATTGACCCATTTTTACTACCAAGAAATTTCATTAATCATTTCACTATTTTTCATGTGTTTAATGGATTAATAATGATCAATGATTTCAAAATGTGGGAAATTAACAAGTCATATCTCACTAGGAATAATTTCAAAACAATTCCCAATATCCTCACCTAGAAGCCTCAGCCCAGTTGGAATGCAACTGTTAGGGTAATAGAACTCATTCCTTGTCCCTAACTCGTGCATTTAGGGGAGGAGCTAGAACCTTAGTCCAACTCAACCTGTGGGCATAGAACTTCAAGTCAATATCCCACTCTACCAAGCCATGTAAAATACTTATTTATCATTCTCATCAGTTAACCACATCACAACAACATATCCAATGTCATTTACAACATCACCATAATATCATTAAATGGGAAATGAACATTGTTCCTCAATCTAGTAACACATTATTCATTTATAAAATAACCCCTTTAGCCCCATTTCCCATTTTCCATGCCTATCTCACTAAGAATTTACTAGTATAAAGCTAGTCCCCTAGCATTTTTTCATTAACCCATTTAAACCCTTTCAATCCAACCAAACGACATATTATGCCCCTACAAACCTAAGAGCATTACTAAAATCACAATTGCTTTTCCTTTAAACATATTAACATATTCATAATGGTCTCTAAGTTCTTTCATGATGTCCTACACTTACTTTTCTAACTCTATGTCCGGGAAATTGGAAAACCCCATGGGTGGCCCCAAAATAGGTTGCATTATACTCTATGCATCCTATAGGGATCCTGTGGTTTTCATTAGGTTGTTTAGACACCAATGCAACACATCATCTCAATGGTACCAAGAAATCAATAAAATATGGAAAGAAATAAAATCCCACATGCCCAAATCTACTCAACAACTAAGGGATATAACTTGTAGACCACCTGCCTTAAATTCATTGGTGAACGCACTCCCAAATGAATCCTTAGATATATATTTATAAAAACCTTTAATAATTACCCTAAAACTCATCAAAAAAGTAGGGTTTGAGAGCTTCAAATGGAGAGGGGATAGAAATTGAATCCCTAAACCAAAAAGAAACTCAATAGAGAGATTATCCTTACTCGGATATTCAATAAGCAACTAATGGCACCCCAAATAGTCTAGGATCGAAAGAGATCGACCTATTAGAAGATCTTGGAAGTTTGGATAGTCACTAGGGTTGAAGGAGGAATAGGGGGAGAAATTTTGAGTTCGGTATGAAAATCCCACAATGGAAGTTTTGTAATTATTTTAAGAGTTTTTGGGCTGCACAGTTTACCCGTGCGGTTTTCCAAACCCTGTGCAAACTGTGCGGATGCTTCTATCCCAAAATAGCCCCTCACTTGGTTTACCCACACAGTTTTTCAAAACTGTGCCCAAACCGTGTAGAGGATATTATCTGACCCCCCCCCCCTTCACGGTTTCTTGGGAATTCCACATGGTTTTCACTAATGGTGAGCAAACTGTAAAGCGTGCCTAAAACCCCACATTTTCTTCCTCTTTCGAGTCCCAAACCCCCGGAACACCCACGATACTTCTTAAGGCCTTGGGGAACACTTAATTGACCAATATAAAGGATTAAAATGAAAAATAAGTAAAACATACCTTATAGAGAAAGCATGGATCTTATATAAGCTCCATTTAAATTTCAACCTCTCTGCTATGATGAAGACTAAATAATTTCTTGGGAAACACATTAGTGTATTCCTTCATAGTAGGAAAATCTTCATGGATGATTGATTCTATATACGAAATCATTTAATATAGACACACTTTTTATAGGAAAATAATATCCATTCAAGAGATTTTAGTGCTTAAAATAGTCATCCTCCTACATGAACTTGTACAAAATTGGGGGTTGATTCGAGATATAGAGATTTATTTCCTACTCATGGAAATTTATGTTGGATCTATAAAGGGAATGCCAATCCATTCCCAGAATGGGATCAAATTCCAAAAACAGAAGTATTTCATGGTTCACTGGGAAGTTTGAACAACAAATTTTTATAGGGGAGTATTTATATACATGGGATGCAATAATTGCCCCATTTTATATTTTCACCAATAGCTATTCTTACAATATTTGTGGTGGTGTTTCAATAGTTCAACAAAATGTTGATGATATAATGGAATTTGTATAACTAGAATCCAAAAGTATGTTAAATATATTTGAATGAATAACTATTGTTCCTATCACCACATAATTGTCGAGATCAACCATTTTGGCTATGATGGAAAAATCTTTCCCTTGCTACTTTAGAGGTAGTTGGTTGTCTCTAAAAACCATTGTATTAGTGAATTGGTTTGAAAATTATTGTGGCTATATATGGTTCAAGAAATGAATAATTTGATGAGAGTTCACATGAGAATTTCTTCCCTCCTTCACAATAGTGGGTTTCTCCTATAAAATTTTTTTATCTAGGTTCCCCTCTATCCCACACCAAAATAATTTCATCATCCCCCTTAGGAAATTTCCATGGTGGTTCATTAAACACCTTTCAAAAGTGGGATGCTTAAATTTCATCGCACTATTAGATTTATTCATTATACTTCTAGGATTAAACATCACATTATGCTTCATATCACTGTGATACCCTTCATATTCACCAATATCCATTTAGATTTTAAGGGAACATCAGATAATTTCCTCTTAGATATCAAAGTCATGGATCATGTCATATTTTTTTAGATTAGGTTTTATATCAACAATGAAGTGGTAAAACATAAATTCATAGGTAAAAAAACAACAGAGGCATTTTGTGAATGTCTTGTGATGTTTTTCGGATAAACCCTTGTAGATTATTCATATTTTTTTCTTAAGGTTAAGGAAGTTCATTTCTATTATTAGACGGAGTGTGCGGGAAAATATTTTTCGAAAAACAATTTCTAGAATTCCTTCTACTCCATCACTTTGATCTCTTCTTCTGGCATCATATTTTTTATAAATTTCCAACATTGATCATATTCTTCCTCTATAATATAAATACCCATTATAACCATCTCTTTCTAAGAACATTAAATGATGGAGAAGATCTTCTCAAAGTATTTGATCAATTTTTTCATGATCAAGGTATCAGATGAAATGTTTAAAGTTCGAGGCCTTTATCGCATGAAGAACTCAACTTCATCTTATTCTCTCTTATGGGGTTTGGGTTACCTTCTTTATACTGGCTTCAATTCATAACCTAACTCATCTGGGAGAGTAAAAAAATAATTTTCAGGACTCCTGCTCTCATCGGGTTGGGAATCTTACTAGGGAAGTCATCACATTGAACTTTCCATTGATTGTTTATCCAATTATTAATATTTTTTTCCATTGTCTTTAATAAATGGAAAATTATGGATGATTATTTTGAAAAAATAAAACTCATAAAGGTGAATACAACGACATTAAACTGATAAATTATTAATTAAATTTATTTCATTATCTTATTAATATCTAGATATCAATATATGTTATCCATTATTTATTCCTAACTTATATTATTATGGGAATTATTTGTTCCATTTAGAATGGTTTAAAATGATTTCATTAATTTACCAAATAATATCTTCCTGGTGTGTCAAACTAGGTGCACACTAAGGCCCATTTTTATATACTATGTTACCCCGACACAGGCCCAGGACACCCTGATAGAGTTGTTACCCCCTAGGTTCATATATTCTAGAACCAAACCACATGTAGTATCCAGCAAAGGTGTATTTTATCCATAAACCAGTTACTCTATAGTTACCAAACTTTTGGGATGTTTTATTATAATTATACTTATCCCAAAGGCTTTCCCAATAGTTTTCTAATCCTAATCCCAAAAATAACTAATTTTTTTCTCTAATACCAACTATAGAAACCCATCTCATTATTTTACTCTAAATCATTATTTTTGACATGGAAGAACACATTATAAAAACCAAAATATTGACAAGTATAATTTCTTTTAGAATTCGGAAATTTTCATAACATCATGAACATGGGATATAACAAAATTATTTAAAACATTCTGAACATGCTTCTAAAATTTAATGCATTTTTTAAAACTACACAGGATAACATGGGAAAAACACAAGAAAGGGGTGGGGTATAAAGAAGATTAAGGGAATAAACAAGGAATAACATGAAGAATATAATACATGTTATAAATAAGAAAAACAATTTTACATAAAAGGAACATGAATAATAAGGCTTAATATTGCATGATTATAATAACATGGGAAATGTGGAGAGAACAAAAAACACGGCATCATAAACATAGGTTAAGGCTAAACTGTGAAGACATCATGGTGAAAAAAGTCCTATAAAAGAATCAGTTTCACTTCCTGTCGCAAAATTACATACAATGATACTAAACATTTCTCAATTAATTGGAGTTCTATATAATTTTTGGTGCACCTGTTATAAGGCCCCAACCTTAAACCTTACTTAATCTTGAGTTATTACAAGATTACACATTGAGGATCTTTTCGGGTTTAGAGTTTTAGAGAATTAGATCATAAAACTTGCATTACATTCCACATATAAACAAAGTGGTTACATAAAGATAGTATTCTTCATTCCCATCAATGGAAACACATTTAAAATAAAACATGGATTAATTCTTGAAACATCCTTGACTCTATCATCTTATCATGTACCTTTCCCTTGACCTGTGAAAAACATTTCAAAAACTTGGGATGAGCATAAAAACTCAGTATGGGTTATAAAAAAAACATGGAAAGGAAACATGAGTTCATATATACATAATAATGAAATCATACTTTACCCATAAAACATTGGCACTTTAACATACCTCATAAAATCATGAATAAATCATAGAAATCATAAGACATAAAGGTAACTTGAGGCATTCATAACATTCTTACGTAGGGAGTAACCATCTTGGTTACGTTTGGAATACCCATCACAGTATATTCCCTAAATCTCTTCGGAGAAACCTTAACGTTTCACTCCTTCGCGTTACCCAATGCATTGGAGAGCTATAACGGGCTCACCCGCCCTTAGTTTATCACGGAACCACCCGTCTTCATAATAATTCCCAAGAACCATAACATAATCATATCACATAAAACATGCATAAAGGAAACATAAAATTTCCACATTTCAATCACGAGATATCAATACAACACATTGATATAAAAACATTATGAAAACCATTTTCAATACTAAAAGAAAAGAAAAGTAAAACATGGTATTTATTTTTCTTTTAAAAAAAGGTATGGCTTGTAGAGGAAGCCGAAACTCAAATAACGGTCACGACGGCGGAGAAGTCGTTGTCGCCGCATACATACGACAAAAACATTCCCTTTTGTCGTTTAGTAAACGCTTCGTATAAAAAATATTCCTTTTTAATAAACGTAAAAGTCAAAGTGGTTTATACACCGTATAAAAGAAAGTTGTGTATAAAATAAAATATGCCTCAACTAAAGGAGATTGAGACGAAGTCCCATACCTCGTATCCGACTTGACCCGACCATTCTTTAATCTCCTGAATAATAAACTTGAGTTAATCTCTACTTGCTTATGAATCTTTTTCAAGTTCATTATTCCTTTTATACCATGTTATGAACATCATGTAATCAGTTAAGTTGATAATGTTCATTTTGTCGGTATTTGGTTCTTAAGTCAAAAATAGACTTCTTACACTTACGTGTTGTTAATTTGGTCAAAGGTTAATTATATCCATAATGGTATTCATGATGTAGATATCATATATGTCATATATATCCAGTACATACATGCATTTATAATATTACATCACATTTAGAGGTAAGAAATGAAATGCACTGTTCATGGAGACGGTAAGCCGTACGTACGCATGAACGCTACTTCCATTTCTATTTCATATTTTCTGGAATGTAATCATAATGATATAAGAGTATATTATAATTCTAGTATAATAACATATATAATATCATTAACTTTATCCTTTACACATCCCACATATGGTATTAACGAATCAAATCACTTTCAGGGGGCGGTAGTCCGCACTTCCTAAAATGAAGATATCGTGTTTACCCATAATGGAAACCATAAAGGTATGCCAAAAATGAAAAAAACAGAAGCTTAAGGAAAACATAAACATATTATATATCATATATAAAAATAGTGACATCATAATGGCCACCTTTGAAGGTGTTAAATGAGTGTTGAACAATCATCGTTTCGGGAGGCAGAATTTCGCCATCCACGGAAACCGTATGTTCTTTAACCATTTGATGTAGTTGTGTGAGAGTGTAGCTCAAATAAATATTAGAAAAACATCCTTGTATATTGAAGATACTGGTTTTGTTACAAAATAAGTAAATAAAAAGAGTTTAGGGGGTTGGAGAAGCAAAATAAAACAAATGAACATGAGAGAATGAATTACCTTTAAAAGTGTAACTCCTTTTGATTTGAGCCTAAAGGCTTCCTTTGAAAGGATTATTCCCAAAGGGAATCCTCTAGGATGAGGAGAGGGATTTGGAGAGAGTAAATAGGCAGGGGTTGGCCGAGCCAAAGGCTTGAGGAGTGTGTGAAATGGGGTAGAGGTGGGGGCCTTTTATAAGAGGAGAGGAGGGGCACTTTTGGAAAGTAAAGAAATATTACTTTATTTGAAAATGTGTTTCGGTTTTAAAAGGTCCCACATTGATATAATTCGTGGATAAGGTGATAAGTCTTCGAAATACACTCATCCAATAAGTTTTGGACATGTTTAGATCATAGATATTACATTATCTTTCCATTTTATTTAAATCGTCAAATAATGATGGCATCGCTGCATCATTATTATGTCATTAATAATTTAATTTATTTAATGTCTAAAAATTATAAAAAAAAATACTATGATGTAGGAAATCTTTTTATCTTTCCAATGACTATTTATAATCAAATATATGATCTTTATAACCCCATGTAAAAATTGTTTTCGTGAAATATATTATGTTTGTGTCATTTTTACTTTTACATTAAATAAAAAGTTATTTATGTCATTTCCCAACCAAAATGTCCCAATGGGGTCCCAAAGTTGACCCATGGCTTGTATTGGTCGGCCATGACACAACCAATAAGGTTGGGACATGTGTCTAGGTCATTTCATATTATTAAAGCATTATTTATACCATAAACTACACTAATTACCACTAATCGCGATTAAAAACTTAATAAGTTACTATTCACCAAAAAATTATTTTAATCTCATTGAACCACATTTTACTTCTTAATGACAACCATGTATGTCGGATTTTCAAAATTCAATACACATTAGTGGTAAACTTTCATTTAACTGAAAAATCAGTTTGCTTGATTACCACTGAGTGGTTTGACTATTCATCAAAAATTGAAGTTTTTCAGAAAATTACCAAAAATTCACCCTAAGCTATATTTGATATTCCGAATTCAAAAATGAAGTCTATTTTACAAAATTCAAATCATATAAGTCACATTAATTAATTTAATAATTAATTCCCGCTGCCAGAGCAAATAGCGTGTTTTTACAAAACAATAAGTATCAAAAGATTGACACCAGTTTAAGTCTAATTTCAAAGTGAAATTGATTCCAATGACCACCATTGGATAAAATGGTAAAAATATATTCTAATTCCACTTCAAAACCAATTAAAAACATAATATAATCATATAAATAAATTAGATTAAAAAACAGTTTTGATGTAAAATGCAGTATTTTTCACTATTCATTAAAAAAATGAACATTGTCAGAAAAATACCAAAAATTCACACAAAGTAAATTTTGATGTCCCAATCATAAAGGATAAGTTTATTTTGACAAACATATTTTATAAAATTGTCAAAATATAGATTCAAAAATGGTTTTCCATCAAAAGGCAGTAAAACAATCTTTTAAGAATATTAGTGTATTCCATGCATAAGATTGTATTTATTTTCATTTTAAGCCTCTATAACACTATCTTAATCATTAAAAGACATAGATAAAAATATCTATTATTCATTACTTACTTGGGATGTTACACCTGTCACATTTATTTATTTCTCATGCTTATGATTTCTAATAGATCATACATCATGGGTTCGGTCATCATTATAATTTATTCCATGACCTAGGAATGTGAAATAAAAATATAAAATCCACAAAAACAAATTATATGTTCATAATTTTTAACACCCTCATAGAGAAATTATTATGGTATTCACTAGATAATTATTTTGTTAAGAAAAATTGTGGTGAAATTTCGGGAACATAACGAAATCACTTAAAATATTTATAAAAATGGGTTGGTTTTAGAGAAAGGGGTTCTATCAAAACATAGACACAAAAATTAGTAGTATTAGGGACATAGAAAAACATATTCCAACATTAGAAATTTGAAATATATTCATAAGGTAAAGATGAAACATCAATAAAGAAAATAAATCAAACTACATTCAGAATGGTAATAGGTGTCCATAAATGATCAAGGGAGACATAATGAGAGTGTATGGAGTCTTTAAAAATTTATTCGTCAATTGGATAGTATGTGCAGCCTCAATGCAGGAGACCATTCCTTCTTCTATTTCACATTTGATGACTGATGCTACTAAGATCACCCTCTGTGAGGCAGGGAGGAGGGGGGCCAACCCATTGGTTGCGGATATCTTTAGGTGCCTAAAGGAGGACCTGGGTGTTCCTAAGAAGATTTATAATGATTAAGGGCCTAATTAAACTTGTATTCTGGGAAGCTAGAGTGCTTCAGAGGGGTCGGTGCGGGAGGTGGTAGCTCATACAACACAATTTTTAGGTGCCAAGTCTCAGGCTCTGGGGGACTCTGTTGGAGCTGTGGGTCTAATTTATAAGGGTGAGGCGGGACTAAATATGTGTACCTACGCTATGTCAGTGCATGATGGTGGTAACATCAACTCAACAAGGGGGAAACAGTCTACTAGAGATAATAAAGATAAAGAGGGGTAGGGGTGGGAGAAGAATTCATTTGGTAAAGGCAGGTCGTTGAATTCCAAACAGGAAACCATCCCAAGGAGGACCGTGTCCTGTCTAAACTTAAACAACCAGTTTTAATGTTTGAGTAATGAGGGGGAGTTTAAAGGATATCTCAATTGACCCTCTAATATTGAGTCTGATGATGTTGGGTTATCCTTAGACGGTAATGGATTGGGAAGGGCCAGCAAAGGTCTGCACAGTCATAGAATGAAGAAAGGTAATAAAGAAAACAGAGACCCGAGGAGCTGCATTGTCTCCAAGAAGCTGAAACCAAATAGGCGTAAATATTACTCCTATCTCCTGAGGTAGATGGTGACCCGGTCGGCCAAAAAAGAGGGGAAACTAAAATATCACACGACCCTTACAGTGGAAGAAGAAGAGGGTAAGCAAAGAGATGTAATCCAACCCCAAGAACAAGAGGAAGAATCATCTAAGGAAGAGGACCAACAGGAGGAGATGATCTTGCAATATCAGGGGGTAATGCTGATGGTGGAGGATACCACTCCCATTGGACAGCGGTGTGAGGCAGGGCCCCTGACGTCTTGTAGGGTCTGAAATATGTGGAGGTGGATAAGTAGATGGAATTACTCATGCATTCTAGTGAAGAAATGAAGGAGGCATTTCGGGTGATCAATGCTACGAGGGAAGATATTGATCAAATTATGGGAAGATTAATTCAAGTGGAAATTACCAGATAGAAAGACGATTGGATTGATAATCAAGACCACATACTAGTTAGAGGATTTAATGTGAAGAAGATTAGAAAAGATGAGTATATTAAAGCTTGTGATTATCTAGCATGACATTATGAAGAAATCCTGGAGGCTGATCTAGGCTACTAGGTTAGTTCCTTTCCCTGGAATCTGTTTAGGGAAGGAGATTCTAATCGCCTTAGACTTGTGTTTAATAAGTCAGTTGTATCCTTTAATGCTTGATCTGTTTTATCTGTGTGGGTTCTCACTTTCCCCTTAAAAGTGTTGCAAAATAAAAATGTTAATTTGGATAGGATAAAAAATTTCAATTAAGATGAAAAGTTCCAAAGAAGGTGCGCGAATTTAATGGAGGAGAGGAAGGTCTCTTACTTAAGTGTGTGACTGTAAAAGCTAGGGAGGGGATTCTAGATAGATTACAGTGATTTTAGAGGACTCTATAGACTATGGGTATGATTATGTATGTTATATATAGGGTTTGGGTGAAGAGAAAAGGTAGATTGTGTGGGTTTATAAAGGGAATGTCGGTGATTTCTATATTATTTATGTTTTAAAATAAATATAATAAAATATGAAAAAACACAAACCATCCGATGGTTTTTCCCATGGTTCCTGAAATTTAGGAGTGTTTTTTACTATTTAATAAGTACAATATATGAAAATATTAAAATAATTCCCCTTCTTATTTAGATTTGATTCAAAATGTAAATGAAATTATTTTCAAACCATAAAATATATTAATGGTTTTGGAGGATTCATAATGGATTTAAAGAACTAGTAAAACAAATATAAAATAAAATTATGTTAAATATATAACGTATATATAGATATGGATGACTATAATGGTACTTATTACCTCTCTATTTTTTCATTATGATGTCATTAAACACAAATTATATTTATATAGTATTAAATTTTTAACCCAAAATTCGACTTTCTAGGGAAATTATGAAAAAATATCCAATGGATAATTTTGACCTCCAAAATCCAAATATAATATTAATTTTATCTGAATAATTTTATAAATATTTTTATTTTAAATTTTAAAATAAAATCGACTTTTATGATGAAATATTGGGCTTTTTTCACAATAACGGTTTTAACCATTATAAAAATTACATTTGAATTCATGGAAATTATATGTTCATTAATGTTTAATTGAAATTATTTTTTAATAAAATTTTAATAATATATTTTTTATTTCAAAAATCCATTAATTCATCAAAATAATTTCCATAATTGAATTTTTATATTAACCAAAATAATTTTATGTTTTGTTGAATAAAAAAAATAATTTAGAAAATAATAATAAAATGATGAAAATATATTTATCATTATATAAAAATAAATAACATAATAATAAAGCTACATTATTAATATGTATCCATTTAATAAATCAAAAAACTCATTATGAATTAGGTTTTTCATGGTGGAACTTTCATGGGGTGGTTTGACAAACATGGTTTGGCCCGTGATCTCGATGACCTTGATCATATCGCATAAATAGTTTCTCGCATGCTTAAGCTATTAGATCATAGTTAGGTATTGGTCAAGGGAAAGACCAGAAATGATATCTCCCTCAAAAGTCTTAATAAATGGGCTTCATTGGATATGATCATACTAATTGTGTCCATCACTTCCTTTGGAGTGTCAATTGGAATTGTTAAAATCTAATATTTATACTAATAATTTGATCACTATTCAATGGTTATATTATCAATAATAATGATACGTAATGGCCTTTTAAATCTAATAGTATATAATAAAACAAAATAATTGTATGTTCTCTCGCTAACAATGTTCCAAAATAAGACATTTAATTTAAACAAAAAGGGGAATTTAATTTATAACAATTCGGGTCATTAATGTTAGTATCAAATGATGTTTATTATCATCATTGGGAAACATATTGAGTATAAAATTTATTATAGAACATAACCCTATGATAAAATCTTGGGCTAACTCTACATATAAGCAAATATCATGAAGCTTTAATAATGTATAAATTTTGTGGGATTCCTTGAAAGTTCAACCATATATGGATATTTATAAGTGGACGAGGATGTGGGAAACATGTACCTAGTTTTAATAACTCTGAAAAGGGGATATTGGGTATTAAATTTATTGTAACCAATTCATGATGACCATACATAGGATAACACTCATCGATAGGCAATCCCGTGTGATATCACTTTGTTGTTTTATATTTTTTGTGAACCATTATAATGAATTATCGGATAAAACCTAAAACATAAAAATTGTGATATGGGATAAACCTAATGTGACATGGGATAATAATTCAATGGTTCAACAGCATTAAAAATTGAGTACATA
This sequence comes from Viscum album, assembly GCA_963277665.1. Taxonomy (NCBI): domain Eukaryota; kingdom Viridiplantae; phylum Streptophyta; class Magnoliopsida; order Santalales; family Viscaceae; genus Viscum; species Viscum album. The sequence goes on from OY728156.1 coordinate 1,174,898,062, forward strand.
CACCTTTTCAGGTTTTAGGTGATGAGATTTTAGATTATTAAGGATGTATTTCTGGACAAATTTTTAACACAACCCTTTCATTTATTATATGTTTCAGTGAATAATTTATTTAACGAATAATATCATTATATTTAATTGAGATGATTTAGAAAGCACCAATAACATTTATGATTTATAAATTTTTTTAAATAAAATTGGTTAATTTGGATAAATTGGATTTATATTTTAGGATAATTTGTTTTATCATATAAATAACTAATAGATTGATAATTGATTGAGTTACTAACTGGTGAATGTTGTTTTCTAAGATGATCACCATATATTTTGGAAACATTATATGATTAATAGAAAGAGAATATTATTTTATAGAATGGGATTATGTTTGAGGAATAATGATTTTCATACCTTAAAAATAAAATATATCTTTGTAGCAATTTTATAGTGATTTAGGTTATTTATTGAATAATATTATAATATTTTGTAGAATATATGATTATGTTATATACCTTCTGTTATGTGACTGTTGTTTTATAATGATATATTTTATGTTTATCCTAAATGGATATGTGATATAATATTCTAATTTTTGGATTTAAAATGTATTTTGAATATTTTTTGAAGACTATTGAGGTTTTATTTTTATTGATTGACATATGGTGATCTTTGGGTGTTATTTTTTATGCTTTGGAGACTATTGTTGATTTTATTCATATAGGATATTATCTCAACATGTGATAAACATTTTTCTATCTAGAAAGATGTGGAATGACTTGTTTTTATTTAATGGATATTCTAAATAACTAAATACTAATGTTATAGATTCATTTTTGATACATTCATCTAGAATATTTATTTCATGTATAAAGAAATGTGATAAAATTTTTAATTTAAAGAAGAAAACCCGATGGATTATATAATGATTATGAAATACATTGATATAATATAAGTATATTTTTTTATTTTCACTACATTGATGGTAAAATAATATATAAAATATAATAATAGAATATTAAAATTAATATTGTATCAAGTTACCCTCATTTTGGTTGATTTTATCATCATAATTACACATTTTTATTTTATATTTTTTTCATTAACATTCTTACGACCTAGTTCTCTATCACACACTATTATTATGTGGACATTATCATTCATCTAAATGGGTATATTATCACATTATGATATTATTCTTCATATTTGAAAACTAGATTAGTTATTATTTCTAGTAATAGTTTTGCTCCCCACTTTCAATTTTCAGTGGATGTTTTATTATCCCTTTATATGATGTTGGTTTTTGAAAAAGTTATTTTGAAGTATTGAACTATTGATTAATCAAAAAAAATTGTGAGGCTGAAAATTATTTAATAGGGGATGGGAAATTTACAACCGTTAAATTTATTTCAAAAAAACATTGTGCACAAATGTTTTCTTAACACAGAACACCAAGTTGTAACTAAATTTCAATATAGTTTAAATGTATTATTAATTAAATGTGACCTTTACAACCTATCAATTAAATTAGAAATTGGAATAACAACAATGTGGACATTATTTTAATAGGATATATATAATTAAAATTTATATATTATCACATAATAAATATGTGATCAATTTCTAGTCAATTAAATTTATTATTCAAATATATATTCTCTTCAAAAAAATAATTAAATGAATTTTTGATCTATAAATTATAATTAATTTTCACTTTTTTATAGTGATTTTGAATGAGGGAATAAATGAAATTCCTTAAATATAATATTCAAATATATCATATGGTTAATGTTTAGGATTTTTTCTAGAAAAATTAATTTTCAATCAATATTAAAGATACTGATTTTTTAAAACTGTAATTTATTTTCTTTAAATTGAGTAATTTGAAAGCCTCATAATATTTTGGATTTAGTTTTAAAGTAAAAAATGAATTTTTGTAAAATATATTTAAATTATTCCAAATAAGTAAAGTTAATATTTAATTTTTCTATAAGTCTATTATTATGTTTAGAGAACAAATTGTATTAAAAAATGTTTTTCAATTCTTTTTATGCATTTATATTAATATTTATTCCACCACATCTATAAAATGAATTATGATAGAAGGATTTCATATATTCAATTAAGTTTTTTAAATATTATAAATATGAAACTTTTTTATTAGTATAAATTATTACCACAGGAAATATTCATCACCACTATAAATTTCATATGAGGCAATTATTGAAAAAAATAATTTAATAAGGATTTGAAATATTTCTAAAACATTACATTAATTAAATATATGTGATTAATTATACCATATAAATTTTCATTTCATACATTTTTCATTTTTTTTTTAATTTTCCTCTTGATAATGAAATATATATTATTTTATGTTAGGAAAATTCAATATTGTCACTTTCATTATTTTGACCTCTCAAATATACTTTCTGATATGAAAAATAATTTATGATCTCTTATAGATTTCTATTTTTAATATTAATATATTTTTTAGGATAATAATTTAACTTTAATTTTTAGTGATAATATAATGAGATTAATCTCTTAGTCATTGTTTATATAGTGCTTTTGAAAGATGTGGAAAAAATGTAAATTATTTTAATAATAATAAAATTAATTTTTCAGATGAATTATTATATTCAAATAATTTAATAGTTAATTATAATGTATATTAAATGTTAAATTTTTTTATATTTTAATTCTATTTCTTTATTGTTTTCATTGATGTGAAATAAAATTAATTGTCCATAAAATTACTTTAATGATATTTTATGATATAAAATATTTAATTAAAATATTAAAAAATAAATAAGTTATTATAGAGGAAACTGATTGATAAATAGACAAATATTTCATTCATGGATCACTTTTTAGACTCTTTTTACCATAAATGATAATTTATTACTTTTAATTTCTAAATTAGAGTTACCATGGTTATTGTTAAAATTTGTTAATGAGGTGGTTAATCCAAAAGTTATGGTTCAAAATTTAAAAAATATATGTTTAAATTTTATTTTCTAAATAGGTTTGGACCTTATTTGGTCCATCCCTGGAAACTATATCCATTGTGTTCTACATGAAATTATTTTCAAATTTATTATATTTCAATGATTATAATATTAAAAATTATTCCACTCATCTCGCCTAAAAATGGTACCTCCTATCCTATTTGACATACTTATTTTATAAAATTTTAGATTTTCAATGATCATACCAAATACCTTCCAAAAATACTTTTCCACTTCTTATAGATTCTATTCTTCTACATAATCTAGCATAAAATGCATAGTTTGTGGAGCACATGAGTTATATCAAGCACTATGTAATTTTCCTACACACCTCTTTCAATGTTTATTCATTCATTTAATTTAAATAATCTATTTTTTCATCATAAAATAATAAATAATTTACTATATATATAATATGGTGTAATTATGATTTATGGACAATAGTTTCCAACTAATTTCTATCAAATTGGAAATGAAAGTATCACAAATGTGTATGTGATGATTGTCTAATCCACATAGAAATATGACTCATTTTCCATTAACATAATTCATGGATCTTTATTGTGATAGATTTAATAAATGTATATGATATTAATGAATCAATTATGATCTTGAAATAGAATCTATTATATATTTTCTTACCCTTGTACTTTTTAAAAAATGAGAATGTCGCACGTGCATAAATATGGACTACTGCCTACATAAAGAGAAGTTACTAGTTTTTATATTTCATATATATAATAAAAATAGTATTATATGAATAAATATGGTAAATATTTAATTTTTAACACTCTAGAGATGATGGAATTATTTCATATTTGACTATGGTAAACCTATCAGGGTTGTTGTTTTATTGTAAACTAAACATCCTCAAAACACCTGAAATTAACATAGTTTATTAAATAGATATATGTATCATTGTAATAATGAAATAAAAAGGGAAATAATATTATAATAGACCCTAAAAATATTCATATTCTGGTAGAAAATTAGTATATGTTTATTTTATTTTAGATAAATTATATGTTTGTAGAGTCAAAATAATGTAAAGGGTTTCTTAACTAAACAACTTTCCACTGAGTTATATTAATTATTTATTAGCTATTTTATGTAATGATTATAAGTTCAATGATATAAGGTAATTATTTATTCGATTTTCACATTGATTTATATTGATTAATATTTGTTTCACATAATCACATTATTGATAAATTCTCACCTCAATGTTACGATATTTTTATGGATTTCCCATATAACATTTTTTTCCTGTTACATATAGTACATTTATCACCTTTTAATTCATGTGGTGTAAATAATTCTCATTTGATATAAATTATAACAAATATATTTTAAATATATGTATTTAATGTTTAATTTTAAATTATTTATCTAATGGAGATTATTATCAAAAGATAAAAATGCTATAATGGTTTATTTCATAATCTAATCCTTATTTGGGGTTATTTATATTGTAGAATGAATTGTGGGACTAATTTTATATTTCAATAATAGCTCTCATATATTCTACACTATTATAGTTATTTCTAGGTATTTCAATCATTAGTTACATTTGTGAATTTCTTATATGACTAAAGAATAGCCATAATGATTTTTAGGAAAACCGATATTTTATTACTTTTCAGTCGAAAATCGTTTCCTTCAAAGTCAATATTTTTTCAAAATTGTTTTCAATAATGTTTTTCCTTTTTTAAAAAGAATTATTTATTTCATATTTTTTTTAATTTCAAGTGAAATTATTAAAAAAAATATACTTTTAATTATTTGAATAACGAAATTTATAATGATGGTCTGAATAGAATCTTCGACTTAACACTTACCACAAAAAATATATTCTCCTTCAATAATAATAATTACAATATTTGAATCATCCTTTAATATTTTTCATTGTTCATTTATGTGAAAATAGATTTCCTAATATTATATAAATTTTAATTTATTTATATAAGTGATATTAAAATGAAATTTTTATTTTCTTCAATATACCATCCAGTGATATTTTTCAAGTATTTATATATATGTTAATATAAATCATATGTTTTTTATGGACCTATACTATTGAAACAAACCTTAAATACTCATATGAATATATTTTAGTCATGTTTTTCTATTTATTGACATAGGAAAATAAAAAAATAGAATATGCTAGTTTTTCAATATGAGTATTTATGATGAATATGCCTTACATTGTCATTAATTTCATTCGTATAATGAATGAATTGATCATATTATGTGATAGTATGGGAAATTTATAGAACCATAATGTATTGGTTGGTCTCAAGAGACAAACTATCTTTTGTGTTTGTTTTATTCCTACCTGATTATTTATTATGTTGTGGAATGAGGCCTTGACACTATGATTATGCTTTCTAAAATTATGGATTCCATTATGATGAAATCAGTTATTTTTATCCTAATGATTAATTATGTTATTATATCAACCATGTATATATTAATATTTTATGATGTTAGTTTTATGGAATATTTGATTATTATTTATCTCTTACATATTATCCATGCTATATTTATTCTATGATCGATTGTGCTTTATAAATTCCCTTACTAACCATATGAACTCTCCCTTAATTGGGTTTCCCTCTCATCATGATAATCACAGGGGATCTATTAATGATTATTATGATATATAATAATAAATAATTATTTTTATAATTGAATATAAAGCTTTATTTGATGTTTATGAATGTAATTTAACAATATATATATCTAGTCTCCCAATAAAACTAAATATTTGATCATTTGTGATGTTAACTATTTTTTCATAGGTTAAGGATGTAAGATAACCGCTAGGTCCAAGTTACTAGAGTGAGGGTGTTACACTATCTTGCATGGATATACATTTCCATGAATTATTCAATCCTAATATTACTCAATATTATTTGATATTTCCTTCTCATATATTTGGAAATTAAATCTCATCATCCTTTAGTATGTTGAAAAATTTTCTTCCACATTAAAAGAGTATCATGGGTAGGAATAACTCACATTCTTACCGATGAATCCTTTATACTATATCTATTATTTTATTACCTCCATACTCCATATCTCTTTTTGGGAAACCTAATATAGATTATATTCCTTGATTCCAAATTTTTTTTATCTCTTTTTAAAAAAAATGAAATTCCTTGTTCACATTGTATGTTTGTATAAAAAAAATTATTTGTGAAAAAGAAATAATTCATTCTTTTAAAGCCAAATTTTTTAATCTCCCATTATATTTTGTTTGAAAAACATTATATAATCATAAATATATCTTATTTGGAAGTCCATAAATTAAGGATTTCAAAGTAATTACTTTCCCACAATAATGTTTTTTAATGTAATTTTAAATTCATGTTTTATAATAAATATTGAATGGTTTCATGGATAACATTTTATTTTGACATTTATTTTCCTCTAAGATTTACTTATCATGAAGTATTATTCCAATATATATATATATATAAATATATTATTCCTTTTATAAATGAGATATTTTATTACTTTTTATCTTTTACCATTATAATAAGTGATTGTTTCCAATATTTAACTTAACTATTCTATTTCACTCTATATAAAAACATATGATTAATATTTGAAATTAGTAGAACTCATATGTTTTTTATTTTGATAGGTGGGTTCATATATTTCCCTAAAATTAAGTGGTTAAGAGTTTATATCTCATTGTATTGTTAATAATGATTATATTTTAGTTTCTGATAAGCATAGGCACTGATGTTGCGGCATATTAATGTAATGTAATATATACAAAAATTTTGTTCCAAAATTAGAGGATATTATTCATTGTGATCATATGATCCAATGATTAAATGTTTTTGTTAAATTATTCTATGTGATATTATGGCCATTATGTTTCCATTTTGAACATTTTTAGTTATGTTCTTATTTCATGTGATTTAAAGCTCACTTATGTCTTATTATTGTCACTCATGAGGTTATGATATTTCAATTATGCACATGGTTTTACATATTCATATCAAATCATCCTTGATGAAATATTTATCAATCCCATACTGAGAATTTGGGCTCACCCTTTTTAAATGTTTTTTATTGCCTAGTATATAATGATTAGTTTTCCAAATGAGATATCTAGGAGATTGTCTAGAATATTTTCTTTTTGGATAAACAATCATGACATTTTTAAATAGGATAATTATATAGAAAGTATCAAAATATTCTGAAACTATTTGTCTATATTATATATTTATTTATCGAATTTAATGATTTAAATTTTTTATATGATTTAAAATAAACAAATATTTATCTACGTTTTCTTTAGGGAAAACAAACCATCTGGGAAAAGTGGTCCTTAGAGATTTTAATGAGCTATTATGGAGTGTTTATAATGATATAAAGGCTCACTTCGTAGTGAGACATCGATGTGGGATAAACAAACTAAGGTCATATTCATAGACATATGGACCGCAAGATGTCAATATATAAATAACACCGTATTTTTTCATTTTCATCATATAAAATTTTAATCATTTGTTTAAAAACTCCTGTGCCTTATTCCCCCATTAGATAATATGGGAAAATGGGTTTCAATATTATGATCCATGAAACTGTTAGAATTGATTATCTAGAGTTCATGTATGTAAAATCATATTGAAATATAAGAATAAATGTTAGGACATACTAATTCAAAAGATATTGACACTTAAAGAACATGGACTACATATAGATCAATATGTACATTATAATGTTGAGTATTGTTAGGTTGAAATTATCATAAGGTATGTTTTCTTCATACATATCCTTTGTATGGATTCTTGCAACATTAAAGTATTTTGTTTTATTGTTCATGAATCTCATAAGTCTCTTTCATATGGTTTAGTGGTATATTATCATTATTCATCATTATATATAAATGAAAATATTTAATGGTTTGGATTCTCTATAAGGTTGATGAATAATTCATAATGAATATTGAGATTTTGATATAATAGATTATGTCAATACAAGGTAAATAAATTTTCATTACATATATATAATGTTATGGTATATCATGATTCTTTTATGAAAGTGAAGTTATAATAATAATTCATACAATGATTTTCTCCATGAAATAAAAATATCATACCAAGACTGATATACATGAATTCATTCTTAGGACGATACTAGAGTGGATCTTGTTGAAATAAGAATAATGGTGATATCGATTAATGGTTTTAATGGTGATTATCCTCCATTTCTATAACATTATATACCAAAATGTGTAATAAAATTTTACATTGATAAAGAGATAGATATTATGATTAGTTTATATTAATTGGTCTTTAAGAGATACTTAAATATCATTTGACTAAAATCAATATCTAGAAATTTAACACAGCCATTGAATTTAGATTCTTTAATTTATGGGATCTCTTTAATTTTTAATTACAAAAAATACTAGTATTTGAATATAAATTAGGTGTGGAATTTTTTAAATACGAAACAGAAAAATAAAGAAAATAAAAAATAACCAACATTTTGACTCATTATGTATATATATACTTTACATTGAATAAATAATTATTTTGATGACTTAATATAGTATTATAGATAATAAAACAATATGTATCTATAAAAAAGAATAGTAGACCTGACACAACTAATACTATTGAATTGATTTATGTGTTAGTGATAATGGAATGCTTAGATCTATTTTGGTTCAATTTCATAAAATAAGATGAAGAAGAAAAGAGGAGAAGTGTGGTGGGAGGTCAAATTCACAAAATAATAAGTGTAAATAAGTATTAGCCATATATCTTACTCGTTTATGGAATTTAAGGATGTAATGTTTGTACATTAAATAGTATAATAAGAGATAAATTCATCTATACCATATAATATGATGTGATTAAGACCTTTAGTGTTCTTCTATGGAGAAGAATATGGTATTGAATGGTTTTATTGGAACACACAAACAATAATTCACCTATCATCATGAAATGGAAGAAGAATTAGAATTCAGTTTATGAAAAACATTAATACATTCTAAATTAGAGATGTTAACTTTTTTCTAATCACATAATCATTTTATATATGGTTTGAACTAAATTTTATGATGTGCCAACCCCTATATAGATATTTTTAATGTGATTTCACAAATATACCCTACTCATTTTAAGCCATAGGTTGACACTTATGGGTTGTATGATTTTATAGTAATCTAGATATAACCCATGAATAACCATTTTTTTAAATGTGGATCCATTTAAATAATTTAACACATTTTTTAGTGTTTTTATCTTTTGATAGAAGGAAGTCATGGTGAGTGGATGATATATCCATTGACATAATAGTGTATAGGTAAAACAATGTGATAAAAAGATAAATTTAAAAATAATATACCAACACTAATTAAACCCATAGTTTCATGAATATCCCATACCAGTACTACACATGGGTATCTTAACCATTTTAACAACACCAAATTCGAAGCTCATCACATGGTAGGAAACTCATCTGTTAATAAATTTTTTATTTCATCAAGGCATCATTGTACTATTCAACAATATTGTGGAAACATAACTATTGGATGATCCCATGAATCTAATTTCCCATCATAGGTTATCCTATGACATTCCTCTCATATATAAGCCATTAATATCGTACAAATGGTATACCCTTTAATAAACTCACAAAAAAATGTGGGTGGGAAAGTTTCTCCCTAATTTCTTGTCTACTAGCACAATAGTCAATACAGTATTTAAATATCTGAGTTCTTTATCAGATATAAAATCACTATTGATCTATCACACACCCCTATAATGATAGTTATAATAGAAACAATTGAAATATCTGAACGGTTTGTTAAAAAAATTATACACTTCTATGGTTTGAGTACCTTAAGGAATGTATCTATAATAAATCCATCACCCATCATTGACTGAGGAATCAATATAGTACTCAAGGGTCAATTATGACCTATCACATATTATCCATTTCATGGGATTTTTAATAAAACAATTCATTTATATTTATGGAAATTCACACATCAATGGTGATCCTAAATATCAAATTTTGTATAAACAAATATATATATATAGTATGGGGAAATATTTGAGGGGACACACACCACATATGATATTTTTCCGTTAATAATATTTATCATCCTATCCAATCCTTTTCCAATTATTTTTTCAAAATCTTGGATTAAATTAGAATACATTGCAAAAAAATAAGGAATTATGTCAATTTATAATTAATTATAAAGTTTAATGAAATATTTAATAATCACATAAAATATCATTTCCCCAAATCACTAAGTTGAAACTATGAAAATCTACACCTAGAATGTCCATGGAATTCTCCAACACAATCATAGGAATAAATCCTAATATTCTCCTTGAATTTCACCATTCATTAGTGGAAATTATGAAAATAACTATGTCAAAATAAAATAAAATTATAATTATTAATGAAAAAAAATAAAAAAAAATAAAAAGAGTAGTAAAATTCATGAAATAATCAATAAAATTCACAATTGACTAACCCTTCTAATGAGGAGTTTATGAAATAAGAGTAAGGGGATGATCTATATTTAAGGCCTCTCCTATTCAAGGATTTTAAAAAACCTTAGTGGTATGAATAGTAAATCACATGTCTTCCCTTTCTAAATTTTTTTTGATTCTTTGGTCACTACATGAATGTGATTGTTGGGGCATGAAACCTCCTAGAATGGATCTATAAAAAAGACTCTCTAGGATCATGGATGACACACCTGAGGTAATAGTGGAAACCCTTGGCAATCCATTATCTTAGTGAAACCATGATTCCTTGTATCATAACTTCCCCTAGGTAATGCTTCTATCCCCTTACCTGTATATATCTCAAAATTACCCCCATGGGATAAAACATGAGGTGATATACCTAGGGCAGTTTAAGGCCTCATAGTAGGGAATTGTCTCTCTTAGTGTAGTGTCTCATGGTTCATGCTACAACAACCACCTTGTTGAAAATTATCATGGAAGAACCTATACATTTTTTAACCACACACTATCCTATATTAAACCATTAAAAATCATTATAAGATTATATTGACTCTTTGAATGAGTCAAAACCATGTTACAAAACCCTTTTTCAGGGATCAACCCATTTTTTAAAAGGATTTCACTTTAATGAAATATGCCAAAATACCCACCACCCCACGAATCAATTATAAGATAAATCTATTTTCCCAATTAGTACTCATCAAATTATGATCTATAGTTACTATAATATGATGAATTTTCCACATCAAATTTTTTATAGGGTAAACATTTAAGTCATTACCATATTCACATGATCATCCAAAACCCCACTTGAGAATCAGTCTATATCAAAATCCATTCTCTTGATATGTTCTATCGTTTTAAATTATTTTATTAATTCTAATTTAGATGAAAACTCTAACTCTTGGAACGATATATAATATTCATATGAATTTTACTAAAAATAATGAGGGCATGGTTTAGAAACCATCCAACAATATAACCTATCATCGTTGATAATTTCAATTTGATATCCATAAATTATTCAATATATATCTAGAAATTAAATTCACCATTAACTCTCTATGTTTTATCCTGAATGTTGAGTGATATTCCACAATGACACTTCAAATACCATGAAACATGCTAATAAAACACAAAACTACGCACTCATCACCATCAATATCAACTTAATGGAACACAACTATACTCATTTTTTCTAATAAAAATAAGTTTCTTCATCTAATTGACCAAAAATATTATATAACTCATCATTGTAAAAAAGATCACCAGATGATTGATTCTATATAATGATAATCCCAACCCTAGGTTATGCCTACTAAAATAAAATTTCAATAGTATAATGTCCTGATTGATTCCATTTCCACATTTCCACAAAAAATTACAATTAGAAAAATGAGTCAGACCCCATGAGATAATAATTCGTAATAACACATGGATGAGGACATCAACATTTTATCGTATTACTTAATCATGGTGCTATAATACCCTAGAGGCATCTAGAGATCCTCTGACACCAAAAATAAATTATAAACCAAACAACCAATGAAATTACATGATTATATCACCAACCACACACCTTATTATATATGGTCTCACCCTAATAATCAATTCACATATAATTTTACTATCTTTTAAATTAAAAATAAATTCACCTTAATCCTGATATCACAAAAAAACTCAATCCACCAACATATTTAAACCATAAAATCTTTTGTTTTACTATGGATCCTTATAAAATAATATCTATATTGATATTAACACCCAATGGACTCTTTAACCATACACTGATAGGTTTAATAGTATCCAAAACCCTCAAAATGGGATAAAAACCTTTATGACTTATAAGATGCTCCCTAGCAATGGGATGTTCTTATCATCTCCCTACCAAAGTTGAATGTTAACATCGTTTACCCATTATTCGTCCATTATAAAAAGTAATGATTAGAATTAACCTCCCCTTAACCACATTAGTAACAATATAATACACATTCTAGGATCACCATAAAATCATCTACAATATTTGAAAAAAATTTATGAGTATGAACATATTACTCCTCTGGAGACCCAACCATTCATCCTATAAACCCTTATTAGGAAACATCATTTTTCCACCATTCCACCACGAACTAATCTATTTTTGATAAAACCCTTCAATAATTTGATACCATTGCAATTATCATCTGATATTTTCATTACACAATCTCATCAGGATTCCATATGACGCTTCTTTCTCAACCATGTCTGACTACTTACTATTCCATGAAAAATGAGAAAAAATGATAACTGGAGTGAAGTAACACTAAATTATAATTTATTTTAGAAATATTCATCCCATACATCACTACACACTCTTGAGTTAGAGTTAACCTCTAAAAAACTTCTCTAGAGTTCCGAGCTCCAATCTATTTCAATTTAACCTTAACCTAATTTGTGTGCACCGCAATACACCTTGGTCATAAAACCTGAATCATTATCCCATGAGTTGCCTATCATTGAATATTTGATCATGTGAATATAATTATGAAAATTTACCACATGAATATCATCTTAACCATGAAATACTATGTAATCTCAGTCATTCCAAATAAAACCAAATGATAACTTAATACCTGTGAATCATTCCAAAACTAAAAGAATCTACCGATGATCTACCAATCCATGACTAAACCCTATTGGGTCACAATACAATATCTAATCATGAAACATAACCAAAATCAATATATTCAGGTACCCAAATGATCTGGAACTAAAAAACCCATATTATAAAATAAATGGAAGTCATATACATCACAACATCCCATGGAATCTCTAGGAATATAAAATATATCATATAACAGTTCTCATGGATCAAAATCATTGCTACTATGACTTACCACCTTGTCCATATCTCTATTCCACAAATATAATAGGTTTTTCAAAATATCCATGCGTCCATCTAAAATATCTCGAGGTAAATCAAGTGAAAAAACACATTTTGTATGTCTCCAAAATATACATTCCTAGAATCTTGTAAAGCCAACCTCCCCTTCTTTGGAAACCATCCTAATTGGGAATATTCTTTCTAGACTACCCATCCAATGGACAAGGTCACATCCACACAAATGGTCTAATTTTCCCATAATGACTCATAAAAAGTTAGACTATGACCATATATATCTGTTATATATATAATTCCACAAAAAATATATACCATAAAACACTATATAGATTAATTTTGACACATTAACTAACTAAAATCATTTTTAATCACCCTGACTTTTTTCATCATCATGGAATATAATAACTATACTAGAACAAAAATAGTTATTGTAAATCCCATACATAGAGGGATAATATATATATTTCATGTAAATATCAGTCCATTTTATCTACATAATCAGTTATTTGAAAAAATACACCATGGTTTGACAAAGTAAAATTCCATTAATATTTTATTGATATAAAATGTGACATTATTTTAATGATATATTGAAATTTTTATCCATTTATTTTTAGTGATATCAATCACACACATTAACGAATAATTCTTTTGAGCCTTATGTGCTTAATATGATGTATAGACATTTTACTCTTACCAACTAGTCTATAACAAAAACCACATTTTCATAAAATATGCACACATCATACAAGAATAACTATCATAGTTTTAATAGTGAAATGCATGATTTTTAATCCCATATCCTTTGTAAACTTATCTTCTTGATGATAAGGTATTAATGAAATAGATTACTAAGGATAATCACAAACTCTAACACATTTCCAATCCATATCTACCATATCGAAAAGAGAAATTCATGGATAATATTCTTCAATAACACTTTATAAAATACCGCTACCATGTAATCGCTAAATAGTTTCCTATCTAGATTCACAAAAGGACCTTGTAAAGGCCTCCTCATACACTATAACTTGATGAAATCTAGCTAGAGTCTGTGATATTACAATAGGGACACAATACAATCATATTAAATTAAAATAGTAGAGAAAATATAATATAAATAGGTAAACATCATCTATTATAATAATAATAGTATGAAAAATATATAAAATATAAATTATCCTAAAAAAATTATTTTAGAATTATATTGTCATAGAAGAACACTAATATTCTAATAGGATGATATCATATACTAAAATAAAAAAAATGAATAAGAATATAATTAGTTGTTACAACCATCCTCTAGTATGATCATATCCTGATCTACAATCCATATTGAGATTCTCTTATGTGATCATAAAACACTATTTATTTTCACTAACAAAACTTGAAACCATTAGTTTTACATGGGTTAAAACATTTTAAGTCTTCCTAGGTAGGGATTTAGTAAAGTTTTTAGGACACCTCAAATAGTGTCCCTAACATAATGGTTATGTGCATTGTATGCATAATGTGATATTAACATCTTAATAAAATGTATTGTTGATGTGAAATGCAATATCAAATTTGGATCCTTCAGTTCTAAGGTGGAACATAGGACCAACCATACTAGATTCATCGTAGACCACATGTCTCTTAGACCAAATCATAATCCCTATAGTGAACTATGTCCTATCCTCGAACCATATGAGTATCAAACACCCTAGTAAAACTCATTAAACCCTAGAGTTATATGTATCATTCACCTAGTGAAATATCAACTCAACTAGAACTATATATGTATCATACATAAATGGGAAACTTATCTTAACTGGGGGCCACAAAAAAATCACACACCTATGGGAAACATAGCTCACCTAGATACATTATTAGAATCACAAACAGTATTTGAAATAATATCACCTAGGAATAGTATAACATAAACCTAGGGGATCATACACCATTATGGAATAGTTACAAGGACATTATTAACCCGAGTTCATATCCTACTAGTAGTTCTATAACCCTTATTTAATATATATGTATCTAAATACCGCATACACAAATGGCCATAGAATACATGAAAACTCATATATATAAGATACCACAAACACACATACAGGTATATAGAAACACCTACACACACACTCATAGAATTAACATACAACAATGAGATAAACTCCATAGAACCTGAAATTATACCACCTTGGTTGGAAACATACACGAACCTTGAAAACGAATCTTAGGTTATCATATGAAACACATGAAAGACCCTATTTATTATTGGAACACTAGGTTATCCCTGTCAAACCCTGAATTCTATGATAATACAAAAATTGACATCACATGCTTCCCCACACTACCCCACTCTAGAGTTTCCATAAGATTATGGAATAAAAAATGGTTCTATATGCATTGAAAAATTTATATTCCCTATAAGAATTCCTATGTCACTTTACCAACCCTTGGTCAATGATCCTTAAACAGAAGGAGTCATTCCCAATAACGTTATTATGATCCCATTCTAGCCTCATAATCCATCTTCCCATGTTATTATTTGTGAGAAATATCAATCACATGAAATATGTATCATTCATAGTATACAACCACATGTCAACTCACACAGTAGTGGGAAATAAATTCTCTCTACACTGTCTAGTCAATTATCCATGCAATATACCATATATCTCAAGTCATAAATATAATTCCTTAATCCAACCATTCATTATCCATTACACTAAACTATAGAAAGTGGTCTAAGGACACTGATACCAAGGTACATAATTATTGTTAAATAAAATTATACATCTCTATGGTCCACACTACTCATGTAATTTATTTATAGGCATGATATCATCCATCAAAGTTTGAGGAATAATTTTAATGCTCATGGGACAATCATGACACCCTATACAATAATAAATTATGTTTAATTTCAAAAAAAATCATTTATATTCAAGATAAATAACCTATTTTTTATAATAAAACATATCAAATATCATATAAAAAATTAATATACTAGTGGGCGGTAATCAATGGATTAGTTTTCTCATATTGATTTATACCTTTAAACAACTTGTCCATAATAACCCAAAATTACCCAAACCCTTTTATGACCATCTAAGATCCCATATAATACCATTTCAACATAATACTAATTTATAAAAAAAAAATTTAATTATTCATTTTAATTTAGTATGGCATAATTTTCTAATGAATCCCATGGCAAGGTCAATATATAGAAACTAAGACTGACTAATCCAAGATGGTCCAAAAAATTATAATGAATATATTATGGGTAAAATACCTACCATACTCACATTATTAATCTATGATTTTTTATTGTTTTTGATAAACCCAAAGTATATTTTTTCAAATTTTGAGGTGATAGATGGGAAAAATGAAGGCATCTGGATGATGAAAATAAATTGAATCATTGTAAAGAAGGAATATAAATAATTATTGAATCATGGGATTTATTAAGGAAGATATGGTTCAGAATACATTTGAAATTATCCTCCACCATGTTGCTATCCACCAAAAGACATAGTGGTATGAATTGAAAATTACCATATTGACTAAATGAAAATTGAACTACTAAAGCACCAATTATGGTGAATTAATATGAGTTATTTCATGACACCTCCATGACTGATTAATTCATTAATTCACTATAATGATATTCATAGTGTCTAGAAAAGAAAGATACTCCAACCCTCAACCAGCTACCATTATGAAGAAGACCTTTTAGATCACAGTACAGTCACCCCTAATATGAGGAACCACTTCCTTGAAAGTATATATTAAGAAGATACACCTATGTATTAGGGGATAATGTGGTTTGTTCATAAGATTGAAATTCCTCATTGGTGTTTCCTTCCCTGATTCAAAATAACACCTCATGATCCCTATAGTAAAACTCCCTCTTTCTGCAGGTCATCATGATCTAGAATATAGGTAAATATCTGACAAATATTTCTCAATGAAAACATAAATAAATTTTTTTATGATTTATATGACTCTTTCTAAAATTCATATTCAAGGAAGAACATTATACCTCATTGAATAACCCATTTACACATCTATTTAAATTATGAAACTTCATTCATATAACCCATGGTGTTTCAAACACTATGGTCATGTTGGGACCACCACCATTCATAGAACACATATCAATGTTCCATGCTTCTATCAGAATATAAAAAGTAATTTTATCTAAAAATAGTAAATTGGTTACCTAATACCACTCTAAATTTCACCCAAGAACCTGATACAACATCCAAGGCTCTATTCTCCTCCATAACAAATACCCTCAAATGTTGAAACTATCAAAAAATTGATTAAAATGATATTTATCAAAATTCACAAACACAAGTACACAAATTCAAATTTCATATGAATTTAAAAACCTATAAGGAATTATTTAATTTTGTAGTACCCATATACACTTATAACTCAAAAAGACTCCACTGAATCTATAGACGTAATGTCTACATGAATCCTATGATGCCCAATACCATAAGATCCTCTATATTCTCAATATTAATGAGTGATTAGAAATGAATTATATCGATACAATTCTAATGAAGATTTCATGTTGCCTTTTGTAAATACATACTACGACAAAAAACACCAATTTTCCTCTACTAATTAATGAATATAATAGTTTGTGAATGAACATGTTTACTCAAGAATAGAATCATGATAAAATATATTTTTAGATAAAAATCCATCATTGATTGAAATAATATTATAAAATTTATTGTAAGGTAAATTTTTTGATATTTAAGTTACTAAATATATATGGATGAATCATAACTTCTCTACCTTCCTTAGTCTAATAACCATATTTTAAGAAAACATCGAAATAACTTCCTTAAAAACTTTTAGTGAAGATAAATTTATATAAAATCTCAAGGCCTTATACCCATCTCATGGAAAGAGGAAGGTGTGTTGAAGAGTATATATATTCTAGATAAAAAACATATATAATGGGGAAACTATATAATCAATTTGATCTAAATATGTCGTTCAATTTTATATTCTTATTTATCAATTTTTTAGCAAATACATATGAAATATAATTATTATCATCAGATTTAAACATCCATGGTGTTAAAAAATACATACATTATGTAACCTATTATAATTTATATAAGTCTAATAAATCATAATTCAATTCTATATATGCCCTATCAGAAAATAAAAATACTATAAAAATGCAATGTTAGGGGATAAGACCATGTAAATGATAAAAATTCCCAATATGGAATAAGTTGTGGATTAACATTTCCCTTGAGGTGTAAAAAAAATCCAAGAACACTATGAACTAAGTAGTCAAAACCACTTATGTTTAATTACATTCATCCAAAACAATTATCTATGTGTGGTTAAGGGATTGATATGTAAAAACTAGAACAAACTAGGTAATGGTATTGCCTTAGAATTATTTGAAACAAATATATACTTTTAAAATGTCAAATAATGTGTAAAATGAGATATGAACATTAAATTTCAACATTAATTAAAATGCAATGTACCTTTAACAATAGATACTATATTTACAAAAAAAATATGAAAATATTTTTTTATTAAATGAGTTCATAATTTTTGAAAACAACATTCTATAATACATTATTGTATATAAAGAATCAATATTATATTTAATTAAAACATGTACTATTTTTTAAAACAAATAAAGATTTGGGATTTTTAAGAATGAGGTTATTTTAAAATTCCAAATCTCAAGTTAATTGATTTGAAAAAAACAATTTCAATCATAATACACTATAGAAAAAGAAACATTGATTTTATATTTGAAAATTTATACTCAATTTGGGTAAAAAAATAGGCTATAAAATGTAAAATCAGTGGGGACCAATACATATTTTATAGATTATTACCCATACACCGACACTCATTCGATGAAACTCTTATCTGATGTTATGATTAGAGAGTTGACATGTAAATAATTAATAAATCGGTATGGATAAGTTATCACTTGGGTAAAATATGACAAATTGTTGGAATGTTTCTCCATTGTGGGATAAGGTCATGTTATCCATAATTAAATACTAAGGTACATACTATATTAAAGAATAAAATTAATGTGTTTTCATTATAAAAGACACCATTTTAGTTGTGTTATCTAAATTACACTCTAATATTTCTTAGAATGGGGTCAAATAAAATAAGGATTGATATTTTCAAACAAGGATATAAAAAATTTTATCTGATTCATGAATCATTATAAATAAAAAAAATCATGCTTGTATAACATCATTAACTAATCGCAAAAATTTCATTCCATTAAAAAATGTTATGATAACAATTTACTGACACTAAATCATCAATTTTATCACAATTTATGATATTTAAATTTGACATAAAAACATTTTTATACAAAAAATTATATATTTTTACAAAAAAAATCTTATTAAAAACCTTATGAATATTATGTAAACAACCACATAAAACCAATATTTCTCTAATTTTGAAAATAAAGATTATGGTCTTTTTATGAAACCCTCATGATTAGAATATCACTTGAAATTATTCTAAATTCAACTTAGTGTGTAGAATCTATAAAATCATTTATTGAAACCAATTAACATATCCATAAATCAATGAATGTACATAAACTTTTTCTAAGTTGTAAATTATAAAAAAATACATCAACTTCGTAAAATAATAATCCAACATATAGATCCATAAAATATTAATCATAATAGAAACATTATGAAAACCTAATTCAATACCATAGAAAGTAATCCATGATCATAAAACCTTAAATCCCCAATTAAAATTACCAATTATCTTTTGAATACCTCCTTGATATTCATGAAAAAATTGAATGAACTATACATAAATTTAAAAGAATCAAGACAAAAAAATCACAAAATTCAAAAAACCCTAAATTAATTCCTTTAAACATGATAATTTGAACATAAAATATTAGTGATTATTTAACCATGTAAAGATTAAATCTCTTGTAAAATACCTAGCTAAATGTGAAGGAAATAATTATTTAAAAATCGAAAATATGGAGGAGATAAGAGGGGAGGTATTACCTTGAATTTGGTGGAAGAAATATAGTTAAATCTATGTGAAACATCATATAGTAGGAGTAGAATAAGATATTATGTATAATCCTTTATAAGATCATGCATAGGGTATAGACAAATGATTATAGATATATGATGCTCAAAATTTTAAAGGGGTTGGATGAGAGAAGGAAAATATTATCCTTTTAATAAAAATATTTTCTAATATAACTATTTAATTTTCATCAAGGAACCATGTACCTAGTGCAATCCACATACCACCAAATTATTTCCCATGCTCACAAGACACATGGAAACTAAAATAAGGTACCTAATTCCATCTATGGAGAAATTAATTAAGTTTAACTTCATTATATCCTACCCAACCACCTCTATCACCTATAAAACCATGAAACGCACCCAAAACAAAATATATTCCATATCACAATGTCTAAATAATAATAGAATCCTAAAATGAATGATAAAATCTAAATCTAAATGAAAAATTCAAATGATCGATAGTTTTATTTGTTTAATTCATAAATAAAATCAACATATCTTATTTATATAGACCCATAAGGACATAAATTTTTATAGCCACATTGCTATAAAAATTTTCATCATTGAAAATAAGATACAAACATTTATCCTAAACATCATGATGAAAAAAAATATATTGAATGCACTACATACATCTAATACGTGCCTTTCCATGATCAATTAAATATTTAAATATACGTTATAAAAATAAATTAATACATAAAAATCAACACGAGTCACCAAATACCTTAGGATTGATAAGGTATACATGGTATACTAACACATAACATGCCATTATGAATCCATAATCATCATAAAATATATAAATTCATGATTAATAATATCAATATAATTTATTAAATACCATAAAATACAAAACCCAATATAAATTCTATTCTTAATGCATGATCAATCATTAGAAATATTTACCTACATTCTAACATAAAATCATTATAATATAATAATTTAACAATATACATTAAATTGTGATAACAAATGTATTACTAAGAATCTTGAAATTTTAAAAATATTACCATGAAACTAATTTAAATGTTTTGTAGGAATCCAAAAATTAAATATTTTACATTAAAATATAACTATGTTGATAAAATGTTCTAATTGATTAAAAAAATTCAACTATCAAAATAGTTTTAATATAATTGAAATTTATTCCAAAAATCAATTATATCAAAAATTTACTAATACAATATGATCCTATTAAACAAGTTCAATTTCTAAAAATCACACCATGATAACCAATTTCTCAGTTTTAATCCTTATAGATAAAACATCCAATACTATTTTTCCCAAAAAAAATTACAAGATCACTTTATAAAACATTCTCCCAAAATAATTTACAATGATAATAACCAATACATTCCAATATCCTTATATTCAAAAAATAATCTTGTTTCCAATGATTTATTTAATAAAACGTCCTTCAAAATTATCTTTTAATAGATAAACATTTTAAGAAATCATTATTTTGAAAATAAAAAATTTTATTTATAGCACATACCATTAAAAAACAATACAAATAATTTGAAAACATAAAAATGTTTTATAAAATTAATCATGAACTATTATATTAGAAACGTGGAATCAGTAAATTAAATTCATTGTAGAATATATCAAATCGTTTGTACACATATTTTAATGAAACTAATATATATAAATCTCAATAGTAGGATGCTAGGAATGAAATAATAATCATGCCTAAAAAATTACTTAATAAATGATAGATCCCATGCCTAGATTAAAAAAATAATTATTAAAAAATTTGCATAAAGAAAAGAATATTGGTAAATAAATGATATACAATATAGAAAATAAGTAATTTAATATGTCAATTAGAGTCGACATTACAAATCAAAATAAAAATAATCTAACTGATCATCAGGACATATGTGAAGGAATTTAATTAATTCGATAAGATATAATAAGTTGTTTGGGAAAATGCTAACTTATTTATTGGATATTATTTATTTATTTGATACAATTAGTATATTATGATAATAATATAAAAGAAATACACATGACCTAAAGTGAAACTAGACCACGTGATTCATGAACCAATGATGTGATTCAATATTAATAATACCCCTATATACTCATTTCCATGTCATCATAAATATTATTAAAATGTTCTAATAACAACTTGGAATACATGTATATAGTTCCAATACTATAATACTTGACATTTTTGGCAACATAGTTTTCCACAATAAAAATTTCAACTAAACAGACGCACTATAAATCCCAGATGACCTGATATTCCTACAACCTATTCAAACAAAAAAAATTTAGACCTCAGGTTACCTCTAAACACTACTCTAATACCACACTATAACAACTATGACCAAATAAATCGTATGGAATTTTTCTCAAATTCCAAAAGACCTAATTAACACCTCCTAGTCACTTAATTATGGAATAAATGTAGGAATTTTAATAAAACATTAATACAAAAAACATTCAATATATATTATCAAATTAGATAATCCATGTTTCAATCCAAAAAAATACCCATGTGGTTGTTAGAATAGAAAAAATATTTACCATCCATTAGATCACATATTATTAAATCTTAATGGATATTAAATAATGTAAAAATTATTTTAAAAATGAATACATATAAAACCACAAATTTGGTATAAGAATATAAATATATATACTAGAATCTACTATGAACATATAATATATACCAATCAGGGAATATATTCCAAAAATATATTATTCTAATCACCTAAAACATATGAGGAAAACTATGGATAAATATTTCACATTCAATAAAAACATACTGAAAATTTTAAAAAAATATTTCACCCCTACTCATGACTTAATATGGATTTGACTCATATGAATCCGAAGGATATTAGACAAAAGATAATCTAAGAGAAAAATTTACTTGAATTGAAAAATATTAGTATTTAAATCAACCATATTTTTCATTATAGGTGTGAAAGTATAAATACTTATTATGGTTCCACAAACATTCATTATCTTCAAATTGAAAATATAGGTTTATGCTTGCTAATGAGACTTTGTCCAAGTGGTGAAGGCTCTTGCTTGTCATCCAAAAGATCCAGGATCAAATCTGAGTAGGGACGAATTTCTAGTTTACTGTAGAAAAACTATAGTGGGACACTATATAAGTACTATAGTAGAGGATAAACTATAGAAACGGTGGAACTATAGTAGTGGTGACACTGTAATAGTGGAGTTAATGTAACAGGATCCGTAGCAGCAATAATACTATAGTAGGTACTATAGCAGAATAGGGATTATAGTAGTACTATTCACCGAAGGGCCCTTTTGGCCAAAAAATGGGCTTTTATTCCATGTTATTTGGATTTCATGCCCTCGGGCCTTCAGGCTATGTAATGGGTCCCCCTCTACACAATCAAAAAAATGTCTTTTCTTTATTATTAAAATTGATTATTCATCCCCAACCATTAAAAAATATAGTTTTATGCATGAACATGTCTTCTTCTTTACATAAGAATAATCAAGTAGTGATATAAGGGAAAAGATATTATTTCATGGAAATAATATTGGGATTATGGATGAAAGAATGATTTTAAACTATAAATTTAACACCCCGAAATTATAAAAGATGGCCATTATGTTCGATAATGTGTGTGATACACAATACTAATCTTAAATAGACAAAAAAATATTATTATTTATATATGATAATTATAACCTAGTTATTGAATAATTGTTTAAAAATACTATTAAATACATTATAGTATACAGATATATATAATGTTCCAAAATAAGATAAATTTATTGTTTAACACTTTGGGAATAAAAACTCTATTTTTCCAAATTACTTTTCATTCATCAATAAAATATTTTCATCAAAAAGGTATTTATTGTTGTTTGTGAGAAAAAATTACAATTAATTTTAGAATAATTTAGAAATATTATTTAATAAAATGCAATAATTTTGAATTTTCAAAATCAAAATTACCTTATTCTGATATGTTGATATTTTCTGAAATGTTTGCTTTTTCATTAAATAGTGAAAAATCATATTTGATTAATAAATTCTTTTAATTTAAAGTATATATAAATGAATTTTCTATTTTTTATTTTAATTAAAATATATGTAGATCATGTTTGTTAAACATAATCTATTTATTATCTTTGGATATAATTTTTGGATTTATTTTAGTGTAAAATAAAATTTGTACAAGAAAATGTATATTTTCTTAACTAATTTTCATCATGTTTTTGAGGTTTAATATTATTTTAAATTATAGAACATCTATGTTTTTATTATTGAAAAATGGATAAAATAAGTTAAATTAGGATTTTCAAATTTCGTTAATATGATTCTTTTGTTTTTTGACATTATAAATAGTAATCCTTGTAAATTTTGCTACAAAGGTTAAGGTAAAATGGATTAATTAAGTGTTAATACTTTTTTATAATTACTAAAATGGAACCATAAAACATTACAAAATTTCATTAGAAGAGTTTATTTATCAATAATCATCAAATATTAGATTATATGAATTTTTTCTATATGTCCATCACTTGGACCATTATTATATTTTACGTTATAAAAATTCAGAAAATGTTCATCACTTTGTATTATTATCATAAAAAAGATACATAAAGATAAAAATATTTTTTGTTAAATAATAAATAATTATTTTAAATGTAATTGATATTTCATTATTTTTTTAATTTATTTATATTTTTTTGATGAATTAATTATCATAATGTCATGTGCAACATCGATACATTCTATATTCAATTAAAATGAAATTAAATTAATGAATTTAAAAATGTAAACACAAATATTATTTTAATGAAATGTTTATTTAAATTATTCTTTATATGTAAATGACATATTATAGAGGTTTTAACAATGCATATTCTTATTACGTTTTTTCATGTAGTTTTAAAATTAAAAATAATTATATAGTTACAAAATTTATTATATTGTTATTTTATAATATATAATATTATATATAATATATTAAAAATAAAAATTATACTATGTACATCAGTTTTATAAGTAAATTATATAAAAAATTATACATGGATCATTTATGGTCCAACATTTTTTATATAGATCAATTTTGACCCCTAAAAAGTAAAAACATCATTGTCCTAATAATTGTTAAAAAGGGTAAACACTGGTTAAAATAATATATTAAGTGGGAAACCTTGAAAAGAAATTTACCACATTTTGATGATTGAGAAATATTTAAGTCATACTCATATTTTAATAAAATAATATCCATTATTATCCATTTTCATGTTAAAATTAATTGACATTAATATAATACATTAAGAAATTCCATGAATGCCCCCCCATCTCTAAAATAGAGAAACTCATATCCCTTTTTTCACACGTCATTCATTATTTTTATTAGAAAATAACTACCCAAATACAATCCTATAATCAAACCCAATATTCTAGATGTCATGTTTTTATTATGATACCAAAATTATAGGGATTATGTTTTAATTTAAAGTAGTTTATCCTAAGAATAGGTATAGTTCTTAACTAAAAGATTTCATATTATTTATTATTAAAACTATGTAAAATAACCATAAAATGTTATTAAATAATAAAACAAGAATCGTATGAATAATTATACATTTTTATGATAATTTCATTACAAAAAATCATCTCCTCTTCTATCAAAAGGGGAAGGAAATTGTTATTTGAGTGAATGGAGGACTAATGCCTTGCGAACTGATGTAATTTTTTCCATGAAGGCCCCTTTTGGAAGATTATAATGATTTATTTAATTATTATATGTTATATTCATGAAATATGTATCATTATGAAAAATTAATATATAATGTACTATCTTACAATTACATCCATTTTCAAATGATAACATCATTCATGCGTATGTATGGACTACCACCATTATGAAATGATGTGATTAGTTTTATATTGCTACATCACATGGATGATATATATAAGTTTATTTAGAGATATAATATCATATTTATGATATTATTGTATTTCAAGAAAGTTAAAATAAAACATACATTGATTTCAAAATTATTTTTGAAAAATGAAATGTTACTCGTGTGTAGGTACAACATATTGTCTCCAGGATTGTAGCATGGGTATTTTTTGAAAACCATAATCCATGGTTTGTTTTCATACTTTAATTGATGTAAAAATATCAAAATTATTTCATGATTTTTATTCAAGATATTATGTAATAATTACAACTTTAATCATTTTCAACCAATATGTAAGATCTCATAACTATGTAGGCTAACTGATTGCAGTTTTCTATGACTAGTGGATCTCAAAGGAGGCTTGGTGTGAGTCTAGAGGATTTTGATGCTAAAAATATGGAAGTAGTTATAATGGAAAACATTTAATGGGTTTTCACATCATGTATGTTCAGTTAAAGTCTTGTTAATAATGTTTCATGGGTTACTTCATGGAATATATTTAATTAGGATTTAATGATCTTAGGTGACATGATTTTTATGTGATCTGAAACACGACATTTACATGATATGTAATGGTTACACACCTAGAAAATTCAAGTTTCATTGTAGCTTATATATAATGTGAGGCCTTTCATTTTCTCAAAAAAACTATGTCTTATCTTGAATTATAGGAGATATCATAGTAACCTCTTCAACACATTGGGATTCCTTTGATAGGGATCAATTTATTCTATCCTTTCACTGAACTATGGTTATCCATATTGATCTAAGGTGTGTTATTTTTTTAAGAATCTCTCCTGGATTGTTCTCGATTCCTCTTTTTTATTCATTCCATGAAATTGAGTATCATCTCTACTATTTTTAATTGGCATTTCTTGTTTACTTTTTGGTGTGGTTGTTCCATGGATTTCATTGATGGGTGAAACTTCATACAGTAGTGGTGATTGGGATCAGCAATGTTTATTGATTCTCATGCAAAGAATGTGGATCACATTGAGGTAGGGGATTCATTACTTCACATTTGTTTTTATGAAATTTTTTTCATACTTTATGAATTTGGATGTAAATGGAATCAACCTAATAATATTGAACCAGTTAATTGAAATTGGTTACAGTCAATGTTGATGGTGTTGATGGTGTTGATGCTTTTTATAGTGATAGTGGGTTTCCACATGATTTTTTTTATTGATTGTATATGTGTTGTATGATTTCTTAACATATTATATTGTGTGGTTTAGTATGTTTAAATTTTTAAATAATATAATGAAATAATTAATTAATAATTAATGAAGATGAAAATTTGTAATCAGGTGGTTTATTTAATCTGATAATAATGAAATTTATGAAATTTTCATGCATAATTAAATATGATCTTCCATGTGATTAATTGAATTGATAAATAATTATAAACATGATTATTATTATTTTATTAATAAATAAAAGTGATTTTAATTGAGAATGTCACTTCTCTAAAGTTTTTGAAACATGAATAAATTATATTAGAATGTTTTCCCTCTTGATAGTTTATTATATCTTGATACCTTAGGATTCCATCAGTTCAAACCTATGAAAAATGAATCAGTTAACTATATATTAAAAAAAGTTATGTGATAATGAAAATTGATAGGGCCGAAGTTTCATATTTTTTTGAGAAGGATGTGTGCCTTCTTCTTGGAGTGGTGAGATCTTATTTATGTGTGAAGGACATATTCCATGTTTTGACGACCCAGTTTTAATGTTGATTATGATTTTTTTATCCTACTTATTTAATGATGTGATTTGAATGTGAATATTGTTTTGCAATATAAGGTTGGGAGGGGAGTCATGTTTATGATATGATCCAATGATGGTTGTGCCTTGGATGTATGATATAATATGTGGGAAGGTAGGCCCATATAATGTGGAAACAATTGACTCCTATAGTAGAGAGATGTATTGGGAAATGAATATTTCTATCTTGGATGGAACTAAAGATGATGGGATGGGTTGAATTTTGTGTTACCCATTGTTTTGATGTTTAGAGATTGTATTCTCACTTCTGAATCTGTTTAATGGATGATGGACGGGTTTCTTGTGTTATATCCATTACATTCCCTACTAATTGAGGCAACAAGAGGTTCTTGGTTTCATGTTTCCTCATTGTGGTAGCTTATGATGGTTTTCCTAGAGTACCTATATCATGACCCGTCCCCTAGGGCCCGTGTCATGACTACCCCAAGCCCGCCTTCTATAGGCCAGGGGATGGCGACTGGCACATGAATGGAATATCCCTAAAATTGGGAAGGCATTGTCTTCTTAACCTACAAACTCACACAATCCAAGCACATAGCTAGACACAAGCACAAATTAAACTATATAGTAAATAGGGTGAGTACAGTAAGTAAAGGGGCTAGAATACAAGCCCAACTAGAAAGTACAAGTAAAACTGAAAACAGATCCTATGAACACCCACAAAGGATCCTACCTGAAGGGTAGGTGTAGCTCTTGAACTATCATCTCTGTGGTACATCTCATCTAATGGTCCACCTACAAGCAGACTCCAGTCCTGGCACCCTCAGCCTCGATCAATGTGTTCGTCGTCTTCACAGGACACAGCAAGGTGCGGGCGTAGCCCATATAGGAGTGAGTATAACAATACTATGTTGGGACCCTGAGACCCCCTAAGGTCTCTCAGAATCCAATAAGGATAAACCACAAATTAATACCATAATCACAAAGCACAAATAAAAAATCAGTCTTAATTAGGTATATGCCCATACGTATACCTATGTTATCAAGTAAACCCATATCGTTCATGAGGAAATAAAAGGCCCAACTCGTTATCCAAAAGCACAACTATTCCATGAAGGAAAGGATACCACAAACGTATCACCACACAAGAAGTGTACCACAAAGCTAAAGACTCATCTCACACCAGGTATAACTTAACTACGGAAGTATAGATGATTAGCTGTATTCCTGGATCATCTTACTTCGTCGAGAAGCTCTATTGTTGACCCACACATGATCGAATATGACCAACATAAGATCTAAAGATGAACCACATAGGATCTGAAGATAACCCACATAGGATCTGTATATGACCCACATAGGATCGGAAGATGACCCACACAGGATCTAAAGATGGCTCACATAGAATCTGAAGATTCTCCAAGTACAGCCAGCCATAGGGTTCCCGCACTAAGCACGCTTGATTCTAGGAGGGTCTTATCCTCAATCCATCGCTTGATACTTAAACTTCCACGAATTCCCACGAATAAGTATCAAGAAGGTATGCTACTTCATAAGAGATCCAACGCGACTAACGGCGTGTCAATCGGATTCTCGGTCTGCAAGTTATCAGTGTTTCCATTCAGAGGGCCCAGTTGGATTCGAAGTCAATCCAACCTAGCCATACTCTATATTTATCCAAAACTCAATGGGAGTATACCAAAATGATCGTTCCTGATCCAAGGATTCTGGCGCCGTAGACGGTTCATCAAATGGAGGCCCAGTTCTCAAGATATGTCCAAAAAGGCGTATCTGGGTCCAGATTGGCCCGGGTCTTGTCCAACTCGGTCAGACCGACCTAGCCCGACTCGGTATGGGATGACCCGACCCATTTTGGGTCGTCCCGACCTGTTCCGGGTCCATCCTGGATGGGATAAACCA
The DNA here is from genome assembly GCA_963277665.1 of Viscum album. Taxonomy (NCBI): domain Eukaryota; kingdom Viridiplantae; phylum Streptophyta; class Magnoliopsida; order Santalales; family Viscaceae; genus Viscum; species Viscum album. The sequence continues at coordinate 1,174,928,117 of OY728156.1, forward strand.
TGGTGGGCCCGGCCCACTGGGCCGCGGTCTAGCCCGACCTACAAAGGGGGCAGCTCGTCCCGTGATGGGCGTAGCTCGCGGCTGGGTGCAATCCGTGGTGATGGGACCCGCCCAAGAAAACACCCGGGGGAGGCGCCCCACTGGATTCCTAAATGTTCTAAGGGCCATTCGGTTCTGGCCAACCCAGCGGCACCATGTGGCGCCGCCAGCTGGCACGCGGGACCCGCCGGAGCAGGTCCTTCTTGGTGTGACGTGTCCGACTGGGGCTCTGGTCGGCTCCCCCTTACAGTGGTGTTTTCGTGCACCATTATTGCCTCTGTGACCGGCCTTGTGTCGTCCGCCCTCCATGTGCGCTGTCGTGGATCAGTAGTTGTGCACTTCTCCTCTACCGGTGGCGCGGACGCGCGCCGCCCTGGTTCCATGAGACCAGTCGATGTGCTGGCCACCACCCTCTTCTATTGTGGTCGATGGGCTGTGCCCTCCTTTGGCGGCGCGGGTTGCACCGCTTCCGCTATCACGGTGAGCCGGTGTGTCAGCCGCTGCCTGTACTCTACCAGCATCAGTCACTGGCGACATGGTCGGGTTCTGCTCTACCCGTCGATCCGTCTGTGAATAACACATCAACATTGAAGTAGTGGAGGTATCAGGCCGTGTTTATTTGGCTCAAACCCTCTGCATTAAATCTATAGCAGGCGGTTCATAATTTGAAAACAATGATTAATCACGAAAAACAAAATTAATAGTTCCCTAACTCGATCGTTCGTTGATGTTGGCGTGAGGAAGAGGATGAAGACGTTGAAGGAGACGTAGGCATTCATCTCTCCCGCAACACGCTTCTGATCCTAGCTCGAGCATCAGTTCCTCGTTCTTAATCAAGAGGTTTGTTTTTCGTTGGAGGAGGTTCCTTGTTGGAGGATGTTCTTCCACCAAAATAGTTTTCCACAAATCCCCACAATGAGAGGTGATGATCCAATCCCCCGGAATGAATTTTGATGACTTCATCAATTAAACATTTAATTGTTTTCATTAATGGTGGGGGGGTCCAAGTGTTACACCACTTGTAAATAGGAATTTAATACAGGGCATTAAATGTCCAACCTCCTTGGGTGGTTACCACCACCGAAATTTAAATGAGAGGTTTCAAGAAATAAAATAAAAGTTATTTATTTTATTTTTCAATTCTCCCACAAAAAACCGAAAATCCAACTTCCACCCTCTACCTACTGCGGTTTAGGTGAAGGTCTCCTTAAGAAAATATCGGTGTTGCGAATTCGACGGTGTCCTCGGATATTAATTCCAAGCACCGGTTCAAAAGTTACAAAACGCTGATCACGCATTTACTGAACGTACCTGAAAAAAATTTCAGAATTTCATTCTGGGCACACCAGGCCTCGGAATCACACACCGTTAATTTTCGCAGACTCGTAATAATTCCATTTAATTAAAAAACATTTACATGGAAAATTTGGGTCTTTTAATTCTCCCCACCTTAGGTATTTGCATCCCTGAAATCCACAACACAATCTCGGGAAACAAGTGGGGGTACTGAGCATGAATCTGAGCCTCATGTTCCCATGTGCTCTTTTGGTGGTTCTCGTGCTGCCAATGAACGTGAACCAGAGTTATTTATCACCCCCGAAGGACCCTCGCCTATCGATCCTCAATATCTACTGGAACCTATGAAAACGTCACCCCATCCTCGATGTCCAGCTCATCCCATCCTCGATGTCTACCTCTCTTACTCTACTAAGGACCTAGAAGGTTCCGATGAACCTCAAAGATAACTTTCTGACCCGGCCAAATCTCTGAAAACCTCATAGAGGTGAGACCCATACGAAAACATGGTCACCATCCTTGAACTCGAGAGGTCTCCATCTCCTGCCAGCATAAGACTTATGCCCGCTCTGTGGAGTCTTCATTCGGTCCTCGATGATCTTCACCTTCTCTGTGGTAGCCCATACCATCTTCGGTTTAATTAGTGCTGACTCCCCGGGGTTAGTCCAGCATAGATGTGATCTACAAGGTCGACCATAAAATGCCATGAATTGTTCCATACCGATGGTGGAGTGATAACTATTTTTGTACGAGAAATCCACCAAGGGAAAGTGATCCTCCCAGCTACAGCCGAAATCAAGGACGCAAGTACGTTGCATGTCCTCTAGAGTCTCAATGGTCTGCTCTTTCTGACCATCCATCTGAGGATGAAAGGCGGTGCTCAATATAAGCTGAGACTTTAACCCCTCCTACAACCCCTTCCATAGCTGGTAAGTAAAATGTGCATCACGATCGGAGAAAATCATCGAGGTTACTCCATGAAGCCATACAATCTATTTTACATAGAGGCATACCAAGCTCTCTACTGATCCCTACTCACTGATAGGTAGGAAGTGGGACAAATTGGTGATTCATTCAATGATCACCTAGATGGAATCTTGTTCCTTGGACATGTGTGGAAGTCCTGTCACAAAGTCCATGGAGATTCCATCCCACTACCACTCGGGCACCTCTAGTGGATGAACTAATCCTGCTGGAACCTGATGCTCTGCCTTCACATGATGACATGTGAAGCACCGTGAGACAAACTATGCCACTTCTTTCTTCATTCCTGGCCACCAGTGCTGACGTCGAAGGTCCTGGTACATCTTTTCCACTCCTGTATATACCTATATAAAGGATTTATAGAACTCCCTCAACACTTCCTCCTGTAATACCATTGGTACCATAGTACGCCCTCAAAAGAAGATGACGTGCTTCCCACCTTCAGAAAATCCATCAGGTGCATGTCCTCTGGATATCTGAGAATGTCATGCCTCACAGTCAGTGTCCCTAATATGCGCCTCCCATACTCACTGAAGGAGTGGGGGAATGAGTGTCAGAGACTGAAGGTAAGCTGATCCATCTCGATCCACGTAAGATATCTGCAAAGTGGCTAGCTGCTCTGTCGCATCACTCTGAAACTGTATACCAGATCTCTTGCTGAGTGCATATGCTACAACATTCCCCTTCCCATGATTATATACTATCTTGAAGTCATAGTATTAGAGGAACTTAATCCAGTTTTGTTGTCTCAGATTCAGTTCCTTATGAGAGAAGATATACCTGAGACTCTTGTGATCAGAGTAGACCGTAAAATGTTCACCTATCAAGTAATGTCGTCACATCTTCATGGCGAAGACCACTGCTGCTAACTCGAGGTCATCGGTAGCATCGTTCTTCTCATAATTTCTTAGCTATCAAGAACTATAAGCGGTCACTACTCTCTCCTTAATCAGGACACATCCAAGCCTGGTCCCTGATGTGTCATAGTAGACTACCAACCCAACGCCCACCTCCAGTAGCCTCAAGATGGGGGCACTCGTCAGTCCCTTTATAAGCTTCTGGAAACTCCGCTGGAATCTCTCTGACCACACCAAGGGTTTCCCCTTCTTTTTCAACACTGATATGGGTGCCGTAACTCTAGAAAATCCAGGCACAATCCTCCAATAGTGACCGACCATACCTAGGAACCTTTGCACCTCTTTCACAATCCTAGGTGGCTCCTAAGAAAGCACAACCTAAATCTTCACTGGATCCACCACAACTCTAGCCTCCGAAATAACGTGTCCCAGGAAGTGAACCTCTCAGATCTAGAACTGGCAATTCAAGATCTTACCATAAAGCTGGTGCTCTCAGAGTGTGTTCGGAACTATCTGCAGATGATAGGCATGCTTCTCCATTGTAGCTGAGTATATCAGGATTTCGTCGATGAAGACTACCACAAAGTGATCGACGTATGGATGGAAAATTATGTTCATGAGTCCCATGAATATTTTTGGGGTGTCAGTCATGCTGAATGGAATAACCATGAACTCATAATGGTCATATCGACATCTGAAGGTTGTATTATGCACATCCTTGTCTTGTACCCTAAGCTGGATATAGCCTGATCTGAGATCTATATTCAAAAACCATCGTTCTCCCTTCAACTGATCAAGGAGATCATCAATCCCCGATAGTAGGTAATTTTTCTTCACGGTCACCTAGTTTAGGCGCCGATATTCCACACAGAGTCTCAAGCTCCCATCCTCCTTCTTGGTGAACAAAATCATGGCTGCCCAAGGAGAAGCACTGCGCCTAATGAACCCCTTGCTCTGCAAGTCTTCCAGTTGTACTCGCAACTCTCGAAGCTCCATGGGAGCCATATGATTTTCTTCTGTATATATCGGTGTCGTCCTGGGGTATAAGTTGATATAAAAGTACTCCTCTCTATGATGAGGTAGACCCATAACATCATCAGGGAAGACATCAGCATATTGGTCCACCACTATAGGATTGCTCAGACTCTCAATATCAACTACTCTGAGGGTAAGGCTAGCCAACTGATTTGTGATCAGTTGCACACCCCTTCGGGTAAGTCCATCATGTGCTGTAAAGGTTCCCTTCTCTATGGTGAAGGAAAACCTTGTCCCATCTGTGAGGATACACCGCACTTTGTGCCTAATACAGTCGATCTGATCATGGACTGTAGATAACCAATCCATACCCAAGATGACATCGTAAGGTCTTGAAGTTGCTACTAGAAGATCCCAGCCAATGATATTGCCTCCTAGAATAATCTCACACTACCGTAAATAGTGTTTAATCGTCAAATCATCTCCCATAAGAGTTACTAGCCATACGGATTGATCCAATGTCTCCACCGAAATCTCAGAGCTCCAAATGAGGGCCATGGGAATAAAAGAGTGACTGGAACCTATGTCTATAAGTACTACAGCTAAGGTGGAGTAGACATATATTGTACCTCGTATCATATCCAGAGTGTCGTGGTCATAAGACTCAGCTTCCAGGAGTTGAGCTTGTCCATGTCCACCTACTTCATGTGGTCGGGGTGGACCACCTTGTGGTGGTGGCGGTAGAACCTTGAATCGCAGCCCACTGCCTATTGCACGACCATCTCCTCTCCCACATCTTTCTACTACATGTGGACCTCCTCAATTTAATCTTCTTCTCTTCCCATGCGGTCCTTCGACCATATGCTGGTCATCCGTATGGCGGGTCAGGCAGTCGCGATCCATGTGACCCTACCCATCGCACGAGTAATACTTCATGCTCATTGCCTGTCCTGCTCTGCCTCAAGATACCTTCATGACCGACCCTATATCCTATGGTCATCCACCTGTAGTTCTAGTCCTCTTAGACCTATGCATCATCTGTCTGATGCCAACTGCAGATGACTCTGCTACGTGTTGTCCGGTGCTGGGTCTCACTACCGGTGGCTGCTTAGCAAGGAAGCTCTCCACTAAGAGTAATCACTCTAAAACCCCTACATGAGTCAGGATGCTGAGAGAAATCATCGAAGCTATAATATCCCGTCGGATCCCCTGCTCGATGGTCCGAGCCCTAAAGAAAGAGTCATGCACCATGTTAGTGGAGTAGCATGAGAGGTTAGTGAACCTCGTTGAATACTGAGCCACTGTCATGCTTTCATGATGAAAGTGGAGAAGCTCCTGTATACACACATAGCATATGGTCGCTGGGAAAAACACTTCCCTAAAAAGGATCTTGAAGTCCACCCAGATGAGAGTTAACTCGTCGTGAACCTGGAGAATCAAACTCCACCATCTGCCCACTGCGGTCTAAAGAAGACTGGTGGCAAGGATCACCATGAGATCATATGTTGTCCCTACCATTCGAAAAACTCTAACCACAGCCTCCAACTAGTCCTCAGCCGCCTGTGGATCCGTCTCTCCCCAAAACCTTGGTGGCCTCTTGTGCTGAAACTCGTGCGACGCGCTCAAGAGGCATGCACCCTCTACTGCTGGAGCTGGTGGCAACGGTGGCCCAATGGGTAGTGATGTCATTGGTACCTCTTCTGTAAGAGGGCCCTACTCTGAAGCCTCATCGCTCGGTTTGCCTTCATCTCATACTCTACCTGGAACCCTAGGTGGCTATCTACATGGAGGCATCCTAGAATGAAATAGGTGCTCCACGGTCAATAAGATATACCTGGTGAGCTAAATCAAAGATATCAAAAAGAAAAATATTCAAAAACACACACACAATCAGTGTTTTCAGGCACATAGTTAGAAATCATAAGTCAAGGTCCTAGTGTATGGATACGTCAGCCGCCACACCAACACTAGATTCCCCAAACTGATTACCAAACTCATAACACTTAACACTATTACTGATTAAAAGACCAGAGTCCAAGTTATTTGGTATAACCGACTCCTTTAATACTAATTTGTCACCACCTGTCCCCTGGTTCCGCACTGTTACTACCCCAAGTCCGCCTTCCGTAGGCCAGGGGCTGGCGACTAGCACCGGAAAGGCATATCTCTAAAACTGGGAAGTCATTTCCTTCTTAACCTGAAAACTCACACAATCCAAGCACACAACATTAAAAAATGACAAAGTAAACTATATAGTAAATAGAGTGTGTACAGTAAGTAACAGGGCCAGAATACAAGATCAAATGGAAAGTACATGTAAAACTGAAAACAGCTCCTATGAACACCCACCAAGGATCCTACCTGAAGGGTAGGTATAGCTCTTGAACTATCGTCTCTACGATACGTCTCGTCTAATGGTACACCTCTGAACAGCCTCCAGTCCTGGCACCCTCAGCCTCGATCAATGTTGTTTGTCACCTACATAAGACACAACAAGGTGTGGGCATTGCCCGTGTAGGGGTGAGTATAACAATAATCAGTAGGGACCCTGAGACCTCTGAAGGTCTCTTAGAATCCACAAAGGATAAACCACAAAGAAATACCATAATCACAAAGCACGAAGCAACAATCTTCCCTACATAGATATATTGCCATATGTATACCTATGTTATCAAGTAAACCCATCTCATTCATGAGGAAACACAAGGCCACCTCATTATCCAAAAGAAATATTATTCCACGAAGGAAAGGATACCATGAAGTTAACACCACGAAAGTATGTACCACATAGGTAACTCCACACAGAAGAATTCCACGAAGGTATCACCACACAGAAGTGTACCACAAAGGTAAAGACTCATCCAACACTAGGTATAACATAACTACAGAAGTATATATGATTAGCTATATTGTTATATCATCTTACTTCGTCGAGAAGCTCTACTGTTGACCCACAAAGGATGGAATATGACCCACACAGGATTTGAAGATGACCCACACAGGGTCTGAAGATGACCCACACAGGATCTGTAGATGACCCACAAAGTATCAGAAGATGACCCACACAGGATCTGAAGATGAACCACACCGGATCCGAAGATTCTCCAAGTACAGCCAGCCACAGGGTTCGCGCACTAAGAATGCTTGATTCCAGGAGGGTCCTCTCCTCAAGCCATCGGTTGATACATCAACTTCCATGAAATCCCACAAAAAATTATCATGAAGGTCTGTTATGTCATAAAAGACCCAACGTGACTGATGGCATGTCTATCGGACGCTCGGTCTGCAAGTAATCAGCATTTCTGTTCTGAGGGCCTGGTTGGATTTGGGTTCGATCCAACCCGGACACACTCCAAATTTATCCAAAACTCAAGTTTAGTATAACAAAAGGACCGTCTCAATCCATGAATTTTGGCACTGTAGAAGTTTTGTCAAACAAATGCCCAGTTCTCAAGATATGGCCAAAAAGGAGTATCTGGGTCTAGATGGGCCTGGGTCCGATCCGACCCGGTCAGACCGACCTGGCCTGACTCGGCCTGGGCCAACCCGACTCGGTCCGGGTTTGGCTCAGATGGGTGGGACCTCGGCAGGCCCATCCTGCTCGGCCGCGGTCCGGCCCAGCCCGTAAAGATGGCGGCCCTGCCCACTGGGCGTAGCCTGCTCGGCGTCGTTCGGTCCTCATTGGCGGGACCTACCCTAGCCGACACCTGGGGGAGGAGCTATCCCCCAGATTCTCGAACGGCCCAAGGTCCGTTCGGTTCTGGCCAACCCTGCAGCGCCACGTGGTGCCACCTGCTGGCATGAGGGACCCACTATAGCGGGTCCAGCTTGGCGAGACGTGTCCGGCTGGGGCTTTGTCCGGCTCCCCCTTCCAATAGTGAAGGCATGCGCTGTTGTAGCCTCGATGACTGGCTGGGTGCAAGCCACCCTCCAGGTGCACCTCCGCGGCTTAGCAGCCACGGCCTCCTCCTCTACCGATGGCGTGGATGGGTGATGCCCTCATTCCACGTGGCCAACCGGTGTGCCGACCGCCACCCTCCTCCACCACAGCCGACGGGTTGCAGCCTCCTTTTGGTGGATCGGTTGCGCCGCCACCTATACCCTATCGGTATTGGTCGTCGGTGATGTGGTTAGGTTTCCCTCAACCCGTTGATCCACCCGCGAAGAACACGTCAACATTGAAGTAGCGAAGGGATCAGGCCATGTTCGTTTAGCTCGCAACCACCGCGTTAAATCTATAGTAGGCAGTTCATAATTTGAAAAAAAATATTCATCACGATGAACAATATGAACAATTCCCTAACTTGATCATTCGTTGGGGTTGGTGTGAGGAAGAGGATGAAGATGTTGAAGGAGACATCAGTGTTCGTCACTCCTACAACACGCTACCGATCCGAGCACGAGCATCGGTTACTCGTTCTTGATATGAAGGTTCATTCTTCATTGGAGGAGGTTCCTTGTTGGAGGATATTCTTACACCAAACTAGTTTTCCACAAATCCCCACAACAAGATGTGAGGAGCCAATACCCCCTAATAAAGTTTAATGACTTCATCAATTAAACATTTAATTATTTTCATTAATGGGGGGTTCTAAGTGTTACACCACTTTTAACTATGCATTTAATGCAGGGAATTAAATGCCCAACCTCCTCGGGTTTTTCCCTCCACCGAAATTTAAATGAGAGGTTTCAAGAAATAAAATAAAAGTTATTTATTTTATTTTTCAATTATCCCATGAATAACCGAAAATCCAACTTCCACCCTCAACCTACTGCAGTCGAGGTGAAAGTCTTTATAAGAAAATATCGGCGTTGTTAGTTCAATGGTGTCCTATGATTTTGATTCCGAGCACCGGTTCAAAAGTTACAAAACGACGCTCACACGTTTATTGAATGTACCCAAAAAAAGTTCAGAATTTCATTTCAGGCACACCGGGCCTTGGAATCACACGCTGTTAATTTTTATAGGCTCGTAGTAATTCTATATAATTAAAAAAATACATGGAAAATCTAGATCTTTACAACCTCGTTTATGTAATTAGTGTAATAATGAATTAAATAGTTCATATCACACATGGTTGTTTAGTGAGGGAATTCAAATGCTTAAATGATATTAATATCATCAAATCATGGACTTGATTAGGATTATTTCTATAGGGCGTGAACATTACTCTGATGAATAATGTAATGTAATTCCATGTGGAATAATGTTAATGGTTCATATATGGTTAATTAAATAATTAATAGAAGGAAATTATTAAAAAAATTATTAATGTATCTCTTTTAAGCTCATTAATATTTATATTATATCTTGGCTTAGTAGTGGAAGCTAGGTGTTCGAGCACTGTTATCTGTAGCTTAGCCTATGACTAGATGATTCCCATTGTGTTGTTTTTGAAATTTTTTATACCTTTTATATTGTGTAATTTCATATGCTACCTCTCCCAGGATGTTAGGTTGATTGAAATCCAATAGACACATGGAGGGACTTTTCCCCCAACATCATGGTGGGAGGATAAATGGCAGACTAACCCCTTTTGCCCCACACTATTCTCTAGGTAGTAACTTGCACTGGTATGTCGAAAGGTTGGTTTTCCCATATATGTGTGTAGAGGTATGTGATGCCTTGTTGTTATTTCACACACATGTATTACCGAATATATTATCTAAATGATTCTTATAGGTTTGTGGCGTATAAGAAATTAGGATTCATATACATACTTGGGGTATGAGTAGTAATGGATTGAGGTATAATATATGATGTACTATACATGTCATACGGGTTATGTTGGATCTCCGAAACTAATTCGTTACTATATATAAATATTTTTATGGGTTGATGTAATGATTTTACACATGTGGTGTTTTTTGTGATACCTTTTCTAGGTGTTTTCGGGATTTATTTATTTTAGAGGGATATCGTCGAGGATGTACAACATTTGGGTAGAGTGGAAAACCAATGGGGAAGTGGGAGTGGGGTACCCATGATGTTTAATTTTTTTTATTATATTCTCTATTTCATGTGATACATGGTGGGATTTAGACATGGTGTTGATGGGAATATAGCATACCTTTTTTGGTGATGAGCTATCTTCACTATTGCTCACTATGTTGTAGCATGCATTCTTTATCTTTTGCATGAGAGGATCCAAGGAGGATCCTACGAAGTATACTATTACTCTAATTCTTCATATGTGTATATATATATATACTGGTTTTATGGTTCTATTTAGTAGGTTGGAGATATAGCTAGTTATTACTAACACATGGATAATATGAGATGTTTGGGATTTGTGGTCATTATCATCTTTCAGTTGTTATTGTATTGTTAGACATTTAATTTTTCAGTTGTTATTTATTATATATGTCTTGGTGGGTGTTGTTTTGTGTATCCTTATTATCTCTCTCTTATACATGTTTCTCTTATAGGGTAATGCCTCCCATAGGGATTTTTATTATACCCTTAGTGCTACTTGCCAACTTTGGGCATACCCAAGGTGGGAATCAGGTAGTCACTATCTACCTTTTCTCATTTCCTACCATGGAGGTGTACACATTGGATGAGTGGGATGTGAAAGATTGGTATCAAAGGTACATGTTGTGGGAGAGAATGGTGTTTGAAGTTAGGCAATGGTGGTGTTTCATGGGTTGGTAGCATAATGGTTCCAGCTATGTTTAGTCAGTTATTTAATCATGGAAGATTGGTTGATACACATTTGTCTAGGGCCCCCTGTGATATGATGCAAAAACCTCTATGTTTGCTGAGACTACTTGTATGAACCCTTTTCATTATGAGGGAACTGTTCATTTATTTTACTTCAATATTTAGTATAAATATTTTAATGGGTCCTAATGTAAATTTAAATTGAGGTTATAGAGTCCCCGGGAGTGTCTGGGGATGGTCAGATCCCAAAACCCAACTCTATTAGTGAGAAATGCTTGAAACACAATTATTTTAAACCATGCGAGGGAAGTCTGTATGGTTTGAAAAACCATACTATGCATGGATATAGAGAAGGGAGTCTCATTGTTAGATCGAACCATATGATTTGGGGTGCATGGCTAGGAAACCACATATATATATTTTACTGTGTATTTTTTCATGTTCTGTTCATGGTTAGTCATACCATGTTGCTAAACCATGTGGGTTCCCCTTCCCTATAGGTCTCAGGCATGGTTTGGACACTATTTGGCCAAACCATGTGTCCAAACTGTGCGACCCAAATATTTTTTGTAAGATGAACTTTTTCAATTAATATTTATGAAAACCTAAACCCTTATTTTATTGTCCTCCCATAGAACCATCATTACATTTTGGAGATACCATGGTTGAATCTTCTTGTAATTGGGGTACCTACTCAGTCCGATCTCCAATTCAAACATTTCTTGTTTGGTTGGATCTGCATTAGTTAGTTCTTAATTAATTTTTAATCTTACATTGTTCTTCTTGGTATTTCATGCACCATTTAGGTTCAAGTTAATTTTACCTATTATTAGTTTCTTCATCCATTCATCAGTTTTATCCAGATCTGATTCAAATTAGGAGATGATACAGGACATTATATCAACTATGGACCTAAGTTAGTTGGTCTTATGTCTTTTGATTGTGGTCAAGTTGTTTATATATGTCATTGTGTCGTGCTAAAATTTTATGAGAATCACCTTGAAATGAAATTGTATCCTAGAATTTCTAGGCATGGACTATGTAATTAATGAGGTATGTTAATATTAGTTTTTAGGATGACGACCTTCAAATGGAAAACACACCATTTGGTGTGTTTTTAAACAAATTGTCCATTAAGATAATGTATTATTTTAATACATTGGGGTGTTCCCCTTACACATTTCCAAGGTATTTTTAATATTGAATATCAATGGTGAATTTATTTTTGAATTGAATCTCAATACAAATTGTGAACTAAATATTGAATTGGTTAATTGGAAGGGATATATGACCATTTCCCTTGACCCATGCTATGAAAATGTTCAAGTAGGCATTATTTTCTCCTTTTATTGGTATTTCAATGTCTGTTAAGTGGATTATTTTCTATGTGGTAGTTTTTTAAGAATGGGATTCTAGTTATAATGATTTTCCCATGTGATTATTTGAGAGTAAATCCTTCAATGCTTCTCCCTTGACTTTAGCCACCATTGGGGTGAGGATTGAATTATATTATTTTTGGTTTTGATCTTCAAATGATAAATGATACTGATAAAAGGAAATGATCAATTTTTCTTAAATTGGTTAAATTATTGTTATCCATGGGTGACATGTGGAATCATATGAGAATTAAATGGACATACTCATTTGGTGTTTTCCTTATTACTCGAGTGATACATGGTTTCTGAGGATGGACTCATAGCAGAGTTTTCTTCTATATGTCGAGTGGCTCTTGGATTATTCAAGGATTTACAAGGATTTACTCAAGTTAATTTGGTAATATATTCCATGGATGATACTTTGGAACCCATAGTGTATCTCCAAGGATGGACTCGAGTGAGTGAAACGTTATACCACCCTAGTGTGATACATGGGTTCTTGAGACATTTTCCATGGATGGGCTCGTAGGGTGTTTGTTTACATTACACCTAGAGTGATACTTGCATTAAAACATATGAATTACAATAATGAGCACATGTTCTAAATTTAATAATGATGGAAATTAATTATATATGATTCATATTCTAAGCTAATGCACAAGTTAGATTCGGTCTTGACATGTACTTTATTGATGACATTTTTTGTCACCCTTTATTATTTTTACCAAGTGGGATATTGTGTTATGTTCTAGGTCTCGATACATAAATGTTAAATGGGAATTAATTATTAAATGAGAAGATTATAAATGAGATATTCTTGAATGTTAAACAAGATACATATCTTATTAATAAAATATATTAATTTAACCTATTGACTGATTGAAACTTATTTTTTATTAAGATAAACACTTTTGTGGAAAAAGTGTGAAACCGTAAAGTTCAACATACACCAAATATAAAACAAAGCAGACAAACCAGAATAGACTAACCAAGCAAAGATAACAACCGCCAACCCCAATGCAGCACCACTCGGCGATCCCATGCAAGCATGGTCCCTCCCGAGTGCAAAGCCCTACCTCTAATACAACCAAGTCCCAAATGGCCTACAAAGAGGAAAGGGGTGTACTCCAGCCCATCAGAACCGATCTGGCCCTCCGACATTCCCACCCACATCCACAGAAATGGTAGATTCATTGACAAACAGTTTAATTCTTCCAGAACCCATATCCCTAAATAACTTCCAAGATAAAATGGATACCTGGTAATGTGGATCCTCCCTTAATAGATCTTCAAGTGAGGAAGTCATCTTGTTCCATACCTGGATATACTCCTCCAGTTTGATCACCCCCTTGTTGAAGCCGCTAACTAGAATCATATCTTGTTTGTCAACCCATTTATATTGCTCGTCATTGAGATTCACGTCAAGGATCCGCCCCATCAACCTGGCTGCATCCTCCTCCGAAGCATTGAGAAATAGAACCTGCTCTTTCACCTCCTCATCCGAGGACAGTATCAAGTCCAAGGATGTGTCAGACATGCCAGATGGAATTAGTTGGCAGCCGACACCGCTGTCCAGCTCCCTAGCCACTGCCCTTTTTGCTGACCGAGTCCTCATAGGAGGTGGAAGAGAGGAGTAGTCTCTCTTACCCCTCCTCCTCCTGACACGCCTATTGTTATCCCTAATTTGTTCTCCTTCAGAGTATCCTTTACTGAGCTCCAAAGAATCTTCATAAGGCTCCTCTTCCTCCTCTATCTCAGCAAGGCTGGCAAATCTGTTGCTCAAGTTGACCGGGGTTCGAGTTGAAGAAGCTGCTCCCCCAACCTGTATGGCCTGACTCAAGTCCCCAAGTTCCCCAACAATGGTAAGGATAGGAATTTCCAAGGTGCCATCTTGCATAACACCAGTTTCTTCATCCCCTATCCCCTCTTGCAAAGCCTGTTCTGCACTGCTAGCAACAACCAGACCATTCTCCAACCGTTTGTCCCCCGCACCAGCCTCCATGGAGCAACTGGAAACATGATTGTGTGGAATCTCAAGACCCCTACCCATAAACTGGAACGCAGCATCATGGTTCAATACTTTGGAGTGTCCAGTATCCTTCCTGCACCTCTCAGAAACAAAAGAAGAAACAGTTACAGCATCCTCAGAAACAGGAACCTTCTCTTTACCCTTATCCACACCAGCCTCCTCCTGAGACACCCCCGGCCCTGTTGAGACATCGACCTCACTTGACTTAGGGAGGTACGAATCGGAGTGAGGCCGGCCTGCAAGGGTGGCCTGGGCACCACCATGTCCAGCATCCGTGGAGATTGCACCACCCCTCGGGGATACATCAGTGGGCACATCTGTGATCACAGAGGGTCGACCACCTGCAGGCTTTCTTCTACAACCATGTTCACCATGTCCTTGTCTGCGACAATAAGAGCAGAAGTCAGTCCAGGACTCATACACAATCGGCTGTGCATACCTATACTCCTCCTCAACAACAATCCATACTAGTTCCGGTGGAACTCTTGAAATATCCATTTCAACACAAATCCTTTCCAACATGGGATGCGACAGGGATGCAGTTCTACGATCACTACACACAAATCGGCCTATGGAATTACCTATTGATCTCAGCAGCCCAAGATTCTGAAACGGGAGAGGAAGACCAAGCAACTGAATCCAAATCGCTGTAAGGGGAGAGTCACGGTTCATGTGGACATCAAATGACCAGCGAAGCAAGTGGAAAGGAAGGCCGGAGAAAGTTTCCCTCTTTCTCGACCAAGCCCTTCCTAGGTCGTCTTCATCAGCAAACAAAATAAGAAATTGATGAGGACCCATAATACCTACCTGCGCGCGATGTTCCAGGCCCCAATCCTCATTGACGACCTTGGCAAAGTGTTCCACCAGAGGTCGTTGCCATGCAAAACGCACAATCAGAGCCGAGGACATTGAACTTGGGTGGATTTCAACTACAATTATATATCACATCCTGCTTGGGGCACCATTGGGTACCCAAACAGACTACATGATTTTAGTTGTTAATTAGGGAAATCTCCCTACTATATGTTCTTGAATGTTTCTTAGGAGCTAGGGGGAATGGGACCATGTTGAGTCTCCCAATGATAGTTGGGATACTTTTGGTCTTTTTTACATTGGTTATATGTATTGTGTTTCATACTTGTATACATGTTTTTGAGGTTTTGTTAACGCATATGGCATGTATCATCATTTTTATAAGAGACGTATTGGGGCATTGTTTATTTTAGTCTTCTGATGTTTACCTTGTTATCTATATGTTTTACTAATTTCACAACTTGTTTGTTATTGATTTCTACAATGTCACACTTTGGTAATGATGGAATAGTTTCCCCAATGGCACACCTAGTCCCTCACTATTAGTCAATAGCCTCTGGAATTTGGGGAGATGTGCTTGAGGCCATGTTACTAAATGTGCTCGGTGAACCTTTCAGTGGAATCCTGGTCTGGAACATTACAAAGTGGTATCAGATCCATTTTTTTCTATTTTTCTATACTATTTATGAATAATTGGAATGTATAGGAAGGAATATGGGTTTTTTACGGAGCTTTCCATGGACGTAGGTAGCCAACGTACATAAAAATCATAATTTCCTCAAATGAAATTTATATTTTCAGGATTTCCGTATTATAGTTGATTTGATTGCAACTTTGGATGATACACTTGAATTTTGTTCTTATTATTATTGTGAATTTGGGTTGTATTATTTTTCTACCTGATGATGTGAGGGTATTCCATCCCATTCATTATCTCAGTCACGATAAAAATTTAACATTCCATTAATTATTCCATTATATTCAAAATGCGTTATTAGTTTCATGTTGTTGTGATAGGTGTTGTGATAGATGTACCTACTATTGTGAATGGTTTTGTGTAGTGGATAAAGAAAGTGGTGTCATATTTCAGTTATCAAGGAATATGGGCCCGTATGTACTAGAAAATGACAAATCTTTTTGATTAATTATTCCAAGTGAACATGATATGGTATGGATTATATGGGAATTTTTTTTTGGATTATGAGGTGTTATGGGGCCACATGGACTAGATCTTGGAAAACCATTTGGGTTAAATTTTAAATTAAATTGTTATATTAAGGTTAATTGAAATTGAAATGGGGAAGTAGACTTGGAAAATACGATTTTACATAGACCTGACTATTCAGTGGGAATGAGGCAGTCTCTCTACTGATCTTTAGTGAATGGTCATTTTATAGTCTTGGTATTAGGATAAGGATGTGTGTTATGACATGGTTTCATGATGGTTTTTACCTTTCATGAACTTTTGAGCTAAAATATTTTTCTTGAGGCATGTGATTGGCTTAAAAAATGTACAACTGGACCAAGTAGGTCATTTAGGGAATGTTTCTTTTGATAATACCTTTAATGGGTGTTTATAACCATGATAATTAAACAACTAATAATATGTTTATTATTTAAGGACCCTTTTTGGTTTAACTTACCATATTATGTTGCCTTATCTTTTATATCTTAAAAACTAATTTAACCGATAAATTACCTAATTTGTGATAGGATTTTAATAAATGATTAATGTTTTAAAAATGATTTTTTAAATGACATGTTTGCGTTTCCTGGGAGTATTAGAAAAAGAGGTACCATTTTTTTGTTTTGAATTGTTCCTTGAGGATCTATTTGAATATTTTAAATAATTAAAGGATGAATGTGAATAAGTGGAATGACCATAAAAATGGAACTGGTAAGTGTTGTCCTTGGTTTAAATGTCATTTTAGTTTCCCCAAAATAGAAAATTGATCATTTTTCATAGGTCTTCACCATTTTATAAATTTTTTAAATGATGGGTTCTTGAGCCTGGTGACTTTATTTTGATGTGGCCTAGTGTTAGTGTTCACTCTTTTCCTTTGTAAGGGGATACCTCATGGTAGGTAGCACCCTTGACGCATAAATGCCTTACTAAATGTTGTCAGTTTCTGACATTTGGTGTCCTTCGTGTGTCATTGTCCTTAGTAGGATATTACCTTCTAAATGAAACCCTTGTTTGGATGGGTGTTCATAGTACCATTGACTTTTTTTTACAAGTGTGGGAATGTGTTAATACTTTGTTTCAATAGTGTATACATTCCTAGGGTATGGAAAACCGCTTATTAGGTCCCATGAACCTCTTCTATTCTGTAATAATAGACAAATTTTTATGTCATAATCTAGGTTTAGGGTTGTATGTGGAAATATTACTCTGGGTTAAATCTCTTTTACAGACCACTTGATACTCATGCACATTGGGAGAATACCCTATAGATCTTGTCAAGCTATTTTTATACTTTTGTATCCTCAGTGTAGTATTCATTCACTCATGTAGTAGACATCAAGCTGCTATATGATGTAATTAACCGGTTGAGTTCGATGAAGTCATTGAGCCTTGTGATGTTGAGTACGTTCATACATCATCTCTAGATTATAGTGACATGGGCATTAAAAAATCAAGTTAGTCCAAATGCTCATGATGATTTTTAAGGGACTCTGGTGTTTTTACATGCCCTTCAGTTTTTTTTTTTTGTTTTTAGACCAAATGATTCGGTGTATATACGTGTGACACATAGGAGTATCATACATTCAGTTAATGTGACTTGATCCAGCATGCTTATGAGTGACTGTTCTGTCTCTTATTTAGATTAGTATGACCTTACTGATGTTTTGATTGTCACATTGGTTCTGATTAATACGTACCCCACCAAGTAGAATTTGTATTTCCTAAGAGGAACATTTGGAATTGGTTAGTTTTTATTGAATTCCCCTAAGGCTTGTAGGTTGGAATCATCTCAATTCATTCTTAGTAGCACGAAATTGCAAGGGTCGTTTGTGAATGAAACCTTTGAAAAACACCATTTGTTTGTGAAGGACATTAGTGGTTTATAATGAATGATCACAAGATTCCTAACGTGGTGAATTCTTGTTATCTACTTGTATAAGTTGGTTGGTAGGTAAAACAGAGCATCATTCTAGGGAATTTGAAAAGTATTGATTTGGTTAATCTTGATGAAAATCTTGAAATTTTATTAGAGTATGAATCCTAAAGAGATGAGAATGTCCCCTATCTTGATATCATCCTTGATTCACAAAGAGAGCATTATCCTTACACCATGCTAATGTTTTAAAATTTGTTGGACTTGTTTGGATGTTTTTCTTAGTGTTCCACACTGACATGTGGTTCTTATCGAGGTTTAGTTAGTCCTGAGTGATACAAAGGGTCCCTTGTAAGAATGCCTTAGATGGACTCTTGGACACTAGCTATTTTCCTTTTTACTTCATCACTAGGAGGATGACAATCTGGGCTCGGACAATATTTTTAAGTGGAAGTCTTGCCCTAGTACCGTTGTATCACATGTAAGCACGGAGTATGGACTACCGAGGGTTGGTTCCATGGACTCTAGTTTAATAAATATGAGGTTAACCTGAACTCTTGTCTAGCTGGGAGGCGATATTTAGAATGGGTGACAGTTCTAGTGGGCTGGATCTAGTTTACCCCCCTCTACTGTGTTTGGGCATGATAGTTTTAAATGGTTGGATGATTGTTTGACCATGGAACGTCACTATGAGTCGAGTATGGACATCGATAGGCTTGTTCATGGTAAATGTATAATTTTTTTTCGATAAAAGTGAGCAATGAGGCCCTTTAATTAACAAAAGAAGAGTTATAAAAGGCGAAATGAAGGAATTCTACATTTATCCCGGAGTAGATTAGGCACCATGTCATCGGGCAAGGCGGTCAAATGAAGGAATCCTTCCGTATGGACCCCTTTATTTTCTAACCCATCAGCAATATAGTTGGCCGCCCAGAAAACATGGGTGATAAAGTAGTTCAAAGAGGAGAGCCTGTCAAGGCAGTTCACCCATTTTGTAGCCAACTTCCATGCCAGGGGCTTCTGTCCTATTCTGACCGCTTATACAACGGTGGTGGAGTCACATTCAAACCAGACATTATTCCAATTTCTTCATACTACAATACCAACCACCATTACAAGTCCCATCATCTCCGACTCAAGTGCAGTAGAATTTCCACAATGACCATACAAGCATTCAATGACGTCACCATTTTCATTCCCGAATATTTCCCCAAAACCTGAGGGGCCTAGATTCCCTTTCGAAACTCCATCTGTGTTACATTTGACCCATCCTTCAAAATGGTGTGTCCAGAAAACTTCCAAAGTGTGTCGGGGATCAAGAAGTTTTTCAGCAACATTCAACCTCTTGAGGACCACCCAGTCATCAAGTGAATTGTTGCAAAGCTCCAAATGCAGGCTGTTAGCAGCATGGACAGTAGCGAGGACAGAGTCCAGCGCTCTTCCTACAGTGAATCAGGACCTGTTGTGTACAGCGGCATTCCTGCTGCTCCATAAGCAATGTATAGTCTCGACACAGGCAACTTGAAAGAGCACCATCATCTGTTTGGAAAGAGAGACATTAAACAGGTCAGTGAGAAAGGTTTGGACAGTACCAGTGCAGGGAATTTGGATTCCTAAGAGTTGTTTCACTGCCATCCAGAGTGAAGATGCAACTCTGTAGCTCAAAATAAATGGTCGACATCTTCTCTGTGCTGCATGCAAAGGGTACACCGAGAACATAAAGAGACACCAGCTTTTTAAAGATTGGCATCGACCGGTATCTTATTGAGGGTCAGCCTCCAAATCAAAGTGAACCTTGAGGGTGGCATCCATTTCTTATTCAAATTTCCAATCCAATGCTTTTCACCATCAATCAAATGGTTGTAGAAATTTTTTGAATCCATCCAACCATTTGCAGCCCCCTCCTATATCAGAGTATCCTCTTGACCAGCAAACTCATAGCCATTAACAGTGTGGATAATATTGTCTGGTAACATTTCCATGTTTTCCAGATGCTCCTTAATCGTGATAGTATGATCAATGTTGTTGCCCTCCAGGATAACATGATTAACGAGCGGCTCCCCCATCCAGTTATCATACCAATAAT
This sequence comes from Viscum album, assembly GCA_963277665.1. Taxonomy (NCBI): domain Eukaryota; kingdom Viridiplantae; phylum Streptophyta; class Magnoliopsida; order Santalales; family Viscaceae; genus Viscum; species Viscum album. Next base: position 1,174,948,295 of record OY728156.1, read on the forward strand.
GGAGGGACGAAGCCCTGTTCACTATCCATTTGTAATGAATGATGATCTTCTGAAAGACTTCTTTGATTCCAGTCCAGATTGAGGGCTCCAAATAGTTGGTTTTACCTTCAATCAGTCTTTCCATAAACCATTTCGTAAGAAGTCAGGGGCAGTAGAGTTGGAGTTGATGAGTTTCCAAACAAAGGAGGCTTGTAGAGACTGGTTAAAGGCTTCCAGATTCTTTATGCCAAGGCCTCCCATATTGTTGGGTAAACAGCACTTCTTCCATGACGTAGTGATTACCTTCCTTTCCATAATATTTCCACTCCAGAAAAAGTTTCTCATAAACATGTTGAGCTTTCTAATGATAGAAATCGTCTAGAGATACAGCATAAAAGAGTATACCAACTTTGATATGACAACATTTTTAACTAGGAAAATGTGCTCAGCCATTGAGAGGGACTACCCTTTCTAAGAGGCGAGGGTTTTCCTAATTTGATCCAGCACATTTGAAAAGTGTGCTTGCCAAGGCTTTCCCCAGAACATTGGAACCCCCATGTAAACAAAAGGCAGAGTGCCCTCCTTTATTTCTAAATCCGAAGTAAGGTGTGTCTTCCTTGAGGCTGAAATTTTCTTGCCAAAGTAAATGAGAGATTTGATCCAGCTGATGACTTGACCAGATACATTCTCATAATGTTTCAATGCTTTTTTAATATTTCTGATGTTTCTCCTGCCTGCCTGTGTAAAAATGAAAATGTCATCAGTACAGAATAAGTGGGAGGGAGCAGAGTTACCTCGACCTGCCCAGATTGTAGACAATTCATTATTGTATACCATGTAAATTAAATTTCTGCTAAGATAATCCTCTGTTATTGCAAAAATAATGGATGAGAGGGGATCCCCTTGTGTAAATCCCCTTGAGCAGGAAAAATAACCTTCCGGGGACCCATTTAGGATAATGGAGATGTGATCTGACTTAAAAAAGTATCCTGATCCAATTAATGAATTTCACACTGAACCGGAAACTGGCCAGAACATTTCCAATAAAACCCGAGTCCATTGTGTCAAAGGCTTTTGTGACGTGCAGCTTGAGCCCAGTTTCCATCTCTTTTAGATTTCCTCAGAAGATTAACACATTCTAAGGCAGTAAGTAGGCAATCTTGAATGTTCCTACCTTTCACGAATCCAAATAGGTTCCAAGATATGATCTTTTCTGAAACACGAGCAAGCCTACTTGCGAAAAGTTTAGTAATCACCTTGTGAATAGTATTAACCAGAGCAACCGGCCTGAATTGACTTATTTCACAACCATTCTCAACCTTTGGGATAAGAGTGATAAATTGAGCATTAAAGCCCAGGGGGAAGCTTCCATCCTTGAAGAAATGCTTAACAAGCTGGCAGACATCATCTTGAATGACTTCCTAATATGTCTGGAAGAAGTGGTTAGTGAACCCATCCGGCCCTGGAGCACTCCCCTTCTTGAGACTGAACACAACATCTTTAATTTCAAAATCCATTGGCATTGAAGTAAGCAAAGTGTTATCTTCCTCTGTCATAAGATTTGTAATGATGTTCTTGCTTATAATTTCATTCTTTGGAGGACCATTTAATAGACTCCTATAGTAGGTAACTATATGTGATGAATGTTCCAGTCTATCTTCAAAAATATGATCCCCATCCTTGAGTAAAGCCAGAGGTCTGTTAGCCCTTCTAGCCCTCTGAAGGGCATGAAAAACTTTTTTGTTTCGGTCTCCATCTGAGAGCCACCTGACTTTAAAGATATCATTTCGAATGTTGTCCCTAAGCCTGATAAGATTCCCCAACTTGGAAGAAATTTCAGCTTCCTGTCCCAGATCCTTGCAAAAGAGTCCTTTGGCGAATGACTCTTGTAAGGCATGTAAAAGGAATTCCAGTCAATCAGTTTTAGTATCCAAAGTGATGAAGTTGTTCTTGCTCCATTGCTTCAGCTTCATTTTGACAGTCTTAAATTCGGAGAGGTAGAGTAGAGGGTTAAGGTCACAAATTCTTGGACCCCAATTATTCTGAACAATTCCTGAGCACTCTGGTAGAGAGGCCCAAGCACTGTTAAATATAAAAGGGATTGGAAGCTTCCTTTCAGTCTTTAGAAGGCTTACAAGAATGGGATGATAATCTGAATTATGCTTGGCAAAGGTGACAGAGGAGATAGACTTCCAAAGTGCAAGTGAAGCATCATTTACGAATGCTCTATCGATTTTACTGGCTCTCATTCCATTAAGATGTCTCCTATACCAGGTGAACATGGATCCAACAAGATTTATCTCTGTCAAGCCAGCCATCTCAGTGTAATGGAGAAATTCCACATTGGAGGTAGTACCAACCAATGGTCCAATCTTTTCCTCTGCAAACAAAATCGAGTTGAAATCTCCTATTACAATCCATAGATCTAAAATTGAACATGCCAGGTTTTGGATTTGATTCCATAGTGATATCCTTTCAAGGTAATTATTAAGACCATACACAACCAAGCAGAACATCCTTTTACCAGAATCTATGAAGGTGCAGGTGAGGACCTGGTCAGTGTCATCAACAATTGTTGGATTTGCCACACATTTATGCATAAACAGCCAGACTCTATCCTGAGAGCCCATAGTCTTGATGCAACTTAGTAAAGAGTATCATGTTCTGTTTAAAAAGTTACATAGATTTTGAGAAGAAGTCTTAGGCTCAGCAATTCCTAAGATTTCAGACTTGTATTTGCCTACAATTAGCTGAATGGAACCCATTGTGTCAGGGTTGGCCAACCCCTGGCAGTTCCAAATGAGTTCCCTCATTAATGCTTTGTCTTGGGGGTAATTCCCCCCTTGCCTTTGGTATCCAAATTTTGCATCCCTCTAGCAGATCTTGTGGAAGAGGCAGGTCCCCCAGTATTGTACTCCTAGAGTAGACCACGGAATGTATTTGTGAAGTGTTTATTTCATTCCTTTCCTCAGAATTGAGGACAACTGTATCAGAAACCTTTGTCGCCAGTGCATCCTGTGCATGCCCATCAGACTCCTTGGCAAGTTCGGTGACCCCATCGCCAGGAATAGACTGCATTCGAGAGTCCCGAGTGTCTGAGCTGTGGATAGCAGGCTGGGTCTGTCCCTTCACGAGTCCCAGCTCCCCAACTCGATTCTCATGGGCAGTTACCAAAGCTGGCTTGTGCAGCTCCAAATTATCATGTATATCACCAGATATGAGCTCAAAAATATAATTTTCGACCTACAATGATTGGGAAACCGAAAATAATTATGAAGAGAAATCTGGGTCCCGCTCCTCCTGTAGTTCATCACATGGATTGTCTTCCTCAGCTAAGTCATCTCATGAGGAGGAAGGAGCCTTGCACTCCCGGTGTACCTCCCTTATTAACCGCAGCTTCATGGCCTTTCCCCTTGCAAATACTGTCACCCCCTTTTCCTCAAGGCACCTCTCTCCAAGCAAAAACGGTTGGCACTGGCTTAACCAGTTTTTGTAAAACATGGTAGTTGTTAACCACATGACCCACCATTTTACAATGCTCACAGAATTTGGGAAGGTTCTCAAATTCATACGAGACCTCCAGTTTATGATCATCCGTAGACAGAAAGATATGACCAGGCGGTGAGACTTCCATATTTATCTAAATAAGAACTCGAGCATACAATCCAAGATCTCCATGAATGGAACGCTGATCAATTTTAAGAGGTGTGCCTAACCATACTTTTACAGCAGCTACCCATTCCCGAGTGGAAGTGGAAGGATGTCATGATGGATTTCATGAGAGGTTCACCAAGGTCACCTCAATGTAATATTATTTACGGGTTGTTTTTTACAGACTCAGGAAGGTTTAACATTTCATGTCATTCATGGAAACTTTCAATGTGAATGAGATTGAGAGGTTGTATATCTATGAGATAGTACGACTACATGGGGTCCAACATACTATCATTTCATATAGGGATTCCCAGTTTAATTCATGATTCTTGATAGTGATGAAAAGGTAATTAGGTAAACACATTATTCTTATAACATCACACCACCCTAAAAAAGATGGTCAATCAAATCACATGATTCAGGTGGTTGAGGACATGCTACGAGCACACGTCCTACATTTTGTGGGTTATTGGGAGAGGCATATACATCTGGTTTAATTTTTCTACAATAATATATTTTTGGCTACATTTCATATGGATCCTTATGAGTATTCATGTGGTAGGACATTTTGATCACCCATGTGTTGGTTAGAGGCAGGAGAGGTAGCTATGTTGGGGCCTCATCATGTTTGGGAAACCATAGAGTAGATGTAATTGATTTTGACGTGGATGACTATTGTACATTCTCATCATAAATCTAATGATAATCTCTATTTAATTACTCTAGAGTTTTATTTCATATATTGGGTGTTCATGAATGTCGCATCGAGGAAGGTACATGAATGATCGGGAGATAGGGTAATCTTTCACAGAGATACATTAGGTCATTCGAGATTTGGAGAGAGTTGGGCCGATATAATTACAATTGTAGTTACGTAGAGGTATCAAGCCATGCATGACATCTTCCATTTTTCTCATCTATAGAACTATTATTCAGACATGGCTCACACCATTCTTCTCGAGGAGGTTTATTTATAGGTTGATGTGTCATTTGAGGAGAATCCAATGCATATTGTGGACTATAGCATGATGGTTCTCTAGGTTCGGTCGATTCCATTAGTATGGGTGATATGGATTCTTGTCCACGTACAAGATGAGACATGAGAGCAGGAGGCTGATGTATGATCGCAATGGAAAGAGTTTTTATCAAATCCCGATTCACCACCCATGAGAAGGAAATTTGTTCGTGAATTGATTAAAGGGGGGAAGTTTGTAAGAACCCAATTCATTCTAAAGATACAATTCATTTATTTTCCATTAATTTTCTATTGAAATGTTCATATGGGGACTAATGTTAATTTATTTTGAGTTTATAGAGTTCTCGGGAATTTCAAGTGATGGTTCGTAGCCTATAATCAAACTCTCTGTGTGGTAAATGCCGGACACACAGTTTGATCAAACCATTTGGGGCAGACCACGTAGTTTTAAAAGCCGTGCAAGCCATAGGTATATAGTAGGGGATACAAAAAAGATAGATCAAACCATGATATATGGGCCACAAAACCATACAACCAACTAAATCTTTTTGGAAGTGGGGTTTTTTCAAGGATTCTGCATGGTTAGCCAAACTGTGTAGGGGACTTCCCTATGGGTGCTCATGCCTAATTGGTGCATGGTTTTTCCAAAACATGCATCTAAACCATAAAACCGAGATATTTTGGGTAAAATTACCTTTTACCCATAATTTTATTAAAACCTAAACCCTTATATATGTCTCCTCTCATATAGAAAGCATTCCATTTGAGACCTCCCTTGGTTAATATTCATAAAATTAAGGTACCTCCTCCATCTGATCTCCTATTCAAATGACACTTGGAGTATTAGATCATCATTGGGGAGTTCTTAATTACTATATATTCTTATTATATTCTTATTGTTATCAGTTTCACTATTTATATGTAAGATAATTTACCGTATTATTATCCTCTTCACCAGCTCTTTGGTTTTCTCCCAATCTGAGTCAAATCTGGTGATAATGCTATTTGATATATCATCTATGGAAGTGAGGTAGGTAGTCTTGTTACTTTCTCTTATAGTCGAGTTGTTTATATATATCATCATTCCAAACGCCCATTTTTTTGGGTATCTCCTTGAAAAGAAATTGAAACCTAGTTATTCTAGGAATTACCTATGTAATTTAAGAGGCTTGTTAATGATTGTTTATAGGATAGGGACCTTGAAATGGAAAACACCCCATTGGGTGTGTTGAAAAAGAATGGACTATTAAGATGGTGTATATATTGGATACCTTAGGGTGTTCGCTTTACCCCTTTCTAATGTATGTTTAATATTTAATATCAATTGTGAATTGATTTATGAATTGAATTGAAATATGAATTGAAAATAAAATATTTATTTTTTTTAATTGGAAGTTATAAATGACCATGGCCCTTATCCCATTCCATGGAAATATTTTAGTAAGAATGATTTTCTATTTTTATTGATATGACCATGTGAGTTATGTGGATTCTATTTCATGTAATAGTTTTTAAGCCTAAAATTATAGTTATAATGATTTTTCCCATATGAGTATTTTAGAGGAAGGACTTTTATTCTTAGCCCTTTCCTTTATCTATTCTTAGGGTGAGTATTGAATTACATTGTTCTTGGTTTTGAACTTGAAATGTTAAATGATGTTGTTAATTGGAGTTAATCAATTGGTGTGAGTTGGTTAAATGATTATTAGATAATAGATTGATTCATATGAGAATTCCATGGATGGACTCATTTGTCTTTTGCCTTTTTTCCCGAGTGATACTCGGTTTCCAAGGATAGAGAAATAATGGATTAGTCCGTTATACACTGAGTTATAATTGGATTGCTTATGGATGGAAAATGATGGAATAAAGTGAATTTGATCATATATTACATGGATGGTACTTGGGATCCCTTATTGGACTACCAAGGATGGACTTGAGTGGAAGAGACATTATACCACACCTAGAGTAATACCTGGGTTCTTGAGAGGCTCTCCATGGATGGGCTCATAGGGTGTTGGTTTATATTACCCCAGTATTGATACTAGGATTCCAACATTGTAATTCCAGGTATGGGCTCAAAATATATATTTTTGATTAAATTAAATTAATTATATATTATTTTTATCCCTGAAAAAGCACATGTTTGGATTCTATCATGACATGTACATTATGGATTGCATGTTTAGTCATCCTTTGGTCATGTTATAATGGGGGGCTCTGAGTTTTTGGTCGTGTTTCAAGGCGTACATGTAAACTGGGAATTAATTATTAAATTAGATTTTAATAAATGAAGGATTACTAACTATTAAATCAGAAATAAATATTTTAAATGAAATTAAGTAATTGAAACTTTTCATAAATGAAAACATTCAATTATAGGATGTTTACTATTGAGTACATCCTTTAATTTTATATATCTTCGTAGACACTGTTGTTATATGTATATTTATATACTAGATGGAATAGACCTTGTGAGGTTTCCCACTAGGACAATATTTCACACCCTCTTTGGTCCATATTTGGGTACCAAAAAAGATTATATGATTTCATGTGTTGATAATGTAAATAACCATACTATAGGATCTTAATAGATCCTTATGACCTGGGAAGCATGGGACCGAGCTAAGGATCATGATGCTAGTTTAGATAATTATGATATTTTTTTACTCATCTTATATTTATTTTACATCTTGATTTTATAAATGTTTTGTCTATTTGGTAATGACATGTGAGATGTATCATCATTTGATATATGAGACACATTCATGCATTGTTTATTTTCTTCTTCTATTTTTTTCCTTGTTATATGTATGTTTTTCTACTTCTGCTAACTGTATGTAATTGATTTCCATTATGTTACACTATGGTAATGAGGGAATGGTATCCCCAAATACACTCTTAGGCCTTGGATTCAAGTCGAGAGCATTTGGAATTTGGGGAGATGAGATTGATTCCATGTGACCCGCTGGGATTGGGGAACCATTCAGGGGAATCATGGTCCGAGATGTTATAAAACTAAATGATGTGATACAAGTGAAAGGGTAGAAACTTAGTAATGTATAATGAATCATTATCCATTTTTCATATGATGGAAAAGGTTAGACCTTGTGATAGGTTAAATCATTAATAATAGAATATATTAAAAAATTAATTAATATTAAATATTCCATATTTTAGGTTTAGGAGCACTAATCGTTTGATATTTTCTCAGTCATGGATCTCCTCCAATGACCTTGTTAGGTTCCCATTAAAGATATTTAGCAGGATGTTCTGGTATATCATTATAGTTTAGAGGACAATGATGTTGAATATTAGAGAAGAAATCTTTGAGAGTTTCAGTTCCATAGTTTGTAGAAGAATGAGGGTTCGTATCAGATTCATTCATGGAATACTGGTTTGAAAAGGTATAGATATCTTTTATTTTGATCTATTATTAGATAGACCACTAGGATTTATTGGGATGGATATATTGAATGATGTATTGAGGTAGTGGTGGATTTTATTCCTCAGAGATCACGAGGAGTCAAAAGTCTTAAGTGAGATGTTATGAGACTACTTCATAGAAGTGTTTCATTCTTCAGCAATGAAGGAAGAAAATTTCTAGGATATTGGTAACATTTGATAGGGGGATCTCTAGTGTCTACATGTTCAGGATCTAATTCATGATCCTTCTGTGATGTTTTTCAATCCTATTTCCAGATCAGAGTTTAGGGAAAGGAATTTTGAGGTGTCTTTGTGTCGAGTATTCCAATTCCAGTTCAACCAATTTATGATGAAGAAGAATCTTGAGGAGATTTAGAGAACATATATTATATAGAGGATAAAATATAGAATCAGGTCATAATGAGAGGTGATTCACCATTATTTCTCAATATTCATAGCTGTGTTATGGGGTTATAAGTTATTTGAAATGAAGTGTTTTCAGTTAGATGGGATTAGGTCTCATCCCTAATAAACTCATTTATCTAGTACACCACCTATAAAAAATGTTCCAAGTGATAAAATATTTATTTATCTATAGAGTAATAGGTCATCAACAACAATAATATCTGACCTTTCTAAATAGTCAGTGTGAACCACTTCATGTTCCTTCATTAAGGCAGTTTCTGACGATGCAGTAATAGTAGGGTGTTACATTTTTGGATTTGCAAAGAGGATAAGGGGAAATAAGAGTATATACCTAATAAAATATTCAACCTCATAGATTTTTGTGTAGCTATGGAGGTCATCTTCATCAGTGATAGAGAGGCCACAAATAAGGTCATTTTCAACTTCATACTTTAGTATTTCTAGTGTTAGGGGACCCAAACATCATTTGAGGATTTTTTTTTCTATTTTTATACATGTGTGTATTATTTTTATGATTTTGGGGTGAAACACTCCTTTATATCACCTAATCTCATTGATTCTTTTTAAATTCATGTATAGAGGCTTCTAGTACCCTTGGTGTTGACTACACAAGTCGCAGGTTCAACGACTATTTTGATTTATATAGAGACTGTGATCTAGCTCTAGGGAATAACCACTCATGGAGAGCCTTCACATGATTAAAAATACATATATATCACATCATCCTTATCATGGATTAGTTATATTATGTGTAGACTAATGTGGATTGCTTCAGGACATAGGCTTTGTTAGATAATGCTGATGGAGGGCCAACATTGTTTGTTTGTGAGTGGTACACTCAGATGGGTCAAAGGAATGTTGATTCCTTGTATTAATTAATGGATTTAAGAAGATAATTTCACAATTGGTTTAGAAGTTATTGATTCCCATGTTTTTGGAATAGTCTTTTAATATCATCCTAGAGGAGGTTGTATTATTGCCAACTCAAAGGGAGATTATGTTTGGGACTGAGATATAACCAGATATTATATTATCTAGATGTATCTATGTAGTTTGGTGCCTTATAAGTTTTAAGATCTATGAATGAAGCTCGTTGATCTATCACACCATGGTTTTTTCAGCTGAGTTTGTCACCTTGGGGTGCACCAATATTTTTCATGAAAATTGTTGATGTTATTTTTCATATTTTTATCAATTATAATCACTTGAACCAAGAGATAGTGAAAAATATATATCCTCTTTTATTGATTGATGATTTGTTTGATTAAATTATAGGATAAAGTTGGTCCTCAAAGACTGATCTCTATCAAGATATCATCAAATGTGTGTAAAGGCTGAGGAAATTCATAAGGATTCATTCCATTATCTCCGTGGAAATTATTGGTTTAATGTAATGAATGCTCTAGAGATTTTCATGTGGTTTACTAATGGAGTTCCTAGATAAGTTCATGGTGGTTTTCATTATATACCTCCTTATGTACTTTTTATATGAGGTGGAGCAATCAGAATATATTAATTCCATTTTGGGTGGTCTTCCTCATGAGTAGTTATTCCCAATGATGACAAAATATTATTTCTAGGCACCTGAAGTCCATTTAATGGGGAATGTTATGTCCCAATAGGGGGTATCTGTGGATATTTTGATGATATAGGTGGTGGTTTTATGGAAACACACTAATACATTAGATTAGGTATGGAGTTTCCATGGTTTTGCGGGATATTAATGGATTTTTTAGTTGATTTCCATTAGAATAAAAATCCTATGATAGCTTTGGAAAAAAATGACCAGCCATTCTTATAGACTATCCATACTCAGGTAGATTTTGAGTACATAAATTCAAAATTTGTTCAATGTAGCAAACCTTTGTTTTCCTAATGTGGGAGTTCAATTTTAGGTTTTATGCGATTATTCATGTTAGGTGTTGGGAAATGTTTGGATTCCATAGAGATCCTTTTTTTATTATGGTTTTTAGCTATTATATACCCCTAAATGTTACTATTCCACCCATGATCTCAAGTTAGAAGAAGTGGTATTTTCATTGATGTTTTAGAGACCTTACCTTACCAAAAAGAATTTTTTGATTTATACTAACCATAAGAGGATAAGGTATATCTTCTTCTATAATTACATTAACTTGTGTTATTATCAATGGATGGAATTATTCTAGGATTGCGACATTGAGATTGCATAGACTTTAGGAAATGAAAATGTTATAGCTGATGTACTGAGTAAAAACTCACATAGTGATTTTAGGAATGAATATTGAAATTACATGAGAATGATGGAAGAACTCTTAGTTATTAATCTGGATATGGGGTAGGATAGAGGTTGAGAATTTATTATACATATGATAGTGCAGTCATTTTTGGTACAACTGTTGGTGGAGTCACAGTTTTTAGGAATGTAAGGTGTAGTTCCAATATAACTGATTAGTTTTTTGTGATTCCACTAATGGTTTTCCTGATGATAGAAAACACCGAGTGTGGTTCCACGGAAGGCCATTCATTCTTTTAGAAATTGGTGTGGTGGTTCTTCAAGATTCCCATAGTACATCCTTTCTAGTAAATTCTAGCATTACTATGATGTAACAAGAATTTAGGGGTCAGTTATTATGGATTGGGTTAAATAATATATTGCAAAAAAAATTCATGTTGTTTGGTCGGCCAAAAGGTGAAGGTGGGGAACCGTGTTCCCCAAGATTTTATATTTCGTTTAGATATTAACTGGTATATGAGAGAGGAATTATCAATTGAATTAAATACCATTTTACCTCATCCTCAGGGAGACTATGATACAATATGGGTGACAGTGGATCATTTGATGAAACCCTACCTTTTGATAGTGATCATGGAGCCAAGATCAGTTTATTTTTTGTCAAGGAAGTATATAGAATATGTGGTGCGACTCCTTCAACTCTCGAGGATGATCATCTCTAATCAACATCCCCACATCAACCCCATGGTGTGTTGAGGTCTCCAGTATGAGTTTTTTTACCAGTTATGCCTTACCACTACTTTTTATCTGAAGAAGAACCATCACATAGAGTGAACCATCTAGATAGTTTAATACATGTTTCTCTATTATGTGATGAATTCTGTATGATTGTGGATGAAGCACCGTTCTGTGTATGAGTTTTTATACAATGATATTTTACACAAAACCATTGGTATAGATCCATTTGAAATTTTGAATGACCGACCATTCCATTATACATTATGATGGCTATGGTTCGAGAGGAAATAATTCTTCTTCAAAACCGGTATAGAATATGAAGGAGATGGTTTGATTTATTATATATTTGATGAAGGTAGCTAAGGATATTCATAAATCTTATGCTGATCATAGGATAATACCTTTGGAGTTCGATATTAGAGATCATGTGGTCTTGTAGGTGACTCAAGTCATGGGTAGTGATGTATTGGACATGAGGGTAAGACTTCTCCCTAGTTTTTGGGTCTTTTGAGGAATTGAATCATGTTTTAGCTATGGAATATAATATATAACATCGTCTGAATATGATCTAGAAACACAATGTTTTCAATGTGTTTCATATATGTCGTTATCTTCACAACGACTCTCATGTCATCGATTGGGGTGAGATCTTTCTCGATAAGGATTTTTTCTTTCGAGGAGTGGCTTGTAGGGATCAGTTACATCCAATAAAGAGGTGTTTTATAGAAATTTTATTCCCTTGGCTTGTGTCTTGTGGATGTGCGATGTTGTGGAGGACAATACCTGTGAATTTTACTCGCAGATGCTAACACAGTACCCCATTCTATTAGATGTTTAGATCATCTCTTAAAATGTTGTTCCCTTGTGGATGTGGAACTTTTTGTATATGAGGTGGTTTCCCTTTTTTGTAGTTTTTATTCTTAATCTTTATTGAGAGGTCTCTCCAATGGGATAGTTTTTATGAGTTGTTTTTTGTTTTGGGGGGTGGTTTGGTGTTTTTTTTCTATGATGAGGTGGATGATCACCTCATATTGAGATATATTTTAGAGGTATATCATAAGGTGTCTATTTGTATCATAAATTTCTGTTTTCTCCATGATTTGGATTTTTGGATTCTTAAGGAAAATAATTGTTTTAGAGGTATATAATATAAGTCTTTGATATAGGTAGTCTGGTCGTGTGGATATTTTTTAGGATTTTTGAACTCAAAGGATGTCAGAGGTGATACTAGAGGTGTTGGATACTAAAAATATTGAAGCAAGTATAATAAATGATTTCTATTGGGTTTCCAGGTCGTGTATGTGCAATTCACGACTTGTTAATGATGGTTCAAGGGGTTATTTCAAAAAAAATTATTTAATTTGGATTTAATGATTAGAGTAAACTCATTTTTCAACATGATATTAAATATAATATTTAAAAGATGTATAATGGTTACACATGATGTAAAATCCATATATAGTACAACTTATAGAAACTAGGAGGCCTCAATTTTCGTCAAACCCTCTGGATTCTCATGAATTCCATGTGATCTAGAAACATGCTATTCATCGTTTGGGAATTCCATTGATGGGGATCAATATTTGGATTCTTGTCTTCGATTTGTAGTGACCCATGATGATCTAAGGATTATTACTTTTCATTTTCTAGTGATTTCTCCAAATCCAATATCGATTCCTCATGTTTCTTTTCACTGTATGATAGAGGATCTTCAATCATGTTTCTAATATTGTTTTATAGGTGTTCCTAGTGTCTTTATGTTGCATTTTCCTTGGATTGGTGTTCATTATAATGGGATAGGTGATCAGGATCGGGAATAAGGATCTTTTCTCATGTGATTAATGTTAACTCCATTGATCTATGAGATACATTACATCTATTTTACTTATATTCACTCATTAATTGATAATGATTAAATCATTTTTATTTAAACGAAATTCACATAAAAATATTTAACAAGAATAAATAGATTATTTTCGATTTCATGTTGATTATGTGTTTTATTGTACTATGATAGTGGTTTTCATATTGGTTTTTAGATAGTGTGATATCATTTATTTATTCTTTGTTAGAATGTTCTTATGATAGGATTAACATTTTGAAATTTTAAAATAATATTAATCCAAAATTAATAGATAATTACGTGCCTTAAAAATTAATGAAGAGGCATGTTTTAATTAGGTGGTTGATGTAATTTGGTAATAAAAAAATTGATGCAATGTGCATGAATAATTAAATTTTTTCTTTCTAGGATATTAAAAGAATTGATAAATAATATAAATCATGAATATTAAAGTATTTTATAATAACAAAAGTAATTTTATTTGATAATGGTACTTCTACAGGGATTTTAAAACCATAATAAATGATAAGGGAATGTTTTTCACTTTGATATATTGTCAAATATTGATGCATTAGGCTTCTTGCAGTTATAACCTATGAATTATGAATCAGTTAATTCATGATATAATAAGACCAAGTTGTGTGGAAATGAAAATTTATGGGGAATGAGTTTTCTAATTTCATTAGAAGGATTAGTGCCTTTTTTTAGAGCCATGATAACTTGTTTATGAGTGAAGGCTAGATGCCTTGTATTGATGGCCCAATTTCTTGGTTGATTATGATTTTATTCTCCAACTAATTTTGTGATGTTTTATGGATGTGATATTTGTTATGTGATGTGATATGGTGCAGGTAGGCATGTATGTGATATGATCTTGGGATTGATGTTTTGGGGATGGATGGTGTCATTTGTTGATCAGGAGGCCTCGATGATTTAGTAGCAGTTGACACATGTGATGGAGAGATGCATCAGGATATGAATGTGGTTGTTAGGGATGGAACCATAGATGATGGGATGGGTTGAAAATGATCTTACCCATTTATTTGATACTAAGTTCTAGGATTATCATTCATGAATCAATTTAATGGATGATGATATGTTTTCATGATTTATCTACATTCCATTCCACATTGCTTGATGTAGCTAGAGGTACCTTGTTGCAGGTTTCCTCTTAGTGGTATCATAGAATTATTTTCTTATAGTAACTAGTTAATGGAAGGATGGTAATAATGAATTGACTAATTCTTAATCCACAAGTTTTGTTGAACATGTAATGAAAATTATTAAAATATATTGATCTTATTAAACAATGGACTCAGTTAGGATTATTCCATATGGGAATGGACTTTACTCTAATGAATAATGTAATGTAATGCAATGTGGAATAATAGTAATGGTCAATTAATAGTTAATGAACTAATTAATAGAATTAAATAATTAAAATAAATGAATTAATCAATGTATCTATTTTAAATTCAGGATTTCATGTAGGATATCTCGTTTAGATGTGGCATCTAAGAGTTCGAGCTACATTATATTCAGTTTTGTATAAGACTAAGTTAGGCCAAAAGTGTGTTTACGAGATATATAATATCACCTTTATATTTTGATTTCACAAGATACCCAAAAAATTTGGATGGGGAGAATAACACTGAGTAGAGTCTGGTATGGTGTTTCCCCAACATCCCCATGTGAGGATGGATGGACGACTACCCCCTCTGGCCCATCATTCTTCTCAATGTAGTTACTTACAATGGATTGAAATATGCTCAATTTTCCCTTATATATGTATAGGCGGATATTGTAGATTTTCATTATTTCAGACACATGTATTACCAGATATAGTATCCAATTTATTATTATTGGTTTTTCATGTATAGGTTGTGATGGATTGAGGTAGTTACTCAGTGTATAGGCTTTAATGGTTTGAGGTATAATACCTAATATATGATCCACAGAATACATGTGGTAGTGGATCTTAGAAAATAATGGGTAACTATATATATATATATATGTGTGTGTGGATGGAATGATATGCTGATGTGATGCACATGGTGCATATTGTGACACCATTCACATGTGTTTTCAAGAAGGATTACTTTTTGAGGGAGAGATGGCTCAGGACATGATATATTAGGGAATAGAAAAAAACCTGCATGGAAGTGGGAGAGAGGTACCCCTGATTTTTATTTTTATTATTATATGCTCTATTTGAGGAGATACTTGGTGAATTTTTTATATGGTTATTCTAGGAACATAGTATACCAATTTAGGTGATGAGTTAGTTTCAATATTGTTCATTTTTATTTAGGATGCCTTATTTATTTTTTCCATGAGAGTAACTATAGAGGATCCTACTAAGTATACTATTATGATCAACCTACATATAAATAAAAAACATTCAGGTCAGTTGGAGGAGGTTGGATATCGATCGAGATATTACTAGCTCGTGGTTTGCAAGATATGATTGCTATTTTTGGTTGTTGTCACATTTACCATTTTCGAACTTCTACTTTCCCGTTATGTTGTTATAGTACGGTATAAAGTTTCATGTTTTAACTTTAAATATCTTTATTTATATATATATATATATATATATATATCTGTGTGTTTGTGTTTGAGAATATTTTTTGTGCATCCTTCTTATCTTTATATTCTGTAAGTTTATTATATATGGTAATAACTCTTATATGCCTATTTATTATACCCTTGGTAGTAGTAACCATTTTAGGGTCAACTAGAGGTGGGAATAGGGTAGTCATCATCTCCATTCTCTCATTATCGACCCATGAGGGGTACACACTAGGGGAGGAGGTCATGACACAATCAATGATTTTTTTTATATTACAAGAATATCATCAAAACAACTAGGGTGATATTAATTGACTATGTGATTGATTATAAGTTGAAAAAATGAATAATTATATTTAATTCATTTTATGAAAGTAAAAATATAATATATGACTATGATTCAAAGTGTTAAAAACATACATGATGATTTGGAATTGTTTTAGGAGACAAATTAGTTTATAAACTTCATTTTAAATGTTTTAAAGATTGATTTTTTAAATATTTTATTTTCTATTTAAATGTCCATAAAATTATTTTTTGGATTCATTCGTGTCGACATAAATGAATTATAGTGGAAATGTTTTGTAACTTTTTAAATTTCCATCAATTTCTTCTAATATGAATAATTTTTTATATATTTCATAGGTAATTATTTGGAATTCATTATTAATGATATATGGAATGTTATATTTTAATATATACATCAAAAATATTTTCCCCCTATCATAAAAATTATTTTATATTTGGATTCCATTATATTAATCTATGTTTTATACAATGAAAACCCCTCATTATTTTTCATTGTGTATTTTTTATGGAAAAAATTAATGAATCTATATTATGAAAGATAAATCTATTTTACATATAGAATTAATACATATTTTAAAGGGTTTTTTATTAAAAGGCGGATGCATAAAATGTTATATTTTTGATATGGTCCTTAGATGTTATTTATGATGATGGGTGAGGCTAATACAACTTATATGATGGCTAAACCTAGATAGAACTTTAATAAAATTTTTAATTATTAAATTCTATAGGGATTTCTTTTGGAAGATGACCGTATAATTATTATAATTATAAGGGTTCTATAAGGGTTCTATTAAGATGATATACCTATAATCATACATGACTATTATATAATTTATAAATTTTTTTATTGAAATTAATTTATTTCTAAAGGTAAAATAATTATAATTTTTTAAGGTATGTATTGTACAGTTTTAGCAAAAAAATGTATGTTTCTTGGAAAATGTTTTTAATAGGTTTCAGGTTTTCTAAGAATCCATCATTATTATTATTTTTAATTTTAATTTCCATATGAATTTTCATATTCAAAACATTTCATAGAAAATCTAAATTAACGTGTACTCAAATGATTATTGGAGAACATATTTTGTTCTATTAGTAGAAAACATCCATTTAGAACACATGGTTTTAAAATAGAGTCACAATCTTCTAACATTATTTTTATAACCCTTAATGATGATATTGTGCCAATCCAATGTTTCTATAAAAATTCAATTGGTTTAATGATGGGTATAAAAATAGAAGAAACAAGGTTGAATGTCATTAATATTATTCATGAAAATAAATCATGTTTAATTTTAAAAGGTCTATACTATGGGAAAAATGGATATTGAGTAAAAGTTTACACCTTATAATTTATGGGTTCTTATGTATGTTTATAGACCTAACTATATAAAACATAAACCTAAATGATCTATTTCAATGTAAAAAAGGGAATTATTTTCTAAAAAACTAGAATTTTAATTGTTAAAGGATCACTATAGTTAGTTATTATCATAGAAGGGTTTAGAAAACATTGATGTTAAGTATTTATTTAGGGGAGGTTATTTAAAAAGATATAGATACCATCCTAGGTTTATATGTATAAGTATAGTCATAAGATTAGTAACTTAAGTACCCATTTTTAGTTTTTATGTTGTTGTATTTTAAGGTAAAAATTATATTTTTGGAGAAATTTTATTAGGTTGATGTATTTTTAACCCTTTGGTATAAAATGAGGGATTAAATTAGAATAATGTTATTTCATTTATTTGGAATATATACTGAGAGGTATGAGAAAACCATTGAGGGTAAAAATTATTTAATGATAAAGTTGTTAAGGTTATCTTTTATATTTTGTTGGTAATATTATTATAGAATATCTTTTGTTAATGAATTTTCAAGGACTATTTTTACAATAATTTTAAAAAAATCAATTCATTTTTAAATTATGTTCGTCTTTATAGATTAAATATTATTTAGCATGATGATTGGAAATGTAACTTCCAAAACCTTCATATCACTTTAAGATGATTTAATAATCATTATTATTGAAAAATGAAGTTAAATTGATTTTTAAAGTTGGTTTAACATCCACATCACCTATAAGGGACTACATTAAATTTCCAATACATTTTCATTTATCAAAAATTTATATATATATTGGTATTTATTTTATTTTATTTCAAAATCTCAACTCATCCTTCTAATTTAACAAGGGATATTTCCCTTTGTAATTGACTATTTCATTTTTGGAGTCATGGACATCATGAGGGAAGATTAAATGGATTTAAAAAACATATATTAAGATACTAAAATCAAGATTTATGATATGAATTATTTTATTATGCTCGGATTATGAAATATCATTGAGTTCATTTTGAAGAATCATAATGACATAAAACATAGCATTGATTTTATGTAGTATTGTATTAATGAAGAAGAAGAAAAAGAATAGTTAAACAGAGAGACTCATCCAGAGGATAACCCCCTGACCGTTTATTAAAATAAAAGAAAAGGACAGTAAACAAGCAGTAGAATTCAAAAGAAAGAGTTACATGTCATAAGAACCATACCCATCTCCACATCCATGGTAGTTAATGGTTTAAGAAATAATATTAATGAAGGGTGTTTTTATACATATTATTCTTATATATTCCTATATATCATGATATTAATGAATCACATAAGTATTCTTCTATAGTTTAATATTTTTTTTAATTTTAAAAAATATTTTAGATATAATTGATAAATTAGAAAATTAGTGTACTGAAATAGTTAAATTTGTTAGGGATATATTTTTAAAGAAATATGATGAAGGGAAAAATTAACCTTTAGGGTGAAATTTTCTTGATGTTAAGGAAATTAAATTCATCTATTGTTATTTTTTTCATAAGATGATATAAATAGAAAACCATGGAGGTTAAAAATTAATTTTACGATTAATGTTAATTTTTTGTATGTTCATCGTATTTTCTAGGAATGTTATAGAAATTATATAAATATGGTTTTAGTAAAAACTAAACCTACAGGCCAAGAGAAAATATGAAACATCTAAAAGTGAAAGATGTCTTTAACCCAAAATGGAACGACAAAAATGTTTCAATTCCTACCTCAACCCTACATGATGTCCTTGTTTGAATGAAAATATATAAATGAAATAAATCATTATTAAAATGTTGATGTTGGGATCACATGATTTATCATATAGATAACCAAGGGACATAAAAGTGATTTAGATATAAATTAATTTATTCTATATTAGAATAATTTAACTATTATAGTAACCTTATATGATAATTGTAAATTGAAATATTTTTTTACAATATAGGATTATCGTTGATGCATAAACGTTAAATTATCTTTTTTAATCATAATAATGACCCGGGTTAGTTATAGAAATAATTATCATATCTTTGAGAATTTATAACTATGGAAAATAAATTTTTGGAATGATACTTTAAGAGTTATTAATTTTATTTTGAGATTCATGTTAAATTTATCATTGATTAATATGTGATCAAATCACAAAAAACTTTGGGGGTCAATATTTGTTAGGAATTTTTTAATGAAGTTTAAGGATAATTATTTATGAAATGATATACATTGAAAATTTAATGATATTGTTGAATTTTGGAGATAAATTTATTATATATTTATATGAAATTTAATTAATTTTGGGAAATATAATATCACATTAAAAAAAACTGGATTTTGTTAATTACTAAATACATGAGAAATGACATTTTTCTTTTTTGGAAGTATATGATCCAATTGATGTTTTTTTAGTGCCTTAGGCATAAAAATTTCATCAATAATAGTTACTAGTAGGTGGAAAATATGAGATTGTGGTAGAAATTTATTAAGTATGAAATTCTACTTTTCATATATGAGTTTTTCCCTATGTTCCTAGTATAGATGTTTTTGTAATTCAGAATAAATTCATTTATTGTATATATTTTATTATAAAATACATTATTTTTATTAATTAGATTATTAAATCTATCCCAGATATATAATAGGATTTATCATAGTTTACAGGATACAAAAATAAAAGGAAATTGAGAAAAATGAGCCAAAAAAGATCAATTCAACCACTGAAACATTGCTTCCCAAGATGAAATATGCCAGCAGGATAATTTTAGGGTGAAATACTAAAGAATATAGGTGAATATTGTATTTTTGGGCTAGAATAATATGGTACAAATTGTGAATAATGTTTAATACATAAAAAATTACAATTCATGAAGTGAAATTAGAGAGTGGTGTTAAAAATGAAAAATAAAGAGGGTGTAGATACTTTCATGGAGTGAAACCCACTATAACACCATGATACAACCAAAACATTCCTACATTCGAATGATGAAATGGGAAATTTTTATGGAAGGCCACCATTATGACCTGAACTGCCAATTAATGTCATGATTGACCCTAAATTCCTAAATTGACCCACAAATGGAGAATTAAATCCTCTCCATGCATGAATAGATACTAATAAATTGATGATAGGGTTCCACTCAAAATACCCATTGAACAACAGATGTCTGGACCAATGGGTGGTGTAGCCAACAAAAGGGAACTACCACTACTATGAGAAGGATCATACATTTATTTTCCCACCCCCTCATGGCTTGAACGAGGGGCTTTATTTTTCTCTATATTTTTTTATTGAATTGGTATTTTATGTATATGGTATTTTATTTATGAATGATATTTTTGTTATTATTTAATAATTTTTCATCATTTCTATATCATACCTATTTTTTTCATGGCCATGGTAATCAGGATTAGGTATTATGATTTAATTTATTTCATTATATGAGAATTATAATTTCCTATGTTGATTGAATATTCTTATTTTAAATGGGAGAATTAGGGTCTAGACTTCCACCATAATTATTGAGATTTTTTATACCCTATATAAAAATTTGGTGTAATGTACCCATTTTTTTATAATCCAAAGTAACTAACTATATGAAATAGATTCTTTAGGATGGAGTGAATTTTTAATGATAATTGTATGAACTAAGAGAAAATTATGATGAAACAATTATTTTTAATTAAATATTTCATACCTTGTTAATGCATGACATTGTATTAATTTCTACCCAGTGACATTTCTTATTTTCAAACCTCCGTAGTCATCATCATACATAGGATCACTGGTTTAGATATATATTTCAAAAAATGGGAAATACTTTAGGTATTTATAATTAAACTATTATTTTATTAGAAACAACCTGTATGAGTTCTACACTAGGCTTAAATTTCCTATACTACCCTTTAGATTAATTACTTCTTTAATTCATGTTATAAATTTCTATATTCTGTAACCCTCTAGAAGTAACATCGCTGATGGGGATATCTTATTTTTGGATACATTACTCTGTATATGAGAGGATGTTATAATACAACTATTTTATCATCATTTTAGTTTACTAATATTTTTGTACGAATTTTATTTATTTAGTTTGTGACATTTTATGTGCTTGGTCAATTTTGTTAGTGATAGAAGGGATACAGAGAATATTATCATGTAAAAATATCAAGTTTCTTCTATTACTACTAGGTATCTACACAACTCAACATGTAACAACCCATTAATCTCATTCCAATGAACCCTACCTCATAACCACACCACATCATAATAACCAAACATCTCATTTTATATTTAAAAAGTTCTTATGTCATAATTATTTCATCATTTTATGGGGTATTTTCATGAAAATATAATATTCCATGGGCTAAAAAATTATTATCCAGATATATATTCATAGATCTTTCATGTTTTTTTACTTTAATCAATCAATTAAAACAACACACTAATCTCAAATTCTATGAAATATGAAAATAAAAACTTCTTCATAACTATAATGTCAAAGTAAAAAAATGTAAAACTCATATGAGTTCTCCCACATGATTATATTTAAAAAACATATAATTTATTATTTTTAATCTTATATTCACCATTTAACCAATGTATGAGTATATCATAATTTTCCAACATGTTCAAATAAATAAGGAGATGATGAAGATTCCACTACCTTGACTAAAACTATAAAGAAACCACCAGTATCAACTGAAGAAAAAAGAGGTTAATCCTCCACCATTATTAATGGATAACATTCCAAAACTTACCAAAAGTATTACATTACAAACCTATATCAAAATAACAACTACAATAGGGAAACCCATTACTAAAATCCTCCCAGAAATGGTAAAACTAATATTAATGGAAAAAAGAGATAAGAGGGGAGATAATAAAACATTACATTTTATATAATCTAATGAGATAAAGGGCTAGGGTACCGAAAAGAAATAAAAATATGCGGCATATGGGTTGGGGTCATGAAAGCTTCAAGAGGAAGTATAAAAATTCAAACCATGGAAGGGTCTATATTAAATTTATTACTGAATTTTCATCTACTCAATGATAGAATGGTGACCCTCTACTACGTGATGGTGTCCATGGTAAATGTTTGGTCTAAATTACCCCCATCAATATCCCCAAACCCATGTTTTTTGTAAATGAATTACTAATGTCTTGACCACCACCATTTTATAGATCATGGCATTTTCCAATACATGGTGGTCCTTTTCATTATTTTCAACATTCAATCACTATTACCTAGATCAATATTCTCAGTCTATTTCCCCAAACCAAACCCAAAGTAATGGTGTGTAGAGATCCTCTGTCCCATTATGAATTGGAGGCCTCCCATGGAACTATGTTTAAACTACACCCTACCATTGTAATTTCAGTTATATCATTATTATACAAGGAAAAATACCAACCAACACAACCTCCACCACCACCATCACAAGGGAATGGTGACTCCCAGAATATCCCAAGTACATATACTATACCATGAAAAAAATACTATAATCCTCCTAAAACCAAGAAATACTAAAAATACCACAAATTAAATATCTTGAATTTCAAAACTGTTTCACCCATCCCTCAACATTTCATCATTTGAGGCATTGTATGTGATGTTATATTAATTGCTTATTTTTTGGATATAGTTGGAGATTCAACTATTCACATTCCAAATGTGGTATGGAAAAAGTATTAAAAGGGTTCATGTAGATATTATGTGGATTAATGAGAAATAAGACCCACCGAAATCATATGTCGATCTTAGGAGGAGACTGGTAGAGTTTGATGTTGGGGTACATGTCTTCTTAATGGGTCCCCCTTAAATGGGATAGTGGAGGTGTAACAGCTGGTGTAAGATTTCCCCTGATTCTTCAAACCATTATTTGTTTTGGAGTGTGTTCGAATAGTTTTTTATTAGTTGGTTCACCCACCATATATTGAAATGATCTTTTAAACCATCCAGTTGTCATTAATCCTTCAATATATTGATTATGAATCCCATGAAATTGACTAGTTATATTTGTATATTAGGGATGATGTAATATTTATTGATTGACTAGTAGATATCCAATACTATTGAGAGAAGGTGTTTCATGGGAGAACTATTCCAATAGTTCATGTTTTGTGGTTTTATGGTACCTTGGTTTAGTCTACATGGTATCGTGAGATGAAAACGTGTTCCTAATACCCTGTGTTTTTTGTGCCATATTTTTTCTTTGATGATGTGATGCCTTCATATTGATTATTTATGACATATTTGTTTCTGACAGTTTTTTTGAAGCCATTACATAATGAAGGGAAAACACCATCCTAATAAATATGTGATATGTTTATGAAATGTTTTCAAATAGTATAGGTAAGTAAGTGTTTCCCAATGAGGAAAATACCATGATATGGATATTAGGTTTCTTTTATTTGTGTTATGGGGGGGTGGTGTTATGTATTGGTTATATGGATGGAAGTTTTAGTGATTATGGTTTGATATGTGGTTAGTTATTCTATTATTAGAAGATCGCTATTAGGAATCTCATGGGTTGATTGTTTATACCCCCATTATTTTAATTTCTTTTAGTTTTGTTTTATTATCAAGTATGATAATTTTAGTATTGTTATTTGATGTAGTGTTATGGACAATACATGACTTTCCGGTGTGGTTTCTCAAGGATTTGTGGTCTGAGGAGATTTTTGAAGGTATTTTGGATACTAGGAGAGGACCTTGAGCTATTATGGGGGTAACATTTCCAAAGTAGTGAGAATGGTGTAGATTAGGATCGATGGGAGATCACCCTTGGGAAAAAGTGAAGTTAAATAATTAAAAGTTAATGGAATCGCAATAGGAATGGTTCCTTGGGGAAATCCTATCCAATCTTAGGAAAGGGGTCTCACGGTGATCTGTCATTGGTTATAGTAAGGTGAAAGACCCTATGAATCTAGTTTGCGGATATGGTGTCTAGCCATATAAAGTTAAAGTTACCAAATATAAACATGATTAAAATGATATATTAAATTAATTATTTAATCAATACATTTCATAGATAGTCATAGATCCCATGTTGATATGGTATTGTTGACATGGGAATTATCTATAGAAACATGTTATTTGAAAAAAATTGTGAACATTTCTCCCTAATCATACTATAATAGATCATTTTTAGACATATTACATGATCTAATCATATTTTTAGGATGAGGGATGTAAACATCAGAAAAGTTGGAGAGAAGAATCCATCTAAAGAAAAAACAAGTCATAACATGAAATAGAATATGAAGAAGGAATAAATATCATAATAAAATATCAAATTATCTTAGATGATATTCATAAAACATAGTAGAGTAACATAAAAACACAAAATGAATTATATAGAATAATAAACGTTATGAACTGGATAAATACAAATATTAATAATCATATAAGAATACAGAATGTCATAAATGTGAGGAATTAGTTAACAATAAGGATGATCAATGAAAACATGGAATATCATAGAAATTAATATAATATTGATAAGTTAACATTATTTGATACATAACTCGGAAATGTGTCACAACCCTATGAATATGAAAACCATAATGACAAAACCCATTATCACCATGCCTATGTAAAAAATTATATTGTATCCAAGACTAAAAATGGAAAATAACCGATCATACCCATTCCTTTTTCAGACAACTCATTATCCACATGCATGAATATCATATAAGATATGAGATTAAAGAATTAATTGGAGTTTAATATTAGATCCACACTTCATCATCCATATTCATGTGTGACATATGAAATCAACCATTATAATATCCTATTTAACCACCGGAAAATAATTGGTTTTATAAACAAACGAATGGAAATTATTCACTTTTTATAATTAACCCATGAAAATAAGGTTGATTTTGTATAACATCAATATGATGCAAAATAACATAATGAATTAACTAGTTTTATACTGAAAAAATTATCATCTAAAATAATCACATATTAAAAGAAAATATATGGTGAATCTTGGAACCTAATTGCATTGGATATAGATCATTTGTACATAATTAAATCCAAATAATGAGAAGATATTTTCAAAAACCTTTTGTATTCATCATTATAAAAGTCATTGTTACATGTCTCATTTCAAATAAGTCACATTAATTTTCTAATGAATGAAAAAATAAAACCTTTTACAGAAATTTATGTGGATAAGAAACTATTTTTAATTGACATAAATTGAGAAAATCAATTTAAATGATTTTTGATGAAAAAATAATGTTCAAAAGGGAAATTATCTGACTCAATTAAAAGAGTTTGTGTTACCAAGTCAACTAAATTTACACATAATTTACACTAAAGTCCATTAACATACAACTTAATAATGGTAGAAATATTAATTATATAATTTTAATCCTTATTTATATACATTTTCATTTATACACTCAATTTATAATAGTTCATTTCATATATTATATTTTTATAATCACTCTTCAACATCGGTTATTAATAATATTAACATTTTCTAACTAGGTTCGAAAAAGCGATGTCAATATTCTATTTCCCCAAAATATAATCATTCCAAAAAATAATAACAATTATTAAATTTATGTTTTATAATGACTTATAATCTTATAATACCATTAAATGGGATTTTCATTTGTGTTATTTAAAAATAAAAACAATGATGACCCTGTTTTGTGTTATTTACCAATATCGATTGATTGCCTAATAAAAAGAATTATTATTTTTGTGATACAAAAAAGAACCATATTAATGATCATATATTTAAACATGTAATCATGAAATATAAAATAAAAATGGAATGATTGGATATGAAGGAAAATCAATATGATTATTTGGGGAGGCGGTAGTTCGCACAACTCACTGTTTAAGTTTTAATTTTTCTTAATGTAAAAGGGGGTGGTGGTTAATGCATGAAGATTCATTATAATAACAAAAAATTATAATAATGATTCGTTAGTTTTCATTTTATTATGATGAAATTGAACATTAGGAAGAACAAATTCAAAAGATTAATTAGAAAACATAAAGTGAATCAAGGAACCTATACATCACTTCATGGATTATCTCCTTTGAAAATTGGATTAAATCATTAAAGGTATGGTATTTTGAGAATTAAATATAATAATTATTGTATATAAAAGAGCTTTGGAATGGTTTGGGTTGATTTTTTTACCAGACATAAGGGGTTTTGGATTAAGGGGATGTGAGTAGTGGTGTGTGCCTTTTATTGGAGGAAAAGTGTTCCATTTTTATTACTATGCAAAACATTTCAATAATGGGGAGTCAATCTCAATAAAAATAGTAATAAAATTGAGTAATAATATACAAGATAATATATGATATCCAACCGCACCACCAATATTCAATTAGAACTAGTTTTTTATCATTTTGGATATTTACTTCTAAGGTTACTCATTATTACCATATCGAGTTTCACCACGGTCACTATATCTTACCTAGGTAATTTAGCCTGTATGGATAATTTTTTCCCATGTTATTTAATTTTCAATTAATAATTCAAAAATTTAAAACCTTTTTTATTCAATAATAAAAATTTGTAAAATGTAACATTAAAATAAAAAATATACAATGACTAAAAAAATTATTTCGATAAAATATGATAAATTCCACATGAAAAAATATGTGTTAAAAATATAAAAATAAATTTTGAGAATTAAAATGTCATATAAAATAAAAAAATTATTCTTAAATTTTTTTTATGAATTTCCAATGCATTATCACATATTAATAATGTCATAAATGGATTTTATTTTAAAAAATGATATTTTTCACAATTCACCTAAAAATAAAACATTTTAGAAAAAACATAAAATTCACCAGATCCATATATTATTTTTCATAATCCTAAATTGATGTATCATTTATCAAAATAAATTTCAAAAATTTTAAAATTAATTATTCTAATGAAATCTCAAAATATTGTGAAAAGACGTACATTATTTTGAAATAACTATTTGAAATGTTATCCATTATTTATTAATATTTATTATAATTTACAAATTAATATATTGGTAATGTACTATTTATATTATTAATATATTAATATATTAATATATTATATTATTATACTAAATCTAGTATCTTGAAATAAAAAAATTAGAAAAAAATATTTTTTTGAAAAAACAAATTCATAATCATTTTAGAATTACTAATTACATTGAATTTAAATTAATGTTATCCTTTATTTTAGTTTTAAATTTATTCAATGTTTTAGTTATTTAATAAATACCAACTAGTTCTATTAATAGGTTATCAAAAAACTATTTACTATTTTTTATCCTAAATATTTCATGTTATTCATTTTAGTTTGATGTTTAATGTGTATAAAGCTATCAAACAAATTTTTTTGTAAGGAACATATTTGTGAAATATTTTATTTTTATATTAACCCCCCCTCCAAATTGAATCTTGAGATATTTGATTATAACTTAATAATAATGTAAAATAAGGGTATCGATAAAAACAACTTGTGGTATAATTTCTTTAGTGATATCATCATTACAATATCAAAAACATTTCTTTCTTCTCAGAATATGGTCCACCATAACATTGAGTTTTTATCCTACAATTTGTGCCAATATTGTACCATTACTCAGTATCAAAACCCAAATTATACACTCTTTTCTGAGATTGAGTTTTTTATGATCCTTTCATAAGAAATTATAGGTAATCATGAAAAGTAATTTCATTATCCTGCTAATTTTTCCTCTAAGTGAAGGGAACCAATCCATCAATAAAATCTTTTAAAAAATTTCATAAAGAAATGAAATATGATTTTCACAAGGATCATTCCTATCAATTAAACATAGAATAAAAATTAATATCACATGATTATTCAAATTAAAATTAAATCTTCATGTTGGTGAATTAATGATCATAGAAATATTTTTAAATAGATTATAGTGTCTAGAATAAAATTCCAAAAAGTCATCTAAAACATAATATTGGAGGGTTTCTATAATTTCCCATATTTTCATGATGTATGGATTCCTTATATTTAGGTTTAATCATATTATTTTATACATTTAATATCACTTAAGAAACCAAAGAATAGTTCATGATTTTCTAGGG
Organism: Viscum album; assembly: GCA_963277665.1. Lineage (NCBI taxonomy): Eukaryota > Viridiplantae > Streptophyta > Magnoliopsida > Santalales > Viscaceae > Viscum > Viscum album. The sequence goes on from OY728156.1 coordinate 1,174,976,881, forward strand.
AATGTTTAAAGCATGTATCTCGGGTTTTTAGAGAAACAGGAAGAGGCATAAGGCAGGCGCATAGTCAGTAGAAACTATGCAGCATAACTAAATAGACATATAACAAATGGGAAATGTTTTATAAACCATGTTATGGGAGATTTACAACCATTAATAATGGTGAAATATTGTTATATATGTGATTCATATGGTGTGCACATTGTTTGTCTAATCGTGTTAGAGGATAGAGTCCTTTCATAGTGGGTAAGCATATAATGCCCATAGTTTAAAAAATTGTTTTCATATTCATGTGAGGGGGTGTGAAACTTATATTGATTTGGTATATGGTTGGTTCATTTTTTAATCAAATTTGTGGACAAAATATGATCCATTTAAAAATCGGTGAAATGAAATTTATACCCCTGCATACATTAACATTAAACTCTAATTTTCATCCCCTTAGTGAACAATATATCCTGATTCATTGAGATATCCTCCCACCCCTTCTTGTAATTTTGATATATATATATATATATTTTAGCTCAAAATCACTTTCCTTTTTTCATGATAGATATATCTCAAGAACTGAATTGTTACCCTTGCTTATTTTATTCTTATAACTAGTCTTATGGAATACTAAATCCGTGTTAACTAAAATTCCAATTTTCAGTACATTTATATATTTCATTGATTTTCCCAATTCTAGATCTAATATGTAAGTTATATTTTTTGAGGAGTTTTGAAAAAATGTAAACCATATTTTATAGTAATTTTTCCAAAAAATTCATTATGTTTTTATTTTTTGTTTTTATACCTGAACCAGACCTTCTATGTGATTCCTCCTAAATGAAATATAATTAAACTAAATTATATGACCATGTTTAGGGTAAATCTATAAATCTAATATTACCATCATATGATGTGTACATCAATTCAAGAGACCTCCTTGGTTTTGTTAGATTTATTTTCTTATGAACATTAATTTTTGAAATAAATTCATGAAACCAATTGATGTTTCTTGAGTTATCCCTTACGAATATAAAATAATTTCAATAATACCATGGGAAAAGTGTAATCCCATATTTAGGTGAATGTTTCTTATTACATAAATTATTAATTATCCCTATTAATTTAATGGCCAAAATTAATTAAGTAAGTTTTTAGGAGGTATGAGTTTATCGCTAGCTAATTACTTTCCACCATGTCATATCGAGGGTGAAAAAAGGGGTTTTACACGGAACACCTTGGATGGACTCATCTAGGATAGAAAATTAAATGAATTATAAATATATTGTATCAAATTGGGTAAGAAAAATGGATTCTTATATAGAATTAATTTGATTGGAACACTATGTGGATGAATTTATATTTTTTGAAAAGCGATACAAGGTTCACCAAAGTGAATACCATTTAAATTCTTAGAGGGAAACTATATTTCACCATGTAATAAGAGATATATGGTTTCTTATGAGGAATACCATTCTCATTATTAAAGTGAAATGAATTAATACCATTCCAAGATTAATACCTAGATTTAATATTAGAATTAATTGAATGGAATCATGAGGTTATGGGTTTTCATAGTATACCTGTAGTGTTACATGGGTTCCATCTATGGAATTCCATCTACATATTCAAGATAATAATTAATTAGACGATGTATGTAAGTAAAAGAACATATATGGATTTGATCAATGCATTACAAACATAATGGAATTTTTTTTTGATTCATGGTTGGTAAACCTAGAGTCCCAATATTAGTAATATAAATTTGCAAGTTAAAATTATTATTGATATTACCTTCACAGGACAAAGAAGGTAGTATCAAAATGGTGACCCATAGGGATCTCGTACCTATAATTTCATTTATTTATGAAAATTATTTATCATACTTGTAAACATATAATAGTATATACAATTAAAGGGTAGTGATAGGTACTATTGGTTGGATCCTATGAGTTTTAATCAAATACAATTTAGGCCACTATTTGGTACCCAGAAAGACTTCATGGATGAAGGAAAGAACAAGGGATAGAGACCAAAATTGGAAACCTGAGTTTTTTTAATAATATTTTTTTCTAGAGAATAGTACTAGGCTTATCCTTGTGATGAAATTGGAGATATCATTTGGTGTTTTATTTACTTTTTAGGGCATTTTATATATGCATGTTGATCTATTTCCATGTATTCCCATTTTTTATACAATACTCAGATAACATCATTTTTTTCATGCCATTTTATATGGATCAATTTATGGTTTTGATGTTGTAAAATTTATTGATATAATTTTAGATGTTATGATTTCACTATTGAATTATATTTCTTCATCAGAGTTTCCTTTTTTTCTATAGTTTTTCTCAACTCTGCCAAGAGTCTATAATATCCCCAACATACCATCATAGAAACATGATACTAATGAGATGAATCTGGCATTGGGAGAGGTGGATTGAAGAAATTTCTCACACTAGGATCTGTTATATATTAGTGAGTTGTGTACAGGATGTTAAAAGTGGTATTAGATCCCTTTTTTATTTTTCATTAATGTTTTGGGTTGGTAGACATAAGATTAACAATGTAATTACCTACTAATTCTCATTGGATTGAGAGTATAATGAGTCATTGTTGGGCCTTAAGTAAAATCTCCAATATGCTAAAGGCTGGTAATAAATGCTGCATAGTTTCAAACACATGTGGGGGGATGAATTACCCTTTATGAAATAAACCAATAAACCAACAAAAAATAATCATACCATTCACTAAATGGTGCATAAACCAAAGAAAGAAAACTAAACAACATATTGCATATCAAAACCATATCAAAGTGTGCAACAACAGAAGACCAAACCAGTATCCAAGTAAATAGCGGAAAACAATGCAAGACTCTCAAGAGACCACAAGACTCCATTCTCTACAAGAACCGACCTACACAATCACTGAACAACCAAAATATCATGAGTTAGTGCTCAAAATGTGGGAAACATCGCCTTTTCCCATGTACTAGAAGATAATATCTGAAAAAGAACCAATGGACAAAGAAGGGGAGAGTATAAAACACAACTGTTTTTTCCCAATAAAATCCCTACTCACACCACTAGGATATAAAAGTTATCCACATTTATATAATTTTTTTATATAAAACAATTTCTAAAAATATTATATATCAAAATATAAACTAAATCAACAGAAAACAGTTTTACAAGGGAAGCACATAAACAATCATTTCAGTCAATTAACATTCTATTGTATGAAACCATTCCACATATCAACACCACTGACCAGGCATGAAACCTATAAGATGGGGAAATCCCTAACCCTTATCAATCCCAACAATGATGGGGGAGACTTCTTACCCTTATCTAACCAAAATGCATATGATTTTTTGATGGGGGAGATCCCTAAACCTTATCCATCCAAAAAATGATGGGTGAGACTCCTAAACCATATCTTCCCAAAATGTAATATGAATGACTAACGGGGGAGATCCCTAACCCTTACCCATCCCAAAAATGATGGGGGAGACTCCTGACTCAGATCCGTCCTGAATTCCATATGAACCGACACCACCATTTTGCCATTACATCAAATCCAAAACCAACATGTCATCCATTTCAATAAAAATATTCTTTTATTGAAAACATCATAATAAAACCATATTCAATTATTATAGAAAATTCACATTTGAATTCACCATTTAAAACTAAGAATAAAAGCAATTTAATCAAAACCCCAATTTTCCATAATTTCACCCTTTACCAACACGTCACTAAATAAGACTTCCTACATTTTTTCTGAAGAAAAATCACATTCAATTTCACAAAAATAAATCAATTTGAATTAATTCCAATCAGTTATAGAATGTGTTGTCAGGAAAGAAGTCACCTACCTTGAAGGATTTTATGAAAACCACAACGAACGAAAAACATACCCAAAAATCAGGCTGATTCTCCAAGAACCCGCCTTAGATCTCTTGTCCTAGAAAGATAAAGACAAAATCTCACCATATACAGAATCTGACAACCTAGATCTACATATAACTTGCATATATCTGAGAAACTAATAGAATAGGACAAGTATATATATATATATACAGATCTAAGAAACCGGTCAAGAATGAAGAAGAACGATCACATACCTCAAGATTTTGGCCTTGACTCACTAAGGGAAGTCTTTGGATCGACTCCAAAATGTTTGGGAGAGGTTATCCAACCTTAAATGGAGATTAATCTCTAATTAGGGTTATTTAGGAGGAAAATGAGGGAGTTATGGAAAAACGAGTGAGATCCTATTTATAGGGATCTTATTATGACTATGCGAATGGTTTGGCCGCACAGTTAGGAAAAACATGCACTAACCGTATAGTAGCCACTTCCCACACAGCCTCCCCTTGCATGGTATCCCAATCCATGCTACACCATAATTGAGCTACTATATTAAGGGGACCACTTCACATAGTTTGGGCACACAGTTTGGAAAACCGTGCGCCGCCCATGAAACCTTCACATAGCCCCAAAAACTCTTCCAATGTTCTCCAAACTCTCCCAACCTCTATCCATACACTTTAAAACCATAAATTTAACATGTAATGGTTACGTACTAGAAACTGATGGTACTACAAGGAATGGGTCTAAATATTTAAATGAGTCTTTGAATGGGAGTACCTAACCCAAGTATGTAGAAGAAGACAACTCCTTAGAATTGTAAATAATATTATGGATTGTGCCTATTATAGTTTCATTTATTTCATTTTTTGGTGAAACACATGATGTGGGGTGATAATTATTATGTTATTCATTTTTACCCTCCTCCCAATATGTAAGGGAAATATTCATTCATGAATAATTATAAGCATGTAGATATATACATGTCATTCATATTCCATTCTATAATTATTTTTTATGTTAATCACAAGAAGAATGTTATGGTTCTTTTATTGATATATCAATTATATTACTAATGTTTCTATAGGGTAAATGAGATACAAAATTAGTTAATTAATGATTCTACATCATCTTATATGGCATATTATAGAATAGCTTAATTATAGCACATTAAATAACCAAGTGTCAAATGATAGAGATATATAATGTAACATCCACAAATTATTTTAAAGGTACATTTCATTTCATTTAAATTATTTCTTTATTGTGGGGGTTTCCCATGAATTTTTGGTGGAAAGGGTGAGTTTCCATGATTTGAGCCAAACCGTGAGCCCATTTCCATATTTTAAAACCAATTTTTTTTGTAACTCTTTACTTTTTTTAACATTTTGCGCCAATTATACTTCCAAAATGGCCTACCATAACCTATTGACACCACAATATCAAATTTTACCCTTTATGAATCCATAATCATGGTGTATTTGAGTTTTTAATTATGGAATTGGGTCATCCTGGAAGCCCATTTCTTGTTGTAATTTTGTTTTTACTTAATATATTATTTAATTTCTATGATTTTTTGGTGATTCCAAGTCTCACTCAAGCCCACTAACCCTAAGAACGTCCACATTCTTTTTCCCACCTCTTTGGAGCTCATAAGAAGCGTGAATTAGGTAAGAACTTCTTAGGCTTTCTCAAATCATCTAGATTTGAAGAGGTAACTTGTTTCCTTCATAACTCCTTCAATTATTACTCTTTTCCCCCATTTCATTTCTCACATGACCTTATAATCCTTATTATAACCTCACTATCATTTTTGGATATTTTTAAATTTAGCTATTGGTGTATTTGGGGAGATTTCTTCAAGACCCCTCAAGTAAGTGGGTCTCTTTCCTTCTTCTTTCAATTTGCTTAGAGTTCCTTCATTTTTCATGGGGTTTCTTCCCTTGTTCTTGAAGTTACTTATGTCCATCAAGTATATTTTATAACCTAGGGTTTTATCTTTTGTTTCTTGGTATATTATTTTGGTTTTAGGCTTGATCTAAGTCCCTTTTGGTGCGGTGGTGGCGTAGTTGAACTTTCGCACAAAGATTCAATGGTTTTGATACTTGTGGTAGGTGATTCCATGGGTAATCAAAGCTAGATGAGTTAGAATTTCTGAATTTCTATTATTAGAACACTTCTCCTTCATTATCCTTTCTACTAAATCTAGTTTGGGTGATGTTTGTTAAGAAAATGATTTTTAGGTACCAATTTTGTGTTAAATTGGGTGTTTTACATGTCTATTTTATGTTATTCCAATTGGGGTTATTTTATAACTCATGTAATGGGTTTATGGAAATATTTTGGGTTCTGAATATTATGTTTTGGTAAATATGGGTATGATCATAGAGTTCAATGTGGGGTTTTCAAGAGATATTTTGTGCAAAAAATTGTAAATTTTTTGGAAGTTATTTTATTGAAATCCTAAAGGTTTTATTGGGTGGTGTAAGTGGTTCAAATAATGTGTAGATAATATTTTAAGTCTCTTATGAACATAAATTTTGTGCTTATGTGGTAATGTCTTTTGTTATAATGTGTAAGTTTTTTGAGCACAAAGGGGGAAGCCCGGGTATCTAGGAGGGAAGATATGTACTAGTACGCTAGTGATCTGGAGCGGTTTTATCGCTATTTCACTGAGAAAAATGGATAACGACAATACTAAAAAAACAATATTGTTGATGTTTGGGGACCTCTAGGTTATGGTTATGTTCCCTACTAGTGGATAGTTTACGAGATTTAATTTTATCTATGGTTACTTTACACTGAGGTTCGAGGTACATGAGGCCAGATACTAACTAGTGCCTAGGGGTGTTGCCGAGATTAGTACTCATTGAATCTTTTATAATTAACTTTAGAATATAGTGTTTTTTTTCTGGAAAATATAGTATAATACATGTTTTACTTAATTTTTCACACTCATGGAGAATTTACATTTAAAAACTATTGACATTTAAAAGATTCATTCTTTAGAAATGATTTTCCCCACTTTCTGCTTATCAAAACCGGCATGATTTTTATCTTCTATTGTTTACTATATGGAATCTATTGGTGGTATCCTTTTGGGATTAGGATCACACCCTACTTACACCCCTTTGGTGTTAGTATACTTGATCATGTTTGACACAGGTAAAGGCAAGGCCTTGGGTGATGGCAGTTCAGGTTGTAAGCTCTATTCCAGGGTGCGGTGTTGGGGAGACATCTCGTGGGTGATGTACACTTGTCATGTAGAGTCCTTGGGGATGATTGTTTTTCTAATTTTATGTTTATTTGGATCTCTTATTTTATTTTTAAACCTATGTATTTAGTTCTATATTTTTTTTAAATCTTGTTTGGCATGAATTTTCAGATTCGTTTTGTCAATTGTTTTTGATATTTTATGTATCCGTACTCAGGTAAATCATTACCAAACAAAAATCTATGATACCCATGAACTTGTACCAGACTGGTGGGATAGAGAATTGCCCTTGGTTTTTTTCATGTGCCGGGTTTGGTGTTGGTTTTGATGGAAACTAGATTCTGTTCGTGAAAAAATGGTATTAATGGGGGACAATGTTTTTGGGTTATTTTATAATTTTGGGATGAGTCAGGCTAGACCGGAGTTAGGACTGTCTGAACTCGGAGTTTTGGTCACGAGTACAATGCTTTCCTTGAACCTCTCTTATAAGACCTCGAGTCACCATGGTACAATGAAATTGTTTGTTTGACTTGACTTCCAGGTGAGACATGTGGGATGCAGACTACATGTGGACATCAGGTTGGGGCAGGGTAGTTGTTTCTTTTATTCTTGTAATGTGTTTGGATTATTTATATCTGATCTTATTGATGAAATTTTTATAATTTTTTTACTGATTCTTTCTCTTGTGACTTTTTTCTTTTTGTAGCAACATGCCTCCCCAGAAAGATCCATCGAACCCACAGGGGGAACCCAGAGAGAGTTCTCCCTCACCGCTTGATCAGAGGTTAGTATATGCTATGGTTTGGGCTGTCCGGACTCTAGGACATGGAACAGCTTCTGTTACTACTGTTAGAGAATATGAGACTGGTCCTAGGAAGGAAAATGCATAAGAGTTCCTAAAAACTAAGCCTCCTACTTTCCGAGGTAGCATAGAACCCTTCGAAGTAGAGGAATACTAAAAAATATCGAGCACATGTTCGAGTTCTGGGATACACCAAGGAGCTCAGGGTAAAATGTTCTTTCTTCTATTAGAGGGTCCCACCGGAAGGTGGTGGGAATCAGTATTTAAAACTGAGAATAATGAGCAGATGCATTGTGGAGATTTCAAAGATGTCATAAATTAAAAGTGCTACCCTAAAGCCTTGTCACATGATAGATCCCTAGAGTTCATGGATCTTGTCCAGGGGGTCTTTCTGTGAAGGAGTACCCCAACTATTTCACTGAGCTTGTTCAGTATGCTCCTGAAATCATCTATAATGGGAAAGTGATGTCATGAAGGTTTGAGAAAGGATTAGGACTAGAGATATACTCCATGGTTTTCTAGTTCAAGATGGGGACCAATTCTGAGGTGGTTGACTGGTCATGCATGGTGAAGATTGACCAAAAAGGTAGGGCTGGTTTCTATGGGAAAATATCAGTAGTAGGTAGTGGAAGCTCTTTGGAGAAGAAAAAAATGCGGGAGGACTAGGGGAAGAAGGGTGGTGGTAGTTTAGGTCACACTTCTAGGCAGTTTTCATCTATGGATTCTGATGCGAGATCGGTCGTCTGCCACCAGTGTGGGAGGACGGGGAACATCTGAACAACATGCCCATTTCCTCCAAATCCCTGTTATCAATGTGGAGGTATGGGTCACTTGAAGTGCTTTTCCAGGGTGGAACATCCACATCAGAGTGGGTCAGGATCAGTGGCTTCAAGAGGAGTGCCAGATTTGTAAAATCTGTTAAGGATGGGGGGATCTTGATTTGGTGGTCATGGTGGTAGGGTTGGGTCATCTTTTGGGAATAGCTATTTTAGGGAACAACTACAAACTAGCGGTCATCCTTAGGAAGAGAGAAAACATATCCATGCGTTGGATTGGGCACTAGTAGGATTAGATGCGGGACCGTCGATAGTTTGAGGTACTGTTTTGATTGAATCTTCTATAGATGCTACTCTTTTTTATACTGGTTCCTCTTTTTCATTCACTTCATCCCATTTTGTGGGCATGTTGAATTTTCCAAATGATTTTTTGTCTTTTGTGATGGAGTTGGTGATGCCACTGGGAAAGAAGAATGAGAAGGGTCTCAGGTGCCCGTCTTGTGTGATTTCTATGTCAAGGGTTGAGATGAAGTGGGACCTATTGGTCTCATATACGGATATTTTTTTACAAATACATGTCATGGATTATCTTGTACACTTCCTGGGACACATCTATTGCTATAGAAGGCTGGTCGGTTTCATGACACATGATGGGAGTCATTAGGATTTTCATGGGGAATGTGATCCTTAGTCGAGTCGTGTGGGACCTCCACTCCTAGAGTTGGGAGATCTTGTTTTTCAGTTATCATCACTAATGATAGAGGATGATGGTAATTCTTCTGATGGTGGAATACCTTGTGTAGTTGAAATGTTTCCAGAGGTATTTCTGGATGATTTTTCAGGTTTTCCTTCAGATCAGGATGTGGAGGTATCGATTGATCTGGAATCAAGAACACAACTGATATCTCTTCCCTCATATTTCATGGCCCCCACCGAGTTGAGGAAATTAAATATACAGATGGATGACATAGAATCCAAAAGATTCATTTTTTTGAGTGGGTCTCCTTGGGCCGATCCTGTGTTGTTTGCAAAAAGGGATGATAGATTCCTCTGGTTGTGCATTGACTACAGGAAGCTGAATAAGGTAACAATCAAGAACAAATATCATTTTCCCTAAATAGATGACTTGTTCGATCAGTTGAAGGGAGAAATGTGGTCTTCTAAAATAGACATGCATTTGGGCTATCATCAACTCAGGGTGAAAGAAAAAGATATCCCAAATAAATCCTTCTGAAGTAGGTACGACCACTTTGAGTACTTGGTCATGCCATCCGGATTGACCAATTCTCCATAAGTCTTTATGTCACTCATGAAAAGGGTGTTCTATTTGTGTCAGGATTCTTTTATCATGGTATTTGTGGATTAAATCCTAGTTTATTCGATATCTAGGGAAGAACATGAAGATCACATACAGATCATTCTGGGAACTTTTCAAGAGCATCACCTTAATGCAATGTTTTCCAAATGAACTTTTGGATCCAGGAGGTGACATTTCTGGGGAATGTGATCTCAGAGCAAGGGGTTTCAGTGGACCCCGAGAAGATCACTGCGGTTATGTCATGGGATCAGCTGAAGAACATGTTCAAGATTATGAGTTTCCTTGTCCTAGCTAGTTATTACAGGCGGTTTGTTCAGGATTTTCCTCAGCTTGCTTCACTGATGACTGTGCTCACCCAGAAAGGGGTGAAGTTTGTATGAGGCCCAAAATTCTAGGCATCCTTCGAGGAGATAAAGAGGCTGTTGACTATCACCCCAGTTCTGATTTTTCTAGAGGCTTGAAAGGGTTATGTGGTGTATTGTGACGATTTAGGTAATGGTATTGGGTGTTTTCTTATACAGGATGATCATGTGGTGGCGTATGGCTCTTTCCAACTCTGAACACATGAAAATAATTACATGACCTATGACATGGAGTTAGCAGCTGTGATGCACATTTTGAATACATGGTGTCCCTACCTCTTTAGGGATAAGTTTTTGGTCTACTCTGATCACAAAATCTTGGCCTATATCTTCTCACATAAGGACCTCAACATGAGGCATCATCATTGGATTGAGTACTTGTAGGGGGTTGAATTGGAAATTGCCTATACCCTAGGAAAGGGTAACGCGGTGGCTGACGCCTTAACTAGAAGACTCCAAGTGAAAGCTTTGAGGATTTCCAATGATGGGTGTAATATGAAGGAACTCTTAGCTCAGTGCATGTGGTGACAAAGGAGGAAAATGGGGGTGCATTCTTGGAACGCTTTTAGTTGACTACTTATTTGGTTGAGCTAATTCAGCAGGAACAACCTGGTGATAATATTTTTCAGTGGTCGATACCGTTTCTTCATAGTGGGGAGACATCTTCTGATTGTTCTTCATCTCCCTAGGACATCCTATGCATCAAGGGCCATTCAATAGTTCCATTATCTATGTGGAAAGTGGTGATGCAGGATAACCACCAGTCTCAATGGGCTATCCGTCAGGGTTCCACCAATATGTATTATGATGTTCGTTAGTAGTTATTATGGCCGAGTATGAGGTGAGACATCACAAACTTTGTGACGAGAATCTACCCATGCCAATAGGTGAAAACAAAGCATCAAAGGCCCCTAGGTTTTCTCCAGTCATTACCCATTCCTACCTTGAAGTGGGAAGAGGTTTCCATGGACTTCATTGTTGGATTGCCTCATACACCTCAGGGTAAGAATTCAATTTTGTTAGTGATTTATCATCTCTCCAAATCATCCCACTTCATTTAGATCAGAGATATAACTAAAGTGGATTAATTGGGCCGTTTTTATCTTCTGGAGCTTGTAAGGATCTATGGTGTGTCATCAGTATTTGTCTTAGATAAATACCCTTGTGTCACTTCTCAGTTTTGGGAAGGCCTTCAGAAGGACTTGGGGTCTCAAATTAAAATGAGAACAGAATGCCATCCTTAAATGGATGGTCATACATAGCAAGGAATCATATTTTGGATAGCATGATTCGTACAAATGTTTTGGACTTTGTAGGTTTCTGGGATAGAAATTTGGGATTGGTTGAGTTTTATTATAATAACAGTTACCATTCCTTGATTCAAATGGCTCCTTTTGTGGTGCTTTATAGTTGTCCTTGTCGGTCCCCCCTGTGTTGGTCTGAGGTAGGTGAGACCTCACTATCGGGGTCACGTCTGGTGAAAGAGATGTCTATGAATGTCAAGTTTATCAGGCATCATTTATTGACATCTCATAGTTTCCATAAATCATATTCTTACAGGAGACGTCGAGACCTAGAGTTTTCTATTGGTGACAAGGTATTCTTGAATGTGGCCCCTCATTTGGGACACCGTCTATTAGGAAAGAAAGAGAAGATGACACCGCATTATGTCAGAACTTTTGATATCACTGAGAGTATTGGAATATTGGAATAAAGGTTGGCCTTAACTTATTATTTTAGAACCATCCATTACTTCTTCCATGTATTCCAGTTGAAAAAATATAGCCCAGACCTATCCCATGTACTGAATTGGGAGGAGTTGGATATATAGAATGATTTATCTATTTTTGATAAGTCGGTGAAAATAGTGGACATCCAAGAAAAGGTGCTTCAGGGAAATTCCATTCCAATGATCTAGGTTCTTTGTCAGCATTGGAATGATACACATGAGACTTTGGAGTGGAAGTTGTGGGTTGAGAAGGAGTACCCATTCTTGTTTTTCGATCAAGCTTCAGGTTGACTTTTCAGGGCGGAAAGTATTTCATGGTGGGGAGAATTGTCACATCCATGACTTATTTTAAAGGTAAATTTCATTTAATTTCCATTATTTTTTTTGGGGGCTTACCAGGCATTTTTGGAGGAAAGGGTGAGTTTTAATGATTTGGGCCAAACCATAATCCCATTTCCATATTTTAAAAAAATTATTTATTTTATAACTCTCTCATTTTTCAATATTTAGCACCCATTACACTTCCAAAATGTCTTTCCCAGACCAATTAACACCCCAATATCAATATGGAACCCTTAAGAATCCATAATCATGATGGAGTTGGGTTTTTAATTAAGGAATTGAGCCATCCCATATGACCATTTCCAGTTTAAAAAAAATTGTTTTTTTAATATCTTATTCAATTTTTATGATTTTTCGGAGATTCCAAGTCTCACCTGAGCCCACTAAAACTAGGAACGCCCCAATTCTATTTTCCCCCTCTTTGGAACTCATATACTTTACGAATTAGGGTAGAACTTCTTGGGCTTTCTCAAATCATCCATATTTGAAGAGGTGACTAGTTTCCTTCATAACTCCTTCAATTTTTACTCTTTTCCCCCATTTCAATTATCACTTGACCTTATCAGCCTTAATATAACCTCACTTAGATTTTTTTCTATTTTGAAATTTAGCTACTAGTGTATTTGGGGCGATTTCTTCATGACCTCTCAAGTAAGTGGGTCTCCTTCCTTATTCTTTCAATTTTCTTAGAGTTCCTTCATTTTGCATGGGGTTTATTCCCTTATTATTGTAGATCCTTATGTACAGAATGTATGGTTTCAAACATAGTGTTTGATCCTGTGTTTCTTGGACTATTCTTATTGTTTTAGTATTGATCTATGTTCCTTGTGGTGTGGCGGTGGTGCGGTTGAATTTTCGCACGAAGATTCAAGGGTTTTGTTACCTTTGGTAGGTGATTCCATGGGTAATAAATTATAGATGTGTTATCTTTTCTGAATTCTTATTTTTATCACACCTCTCCTTCATTATCCTTGCTAAGAAATCTGGTTTTGGTGATTTTTATTAAGAAAATGCTTTTTATTTACCAATTTTGTGTTAAATTTGGTGTTTTACATGTAGATTTTATGTTATGCCAATTAGGGATTTTTATAACTCATTAAATGAGTTTTTGGAAATGTTTTAGGTGATAAAAAATCTATTTTGGTAAATATGGGAATGAAAATAGTGTTCAATGAGGGGTTTTTAAGGGATTTTGTGTGCAAAACATTGTTAAATTTTGTGAGGTTATTTTATTGAAATCCTAAAGGTTTTATTGTGTGGTTCAAGTAGTGAAAAACATGTGTAGCTAATGTTTTGAGTTGATTATGACCATAATTTATGTTTTTATGTGATAATGGATTTTGGTATCATGTGAATGTGTTTTGATCACAATGGGGGAAGTCCAGGTATCGAGGAGGGAGGATATGTACTAGTAAGCTAGTGATCCATAGCTATTTTATCCATGTTTCATTGAGAAAAATGGATAATGACAACACTAAAAAAACAATATTGATAATGTTTGGGGACCAGTAGGTTATGGGTATGTTCCCTACTAGTGGCTCATAAACTAGAACAGATTTTTGTAATGGTAACTTTACACCGAGGTAAGATGTACATGGCATCAGAGACTAACTAGTTCCCAGTGGTGTTCCTGAGATTAGTAATCATGGACGCTTTTGTAATTATCTTTGGCATATGGTGGTTTTTTTGGATAATACAGTATCTTACATGTTTTTCTTAAATTTTCTCACTATTGTAAAATTTCCCTTTGAAGATAGTTTACATTTAAAAGTTTCATTCTTTTGAAATTATTTCCACCACTTTCTACTTATCAAAAGCAACATGTTTTTTATCTTGTATTGTTTAATAGATATAATATTTTGGTTGTATCCTATTGGTCTTAGTATAACACCCTACTAAAACCCCTTGGTTGTCGGTATACTTGATAATGTTTGACACAGGTAAAGGCAAGGTCTTGGGTGATGGAAGTTATGGTTCTTAGCTCCCTTCCATGGTGCGGTGTTGTGGAGACAACATGTGGGTGATGTCTCCATGTCATGTGGAGTCCTTGGGGCTACTTTTCTTCTACTTTTATCTGTCTTTAGACCTCTTGTTTCATGTTTAAAACTATTTATTCGGGTTTGGATTTGGTTTAAATATTTTTTGGCATGAATTTTCATATTCGATTTATCGATTGTTTTTTGATGTTTTATATATCCATACTGGGGGTAAATCATTCCCAAACAAAAATCTATGATATCCAGGCACTTGTGATAGCTTGTGGGGATAAGTAACGCCCTTCGATCCTTATCACGGGCTGGATTTGGTGCTGGTTTTAATGGCGAACTGATTCGGTTCGTGACGTATAACCATGTTAAAAAATAGATGAAACAACAGTTAATTTTGATTAAATAAATTGAAAATGTAATTTATAAATAATTGACCCAAAATATATTGAATATATTTTCAAATAAAAAATAATTTTCCATTATATTATAAATAAATATAATTGATGTATGTGTCTATTTATAGATATATGGTGTGCCAATTGAAACTTATATAACCCATTCCCTTATAAAGATGTAATAGAAACTAATGTAATAGTACCATGATATATATAAATATAAATGAGCATGAAAATTAATAAATATAAATTACCAAATAAAAAATATGTGGTTTAATGGAAATTCCAATTTCAATGTGAATTGTGCTTTCCTCTATATCATTAATTGAAACTTCATACACTAGGACCTATTCTATCAGATGTGAGACGTTGAACCAAAACCAACCTCAATTGTGAGTTGTTGGAGTGTATCTTGTGACCCTTTATATGCATCTATTTCACTAATCTCATACATTAAGAGTATAATAACTACTTCAAATATTATATTTGAATTCTATGTAATTTCCTATTTTCAGTATTTTGATTTGTGTTCTATTACTAATTCTTCTCAGAAGAATGTGTTTCGAATTGAAGAAATATTTCACCATGTCAACCTTAGTTTGTATGCAATGGAGGTGGAGATGGCCATGCTTCATAGGTGGTGGGAACTGAGACACCAATGTTTCCTCTTATAGTGAAATCTATGACACCTCCTTATATTCTTGATCTAGTCATTTATGCTTAGTTTTGAGAGGGTGTCATATGATTGTTGAAGTATGTATAAGGATACCCATGCCTCGCTCTTAATATGATATAGAAAATGTGAGAATTCCTATAGTAGAACACTTCTACCATTTCGGGGGAAGGTGGTCCTTTGTAATATAAGTCTTTTATAGATGACATGTTATAAATATTTAATCATTTAGAGATTACCCCTGAGTTGAGAGTCAAGCTTGTGACTTATATGATTCGTGATAATGTAATGCATCAGCTGTATTTTATTTAGATGGTGGATCTTATTTAGGATATAGTCTACAGGTGCTTCCATATAGCATTTTATGGATACTTATTTCAAAAAAACCATGAACCAATCATGAATGTGTATTTATTCCACTACGGTTGGGTGATTTGTCTGTGATGTAATATTCAGATTGTTACAAGAATTTATAGCATTACTCATCGAATCGATCTAGTGGTGATTTAAATACAATAGTATTTTTTTACAGATGATTTAATTTATTCTAACCATTCCTAAGTGAAACTTTTCTAGTTAACTACAATTTTGGAAAATTTATACTTGAAACTTAACACCAAGAGGAATCCTTGGTTGGATGAAAGTGTGGTTAAGGGTGATTCAACACTAAGATCAATAGAATGTTCTTCTATTGGTATAATTAATCACCTTGAGTCTCCACATGTGGGAAATGATAGTCTTACAACATGAACTTATAGTTATGTGGTATTTCTCCAAGGTGGTCTTTTAGGCTGTAAGAATAAATAGTGTACCATGGACTAATTTGAATTCTAATATTGTGGAAAATGGTTCATCATTGGTATTTATGATGAATTTTTCATCTAATTCCTTTTGAGAAGGGATCCTAACCAATTACACAAATGGTTGTGTGATCAAAAGATCGATGCCTTGGAGGAATTTGGGCTACACCCAATTGACCAGGTCAAGGAGGTGGATGTGGCCATGGAAAGCAGTCTTATGATGTGCAGAACCTATAGTGTAATCTTTCACATGGTAGTCAGGTTGTAGTTTACGTCACTAAATTTGGAAAACTTCATGATGTACAATTGATACTCAGGGATCTATGTATCGATCCATATACGGTGTGAGGTAATATATTTGTACCCTATACATTAGTGTATGTATTATCAGACAAAATTTCATCCCACTCTTTTATATCTATGGAATTTTTTAAAATATTTGGGCTCAATATTAAATAATTTATTATTTTGATTAAATATGATAATCCAATTGTGATTCAATCATAAGATGTATGATAGTTCATGGAGTTCTCCTTGATATAAGAGAATGTCAATTCATATGAAACCTCTTAACCCTCTAAATGAAATTGGTTTTTATCATTCTCAATATGAAATGATTGGTTCCTTACCATGGTCAGGTTTATTTCCATAACTATGGTGTCCATCACATCACCTGAGGTTGTAAACTTTATTCAGGAAGGATAGTGGGATCTCAAGAGAAGGCAATCTATTCATATAAATCCTGGTATAGATGGAATGAAAACCTTGATTATTAGTCACTTTTTTGATTAGTTGGGAAGAAAACATATAAACATACCTCTTATAGTGTATTAGTGTAAGGATGTATGCCCTTATGTATTTTCAAGACTACCTTTTTATAATGAGGTGGTGTTTACCATTGATATAATTTTAGGAGCAACACCAGTATCAATTCATCCTTATAGGATTACTAATAATTATTTTAGGATATCAAGATGTAGTTACATAATTTTTAAACTGATCGATTTATCCAACAAAGTATATCCCCAAGGGGTTCACCCATCCTTTTCTCCATGAAGTAGGATTGTACCCTTTAGATTTTTTTGGATTGATAGAAATTAAATCTTATTACAGTTATGAACTAGTAAAATATTCTTGTTATAAAATCAATTTTTATTTCTCATTGAGGAGATCGTGTCTTCGCAAAAATTGATTTGAGGATGGGATAAGTTATTGTATGAGTTAGGATATCATATTTACATCATACAATATTCCATATTAGACATGTATTTTACTAGTATTTGGTCATACTTTTTTATCTCACAAATTCATTAGTAGTTTCTATATCCCTGAATAGTGGGGTATTCCCCCGTATCTGAGTTCTTTTGTGTTCATATTCATGGATGAAATCTTATTATAAATTCATACTCAAATTATTCATGAAAATTAATTTTGAAGTAATTTTTATTACATTGAAATACCACATGTTGTATGATAATCTCACAAATTCCACTTCTATATTAATAATTTACACTTAATAAGTCACATTATCATTGAGGTTGGATTATCTACTAACAATGAGAAGGTGGGAGCTATTGAATAATGGGAGAATCCCATGAATTCCTTTGATATATTTAGTCTCTTTGGGATATCATGCTAATACATGTAATTTATTCAGTACATTTCATGCCATGAATCAACTCTTATGGGAATGAATATAAATGATGTTATGTGTATATGGTGTATATCTTATGATAAATCCATTCAAGATTTGAAGGAATATTTATTAAAACATTTATCCTTATTCTACAAAAAAAATTTAGGATGTTATATGATTTATTTTGATTCATTTACCATCAATATAGGACCAATTATAATATATGGAGATCAAGTCCTAGAAATAGAGTCTCATTAGTTAATACCTCACAAGAAAAATTAAATTACATATGATCTCATGTTAGAAATTGTTGTCCATTCCTTACATTGTGGGATACATTATATTCTCATAGAGTATTTTTTGGTATACATATACAACAATGGCCTAAAATATATTTTCATTTAGTGTGATTTAAACCACCAAAAGATTTGATTTTTTTTGAATACATAATGTCTATAAATTTTAATCATGCTTTTATGTCTTCAAAAGGAAACATAGTGTCATGTTCTCTAAAGAGGAATAATCGTACAAAATCTATTTAAGAGTCTATTAATGTGTTGTAGTTTCTCGAATTATTTTATGAGCTCACATAGAGGCGAAGGACTATTATGGGAAGCCGATAAATTAATCATTATCAGAGACCACTTAATATATGGATAGTGTGATTATTAGGTAGCTTTTAGATCCACAAGTCTTATTCTAATGAGTGATCATTTCATATGAGGACCCACTCCCCGAGTGGGTTGTTGATTGGGATGAGATCTTGTGCATTCATGGAAATTCATTGGTACTGACATAAATATTAGATGACATGATTTGAAAGTATCATGCTAATTCTAGGTAGTACATCTTGGTCTAATGAAGATGTACAATGATTTACACTTCCAGTATTGATAGCTTGGTCTAAAAAGAGAGATATCTAGTTTCATTACCCAGCATTCCACCAATCTATAGGTGAAGGATACAAAATATAGACTATGGATAATTTTATATATTTTACCTATTATTGAGTGGAAATTGGATAAATTCACAATATATATTTGGATGGTCTTTCCAAGACACCCAAATAGAAAATATGTTGGCCAATTGATCATTTATAGACTAAAAAATGTTTCCAACTTCATTCTTATTAATGAGAAATATTTAGTAAATGATCTAGGGAGGATGTATGTCTGGGAGATCATTCTCCTTAATGGAGTTCAATAAACTATTATATTATCCATTGATACTCATTATACACCATTGTTCTATCTGGGGTTATAGAAGGCACTATGTTCACATATAATATTGAGTACAATATATTAACTATAAACTGATGGTGAATCTGAGTATATAGTATGGGTTTAAAAGGACATTATCTGACCAAGCATCCTTGATTATGTAGGATCTTGAAATAAACATTGATATATTTTTGGTTTTTTCTAATATAAATATTTCTAAGAAAAAATTTAGATGGATCCACATGTCACCCTATACAATAAGTCTTTCTATTCACCCATACACTCATTAGAGGAAGGAGGGGTAGTGCTACATGGACATAGTAAAATTTAGGATACATTATTGTAGCTAAAAATGATTAGTAAGTGAATGGATAAATCATTTTTTATATTGAATTATGATGTTGATCATCACCTTCAACCTCTGCAGTTTGAGGTGGGAGATCGAGTCTCTATCCATTTTTAAACATTATTTTGGAATCAATAGTTTATGTGGGGAGGTAAGATATCACCTTATTTCAAAAGAAATATTAATGTTTTAGAGTGGTATATATTAGTGTATTGTTGGGTTTTACTCCTCAAATGGTACAACTCTACGCACAAATCCATTCAGGTTTCACATATACATCATTATTATCCAAACCCATCTCACATTATTCAACATGATGAGGTGGAGTTGGATGCTGATGCTTATTTTAAGGAAAATCCTAAATGTAGTGTTTATTAGATCCTGGATGCTCTATATGGTATATAAATTCCTCATATATGG
This sequence comes from Viscum album, assembly GCA_963277665.1. Classification (NCBI taxonomy): domain Eukaryota; kingdom Viridiplantae; phylum Streptophyta; class Magnoliopsida; order Santalales; family Viscaceae; genus Viscum; species Viscum album. Next base: position 1,174,996,759 of record OY728156.1, read on the forward strand.
GTTTTATGGATGAATTTAATTATATATGAAATGATCTAGTATATAGAGGCTGAAATATGTTCAAAATGGATAGAGGTTTTCATATACAGAGATCAACCACCCTCTGGGTAACATTGGGATGAGTTTTTTTTAAAGAGTGGATTGTTGATGTACAATAATTTCATGAGGTATGAAATCATTAAATTTCTATTTTAGACTCTTATATTATCCTTGTAAAATCACTTAAGGTAATAAGGAATGGTTTAAGAGCATCTGGGTCTTATCTAGATCTGAGAGCTCTTAATTTTAGAGAAACATACTAAGGAGCACAATTAGAGAATTTTTAGAAGTAACCATGTCGCTCAACTGCACATCCATATAAGAAAGGAGGGTTGTATGATAAACCTTGCGATGAGAGAAACATGTCTATTAAAAATGGTATGTAAGTTGGTTTCAGAGGTGATTCTCACTGTGTTTTCATAATTTTTCAGACTATGTGCTAAACATTTTGAGGGGGCGGAGTCCTTGTATAGTTTTCACACATGGGTTTCACATGGGTTTTCAAACCATTTTCTTAGCCATACAAGGGTTATTTCTACTTATGATGTCATGTCACATGGTTTTTTCACATTTATTGAAAACATGTGTCCATTCCATGTGCCTTATAAAAAGGAGGTGAAATGATGTTTTAGTATTTTTCCTCCCCATGGTGCATAGAAGATCCTTAGATTGATCTCTCTAACCATTACATCTATGAATTTTTATATCTCATTCGATTGAACTAGGAATCACTCCATGTTCATCACATTGGATCTGTCTTGGAAACTGTTTCAATACAGTTGGTTATTTTCATTATATAACTCATAGTATAGAATGTTAATTCTGTTCGAGGTAATATGGACTATTTACATGGTATTTGTATATTTACATACATTCTCGTATTCCTATAAAAAACCCAAAGTTGAAAAAATATGTGGAGTCATATAAAAAGTTGTGGTAGTTGGTTTAGTTAATTTTAAAAAGAATTATTGATGTTTTTATTGTGAGTTGTCAAGCCACATGTTATACCTTCCTTGTTTCACTTATTATATGAATAATAAATTTAATGATTGGATATCACATTATTTTGGGTTTTCCTCGAAATAAAAATTTACCTTCAGAGGATGTCTACATTGATGTGAGACTCCCTCTTTCATTTGAATCTTTTAATAGATTGTGTGCTCTATGTTTTTAATTAATTCAAGCCACCATTTGATGTTTGTTGAAATTAACCTTATAAATAAAATGTAATTTTAATTAAAAAGGGGGAAGTGTAAACCATTTTTGTAGGCACCTATTTTTCATATATATAGCTTGATTTATCCTTTTTATTTAAATATAAAAATTTTATTATCTATGTTGTTAAAAAATATGGGTTTACTGCTATCCCATGACTATTTGTGTGTCGCGCCGATTTGGATACAAGGGTTCCAACTTAGAACACATTAGACGTTATCCTCAAGAATAGTAAGATAAATTATTTTTAAATAGATTATATAATTCTATGGAAGATACATGGATTCCTACATAGAATACAATATAAGTGATCACTGGGTGGATATATTAATATTATTTCATTAGCAATACTTGGTTCCCTAAATGCAAGACCATGGGCATACATAGAGGGAAATTCCAATATAAAATTTCTGGATTGATAACAATCTCCCTATGAGGAATAAATTAGATCGGCCTAGTGGGGTTGTACTTATACAATGCCTAGAGTGATACCTTAGACTCTTAGTAGAATGAATTATATGGAAACTTGAGGTGATGGGTTTTTATTGAATTCCATGACCATTTTAGGGATTACCTATGTGGAATGACATGGACAACCGCAAGAAACCAATTAATTAAACGACTCTTCTTCTAATTTATAGAAAATACATGGAAGCTGACATAATTATACATACATGATGTCCTAGTATTATTTCGTTAGTATGATTTAAATTCCACACAAATTGTAGAACACAATATAAATATCCACATATATGGATTCCTAGGTGGTACACCATGGTTCCTAGGATAATTAATATAAATTGAAAATGTGAATATCTCAAAGAAATTCATATCCTATGATAAAGCCTGTAATAATAGATTGGTTCCCATGGGGAACCTTAAATATCATGGACATTTATTTATCACCTTTATTTATTATACCCATACACTACTCATAGTAAATAAAATTACTAGAGAGTTATAGAAATCCTTAGTTGTCACCTATTGATTTTTACTCACACCCTATTCAGGCCACCATTTGGCACTTTTACATACTTCAATGGTGCAGGTAGGAATAAGGGAAAGATTCTAGCTTTGGGAATTTGAGTTTCTATACTATAGTATTGAATAAAAGAATATGACTAGGTTTATTATCATGGTATTATTGGATATATATAGGAATTTTGTTCATTTTTTATAGAATGTTGATTATTAATGATGCTATATTTCGACATATTCTCATTTTTAATAACATATTGACATGAATACATTTTATAAATATCACTATATATGGATATGTTTATTATATTAATGTTCTCCTATTAATTATTATTATTTTAGATGTTATGTTTAAACTATTTTGTTATCATGATTCTGATAATTTCTCTATCATTTACCTGTATAGTCCAGTCAGACACGAGGGTATGGTCTCCCCCCTCTCTATCTTTAACAACCCAAACTATTATAAATAAAAAAACCCTATTGATTTAATTAAATTTCCAATTATGTAATATTGTTAATAAAACACATCAACTTATTTGGTTTTATAACATTCTATCATATTTAAAATATAGTTAAGAATCATTGAAGTTGATTATATAGTGATTGAAATGTGATCACATGATTAGTATAAATACACAGTTTTAACATATCCAATTAACACTAAAAAAGTGACTGACTCAACCAGTAGAATCGTAATTATGAAGCCAATATTTTAGAGTTTCCGAGGGAGATAACATCTCTAGCGCCAACGAGCCTGTACCCTAGTGGTACAGGATCCTTCTTGGCATCCAAAAGACCCAGGATCAAATCCGGGCAGTGGTGAATTTCTGGGGGTACTGTAGCAGTACTATAGAAGTATTGTAGTAGGGAACTGTAGTAGCAGTGGAACTGTTGCAGCCGCGACACTGTAGCAGAGGAGGGACTGTAGCAGGTACTGTAGCGGCGACTGTACTGTATTGGGTACTGTAGCTGCGCAGGTACTGTAGCAGTATTGTTCACCGAGGGGTCCTTTAGGCCAAAAAATTGGGCTTTCAAGCTTTGTATTCAGGCCACTTGGCCTTGGGCCTTCGGGCTATGTAATGGGTCTCCCTCTACCCAGTCTAAAAGAGTTCTTTTCTTTAAATAATAAATTGAGGCTTCGACCCCAACCATTAAAAAAACATCTCTAGGACTTTCCCTTGACCACGAGCAAGATAAAATCCAATAACTTATGTATGAGTGAAACCTATTATGGGATACATTTACGCTCATCGAGACCGTGGCCCAAACCATGTTTGTTGAACCACCCCATGAAATTCTCACAGTCGCGCACCTTACCATTATGTTTTTTTCTAGTCATTTAATGATATATGTATCAATAATCTATAAATATGAATATTTAAATTATATTTTATATAATAATTAATATATTTTAATCCAATTTTTGTTACATTATAAATAATTTTTATTTTAATAATAACATTTTATTTTTTGTTAATGATCAAATTAAATTATAGAATTTATTTTCATGAATAAAATGATTTTCTAAATAAATAATATTTTAATAAAATATTATCAATGAATAATTTTTATTAAATATAAATTATAATATAATATTTATGAATTCAAATATAATTTTTATATGGGTTTGAAAACTGTTATAAAATAATCGATCATTTATCTTTAAATGTCAATTCTTATTTGTAAAATGAAAATACACATATTTAAAAATAGTCTGATAAAATGAATATATTTTCTAGAATCAAAATGTTGAAAACATTAAATATTAATTTTTTCATAATTTTATGATTTAGTTGAATTTTAAGGTAAAAATTAAAAAAACTTATAAATATATAGTTTGTATTATGACACCATAATGACATAAAAGAGATGCCATAAATACTATAAATTGTTTCCATGACTATATCTATGTTTTACCTTTGAAATAATTTCCTCCATTCTTTATTTGATTAATTTTATAATACCTTCTTGAATCCTCTAATACCCTTAATATATTTTAAGGTTTAAAAAAATTCTTTAATAGTATGTCTCAAATCCACATAATAAAGGGAATAAAATTATTATTTTTGGACCTATAACATATAAAATAATGAAAACCGATCCCATTTTTTAGAAACCATGGGAAAACCCATGGGAATGTTTTTGCTTTTGGTTCTTATTATTATATAGAGTCCAAAACTTTTGTTAGAGAAATATAAAACAAATCCCTAATATTTTCCTATGTAAAACCACAAAATCTCCCATTTATCTTCACTAAAAATCTATGGAGAACATTTATACTCTTCCATCCCCTCTCTAGAGTACCCCAAGGCTCCCCCATTATGTCATGAGTTCCCCCCCAATCATTTAAGGCAACACACTCATGTTGGGGATCTTCACCTTCTCTTCATTATTCATGTTTCTTTATTATCTACTACATTCTATTGATAATTAATAATTTACGAATATTACTTTCCATTTCCCTATTAATTACCATTTTATTTTATAGGGATGAAATACAACTTTTTATTTCATTAACCAATTTAATGAAATTTTAAGTGACACTGTTATGCTGCCGAATGTTCACCACAATTTTCCATGCTAAAAAATGTGTACTGAATTCCATAGCCAGTTTTTGATAAGGGTGTTTACCTTTATACACCTATAATTATTTTCATTAGTAGATAAATTTATTTATTCCACACTCTTTGATCATGGAATAAAATATGGTGATGACTGAATCAATGTTTATTTATCCATGTTGCACACATAAGCATGACAATGAAATGAATGAGAAGGGTGAGCCTAGAATTATATAGTACTCCAATGAATTGGGTAATTTTTAGTCTCATGAGACATAATTTTTAGACATGGAGTGAATGAGATTAATTTATGGTAGTTTTCCCATCATGATATCTTAGTTTTTATCCTTGACCTATGTTTACGATTCCTTGTTTTAAGATGATTCAACATTTCCCTTATTATGATTATCATGATATATCATGCCTTATTATTCATGTTACATTTATTATAAATTTATATTCCTATTTTATAACATGTTATACCTTATTCCATTCTTATTACATTAATGAGATTTATTTCTCAACACATTCTTATGTATGACCCCATGATATCCCATGTAGTTCTAAGTGCGAGCATGTTAATAGAGTTTTCAATAGAGGTGATATTTTTCTAATTTCAAATTGTTATGTACTATACCTAATTCCAAAAGACAATAGAACTATCGATATTCTATGTTTTATTATGCATAATTTTATGCAATAATTCATGTATTGATGTTAAATAAATAATAGGGTTGTCATAGTTGATATCAAAGTAAAAGTTTAGTTATTTTGGGTTAAGGATTAAAAAAACTAAAGAGATAACTTTAGGGATAAGAATATATATAATAAAACATTCCAAAAAATTTGTAAGTATAGGGTAAGTGGTTTACCAGGAAAATACATCCCTATCTGGATAAAACATATGGATGTGGATCTAGCATATATGTACAAAGGGGTAAAACTCAAAAATACTTCATTGATCTACACTCTACCTGAAACTGCTGCACGATAATGGGCCATGCTCCAAACCTGGTTCGAAACTTTTATGGGATATACATTGGTAAATTTATAATGTCATTAGAAAAAATTAAAAATGGATAAAAATTCTCATAAGAATATATGTTTAATAAATAGATCATGGATAACATAAATTGAAGCCTAGAAATTCATCAGTTATGAAAATTAATGTAATTAGTATGTTATACCATTAATTTCATTGTATTACCCATTTATGTGTCTTATAGTTTAAAAATAATCATTCCAAATTTTAATTTTATTCTAAAAAGTGTATAGAAATTTGAGGAATTGGTAAAAAAAGCCATGTGATGAGAAATGTTGTAACGTCCCGGTTCCGGAAGCCACCTAGAGGCACCCCGTACCCGGTTGGTCACATGTCCTCAAGTGCATTTCCCCAAATTCCAGAGGATGCTGACTAGCAGTGAGGGCCTTGGGTGTGACAGTGGGGAAACTATTCCCTCATTGGCAGAGTACACAGTGGAAGAAAAATAAACAAGCAACAGTGGAAGCAGTAATAACCAACAATATAAACAACGGAAAACTAAACCAACAAACTGGAGTACATATGTATATATAAAATGATGCATGATACATATCTAGGAAAGCATCCAAACAAGTTGAAATGCTGAAAACAACACAGTACCAAAAAAAGTACAAAAGAAAATTAAACAGCTCCTCAACATCGCAAGCCAAGGCTTGGTCCCATGCTCTCCTGCTCCAAGCAATCAAGTACCAGAAGTTGAAGGGCGCTTTCCCTTGTCTATACCTGCAACAACATATTCTGTTTGGGCCCAAAAGCATGAACCAAACAGGGTGTGAGACTAAATCCTAGTAGGTATTCACCTGAAGATTTGTGCCTAACAGTCAGTGAGTATATGGCAAGTAAAAGTACAATAAGTAGTAAGCAACAACAGAAAAACAGTAAGCAGTAAACAGTAAGTAGTAAATAGTAAGCAATAAAGCAGGATGATACACAACAGTGATCAACAACAATAGTGAAGTATAACAACTAACAAGTAGGAAAACCCTCTGGGAAGTACTCGCAGCCATCCCCTCTGGTCCTATCTAAGAAGTACCACAACACTCTAGGCAGTGCGCTCAGCCTAACCCCTCTGGTTTGATCATACGGATTTATGAGACTCTCTGGGGAATCACACTCGGTCAATTCCCCTTATAGTCTAGGGTAGTCAGGGACTCTCTGAGGAAGATCACACGGTCTAACCCTCTTAGCCCCAAGGTCTAGAGACTCTCTGAGGAAGCTCTCTCGGTCAATTCCTCCTATAGCCTCAGGTATACCACAGATTCTCTGAGGAAGCTCACTCGGTCAATTCCTCCTCTAGCCTAGGAAGGTTCTTAAAGAGATTCAAACAAGGTAAGACTCTCTAAGTAAGCTCACTTGATCTACCCTTCTGTAGTCTATAATATCCAATACTCTCTGGGTGCTCACTCGGTCTATCCCTTATACTCTATAGCACCAGGTTCTCTCAACCACGTGCCAGTCAGTTCATAATAATGCTATAAGGCCAAAGTAAACCTATAGAGCTACTTGGCTAACCAAAGTACACCTATATAGATACTTAGCTAAACAGTCTACAAGGAAACAAGCATGTCATGATTTTCACTTCAACCTATAACCGCAAGGCATGGAAACAGGTGTAACAGCCAAAGGCAAACGATACCCAAAGGTCATAAACAGAACAAAGCAAGGGAAAATACATCCAATAACAACAAATTATCCTCAAACATGGTCTATTTACCTCTACACAAGCATACAAGCAAGGAAGGAAAACAACAAGGGAAAAAAGGTAAACACGCAATACCCCGTTGACGGGTATCAGTGGAAATTCACACATAAAACTCAGAGACATTGAACGGTAAGGCAAAAACCACCTACCTCGATCCTAGGTGATCGATATACTTGAACCACGATGACTTATTATCCCTATGATTCCGAAGATCAGAGAAAACGCACAAAACATTCAACCTTAGATAACATGATAAGGAGGAAGAATTGGAAAACAAGGCTCAAGCAGAAGGGAGAACTCACCGCTACGCTTCTAATGCAATCGATAGAGCTCAAATCGGAGAACAGACAGAGGATCGAGAATTTGGAGAAGTTTCACGGCCGTACGACGTCTCTCGGTCGAACCAGACCTAGAAGAAGACGATTATGGCGATTAGGCGTGACCCCGATCCGTTTAATGAAAAAAAGAAAAGTTCACGGCGTGTACTTTTAGAGTACACGGTGTGTAGTGGGTTTTCCGTACTCTGCCCAAATCATCCTCCATGTCACCCCCACACACTGTGTGTGTGGCCCAGACACGACCATCACACGACTTCGAGCGGGAAAAGAGTACACAACGTGTACTCAGAAAATACACGGCGTGTACTTCAAAAATTTCCAGAAACCTTATTTTTCCCAAAAACTCCAGAAAAAGGAAAAACATACCTAAAATGAAGATATAGGTTCTTACAAACTTCCCCCCTTAAAGAAATTCATCCCTGAATTTCCCTATAGGGGCGTAGAAGAAGAAAACTCGAACAGCTCCAGCTACTGCGATCGAACCTCGGCCTCCCTCTCCCATGTCTCATCCTATACTTGCCCGTGCTGCCATAGCACTCATACCAGAGGAACATACCAACCTCGGTGAACCTTCTTACTGTGATCGACAATCCAGATAAGATGCTCCTCAAACGACGCATCCACCTCAAGCTTAACCTCCACGGGTTGGAAGACATGAGACAGGTCTGAAAAGTAACATCGGAGCTGGGAGATGTGGAAGAAACCGTGCATAGACCGGTACCTATGAGGTAGTTGCAATCGATAGGAAATCGGCCCCACTCTCTCCAACACCTAAAACGGCCTGACGTTCCATGGTGAAAGCTTACCATGTCTCTGAATCCTCTTGTTCCCCAACCTCGGTGCGACACGCAGAAAAACCTGATCTCTGACCTCGAACTCCAGAGTTCGTCTCCACTGATCTGGATAAGAATTCTGTCAAGACTGTGATGTAGCCATCCTCTTCCAAATCAACTCTATCTGCTCTAAGTTCTCTTGAACAAGACAAGGTCCCAGCAGAGCTGCCTCTCCTGCCTCCAGCCAGCATAAGGGTGATCGGCATGGCCTACCATACAAAGCCTCATAAGGTTCCATCTTAATGGTCGCCTGAAAACTGTTGTTGTAGGAGAACTACACAATAGGTATATGCTTCTCCCAAGAACCACCGAAGTCTAGAATGTAAGATCGGAGCATATCCTCAAGCACCTGGATCGTGTGCTCGGACTGGCCATCAGTCTGAGGATGTTATGCTGTACTCAAAAGTACCTATGTACCCAAAGCCTTCTAAAGTCCCTTCCAGAACCGAGAGGTAAAGTGTGCATCCCTGTCTGAAACAATGGAGTGTGGAAATCCATGTAGACGTACAATCTCTCGGATGTACAGTCATCCCATATCATCAACATGGAAGGTCTCCATGATCGGCAAGAAGTGTGCAACCTTCATAAGCCTGTCGATGACAACCTAAACAGAATCACACCCCCAAGGTGACCTCAGAAACCTGATCACGAAGTCCATCGTGACATTGTTCCACTTCCACTCCGAAATGAGTAACTGCTGTAAAATCCCTGCTGGTCGCTGATGCTCTAATTTCACCTGCTGAAAAGTAGAACATTTCATGAAAAAACCAGAAAAATCTCTCTTCATACCTGGCCACCAGTATTGGTGATGAAGATCCTGATACATCTTGGTGACGCTAGGATGAACTGCCCAAATGGAGGAATGAAAATCCCACATCAGCTCCTCGCGTATGCCTACTGACACCCATACGTGTCCCTGGAAACGCAAGATCTCATCCTCTCCCATTGTCCATCCAGGAAGAGGGTTCCCTCCTAACACACTATCCCGCAGGACCAAGGCCTCTGAATTTGATAACTGCCTCATTCTTACCCGATAAAGAAGTGTAGAGGTAACAACCACATATGAAAGGGAAGTTTGTCCCTTCCTGTTGTGCACCTCCAGATGCATCTCAGAGAATAGATCCATAAGATTCCACTCACTGCTAGCCTCCTAAACTGGCTGAATATGAGTTCTCCTACTCAAAGCATCAGCCACTGCATTGCCCTTTCCCGACATATAGGTGAGCTCAAAGTTGAAAGACTAAAGATAATTAACCCACCTGCACTGTCTCAAATTCAGATCATGATGAGTGAAGATATACTTGAGACTCTTGTGGTCGGTGAAAACCACAATGTGCTCTCCTAGAAGATAATGTCTCTAATAGCGTAAGGCATGAACAACTGCTGCCAACTCCAGATCGTGTGTTGGATAGTTCCTCTCATGTGGCCTCAACTGCCGAGAACCGTACACAATGACTCCATCTCCCTGCATAAGCAAAACTCCCAGCCCGATACCTGAAGCATCATAGTAAATAGTATAGACCTTTCCTGGCTCCGGCAAGACTAGTATTGGTGCTGACGTCAACCTCCCTTTCATCTCTTGAAAGGCGGACTCACAAGAATATGACCATAAAAACTTCACCCCCTTCTTGGTCTGACCTGTCAACGGTGCTGATAGGCACATGAAGTCCTGAATGAAGCGTTTGTAGAACCCAGACAACCCTAGAAAACTTTGTACCTCAAAAACTTTCTTCTGCTGCTCCCAGGAAACTACAACTCTCACTTTCTCTGGGTCCACTGAAACTCCTGTATCTGAGATGACGTGACCCAAGAAGTGAATCTGATCCATCCAAAAGTGGCACTTCGAGAGTTTAGCGTACAACCGATGCTCTCTCAGTGTACTCAAAATGATCTCAAGATGTATGGCATGGTCGTGTCAAGTGTGAGAGTACACCAAGATGTCATCCATGAAGACCATGACGAATGAGTCTAAGTACGGATGGAACACTCGGTTCATCAGTGCCATGAAAACCTCAGGCGCGTTTGTGAGACCGAACGTCATGACTGTATACTCGAAAAGACCGTACCTGCTCCTGAAAGCTATCAGAGGTATATCTAATGGTCTAACACACAACTGATGATAACCGGACCTCAAGTCGATCTTCGAGAACACCTGGGCTCCTTGAAGCTGATCAAAGAGGTCATCGATCCTCGTAAAGGGATATCGGTTCTTGACCGTCAACTGGTTCAGCTTTCGATAATCCACACAAAGTCGAAGGGTAACGTCTGCCTTCTTCGCAAACAGGACAGGCGAACCCCAAGGAGAAGTACTGGGTCGGATGAAACCCTTTTCCTGCAACTCCTCCAAATGATTCTTGAGCTCCTTCAACTCAGGTGTACCCATCCTATAAGGAGAAATGGACACCAGTTCCGCTCCTGGCACGTGCTCAATCTAGAATTCTACCTCATGCTCTATAGGCAAACCCGAAAAGTCCTCTGAAAAGACATCCCTGAAACGATCCACCACTGGAGGAAAGTCTAACTGTGAAGTCCCCTAGTCATCCAGACAAAGACTAGAAATCTAGGCTATAACTTCCCCTAGCCCATGATGCTCTGGTCTAGCTCTACCCACCTGGACATCCCACTCACCTCTATGAAAGAAATATCCACCCTATGGTGATACGAAACTCACCCTACGACGATAGAAATCAATGACTGCCTGGAAAGGAACCAACTAGTCCATACCGAGAATGACGTCATAGCCCGTCATATCTAGGACATAGAGGTCCCATAAGAAATGACACCTTGCAAGCTCAGGAGGGCACTCTCTGCACCGACGTACGCTAGATGTCCTCGTTCCCAAAGGCGTGTCCAGAGTCAACAAGTCGTCAGACGAAAAGATACAGAGCCCAAGGATCTCCATGAAAGCAACAGAGATAAAGATATGGGAAGCACCAATATTGAAAATAGTTGAAGATAAAACTAAGGATACTAAGATCATACCTTGAACTGTAGAAGGGACAAGATCCTGATCCTGAAAGCTCTACTCCACAGTGAAATATTGGCCTGCACCACGGCCCTACGCCCCTGGCTGACTGCTTTGAGCTGATCCACTCTGTTGTCGTTGATGACCTGGTGACTGACCACCACGGCCACGACCTCCACCTCGGCCCGAATAGCTGGAAGAACTCCAATTCCCAGACTGGTGGGAAATTGGTGAATCATCTCCAGAACGCGGGGCCATAGAGGAACCCCTACCACCAGCTGATGGTGAGAAGATATGACAGAAGCACTGAAGATGGCCCTTCTTGCCACAAGATCGACACTCCATCAGATATCTCTGGCACTGAGGCCTAGTATTCCCACTCATACTGCACTGGTAGCACACAACCTGGATGCCAGAAGATATATCCCGTAAACCCCGATCACCTCGAGAAGACTCTCTACGACGCTTCCTACCGTCCGTAGGAGGAACACCAGCCCTGAATATCAAACTTCCATGGCTCACTGCTCCAAAATCCCTCATATTGCACTCAATAATCAGCGCCTAGTTGATGATGGAGGATATCGAAGTCAACTAGAAGATATTCACTTAGGAACAGATCTCCTTCCTGAGACTGTCCTCGAACTTCCTAGAAAGGAAAAAATCATCACCTACTGGAATCGGTGTGAAACACTACAGCTCAGTGAAACGAGACGAGTAATCCATAATAGAAAGAGTACCCTGCTGCAGACTCCAAAAATCCTGGGCTCGATCGGCCCTCAGGGTCTCCAGATAGAAGTATCCATAGAAGGTGCATCGAAACTCGTCCCAAGACATATCCTGCTGACGCCCTGACCGTGAGATCACCTCCCACCACCTCTTGGCGGTGTCCCGGAGCATATAAGTATCCAGATTTACCCTTTTCTATGGAGGGATCTCTAGGTGCTCAAAGATGGTTAGTGTGGCCTCTATCCACGACTCTGTAGCCTGGGGTCCTCCATCCCATGAAAAAGTAAGAGGATGCTGATGCTGGAAAACCCGCGTCAACTCAACCATCGACGGGGAAGGAGGTGGCGCTCCCTGGAAGGTATACATCATCCTCAGAAAATCCTCCCTAAACTGCGCCTCAGTGCCTGTGACGGGTATAACTATTTGTGCCAAGGCTGGAACAACAGGAGGATCTGCAGGAAATCCCTGATCGGCCATACTCGGTGTCTGGTCACCGTCTGGAAACTGACGTACGACTAGAGGACATCTTAGAGGCATATCTCTGAAAGATCAAAATAACACCTTAGATCAGGATTAACAAAGACTGAAAACACAGGAGTACAAAATAGGAACAGGGAAAAGAAACTATCATGCTTTACAAAACTCGACTACACGGCATGTATAAAAACTACATGGTGTGTCTGCTTAAGCCATTAACATGGGCGTGTATTCCTGCCACTACTGGTCGTGTAACACCCCAAAATACACGGCGTGTTGTTCCCACACATGGCGTGTACTTGAACTCTAAACCCATACCCGGTTCTCCTTACATGGCTAACCCACACGGTCCAACTAGCCCCAGACTACACGACATGTTCCCCAGGGACACGGTGTGTACTAGACGCGGTCTCGGCGACCCGTGTTGTTAGTTACACGACCGTATACATGGTTGACCCATACACGGCATGTTCCGAACTAACACGGTGTGTATAGGAGAAGGTGATACCATCCCGTGTTGTTCGTGACACGGCTGGGTACCTGAACAAGACTACACGGCGTGTTCCAGGACAACACAGAGTGTCTAAGAGAAGGTAACGCCGACCCGTGTTGTTCGTGACATGGCCGGGTACCTGAACAAGACTACACGGCATGTTCCAAAACCAACACTTCATGTTCTACTCGAGCTTCCCCGACCTGTTTTGTTAGTGACAGGGCCGAGTAGACAGCTCTAAACTACATGGTGTGTACCTGCCGTACACGGCGTGTTCCTAAAGTTATTTTCACAACACCGTGTTTCTGCTCCCACGGTCAAAGACATGGCCTGAAAACTACACGGCGTGTATCCAGAAAGTACATGCCGTGTATTCTGGGTTTTTTTGGGAAGTAGCTCAGAAACTACACAGAAGCCCAGAAATACTGAAAACAAGGAAAAGAGGTTCCAAATTCTGATCCGTGAGGGCCCATACTCCCCATGAATCAAATCTTGGAATCTCCTAAAGTCATGTACAAGAGAAAAAAGGATCATGATCCACCAAATTATGATTCAAGAGGGCCCATAACACCTCAAGATTCAAAATTTTGCATTCATTTAAGAAAAGTACAACACAAACAATCCTCTAAAAAAGCAACAAATATTCTATCAAGCATCTATCACAATAACATGCATAATATATACAAAGTCTATCACAACAGCATGCAATCACTAATGCACCCTAGATGGTATGGAAAGAATGCATGGAATTTGATTTATACAAGTGCCTATATGATGCATGAGATGGCGTACCCTCATCTCATCGGGTTGCGACAGAAATAGAACCGTAATATCCAAAACAATAACAACACAAAGCATGCGAATCACTCTAGGTGAAATCATATCAACCATAAAATCTCAAAACCAGAAACTGCAATAAACGAGGTAGTATGGATTTTCCCTATACACGGGTTAGCTACTCCCAGGCACAGCTTATTACCAAGTACCGAATCCGTCCTATCCCTGGATAAAGTCTCCAAACAGTAATGAAAGAGAAAATAATTCCTCTGATACCACTTTGTAACATCCCGGTTCCAGAAGCCACTAAGAGTCGCCCCGTACCCGGTTGTTCACATGGCCTCAAGCGCATTTCCCCAAACACTAGAGGCTGCCGACTAGCAGTGAGGGCCTTGGGTGTGACAGTGGGGAAACTATGCCCTCATTGGAAGAGTACACAATGGAAGAAAAATAAACAAGCAATAGTGGAAGTAGTAATAACCAACAATATAAACAGTGGAAAACTAAACCAACAAACTGGAGCACATATGTATATATAAGATGATGCATGATACATATCTAGGAAATCATCCAAACAAGTTTCAATGATGAAAAAAACGCAGTACCAAAACAAGTACAAAAGAAAATAAAATAGCTCCCCAGCATCGCATGCCAAAGCTTGGTCCCATGCTCTCCTGCTCCAAGCAATCAAGTACCAGAAGTCAAAGGGCGCTTGCCCTTGTCTATACCTGCAACAACATAGTCTGTTTGGACCCAAAAGCATGACCAAAATAGGGTGTGAGACTAAATCCCAGTAGGTATTCACCTGAAGATCTGTGCCTAACAATTAGTGAGTATATGGCAGGTAAAAGTACCATAAGTAGTAAGAAACAATAGCAAAACAATAAGCAGTAAACAGTAAGCAGTAAAAAGTAAGCAGTAAAGCAGGATGATACACAACTTTGATAAAAAAAATAGTGAAGTAAAACAACTAACAAGCAGGAAAAACCACTGGGAAGTACTCACAGCCATCCCCTCTGGTCCTATCCAAGAAGTGCCACAACCCTCTGGGCAGTGCGCTCAGCCTAACCCCTCTCGTTTGGTCATACAGATTTATGAGACTCTCTAGGGAAGCACACTCGGTCAATTCCCCTTATAGTCTAGGGTAGTCAGGGACTCTCTGAGGAAGATCACACGGTCTAACCGTATTAGCCCCAAGGTCTAGAGACTCTCTGAGGAAGCTATCTTGGTCAATTCCTCCTATAGCCTCAGGTATACCACAGACTCTCTGAGGAAGCTCACTCGGTCAATTCCTCCTCTAGCCTAGGATGGTTCTTAAAGAGATTCAAACAACGTAAGAATCTCTGAGGAAGCTCAATCGGTCTACCCTCCTGTAGTCTATAATATCCAAGACTCTCTGGGAGCTCACTCGGTCTATCCCTTATAGTCTATAGCACCTGGTTCTCTCAGCCCTATGCCAGTCAGTGCATAATAATGCTATAAGGCCAAAGTATACCTATAGAGCTACTTGGCTAACCAAAGTACACCTATAGAGCTACCTATCTAAATAGTTTACAAGGTAACAAGCATGTAATGATTTTCACTTCAACCTATAACCGCAAGACATGGAAACAGGTGTAACAACCAATGGCAAACGAGACCCAAAGGTCGTAAACAGAACAATGCAAGGGAAAATACGTCCAAGAACAACAAATTATCCTCTAACATGGTAGATTTACCTCTACACAAGCATACAATCAAGGCATGAAAACAATAAGTGAAAAAAGGTAAACACACAATAACCCGTTCACGAGTATCGGTGGAAATTCAGACATAAAAATCAGAGGATTTGAATGGTAAGGAACAAACCACCTACCTCGATCCTAAGAGATAGATATACTTAAACCACGATGACTTATTCTCCTTAGAACGTTGGATATCTGAGAAAATGAACAAAATGTTCAACCTTAGACAACTTGAGAAGGAGGAATAATTGGAAAACAAGGCTCAAGCAGAAGGGAGAGCTCACCGCTGCGCTTCCAACGCAATCGACAAAGCTCGAATCGGAGAACAGATGGAGGCTTAGGAATCTGGAGAAGTTTTGCGGTCGTACGACATCTCTCGGTCGAACCAGACCGAGAAGAAGACGATTATGGCGATTAGGCGCGACCCCTGTCCGTTTAATGAAAAAAAGAAAAGTACACGGCATGTACTTTTAGAGTACACGACATGTAGTGGGTTTTCCGTACTCCATCAAAATCAGCCTCCATGTCACCCCCACACACTGTGTGTGTGGACCGGACATGGCCCGCACACGGCTTCGAGCGGGAAAAGAGTACACGGTGTGTACTCAGAAAATACATGGCGTGTACTTCAAAAATTTCTAGAAACCTTATTTTTCCCAAAAACTCCAGAAAAAGGAAAAACATACCTGAAATGAAGATTCGAGTTCTTACAAATGTAATAAATTCTTTAACAAGATTCCTAACCCAATGGGAATGGGAATCGAAAAAAATATCCAGATACTATCCTAGATTACATATGAACTGAATATAAACCTAGATCAGTTGGAGCTTAAAAATCCCCCTAAGAGAGAAAAATCTATGAATGAGAACTTTATGAGACAAAGGCATCCGACTTTCAAGGAATCATCTGATCCCGTAATTTCAAAAAATGGATCAACTCCCTTGAGAGGCTCTTCTCCATCGTTCAATGTTCTGAGAAATAGAATTTTCTCTTGGATATTTTTCATATAGAGGGATAATCTGACCTATGGTTGTAGAGACCCAAATCTTGATGTACATGGACATTACATTACTTTTTCGAAAAACATAATAGATGACACAAATAGACGCCCAATGACTGTATTAGTTTATTGTGTTTGGAAACTTGGAACATAGACTTCTAATCATGTTGAAAGATCTTCAACATCTCCCATAAAGATCTTCCCCTTATGGTTTCTTACCTAAAACATTTCTTTATATCTTGGGAAAAAGAAAACATAAAAAGGGGTGAGATCAAATTCTCAGTAAGGGTAAACATGGAGAACACAAAACAATCCATAAACATTTGAATGTAAAAACATGAACATAAAATGTCAAAATCAAAAGTAATGACATAATTCTTTGCAGTACATAAATCATTGATCATAAAGGAACATTAATCCTGATAAAATAGCATGTGAATAATACATGGAATTGTGGAAAACCATAAATCACATGATATGATTTCCATAGTAGCCAAGGCATTGCTGCCAAGACCATCATAGTGGACAAATTCCATTACTGAACCAAGTTTACTTGTCGTTCCAGCCCTGTATTACTGAACCAGATTTACATGATGTTTCAGCCATGTTTATCTCATGAGATATAAATCTTTACCCAATGCATTGGAGGGAGATATAGGTCCCACCCATCTCATAATGAAATAATTCTTACATGTGCCACAATATAAACATTAATCATTCATCATAACCCAAATAATAAAATCGGTTTCATAAACATCATTCCATCATAACATAATCCATATAAAACAAATGGATATCATTTCATCATAAGAAAAGTGAAACCATGTAAATCATAGAGAAATTATACTTGAAACATACACATATGAAATAATGTCATCTTAGATGAAAAATGGTTTTGATAAAACACTTGAAATGAATTCTTCATGAAAATATCCTTTCTTCTTCAAAATCATTTTCTTTTCACAAAATGACATGCAATTTTAAAAGAAAAGGATTTTGTTGAAAATAATCATGAAATCATGTAGAGGAAGCTTCATGAAAATTAGACATTATGGAATCATAAAAATCCCTTCATGCCGTATAAGTTAAAAAAACATTATCCTCATACTTTTTCCGGAAAAGTCAAAAATTTCCTCGTATGGTAAACAAAAGAAAGATTCCTTCTATAACACAATGTAAAAGTCAAAGAGGGGTAAACATGACTTCAAACATACATGGAAGAATATTAAACACTTTATAAAAAACATTTTTATGGACATTGATAAAAAATATAAACCCAGTAAATACTTACGTATAAGCAATCTCGGATAAAAATGAGATTGCAAAATTATCCCTTACCTTATGTCCAATTTCTTCTGTATGTGTCTGAGACTCCTCTTCTTCGACGCGCCTCTTCTAAACCTCCTCTTAGGGCACTAAAGTTGGTCTTTGAAGAAAAACATGACCTCTAATATGTTTCTAGAGAAGTGGATAAGAGAAATTGGTAGGGTTTAGATGAGCATGAAGGCTCAAGATGGTGTTAGGAGGAGAGGGAGGAGGTTCCCTTTTATAAGGGAGGAGAGGGGCACCTTTGGAAACCTCAAAAATATTAATTTATAATAAATTCAAACCCCACTTAAAAACCTCCAAAAAATGACTCAATTAGAATATGATATGAGATGGATTTTAAATCTCATCAACCAATAAAATTTAGACATGTTTTAAGTTTATTTTAAATCTTATCATTTTGATTTATCCTTATTTAATCTATTTAATTTTATTTGTGGTAATAATATTCTATATTTAAAATTGTTATAAATACATACTTATATGTTGCCAATTTCTCATAATTGGATACTTTATTACCTTTTAGACCATATAATTTTCAATTTTTAAATATTTTTGTGATATTTAAATAATTTAATAAAATGTTATTTTTTATAAAATACCAATAGTGTAAATTTTGAAACTATTCATTTATTTGAAATTTAATAAAATACACAAAGAAAATATATTCAAACCAAAATATTTAATAGGTTCCTAACATTTCATATTCATCTAGAAAATTCGTGGAGCATATTAATTTGTTCATATAATATTTATTTTAATAATTTTAAAACCATTTATTTGATATTTCTCTTAATAAAATAATTACTACAACATTTTTTTATAATTAATTAATATACTTTTTTGTTTCATAGAAATTAAAAATAAAATACTATGATGAAGATAAATCTAATATCTTCCATAAGAATACTTTTAGTCGAATTTATCTTCTAAATCACCCAACTCTTAAAATGATATGTTTATTAAATTATGAAGGTGACAACTTTTACATCATTTATAATAAAATAATATAAATGTCATAATCTATTTGATAAGGCTTAAAATCATCCAAAAGTCGACACTTGTATGCTTATGGTATATATATACTCGACCAATAATTTTTGGTCAAGTTTCTGGTCATTATGATGGGTATTATTATTTTTAATAAAAACTATATTATTGATTATTCACTAAATAAATAATTTCTGCATCATTAATGTATAAGATATTAAGTTAATTATATATTTCTTAAAAATTAAAAATAAATTATCATGATAAATAAAAACTTTTTATCTTTCATATGAGTATTTATAATCGAATTTATATTCTGTATAACCTTATATTAAAAATACTTTTATTATTAATGTTTGAGTGAGACATATTTCACTTTCTTTAAATAAAATAAATTAAAGGCCTTAATAACATCCAAGTGGGTTCCAAAAGATAACATTTAGAACAAATTATATTTTATGACAAAATATAATCATCCAATTATATTAATACAAGTGTTAGTATAATTTTATAAAATTATTTTTACCCTTAATTACCTGATTTACCTTTAACTGTGGTAAATAAAATTTACCGTAGTTACTATTCATAATGCCCAAAAAATAAAAAGTATCTTATCAATGTTATTTGGACCTACTGATTTAAAATATGGAATAAATTTTTTCAAATTCAAAACACAGGAGTTTCAGAAATTAATTTAAAATTAATCTCGTTGTCGAAAAAAAACGGGTTTTTTGTTTAAAACATTACAAAAGATTGAAATGATTTTCCCTATGAATTCAATGTAAAATTAATGCTAATAACATAAATTATATTCAATGGTAAAAATATATTATATTTATACTTTAAAACCATTCAAAATTATAATTTATCCATATAAATTATCTTGATGAAAAAAGTTGTTTTTAATTAAAATTTAGCGTGTTTTTATTATTCATTAAAATATGAAAGGTATTAGAAAAATATCAAAACTTCATCCAATGTAAATTTTTATATACTGATTCAAAATAAGAATTTTATTTTTTACAATTTATCTTATAAACTTGTAAAAAATTAGATTTTTAATGGGTGCGCCATCAAAAGGCGACAAAACTGCATTTTTTTAAAATACTTATTTTACCCGAAAATTTATTTTGTTCTCATAACATGTTCTAGAATATGCGTAAGTTGAATGATAATGTTATAAAATTCAAAATGTGGTTAATACTATTCATAACGGTTAGTTCATAATAATATTATAACAATATATCGTTGTTTAGTTAAACTCAGTATTGCGTACAATACACGCTATTGAGGAAGGTCGCTCTTGCGTGCAAAAAAAGCCAAGAATAGTGTTTGCGTATACTAAAAGCTAAAACGGTGTTGCGTATATCACAAGCTAATCTTGGTTTAGTGTACAACATATGATATCAAAGAAATTAAAAGGAATATATCTCATTAAATCTCAAGGTGTTACATTCTACCCCCCTTAAAATGAATTTCGCCCTTGAAATTCATTGGCGTTATAAATGGTTTACTACTTGAAAGTTTATTTCATAGAAACCCACATCATAAAAAGAAATACTAAAACTTCATTTTAAAAAGGAATGTTAAAAACCTAATGGATACCCAAAGTAACTCATCACTGGGTTTCCACATAATAGGACATAGGTGAAAATATGGATATGGA
Source organism: Viscum album (assembly GCA_963277665.1). NCBI lineage: Eukaryota > Viridiplantae > Streptophyta > Magnoliopsida > Santalales > Viscaceae > Viscum > Viscum album. The sequence goes on from OY728156.1 coordinate 1,175,017,615, forward strand.
AGAGAAATATAACAATCATGTTCTGATGGAGAGTGGTAGAGGACGTGGCTATGAAAAAGCTAATAATCACAAATACATAAATTTGTGATGATCTAAGGTGCCTTCTGATTCATCAGATATGAGGGCACTAGGACATTATTTTTGGGTTTCAAGATCATTTCCTTATTGTTGAAGAATTATTGAATTAAAAGAAATACTTACTTGATTTTGGGACAATCACACTGTTGTTCATGCCTTGAACAATTTCCAATTCATCTCTTAAAGAAATGAAGTTGAACTTGTATTTCGTGAAGTGTTAGTAGATCATGCGATGAAATTATAGGTCATTCCATCTGTCTCAAATATAAGGTTAGAAAAAGTTATATATATAAGTCCATCTATGGTGAGATTAATCGTATATGGTTCCAAAAATGGACTTATACTTCATCTATCATACCGTTTAATAAAATAGAACTAGTTTCTACTAACCAGGGACTTCCTGTAGGCATGTGGTAGGTGATAAAGGCCTATCGCACTTTGGTTGTGGGTTTGATTCCCGCAGCCTTGTCCGACGTGACGGGTTGTCGCTCGTCCTGCAGGTTGTCCATTTTTCTAAAACTACATTATTATAACATTCCTGAAATAATATTGAAAAAAGTTCTATCCTTAAACAATACTATCTTATTTCTAACTTAATTCATTCCAATCTTTAGGCTTATCCAAAATACTTCGGTCCAAGATCGTAGTATAAAGAAAATGATTACTAGAAAGGTCATCTACCAAGCATGTTAATACCATCATTTATCTCCCATATATCATAAGATATATCTTGTTGGTCACATTCCAAATATGTGAATACCATAATCAAGCATTCTCTTGAAACATTAATTACCATAAAACCTTAGTGAAAACATGAATACTGTCAAAAGTTAACTCTTTCCACTTACCAAAATACCAAAAATTCAATATACTCAAACCATAATATCACTTTATCCTTATATCAATCATGAGATCATTAATACTATCAAACATATTATTTTCTCCTTATACCTTTATTATGCACATAACATCTTCATTCCAAAAATATTTCAATCACTTTTCATGGTTACCGATACCGTATTCTTATTGAAAACCATAATGGACCAATACATAGATATTCCAATATACCATAAAAGTACCTCAACAACATTATTCTTGAATACCAATACATAAACACTTCAATCCATCCTCTTGAATGATTTTCATGGAATACGTACTTCCTTGATTTATAAGTAACCTCTTAGGTCAGGGCATTGAGTTGGGTAATTCCCATGTTCTCCACAGATAAGACATTGAACTCCATAACAGTATGTCACTCTATGACCCTTCTCCCCACACAGATAACATCTTCCACTCCATTTTTTGTATTCATCAAGGTTCTTCTTCCCTTCTATATAAATATCAATCTTCATTTCTCTATGATCCTCACCATGCGAACATGCATAAAAGTCCATCTTCCTCTTATTTAATGAATTAGGAATACCACTAAAGTTCACCTTGTTAATCATATATTGTGATGACTGATTCAGCATAATCACAATATCTTTCTTTCTAGGCATTACGAAATTTCATTGCTCATAGTCACCAATTTGTACATTGGATTCAATGTTGACCCAATTCCTTCTGGTTCCCTCCAATGATTAAAAACAAAAACCATGGTGTAAGAAACAGTTAAAATAACGGGGAACCACATAATCATAAAAAGTCACTTATGGGATGTCTATCTTATCACACATTCTTTAATACATGACACCTTAGGTTCACCCTAGGTTATTCATGATCATCAAAATAATTCTAGGATTGTAACCTATAGTTATACTAAACCTTAGGGACATCCCAAGACATACCTTAGAAATATCTCGAGGAATATCACTAAAGTTTTCGCATCCTAGTTTCCAAAGGTTGACTAAACCTTTGCTCTGATACCAACTGTAGAGACCCAAAGCATGATGTACATGTACATTACATTACTTTTTCAGAAATCATAATACATTACACAAATAGATGCCCAATGATTGTATTAGTTTAGTGTATTTGGAAACTTGGAACATAAACTTATAATCATATTGAAAGATCTTCAACATCTCTCATAATGATCTTCCCCTTTTGTTTTCTTACCTAAAACCTTTCTTTATATCCTAGGGAAAAGAAAACATAAAAAGGGGTGAGCTCAAATGATCAGTAAGGGTAAACATGGAGAACATAAAACAATCCATAAAAATTTGAACGTAAAAACATGAACATAAAACATCAAAATCAAAAGTAATGACATAATTCTTTGTGGTACATAAAGCATTGATCATAAAGAAACATTAATCAAGATAAAATAGCATGGGAATAAAACATGGAATTGTGGAAAACCCTAAAGCACATGATATGATATCTATAGTAGCCAAGGCATTGCTTCCAAGACCATCATAGTGGACAAAGTACATTACTAAATCAGGTTTACTTTCCGTTCTAGCCCTGTATTACTGAACCGTATTTACATGTCGTTCCAGCCATGTTTATCTCATGAGATATATATCTTTACCCAATGCATTGGAGGGAGATATAGGTCCCACACATCTCATAATGAAATGATTCTTACATGTCCCACAACATAAACATAAATCATTCATCATAACCCAAAGAATAAAATGGGTTTCATAAACATCATTCCATCATAACATAATTCATATAAAACAAATGGATATCATTTCATCATAAGAAAAGTGAAACCATGTAAATCATAGAGACATTATACATGAAACATACACATATGAAATAATTTCATCTTAGATGGAAAATGGTTTTGATAAAACACTTGAAATGAATTCTTGATGAAAATATCATTTCTTCTTCAAAATCATTTTCTTTTCAGAAAATTCCATGCAATTTTAAAAGAAAAGGATTTTGTTGAAAATAATCATAAAATATTGTGGAGGAATATTCATGAAAATTAGGAGTTATGAAACCATAAAAATTCATTCATGCCGTATAAGTTAAAAAAACATTCTCCTTGTACTTTTTCCGGAAAAGTCAAAAAGTTCCTCGTATGGTAAACAAAATAAAGATCTCTTCCATAACACAATGTAAAAGTCAAGGAGGGGTAAACATGACTTTAAAAATACATGGAAGAATATTAAACACTTTATGAAAAACTTTTTTATGGACATGGATGATAAATATACCCCTAGTAAATACTTACGTATAAGCAATCTCAGATAAAAATGAGATTTCCAAATTATCCTTTACCTTATGTCCAATTTCTTCCATATGTGTCCGAGACTCCTCTTCTTCGACGCGCCTCTTCTAAACCTCCTCTTAGGGCACTAAAGTTGGTATTTTAAGAAAACCAGGAAATATAATATGTTTCTAGGGATGTTTAAGAGAGTAATTTTCAGGGGTTGGCTGAGCTTTAAGGCTCAAGATGGTGTGAGGAGGATAGGGAGGAGGTTCCCTTTTATAAGGGAGGAGAGGGGCACCTTTGGAAACCTCAAAAATATTAATTTATAATAAATACAAAACCCACATAAAAAACTCCAAAAATGACTCAATTAAAATATTAGATGATATAGAGTTGAAATCTCATCATCCAATAAAATTTAGACATGTTTAAAGTTTATTTTAAACCTTATCATTTTGATTTATCCTTATTTAATCTATTTAATTTTATTTGTGGTAATAATGTTCTAAATTTTAAATTGTTATAAATACATACTTATATGTTGTTAATTTCCCATAATTAGATACTTTATTACCTTTTAGACCATATAATTTTAAATTTGTAATTTTTAAATATTTTTGTGATTTTTAAATAATTTAATAATATGTTATTTTTTATAAAATACCAATAGTGTAAATTTTGACACTATTCATTTATTTTAATTTAAATAAAATACACACAAATAATATATTCGAACCAAAATATATAATAGGTTCCTAACATGTCATATTCATCTAGAAAATTCGTGGAGCATATTAATTTGTTAATATAATATTTATTTTAATATTTTTAAAACCATTTATTTGATATTTCTCTTAATAAAATAATTACTACAACATTTTTGTATAATTAATTAATTTACTTTTTTGTTGCATAAAAATTAGAAATAAAATACTATGTTAAAGATAAATCTAATATATTTCATAAGAAAACTTTTAGTCAAATTTTTCTTTTAAATCACCCAACTCTTAAAATGATATGTTTATTAAATTATGAAGGTGACAACTTTGACATCATTTAGAATAAAATAATATAAATGTCATAATCTGTTTTATAAATCTCCAAATGGTCCACAAGTCAACACTTGGATGCTTTGGGTATATATATACTCGACCAATAATGTTTGGTCAAGTTTCTGGTCCTTTTGATGGGTATTATTATTTAAATAAAAACTATATTATGGATTTTTCACTAAATAAATAATTTCTGCATCATTAATGTATAAGATATTAAGGTAATTCTATATATCTTACAAATTAAAAATAAATTACCATGATAAATAAAAACTTTCTAGATTTCATATGAGTATTTATAATCGAATATATATTTTGTATAACCTTATATTAAAAATACTTTTATTATTAAAGTTTGAGTGAGACATATTTCAATTTCGTTAAATAAAATAAATTAAAGGCCTAAATCACATCCAAGTGGGTTCCAAAAGATACCATTTTGACCCAAGTATATTTTAGGATGAAATATAATCATCCAATTATATTAAGACAAGTTTTAGGATAATTTTAAAATATTAGTTTTACCCTTAATTACCTGATTTACCTTTAACTGTGGTAAATAAAATTTACCGTAGTTACTATTCGTAATGCCCAAAAATAAAAAGTAGCCTATTAACATAATTTGGACCTACGGATTCCAAATTTGGAATCCCTTTCTCCAAATTCAAAACACATAAGTTGTATAAATTAATTTAAAATTAATCTCGTTGTCGAAAAAATGGGTTTTTTGTTTAAAACATTGCAAAAGATTGAAATGATTTTACCTATGAATTCAATGTAAAATTAATGCTAATGACATAAATTATATTAAATTGTAAAAATATATTCTATTTATACTTTAAAAACATTCAACATTATAATTTAACCATATAAATTATCTTGATGAAAATTGTTGTTTTTAAATAAAAGTTAGCGTGTTTTTACTATTCATTAAAATATGAAAGTTATCTGAAAAATATCAAAACTTCATCCAATGTAAATTTTTATATACTGATTCAAAAGAATAATTTTATTTTGTACAATTGAACTTAAAAACTTGTAAAAAATTAGATTTATAATGGGTGCGCCATCAAAAGGCGACAAAACTGCATTTTTAAAAAAATACTTATTTTACTTGAAAAATTTATTTTGTTCTCATAACATGTTCTAGAATATGCGTAAGATGAATGATAATGTTATAAAATTAAAAATGTGGTTAATACTATTTATAACGTACAGTTTTTAATAATATTATAACAATATATCGTTGTTTAGTAAAACTCGGTATTGCGTACAATACACGCTATTGAGGAAGGTCGCTCTTGCGTGCAACACAAGCCAAGAATAGTGTTTGTGTATACTACAATCTAATACGGTGTTGCGTATAGTGCAAGCTAATCGTGGTGTAGTGTACAACATAATATATCAAAGAAATTAAAACGAATATATCTCAAAAAATCTCAGGGTGTTACAATGGTGGACATTGTTAAAAAAAATACAAGGCCTGAGGAAGATATCAAAGTGATGTGGTTGATGGAATTACAAAAAAATGTTTTTTGTTAACTATTTTCCTCGCAATATCTGACATAAAATAAAAAGGGGTTTCATTTCCATCAAGAAATAAGTTGATGAATCTATTGGGAATATGAGGAAATTATAAAAAAACATGCACAATACACCTTTGGCATTTTGATTTCCGTAAAACGCATGCTTTTCTGGTTCTTTGGTGGGGTAAAAAATATTCTATGTAAAACCATGGCGATCCAATCCTTTGATAGCTATGAGATAATTATCTTATGTTCCCTTAAATTCAAAATGGTGATCGGTGAATCTCATCGGTATCATGGGGATAAGAAGAAAGAAATTGAGTTCAATTATGGTATTCTAATGGATAAATATAATTGTGAAAATAAATTTTTCCATAACACATGACAAATTTTCGGAAAGAAGGACCCCCATAATTTCTTAGGGGAATATGGAAATGATTTAGTTGTGGGATTGAAGGACACCAAGCTCATGATTGCTGATAAGAAAAAACCGCTAATGCGATGGGGGAAAAGAATGATCCAATCAACCCTTATTGTATTTCTCATTGCTTCAACATTGATGAACCATAGCACTTTTCAAACCACTGCACTAAGCCATCGGTTTTGGAGACAACTAACAACATCCATTGAAGAATGTGAGAAATTTTTCTGTCACAACTGCAATGCTGGATCCCAAAAATGAAGTGGTAATATGTATACTAGTTATTATTTCAGGAATAGAGAACATACTTTTTGATTCTGGTTCTATGCATTCCATCATATCAAAAAACAATTAGTAGAACTATTAAATCACCACAACAAATCATCGTAGTAGAGTTGTAAGTGAAAATGAAAAAATGGGAAATTATTTCATCCCAAGTATATAACTCTCCCTATCAAAATTTATATGATGAACTTTCCAGAGAATCTTTTCATACTCCCTTTGGTAGAATTTGATGAAATTATGGACATGTATAATATTTCCATGTATGGATCTAATAAAATTATATTGAGAATGAAATCAATCTCCGTATTATGAATCGTTAGAATGGCCCGAAGGACTTCATTTTTTTATTATTTTTGATAATCCACCTTTCAAGGGATGAGGTGGAACCCTTACAAGGCCTGAAGGCTTAGAGACAATTACATGACCCTTAGGTCTTATAGGGAATCACCCAGATAAGACAACTTGGAACTGCTCCTCCCCATCATATGTCATGATATCAGCACTCCACCTTCGCAGGGCTGTTCAGCTAGCTGTCATATGCAAAGCTGCACAGGCCCGATACCGATGGCAAAGACATACCCTCTTATTCATCCAATTCCAGTTAGCTATGCTCTAGTGAATGCACCTGCCCTGAATCCTCCTCTTAAGCCTTGTCCCTTATAGCATGACTGGTACATCTACATTCATGTGCCCTGAAGGCCTTGGGGTGGCCCAAGGCCTTAAGGTGGGCTGAAGGCCTTGAGAATCAACTGCCCCGATGGTCTTGGGTGGCCTAGAAGCCTTGTAGGACTCGATGACCAAACCGGTGGCCCAAAGGCCCAGATGGATGAATAGTTCTGGGTGCACAGAACCAAAGAATACCTGCTACAGTTCCTACTATAGTGACTACTATAGTACTTCTATAGTAACCCGGAAATAAGCCTCCACCTGGATTTGATCTCGGGTCTCTTGGATGCACCTACCGAGTTCTCACCAACCAGGCTAAGGCTAATGTGAAAAACTTGTGTAGGGTAACGCACGCCTCCCACTAGGGGGCCCTTCCATGCCCAGAGCACGCCACACATTCCCTAGCTAGGCAAATGGCTTTGAATATCCCTATGCATAATATGCACAGTGTCCGAGTCTGGTGGGACTCGAGCCTGGGCTAGTTCCCATGAAGGGCGAGGGGTACAACCAGCGGGTACCACTCGACTAACACCCCATGGGCCTCCGTATTGTGAATCAACCTTCAATTATCTATAAGTTCAAGGAGGGGAGAATACTCATCTATAGCACCAAAATATTGATCTTGTATATTATTCCCTATGATAAAGCATGTCTAACTCAAATGATTGTGTCTATAGAAAATATCAACCTTTGGTGACATTAATTTCATGAGTGAATAATATGAAGTGTTTCCCAAGGAATTTACTGGTCTTCCTCCTAACCGAGTAATATAATTTTCAATCCATCTTATACCTACAGTGTTACAATTATACAAGAATCTATATAGAATAGTTTTTGTGGATCATGAGGAGATAAATAAACTACTATAGAAAAATCTATATAGAGGATTCATATACCCAAGTTCCTCACCATGTGGTGAACCAACCCCTTCATCAAGAAGAAGGTCGGGTCAATGCTCATTTTCATTGATTATCATGAGCACAAAAAAATCATGATAATGATCAAGTACCATCTTCAACAGATTGATGAATTGTTTGATCATTTACATGGAGAACAATACATATCCAATGTGGAATTGTGGTTGGGATATTACTTTGTCGGGGAGAATAAGAAAGATATCCCCCAAGACTTTTTTTGTATAATTTATAGGCACTAGGAGTTTAAATTAATGCCATTAGGACACACTAATGCACTATAAATCATCACCGACATGATGAATAGATTAATTATATATTACCACGAAAACTACATGGTATTATTTATATATTGTATTTTAATATACTCAAAAAGCTAGGTGGATCATGGGGAGAATCTGAGCACTTTACTAATGACCTCGCAAAAGGATAATCTTTATACCAAGTATATAAAATGTGATTTCTTTTTGAATAAATACCTATTATTAGGGAATGTGATCACAAGAAATAAGATATCTATGGAACCTTCAAAGATATAAGAAATTCAAGGATGTATGAGGCTAATATAGGTGACAAAAATATGTAGTTTCCTTGGGTTAGCTGGGTATTATCACCAATTTGTGACAAATTCCCCACAATTATCAAACCCACTAACCAAGATAACTCAGAATGGATTAGATTTTTCATTGAATAATCAATGTCAAGAGATATTCATGGATAAAAAATGGAGTCCTATCATTTCTCATGTCCTCACACTACCCACAAGTTGATATATTTTTGTGGTATTCATTGATGATTTGAAAAATGGAGTGGATTATGTGTTATTACAGGATGAAAAATTCATATCCTGTACTGCAAGGATGTTGAATGTTCAGAAACACACCTAATCAATGTGATTCCCATGTCCATCACTAATCCTATAATACAGGTTCTTTTTCCCTAAATTACCTTGTTTTCCACCTAGACCTCCATGCACAAAAGAACTCTGTAACGCCCCGACCCCAGTTACCCAGAGTCAGTGCATTATTACATAACTATGGCATGATCACAAGAAAGATCAAATCTCAAAAGACCGATTGGTTTAGTAGCCTTGGAAACACTAGATATATTCATAAAGTTTTACATTACATCATAAAGTGAAAAACTACTACAACAACATAATGTCTCCATAGTCCACACTATTATCCCCTCATAATATCTCTGCAGGTCATTCATAACTTACTTCTTCACATCCTGGGAAAAATAAAACATAGAAAAGGGGTGAGCTCAAATGCCCAGTAAGGATAACAATATAGCGGAAACTTTCAAAAATAAGCATAAACATTTAAGGCAATGTATAACTAAAACAAAAGCCTTTTAAACTTGAACCTCAACATAGTATGAAAAAAGTAAAATGAAATAATTCCATTTACTTATTCACATGGATATTCTACTAATCAAATAATCACATGCAATATCAATAACCACTTTCATAATGATGGAATGCATAATGCCAGACTATCATAACCACATAGCCAAGGCCTCGTGCCAAGAATACAAATAAGATTTTGTCAAGGCCTTGTACCAAGACACTAGTTTGTCTCATGAGACCTACCGATGCATCGAATAGCTATAGCGGGCTCCACCCGTCACATATTAAGTCCAATGCATTCCCATATGAAAAGGTTTAAACATAACATAAACATTCGTATTAAAACTAGCATAAGAAATGTCAATACTTTCACCATAAACCATTAATGGTATAAAAATAGCACATCCATAGTCAAACATATCACAAAACCTTCAATACAACATAGAAGTTTGTATCATAATAAATCAACTTCACATAAGCGTAAAATCCAACAAAGGATGTTGACATAGATGAAATCAAAACTCTTTTTAGAGAAATATCTCTTTTTATTTTGAAATCATTTAAGAGCCATATAAAATAAAACATTTTCTTTGAAAATATTCTTATAATCTTGTAAGGGAAGCTTTGAAGATTTTATAAGGGCGGAAAATAGCCGCACCCGCTGTATAAGTTAAAAAAACATTCTTACCTTAATTCTGTCGAAAAGGTTAAAAAGGACCTTGTTTTGAAAACGAAGGAAAGATTCCTTAATAAACCACTTATAAAAGTCAAAAAGGGTATAAATGACTTTAACTCATATTATAGTAAATAGTAAAAATGTTTTGAAATACATTTTTAAGAAATATAGATGTGGATGATAAAGAGATCCCAGTAGATTATTACGTATAAACAACCTCGGATAATGAAGAGATTGTAAAATAACCCTTACCTTGTACTTTTCCTTGGTTGGGGTAGGTTAACCTCCTGTATAATGGTAAAATAATTTTTATTAAATTATACAAGAATAATATATATTAATATGATATCATATATGATCTTTTAACATTGATTTGTTAATAATATCTTAGAATTATCGTCATTTCGGGTGTTAACTTACTCATTTTCTTTTATATGTTTTGTTACATAAGCCGTGTTTGTTATGGATAGGTTGTATATTATTCATATCCAGAATTATATCAAGTCCTTAAACATCATTTTTAAATCATCAAATGATAATTATACTTTAATGGATACGCTGGAGGATGAATCTCATCACGTTCGTGGAGATGGTAGTCCGTACGTACGCACGAGCGACAATATCATTCTTTTGATATTAAAATAATATATAAGTTGATAGTATATCATATATACAGAATCATTATCATGTTATATTTATTATTTACATGAGTTACAAATCATTATTATACCCATCCAAATAATAATATATTGAATAACAATTACACCACGACGTGGAGACGGTAAGCCGTACGTACGCACGTATGGTGACATGTTATTCAAAGGGTGGATAGAATACTGAATATGGTTGTACCATATTTATAATAACATCACAGTATATATAAGATACTGGGGTTATTATTTTATAATGGTAATAACAAAGAAAGAAGAAGTGGAAGAAGAAAGGAACTTGGAAAAGGGTGGTGAAATCATTACCTCTTCTTCGGGTTCTTCCTTTTGATTTGATCAAAAGGGATCCTTAGGTTGGATTTATGATCAAACTAAGGCCTCTAGGTTGTAGTGAGGGAAGTTGGGAGAGTATTTGGGCAGAGTTTGGCCGAACCAAAAGGCTTTGAAGGTGTGAAGAAAAGAGAAGGAGGAGTGCCCTTTTATAAGAGGGGTGAGGGGCACCTTTGGAAAAGCTAGAAATATTAGTTTATAATAAATTCATATTCGGTTTATAATGGCTCCAAAGTTGATTATTTAAATTTTAAGGTGGGTATGGGTCGAAAAAAACTCAACCAATAGAATTTATACAGGTTTGGGTACTTATATTAACCTTAGTATTAACTCTAAGTTAATTAGTTTCACTTTTACAATGTCTCTTTGTATTTTTATATAATATGGTTAATAAACTTACTATATACATCCAAGAGACCCCCAAGTGGTCCATTAATGATACACATATCATTATATAAGACTATTGGACGAACCTTAGATTTTTAGGAATTTAATATCAATTAATAATATAATATTTGTTTTAAGAACTCTTTTATGTCAATTTTGACACTATTCAATAGTTGATTTTTGTGAAACTCATAACAGATTGATTACTTCAAAAAAAGTCAATTAAATCAATCCTAATATATCATATTATCCTATAAAATCATTTTAGTTCATTAAAAGTTTCATATTATATTTATTTGGGTATTTATAATATCAATTATTTTAATTTTTCACTATTATAGTAATTACTTCATCATCATTGTGTCATAAATAAATTAAATTATTTAATGTATAAAAATTATAAATAAAATTTTATTATGTAGGAAATAATTTTATATTTCTAATTAATATTTATAATCTAAAATCCAACATATATAACCCTATGTAAAAATTGTTTTTCTAAACGATATATGCTTGTGTCATTTTTGTATTCATTTTAACTTAATTAAAATAAAGTGTCCCTATCACCTACAAGTGGCACCATGGGGTCCCAAAATAGACCCATAGATGACTATGGTCGAAAATGTATCAACAAATAAGGCTAGGACACGTTTTAGGGTAATTTAGTATTATTATAATATTATTTTTTAACCCTTATTTACCGGATTTACCCTTAACCATGGTAAATAAAATATTTATCGCAGTAATTATTCAAAATGTCTAAAAAATAAAATTTACCTATTTACACAATTTGAAAATCCTGATTCCAAATATGAAATCCATTTTTCAAAATTCAAACCATAGAAGTGGCAGAAATTAATTTAAAATTAATTCCTGTTGTTAAAACAAAAAGCATGTTTTTAAGAGATAATAACTATCAAAAGATTGGCACTTGTATATGTCCAGTTTAATTGTAAAATTATGTCCAATGACCAAAATTATATTAAATGGTAAAAATATATTCTAAATATACTTTAAAACCACTCAAATTCATAATTTATCACTATTAATTATTTTGATTAAAAAAGTTGTTTTTAATCAAAATTTAGTAATTTTCACTATTCATCAAAATATTAAAGTTATCCAAAAAGTACCAAAATTTCACCTTAGGGTAAATTCGACACTCTGAATCCAAAAATGAAGTCTATTTTGAAATATAAAATATATATAATTTCAAAAAGTAGGTATTACTATTCATAACGACTAGTTTGATCGGTTGTGGTGTGTGTTAAAACTCGAAGTTGCGTACAACACACGCTACTGTATTATTCAAAGGAAAGCGTACCGTGGAAGCTTGGGATGTTTCATTTTAAATTTTTGATGTCCCCATTTAGTAAAAAAGTTTAAAATATTGTATTTAAAAAGGGTTCACTATTAAAAGTTGATAAAAGTGCAATACTGAAAATGAATTTGTTCTTGCATTATATCTAAGAAACTCATAATATGGTTTCTAAAATTATAAGGATTATATAAAGTTTAAAATTTAGTTAATACTATTCATAACCTCTTTTGAATGGATTTTTTTGGTAATTCATGGTGAGATTGAACTCGGTGTTGCGTGTAGTGCAAGTTATTGAATTATTTTGAAGAAATAACACTCTATGAAATCTTGGGGTGTTACAAACTCAAACTACATAACTACTATAGTGTAGAAAACCCACTTCTAGTTGTCTGGTTCATCCTAGATCCTCTATCACAACCTATTAGTGGAGGGTTCAAAAACAATATTTTTAATTTTCCCTATCTACCACAAGCTCAATAGTCCTCTGGTAGTTGGGGAAACTTAGTATGAATATGACATGTCCTACCACACTAATTTAAGTACACTTGATTAATACTCTGGTTATATGATCATTTTCCCACGCTACTATATTTTCCACTTCCTTGGATGAAATTTTCATTCGACTCTTACATATTTCAGAATATGTTCCTCATGGTCATCTTGTGAAAAACCACCTATCCTCCACATTAATCCCCCTTTAAGGACACTGAAAAAATTAGATATTGATTCACCAACTTGGATAACTTATTCAATAAAAACATGTAATCATGGGATATAATAAATTATTTATGTTCATCCTAAAAACTTTTCTTTAAAGTTTCCTCATATCTTAACTATTCTTGGAATAACAACTACAAGTCAATGGATTGACTAACATAGTTCATTATGGACATACTTTCTTGGCCCAAATTCATAAACTCTACCACCATATCATGTCTAAACGTATCATGATAAAAGCCTTATAGGAATTTTTCCTGAATATATTTCCATACCATTCTCTCCAACTGTTCATCAAGATCTAGAATATCCCAAAACTACCCACTTGACCTCATAACATATATTCAAGAAACAAGACTCATTTCTCCGAAGAGGACTCAAAATGGTTTTGAATCTTTAGGATTGACTCAATCCTGAACATAACTTCCTCAGGTCCTACTTCTTTGGTGATGGATAAAGGTTTTGTAACTCCAAATAAATTTTCTAATCATACATATTATGAATAACCCACCCTCGGTCTCCCATGATGAACTAAATAAAACAAGATATTTTTTAATGTATCTTCTCTCCTGTCCCATCACCTAGATCTATCCGGGCCTCCGGTTCCATTATCATATGAACATTTCTTAATATTTCCTCATGTCATCCGATCAAAAAACATCATCATATAGGCATGTCTATACATTAATTATTACACATATTAGGACACATAACACAACACATTTATAAAAAATGTATTCACATAAAGTCATAAATATTCATTTCTCAATCACATCCACTATAGAATCCCAACTTCTTTCTATAATTTTCATTACATTGTACAAATAGATGATATTTCAAAGTTTAGTGTCTCAAAATAAGTTACTTAATAAATGAAAATAATCTAATAATTCACTTGGAAGGATTAATAATAGGTTCATCCTATGTTAAATTACTTCATCTTATAACTTGGTGACATACATCAATATAGAGGGTGAGCATAAGGCCTGGTAAGGGAAAACAGGGGAAATAGATTACAAGTGATCATGAGAATTATGGATAAGAACATGAATAATATCATAAAGAGATTAGAAAAATAGAAATAGAAATATCATTGTAAAAAACCGGAATAATAACTTTTAAATGTTGCTAAAACATTTAATTGAGTCATTAATAAGCATATCACCATGATTTATCACATAGGTGTCATAAAAACTACCATGGTTATTCACCAAGTTATTAGAAACATGTCATATTAATTGATTAAATACTTTATCTAATGCATTAGAGAACTACCATGGTGCACCATTAATATGTATTTATTTTCATTTGATCCATATATATCAAAATCAAACATCTCATTAATAATCAATGTAGAATAAGTTTCGTATCAAAATCTTGGTGTGTGAAAAAGTACATAAAACATGATCATTATGTCATTTATAAACAATGGATTGGGTATGAGGGTTTTTTGTATGCTAATTACAGAATAAATTAAATCAATTTTCAATTTATTTTAATAGCCTAGAAAATAATGATGTTTGGGTATTCACATAAAGAAAATAAAAGAATTTCTTGGGAAAGAATAGGGAAATTTTGAGTGGAAAATCCGGCAGCATAAAGGGAATGAAACTTGGTTTTAGAAAACCCTAAAATGAGATGGGAAAATGGTTTACCATTAATAAAAAACTAATAATAAAAAAAATTAACAGAATAAAATGGAGAATAGAAAATTCTATCCATTATTGAATGAAATGCAACATAAAAAAGTAAACTTGCAAGGAAAAGAGAAGTTGAGATTTCCTTTACCATAAAGAGTAACTCCTAAAACTAAATGATTGGGACCTTGGGGGTTTTAGGAAACCTTTAATGTAATAATTATGAGGTAATAATATTATATATTTAGGGATAATGAATTTTTAATGAATGGAAATAATGAAACATGATATTATTTATAGCAAAAGAGAGGGAGTTTTTTTAATTTCATTGGACCCTTAGTAGTGGTATTTAAAATACCATGGGTTTTCCCATGGTATTTTCTCATGTAATTGAACAATTAGGGAAAATATTATCATACTTTAGTCCACAATATTTGACCAAAATTTTATATTAATTAGTACATCATTATGATTTCATTAAACATACCAAAAAACATAAAACATTATTTTTATTATTCATGAAAACTATTGTATTTTAGAAAATTCTCATAAATACAACCTAACCTAATATCAACATCCTGATTTAAAAAATTAAATTACATTTATCATAATAATTCTATAAATATAATGAATTTAACTTTTAATTATAAAAAATATATATTTATTAAAAATAATAGTGAAGAAAAAATGCATAGTAAAATTTCTAACACATGAAGAAAAAAATTATTTTATCCTATAAATTTTAAAAATAGTGGTTTAATAATATTATTTAATTAAAATAAAAAATATTAATAATATATTAGTTTATTATAAATAATATTTATTTTCTATAAAGTATAATTTCTGAGAAAAAAATCAATATATCAAATTCATCATATTTTTAGGAAAACCTATTCTCAAAATTGAATTGATTGATTAGAAATTTAATTTACATAAAGGGATTACTAATTAAGTACTGACGCCTTGAAACATAAACCTTTATTAGAACCTTTTATGACCTAAGGGTAAGGTTTTTGATGGTGATAGATTCTTGGGGCAGCTCAGATAACATCGCACGGGTTATAATTTCCATTAACTTGAACTCTTTCCTTATTTGATTTCATTCAAGATTAACCTGATGAAGCTCATCATGGGCTTGGTTAAGAGAAAAGCCCAGTGATTCTACCTCCCTCTCAATAATTGATAAATAGGATTCTTATGGAATGACTTTACTAGATGAGGCCATTAACTCTTCTTTCTGCATTAATTTTCCATTTACATTTATACTTATAAGTGATAATTATAAAGTTGATCATATTATGAAGTGTATAGTTTCAAATGTTTATATTGACCATTTGTCATATTTTACCATTGGTCGTCTAATAATGAAAACCCGATGATAAAATTTAAAATTTTACTCACTCCAATATTAATGAATCTTTGTTTTGTTTTTAAATATAATATCACCAATATTTTCCAGAATTAAATATTATTAAAAATGCTCAGGTCATTACATTCTTCCCCTTTAAGAAATCTCATCTTCAAAATTTCATCTCACTACCTAGGCTGATAAAATGTATGGGAACATTTTCCTCAGTTCTTCCTCTTGTAGCCACATTGCTTAATCATATTTATGGTCACTCCACAACACTATAAAAATGTGGATAGTCTTGTTGTGTAAAACCTTGTATCTAGGGTCCAATATCCCCACTAGCTACTCCTCATAAGATATCCCATGTTCTATTTATACCACCTATGGATTCAGTACATGTGAACGGTCATTTATGTAATTTCTCAATAGTGATACATGGAAAAATCACTAAACTGAGTTAGGTTTGGTGGAAGTTCTAGTTTATATGCCACTTCTTCTATGTGATCAATGATTTCATAGGGGCCAATGTACTTGGGTTGAGATTACCTTTCTTCCCAAACCTCATGAATCTCTTCCAAGGTGAAATTTAAAGGAGAAAATTTATTTCTAATAAAAAACATCATGTCCCTTTGATGTTTTTCATCATATATCTAATGATAATTTTTTTTATGTGTTGTTTTATGGAATGAATTTTTTCTATCATCTCATGAAAAATATTGGGCCCAAGAAGATCTATCTCACTAAAATCATCACAATAAGTTTTATTTCTATATCCATTCACATATAAATCTTTATAGGGTGCAATTTGAATAATCAAATGGAAGCTATTGTTGTCGAAGAACTCAAATAATGAGATATTTTAATCCCATCAACTATTAAATTTCATTTATCATGTCCTCATAATTTCCTTGAGTGTTTGAATTGGCCTTCCCAATTGGACATTAGTTTGAGGTTGATAGATTGTACTGAAATTCAATAGTATTTAGAGTATGTTGAATAATTCTCCAGAATATTGATGTGAACCTTAGATCATTGTTAGAAATTATAAAACGTGGTACCACATTAAACCTTACTACTTCCTTCACATAAATCATGGAAGATTTATCAATAGTGAAATCTTATCGAGTATAGATAAAATGGAAATTCTTTGTGATACAATCCACTATAACCCATATCACATTGTTTCCTTTGGAATATCTTGGTAAAAAAGTGAAAAAGTATGTAATGATATTGTCCCACTTCCATACTAGTATGGGTAGTTGTTGTAACACCACATTATGGAGTTCCATTTATTCCATCAATTGCTGACACATTAGTCACCTTGTAGCGTAGCTAGAAGTATCCATATTCATGTTATCCAACCAATAATTATTATTAAGGTCCCTATAAATTATCACATTTCCAAAATGTATAGTGAAATTAGAGAGATTAGCTTCATCCATCATCTCCATCTTTATTTCTAGAATATATGGAACACAAAGCCTTGTATAAAGTTTTAGTACACAATGATAAATATTGAACTTATGAAACATCCCATTCTTCAAAACCTCAAACATGTTCTGTAATAGGGGATATTATCTTGGATATTTCTTGATGTTATCTAGAAATGATGGTCGATAAATTAATTGGGATAGGGTTGATGATGTCCCTTCCCCTATAATTCTAATTTCTGTTTTAGTAGGACTATGATCAAAGGATATCCTTGAATCCTAATCATTTCCAGCACAACATGGTCTTTCCTACTTAATGTATTAGCAATTTTTTTCTCTTTTAGGGTAAAAATGAATTGATCGATCATAGTATTTAAGGAGTTCCAACCATCTCCTATTTCTCATATTTAATTCATTTTGAGTAATTATAAACTTCAAACATTTATGGATAGTTTATATATCACATTTATTCCGATAAATATAGTCCCTCTATATCATTAGAGAAAAAAACCACAAATAGATTTAAGTCGCGTGTGTGATAGTTTTTCTCATGAGTCTTTAACTATCGAGATGCATAAGAAATCGCCTTTTCATTTTGCAAAATAAAACACACATTCCCTTTTAGATATTTATATCTAAAAATAATGTTCCCTTCTATGATATAGGTTGGAGTTTACATTGGTATAAAAACCAATCTCTTCTTCAGCTCTTGGAAACATTCTTCACACTCTTTTATCCTGATGAACATGGAAACTTATCGAGTCTAGTTGGTTAGTGGATTATAATGTCATGAATTTTTTCACAAACCTCCTATAATATCCTACTAAAAAATTTAATTATGAATCTTAATTACTATTATAGGATGATTCCACTCTTCCATAACCTTTTTCTTTATAGAGTAAAATGAGATTTTTTCATTGGTTAAAATTTTCCCTAATGAAGAATCTTTTTGTAACAAAAATTAACATTTTATAAAAATTTAAAACAGCATATCCTTCCTTAGAGTTTGTAATATAGCCCATAGATGATCCTCATTCTCATCACAAATTTTGGAATATATCATAATTTCATCAATAAAAACTACCAAAAAGTTATCAATGTACTACTTAAGGATTCTATTCATAAAATCAATAAAAATAGATTGATCATTAGTCAAATCTAAGGGCATAAAAAAACTAAAAATGAACATATCTTGATTAGATAGTGGTATTTTGAATATCATCCATATTCACCCTTAAATATTGATAATCATGTCGAAGATCAATCTTGGATAAAAATTTTACCCCATGAAGCTGGTCAAAGAAATCATCCTTTCTTGGAAAAGGGTACTTGTTCTTGATTTTGATCCTGCTATATACTCTATAATCCATTAAAATATTCACTAGTCAATACTTATTCACAAAGAGAATATGTTTTCCCCAGGTAGACACACTAGGTCAGATTATCCCTTCTCCAAAATAACTTGGAGTTCTTTCTTCAATTCCTCAATCTCCAAATTTTCCATTCTATACGGGGTATTTAAAATCATCATGGAACAAAGAATGAGATAAATGGAGAACTATTCCGCTATTTATATAGTAACTCTAGGAAACTTCTCAGGAAATAAATCAATGCATTGTTGAACAATGGGGATATTTTCTAGTTATATTAATTAATAACCTTCTTCATATTCACCGATCATCTCCATAAATAATGTTATGAGAGGTTCTTCATGATAAAACAAAGTTTTAGATATATCTCATTTGAAAATAAATAAAGGTTTTCCATTCATGAATAATTATATATCCTTTCTTATACAGTTGATCTTAGATTATACATTGATAGCTAGTCTATCCCTTGTATAATGTTTAATTCCAGCATGGGAATGAATACTAGACATGTGATGATATTGTGTTTTATAAAGTGAATATTTGTGTTTCTATAAACTGTTGATTCTTGGATAATCCCTCCATGTTTTGTGATAGATAACTCTACTTATTCTAGTTTATGGATTGAATCAATATTCTTTACAAAAATGGAAGAAATAAAGGGAGTGTTGATCCAGAATCAGAAAATGTACTTGTTATCTTTGAGAGAAAAACAACAGTACCTTAACCAACATCATTATGAGATTAAACTCCATCCCTCGTGAAATTAAATTTTCGACATTTACCCCCTTTCCTATGCCGGGGTTGATGGTGATTCCCCTCCACTTCATCAAATGGGGGTAGTGATTAAAAAATTCACCAAGATGTACACATTTGATGCATTGGACTTCATGATGGGACTTATCCATCTTACAATTGTTGTTAGTGTTGAGAAGTTGCATCTTCACATCACTATGACATTTTTATGAAATGTTTTCATCCCTTCCACACTTGTAACATTTTTTTCTCTTGAGTAGAAAAAACCACAAATTCTTATTTATAAATTTTTTGAATGTGGAATGTTTTATTTTCTTTTCTCCAATTCCTTGATCAAAGTTCCACCCTATGTTTGGATCTAAATATCTCTTATTTTCATTCGATCTATGGGAACATTGCATATCTCCGATCTTCAGTTAAACTTTCATAGCACTCTTTATAATCCCCTCATTTCTTTCATAGTCTCGGTTGGCTAGATTATTCTATATATGGGGTCTTAGTCCACTAAAGAATCTATCAACCATCCCATTAGGACCCACGGAAAAAATAGAGAAGTAACAAAAATGCCTTTTAAAGATCATCTCATATCTTCCCAAAAATTCATTTTGCTTCTACTTCTGCTCTAGAAACTACTTCTCTATATTTTTTCACATTTAACGGGGAAAATATTTTTTTGAAAAGGGTTTCCATGAACTTTTCCCAGTCCATAGCTTCAATATTCTTTCATGGATTCATGTTTCTTCTTTTTTCCATCATTAATATTCTTTTCCCTCTATGAGGCACACTACCATGATAAATTTCTATAGTAATGAAAATTGGATTATAGAAATGATCATTTCTAGAGAGCTTATCCATGGTTTAGAAATTAACGGATTGGCAGATCCACTGAATGAGGTTGGTTGTTGATGCATTAAGAACCCAGTGGAATGTTTTCCCTTCTTGGTGAATTTATTCTCTCGTCATGACTTAGGTTATTGATCATAACTCAAGTAATTTTATTCATAATTCTTATGATATTTCTCATTTGGATATCCATTAGAATGCTGTCAATTATAGGTTTTTTGGTTTCATAATTTATATGGAATCTCATATTTACCACCATTTTCGAAAAAAAGAAAACCATATTGAGAAACATGTTTCTTTTAAAAATATTATAATTCTATGGTAATTTATAGGTCTTAAAACATCATTCTTAAATATGATATTCCTTAACAAGAATTAAATTTTCTATAAATCCTACATAATTTTTACAAAAAATATATTGATTAACTAAACATATCCCTATGAGTGTCAAATCAGGAATATAATATGGTCCTTTGTCATTTACCAGGTTACACCGAGTTTGGATCGACACACCATGTCGGAGTTGTTACACCTAGGTATATTTGTGCTATATCTATATCTACTTGTTCATATCCAGATAGGGATTTATATGTTTTGAAACCACTTACTTAATATTTATCCAAAATATCATGAAGATTTCCAATATTTAACAATTTCAATAGGGTTATTCATACATTTTTGAAATACTAATTTCCAAAAATTACTATATTGTTCTTTGATTCTAAAAATGGAATCCCTCCTTCTTATCTCCTAACATTTCATTACATTTTACATGTATATGATCTTTTATATTTTATTTTCTTGGAAAAAGATACATAATTCATGAAAACATGAAAAAATTCCTCTAATCCGTTTGAAAGTCTTCATCAAAGGTTCATCCTTTGTTCAATTACTGCGTCTCATAAACATGGGACATTATTCAATGGAATGTGTGAGTGTAAGGCCTTGTAAAGGAAAATGTGGGAATTAGTTCACAAGTAATCATGGGAATTATAGATAAGAACATGAAGAATATTATAAAGTCATTTGAAAGGAGAGGTAGACATATCATAGTAAAAAAATGAATAATAATATAGAAATGGGGCTATAACTTTTAATTGATTCATTCATAAGCATATCACTAATGTTTATCACTGAGGTTTCATAAAAATTTCTAAGTTTATTCACTAAGATAACTTAAAAGTTTTCATCTATAGAGATTAAATTATTTACCCAATGCATTGGAGTGAAATCAAGGTAGACCATAAAATGTATTAACTTTCATGTGATCCACATAGATCATAATCAAACATATCATAAATAACTAATGGAGAATAAAAGAAACTTGTTTTATTTCAAAGTCATGGTTTTTTAAGAAGTGCTTAAAAATATGATAATTATGTTAGTTACAACCAAAGTAAAGGGAATGAGAATTTTATGTATGTATATTATAAAATAAATTAAATAATTATTAACCTTTTTATAATACAATTATAAAATTATAAGGTGTGGGTAATCATCTTAATTAAATAAAATAATTTCTTGAGATACCGAGAGAAATTTTGGGTAGAAAATCTGGCAGCATAATGAGTATGAAACATGGTTTTAGAAAATATTAAAAACATAGGGGATACATGTCTGACATTCAGAAAATAATATTAATATATAAGAGTAATATATTAAAATTTACAAAATAACATGGTATGGAAATTTGAAATTCATACCACTATAAAAGGAAACATTAATGGAAAATAGATGGTGATAGTTACCTTACCATAAATAGTAACTCCTAAAACTAAATTATAGAGACCTTGGGGTCTTGTGGAAACCTTGGTAGGACTCATTGAGATTTAATAGTATCATATATTATAATAGAATGAATTGGGAATGAATGTAAATGAATAAATGGATGGGTGATTATAGAAAAAGAGAGGGAGTTTTTTTATTAATTTTCACAGACACCTGAGTAGACGTATTTGAAAAACCATGGAATTTACCATGGTATTTCACTGTGGTATTAGAAAATTGGGACACCTATTATCATATTTTAATCCAAAATATTAAAATATTATTTAATATTTATTATTAAATCATTATTATGTCATTAAACATACTTAAAAAACATAAACATTATTTCTTTTATTTATGAAAAACTGAAGTATTTTAGAAAATTACAATAAATTCACCATAACATAATATTTAAATTATGATTTAAAAATTAAATTTATTTTATCATAATAATTTCCTAAAAAATAAGAAATTTAAATTTTAACAAAAAAAATATATTTATTAAAAATAATAATGGACAGAAAATGTATAGTAAAATACATAGTAAATTTCATACACTTGAAAAAAAATTATCATTTCAATTTTAATAAAAAATTTATAATCATACTATTTAATTAAAATATACATTATTTACAATATATTAGTTTACTATAATAATTATTTATTTTATGGAAAGTATATTTTATGACCAAAAAATAAATTTATTGATGTTGTATTATTTTTACAAAATACGATTCTCAAAACAGAATTGATGAAATAAAAATTTTATTTTTAAAAATAGATTCCACATTACCTAACTATTTTTTCAAAAAATAACATCATATAACACCCATGCATGATGAACGGGTAAGGTGTGTGATGAAGATAGACTCTTGGGGTGGCTTTAATAACATCACCCGAGTGGTAATTTCTACTAACTTGAACTTCTATGTAGGTTATTTTTTTCAATCATAACATGTTAAATCTTGTCTTGGGTTTTCTTAGGAGAGAAGATAGGTGATGCATCCTACATACCAAACTCTGAAAAATGGGATTCATATGGTATTAATCTACTATATGAGGCCATGAACTCTTTATTTTGCAATAATTTTTCTTTTTCATTTCTACTTATAAACAATAATTATAATATTAAACTTATTATTAAGATTATTGTTTCCAATTTTCATATTGAACAATGGTCATATTGACCAATAGTCATATTGTCCAATATTCATATTTACCAATGGTCATATTGACCAATGGTCATATAACTGTTGAAATATGATTATCACGTTTCAAATTATACTCACTTAATTATTAATGAAATATAGTTTTGTTGTGTAATATAATATAAGACATATTTTTAGGAAAAAAATATTACTCAAAATGTTCGGTTTGTTATAGCCACATGGTCATAACTGAGGCACTATCACTACCCAGAACTATCTCTAATCTAGATCATCGTACTGATAGGGTATTTTTTTTTAATTTTTTTTCCATTTTTACATTAAAACACCATTTTTACCCTTTTAAATTCCCACATTTAGATTCATTTACAATAATGAGTTCTTTATTAGAAACTATTTCATTTTAAATTAATCAATTAAATAAAATAAAGTTTATTACCCAAAACCCACTCATAATATACATTCTGTGTAAGACTAATATTATCCATGTTTCATAAATTTTTTAGTGCTTATAATGATACATTTATACTCAGCTATCATTTCATACCAAGCCATGAGTGATGTATTAGAAAATAATAACATCAAACAATATGTGATTCTACCAAGGTGAAATAACATCCAACTGTAGCAACAAAAATAAAAAAAACTTAACGTGGGTATTTGGGGTGTCCCCCACACATGGGTTAGGTAGTCCCATGTATGAACTCATAACCCAAGCCTAACTCATCCTATTATCCGGTCTACCTTTCCCAATTAGTAATAAAAATGAAAAAAATAAAACCACATACTATACCACTTTGTATCATATCGACCCATATTCCACGTACCGGTGCCCAAAGATAGTTCTCTACAAGACCTCAACTACACCTCCTCGTATGCTAGTGGAAGGTTACTAGAATCAATGATCTAATATAAATGACATTGGGAGAATATTACCTCTTTATTAAAGTATAAAAAATGTGGAAGTCAATAGGAAATATAAACATGATGATAAAATATCAAATAATCAACCAACAACACCTGAATAAATCCAAACAAGGAAAATAACCAAAATACAATTAATTAAATATGTGATGCTATACAAGTATCAAGGGTCTAATGAAAGTCCAAAATAATGATACACTAAAAATGAAAATATATGTCCCAACATCATGTCATGTTCCCTCATCCATGATCTATCCTCAATCAAAAATATTCCATCTAACATAGGGATATTTACCTTACCCTATTCATCATACATGAAGTCTATTTGATTAAAAATCAGCAAGACCAAGTAAGATGTCAATATAACATATCAGGCCACAAACAATGGATTATAATGAAACATCCCATCTATAATAGTGAATGTTGTTTTATAAGAAATATGTATCAAATGAAATAAATAAATATGCTCCCCATTTTTATTCTTTAATCAACCCTATAGGACCCCAATTTCATGGTTACATTAGATCCAATCATATCTTCTTTGTCCATTACCAGAGTCTTAACCAATACCACAGGGATTTAAAAATTCATTCTTTAATGGTTTTTAATTATCTATTTAATTCCATTTCTATTTCCAATACCTTGGAGGACAAATCTAGTTACCAATTCATATACATTGAATGGTGGCCTGAAGTATCAATCTGGCACCCTAAGGGAATTTGGATTAGCATTTTATAACCCACAACTCACTGATCAAACACGTATATCAAAAATTTATAAGCATTAAATGAGGGTATAGATCAAAAGTTTAGCACCCATTGTTAATTTGGAATAGTATTCCCAGACCCACAACACTGTGATAAATCATTAAAAAAATTCACACACATAGACACACAAACATTTATATATATATATATATATATATATATATATATATATATCAAGGTTCAACATCATTAACCTTATTATCAATCATTAAAATCATAGATAAAGATTTCATTTATCAAGCACAACCATGATTTGATATATTAATCACAACGGATCACATTAATAATACCCTATTAATTCATTTATTATCAATAATTACACATCTCATTTACCTTTCAATGTTATTATATTTATCCCTTTAAATCCCTTTGTCACAATTTTAATGAGGATTTACATTAATCTCTCAAAACCACTATTTCACTTATAATTTAAATTTTTCGTCAATTCAAGTAAATTGGAATACCTCTTAGGTTTCCATTATTCATGGTCTCATAATCTCTAATGGGTCCAATAAGAGATGTGAAGGGTCTAACAATTTAATGGAATTACACTCACCTTTTTAATTTTAAATGAATTTCACAATGTGGAAACACATTGGCATAATTACATAGATAGTATCCAATAAATACAATGGGAATTATTTATTATAAAACTGACCTCAAGGCCATTGCTAAAAACTCACAAATCATATGCCACAAATCAATGTATAATGGTTGAATCTCAGCGTCACTAAAGTCCTATGATCAAAATCACGGATAAAGATACAATGAAATGAGATTCATTAAAACCAATAACTAAACCATCAATAATAGAGGAATTCAACACTCTCAAATGGGATAGAATTATGAGAGGGAGAGAGAAACCCCCAAAAAGGAAAATATCACTCACAAAGAATATTTAATCCTTCCACCAGATCATCGATTAAAAAAGGATAGAATTCGAGGAGCCAGAGAATTCTATTAGAAGCCTCCAAAATTGGAGTAATGCTTATTCGGTAGAGCGGGGATGATTAAGGATATAAAAATTGGGTATATAAAATTTTTATCAATTTTTATCATGTTTAATTAACAACACTCACATTTTTCTATATGAGCCAAACTGTTAGAAAACCTATGTGCCATAACTGTGATCTCCTATTATCTAGGGTGTAATGTTAATCCTTGGTTATAGAATGGTTTTTTAAATGATGAGATAACCAGGTAAACCCCATATATCCATGGGTTCATGGTTTGAGGAGGTTGGTCATATGGTTTTGTCAAACCGTGTTCCCCCTTCTAGTTGATCAAAATGGGGTGCATAGTATCCTGAGGAAAACCACATGGTTTTCCATGACCATGCACCAACTATTCATAACCACATGGCATTAAAAATTATCCAATGTAACTAAAATCAACCCAAATGCAAGAATCAACCAATGAAAAACCAAAATAAGAGTAAAAAACCATAAAACATGTTTTGATACTTCTCTAAAATGTTCAAGACCTTATATGAAATATAATTCATAAATTATAGAAATAGTAGAAAATATTTCATTATAAAATGTATATAAATTGATGGAATTTTGTAGAATAGCCTGCATAATGAAAAATGGGTTTAAATCCCCTAGAAAATTCGTTAGTGAACTCTAATATCTCTAAAGACCACCATGAATACAAGATTTTCCACTAACCAACCGTTTTTACCCACAAATTATTAATTATATAAAAATGAATCCAACATAAACATCCACCACAAATAAATAACTTTAAAACCATAATTAAATCATAGTTTAATTAATTATAGAAACAATAAATAATAAAAAAAGTACTAAAACCAATATTTAAAAAACAAAATCACAATATATTTATTTCATTTAATTAAAACCTAATAAGATACTATACATAAATTGAGTAATGTCAATATAGCTATAAATTGTAGGAAAACAAGACTTAGAGACTTCATTTATATCAGAATAGATGGTGGCCAATTATTAGAGGTAATTTCACTATATCATATAGAATTCAACATTAATACACCAAACTATAATAGACTAAACTAAAGAATAAGAATGAGATATTATAGTGAATGTAAATACCCCAAATCTAGTAAACTGGAGGATGTGTCTTGGTTTATTAAATTAGAAAATGATGAATAAAAATTCATATTGAGGGACTAAATTTATTATTACCCATGATAAAATAGATACATGCATGATCCCCATATTACATTTAAAAATACACATTATAATATAATTTTTTTTTCACAAAGAACATTATTCCCTATGAAATGTCCTTTCATATCAATCATAATCATCTTCATGAATTCTTAATAAAATATATAAAAAATGTGTTATAAAATGGTCAGTAAGGGTTAGATAAAGTAAAATATATCATGAATCAATAAGAATAATAAAAATGGAATGTTAAATAACTGGACACACATTCCATTTAAATAACATGAATATCATTATAAGATATGGAATAATCAATATGGAATGGTAAATAACTAAAAAAATACTTTTTAATCAATAAACATAAAATAAAATGTATCCATATATCATATCATTGTGAAAATCCCATGGATATTAAAAATGGAATTGTTAATGAAGCTCTTAATTATTAGATTCCATGATCTCATAAATCAATATAACACTACTATCAAAGAGCATTTACAAGTGAGTTTGAATACTACTAGTAAAAAACCATATAATTTGGAAAATATATATTCCTTATGAAACCTATTGATAAATAAAGAGGCTAAATTATATATGTCCACACCTATCTATATAGTACCAAAGTAATCCTCATATGTCAAGTGATCTAATTAATCCATGAATTTGATATCATCCAATATTCATATGGAGTAAATGACACGAATTTGCCAATATTTCCCTAGTTAATTGAATAAAAATTAAAAATAAATACGGTATTTAAAAATTGTATATGATTTATTAAAAGTTCCTATAAATCATACAATATTTTTTATATTTAATAGAAATTAAATTTATGATGAAAAATTATGACAAGAAAGTGATTGGTTCCATAGAAAGTTACCAATCACACAAGCAAGTGATATTATACAATTAAAATTTCCAATTCATAATTTTCAATTAAAATACACATGGATGAGATAATTCATATTGAAACAAAAAATAACATGAATGATTAATGAATCATGATATTACCACTCAAATAATAATTCTATACACCATATAATTGAAATTAGTTGCATAACAATACAATATGGATTAATGAAGGGAAATGGAGATTAAGTCATTTACCCTATACTTTTCTTTAGTTTAACATTCAATAACCCCATTTATAATGATTTTATTATTTCTATTAACATATACCATAACCATACTCATATTTATAATATCATATGTTTTCCTCTTATAACATTTTATCACTTTTCCATTAATAATATGTCATTATTTTCATTATTATGGGTGTTAATTTTGTTGTTTCATATTCAAGATTTGTCATTAATGTTTTGGTTATTGTGAAAAATATATAGGTCCATAATATCTGTAATAATAATAATGAAATAATTATCATATTTAATACTAAATTACAATATTAAAGATAATCCTGAATTATGGTTTTGATAAATGAAGAATGTTAAAATCATATAAATGGTAGGATGTATGTGTGCTTGTGTAACATTTTTATATTTCAATGATCAATATGATAAGGAGGTAATTAATATTTATCATTTAAAATATGATTATAATATAATATTATCTCAAATAATAAGACATATAAATGTCATTAATATGGTGTGGTGATGAAAAGAGAGTCACATCACTTCATGAAGTTGGTAGTCAAAACGTACATGAGTGGTGTTATCAATTTTTTATGTAAGAATAAAGATGATTTATTATTAGTTTAGAATTATAAATAATTCATTAATATTATAATTATTTATCTTAAATAACTTAAATTAATTATCATTATACTTATAACCTTACATGTTAGTTATTATTACAATACGAATCACATCAGTTCACGAGATGATAGTCTTTCATACATATGAGAGACATTACAATATCCCCTACGGATTGGAATATAATAAAGGAATTATGATATAATGAACTCATATTTAATTTTGTTATTAATATAATATATACACTTTATATTTTTCATCGTACCCAACAATTAGAGGTTGTAATAAAAAAACGAATGACATCAGTTTGTGAGGTAGCAGTCAACCATGGGAACAATAGATGATTTCTTTATCCATTTTATGGAAGTTGGGATGGTTGTAGGTCATGTAATTAATATAAAAAACTAATAAATTTTATACTATTATGATATTATGAAGACATTTTTTAATAGTAATATAAGGATGTGAAGGAATAAAAAAAATAAAAATGTTGGTTGGAGAATATTTCCTCTTCTTCCATCAATCTCCTTTAGTTTAAACCAAATTCTTTCTAGGATATATTAAATCTAAAACTATTGATTAAAGTATAATCAGAAATTCATTGGGAAGTGATTGGGTCAGAATTTTTTCAATCCAAAATGGATTGACATGTTCGATTAAGTGGGGGTAGTAAGTTCCACTTTATAACTAAGAAGAGTGGATTTTTTTTGAAATATAAAAAAATATTAAATAATAGAAGGTCAATATCACCAAAAGTGTCTCTAAAATTTATAATTAATTTTTTTAGGTATTATATGGGCAAGCCACAGATCCATGAAACAAATCAAGTAAAATTTATTATACATGTTGTTTCATAACATCTATGTTTCTTTTTATATACCTTTTAAGTTTTTCATTATGGTAATGATCTTTTTTTAACATATGTAATTTATCCCTTATGGATAAAATAAAATAGTACATAGTAGATAATTTAAACCTAATTATTATAAATATGAAATATAGTATTTCAAATTAATATCCTATGTTATTTTAAATTTATTTTAAAAAACACATATAATATGAAAAAACATCGATTGATCCTTAACAATGCTAATCAGTTATTTACTATTTAAGGGTCAATATAGTAACAATGAAATAGTTTTTCTGATTAATATAACATAATTGATATTCTTAAACATTTAAAAATCCATTGGAATTATATATTATTTTAAGTAATTTTAATTATTTTAATAAAATATATGTTTTTTAAACATTAATGTCAATTTTGACATTATTCATTAATTTGAATTTGAAAACAAATCATGACAATGATAGAATTATAATCTATTATTTTAACACCTATATAAGATTAAATATTTATATAAAAAATTATTGTAACATAATAATTCATTATATTTACATTACATTTAATATTTTTAGTATTATTTATTTTAATTTCATATTAACCAAATAATTAGTGATTTGGGGTTTCTAAATCATTTAAAGTAATTATTTCACCTCATAAAATTATAAATAAATTGTCATGATAAGAACTAATTTATCTTTAAAAATAACATTTCTATCTGATCATATATTATTTCATCTATATCCCGAAGATTTATAGATCTTAAAATCAAAGAATGTTCCTTTTTTGTCTTTTTTCATTAATTAACTTAATATATTGGTAACTTTCAAGTACATGTGTCCAAGAAAATAAAAAAATAGTATTCACAGTGGAAAAAGTAAAAATATTCTATCTAAATTGTGCTAGAAAAATTGTAGGTCATTTTACCCTTATCTTATTATATTAACACCCGGTAAACCAATTTTTATTAACTATTGTAATTGATTTTCTACTATTTTCACTATTAATTTTGGTCCAAAATTACGTTTTATATTTCCCAGAAGGATTAATGCACCACTGAGAGTGGGAAATGTGAATTATAGGTATCCTTTTCTTTTTCGTTTCCTCTTTTTGAAAGAACATTCGCCTCCTATTAAATATTTGTTACTTTATGGAAAACAAAACTAGTCACAGAACCACATGAACATAATAATTTAAAAGGTTCAATACTCAACAAGAGGAGCTAAAACCATGTTATAGTTGGGAATGTATCCCATACCACACAATCCAAAAGAAAATGAATCCGTTTATGGAATAAAATTATTAGGATATTCCCTTACCCTTGTGTAGAAATATTTTCAATACAATAGTGCATGTGCTCAATGTGTCATGAAATGATGTCATACAATTTTAGTAACAAAAATGTTATTGTGTTTATTTATAAAATTTGATAAAATTTTTCTTCAAAAACAATTTTTAACTTCCTTAACAATGAGTAGTCATGAACTTATTTAAGAATTGGTAATGACAATCATTCTGATTTCCCAGTCCAATTCCCAAGTCTGATTGCTCAATACAGAAATATAACTCCATAATAATACCAATAAAACAATTCTAGACTATTTATATCTGATTCTAAAAATCCTAATATGGTTCATAAACCCGGATCATGTTCATGACTCTTTACCTTTATTCTTATATCTGTAAAACATCCTCAAGTAAGCATGATCTGGGATATTCCTCTCCTTATAATTTTAGATCTTTTCTCTCTTATCTTCCACACAGTACTTATTTTAGGAATGTAAAAAGTAACTCCTACTTTTATAGGTGATTCATATATGGTTTAGAATGGATTGTAAACATATTTCACCCTTAACTAAATTTCCTAAAACAACAATTCTCATTGAATATTGGATACATCATTGAATCTTTCAATTCTCCTCAACTCTTTTCGAATTTTCTCGATTATTCCAAGAAAATAATCTTTCTTCGGATATTCTTTACAATATACAATCCAATTATGATTCCCCTTTATGATTTTATATTTATGATGAGGATGTTAGATTATTCATTATGTTTCTCAATACTAATTAGAAAACAAACATATGTCTTCTCATTATGCTTTTGGGAACAACCTTCTAATTCTGGTTTCTTCATTATGATAGAGAAAGTTGATTCTTCATTAATTTTATCTAAACTAAATGATAAATTATAAAAAAAATAATTTTAAAAAATTCTTATATCACTTCCTTGATAATACTTTTAAAATCATCAAGCAATTTTTGATTTATTCTACTCTCATACTGAAAATATTGAGTTCGATGATGATATCATTATCAGCCAATGTCTATCAGATCGGTCATGGATTATCTTTGATGGAAAGGTGTTAGTTGTTGTATGATGATATGTATCACATGGATTCTAATGTATCTTGAAAAAAATTATAAATAATAAATGATACCTTTTCCCATGACCCAATTAATACAAAAAAACATCAGACTTCTCTTTTTATTCTTGACCAAACTGACAAATAACCATATGTTTATCATGAGGAAAATGGTTGAATATATTTTTGATATTCTCTAATCTAGTTTTCATTGGTTATAATGGCTTTAATTCTTCTCTTTTTAATGGATCCCAACCATTCCACATAATAACAATTCATCCTCTGATGATCGTTGGAACACCGCATTCGATATAAAATTTTCATCAACTTCGACTTCAACAACTTTTTTTTTTCTGAATATGATACCAATAATCATCCCACATATACATATTTCTATGAATATTTTCTTCTTGTGGATTATTGTTCTAACTAAAAACCATTATCTTCATCATCTCACATTCTGATCGACCTTCCCGCATTCAAAAAAATTTAGTTCGATGATATCAAATTTATATCATCGTATAACATTCATTTGGATGTATTTGTAACTTCCCATCATTTCCTGGATACTTATTTCTTTACAAAAAATCTTCAATATAATTGATAGCACCATTCCTACCCCTTTCCATCATAAGTCTTGAATCAAAAGACTCCAAACATGATATTTATTTTTTGAAAAACAAAGTAGAAAACCACCATCATATTTCTATTAGATACATGTAGAATATTATTCTATTCCTCCATACAATCACAAACTCATTTTGGACACAAGATGAGTCTGATTAATCTTTTATTACAAAAATAATTTTCCCGATATGATATAATTTTTTTCAGAATTGTGAGTCTGAAATCATGAATATGATTGTGAGTCTAATCAACAACATATAAAAAGTGATTCCATTTCGTTCTTCTTTTAAACCGGAGAATAGAATAGAAAAAACTTCATTTGGCTTCCAAAAACAACTTCCAGAAAACATGGTCCCAATAATCTCCCCCTTTTAATTTTTTGTTCAACCTAGATTAATAAATCATTGAACATTGTAACCTCAAGAAATAGACTAAATATTAATAATTATAATACTATATGAGATAACTACCTATAATAAATAAGAATAATTGACAAAAAAAATCAAGCTTTATAAAAGTAAAATATCATGAATCTTACAGTTATTTCCTTCAAAACTTACCTGTTAACAAAATTTTTCCTACAACCACTCATACAAACAGTTATAAAAATTCACACAATTACATGATGAATTAACAACT
This sequence comes from Viscum album, assembly GCA_963277665.1. NCBI lineage: Eukaryota > Viridiplantae > Streptophyta > Magnoliopsida > Santalales > Viscaceae > Viscum > Viscum album. The sequence goes on from OY728156.1 coordinate 1,175,051,464, forward strand.
TACCTGAAAATACCCCTTTATAAATTTTTTCATAATGATAGATTTATGAAAACATTTTTCCCCTTAACAAAACTATATAAAGATGATATGAGATAGGGGATAGAAACACATACCTTAAGCATGATGAGAAATGGGATGGACACCCATTTTTATCATTAGTTTACAAAAGGATCCTTGGGTAAAGTTTTTATGAAATTTTCTATAACTTGTTCCAATATAGGAACAAACTCTATGTTTAATTAATTCATCTCCAAAATATATTTGATGAAATTAGATTTAATATCAATATATTTTGAATGAGAATGATGTACTAGATTTGTGGTAAGTTTAATTTCACATTGATTTCCACAACCCAAGAGAAATGGAATGTTCTCTACAACAAGTAAATAATCAATCTAAATTTTCATCCACATATGTTGGGTAGAGGATTGAGTGGTAGAAATATTCTTAACATAAACCCTACTAATAGTTAATGAAATATATTTCTTTTTATGACAACTAACAAAATATTTCCCAAGGAAGAATACTCTACCCGTTGTGGATCTTCTATCATCAACATTTCCTACCCAATCGTCATTTGAATACCAAAAAATGTCAATACATTTTTATCTTTCAAACATAATTCTGAATTTTTTATGGATTTGATATATATGATAATTATTATTCTATCTACTAAGTATGATTCTTTGTGACCACTCTGAAATGTTACACATAATTTAATAGCGTAAACTATGTTAGGTCTTGATGAAGTCAAATACAACAAACTTCCAATTATATTTTGAAAATCATTAGGATCAACTTCATCGCCTTACGCATCTTTAGAAAACATGGTTCCACCTATAATTAGTGTGGAAACATGAATTAAATTCTCCATTTTATAGTTATTAAGATTTTCCATAGCATACTTGTCAAGGTAATGAAAAATGTGTTTCTTATTTTGTGATATTTGTAACCTAAAAATGTATTTCATTTCTCCTAGTATAGGAATCCCAAAAAAATTACATCTCTTCAGCAAAAAATTCACAAATTCTTATATCATTCTAGCAGTTATAATTTCATCAACATAAAATAATATAATGAGGGAAAGTTACAACTTTATTTAACTTATATATTGCTATAAAATCATCCTTTCTAATAACTTTTCTTCCTTAAGAACGTATCCAATTTATAATACAATTCTATTAGAACTTGTTTTATCACATACCGGGATTTCATCAACCTCCACACATTATATTCATTCTTCCCAAAAACAAATACATGTGGATGTTCAGTATAAACGTCCTCATCAAGATCCCATTTTAGAAATAAGGGCTTCATATCCATTTGAAGTATTTTTTAACTTCATTTTGGAATAATGGATATAAAGATTATGATTTTTTCTAAACAAGAAAAAAAATTAAATTAAATCAATGCCTTCAATCTATGAGTATCATTTTCATGCTATGATTACTATATTTCTTATCACATCACCTTTACTAATAACATTCTATTATCTGGGTTATGTAAAATTTCCCATGTATCATTATATTATATATGATAAATCTATTTATTACTATATCAATCCTACTTTGGATGCTCAAATGCTTCATTCACATCGTTCGGATCCACTTATTAATACAGAGAAGTATTTGTAACAAATTTTTATGATATTCTCATATAATCCTTATAATGTTAATCACTATTTTTTTTCACTTGTTTATTTATTCTAGGATGAGATTTTATTGCTTCATCCTCATCACTTGAAATGACTATGTCAGATTCTTCTTCATGAGCATGATTAACATTGTTGGAATCCATATCAAATTGATCAGTAATTCATTCATCCTTCTCAACTTATTTATCATCCTAAGTCTATTTAACATATACATCCATCTAAAAAACATTCAAATTAACACCAAAAAATTCTTCTGATGTCTTTTTTTTTAAAAATTAACCCATTATTTTTAGATCATAGCTAAGAAAAAATCCATTTTCACCTCTTTTTTGAATCGTTCTATGGTTTTGGAAGTTATTCATTATGATTATTGGATGCTCAAAACTCTTATGTGTTTCAAACATGGTGTTTTTTTCATAAAACATTTTTTTGTCTCATATCTAAACATGGCCTATAGAGACATCAGTTTTGAATAAAATAGCATTTATCCATCCAATGGCCCGAAGGCCTTCATTCTTTATTGATTTTGATAATCCGCCTTTCAAGGGGTGAGTTGGAACCCTAACAAGGCTTTTAGGCATAATTATTACATGGATTGTAGGCCTTATAATAATTCATTGCTCGTAGGCTTCAAACATTACATACAACCCGGACTAACTACTTGGAACTGCTCCTCCCCAACATCTTCATCGTGAAATCAGCTCTCCACCTTTGAATGGTTTTTCGGCTAGGCATTCCTGTGCATACACAGGCTTATCTGAATGGTAGGTTCCATATCTTATCAGTATAGAAATCTATTTAGCTTCTGCTATGGTGAAATCTCCTTTGCTCATCCTCCTTGTAGAGCTTGTTCCTTGTAGGTTGTCTTGTTTGAATCTACACTTAAGGTGGTCTAAAGGCCTTGAGGTGGCCCAAAGTCCTTACTGACCCAAAGGCTTGGGTGCCCCAAAGGCCTTAAAGGACTTGGAGACCAAATTGGTGGCCCGAAGGACATAACAGGGGAATATTCCCAGCTGCTACTGTGGAAAACAGTACCTGCTACAGTACCACGTAAATTATGCCTCTGCCTGGATTTGATACCAGGTCGCCTGGATGTACTTACGAAGTCCTTAAAAACCAGGATAAGGCTCATGTGCACACCATTTATAATTAATTTAATCTAAAGGTAATGATATATACTATTTTCAAGTAATATAGTTCTAGTTATTTACACTTGAAATTGATTATCCATTCATAAACCCAATTTTGTTGGGGAGTGTATGGGGAACTATACTCATGAAAAATTTCATGATTATAAAGATAATTTTCAAATTGTTCATTTTTTAGTATACACTATTTTTAGATCTAAACATATTCAATGAATACTCACATTTATTATCAACTTTCATCCTCAAAAATTTAATAGTTTTTAGAGCATATAATTTATGTTTCATGTACATAACATACGTAATGTGAGTAAGTCATTAATGAAAGTGATGTTGTACATATCTTCAATAGGTTATTATTTTCTCAATGGACCACTGATATTGGAATGAAGGATTTACAATGGTCTTTTTGAACAAATCTCAAATATTGTAACACTATTCTCTTCTTCATAACATGTTAGGAATGCCACGAACACTGTATCACTTTAATAACATTTTCATGTTTCATTGGAAAATGTGTCCTAGACTTTTATTCCATAACTAATTATTTTCCACCCTACCCAAGTAACGAGTGTTTTTTTATTTCACCATCTTGGAAGACACTTCCTTTTTTATATTTCCCTCTTGTAACTATCTTTCCATCATCCTCAATTTTTATAAAAAAAGTCATCATTTCTGAAAATAAATTTTTTCCATATTCATAAATTTTTGAAACACTTTGTATGTTATGTTTCATCCCATCAATAGAAAATGTTCTCTAGAACTTCATCTTTTTTCAAATGATGGCTTATACAACATCATTAACTCTATGAGATTATCCATTTCCAAATTTATCTATTCATTCTTTGAAGTTTTTAAAATTAAATAACAATATTAATTCTTTTTTCATTCAATAAGAACATCCACTATCCAAAATCCAGGGCCATTAAATATTTATATCTTTATGATTGGTTTCAACAACAAGAGAATTTTATTTTACTTTATACTTCTTCAAATCCTACTAATGAGAGTTAACAAACTTTTGTTATTCCGGTAAAAAATAAATAAATAATTTTACAAGGTGTCCAGGTTGTTCAAACATTTCAAAAATAGAATCCATGGGTTGGAACCTATTTTCATCTTTTATATAATCCTTTTATGGTTTCTTCAAAACATCCTTCTCAGAATTCTTCCATTGAGGAGATTGACTCCCCCTCCAACATTAAAATCTAAAATTTATGGAGTGGTTGTAATTTTGTGTATTGAACAAACACATATTTTTTGTGTGTCTGAATCAACCATAATACAAAAAGTATTGACAAAAATAATATTTTTCCTCTAAAATATCCATACTGATGGAGTTGTTATCATGTTTCTCTACAACCCTATCACCCTTGTTATATGATCTTTGTTTACCATCACCATTCTTATTAAATTGTAATCTTCTTCGTTTTTAGGGTTTTTTAACCTTATTAGAACCATAACTAATAGAAATTTTTTTGGACTCAACATTTAAGAAAATTTTATCTTCTCCAGTTTCATAGTCTTATACAGAAACAAAACATTCCCATCATTGTTCTTATCATAAACAATCCCATATTTCATCTCAACCATTGAAGGTATGTTTTGTTGATACTTCTCGGGTTTCTCCTTATGAGAACATTCACCAACATCATAGATAGAGTTTTTAAAATATATAAAACTATGTTTATCTTTATAATAATTTTATTGGAAAAGTTCCCAGTCTTCTTCATTTTTATTAATCTTAATATCTAGATTTTCCTTGCGATTCTTTTAATTTTAAAAGTATTTCTTCATATCATTAATCTATTCCATTATTGTTACATTCTCATCAGAAGAACCTTCATGATTGTTTTTTAAATATTTTTCACTTGTCGACTTCATGGTTTCTATTCCTGACCTCCCAATCTTCCACAAACATTCCTTGAAATCTTCATTAATATAATGTTCCAATTAGGTTTCTTCTTATTTTTCAAAACAACTACTTCATAAACAATAACTTCATTCATGATTGATTAGCTATAGTATATTCATCTTCTGTAGTGCTTAATGAAATTTAATCTTGTTTCTTACTTAGCCAAGAAATACATAATAGGCCAATATATAATTAACAAATTGATTTTGATTTTCTATTATACACTAATCTGGCCCAATCAATATATGTATATCCCTATAACACATACTATGTTTTTTTCATTGTACATAAAATAGAAATCCACCATTCCATTGATATACTAAATTATTTTTTTCGATGTAATAAAGTTAGTCTCTGTGGGATTTCTTTGATATTGTGTTTTATCATCTTGTGAGTGTTTAATCTTGGTAGACATTAAAGTATTCATCTCCTTATAATTATCCATTACAAATCATTTCAAAACCTCATTATCATATTTAGATTGATAAATGAATGTTCCATTCATTCCTTTTGTCACCACGATGAAAATAAATATTCTTCAAAAACATTTATAGTCCTCAATACCATGATCGTGGTTCTTTATTTAACCAACATAGTGCCTTTTTATCTGAAAAATATTGATCTCATCCTCAAGAATGAGAAAACCATCTATATACTTAATATAAACATCTTTATATAGAACCCCATTCAGAAATTTTGACTTAATATCGATCTGAATAATTATAAACCTTCTTTACACTACTATGGAAAAGAGTAATATGATTATCTGTAGCCTCATAATGGGTTCAAATGTTTCATCAACATCAATAATTTCTATCTATTAGTGCCATTACCTTAATAGTCATTATTTTTTTGAATAATTTTTTCATCTTCATTCATCATGTTATGGAAAGACCCATTTGGTCTCAATGATATCATTATTTTTCTATCATGAAACAATATCCCAAAAAAACCATGAATTTAAATAATATAAATCATTAATAATAAATTTTGAACTGATTTTAGATGTCGAATTACTCTTAAGAATGGGTGGACCACTTGTTGGAAACACATTTAATCTTCTCTTATAGCTTTTTGGTATCATGGAAAGAATCAGCAGATACAGTATTTTTAGAAGAAAATTGATAATCATGAAATACATGCATGTTACTAATTCTCCATCAATTAACCTTCTTTATGTTAGACAATATAAACATTAAACCTTTCAATACAATGAATAAATTTCATATAATTAAGATATAGAATTCTCCCCTTCTGATGTGAATCTCTTCCTATATTTTTTCCCTCTGTTTAAACCCTCAAACATTCTTCTTCTCCTGTATCATTGATACACATGTGACACATCATAAAGATCAATTTATAAAACCTCCAAGACTACTAATTCGTAACTTGATGTAGTAAAAAATAGATAATGTTAACAACACCAACACTTACTATTGCACTCAATTACATCCATAAATATCAGAAATCCTTAAACCAGTAACTCATTTCAAGGAATTCATGTATATTTATTCTTCATATCTGGTAACTAATTTGAATTTTTTTACATTCTAGAGAACATATGATCATTAAAATTCATATTTTGTTGTCACTTACCCTTTGATTGTATCTTTCCTAAAACCTATACACATGAACATGATTTAATAGCATTTATACACATACCGAGAGGGGTAAATTTGGGATCCTTAGGAACAGAATTCTGGTTGATCCTGATTGATAAACCCTTTGATATTTTATAGAACATCACAACACTATTTATATTCTTATTCCATTTTCCTTGATAGATTCAAATATTGTAGCCATATTACTGGACATTCTTTCTTGACATGATTAGTCTTGATTGGATATATATGTTCTATAGCATAGGCCTTGCTCACATTATGGGGTTTAAACCTGCTATACAAATTTCCATCTTTGATGATCCACAAAGTGCCATTTTTCATTATTGTTTTTCTTTTTAGGAATCTTCCCACTAATAATATTCTCCTTCTTCTTACATAAATGGAGGTATCCTTCTCTTGACATCACATCTCTCTTTCTGGTATAATATGGGTGTCTATCGATACATTCTTTATCCAATATTGTTTTATCAGTTATCTATGTCACCACATGATTTCATGATGGTGGTGGGACCTTCACTGAACATGAATTATTATTAAACACAACAATATTAGCGTATACCTTTTTATTCTATCTACAATACCTTTCCAAATTCCCATGATTAGAACATATAAAACATCTCCCATTAAAAAAAACCTTGTGTCATCATTTCTCTGCTGAGAAGTTAATAAATCCGGAGTTATTCTTCTTCTAACATCGATCCCTCAAGATATAAAAGTAAAATATAAACACTAAAGAGAAAAAAATATGACTCTAATAATGAATAGTTCATGACCTAGTTGGGTAGGAAGAATTTGAAAATGAATATACATGCACCAATTCACACCCCCTCTTAGGGTATCTAGGCCCCTTTCAACCTAAGAATGCTGACCATATTAGATAATATAAATTACGTTGATTAAAAATATTGAATCCATTTTTATAACTACAATTCGTAGAATTAGTAAATTACAATTTAAGATTAATCCCACATATGCAACGAAAATCATGTTTTTTAATGATAAAATTTTAAAAAAAATCACAGTTTTTATCTCAAAATTCAGTACTAAAATTATTCCAAAGGGCTAAATTGGATTAGTTGATATAAATTTTAACTCGTTTTCTCTATAATATAATTCAAAATATAATTTATATTTATAAATTATTTAATCAAAATGGTTTTTTCTAATTAAAATTCAATATTTTTAACGATTCATTAAAAATTAACCATTTGAGAAAAATATGAAAACATCACACTTAGATAAATTTGCTATTATTAATTAAAAATTAAATTAAATTTTATAAATTAATTTTCTAAAAGTTGTTAAAATTATTTTTTTGTTATGTATGAAAATAAGGACTAAATCGTTTCTATGAAAATAATGTTTTTACGATATCATTTCATTTTATTTTAAATGATTGTTATCAATAGATTACTACATTTTGCATAAATTAGTTAGTATTATTCATACCATACAATTAAAAATCATGGTTATAATTTTATTCTATATTAAAATTCCTTTACGGTCATGGTTTCATGTACCTCTAGCTATCAAAGAGATTAAATATAAGGAAATGTTTTTTTTAGTTTTTTAAGCTCGGTGTTTCATGTCGCATTTTATATCCAATATAATGTAATTTTATAACTTTTTTTGTTACATTATCCCAACAATAAATAAAGTCTATCCTAAAAATTTATTCATGTTCTTGGAAATAGTGGTTCTGATATATGAAACTACCAATATTAAAAACCCACATCGTAAAATAGTTAATAAAACATCCTCTAAAAAATACAGAAAGAGAAGTACAAATGTCGTATGGAATAAAAAATAATATGTTTAATAATATGATAACATAAGTGGGAATTTAATTCAATAACATAAAATAGAAAACTAAAACAAAATTACTAGTGGATAGTGATATAAAACATGTATAGGATGAAGTTAACAACTGAAAATCCATCATTAAGAGTCTTAAAAAAGATCATTGTTATCCTAAAAATGATGATGATAGGGAAACATTTTTGTTTCAATATTTTTTCCTAATATTGACGAATTATTTTACTTTTTATAAATATAATGAAATATAATTACTTGATATATTTTTATTTTATAGGAATAATTTTAACCTTTAATTGTACTTCAAATAATTTCAACTTCATATCATACTCTATAAAATAAATATCTATTTTTTTCCCATGATGCACTGAAATAAACTTTTAATAGATTATATGATCCATAAAATAGTAATCATATATTCCTCATGACTTTACTAAAACCAAAATGGTTATAAAATTTTATCAAATAAAGCCCAATTTTTAATTTTTCCACTTCCATAAATAGTTGACCTTAAGGCTCAACCACAATATGTCTTACCATGTTTATAAGTAATGTTATTATATTCCCTTGGAAATTTTTTTCTATTATTTTAAAATTCCAAATATTGTAATACCATTATCACCTTGAAAACATACTGAGAACATGATTGATTCTGTATTCCTTATATAATCCACATATTATTTTATATATTCTATAAATTAAATAATTTTTTAAACTCAACAAATGATATAATTCGACACTTTGTCAACAAATCATTAATCATTCCCAAGGTAATCAGTATTATACCATTTAATTTTTCCCTATCAATAATATCTTCATCCCAACATCATTAACTAATTATTAGTAATATATTAAGGTTTATATTTCCAATAATTATGTGTTTTCTATCAATTTATACTTTCCATAGAATATTTTTTCATGGTCATTTATATCATTAAGTATTTGCTTTAAAATCCTTAATAAATAATTTTTGTAGTACATTACTTATAAATTTTACAATTCTTATAAACATCATATCATTGATAAAATACTCAATTTACTAAATTAAAAAATCCAAACATATTTTTTATTAATCATTCTACTTCATATGTGTTAATAGAATAAGCTTCCCCATTATACATTTTATTATTTTGATGTATATTCTTTCGATTCATGAGAATTTAATTTCAAAAGTTCCCCATATCCTTATAGTAGAATCATAGTAAATTGTAAACATTTTTCGTTCCCCTTAAATCAAAAGAACAATGCCCTTTCTCTCCCCAATTATTGGAAGCTATTATTCCTTTTATGCACAAATAATGGTGTTTTTATCCACAATAATAACATTTGGGAATAACTTTATTTTACTTCTTCAATATATTAATATTTTTTCATGGCCTCCTATTCTTATATTTTTTCCCTTCTAAAAAATAATATATAGAAATTTATTTAATTTTATTTTTACCACATGACATTACACCTTAAAATGATGTGAATTATTGGGAGACTAATTACCTTTGAAATATTATCTTAAAACCATAAATGAAATGATAATTTTTACTCCGTGGATTATATGCATTGATTTGGTTCTAATTATATCTACATGAATCTATTTATAAACAATGTCATTCACTAAATTCGATCATATCATTATGTAAAATATTATATAATATTAAAAATACTTAAATAATTAAGATAAATTAAAATCATTATTCATAGGTAATATCATAATCATAATAATTTTTTCTTTGGGGATGTATCTATTTTTAAATCAATTACAGTGGTTTGTAAATATAATGTGAATTATCTTATGTATATCACTTGGGAGTGTCAAATAAGGGGCATAGTAAGGACCATTTTCATGAACCAGGTGACGATGGAGTGAATCCCATTGTCCCTTATCAGTGTTATTACACTTATTTATATCATTGAAAAAATTACATCCACATGTAGTATCTAGAAATGGATGTTTTTTTAGAAAAACCACAAAATCTATACCTTACCTGAAAATTATTCCGTTCTTCTATAATTATCATCATAGTAAATCAAAGTGTTATGATCTATATTCTATGTCTTCCTAAATCTATTTCCTAATATTTTTACTGAACATCTATTGATACCAACTATAATGACCCAAACTCTAGTAACATGAAGATGGTGTCTTACTTCATTACATTGGAATAAGATACAAGGAATCACATCTAAGAGGACTGAATAGTTTTTTATCCATAGTACACTAGATACATATATGGTTTCCATATTACATCTAAAAATTAATATTATATTTTTTTTTCAAGAATAAATTTATTCCATCAATAATTTCCCAAAATATCAAATATAGTACACTTCATGGATTTCTGTTATAAATACAAAATACGGGTTAGATCAAGTCCTTAGTAAGGGTAAAGTATAGTATAATCTATCAAGAATAAATAATTATAATCAATAAAGACTAGTAAATAATTGAACACACATTCCATTTAAATAACGTTACTATCATGATTAGATAAGGAATAATCAATATTGAATGGTGAATAACCGAAACACTAGTCATTGAATCAATAAACAGATATTGAAGTTCCTCCAAAGATAATATTCCTGTGAAATTATCATGTATAATAATAAATGAATTTTTAATGATGAGATATCTTAATTATTTGGTTCCATGATCTCTAGAATAATGATACCTCTAATTTTATGACCATTAAAATTAATGTTTAAATAATATAGGAAGACACACATTTTATTTAGCCAACATGTTTTCTTTTACAAGACATACTAATGCATCAAGGGGCTTTTCATACTGATCACCACCTATCATTAGAGTTCTAAATAATTCCTCACATATATATTAATCTATTTAATCCATGGATAAATATTCCTTATTATCAAATATTATTATTAATTAAATAATGCATATTTATAAATATTCCCTCAGAAAATAAAATAAATATAAAAATATAAATCATATATAAAAAAGATCAATGTTTAGAAAATAATGATATCCATCATATAATAACAGTAATATTTATTTTAAATGAAATTTCCAATAAAAAATGATGAAAAGAATGTTATTTTTTGAAGAGAAAGTTAACAAACATAAAATAAATTGATATCATACAACAAATCTTACCACTCGAAAATTTTCAAATCAAATCCCATTGGATGATATCATAAAAAATGAATAATAAAATTCAATGAATTATTTGTGAATAAATATATTACATATCAATGGGGAAGTATATACACTATATAAGATAAATTTGGTGCATAATATTATAATATTCCTCAATGTAGGGAAATTGAGATGATGTCACTTAACTTACATTATCCTTTAGTTGAATATGGTTTGGACCCATTTATAGTTATTTTAACAATGTTATTAATTTATTACAAAAACATAAATATTTATAACATCATATATTATCCTCTTATAAAATTTTATCACCCTTTTGTTAATAATCATTCATTATTTTCATTGTTTCAGGAGTTAATTACCTTGTTTTTCATTAGTAATTTTCCATGAAAGTTCTAGTTGTTATATATATTATATATTCCAATAACATCCATAACAATAAAAATGAAATAATTTTCGTATTTATAAATAAATTATACTTTTAATACCAATGATGAATTATGTTTTTGATAAATTGAGTAGGTTATGATCATTGAGAATACAGGCCATACGTACGTTCAAATAATGTTTCCAATTTTAAACAATTGTTTTGGAAGGTAAGTAAGTAATATTTTACCATTAAATAATTATCAAAATATCATATTTTTTATTTAAATATAATTATACATATTATCTGTGTTATATGGTGTTGAAAGTTGTGTCACATCATTTCTTAAAGGTGATAGTCCACACACACATGAATGCTGTTTTCATTTTTCTGGTTAAGATATAAACTGATTTATTATAATTTAATAATTATATATCTGTGATTAATATCATAATTTTTTCATTTATATAACACATATTCACTAAATTTATCCTTATCGCATTCCATGTTATGCATTTTAGAAAGATGTATCACATTACTTCATGAGGCGTTAGTCTGCAACAAAAACAGGTTACATTATCGTATCACCTATGGAATAGAAAGTAAAAAAGGTATATATGATATAATGGATGAAGAGGTATAATTATTTTTTAAATTTAATATGAATTTACTTTATATATATCATCATTCCCAACCATAAACATTGTAATGGAAAAACAAATGATATCGGTTTGTGAGGTGGTAGTCCACCAAACACATGAATGATGAATTTGTAACATAATTAATGGAAATGTGGATGGTTTTTTGTCATAAAATTAATAATAAAACATATATTAACATTTGATATACTGATGTTATTATATCCTCAGAGATTTATAATAATTTAAGTATGTGAAGGATGAAATAAAATAAAAATTCTTGATGAAGAATGTTACGTCTTCTTTGGGTAATCTCCTTAAATTTTAACCAGTGATATCCTAGGAAGTCTTACTGAAAAATAAGGATTTTAAAAAGATTGGAGTAAATTTTTTAGTATATTTTATCATTTTTTGAGTGATACAAATTACTTCATATATGTGACTAAGTTTTTGTAGGGAGTTCTCATTTATAATTGAGGAGTTAAAATTTTGTACTTTTCAAAATATATTCAATAATGTAAAGTCACTCTCAACCCATGCTGCTCAAAAATTAATATTTTAAGGTTTTGATGGTTTATATGGTTTATGAAAACCTCAATCACACCAAAAAACACATCTTCCAAACATGTTTTTACTTAACTCCAATGTCCTCTTAATTTTACTTTTTTCACTACGATAACTAGTATTTTTAAACTAGATAATTTTTATTTTAAGCCTAATATAAAATTATAATTATTAGATAATTTTTAGATAATCATTTTAAATATTAAATAAAATTTATTTAATAATAAAACTACTTCTGTTGAAAATTAATTTTAACAGAATAAAATATAACATGTAAAAACATTGTCTTGTCCTTAGTAATGTTAAATATGTTTTTACTATTTTAGTGAAATTATACACAATATAGAATGAAATTTTTTCCATGAATAGATAATATTTGATATTTTTAATCATCTAAGAAACACTTATAAGAATTTATTTTTTTAGTAATTTGAAATCATTTAATAAAATATTATTTGTTATAAAATAACATTAAGGTAATTTTTGATATTATTCATCAAATTTGAATTAAAAATGTATTAAGACAATGATTTAATTAGAATATAATAAGTTCACCATTCTATAATATTATATATTTATCTATGAAACTAATGGAAAAAATAATTATTTCAATTTACTTTACTTTTAATATTTTTAGTATCATTTATTTTATTTTTATATTAATTAAATAATTACTGTGTTCCTGTTCCATAAGCATTTAATGTAATTATTTAATATGTAAAATTAAAACTATTTTATAATGATAAAAAACTCAATATATTTTTTAGAAAATATTTATAACCAGACATATGTTTTTTTTACCTATTGTAAATGTTTGTAGATATTTTAAGTAAGGAGTGTTTTTTTCTTTAATTAACTTATTATATAGAACAGTTTCATGATAAAGTGTCCCAAAAATCATAAAAAATATATAATAAGGTTTGAGAGGGTGTAATATTTCCATCCAATGGGTGTTGGAAAAATTAGTGGGTGTCTATAACCATTATCCTCTTAGTTTATCCCTCAAGTAAACCCATTTTTACCTCAACTATACAAATTTACGTTTTAGAATATTAAAAAAATTTGTAAAAAATTAAGTTGATCATTAAATTATGATGCTTAAAAATTTGTAATATATTTTTTAAAAATCCTTTCATATAATTTTAAAATTTTAGATGAAAATTTATCCACATAAATGACGAGAAAGCGGGTTTTCTAAAGAGAATATGTTAAAAACATTACAATGCTTTTTATAAAAAATTCCAAAATTTAAATTATTCAAATGGTCTAAATTTTATTAAATGAAATAAAATTCAACTAATTTTAATTTAAACCAGTTAAAATTATGATTTATCATTATAATTCATTTTAATGAAATTATAGTTTTTAATTAAAATTCTATATTTTTAACTATTCATCAAAAAAAGAAACTTTTCCAAAAAATCCCAAAATATCACCTTATGAAAATTTTGATATTATGATTTAAAACAAATTATAATGATAAATAAATTCTGTAATAGTTGTTATAATTAATCTTAAATTATGTTCACAAAGCCCAAAAAACAGTTTTTTAGAAAAATACTATTTTCTGGGATAATAATTTAAATGATTATTATCAATTGATGAACCTAATTTTCCAAATTTAATAAGTAATATTCATACCCAACAATTGAAATTATATTTTATAATTGTATTATATATTTTTGTTCATTTGTACTTTAGTTGTCAAGATCTTCATGCTATCAAATAGATAAAATTTAAAGAAACATATATCATGGGTTGTTTAAGCTCAGTGTTGTGTGCTACAGACACTATCAAATACAAAAATTTTCTTTTTTCATTTAGGTGTGTAACAATAGTGATGAGGGTGTTCATATTAACTTGTTTTTGGTATATTAAATCCCAACACATCCACCCGTAATATCATAAATAGTGGATGGGATGAAAGTATCACGAAGGAGCCTTTATAGGAGCTCTATTTGGGGATGGAGAAATGAGTGTTAATGGAGGAGGGTGAGTGGATTAATTAGATTGGATAGGGAAAATTATAATTTTAATGATGATATTTCATGGGCCAATGAGGTACTCAGAAATGGGATATCGAGTACCCGATTCCTCCACCGTAGAATTGAGTATTCTTTGAGGCTCAACTGGTACCCAATACCCACAATGAGGTACCTAGTTCCACCAATTGAAAGAAAAATCTGGTGATACAACCTTCCCTCATACCCAAAACATTAACAAATATATGAAAACTTTAATCGTACTAAAAAATGACTTCTATTTCGTATTCATATGACTATATTAATCCCACAATCTCATATTAGAAAAACTCCCATTATAAATAAAATATTAAATCAATACACCACCTTAATGACTCAATTCATCAACAAAACAAAAATTTCACTTTTAATTGGATCCAACCTATCTTGGGTCTTAAGATGACCCATCTGATGTGATTCATCATAATGACCACGATTTCAAACTCGATAACACTATACTAAGAAACATGATTATGTTTATGACTATCCAATCTGGGTGTTATATTGTAAATAAATTCATATAGTCTATTATCTATAATACTGTAATAATAATTTCCTCATGACCTATTTTTATGTTTCAATAATGAAATTAAAGTAACCCTGTGTTTTTAAAAATTAATTAAAAAGACATTTCAGGGATTCTATCTTATGTTTGATGAAACAAATGTGGAAAAAGATCAATAGTGGACTAGACCGTGGAGTATTCATGATAGTAAGTGTATATGGGAGTATATATTCTATTTAAGAATATTTTTAATATTTTTTTTCAATGTATGGAATCTTTCACAATTTTAGACTACTCTCATTTAATTTAATGAGACTCAAAGATTAGAGTTACACAATCATGGTGAATTTTTTAGATGAGGTAATTTATTTTAATGAATCACTATAGATTAAGTGATTGATTAATTTTTCCAACTTATAAGTAGATATTGAAACCATTAAGTAGAGGTGGTGAGTTAAATAATAGTGATTAGTTAGGGGTTTATGTAAGGCTTATGTAAATGTATTATCATTATGATACCATTTACATGATCAATAGTTGTGTTCTCAAATGACAATAAAAAATCCTAATTTTATTCAAAAATAATTTAAATGATCATCAAATTTTATTAAAACCATTATATGATAATTTATTAAATTTATTATAATATCATTTCAAAAATGGATTTCATTATTTGGATCAAATAATGACTCCATGAAATAAATATTGTGGTAGAAAAAAATCTATTTTAGTATATATGAGGAATATTTTTACGGAATAGAATGTATGAATCAATTGAGAGGGTAGAAACTTAAAAATTATTTGAGTATTGTGTTTTCCTTGTGAATGGTTATAAACCATGGATGATAGTATTTACACCCTAAAATTGAAATTAATTAGTTTTTATAGTGATTTTAGTGAATTGGAAAATTTATATTGAATTCTCCTGGGATAAGATTAGAGGGTGAACAAATTTTAAACTCCTTGTATCTGCCATTATTTTAATTATCACTTCATAATTTTTTTCATGGAGGGAGATGATCCTATTATTTTTATAATCTAGTTTTTGGTATGGGTTTTTTTATGAAAATTAGGTACCTAGATTCACCTCCAACTTTTTATGGCATTTACAAAGTTTGGTAATAACAAGTTGAGTTAGTGCTAATGTTTTAGTTCATTTGAACTCTATCAAAGGAGGATGTCTTGGTATAGTTAAGTAATAAAAATATAATATTAATTTAGGATAACATCCTTCATCTCTTAGTGAATTAAATGTAGAAATATTTTTGATCAGTAAGCATTGATGGTTACTCATCTACAATTTATTGGATTTTATGAAATATAGAAAATTGAACCCTAAAAAAGTATCATAATGATTTATATTTCAATTACAAGGGAATAAATATGTAACATGGATTATTAAATAAGATAATTTATAAAATGTTTTTTCATATAAATCCTCTAACTATTTTTGTTAAAATATATAGAAATTTTATAAAGTGGCACAAAATTATGAGATGAGAAATTGAATGTTTTATGGATAAATTACTATGACATTAGGACACATCCAAATAATTCAATTGATTAATTTTTTATTAAGTAATGTTGATGATAAAAGATACCTATTTACATTAATAATCACTCAGGGGTGTAAAATTCATCAAGAATATATTTTGAATGCTTACACATTTATTTAATATAATGTTCTATATACTTAAGGATAATGATCCCAATTAGTGGAAATTTGATATTTATATGACACTCTTGTTTGATATGAGATAATGATCTATGGAAAAGAGGCTATTAGAAATGTGAATTATATTGATGATGTTTTCCAGGAATTGAAGAGGATTATATTGATGAATGGTTAGGAGAAAAAGGATGGCGATGTTATTTCACTCCCCTCCACTAATTTTAATTGGTGAAAAGAAACATGAAATGGAAAACTTCCACTCACATTATTTTGGAGAGGAATGGTATTTTACCACTTAGCAAAGAGTACTAGGAATATTTGAATTGATTCTTAGGGCGATGAAGATTCATTGGAGAAATATTCAAACTATGAAAAAATTGTGAACATCAATAAGGACCACTTATTCAAGAATAATAACATAAATTTAAATGGGTATAATATATCAAATGAAATATTAGTTAAAGAATTATTATATTTAAAAGATTATAAATACAATTTTCATGTGTAAATTATAGAAAAGTATCAAACAATGAAATAAATTTATAATAGAAAAGTGGAGTTAGAAGTTAGTTTATATAAAAAAGGAAAATATTAAATTTTCATTTTATGAGATATATTTTTTGAGAACTAAGAAAAAGAAACCCATTAGAGAGATTTAAAATAAAAAATAATACATGAAATAGTTAGATAAAGAGAATTCTATGATAGTGTATGGAATTTAGAAACTCATATACGAATAGTAAAAATCACAAAAAGGATATTGAGTATAGTATCAAGATTTAAGAGAAGATATATATTGTTGTTGGGTTGATAATTATAGTGAAAGACAACATTAAACATATCAATGATCTTGTAGGAGAATTAGTTGTTCTACACTAAAAAATATAAGATCTATAGAGATTATGTACTCTTTTTATGACATTAAGAAATTAGACTGAATGTAATTATAGAAATGTGATGAAGAATCCTAGAGATCCAATAATGTAGAAAAAAATTACCAAATATATGACATATTAAAATGAAAAAAATATGGGACTTCTTCTCAAGAATAAGAAAATATTTATTGTTGCTAATCCATTATCAATGAATCTAATTTTTAATGTATTATTTTGGCATGGATCAAATTTATAAAAATCTATGAATCCAAAATCCTACCAGTTTTGTAGCATAGACACACATTATTGCACTATTAATCATGTCTTATTATTATATAATGATGAAAAATTATAAAAACTATTATTTTAATTCGATTAAGAATCATTGATCACAAGAGAATTCAATTAAACTAGGACATTTTTAGTAGTCAATGAGTTATTAAAAACAATTTTGATTCTGATGTGGTAGATATTATTATTTTTTATGGTATTTATCCTCTAAATTGTATTCTAATGTGCATATTAATAAAACATTTTTCCATAAACATCAAGTTAATAAATCATCAAGTGGATAGAAAAAACTAAATGAATTTGTAGATTTTAAAAATTAATTTGGTCAGTTATATTTAATTGAGTATCATATGTAAAAATCATAATTGGATGTGTGGGAAATATCTTTGATAAATAAGAATTGAATTTAGGATGAAAATTTCATGTATATTTTCATAAATTCATCAGAATATGTTAGTTTATAGATCCATAATAGTGTATGTACTTGTTATATGAAGAGAAATAAGAAAATAGTCTTATATAGAATTTATGAAGAAGAGTGAGACATTATATTTGGGAACAAGGAATGGAATTTGATTATTGGATTGGTGAAATAAAAATTTGAGGAAAATACATAATATTAGAGTGTTTTATAGTTTATGAATGTCATTTTAATTATATTCTATGTTTTATTCACATGTGTTACTCTAAAAAATGTGGTGAATTTTCTAATGAATAATTATAAAAACAAAGGAATGGATTTTATAATCATTATAAAAGTAAATTTAAGAAAATAAACTAACAATATTGTCAATATAGAAGAAGATATGTGTTATATATCCATTAAAGAAGAAAATAAGTTATGGAATAAATTAAAAATTAAATTGGATAAATAGTCCACATATGATTTTGTAAGGAATGGTGAATCTTTTTGTATCAATATATTATAATTTTTTCCATTAAAAAAATTAAAATATCTATGAAAAATATATTATTTTCCAAATGACATAAAATACTAATTATACGAAATAAGTAAGGTTTCTTTATTTTTTAAATGAAGACGTGTGTAAGACAATTTAACCTTCACTAATTGATCTAAAGAGATATTATGTAATATTAACCGATTATTATAGAATTATAGCATGTTTGATGGACATCACCAAAAAGTTATATGTTCTTCATCACATTACATAGTATTAGAGAAAAATTAAAAAGGTGTTTGGATAGGGAAATGAAAATTCTAGGCCAATAATGGAAAAAAAATTACCAAAATAAATTTAGGATACTTTCTTTAGAAGAGAGGGATAACGAGGTATGCCTAAGTGGGGAGAAAACCCCAAAAAAATATATAGATGAGAGGGGGAACCATATCACAAAAAATATGAAGATAAATATTCTTATAGATATTGATCTACATGAAAATATTTAGATGTAGGTTTTTATGAAATCATTATATATTTACACTATATATTTATTATGTATATAAGATGAAAATATTTTATACAGGAAATATTATAAAATGAAGAAAACATTGAAATACAAAAAAATCTATATTTCGTGAATTTATATTCACAAGAAAAAAAACAAGAAATTTGATTCTTGTGGAGATGAAATTATTTCTCATGAAACCCAAATATCAATTATAGTAAATTTAAATTTTTTGAGAAACAATATCACTAAACATATAGTTTTATTCTTGAATATGATTAAAAAAAATATTGTGAAATTTTCTAAATTGTTTTTTCATAAATTAATTTCATATTTGAAATCATCATATGAAAATTAACTTAGGGTGAAGTTTTTTTATTTTCATATATTGATTCCATTTTATGTGAATAATTAATGATACTGATTTTTCAAATATTTTCATTAAATCAAATAAATTAAATGTACCACCATATATTTAAATTTTCATTAAAGTGACATATGATACATTTGATTTATAATAATTTAATTAAATATATTTGAATAAAAATAATTCATGATATTGATATAAGTTTATTTTTATATCTAAAACACATTATTCTAAAATCATATTTTTATTCCATTTTACTCATTTATCTTAAAATTATTCTTTACACCTCTTCAAATTGAATAAAAAAATAGATACTACATATGGAATCTGGAAGATAAAATTTATTCAGAAGTTAACATTTATCATTATACATTATAAATTTTAAATGAGGTAAAATTTTTTCATCATAATATCGGTAAAATTGATGGTATATGGTTAAAACAATGAAACAATGTATCAAACCCACACAAGTGTTCCCTTAAATTAATTTAATGGAATAAATACTCCCTTATCCATACCAAATTCATATATATGAAATTATGATCACATTTTTTCAATATAATGTTATTTATACTATTTTTTAATGAAAATTCTAAAATATTACCCTTTATACTTTAATATTTAATTTTTTTTCTATTAATAAAAAGAGGATATTTTTATATTTAAATGTATATTTTAAGGATAAATTATATTTTTTTATCATAGTAATTTAATTTTAAATATTAATAGTAAAATATTGAACTTAAAAACATATGTAAAAATGACAAACTGATTGGGAAATTATAGTTAAAGTGGTCTTTTCTTTCCTTTAATAATAAATGATCCTTCGGCCCTAACATTTTTAAAAAAATGATTGGGAAATTAGTATAAAAATCATGTAAATTATTTTAATACAAAAAAACAAGTATTTTATGTTTGATTTTTTAATTAAAGTAAAAAATGTTCCATGAGTATAAGGGACCTTTAAAAATCATAGAATGAATTGTAGTTATAAGTTACCATTTTGAAAATAAACATAGACTCCCTAATTTATATCATGTGTTCTATATCTATATTTTGTTTAAATAAATTACATATCCAACAAATTTTTTCACCGTTAATGAAATATAATTGGATCCTGATTTAACAATATTTGAAGAGCATATCCCAAATATGGAAACTAGAGACTGTGTTTTGAGGATTTAAATGACATGTCAAGTGAAGGTGCTTTATAGAAATCATACTATTATGAGGAATCATGCGATAGAATATGTTATGATGAAGAAAATATCATGTATGTTAATGAGATTAAATTCCAAAAATTTCAATGATGATTTTTTATGGAAAGTAATATGTAATGTCTTATGTTTAATTATAGTATGTTTTTATTCCCAGAGATATATTATAAAATAAATAGAGTTTCTATTAAAGAATATTATCTAAACAAAATTTTTCTAATTTCATAAATTCAGTTTTGTAAAATTACATTATTTTTTAAATCACTATATCAAATTTAACATATGAAGAAATGTTGGAATTATTTAAAAATAATTGTTTTGACATTGGTAATTAAAAATTCCATTTTTTATAATACTATCATTAAATCAGGTAATTTTTATATTACATTGTATTTTAATTTTTTCTATAAAGATGCATATAATCCAATTTATTTATAGAATCCTAACTAATTCAATTTCATTTAGTAATTTTCATATTTTTGATATTAGTGATTTTTTTACTCAAAATCTATTTTATTAATATATTATTTTCATTGAATTTTACCCATTTAAAATCAACATAATTTCTCCGACCTCTAAAAATATCATATTTAAATTTATTTACCGTATTTGGAATCATGAACTCAATTTTTTTTTAAAATGGACCCTTTATTTTTGGTCATTATGAATAGAAACTATTGTAAGTATTATTTATCTTAATAAGGGTAAAATTTGTAAGATGTGGTTAAAACCATGAAATAAAGTCTCAAAATAAAAAAAATCCGTATTTTCATTTTATGAGATAAATTCCTCCAAAATCGTCACAATTTATAATATATGGTATTTTGGTTCCATCTTCCCTAGATAAAGAAATTTATATTATTTTAAGGAAAGAAAATTCCAAAGTATCACTCTCTAGAGTTTAATATCCCTAACCATTTTATATAATGATACAAATAAGATATTTATATTCTAAATTTTAATATGAATAATGAAATATTTTCATTATTTTAGTATTTTTTATTTTTAGTGGTTAATAATTTTTATTAAATGATGAAATAACATAGACACGATCCTCGTACATGAAGTAGTAAAACATGTAAATGAATAAAAAATTCAAAAATTAATATTTTATTTGGAGGTTTTTAGTTATAAGAGAATTTTAGATTTGATATTAAAACAAAATTGTTGGTTATATTATGAACTTAACCTTATCAAAATCAATTATGAGTCATTTTGGACCGGTTTTACCATGAATGTGGCTTAATATTGTTTTAAAACATTCAAATATTACAAGTGTTCCACTCATGTCAATTCTAAATGAGTACCACCTCCCAAAACATATTCTTTTCTCTTGAGGTGTTTATCCTATAAAAAACAAATAAAATTATATCCCATAAATAATATGAAAAATTATAGATGTGTTTTATTCAAAAAAAATATCTTAGTTTCCATAGGAAATGATAGAAATGAGGTTTCTCTAAAATAAGTAGATCATCTTATCCAATATCATTCTATATTTCACTTATTC
The DNA here is from genome assembly GCA_963277665.1 of Viscum album. Taxonomy (NCBI): domain Eukaryota; kingdom Viridiplantae; phylum Streptophyta; class Magnoliopsida; order Santalales; family Viscaceae; genus Viscum; species Viscum album. The sequence continues at coordinate 1,175,074,164 of OY728156.1, forward strand.
TTTTACCTTATTCAATAATGTCCTAAAAATTCAAATACTTTAAAAACAATATTTACTATATAATGATATATTATTATGTTTATGTCATAATATTTATACATCTATTTTCAATTAAAATGGAATTTCTATGTAATAATTGTGCATACGTGTGGGCTACCACATCCATGTAGAGATACAATTCATTTTCTATCAGCATGTTTCATGGATGGTTATCATTATGGGAATACAGTTTTATATGATATTTATGAAATGATTATTCCTCTATAACTACAATATCATATCTGCCTTCTTACCTTATAATCCATTGGAATATGATATAGTTTCTCATGTGTACTTGTGGACTTCCACCCCCATGGAGTGATGTGATTCATTTTTTATTTCACAATTAGTGGATGGTAATTTTGAAATATTTTCCTAATATATATAACATATATTATATAATAACTATTCTATGATGGTTAAGTATTAATTTCTCTTAATTTATTCAATAAATTGAAAAGTGAAAACACCTTCCATTAAAACAGATGGCTTACCATCTCCATGAATAGTGTAATTCATTTTTCTATCACTTCCTTTTAGGATGATTTCAAATATTTATATAATGATTCTATATAATATTTATATAATGATAAAAAATATAGATATTGGATTAATGTCAAATACATATGGACCAAAACTATTAAATTGAAGCGTTCATGAAAAATGAAGGAGTTAACACTTAAAAAGGACAACATTAATAATGAATTTTAAATCAATGGTAATTGAAATTTCATTTTTGGATCATATATAAAATTATATATATGTTTATAGTCTAAAATAATTTTTTAATTAATTTTAATATATTATATATAAGGATAAAATTACTTACAATGCAAGTCAGACATATTGTAAGGACTTATTTCAGAATATCAACCTTATTGAAGAAAGTTTATGATTAACTTTATAATATAATAATTATATGATCGTTCTATCTTAAACCCCATAAATTTTATTGTCTTAATATTATTTATTAATTTTATATGTTACCCTTTAATTTTATTCATTTTATGAACTCTAGAGTCCTAAATAATGTTTTTTCAGGAAAACTGAAATTTTATACTATTTGGTTGGGAATATTTTTCTCACAGATACATATTTTCATTAAAATATTTTTATTATTATCTAATAATTAATTAATTAAAATATTACCCTAGTTTTAATTTCTATTAATAAGATTAAAATGAATATTCTATTTTTTAATTTGAGGTACTTTATATTATTTCAAAAAATGTAAATAGAATCCTAGTGTTAATATAAAAAGCATGAACTAAAATTACCTCTTTCATAACTACTCAATTATTTTAAGATTCTATTATATGTATCCAATATTATTTTAACAATACTGATTTTTCATCAATATTATGGATTTTTTTTATTTTAATATAAATGATTTAAAAAAAAAATGTTTGTTTTACTCATGAAATGATCTGATCATTTTTAAAATAATTTTATTCTATGTAAATGTTATTTAATAAATATTATACAATAAAAGGGATAAAATATTTTGATTCCATAAGAAATATTACTTTGAATTTATTATTATTTTGTTGCATATTTTAGTGTAGAAAATATTATAATTTCATTTTCTAGTTTTTCAATATGAATGTTAACATTGATTATGTTTTCCCATTTAATATAATGAATTAGTTGGACATAGTAAGTAATGTATTGGACTTTTATATCCCCTAAATGAATTAGTATCTCTCATGTGAAAAAAATAGTTTGGGTATTTGGAATACTTTATACCTATTTACACATGTTTTTATGGTAGGTGTTTAAGTTAAAATTATGATTTATGATAGTATGAAATCTATTATTATGAAAATAGTTATTGTAATACCTTGATTATTTCTTTTATTATTTTATCTATAGATTTTTTTATCATTTTTATAGTATTGTAAATATTTAATATTTTTTTATTATTATTCTCAACCATATTTTCTATATTTTCTGTATTTTATGATAGTTTTTATTGTATTCCTTCCATTATTATGCATCTACGCACACCAATTATATTGTTTTACATTATAATAAATAGAAAACGGGATCTATGAATTATAACAAAGATTTTTTAAATAAGTATTACTATTCTAAAAGGAATTATTACATTTTATTTTATTTTATAATATATAATGTGAGAATCATGTATTTCTATAATCTCTCAAGACTACTAAATTATTCATCCCTTTTGGATGAGACTCCAATATTTTTCTACCAATTAAGTAAAATAACCATTGGATTCATGATATGGTATTTTGGATGTATCATTGTCCAATACAACATATCCAAAAGCAATATATTCAATTTTATGAACAAAAGGAGTGAGATGATTATCATAAATTAATCTCTTAATCTTGTGGGAATTCAGTCTAATCCTCACAAAATAGTGATCAAATTATAAATGAGATTTATGATTATTTTAATAGATTAGGGGGAGTGGAAGGGGTTAATTATAATTCTAAATAATTTCGTGATTAGGATCATAATAATGTTAGACCAACATTTTTACGTAAGATGAAATGTTGGACTAAAATTAATCAATAAAATATCATTGATAATTAGATAAAAATAGTTCAAATTAATAGAATCGTGTATTTATTAATTACATTACACTTTTTTCAAGCTGATTTAAAGTGTTTTTAATTTTATACTTCATGAAATAATATGATCATGTTGATGAATAAATAAAATAACCAAATTTTGTACAATCCGACCTAGGAGATTTTTTTTTTAAATTGGTAGATAAGAACATCTATTAGACCAAATATTTTATTTATGATATATATAATAAATATAGAATGTATTTTCAAAACTATGCCTAATTTTTATGTTAGTGAATTTCCAAGGTCGAAGGAATTGATATAGATGAAACATTTAATCTTGTGGCTAGTTTATAAAAAAAATTATATATTTATTATTAATTGGTTTGAAAAATATAATCAACATATATTTTATATGAAAAGAAAAAAAAAATTATAAATTTATTACATAATGAAAATGATTATATAGATTTGATATATTATTTTATTAATTATAAATATGAGAAAAATATTTTTGACTGGAAATGGTGTTGTATTGAGCTAATGAAATCCTCAAGATCATGGTATCCCTTACTAGATCAATACTAAAAAACTTAGTTTCTTACATGGTGGATTTGATAGTATCAACTGTACAAAGATATATAGGGTTGCATGGATAATGGTTCTTGTATATATTGATGACATGTCATTTGTGGAACAAAGGATGTTTAGTGGTCAATCGTTAATAAATTCATGAGGTGGGAGCTTTTACTGTCCATGATTAGAGTATTGATATATTTCATTTTATTATAAATGATATAAGAATTAAATATAGCATTCATATCTAAATCCAAATAAACTATGGAGTTTAGGAAAACTCTTTTAATTGGGAATTCCATTGAAATTAAAAAACCAGTTTCTATACAGATGAAGTATTTAAGGTATGTTGATGGTAATGAGGTATTTTTCATAGAATATATGAAAATTATTTGGATCCTCTTATAATTGACAATGAAATGATATTATAAGTTATTATCCACATGGATGGATAATTGTTACAGGAGAAATATCATGTAACATAGAATGTTTTCTATAAGTATAATAAAAATGTATCTCAATGGAATATTGGATTCTATATTATATTATTGAGTAACATTATATTTAGAGTTATTGTGATATATAGATAAAAATAGGATGGTTTACTAAATGATATAAAGTAAACATTAGGTAGTTCATTCAATGTTGGATGATTATACATTTACTATTATAACATGAATCAAGATTTAATTTTATTTAATACTAATGAATATTTGAATATTTTAGCCAATCAGGAATTCATGATACTATCTGAGATGAGGAAATGACTTATAGATCATGGATATTAAATAGAGGTATCATATAAAAATGAAATTTGGTTATTCATGTGATATAAAAAATATAATAAATTTTTAATTTTCACTCAAGGAAGAATATAATTGAAATCCAGAATCACATCATCAAGGGTAATGTGAAACAATAATTAGTGAAATTCGAATATGTACCTACTGACCTTGATTTTATAGATATTGTGAAACTATAATTACTCAACAAAGCATTTTATATGAAACAACTAGATCTAAAAATACATCTGAACCAAAAAAAATATAATGTCGATGTTTAAATCCCTCTAAATATGGTAGGTTATGGATTTCCCTATTGTTTTTTTATAGTTTTCATCCACTTTTATGCCATAAAAAATTGAACTTAGGTTTTATTGAAAATGGATGATAGATATAATAAAATAATATGGGATCAATTAATCAAAAAATAAAAGATGAGTATGGTTGGTTGAGTGGTAGAGATCTTAAATGTTAAATCATGAGGAGAAGTGATGTTGGGGATAGAATAGATTTATAACATCCATTTGAGGATGGGTATTGAATGATGTGATTATTTGATAATATTTTTTAATTACTCATATTTCATACATTGATCTTGAATCTTATTACTATTAAGTACATATTAGGCTAGTTATTTATTAGTATATCAATTTATAGAATCCTAATTGTGATTGATGTATAATGTGTGTAGTATTTATCATCAATATATTTATTTATGTGACCTAAGATAAACATATCATTATTTGGACATAATTTTATAAATATATTATAACTCCAAAATATTCTCTCAATCTGATGAACCAATGGTTTATCATATCTAGTAATTGTCTATATAATAATATTTTATTATATTAATTTCAAAAAAATCTCTATATTCAAACCACACTTGGCTCCCATCTATAATTAATATATGTTAAAATCAACTTCATAATCTTGGGAATATATACATTAGATATCATTGATATAAAATGGTTATTAAAGGAAAGCATAACAATATTTCATTAATTGGGATATCTTAATAATTTGATAAATAATTATTATGTTGGATATAATATTATTAAATGAATGGTATAGACTAATAATATTTTTCCATGCAAGATAAGAAATTCACATATAGTCTTGAATAAATCCACCATATACCATGGTATAATATTTTAGAACCATAACATAACAATAATGAGACATGGATCATAAGATTTGAATATGACATATACATGTTTAAAAAAAAATTTAAATAATACCACGACATTGAAATATAGATAAAAAATAAGCTAATGGAATCGCATCACTCTAAGAATATCTATGAAGTGCCAACATTTATGTTGTGAACAAATCCATGTATGCCCACTCTTCATTATCTCATAAGATACGTGTTCCTTTCAAATTAATTAGATATATATAGTTCAACATCCTTGAAACTACATATATATTTTTACCATATAAAATTATTCATTAAACATATCATAATATTTCAATGGAAGAACATGGGTTTTGTATCACTTTCAAATGGGACCACATTAAATGACTTAAAGAATTAGAGCAATTGACAAAAAAATACAATCTCCAAAAAAGATTTTTATAATGGAATTTATAGGGTGAATAATAAAAATTTACTACATAAGATATATTTCACTTGGATTTAAACTAGAAAATGTATTGGAAAATGGAAAAAGTCTTTATAAAATAATTCTAAACATATTTATTATGAGAATAATTTTTGAGTGACATTCAAAATTATTATTTTTTGTAAATTTAAATGGAGACTGTTTCAATCATTTTTTGGAATGAATTTTTTTAATCCTCAATGATTCAGAATATATATCTATTGAAAATTTGAAGAAAAATGAAAAATGTATGATTGGGAAAAGTAAAACAATTTCAAAAAATTTAAAAACCCATAATTAAGACAAATATCACAAAAAGGGATGATAAAAATAATATTAATAATGTATAAAGATAATTATGATAATCACATAAAATAATACATATTTGGGATTAAAAAAATAATGAAAAACATTGGTCATAAAAAATATTATAGACATATAAGATAAATCCTTATTTGGGTTTGATGGGAATCATTGTTAATAATATTATATTTTAAATTAAAAGGAAAATCATAAAGAGAATATGAAAAAATAATGACGTATTATCCTGATTTAAATAAGGAAATTACATTTTGAATATTGAAATATCACCATTGTATAACTTAAATGATCATTGTTGAGAAATATTGTTCAAGACACAATAAATGGAAATTGAGTAGATGTATAAAACTTACTTATTCTCTCAACACACATAATGGATCTTTAAAATATAGTATAGTAAATAGAACCATTTTGATATGTTATTTCAAAAACCTATTCAAATATTTTACCATATATACTATTAAACTAAAATTATCTATTATACATTTATTGGTTACATATTCTTTATTTTTATTATAAGTTAGCGATTTTGATTATTTTGCACATGGTTTCAAATATAAGTGTAAATACCTATACATTTATCATGGGTTAATCATTATTATATTATCCAATACAATATAATAGATTATTTAAAATTAATTATAATTTTATAATTTCAATGCCTGAAATTCTTAGTGATTATTCTAGTAGACAAAATCAATTATGAGCTTGATTGAGTAATTTTTTTCAAACTAATATTGGTATTTAAATATTTTGATAAAATAATAATATAAAAATTATGTAATAATAATGATTTCATAGAAATAATTTCAATTAATTAATTACATTCATAGAATAATCTGTATTTGGGTATGTTGAATAATTAAGTACACTATTCTTTAGAGGTGTTATTCTATTCCAATACGTGGAAAACGATATGATTTTTCATGAATGGAAATAAGGTAGAAATTGATTAATATTTATGAATATTATTTATTTTATATATACCATATGTATTTACTAAATAACCATTTTGATCATTCCATATAAGGTGGTGATTGAAAATAAAACATGAAGATCATATGGGTTGTTTTCTTTACATAATACAAATGATGTTTTCAATTTTCTAATGAAAATGGGAATGATAGATAATTTTTCTTACATCAGTATAGAGAAATTAGAGTATAATATGATAATAATTTAAATATATGGGAATCAATAAAAAATTACAAAGAGGAATAATAAGATGAAATAGAATATTGATAATATATGTGATAATAATTATGTAGAATAATATGATATATTTATGGAAACTATTTTTATTAAGAGGGATTATGTAAAATATATATTGATAAGAAATAAAGAATGTGGGAATTCATATTTTGGAAGGAAATAATCCATAGTATTCAGTTGAATTTCATTCTTCATAACATTGAATGGGTGGTGGGAGGATCCTATTATATTTATAGAGAATGACATTATTATTCATATATTTTCATAATGGATAATTTATTTTATACATGGAATGTCAATCCAAAGTGGAAAAGAATGGATGGTAGGATAATTCAAGGCTACTAAATTCTTCAATCAGTCAAATAGATATATATTTTATCATTCATTTGGCCTTTTCCAAATTAGATTTATACCTTTTACCATTGTTATTTCAAAGTGGTAACTAATAACTTACTTAGGGAATTTATTTTTGTTACAAAAAATAAAATTGAACATATTACTAAATATAGAGCCATTTATTCTAAATATGAAATCCATTTTATTATATATAATTTTCTAAAGTAATAAAAAATTATTCTAAAATAATTAATATATAACACATTTTTAAATTATTGGAGAGAAATATAACATATGTTCTAAAATTTAAAATATAGGTCTATAAATAAAATATATTATTTTAAATAATTTATTCTAAATATAAAATACATCATATATTAAGAATATTTTTTTATATTTTATGTTATTTATGTTTCCTAATTAATTCATAAAAGTCCTTCAAATTTTAATGAAACATTATTTTATACTATTAACCTAAATTTCAATCCTTTCATAAAAAACAAATAAATAATCCTATCTTAAAACATTTTCCTTATAAATCCAAAAATAGTGTTCGTTTTTTCAATTTCTATTTCTATTTTTTTTCAATTTTACTTTTTAATTGAATCATAAATATAATGAATCTTTTTTAATAAGAAAATTAAATTTTCAAATATTAATTATTTATATAGTTTCTTGTCGTCATTTTATAATTAAATTACTGTTAATATATTATACATAACAATAGTATATATTATAACCATTTATCCATAGTATAATTTTTTACTAGAACTAAAAATTCAAAGATCATGAAAATATTATTTTATAAAAATTGACTCATAAGAATAAAATGATTTAATAGTTGTGTAGCTATGGTAATTAAATTCCATTAGTGTGTTGGTATTGATAGTAAACTTTATTTCTCCATTTACTTATATTTTATACTCTAGTAAAATCTATTTATAACCTCTTATTCAATAGTTACATAAAATGGTGGTATTTTCCATTAAAAAATGTGTATTAGTTCATTTTGGATCAGTGTTTTTATTCAATAAAGTATTAATTTATGGAGAAGGTAATACAAAAAACTAAAGGTATTATAGTCACCCCTAAATAAATTGTTTCCTCAAAAGATTAATGTTCTAGTTAGAGAATAAATAAATATGTTCATGCATAACATTTTATATAAAGACCACCTGGTAGTCCAATTCCATAGTAACTTTTGGAGGATAAAATGTGCATCATGTCATGTGCATGAGTTGAAACATTTCATTATAAGGTGTATAAATTCCCATGATTCATGAGGCCTTGAAAAAATATGTTATCATTGTTGAAATTGTTCTGATCAGCTTTTAATAATTACTTGTTATTGAGTATTTTTAACAAATATTTTTCTAATATTATTCTCAACTTCTTATCAATAAATCAATTAGACATTATCCATTTGGAATTCTTGAAAATAAGGTATGTTGCGAAAATTTGTAAAAAATATCATATTTTTTAAAATAAATTTGATATATGTCATCCAGATATCACCCTCATCTATATCTCTATAAAGGGTTACATGAACCTTTTTTGACATTTTGAAAAAAATGTGGTAATTTGTAATCTTATTAAAATTGGAATGTTTTGAATTATATTGATTTCATAATTCTCTGAAAGACCTATCATGATATCAAATAAATGGGAAAAAATAATATATATTATAAATTAACATTTCAGTGACATAATTCTAGAAAAAGATAAATGACTATTTGAACATGAATATTTAATAATTTTTGCAATTATATCATCTTAAAGGGATACAAGAGTCATGTGAGATTTTATTCCATTCATATTTATGAAAGTTTTTTAATATACTGAAAAAATAATTGTTTAAACCTGAAATTAATTAACTTGTTGAAAATTATATCATGAATCATTAAATTATATTTTAATCCATTTATGAAAATATGTATTTTTGAAGATTTGATTAATTAAATAAATGTGAAAGATAAAACCAATAATAATCGAAGAAATAAAAAAATATGTTTGCATCCTATCATATAAATCATTGTACATCAGTCATAGTTATCCAGATATATTTTAATCCTAGGGAATATTACAAAAATATATTAAAATAAATTAGAATTATTTACATATAACATATTAATTAAAAAATAATATCCCATCAAAAGTATCAGACATGGTGTACATATATGCCTCCATATTATGAAACGTGTAAATATTATGTTTACAAAAAAACCATCCTTTCCAAGGATATTACCCTGAGATCAATCTGTGTAAGTTCCTTCATCCACATTTTTATATACATACATGGCTATCATTTATAAGAAACCATGTTATCTTAACATTAAAAAAATTAATGATATTATCAATCATTTAGAATTATCCTTATGGTTTCCATTATTGTTCTCTATTACCAATCCCTATAAATAAAAAACTAATCTCTAAAAATAACAAGACCCCTCTTGATACCAATTGAGGTTACCCATGAAATATATTCATTATTTAAAAGAAATCAATATTTTTTACAATATATTTCACAAATAATGTCACAAACCCATACACCAAAGGTTTAGCATTATTTAGGATTAATTATATATGAATATTATTTTACAATAATTTTAAATGATTCACATTAATCAAATCAAACTATAACCCCTTCAAAACATCACTCAAGGTATACCCATCTTCATAACCTCAGAAATAGAATCATATAAATGAGGTGATATCAATTTCTTATTAAGGAAAGAAATATCAACATATCATCATAAGTTTTATCATTTACTACTAAAAAAGTTTTTTCATGGGAGAAATAACATATTAAATAACCCTTATGGAATAAATTTAGTTTTACATATGTTATGACAAAAACACATGTATTCTCAAAAGAATTGGACATATAACAAAGAATATGAGGAATCCTAAGACAATAATTGTTACCCTGGATAAAAACATAATAATATTACCAAGAAATTATGAAAGAATAGAAAATATAATTATAATGAAATCAAGATCAATAAAAAGCACATTTAATCATAGAATCATGAGAATATCCACTAAAATCCATGGTTTATGTTTTGATTATATCCATAATAGGCCACCCTTTTAATTGTGAAAATAATCCATGCATTTCCTTTATTCATTTTCTAATGATATGTAAAACTAAAAAAAATTCATTGGAGGGTGATATAAGACCACACCCATCATCATCCATACCTACGTGTTGCATATGAAATAATTCATTCATTTTTTAAAATAGAACCCATGGAATCAATATTTAGTTTTTAACATTTCCATATGGAATAATATAAAAATAAATAATGAATTTTATCATTTGGCAGTGACAATAATATCAACCATTAGGGAAATTTCATAATTTAATTTAAAGGTATATTCATAAATAATCACTTAGTATGAGTTATATATTTTTCTGTTAATGATTAAAATGGTAGTGAAACGTATGATATCTTGAAAATAATTCCTAAAATTTTCCTAATTAGATTTATGAGACCCTATCAAGGAAATCGGCTTGTTGGGAAAAAATTGAATAATACTTCAAAAATTATTTTTAATGGAATTTGAATAATAGAACCATGAATTTTAATAATTATTATCAATGAAAATATGAAGTGGAAACAAAATTATGATAGAGAAAGGAAAACCGTTTTTATCATTTTGAAAAATACCTTTATTGAAAACCACATCAAAAATGGATTTACAAAAACATCTCTAAAAACGTGTAAAGAGAAATATGAGGGTCAAAATAAATAGTACGTATTTTTTATTTAAAATAATATAAGATAATTTTTTCTATATTAAATTATATTAATTTGGAATATTATAGGTTTAATTTGAGTGGATCAAATTTATTCCAAGAATATTTATATTTTAAAAGAGATGGAAATCCAAAATTAGAAGAATGCCTTCATGTAGGTTTGTATATTCTTCTATGTAAATATGATATGAAAATTTCAATAGATAGATATAATCAAAGGATAAATAAGTAAAATTGTTAAATGATTTCACAACACACTCCCCACTAAGATTCCACAAGGAGGGTAGAAAGATAGTGTCTACCCGACTATAACCTCTAGTAGGCCCCAGGTTAGCGACTAACACCGAGGGTATAGTAAACACAAATATGGGATGAATTTCCCTCTATGAGAAATATGTGGAATAGAGAGATAATATGTATACAACATCAAAAACATTCCCATAAATATATATAAATTAATACCCACGTGAAAACATGATATGTTATACAATACTAAAATAACTGAAAGGAAACTATAAGTACTAAAATGATAACGAATAAAAGGACCAAAAACCCACAACCACACCTATAAAATAATGAGATAATAATTGAAATATTGATCTCCAAATAACTTTGTTGACCTAAAAACTAGTTTATATATATGTAGGGTGATAATAATATTCTACTCAATAGGATCCTTTCTAGATCCATATTTGTAAAAGATAAATAATGCTTTCAAAATCACAATGAAAAAAATGAAACTAATTCATTTCCCAAAGAGGTATAATATGTTCCAGCCACAACATGGTTAAGTCTCATCAAATATCAGATACACGATATCATATAATATAATAATAGAATAGTAGGGTTACCCTACTCTATCTTCCCCACTAGTTTACCGCTCAACCCCGACATCGCACATCCTCACCCATCTCTATCCAAAAGTAAGCTATCATAAAAAATGGGAAAGGCATTAGGACACACCCCTCAGGCATCACGTAAACACAAAATCACATATCAAATATCCATATATAGTAAAGATATAGTATCAAGGAGATACTATATCCCATATGACATATATCCAACATCAGGTATTACACCTCCATCCATTGCATCCCATAAAATAAGTAAGTATCTCAAGATATCACATCTTATACACATTATACCTATAATATTCCTTTGGATACTATATATTCTAATAAATTTATATAAAAACTACAGAATCCATCAAAACCACCTGAACACATTTCTAGGAAGACTGGCCACCATGCATACTAGCACAACTAACTACCAAGAGTAGGGAGAATATCTAGTTGGGGTAGTCATCCATCCATCCTCCCACATGGATGTTGGGGAAAACATCCTCATAGAGTCCACTGGGTGTCATTTTTACTAATTGAAATGTGTAGGGGAACTGTATGATATTATAGAATATGCATGATATAATATAACTCACAACCATAGTATGGGAATAACCTAGTCTTATACTTAACTGCTACTAACATCAGTTAAACTCCTGACTTCCAAATATATAATTAGATATCTTATAAGTACACAACCATATAACATAACTACATTAAGTTAATTAATTATTTTTATCATTTTACATCTGTTAATTAAATTATTATCCATTAAATAATCCAAAATATTATTCTAAATTACATTAAATTTCATTAAATTAATCATCACAATGATGTTCATGACCTCCATTCATAATCCAAACCATGTCCATGGTTTATCAAGATTATCATATTTTCAAAATTTTCATTCTATCACCAACCAACCTCATGGGATAAAAAATATTTTTTCATTATTAGAACTATTACATATCCATGTAATCTAGGAATCCCATCTTATGCTACCAACTACTATAAATATGCATCCAATAATATCTTGAATCCTCATGTAGTGTTTAATGGAATGTAGATAAACAATAATCCTGACCATCGACCATTGAAAAGAATCATAATAGAGTATAACATCTCTCCACAACTCAATAACGTGTATACCCGGTATTATCCAGTTCCAAAACCTCATGTTACATCCCCAACATTAACATGTATATACCAATTAATCTCACCATTATTGGCATCAACTACTGCCACATCATTTGAGCCTTGGTACCCTATATCACAACCACCATCCTAGTATCACAGCACATCTGGGCCTCCCCACCCCATATTATCCATCAAAATATCAACTTTACCTGTATCATATCACAAGGGATACATCCAGAGAACATTATATAAGCAGTAGGTACAAAAAGTCATTTAATAGGGAAATATGTCCCTAAAAAAATCATTCTAACTTCTCATGAAAATGAGCTCTCACAACTCAAAAACAAGGAACTCATCATTCTCATGAAAATGGGAAACTCATTCCAAAAAATATATATTTATCAAAATAACATATATAATTACATACTTAATTAATGTATTAATTTATTATTAGGTTCATACTATGATATACCTAATCCATCAATCTATAACAATCTACCAAAAGAAAAACATGCTCTTTTCATTTAATCTAGTTTCAAAAAACCTAGAGAAGTACCATTCATAATTAACATTCCTTTTGATTATTATTTTAATGAATAAACATGATTCACATTATTTATCAATCCCATTAATCTAATGGATGATAATTTCTAATTAAACATGTGCATTTCATCCATTTTATTATCATCAAATTATATTAACTACTAGGTTACAAACATGCCTCTTCTTTAATTTATCATTATAATTAATTGTAAAATAATTATGGATGTAAATTCTATACCAAATTCTAACATGATACTCCAATAATTAAAAAAAATCTACTCTAATCATTGAAACATTCTATAAAATCATTCGTACCAAATTATTTATTATAGTTCAATATTTTTTAGGTTAATTCCAATTCAATCCAAAGGGCTAAAGAATGATCAATGTACAACAACATGTAAATTAAATAATATAAATAAAGAATCCCCTACCTCAAAATCCATCAATGTTCTCAACATGGGAATGGTCCATGTGATGGATCTCCCTCACTCTGAACCCTTCTCTACTAGCCCTTTCCAACACGCATGACCCCATATCGGTCAGTTCACTGGATTCATCATGGAGTTTTGGGAATGTGGTGGTGGGAATGGTGGTAGTGTTGTCTTATGGAGATTGTTTTTGTATTACTTGGTTCAGTTTTCCTTTTATGAGGTCTTGAAAAAGGTGGATTCTTTCCCTAGTATATGTTCATCCATCTTCTCCCATTTTTTTATTGGTGTTTTGTACAGTGTAATTCCTAGATGATGAATATTTCTTTCAAGATTATGGATCTATTTATTTCTATTGATAGCATATCGATGGTTTGTGTTTAATTTAGTTCATGGTGGGGTAACTAGTTTTTTAAGTGGATCTTCTTGATGGTAATTAGTATTTCTCATTATGGTGATCAACAAATATATTCATCTTCATTTGGTTTATAGTGGAGCTGACAGTGTGAGATTTCTGTAGTGATGGTCCAGTGAAGAATTGAATTTAAAATGAAAAATCAAATATTCTCTCATGGTAACACGTCTCTTATATGAATGTAACTCGAGGAGGTCTGGGGACATAGGGTTTGAATATTTTAATTACTTTATCTTTTTATGTTTGCATACAATGTTTGAATTTTTAAATTTTAATTGAAATTTTTGTTTTACTTGGATTACTACTGGTTTTTTACTAGTTCTCACATAAGAATATAAAAGTGATTAATATGAAAATATAAAAATTCAACTTGAGTATTATAAACCCTTTACAGGTCATAAAATGTTTAGCATCAGTTTTGGATAAAAATTCATAACCTTTTATAATTTAACCCTTATTTTTCACACATCATTCATCATACATTGAACAACCCTTAATAAGAAATGAACCTCATTTACATAGCATGTAGGGATTACATGGTGTGTAATCACCATGTTCTCAAATTTTCAGTAGCCAATGCCTTTTGGATACATTTAAGCCTCCTCTAATCCACACGAGCCTCGAAAACATACTGATGGTCATTATACATGGATTTAATCCCTTCCATTAGATACAAATCAAACCATTATTCGCCTCATGAATCCCAATCCAATCCTAGATTAACAAAATGGGGTCATCCTAACAACCACCCCACATGATACCTCTCAAAGATCTACCCACCATAGGAGCCCAACCACCTCACTATAAGAACAAGAACAAAACCATGAAACAACCAAACCCATCTCCTAAACTCTATCCCGATAGAGACCTATATAAATATAGTAAATACACAAGAAGATACAAAATGAGACCATCACATAACTATAAAGGTCAACACAAACAATATAACAACATTACAATAGATGATCTAAACATAAAATGGATTAGGGTACTGAGAATGAATATGCATCTCATGTTCCCAATTACACACCTCCCCACCAAAATTCCACAACAAAAAATGAACTAAGGTAAATTAATTCCTATGAATCACCTTCACATGGAGGTCGTAGATCTTCACATGCCACTCCTCGGTGGTCACATCATCTTCAATGTCAATCTATCCCCAATCTATGAAACAGATTCACCATAAAGATAAAGTCATATGATAAATATGTTATGGAAATCATGAATCCTTATTTCCTTGGGGGGTCTATTTGATATGTGACAAACACAACAGGATCTTGCACCTTGAATGGACTAATAAACTAGAGAGAATGTTCAATCTGATTGTCAAACCATTCCTGCCCCTCATGATCAATCACCTTTAGAAACACACGATCTCTAAAATTGAACTCCATATAACTCCTCATATGATCATCATTGTATTTTTTATGATCATGAACTGCCTTCATACTTTCACAAATTACCTGAACAATTTTTGTCATCATCTTTACCATTTCTAGCCCAACAATTTATACCTCTTTTACTCCAATACAACATAATGGAGAATGTAAAGGTAGGTCATATATATCTAAAAATGAATTCATACAAATAGTGGAGTGGAAACTATTATTTTAAAAAGAAATAAACCAAGGTGTAACATCCTGAGTCCGGAGCCCCTCCACTGGTGCCCCGTACCCGGTTTTCCACATGACCTCAAGAGCATTTCCACGAACGCCAGAGGATGATGACTAGCAGTGAGGGCCTTGGTGAGTTGGTGGAGAAACTATGCCCTCATTCAGTAAGGTATACAAGGTAAGAAAACAACAATAAATAGCGGAAGCAGTAAACAACATGCATAACAACAGAAACCAAACAGCAGAAAAAATATAGATATATAAATATGATGAAAATGATGCAGTAGGTACAAGTATCTAAGGAAAATAGTAAACACAACAACGTGTTGAAATACAACTGAAACCAAGTGCAAAAGAAAAAAAAGTAAGCTCCTCAGCATTGCGAGTCACGACTCGGTCCCATGATCCCCATCTCCTGGTGCAATCAAGATCCAGAAGTAGAAGGGTGCTTGCCCTTGTCTATACCTACAGCAACATAGTTTTCTTGGGCCCAAAAGCATGGCCCAAACAGGGTGTGAGATAAAATCCCAGTAGGAAATCACCCAAAGATTTTTTCCTAACAATCAATGAATACATGGCAGTAATAAAACAAGAAGCAGTAAACAGAAAAGCACAAGCAGCTATAATCCACAGTTCTAACAAGTAAGGTACACAAGTAAGCAACCAAAAACAAGAAAAAAACAGGTAACCCTCTGGTTAGATCTCACAGCCTAACCCCTATGGTTCAACCACTGGTACTAGCAACCTTAAGGGAGGCACACACAGTCTCACCCCTCTAGTTCAGCTACGTAATTAAGTAGAATCTTTGGGGAAGCACTCACTGTAAATTCCCCCTATAGTCTCATATCGTGATAAAGGCTCTCTAGGGAATCACTCAATGTCAATTCCCCATGTGGCCCGCGTCGAGGATCTACAGACTCTCTGGGGAAGCACTCAACGTCAATTACCCCTATAGTCTCGCATCGTAATTAAAAGACACTCTGGAGAAGCCCTTCCCTCAATTCTCCCTTTGATCTACTACTCTAGGTTCTCACAGTCCTGAGTATAACTAAACATGCTCAGTGCGCGTGCATCATCCAAGTAAACATCAAGAACTACTTGGATAACAACTAAGGCTCAAAAGCTATAATAAAACAACAGTTCCACTATCCTACAACTAGGCATGGCAACTGGAAAAATGCCAAACAGGAAGAATAAGAATGGAAAATAAATCTGAGCACAAACAAATTACTCTAATCACAAGAAATAACCTCTACTAAAGCAAAAAAGCAAAGCAGGAAAACAGCAGGGGAAAAACAGGAAACACGCAATACCCCGTTCACGGGTATTGGTGTAATTTGCACATAATATTCATCAAATTTCTACATAAAGGCACAAACCACCTACCTCGATCCGAGGAGATCGATATATGTGAACCGCGACAACAGATTCCCCTTGTAATGACGTAGATTTGAGAAAACACACAAAAAACTCAACCTATGATTATTTGGAAACCAGGAGGAATCAAGAAACAGGACTCAAGCAGAAGGAAGAACTCACCGCTGCGATTCCAACGCAACTGACCATGCTTGAATCGAAGAACGGACGGTGAGGCGGGAGTTCGTCGAAGATCTGGCCGTACGGTCGCTCTCGGACGGACGAAAACTGGAGAAGAAGGCGAATTTGGGGGTTAGGCATGACCCCAGTCCGTTTAATGAAAAAAAAGAAAGTACACAGTACGTAATTCTTGAGTACACGGCGTGTACTTCAATTTTTCCATACTCCAAATTAACCGGCCTCCACCGCAGCCATACACACCGTGTGTGTGGCCTGACACGGCCAGCACATGACTTCAAGCTGGGGAAGAGTACACGGCGTGTACTCAGAAAGTACACGGTGTGTACTTTTTAAATTTCCAGAAAATTTATTTTCCTTAAAAACTCCAGAAAAAAAAAAGAAAACATACCTGAATGAAGATCTGGGTTCTTACAAACTTCCCCCCTTAAAGAAATTCATCCCCGAATTTCCCTAAAGAGGTGAAGAAGAAGAAACCACGAACAGCTCCATCCACTGCGATCGTACATCGGCCTCCCTCTCCCAGGTCTCGTCCTGTACTCGCTCGTGCTTCCATAGCACTCGTACCAGAGGAACATACCACCCACGGAGAACCTTCGTACTACGATCGACAATCCGGATAGGATGCTCCTCGAACGACGCATCCTCTTCAAGCTCGACTTCCTCAGGCTGAAAGACGTGAGAAGGGTCTAAAAAGTACCGTCGGATCTGAGAGATGTAGAAGACGTCATGCATGGCCCGATACCTCTGAGGTAGCTACAACCGATAGGTGACCGGCCCAAATCTCTCCAAGACCTCAAATGGTCCGACGTACCGCGTTGAAAGCTTACCCTGTCTCCGAATCCTTTTGTGCCCCAACCTCAGTGCAACATGTAGGAAAACCTGATCACCGACCTCGAACTCCATAGGTCGTCTCCACTGATCAGCATAAGACTTCTGTCAAGACTGCATTATAGCCATCCTCTTTCGAATCAGCTCTATATACTCTGAAGTCTCCTGAACAAGACGAGGTCCCAACAAAGCTACCTCTCCTACCTCCAGCTAGCATAAGGGTGATCGGAATGGCCTACCGTACAAAGCCTCGTATGGTTCCATCTGAATGGTCGCCTAGAAATTGTTGTTGTAGGCAAACTCCACCAGAGGAATATGCTTCTCCCAAGAACCGCCAAAATTAAGGATGCAAGATCGAAGCATATCCTCAAGCACCTAGATCGTGCGCTCGGACTGGCCATCAGTCTGGGGATGGTATGCTGTACTCAAAAGTACCTGTGTACCCAAGGCCTTCTGAAGTCCATGCCAGAACTGAGAGGTAAAGCACACATCTCTGTCTGAAACAATAGAGCGCGAAACTCCATGCCGATGAACAATCTCTCTGATGTAAAGTCATCCCAGATCATCGATACTAAAGGTCTCCTTGATCAGTAAGAAGTGAGCGACCTTTGTAAGTCTGTAGACGACAACCCAAACAACATCGTTCCCTCGAGGTGATCTCGGCAACCCGGTCACAAAGTCCATCACAACATCGTTCCACTTCCACTCCGGAATGGGTAACTACTGTAAAAGGCCTTCTGGTCGCTGATGCTCTTCTTTCACCTGCTGACAAGTAGAACATCTCATGACAAAACCAGCAACATCCTTCTTCATACCTGGCCACCAGTACTTGCGATGAAGATCCCGATACATCTTGGTGACGCCAGGATGAACTGCCCAAACAGAGGAATGGAAATCCCACATCAGATCCTCACGTATGTCTTCCGGCACCCATACACGTCCCTGTAAATTCAAGATCTCATCCTCACCCACTGTCCATCCAGGAAGAGGGTCCTCTCCTGACACACTCTCCTGCAGGACTAAGCCTTTTGAGTCTGATAGTTGCCTCATCCGTACCCGATCAAGTAGCATGGAGGTAACAGCTACGGAAGATAGAAAAGTCTATCCCCGTCTGTCGTGCACCTCCAGATGCATCTCAGAGAACAGATCCATCAGCTGCCACTCACTACTGGCCTCTTGAACCATCTGAATCTTAGTTGTCCTGCTCAACGCGTCTGTCACAGCATTGCCCTTTCCCGGTGTATAGGCAAGCTCGAAGTCAAAATAATGTAGATACTCAACCCACCTACACTTCCTCAGATTCAGATCACACTAAGTGAAGATATACTTGAGACTCTTGTGGTCAGTGAAGACCACAAAGTGATCTCCCAGAAGATAGTGTCTCCAATAGTGCAAGGCATGAACAACAGTTGCCAACTACAGATCGTGCGTAGGGTAGTTCCTCTCATGTGGCCTCAAATGCCGAGACCCGTACGCAACGACTCCATCTTCCTGCATAAGCACAGCTCCTAGCCCGACACCTGAAGCATCAAAATAAACCATGTAGCTCTTGCCTGACTCGGGCAAGACTAGTATCGGTGCTGAAGTCAAACTCCCTTTCAGCTCCTGAAAGGCTGACTCACATGAATCTGACCATAAGAACTTCACCCCCTTCTTGGTCAGACCTGTCAAAGGTGCTTCTAGACGAGAAAAGTCCCGAATGAAGCATCTGTAGTATCCAGCCAGCCCTAGGAAGCTCCGTACCTCAAAGATGTTCTTCGAATACTCCCAGGAAACTACAACTCTCACTTTCTCTGGGTCCACTGATACTCCTACCTCTGAGATGACGTGACCCAAGAAGTGAATCTGATCCATCCAGAATTGGAACTTCGAGAGTTTAGCATAAAGCCGATGCTCTCTCAGTGTACTCAGAACGATCTCAAGATGTGTGGCATGGTCGTGTCGAGTGTGAGAGTACACCAAGATATCGTCCACGAAGACCACAACGAAGGAGTCCAAGTAAGGATGGAACACTCCGTTCATCAGTGCCATGAAAACTGCAGGTGCGTTTGTGAGTCCGAAGGGCATGACTGTATACTCGTAAAGACCGTACCTGCTCTTGAAGGCTGTCAGAGGTATATCTGATGGTCTAACGCACAACTGATGATAACCGGACCTCAAGTAGATCTTCAAGAACACCCGGGCTCCTCGAAGCTGATCGAAAAGGTCATCAATCTACGACAATGGATATCAGTTCTTGACCATCAACTAGTTCAGCTTCCGATAATCCACACAAAGCCGAAGGGTACTGTCTGCCTTCTTCGCAAACAGAACAAGCGAACCCCAAGGAGAAGTACTGGGTCAGATGAAACCCTTAGCCTATAGCTCCTCCAACTGCTTCTTGAGCTCCTACAACTCAGGTGTGGCCATCCTATAGGGAGGAATGGACACTGGTTCTGCTCCTAGAACGAGCTCTATAGAAAAGTCTACCTCACACTCCAGAGGCAAACCTGAAAAGTCTTCTAGAAAGACATCCCTGATGTGATCCACCACTGGAGGAAAGCCCAACTGTGGAGTCCCCTATTCATCTAGGTAGAGGCTATCAATCTGAGCTATCAACCCTCCTAGCCCAAGATGCTCGAGTCCCACCCAACTCGCCCGAACATCCCATTCGCCTCTATGAAGGAAAGATTCACCCTCTGGTGAAATGAAACTGACTCTGCGGCGATAACAGTCAATGACTGCCTGGAAGGGAATCAAACAGTCCATGTCGAGAATGAAATCATAGCCTGTCATCTCTAGGACATAGAGATCCCATAAGAAGTGATACCCTTCAACCTCGAGAGGGCACTCTCTACACTGGCATACACTAGATGTCCTCATTCCAAAAGGTGTGTCTAGTGTCAAAGAGTCGGCAGAAGAAAAGATGCAGAGTCCAAGGCTCTCCACAATGGCAACAGAGATAAAGCTATGTGTAACACTAGTATCGAAAAGGGCTGAAGATAAAATTGAGGCTACTAAAATCGTACCTCGAACAGTAGAAGGGTCGGGGTCCTGCTCATGATAAGTCTGCTCCACGGCGAAAGACTAGCCTGCACCGCAGCCCTGTTATAAGGCCCCAGCCTTAAAGCTTACTTAATATTGAATTAAATGAGTAATTCACATTGAGGATCTTTTCAGGTTTAGAGTTTTAGAAAATTAGGACATAACTATTACATCTCAAAAGAATACAAAGTAGTCGCTTCTACTAAATTTCCATAAAATAAAAACCCTTTAAAAGAAACATTTATAGTTCCATGTTTTAGGTAGCATGACTTTCCATTGATCCCATCATTGACCCTATTCCATGCTATGTCCTGTGAAAAAAATTTAAAAAAAACTTGGGATGAGCATAAGAAGCTCAGTAAGGGATACACAAAGAATGAAAACTGTTAGTTTTTCAAAACAACAAGTAAACCATGAATACTTTATCAATGTAATACTTTTCACCTTCATGAAGTAGTAAAAACTTTTCACTGAAAAAAAAGTATCATTACTTACCTTTTTGTAACCAAAAGATTACCATAAAACCCATATAAAGAACACATAACATATATAAAGGTAACTTGGGACATAAACATACTTAAGTGGAATAACCATACGGTCGACTCCCACACATATCACTTAATGGAATAGCCATACGTCCAATTTCCGTACATACTTAATGGAATAGCCATACGGCCGACTTCCATACCCAATGCATTGGAGGTTATAACGTAACCACCCGTCCTGGTATTCACGGCACCACCCGTCATATGGTTTATAACGTAACCACCCGTTAAAATGTCCAAGTACCAATATAAAATCATAAAACATAAGACCAATATAAAGGAATGATAACATTTACACATCAGAATATATCATAATAGAATCCTTTATCAAAACCATTTTCAAGACCATTTAAAACATTTAATAAAGAGATTTCTGAATCAAAGTGTCCCATACCACCTTGAAGCTTAAAATTTTAAACCATTAATATCCATATAAATAAATCCTTAAAACCATTTTCAAAACATGGATATTACTAAGAACAAATAGTTAAAACATTTAAAATGACATTTTGGTTAAAGGGGTTTTACCAAAATTAGAGACACTTGAATACAATAATTGAGGAATAAAATTTAGTCAGAACTTTATAATATCATGAGAATAAATGGATTCATGATATAATATTCCAAAGGACAGAATATACACCATATAAGAGTGAATTGGTGCATAACAACAATGAACCCTCAATAGAAATGTCAAATGTGATGAAATCCCTTATAAAGAAGGTATCCTTAAATTAAGGACAAATCAATCTCAAAAATATGTGTGACAAAAATAAATACACCCAATATAAGTGGATATTAAGTGTAAAACAATAAAAGTTCATTCACACATATTCAATGGATGACATATTCAATGACTACATGTTGAACCCAAAGAAATCGAAATTGGGTTAAAAAGTTCCCTTGACAGCCTAACGGCATCACATCAAAATGAGTTGATGAGAGATAAAAAGTGTATCTCATCACTTGGACATAAAATTTACATCAATAAGGATATATGAGAACATATCCCAACATAACAATATGTAAATTAAAAGACCCAACAAAAGAAGTCTTTTAAAAAAGAGTAGGGTGAAAGGTTCCCTTACCGACTTGGGTATCTTTCAAAACATACACCCCATGAAAGAAGGACAATAGATCATTGATGTAAATACTCATAAACGAAAGTATATTACACAAAGAGTAGAATAATGGGCAGTACATACACCACTCAATGGAATTTGTGGCAAATTTATCATAAATCTCACGGGAATAAAAGTGAGATGAAAAATCCCTTACGAAAACTCGGCAGCCTAACGGCGCCACATAAAACTTATGAATATGGATTGATGAGATCAAATAGGGTATCTCATCACATTAAAATAAAATGTAAAGCAAGAGGAATATAAAAGAACATCCCCCAACATTACAAAGAGGAGCTTAAAAGAAGTGACATAAAGGAGAGTACTTAAAAAGAAAGAGAGAGGTTAAATCTCTTATGAAAGTTCGACAGCCTAACGGCGCCACTCAAAACTTCCAAAACGGATTGATGAGAGCGAATAGGGTCTCTCATCACAAGAAAATAAAAACTATAGTAAGTTTAATATAAAAGATCATCCCAATAACAAGAAAGATGAGCTTTAAAAGGAATGACATAAAAGTGTGTACTTAAAAAGAAAGAGAGGAGTAGGATCCCTTACCTCGGGTCCGACTTGACTCGATCGTTCTTTAATATCCTGAATAATAAACTTGAGTTAATTTATACTTACTTAAGAACCTTTTTAAAGTTAATTATTCCTTTTATATCACTTATTACCATGTTATAAACATTATTTAATCATTTAATTTAATCATGTTTGTTTTGTCGATATTTGGTTCTTAAGTCGAAAGTGGACTTTTTACAATTACATGTTGTTCGTGTGGTCAAAAGTTCTTTATATCCAGAATGAAATTCCTGATTTGGATATAATATGTATCATATATATCCAGCATATACATGTATTTATAATATTACATAATCATTTAGAGGTAAGAAATGAAATGCACCGTTCATGGAGACGGTAAGCCGTACGTACGCATGAACGCTACTTTCATTTCATTGTCATATTAGTGGAATTAAAACTAAATGAGAGTTATGTATATTTTAATTCCAGAATTATATTCATAATTTAGATATATCATTAATTATATATATCCATTATATACATGTAATTTTAATAGGACATTACATTTGGGGATAAGAAATGAAATGCACCGTTCATGGAGACGGTAAGCCGTACGTACGCATGAACGCTACTTTCCTTTCTATCTCATACTTTAATGGAAAGAAATAATAATGATATAGAGGTATATTATAATTCCAGTATAACATCATATATAATAACTTTAAATCCATCCTTTACACGTCCCACATATGGCATTAACGAATCACATCACTTTGAGGGGGCGGTAGTCCGCACTTCCTTAAATGAAGATATCATGTTTAC
The DNA here is from genome assembly GCA_963277665.1 of Viscum album. Lineage (NCBI taxonomy): Eukaryota > Viridiplantae > Streptophyta > Magnoliopsida > Santalales > Viscaceae > Viscum > Viscum album. The sequence goes on from OY728156.1 coordinate 1,175,098,734, forward strand.
TCATAAGGGAAACCATGAAGGTATGCCAAAAATGAAAAATACAGAAGCTTAAAGAAAACATAAACATATTATATATCATATATAAAAATAGTGACATCATAATGGCCACCTTTGAAGGTGTTAAATGAGTATTGAACAATCATCGTTTCGGGAGGCAGAATTTCGCCATCCACGGAAACCGTATGTTCTTTAACCATTTGATGTAGTTGTGTGAGATTGTAGCTCAAATAATTCTTATAACAACATCCTAGTATATTTAAGATACTGGTGTTGTTACAAAAGAAGTAAATAAAAAGAGTTTAGAGGGTTGGAGAAGAAAAATAAAACAAATGAACAAGAGAGAATGAATTACCTTTAAAAGTGTAACTCCTTTTGATTTGAGCCTAAAGGCTTCCTTTGAAAGGATTATGCCCAAAGGGAATCCTCTAGGATTAGGAGAGGTATGTGGAGAGAGTAAATGGGCAGGGGTTGGCCGAGCCAAAGTCTTGAGGAGTGTGTGAAATGAGGTAGAGGTGGGGGCCTTTTATAAGAGGAGAGGAGGGGCACTTTTGGAAAGTAAAGGAATATTACTTTATTTGAAAATGTGTTTCGGTTTTAAAAGGTCCCACATTGATATAATTCGTGGATAAGGTGATAAGGGTTCTAAATCCACTCATCCAATTGGTTTTGGACATGTGTAGTTCATAGATTTTACATTATCTCTCCATTTTATTTAAATCGTCAAATAATGATGTCATCACTGCATCATTATTATGTCATAAATAATTTAATTTATTTAATGTCTAAAAATTATAAAAAAAATACTATGATGTATGAAATCTTTTTATCTTTCCAATGACTATTTATAATGAAAATTTGGACCTGTGTAACCCTACTTAAAAATTGTTTTAGTAAAACAACTCATGTTTGTGTCAATTTAATTTTAACATTAAATAAAAAGTTATTTATGTCATTTCCCAACCAAAGTGTCTCCATGGGGTCCCCAAGTTGACCCATGGATTGTCTTGGTCGGCCATGACACAACCAATAAGGTTGGGACATGTGTCTAGGTCACTTTATATTATTAAATCATTATTTATACCTTAAACTACCCTAATTACCACTAATCGCGATTAAGAACTTAATAAGTTACTATTCACCAAAAAATTATTTTTTATCCCATTGAACCACATTTTACTTCTTAATGACAACCATGTATGTCGGATTTTTGAAATTCAAAACAAAATGATTGCAAAATTTCATTTAAACGGAAAATCAGTCTTTATAAGTACCACTTAGTGGTTTCACTATTCATCAAAAATTGAAGTTTTTCAGAAAATTACCAAAAATTCACCCTAAGCTATATTTGATATTCCGAATTCAAAAATGAAGTCTATTTTACAAAATTCAAAACATATAAGTCACATTAATTAATTTAATAATTAATTTCCACTGTCAGAGCAAATAGCGTGTTTTTATGAAACAATAAGTATCAAAAGATTGACACTAGTTTATGTCCGATTTCAAAGTGAAATTGATTCCAATGACCACTATTGGATTTAATGGTAAAAATATTTTCTAATTTCACTTTAAAACCAATTCAAAAGATAATCTAATCATATAAATAAATTATATTAAAAAGAGGTTTTGAATTAAAATACAACATTTTACACTATTCATTAAAAAAATGAACTTTATCAGAAAAATACCAAAAATTTACACAAAGTAAAATTTAATGTCCCGATTCTAAAGAAGAGTTTTATTTGGTCCAAAAGAATGTATAAGAGTGATCAAAACTATATTTAATGACAGTTCGCCATCAAAAGGCGATAAGTGAACCTTTAGTGAAAACTAGGGCATATACGCCTAAAATTGAATTCTTTCTGTATTTTAAGCCTTTATCTTTTATTGGATAAATGTAAAAACATTTAAAAACATATATAATAATATTTTAGTTATTTCTATCCATTCCCGCCAATACAACGACTACATGTTAACTACCATTTAAAATAATATTATTTTATTATTAGAGTGCAACGTAAGATTCCCAAGAAACTCGTTGTTGCGTGTTGGGTACGCCATCGAGCATAGCGTCCCCTTTAAAGACATTTAAATATTTTATTCACAAATATGGATAAATATGAAATGTCATATTCTTTATTTACCTGGGGTGTTACACCTGTGCCCATGACTGACCACTCTGAGCTGAACCTCCCTGCTGGTGCTGAGGAACTGGTGGCTGACCGCCACGTCCTTGACCTCCACCTCAGCCAGAATGGCCAGAAGAACTCCAGTTCCCTGACTGGTGAGAGACTGGTGGGGCTGCTCCTGAACGAGGAGTCATGGAAGAACCCCGGTCACCTGCTGCTGGTGTGAAAACCTGGCAGAAATGCTGAAGGTGACCCATCTTGCCGCAAGATCGGCACTCCACGGGGTCTCTCTAGCACTACGGCCTCGTGTTTCATGTCCGGCCACACTGGTAGCATGTCACCTGGCTGCCTTCTGATGCGTCTCGCTTCCTCGAATCACCGCATGTAGGCTCTCTACGGCGCTTCTTGCTATCATCTGAAGGAAAGCTAGCTCTAGAAGCAGAACCGCCCTGACTCGCAGCTCCAGAGTCTCTCATATTGCGCTCCGCAATCAGTGCCTGGTTGACGATGGAAGTAATGTAAGTCAGCTGGAAGATGTTCACTTGCGAGAGAATCTCCCGCCTGAGTCCATCCTCAAACTTCCTCGCCAAGAACACCCCACTCCCACCCCAAAGGGGTGTAAAACACTGCAGATCAGTGAAACGAGCAGAATACTCCATGACAGATAGAGTACCCTGCTCTAAGCTCATGAACTCCTGGGCTCGATCGGCCCTCAGGTTCTCCGGGTAGAAGTAGTCATAGAACACGCACTGGAACTCCTCCCAAGCCATAGCCTGCTGCTGACCTGCCTGTGAGATCACGTCCCACCACCTCTTGGCGGAGTCTTGGAGCATGTAGGTGGCGAGCTTGACCTGCCTCTCTGGAGGCATCTCCAGGTGCTCGAATATAGTCAGCATGACTTCCAGCCAAGACTATGCATCCTGAGGTCCTCCCTCCCCCGAGAACGTGGGAGGATGTTGCTGCTGAAAGACCCGCGTCAAGTCTGCCATAAACGATGCAGGAGACGGTGCTCCTTGGAAGGCCTGAATCATTCTCATGAAACCTTTCCTGAACTGCGCATCAGTGCCAGCGACTGGTACAACAACCAGTGCCAAGGCTGGCTCGGCTGGGGGATCGACAGGAAGTCCTTGATCAGCCCTGTCTGGCATCTGATCACTGCCTGACAACAGACGTACGACTAGAGGATGTCTCGAAGGTATAGATCTTAAAGATCAAAAGAAAACCTTAGATCAGGAAAACAAGGACAGAGAAAACAAGAGTACAAAACGGGAACAGGGGAATAAAAACACACAATATTTCAAAACACGACTACACGGCGTGTATAAAACTACATGGCGTGTCTTCTTAAGCCACTGACATGGGCGTGTACTCCTTCCCTACAAGTCGTGTACACTACAAACTACACAGCGTGTTGAACCCCACACATGACGTGTACTTGAAAAGTATTCCCCTGCCCGAGTCTCCTTACACGGCTAACCCACACGGTCCGACTCAACCTGAGACTACACGGCATGTTCAAAACAAACACGGAGTGCACTAGACGAGGCTTCGGTGGTCCGTGTTGTTGAGTACATGTCCGTCCACACGGCTGGACCTTACACGGCGTGCTCCGAACAAGCACGGTGTGCATAGGAAAAGGAGACACCATCCCGTGTTGTTCGTGACAAGGCCGGGTACCTGGCAAGACTACGCGGCATGTTCCAAACAAACACGGCGTGTGGAGAGGAAGGTAATGCTGGCCCGTGTTGTTCGTGACATGGCTAGGTACCTGGACAAGACTACAAGGAGTGTTCCCTATGGACATGGCGTGTTCTACCCGAGCTTCCCCGGACCATGTTGTTAGTGACACGGCCGAGTACACGGCTCTGAACTCACATGGTGTGTACTAATGGTACACGGCGTGTTCTCGAAGTTACTCCCACGACACCGTGTTCTGCTCACACAGTCAGTGAAATGGCCTGAAAACTACACGGCGTGTATCTAAAAGTACACGCCGTGTATTCTGGGTTTTTCTGGGCAGTAGCTTAGAAACTGCGCAGAATTCCAGAAACACTAAAATGAGGGAAAAGATGCCAAATTCCGATCCGTGAGGGCCCATAACACCTCAAGAACCAAATTTTTGGCGTTCCCTTTAAACAAAGAACAAAACAACAGTTTTCTAACATAGCAGCATAGAATCTATCAAGCAACTATCACAACAGCATGCATAATCTACACAAGGTCTATCACAACAACATGAAATTGCTAATGCACCCTAGATGACATGGAAAGAATGCATGAAATATGATTTCTACAAGTGCCTATATGATGCATGAGCTGGAATACCCTCATCTCATCGGGTTGCGACAGAAATAGAACCGAAATATCAAAATAATAATCGTACAATTCATGTGAATCACTCTAGGTGAAATCATATCAACCATAAAATCTCAAAACCAGAAAACCGCAATTAACGTGGTAGTATGGCTTTTCCCTGTACACGGATTAGATACTCCCAAGCACATCTTAATACCAAGTACCGAATCTGTCCTATCCCTAGATAAAGTCTCCAAATAGTAAGTCAAGAGAAAAGAACGCCTCTGATACCACTTTGTAATGTCCCAAGTCCGGAGCCCCTCCACTGGTTCCCCGTACCCGGTTCGCCACATGACCTCAAGCGCGTTTCCCCGAACGCCAGAGGCTGATGACTAGTAGCGAGGGCCTTGGTGAGTCGGTGGGAAAACAATGCCCTCGTTCATTAGGGTATACAAGGTAAGAAAACAACAATAAACAACGGAAGCAGTAAACAACATGCATAACAACAGAAACCAAACAGCGAAAACAATGTAGATATATAACTATGATGAAAATGATGAAGCAGGTACATGTATCTCAGGAAAACAGCAAACAAAACAACGTGCTGAAATAAAACTAAAACCAAGTGCAAAATAAAACAAAGTAATATCCTCAGCATCGCGAGCCATGGCTCGGTCCCATGCTCCCCAGATCCTGGTGCAATCAAGATCCTAAAGTAGAAGGGTGCTTGCCCTTGTCTATACCTGCAGCAATATAGTCTGCTTGGGCCCAAAAGCATGGCCCAAACAGGGTGTAAGATACAATCCTAGTAGAAAATCACCCAAATATTTGTGCCTAACAGTCAATGAATATATGGAAGTAATAAAAAAAGAAGCAGTAAACATAAAAGCACAAGCAGCTACAATCCACAGTTCTAACAAGTAAGGTACACAAGTAAGCAACCAGCAACAAGAAGAAAACAGGTAACCCTCTGGGTAGCTCTCACAGCCTAACCCCTATGGTTCAACCACTGGTACTAGCAACCCTAAGGGAGGCACACACAGTCTCACCCCTCTGGTTCAGCTATGTAATTAAGCAGACTCTCTAGAGAAGCACTCACCGTCAATTCCCCCTATAGTATCATATCGTGCTAAAGGCTCTCTAGGGAAGCACTCAACGTCAATTCCCCCTATGGCCCGCATTGAGGATCTACAGAATCTCTGGGGAAGCACTCAACGTCAATTCTCCCTATAGTCTCTCATCGTAATTAAAAGACACTCTGGAGAAACCCTTTCGTTAATTCTCCCTTTGGTCTACTACTCTAGGTTCTCACAGTCCTGAGTATAACTAAACATGCTCAATGCACGCGCATCATCCAAGTAAACCTCAAAAACTACTTGGTCAACAACTAAGGCTCAACAGCAATAATAAAACAACAGTTCCACTATCCTACAACTAGGCATGGCAACTGGAAAAATGCCAAACAGGCAGAACAAGCATGGAAAATCAATCTAAGCACAAACAAATCACTCTAATCACAAGCAATAACCTCTACTAAAGAAAACAGGCAAAGCAGGCAAACAATAGGGTCAAAACAGGAAACACGCAATACCCTGTTCACGGGTATTGGTGGAATTTGCACATAATATTCATCAACTTTATACAGAAAGGCACAAACCACCTACCTCGATCCAAGGAGATCGATATATGTGAACAGCGATGACAGATTCCCCTTGGAACGACGCAGATATGAGAAAACGCACAAAACGCTCAACCTACGATAACTTGGAAACCAGGAGGAATCAAGAAATAGGACTCAAGAAGAAGGAAGAACTCACCGCTATGATTCCAATGCAACTGACCATGATCAAATTGAAGAACGGATGGCGAGGCGGGAGTTCGTCGAATATCCGGTCGTACGGTTGCTCTCGGACGGACGAAAACTGGAGAAGAAGACGAATTTGGGGGTTAGGCGTGACCCCGACCCATTTAATGAAAAAAAGAAAGTACACGACGTGTACTTCAATTTTTCCGTACTCCGAATTAACTAGCCTCCACCTCATCCTTACACACCGTGTGTGTGGCCCGGCACGGCTAGCACATGGCTTCGAGCCGAGGAAGAGTACATGGCGTGTACTCAGAAAGTACACGGCGTGTACTTCTTAAATTTCCAGAAAATTTATTTTCCTTAAAAACTCCCGAAAAAAAAAAGAAAACATACCTGAATGAAGATCCAGGTTCTTACACAAGGTATGATACCTCATCCACAAACCTCCAAAATCTGAGACACCAGACTGCAACATGTCTTCAAGAGTATGGATGGTCTTCTCTATCTGAAGATCTGACTGTAGATGAAAAGCAATGCTAAGACATAACTAAGAACCAAAGTTATGACGCAGAGACCACAAAAACAATGAGGGTAAATGAGGATCCCTATCAAAGTTGATTTTCTATGAGACTACTTGGATTCTCACAAAAAACTAGAGTTACAGACTAGATAAAACCACCACTATGATAGACTACCTATTCACTATAATTTGGGATGATCTCATAAAATACACACTATCATCCATATGGAATCATAGACTCCCTCACATTGAGGTAAACTATAAATGAATTACATATATATATCTTCCCACAACCAATAGTTAACATCTAATAGATTGTGAAAACCAATGGGAAAACAATGTTCGACCTTCACCTTATGGATGTCCTGACACTAAGAAACATACTCTAAACTGTATGCTCCAACTAAGGCCACAATAAATGACCTTACAATGCTTTATAAACCATTTTAATTATAGAATGTACTGCCAAATGTGAAATAAGAAAATCATAGAGGATAAACCCATCAATTGTCAAATAAAAACATACAATTCCATATATTAACACCTTATATTGTCCATGGACCAAAAAAATATATTAGAATCTATAAAAAAATTCATCCACTCCAAACCTCAACCCCATAACCCCTTAACTCAAACTCATCCATTTTCTACACCATATATGACTTCACTTTCACCTAGGAAAGAAAACCTCTACCTCTATCTTCTTCCATATCAAGATTCATCATTGAGGGTTCTTCATAATGCTCTATGAATCGCAGAATTCAGGCACATTATTATTACTTCACTTCCAACTTAATTCATTAGATACAACATTCAACTTTACTCAAATATATAAAATTTCAATGTCATAAACCTAAAATAATTTCATCCATCATTTCTAACACAATTTCAATTCATACTTGGATAAGAACAACATTAGGATCTTATGGTCATTAAAATCACAAAACACTCTCTAGTGAGATAATATCACCACAACATCAAATAAAACACCACTTCTTTGAACATGGAATAATGGTTGGGATAGTTTTGCTCATGAGGATGTAATTTATGATGACCATTAAAAACAAATATCTACTACATGAAAACACATCATAATACAATATGCAAAGCATGACAGAAAACCACATGTTTAACCCACTCTATTGGAATGAAAATGATTGGAGGACTGACCAAATTCTATTTTAGGTACTCAAAAGCTACCTAAAATTAGAGAATCAAGAAGAAAGTATGATCCTTTACAGTCAAGGTTTTCAAGGGAGTTACAACCTATGGGAAATAGTTTAAGAACATCTTGTAATATCCTACAAAATCAAGGAAATATTACACCTCTTCCACTATCGTGGTATTTGACCAAGACACAACTACATATATCAATAAAGGATCCATATCTACACTCTTTTGGAATACCATATTCACTAAAAACTTTATTTATAGATCCCTTAACTCACACTTAAATGACATCCCAAATAGTTTCTCATAATGAATAACTCTAAAAATGGGATGCAGATTCTATGCATTCCCCCCCTCCTCAGACATGAAGTACACAAGGATTTAACTTATTAAAACCTCCATGAACTTATACAATAACTCACATAACATAGAATTCAAAAACCCTATAAAAAAATATGGATCATTTTTCACAATGGTCGGTATCACAATGAAATTATAATTCCCTAGATGATAATATAAATCAATATTTTAAATATCTGCATCCTTCACTCACATGTTCTGATATACTGATGGGAAATTTAACTTGATGAACCAAAATTATTTTGTAAACTGATGAAATAAATTACTAATAAACATAAGTGGAAAGAGGTTCTTTACTATAACTATTATTATGATATAATAATCGATAAAAACCAGTATTCTTTTGTTAGACTTCTATGAAAACAAAACTAGTTCACCCTTGGGTAATCAAGGCCTTGTTGCAATAGATCCTTGAGTTGTACTCATATATCTCAAAACTCATATGGAAACATCTTATAAGGATACATCAAGATAGAAGACACACCAAGCTATAAATTCATCACAAAATCAATCCCCCATCAAGTGGGAAATGATATAGCCTTCTCTAGAAACACATCTGGGTCCTCTTCTACATCCCTTAGAAACACCAATTACTAAACCAACATCAAGCTCAACATCAACTCGAAAATCAGTGAAGATAAGGATGTAACATGACTCAGATGCATCTCAGTGTCTCAGTCAGCAAAACACACCATCATCTCTCCATCAACATCATATTACAAAACCTACCTCTTAATAAAATCAATAATATCCTACACTGAATAAAACATATATGCTGATAATTAAGTAATATGGATGTATTTGAAAACATAGTATGTCTCCCCAATAACGTATCATCCCCAACACGAGGTCGCAGTCTCTACATAATTTATAAAATTCAACTCAACCTCCAACCATCAAAGTCAATTCCAAGGGTACTTGAAGCCTCTCTACCATATGTCCCAAATCACTGAAAAGTGTAGGTTATATAAACCAGTGATTCCCTCCTAAAAAAATCATTCACCCATGTAGAAAAAAGTAAAATGGTACCTCAAATGACATCTTTATTTCCTAGCACTGGAAACGGTAAAACATAATTCTGAACAAGACCATATCCATGACCTCTCTATCCTTGATGAAACCCATTTCAATGGATGTGATATTCTCAACAAGGATGTGGAGCATCATTAGGATGAAATCTTTTGGTACCATCTCCACTATGATGATCCCAAACTAGGGCACCCTAATATTATCTTCTTGGATGAAACATCCTCAATGATGGAACAAAACATGGAACACCTAGCACACATTGACTGCTTAAAAATTTTGGTCACTCACATTAGTGATGACCTCAACCTCCAAAATAAAAACAGATATATAATACCTTATCATAGGTATGAGAGTATCCAAACCCAATGAAAAGAGATGAGGAGTGTTGGGATATACCACCAACTGATTAAAAAATATTCTAGCCTAGAAACTAGGAACCATGGACCACATCTCTGCCTCTCACGGAATCTTGAATACTACCCTACTGTGAAGACCAAGTTATAGCTAGTATTCTCTCAATAACTTATTCATTATTTATCACAACAAGAATCGTCTTCATCATAAACATATGGCCTAGCACTAGATATCTAGAAAAAAAGCCTCATTCAAATTCCTTTACCTAGCCTCCTAATATGGCAATAGGTCTGAAGCATATAATAGAAGGGTCTTGAATCAGATTCTAAAATATCACAAACTTGAGATCCTCTTTTGAAGGGTGTACACATCTTAGAGATTGGAATACATCATAGTGGAAGAAATAATATATCCTTTTAACTAGTCTAAGAACTTATCCCATGATAATGCTAACTTCTTGTGATCCCCAAGGAATAAAAACCACCACAGTCTCACTGATTGACATATCATCTTCATAACCAACAAAACCGACTACTCCATCCAACCATATACCAAACTAAAAGCTATTTGATAATCCTGAAACCCTGCCATTGTGATTGAATCTAAAAGTGAGCCATCTTAATTCTGTAGACTCTGGCATTGGAACTCTAACATTTTCCTCCTCCATGTGTAATTTTTATCGACCTCCACAATGTGGTGATATGTGGTCACATCCAACTAATCATATTCAGTGAAAACCCGATGTAGATTTTGACCTAGATCCATACATGTAAGAATAATAAACTTCATGAGCTATTATGCACGGAATATGAATCATTTAAGAAAAATTAATTAATTAATTAATTATCTTGTGTATATATTTAACCAGTCCTAAGGACTACCCATTTCAAACACATAGACAAAGAATAATGATGCATGATCCATTCTTATATCTATACCAAAAAACCAATATCACACTGTTTAGTATACTTAGTAAACATAAATATTCATGCATCAGATCATAGGGGGCCCTAATTTTAAGTGTTTCAACCAGTCTCCCCTATTTACATTTCATAATAGACATAGATGACCATATTTACCTAACAACCCTTGCAACCTCACTTGTTCCTACCTCTAAACTCTGTCATATCCCTCAAACGGAAACATTGATACCACTCTACCATGACCACATCCAAACAATGATACCACAATGAGGGAAGAGAGATGGTGACTACCTACCTGATTCCCATCTCTAGTAGGCCCTGGGTTTGAGACTAGCACCCAGGGTATCAAAAGCATATATATGGGAGGCATTACACTCTAATAGAAACATACAGAAGAGAGAGATAAGAAGGATACAAAAACCAAAAAACCCGATTATACATACATACATACATGCATACATACATACATATATATATATATATATATATTTATATATATAAGAAAACCCATATGAAAAAATTCAATTCCATACAATACTAAACCCAATAAATTCATACTACAATTACAAAAAAGGTAATTATGGTAGACTACGAAGCCTAAATGACTCCTACAGAACTACAATCTAGTAATATGCAACTCAATCTCCAACCTACTCTGGTTTTCCTAAAAAAATTATATATGCATAATGTGATAATAAAAGTATACCCAGTATGATCATCTCATCCAAAAGATAAGGAAATAATACTGAAATACAATGAACAACTGTGAAACTAACACTTCACCTAAATATGTATACTTTGTTCCTAGCCCAACACAGGCTACATCTCACCAAGTGTCTCATAAAAGATAGAATATAAGAAATTAGTATAACATAAAGGGTACCCTTCTCTCTCTTTCCCACTAGGTTTCCGCTCTACCCCAATGTCTTAAAACCTGATCCATCTCTCTATAAAAGTATTTTGGTCCAAAAACACCAGGTAAAGGAATAATAACATGCACCTCATGCACCACATACCCACAACATCCAATATCAAAAATCCACATATAGTTACCAAGTAGTTTTCAGGGTCCTTCATATCCCATATGATATATATCATTCATAGGGTATTATACATCAAGACATTATAGGACATACACCATGTTATTACCTCAACCCATCACAGTCTTTACATTCCATACCTATACTAATCATTTGGATACTATATCTGGTAATACATGTGTGCATGTAATGAAAATTCATCACAACCATCAACACGAAATATATGGGGAGACTAAAAATCATCCATACTAGCACAAGTAACTACTAATAGAAGATATTGGGGAAATATTTGTAAGATAAACATCCATCCTCCTACTAGGATGTTGAAAAAAACACCCTCCCAGAGTCCACTGGGTGTCAGATTCCCTATCCAACATGGGTGGTGGTATCTTTTTAAATCATAAAGTGTTCATTATAAAATATATATCTCAAACATATTTTGGGAATAACCAAGTATTATACTCAACTACAGGTAACGTCACACAGAGTTCCGTATTCTAAAACTAGGACAAGATATCCTATAAGAACACAAGCATATAAAATAGATACATTAAATTAATTCATTATTTTTTATCATATTCAATGTGTTAATTAATTAATTTACTATTAATTTACCATTAATATTAGTCCACATTACATTACATTAATCATCAGTGTAATTTCAGTGACCTCTAGGCATAATTGAATCCAAGACCATGGTTTATGAAGATTCACAAAATTTAACAATTTTCATTACATCACACACAATCCCCATGGGTTAATAATTATTTGTACATTATTACCGTTATTCCATATCTAGGTACTATAGAAAAACCATACTAAGCTACCACCAAGAGAAAAAATGAAACAAAAAATACCCATATACCTTAAACGATGGGGAAAATACAAATAAACAAGAAACCGATCCATCATAAATTAAACAGGTTTATAAGTGATCATACCAACTCTCAGCATCACATCAACGAGTAAGACCAAATTTAATGTGTTCCATAACCCTTGGGTCCATACTTGGAACCGAAATTCATATATATATATATATATATATATATATATTCATCTCACTGTCATATACATCATATGTTGCAACATTATCTAAGCCTCCCTTCCCCATATCACAACAGTCATCCTAGGCTCACATCACATCCAGGCATCCTTTCCCCATATCATCCATCCAATCATTTTCATACCACGATCATATCACATGGCTCATATCCAAATCACATCATAAAAATAGCTTCAAAAAAAATTTAAATAGGGAATATGGTCCCTCAAAAAACTCCATTTGACCATCTCATGTATATGATTTATCACGGCTCCAAAACATGCAACTTATGCTTTTCAAGAAAATTGGAAACTCATGCCCTAGAATATTATCACCTTTACAAAACCATTTATTATTCCATAATGAATTTATATATTTATTTATTAAGAGGTTCCAACTACCAAAAACCTATGACATCATGATATAACAAGGTATTAATGGAAAAATGTGCTCTTAGAATTTATTATGGTTTCAATGACTTAGATAAGTCCCATTATTATTTAACATTCTTATTCACTTAATATTATCAAGAGTAAACATGCCTAAAATTATTTATCAATTTCTATAATCACATTGTATATTATTTATAATTAGACATGTTTATTGTATCCACTTGATAATAATCAAATTACATTAACCACCAGGTTAAAAACAAGCCTCTTATATATTTTTTAAGAGAATTATTTGTAATATAATTCAAGATTTACATTATTTACCTAATTACTACATGATACTATAAGAATAAAAAAATTATAACAAACAATGCAATATTGATTTAACAATATCTATAAAATCAAGAGGCAAAACCAATATCATATAAATAATAAGTGACACCATCAACTTTTGATCACTATCAAATCCTTTAATCTGGATAAAAAATTATTATGATAATTTCACTTCTATCCAATGTTCTAAAGCATGGTCAATTTAATGTTTAACATATATTAAATAAGTGAAGAAACAAATAACCTACCATAATATATGTCCACATTCTTTGCATGAGAATAAACCATATCGCATATCTCCTGTAAACAATCCTACATGGAACTGCATCCATCAGAGAACTCTATGGAAAACCCACACCAACAAGAACCAATAAAACCCCATTAGAAACATGGGAGATTATCTGATATCTCATGGTAAGAATAAATGGTATGAAACATATTATAATGGGAGAAACTACTAGAAAATGAATTAAGAATGAACCATGGATCACCACTAATTGAAGACAGATTCCCAAGGATTGATTCCTATCAATGCAATCTAAAAATGTTAAGGGGGGAACTACTGGTAACTAAGAGGGAGTATAGGGTTTAAGAAATTCCTGACCCGTTTAAAAATTTATTAATATGAATCACAGAAGATTTACATAGTGTATAACCATTAAAATGTCATGTAAAGTGGGGTGTCATGTTACACAAAAAAATCATCTTTTATTATTTAACCTTGATTATTTACATGCTGTGAAGAATCCCATAAAAAAACCTTAACAAGTCATGAACCTCATTGAAACACCTTGTACATATTACATGGTATGTAATCTCATTTCTCTATAATTACCATCATCCAACACCTCTAGGATATTTCCAATAATATTTTGAGCTCCAAGAGACATAGAAACGTGTTAAGGGTTGATCTACTCAGATTAATGCCCCCTTACATGTGACAATGTTCAAGACTCAAAATAAAATTGAGTTAAAGAAAAGACCATAACTCTACTCTCGAAATACATAAAGGAACATTAGTTCCCTACATAATAAACATAACCATCTTAATAATTTATTTAATAACATTATTCATATCTAATTATCTATATATTCTTCTATTATAATAATTTCTTTTATATAATTTTTATATGTATTTTTTATTTTAATCATCAGATGTTAACATCATTGAATTTTCACACATGGTTTAAAATGTTTATGTCTATAAATTTTTAAAAAATACATGTTCACCATTTATACAATATACATGGTATAGAAATATTTTATGTATACCAATTAATAACTTTTTAATTTGATTTGACGAGAGTTTTAGTCATAATCTATAATGATAGGATAAAAAAAATACCTTTTTTCATTAGTTTTTGACCAAAAATGAATATATATTAATATTTATTTAAACAAAGATATAATTTATAAATAAAAATAAAAATTTCCTAAAAATAAATTAATTTTATTAAATAAATTCATAACATAAAAAATTTAGGGTTTTGATGAAAAATGAAATGAGATCCTCTATTGATGATGTACTCTCTACAAACATAAGTATGATGTTTAAAATTTACCTAGAATAGAATGAAGGTAGAAATTCGAATATATTTTTTGAAACTTAATAATGTTATAAATACCTTATTGATTCATTATATTTCCCTTTTAAACAATACACATAAGGTGGTGATGAAAAATATAATTCAATGTTCATGGTGGGGGTGGTATGGAAGTAACATGAATGGTGTTTTTTATACGGAAGAGTGGAATGATATATATTGGTTATCCAATCAATATAAAAAAACATTATTATACTAATAATATTAATGAGATTATATTAGAATGTTTTAAATAAATTAAACCACATATATAAGAAATATGAATAAATGAATGAATATAGAGGTGAAAATACTTACGTAGAATAATTTGACTACTTCTTAGAAGGATTCATGATTTATAATAGAGTTTGGAGTATATCTATGTATGAGGCATTACAAACCATGATTTTGAATTTTGTATATTCATTTAATAATCATTTTCTTAAATAAAATTATTCACATACAATACTAAATTAAAATTACCCATGAAACATTTTATAATAATTAAAATGCATCCTTATCATTACTCGAAAGAAAAGTATATAAAATAATTATGAAAAATATATAGAAATAAAATTAATTTTCATTAGTAATACTATAGAGTTTATAAAAATTTAATTAGTGTTACTAACTTATAAATAAGACTTTTTTATGAATTTACATGTAGCCATTACAAATAAAATCTATTGAGTTTTATATTTGAGAAACGTAAAAATATTTTGTACAAAATATATTTTTGAAATTATAAATATAGTAACACTAAATGGTAATTCATAATAAATAAATTTAAAAACATTTTATATATTATAAGTGATATTTCTATTTGGAAATAATTTTATTTATATAGATATTTTTAATTTAAATTTTAAATTCATATTTTATTGAATTTGACTTTGAAAAAATTAACATCATTTCTTTGGATTTTGAATAACAATACAAGAATGTGATAATTTCTTCTAATTTCTTCTGAAATATTTTATTTTTAAGAGAATAGTGATAAAACCATTTCTTACGTAAGTGCTAACTTATAAATATAAAATAATTTCATATATCATTAATACAATTTATTTTCTCAAATATTTGTTTTATAAGTAAGACAATAAATTTTTAAAATATTTTTTTGAATTTATAAAACCTATGGAAATCATTTTGAGGACATATGTAATATTTCCCAATTAAACTGTTTTTGGACAATTATTATGATTAAATATTATTTTAGAAGATATTTTTATTAGATTCCATTTAGATACAATTAATTTTATTTCTTTTATTAATAATTTTTATATAACCAAATTCAAATACATTGATAATGGTATGTTACACATTAATTTTTAACTTTTAAATACACTATTTTGAAAAGAAAATATTTGTTCATTATAGAATCTAATATTAGAGATTATATATACTATATATATATATATATTTAAATGTATTTCATATTTTTATATATAGGTCCAAATTATGTTACAGGGGATATTTTATTTTCATTCATTAAATGAAAAAATACATAGGTAAAAATTATTACCCCTGATAAAACTAAAAATGGTAAAAGTGAGAATACATAGTTTAAAGGACATAAAACATGTTTAAAACATTTTTGATAGTTATTTCACGACTGTTTCACAAGATTATATTATTAACTCCATTAGTTTAATTTTTAAAGTATTTTTATCATGTGAAACACATTATTTCATTTAATTAACTAGAAATATTCATCAAAATTCCATTCATGCTACTGATAAAAAGGTCCCCTCAGAACCCCATCCAAACAACCCTAAAAATTCAGTTTCACATGAAACTCTAAACTTTTTAGTTCCCCTGTAATCCTTTTCCTTTTCCATGATCCTTTTATCACAATAATGGAACTAATACCTCTATTTTAAAGAGTGTTTCACAGAAAATCCCAAGTCCTCATAATGGTCAATTTTCCCCTAACTTCTTTTCTTTTAATTCATAAATTTACAAATATAATTATATATTTCCAATATAAGGAAATAATTATTTTTTGATTATAATTTTTATTTTCAAAATGTAATAAAATTTAACCACATTTCCCCATTTCTATTGAGAAACACATAAATGTCATTCATGTATTGTGTAGATTATCGACGACCCAAAGTGATGGATTCTATTTTATTCTCCAACACATCAATTAATTTTTACAAGGATAAAATTGATGAATAGATTTGATATATATTATATAATTATGACTAAGAGTTGAATAATTATAATCCACTTATTTCCAACTCATTATTTGAGTAAGAAAATTTACAATTTTCTATCAAGACTGATACCTCCACAAATTAACATATTTTTCAATATTTTTCAATGTTATATATAAAAAAATATTCAAATATTATTTAAGAATTTTTTTTAAATAACATCATTATTATTCTCTAATTACATTATTATCCCAATAAAATAACATTAATGTTTATAATAATGAATTAATCAATGGTTTTTTCATGTTTTGGTAGATCTAACCACCAACATGAGCAATCATAAAATATATTATCATGGATTACTATGATAATGAAATTAATTATAATATAAGATATAAATTATAAATAAATTATATTAATTTGGATTTATAAATGTTATAATAAAATCAAAATAGCAATTAAATATCTAAATTATTTCATAAAATATCACTAAAATGTGATCATAGTTGATTTCATCATTACGAGTCATAACCAATACTCCAAATATAATAAATTATAAAATTACAAATAATATTAAATCATCAATTACAGTGCCATTTATGATTTTGGAATGATGATCTTTTATAGATGAAGGAGGAATGGAATTTCTATTACGCAAACTTGACATTTAAAATTAATAATAAATAACTAATATGCATCAAAAAATAATTACAAAGTATTTTAATAAGTGGTTATGTGTATAAAAAATATAATTAAATAGTTAATAATGTATATAATTTTGATATACAAGATCATAGAGGGAATTATACTAAGTAGAGAAAAACGTTTTCACAAATTATCACAACTTGAGATATATATAAAATTATAATACATGATTTCATTGGAATATTCTATTGAATTTGAAAGGGATTTATTATAATATATTCATTTTTTATTGTTCTTGTAGGTTGATATCATTTTCTCTGATAAAATTTATTTTCATTCAAAATATACAAATGGTTTAATAGTTTTTTTTAACTAAACTCAATTCATTCAGTTATAATGATTCTTCTTGAACATCATTCAAAAAAGATTGATTTAATCCACATTAAGTAATTGTTTAATTGTAGATTTCATCATCTATATTGGAAAATGGCCATTTAGTTCTTATTTTTTATTTTATATAATTTTTTTCCCAAAAATCATATCATTGTTAATAATAATTCACATCCTTTTTAATTTCATCTTCCCATAATTGTCTATATTTTTCATTCCAATTAATTTCCTCCTTTATAAGTGGAGATTAAATTAAGGATTATCTCATGTTAACTCTATATTTCACATCAAGTCCTTAAAATTGTTGTTTTGTTACTCTTTTCTGATCTAGGATTTCAATAATGATATTTAAAAATTTTGGAATGTATTTACATCCTTTCAAAATCTATTTTTTCCATCCACTACACATTTAATAGGATATAAATTATGTCATTTCCTGTATCAATCATAAATGAATCATTTTAAAAGTTATATATTCCAAATAATATTATTTAACTCATTGAAAATAACTTTTCCATATGACCCTGACATTTTCTTTTTATGATAATGTTAAAAAAATTATAAGCACTATTTTTAGATTTTTTCATCTATTTGAATTTATATTTTTGACAAACTTTAAATTTTATATATAAATTTAACTATAAGTTTTCATAGTTTCCAATGGAAATTTTCTCCTAGATATATAAAATATTCTTTATTATGATTTAAAAAATTAATGATGTTTCTTATTTTCAAAGTTATATCCCTTCAAAATATCCTAAAAAGTATTTTTCATCTAAGTCATCATTATTTAAAATATGTTACACACGATCAATGATATTATTAAAATAAAACCATACAAATTGATTCTATGAATTTATAATAAATTGATCATATCTATCAAATATATAATTTGTCAATATTTTTTTATTTCCTATCCACCCCCTATGAATTTGACTAACATTTATTCCAATTCCATTGATTTTTGAACACTATATATTTTCATCCTTTAATTTTAGTATTATCACCTAGATTTATAACATTGATTTTATTATGATAATTATTAAAATACACATATATTCATTATCTATAGGGATTAAATCTTGTATGCTTTATTATTTTCATTGAATAAAATTACCTAGAATATCTATAAATATCATTGAATAAACAATAATTTTACATGGGTTTATAATTCTATTATTATTGTTCATATTATTAAGTATTTACTTTATAGAATACATTTGAATAGGGTATGAAATTCATTTATATCAATTGGTTCTTTTTTATCTGAAGAATGAAATCCATTTCATTTTCATGGGTTCTTTTTGGTATAATGAATTATTTATTTCAAATGAAAAACATATATATGGATGAAAGATTTATGGGGTCCTATATTACCATAATATAAATTATTTAGACATTTATATCTCATGATAAAACTATTCATGAGTACTTTATACTTTCTTTTATTAATTTGAACTGATATTGGCACCGATGAAATTAATCTCCCCAATACTAATGAATGCTCCATATTTGAATGATTTTCCACATTCGAATAATATTATTTTATGGCTTCGGTCATTGTAGTAATGTTCTTTATACTATTATTTATTTCACAATATTTTTTGTATCCTCATGAGTATGTTTTGTTCTCATCGGTCATTTTTATTAAATCAAGGTTATATGATATTTTGATTCATATATTATGTTTTCAAGGACGTATTCTATGATTTATGATTAATAATGTTTTCGTAATATATTTCTTATGTATCATCATTATACCCATATGATTATATTATGTTCACTTATGATATTTGATTGTTATCTATTTTGATAACCCTTATTGAAAAAATGAACTCATCCAATTCTTATGCTTCAATTTTCTAAGGTTATGAAAGTAAGAAATTTTTGAAATTTATAAAAAATAATATATTATAGAGAATTAACATGGGATTTTGACCACTTGAAATGGGTAAATCATTATATATATATTTCTAAAAATATTCATTTGGTTGAAAAAGATATGTTTTCATTATGTAATAATTTTTCCTAATTAAATAATACTAAAAACCTAAATGATCTTTGTGATTGTAGGAAATGTAATATTTTTATAAAGTTATGTAATTGAGACAATATTTTTCATTGGTTTTAATATTTTTTTTTATCCAATACAATGTTTAATGAATATTTTTGAGAGATAGATATTAGAGTTTGGGGATGGGTCTTTATAGAAATAATTAGA
Source organism: Viscum album (assembly GCA_963277665.1). Lineage (NCBI taxonomy): Eukaryota > Viridiplantae > Streptophyta > Magnoliopsida > Santalales > Viscaceae > Viscum > Viscum album. Next base: position 1,175,119,129 of record OY728156.1, read on the forward strand.
TAAGGTTATATATAACAATGGAGAATATTATTTTTTGGATAAAGATAATTTAAGAGATATAAATTTCATCAATGGTAAATAAATTAAGGCTGATCATATATTCAAGTCCCTAGATATTCCATTAAGTTAGCTGAGTTTATATTGAATATATAGGGAAATATTATAATATAAGTTTAGTGAAAACATTGGGATATATATATAAACGATGTCTAAATTTATATGATAACATCCCATTTTATTGAGAGGTGGATATTTTTTGGTTCTCAAAAAATTACATCCCTACATATATGTAGGTAAATGTATATAAGTTTGGCATGGATTCACATAGAGGTAATTACCCTGAAAATATTTATTGAGTGTCAATATAATCATCAATTTGGTTCATGATGAGTGGGACCAAGACTCTACAATCGGATATACACACCCATGGAATATACATTACTTAATCACATTCATTTTATATGAAATTACAAAGTATTTATCATTTTACAAAACTAGGTTATGGAATTTGAGATAGCCTAAACTAAAGAAACATGGATTGAACTTAGAAAGACTTGGGTTTAACTAAATGATAATTTAATAATTTAAAATATAATTATATTTTGAGGTGAAATTTTTCGTGCAATTAAATTAATATAATTCTCTTATGGTGTCAATTATTCATCATACATGATTTAATCTCTTTGGTTTTAGTAATTGACAAAGACCAAAGAACCCAATATTAAAATGGAAGTCATGTAAAATGAAAATATTGTCCCTAAGAGAAACTTAATGGGAAGACAAATGGAGTGAGAAGTCTTTTCATTACGAAAAATAAACTAAAAAAACCCCAATTATAAAAATTATCTTATTTTAATTTAAAAACACATCAATGATGATTATAATTTAGTCTCACTGATGTTTAGGTTATGATATTGAAAAAATAATGAAGAATTAGTTTCCTTTATATCATCAAAGTGGGAAGTGGAACTCACGATAATTCCAAAAGGAACAAGAATACATTTTATCAAAGGAAATTGAAAGAATATATAAATTTATATTAGAAAAAAATAATGATTTATTAGAAACAATGAAAGTAAATTTATTTATTATAGGGGTACCACTAATAGATTAATGTATTAAATGTGGGAAACTTTGGAATTAATCAATAAATTTTTTTAATATGAAGGATAATAAGGAGTATATTAATATATAATTTCCAAGGCCACATGAACAAGTGAATTCTTATGTATCCACAAATACTAAAGTGTAATGAAAAAATGATATTTAGTGAGAAACACTGATTATCAAATCATGAAATTTGATTGGTGTAATTATATATGATTTATCCAACACCTTTACGCATTATAATCATTCTAATGACCATAATTCATATCCTAGATTAATTGATTCAGAATATCTAATATAACATACTATGAAATAGTTTTTAATAAAATTTTTATGTTTGTGGGGATCTTCCATGTGAAAATATTACTATTATCAGATAAATTGAATGTAATTTTGGAAATTAGTTAGCTATATCCACATAGACTCAATGGTAAAAAATAGAGATAAAATATGTCATATCTAAAATCAAAATATGATTACTTATAACATTAATGTTACTGATGAACATTATTGGGAATGTGATTCCATTATATCGGCCTTCAACATAATTGTGAGAAGTATTTAACCTAATTGGTTTGGGTGAAGACCAATATTATTATATGATATTATGTTTTAATAAATGATCCTCATATAAAACTTAGTATACTAAGGATGATATCTAATAAGAAATTATATATTGAGTTATTCTTATCATATAGATAACCTTATCTAATTTTATTATTGGGTTATAAAATTTTCTGGACTCAACTTTTTTATATGGGACGATATAACACCCTAATATTTTTAATAATATATCTTACTTTAACAATTAATATGTATAATATCATTCTTCACAAGAAAGATAAAATCAAAATGATCCTTTACATGTTATATAACTATTAATTTATTTATATAGAAATGGTGCTTAAAAATAGTGAAAACTAAAATATGAAATATATTAGAAAATAAAAACTAAAACCCATTATCAATACAAGTTCATTGACAGCAACTCAATTGGTGTGTCTAAATATATAATTATATTGATGTATGATTTTAAATATAACCATTCTAAAATTTTTATTTTTTATGTTATTTAAGTTTTGAATAAAAATATATTATAGATAATATATATATATATATTGTTAATAATATATTAATAATAATTAGAAATTGATATGAAATAAAATTAAAAATGATTAGTATTTTAAGAAATTATATTCCATTGAGAACCATTATTATTATTATTTTAAATTAAATGTTCACATCATAGATTTTATTATTTAAACTTGAATGTATTATTTTAATTTTAAATTTAAAATTAAAATATTATTTCAGGATATATTTTTGGGATTTTTTAGAAGTAGTTGATTTTTTTGGTTAATAATGATAATAACATTTTACAAAAAAATGCAACTTTATAATTATATTAGAAGGACCATGATGTTTATAAACCTTATAATTGATCAAATAAATATATAATAAATATGTCTATAAATTATAAAAATAATACGTTTTATTTAGAAAACCTATGACTATCATTTTGCGGATATAAGTAGTATTTTCAAATAAAAACGAGATTGGGAATTTAATTTTATTAAATATATTCATTTTATATTTTCCCAATATTTTTAGTAAATATAATTCTTTTTATTATCTAATTAATGTCTTGAAAATGAAATATATTTACATTTTTATCATAAATAATAAATTTATTCTTAAAAATACACTCTTTTTTAAAAAATCATTCATTATGAACACTAGTGTTAAAATTATATTTTATTATAGATAAAATATTTATCTGTTTAAAGGGAAATAAATTTTTTAAATATTATGTACAAATTATGTAATATGATCCATTTTTTATTTATACATTAAATGTAAATTACATATGTAAAAATTTGTGATCAATGTAAATCCAAAAATAGGGAATGTGAACATTCTAAGAATAAAGGAATAGAAACATATTTAATACATGTGTGAAAGTAAATTCTATACAGATTACATTCCTTATGTCGTACCCTACATCATTATAGTCCACTTTAGTGTCTTCTTGATATGTTAATCACATTCTCTATTTATGGTAAGATTAAATATTTAAAATAATTACATTCTCGTCTCCTGTAAAAGGGGATTCTTACCTCCCTTTATAGACCACAATAAAAATTCGGATCCCTCTTAAAAATATACCATTTATTCATAACCTATAATCATATTCCTCTCCATTTTTTCTCATTTTAATCTTTATTAGATGAGGACCTCCATTTCCAAGGAAGCTTGCACTTAAAATCCAAAGTCCTGAGGATGAGAAATATTATCCATAACTTTATTTCCTTTCATTTTTACACTACCAAATATATTTTTTAATCACTACATAAGGAAACATGTATTTACTATACACTAAATTTTCTTATTCTAAGGTAATAAATATTAAACACCATTTCCCATTTATATTAATAAAAATAAATTCATTCTAGTTTTGTGTATTCTACCACCACCATGAAGAGAAAACTTTAGTTTTTTTTCACCACAAACTCTCTTCACTGGATATAAGGTTTAAATTGAAGAATAGATTTGACATGTGTAATATAATTATGATTTTAAAAGGCATATTACTATACATCTTCATTCCTTCTCAATATTCTTCAAATTAAAACGTTAAAGATGTGTTATGAAGACTACCACATTCACAAAGTGACATATGTCTTTTTTGATCAAGTTTATCTATTATTTTTTAAAACCACATCAAATAAGATTAAACACCTTAATACTATCTAAAATTTAATGTAACATCCATGGTAATTATACAATAAGACTTTTCATATTTTATTAATATTTATTAATTAGATAGTGGTTTTACATTAATTGCTATCCTATCTCTGATTGCGTACTCAACACGCAACAACGAGTTTCTCCGAAATCTTACATTTCACACAAGACTGAGTTATATAAAAAAATACATTATTATTATTATTATTTTAAATGTTAGTTACCGCCTAGTCTTTGTATATGATGGAATTAATAGAACAAATTTTATTATTTTTAAAAATGTTTTGTAATTTTTTTTAAATTTATACAATAAATTTTAGAGGTATAAATGTAGAATAATTCCAATTTTATACATAAAATACTCTAATATTTTTTAAAGGTAGGTTTACCACTTTTTAATGATGAATCCCATTTAAATATAGTTTTTAAAAATTTAAAAAATTATATGTGAAGAAATAAACTTCTTCTTTAGAAGCAGGACATAAAAAATTACTTTGGATGAATTTTTGGAAGTAATTTAAAAAGTTTCAATTTTTAATGAATAGTGAGAAAATCTGCATAGAAGTTAAAAACGACATTTTCATTTAAATAACTATTTTTATATTAAAATGATTTTACAGTCAAAATATATAAATAATACATATATTATTCAAATTTAAGTTATTAGAATATTTTTTATAATAAAATTAGATGTATAAAATTTTAATGAACTTTTGAACGTCTCTTCTACCAACCATCTAGGAACATTTTCAAATTAGTGTTAAACATAGTTTTACCGATTCTAGGAATTGAACTTAAAAAATATGACATACAAGGTTGTAATTCAGGTGAAAAATGTGGTCTAGTTGGGTCAAAATAATTTTTCGTGAATAGTAACTTTTGAATTTTATTTACCGTGGTTAAAGATAAATAGTGTAAATAAAGTTGAAAATAATATTATAATAATATAAAATTACCCTAACACTTACCCTAAAATTATTGGATGAGTCATGGATGAGCAATAAAATCCTTGGGTATATCTTTTTCTCTTTGGATTCCACTTGGGTGAGAAAAACATTAATAACATTTTATTTAAAGTAAAAATAAAAATATCAAAAACATGTCACTTATTAGTAAAACAATTTTAATATGGGGTTATATGAGTAATCTCTTTGAATATAAATATTCATTATAAATATAAAAATATTTTCTACATCATGGTATTTTATTTATAAGTTTCATAAATTAAAAAATAAATTTATCTATGAAAAAATGATGATGCAGTGATTACCTTATTGTTGAAATATTCAAGTAAATGATATTATAAATATGAAAATAAAAGAAATTTGATCATTTTAATGCTGTAAATTAATTTTTTAGATTATTATGACATGTTATATTTGAGTTAATGTAGTTTTTTGGAATTAATAAAGTTTTTATGACTTGAAAAAATTCAATTACTAAATACTGTCAAAATTTACGTAATTGGGTTTTTAAAAAATATCATTAATGATTCACTTGAGGTTATCCATTAACTCTTACCATTCTTATTGGATTTAATGATATTTTAGTCATAAAAATATAATATTAGGCCAACTGACACATTTAGTGTTTAAAATATCATTAATGATCCACTTGAGGTTCTCTTGAAATTTTATAGTATCTATATTAACCATATTGTATGAAAATAAAAGAATAATGGTAAGAGTTAATTTATTTAACTAACGGTTAAAGCCAAAATAGTAGGGTTATTTTGTGAACTAAACTTGTATAAAACCTATTGGTTGAGTGTATTTCTAACCATCCCCATATATTACTTGAAAACTTCACTTTTGAGCTATTATAATTCTAGAATCAATTTAAAATAAAATAATATTTCAAGACATTCCTAAAGTGCCTCACATCCCACTTATAAAAGGACACCACATATACCCACTTAATCACACATTTTATACCCCATATATCTCCCAACATTGAAAATAATGAGCTCCCATTATCCCTATCTTCCTATTATAAACCTTACCTTGGTCATAAGGGTATTCAAGAAAGCATTTTGGCTCAAATAAAAAAGGGTTTCCCAATTTAGAGGTAATGTCTTCTCTCAAGCTCCTTTCATTTATTTTCCTTCTACAACCCCCCTGACCTCTCTATATTCTATTTTTTACAAAAAAACAGTATAATCAATATAATATGATGTTTTAATACTATTTTTTCTACCTACACATACACACACCTCCATCTAATGGATATAGAACACACTATTTATATGTACGACGGACTACTACCTCACAAAATAATTATTGATCAATTTTATTCTATCTCCTCTCATGGTGGAAATTATGATTGAACATTATTTTTTTTATAATATAAATTATATTTTCATTGTCTCTATACTTCTTTAATTTTTATTTAGGACATACCTTTAGGCTTTTCATGTTGTGTAAATATGATAATTTCATTTGAGGATGTGTGGACTATCTCCCCCTCAATGTGATATGACTCGTTTATGATATACATGGAACATATAAAGAGTGGTGTTAATAAACCTATGTAACATATATAATATTTATATTATAATGGATTTATAATATTCATATGTTTAATTTAGTTTTCATTATTTTACTATAACAAAGAAATGAAAGTAATGCTAATGTGTACGTACAACTGAACGTCTCCATGAATGGTTCATTTCATTTCTTCTCTCCCAATATTAATAATTATTATAAATACATATATTCAATATATATATGATATTTACATCAGTAAAATTACTATGTAGATGACAGACTTATGACCACATGGACAATTTACATTATTCCAAGTTCATTTTTGACTCAAGTATCAAATATCGACAAAATGTCTGATATGAAATTAAATAATTATATACTTTTTATACAATTTTAATATGTGATATAAAAAGTACAAAAAACTTGAAAATTGTTATGAATAAATTATAAATTAACCTAAGTTTACTATTCCGTACAAACAAGGAACATACGTGATGATTCAGACTCACGATAAGGGACTTCATCTCAATCTCCATTCATTGATGCATTTCATTATAATATACACCTTTATTTTTTTATAAGGTGTATAAAAAAACACTAAAAAATTTCATATCCATATTTAATCTATACTAATGTTATTTAATTTTAAGTAAATGTATTAATTCATGTATATTGTGATTTAAATGTTAAAAGTGGTATGGGAAACTATAAACTATTAAAGATTTAATTATCAAATCTTTTATTCCTGATATTAATTTATATGATTATTATATTGATATAAATTAATGGAAATTTTTATATATTTTTAATTTAATTCAATGGTATTAAAAAATGGAATCATTTGATGTGTTTCATATAGAACATTTTTACAAAACAAAAAATGGAATGCCTTCTTTTATATATATAGAGAGAACAACTTCTCTATAGTGGTAATCATTATTTCAAATTTTTCTTCCACTATTTTCCTTAGTGTCTTTTAAAATGAAATGAAGTCTCATATTCCCTCTTTTTTGGTATATTGGTAATGAAAATAGGTTCTTAAATAAAAACAATAGTTTAATAAAAAAATTTCATTTTTATATGTGATTAGATGATTTTTTTTTCAAAAGGGTTTTGTGATGATCATTTTATATTCATGACATTGTAATTAATAATTATATGAAATGGATGATCGTGACACAACTTATATGAAGGTTTGAGCCCCATTATAGCTCACGAGTGAGCCCGTTATATCTTATATTAAGGAATGATCCCCATTGTACCTCACAGGTGCGACTGATATAGCTTATATAAAGGGTGATCCCCATTAAAGATATCTAATTTAGAAGTAGACCATATTATTATTCCAATTGAAAGGGGTTTACAAGGGTTTTATGTATATGATACTCTATGTCGCCTAAAATATTTATAATTGATTTACGTTTCTTTTAATGTTTTTCTTTGAGAAAATAATAGGAGCTTTTTCCATTTGAAAATGTTTTGTTTCATTGATAGATATAAGATTAAATGGATTAACATGTTTTAACTATGCTAATGGTTTTATTTCTTTTTTTTGACCCATACTGAGATTTTGTTCTCATACCATGTTTTTAAATTATATTCATAAGTTTAATGGGAGAATAGAATCATGTATAGAATCAAGGCAATGTTATATTGAATAAACATGAAAATAAACATTTTTTTAAATGATTTTGTGTTATGAAAGAAATGGATACTATTGGAAGTGACCACTTGGTATTTATATGGTTTTGTTTTGTAATGGTCATGGACTAATTCTCTAAATATCTAAACTTGGAAATATCCTCAATTAAAATTCTTGACATACCTCATGATTATGTAATGTTTACGGCTAGGGCCTTATAAATGGTATCAAAGTATGGTTTTGATAACTTTAGGGTGTATGATGATGTTTACTGATTTCCTTTAGATGTATGTACACTAGGTTAAGTTGAAATTATGTAGAATTTTTATATTACCATGCTCCTTCATCTAATTTATGTCTCTTCAGAATGGTTTTCCATGGAGTAAATAGAAAAGATATAATAGGATGAATTTAAGGATATTATCCTTGAGAAATATTTCCCTAAGGTTGTTTATCTTAGGATGGAGAAACTCTTCTTTGAATTAAAGAAAAAGGTTTATGATTCAGTTTTCACATATAAAGTGAACTTCACAACATTTTACAGGTATATTACAGACTTTATTCGATACATTAACAGTAAAATTAATAGATTTTACTTAGTATTGAATCCAAGTCTATGAAGGGATTTGGCCTCTAGAGAATCTAAAAGTTATTTAAAAGTTGTTCGTTTTGCTATGAAAGTTGAAATGGAGTTTGCATAAAATTATGTTCCATGACATGATCAGAGTAATAAATGGTCATGGTGCCATGAAATCAAGAAGAACCCAACTAAGAATTTTGGAGGTAAGCCTAAAACTTGTTCCATGTGTGGAAAAATACATTTTGGGGGATTTATGTTAGGATTGGGAATGTGTTACTGGTGTGTTAAGTTTTGTCACAATGTTTGTGACTGTAAGGAAAAGGGTCATGAATAGTCCAACAAAGATATAACTAATAGCCAGTCTATAGTAAGATTCTTTAACTGCAATGAGTTGGGACATTATACAACCATGTGTCCAAAGTTTTTTACATAGCGGGAGATTAGTATGATCAAAAACATAAAATATTGGTAAAATAATTTTCTACTACTGAAGTAGATGTTGAGACATCTGTTGAAGTGTTGGAAGATCCTGAATGCTTGTTATTTTTCAAAGGATAACCGTAAGTTCAAGGATTTATACACAACATACGATGTTTTAAGTGATGTGATAATAATTTTTAAGGACTATTCTGAAATATTTTTTTTGGGGGGGGGGGTGGGGTTCTACTTATGTTATGATTTTTTTAATGTGATGTATGCCCTTTCTTTTTAACCCCAGTTTTAAGATATTTATAATCTTTATGGTTTGTGTGATCTTAGATGCTTAAGGATATTCTTAGGGATGTAAATCATAATTCTGGAATATTATGAGGTTGAAATAGTGCTTATAAAATAGAAATATATCAAGTTTTTATGTTCCCTTATTTTCTTATTCTAAGATTTAAATGAAATATTCAAAAAGATCTTAAAATAAAAATATTTTCTGTAAAATTTTCCTACTGTAAAATCAAATAACATTTAAAAAATCACAAATTTATTACTATGGGATTGTTAAATTTTTCCTAAATTTTTTTATATCATTATCCATCAGAACTTGATGCTTAGTTTTGTATTCTATATCAATGTTTCCTTGCATGGAACCCTAGTATTTGTTATTTAGTGTAACCATTTTACTTCACTTTATTTATATTAAATTTTAGATTTTATTTCCTCTATTCCAATGTGGGATTTCAATGATGCAATTTAGTAAAGTGAAACCTTAGTTACTGAGCCCAAATTTAAAATTCCGAGGATGTAATTTTCAAAAGGGGGAATGATATAACATCCCATGTAATTATAGATTAATACTTTTTCATAACTATTAATATTTGTAAATTAGACAGTGGTTTTACCTTAATCGACATTCTATCTCCGACAGCGTACTCAACATGCAACAATGGGTCTCTCCGAAATGTTACTTTGCACACAAGATCTTATACAAAAAAATAATACAGTATTATTATTATAATTTTAAATAGTAGTTAACATCTAATTTTTGTATTGGAATGAATGAATAGAACTAACTATATTATAGTTACACATGTTTTTAAAATTTTTATACATTAATATAATAATTTTGGGAGGCATTAAATGAGAATAAATTCAATTTTATACATAAATTACTCTAATATTTTTAAATGGTAGTTTTACAGCTTTTTGATTACAAACCCTTTTTCCATCTTGGTTTTGAGAATTTTATATGTTCTATTTGAAAAAATAATTTTTTTATTTATTAGTGGGACACCAAAACTTACATAGGTTGAATTTTTGGTATTTTTCTGAAAAATTCCAATTTTTTGATGAATATTGAAAAATACTACATAGTAGTTAAAAACCGAATTTTTTATTTAAATGATTATTCTTACTTTAAATTGAATTTAAAGTAAAAATATATATAGAATAAATATACTAGTATAATGTAAGTGATTATAATATTTTTTATAATAATATTAGATATATAAAATTTTATTGAACATTTGAACGTCCATTTTACTCATCTCCTAGGTGCATTTTCAAATTATAATTAAACGTAATTTTAACGCTTCTATGAATTTAATTTAAAAACTATTACATACATGGAAGTAATTAGGGATAAAAATGTGGTCTAATAGGATCAAAATATTATTTTTAAAATAGTAAATTTTGAATTTTATTTACTGTGATTAAAGTTAAATAGGGTAATTAAAGGTAAAAATAATTTTATAATAATATAAAATTACCCCAACATTTATCCTAACCACATTTTACGAGTCTTGTCAATCAATAAAATCTGTGGGTATAACTTTTTGTCTTTTTAATCCACTTGAGTGAGATAATGAGATTAAAAATATTTTATTTAAAGTAAAAATAAAAATATCATAAACATGTCTCTTATTACTATTTTTTTAATATGGGGTTATATAAGTGATAAAATTGACTATAAATATTAATTTGAAAGAAAAAAATTATTTCATACATCATGGTTTTTTATTTATAATTTTTATACATCAATAAATAAATTTATTTATTAAACAATGATGATGGAGTGATTACCTTATTAATGAAAGATTCCAATAAATGATATTATAAATATTAAAATAAATGTAATTTGAAATTTTTTATTCCATACATGAATTTTTTGGATGATTAAAACAGGTTATATTTGAGTTAATTTCGTTTTTTGTAATGAATCAAAATTTTTGAATCTACAAGAAATTAAAAAATAGTGTCAGAACTAACATAAATTAGTTTTTAAAACAAATACTATTTTATTAAATGATATAATTGTCATAAAAATCTACGATTAAGTGAAATGAATTATATAGTGTTAATTTTTTTTATTAATGATCCATATGAGGTTCTCTTGGAATTTTATACTAACTATATGAACCAAGTTGTATGAAAATACAAGAAGACATGATAAGAGTTAATTTATTTAACTAAGGGTTAAATCCAAAAGATAATGTTTATTTTGTGACTTAAACATGTCAAAAAACTATTGGTTGAGAGGATTTAGACCCATCCTTATATTATACTTGTAATATATTACATTTTAGCTATAAAAATTCGAAAATAAATTTATAATAAAATAATATTTCATGTCTTTCCTAAAGTGCCTATCCTCCCTCTTATGAAGGCCCACCAACTCTACCCATTTACTCACACCTCTAAATCTCCTTGGCTCGCCAAAAATAAGATTAAATAGTCTCCCAACATCCCTCTATTACTCCTAGAATCCTTTACCTGGGTAGAAGGCAATTCAAGAGAGCCTTTTGACTCAAATCAATAGGAGTTACCCAATTTAGAGGTAATGACTTCTCTGAAGCTCCTTTCATTTATGTTCATTCTCCAACACCCATAAAATCTATTAATTACATTATTTTATAAGAAAAATGGTATCAAAAAAATACTACTATGTTTTAATGATAAGGGTTCTAACCACACTTACACACACCTCCATCTAGTGGATATATAAAATACTTTTTCTGTGTTTGGCGAACTACTGCCTCACGAAATGATTATTGTTCAATTTTATTCTAGCACCTCTCATGGTGGCCATTATGATGGAACTTTATTTATATATGATATTTATGATATTCATATTTTCTCAATACTTATGTAATTTTTATTTAGAACATACTTTTATGATTTTCATGTTGCGTAAATATGAAAATTTCATTTGAGGATGAGTGTATTACTACACCCTCACGGGGATATGACTCGTTCATGATATACATGGAACACATAAAATATGGTGGTAATGAACCTATGTAACATATATAACATTGATATTATATATTATTTATAAGATAAATATGTATCATTTAGTTTTTAATATTTTAATATGACAAGGAAATGAAAGTAGTGTTCATGCGTATGTACGATCTACCATCTCCATGAATAGTGTATTTCATTCCATATCTCCAAATATTATGGATCATTATAAATACATATATACATGATATATATGATATTTAAATCATTAATATTATTTTTTAGATGATGGAATTATGACCACATGGACAATTTAAATCATATCAAATTCATTTTCAACTTAAGAATCGAATATCTACAAAACATATCATATGAACATAAATAATTATATACATTTTATTACTTGGTAATAAGTGATATAAAAGGAATAACAACCCTGAAATATGTTATTATGAAAGTATAAATTAACTTTCCTTTATTATTAAAGATGAAGAAGGAACATATGTCATGAGTCGAACTCAAGGTAAGGGTCATCGTCTCAATCTTCTTTCATTAAGGAATTTCTTTATAATATACACCATTATTTTTTTATATGGTGTATATAAAGACACTAAAGCATTTAATATCCATATTTTATCTATACTAATTTTATTTAATTTTTGGTAAACATATTAATTCAAGGAGATTAAGATTTAAATTTTCAATGTGGTATTGGACAACTCGAACGTTTAAATATTTAATTATCAAATTATTTCTTCATGATATGAATTTATATGATTATTATATGGATATTAATTAAATTTAATTTTTATATATTTTGAATTTAATTCAAGTTTATTAAAAAATGGAACCATTTAACTTTCTTTATATGTTACATTTTGAGAAAACAACAAAAGGAATGTCTTCTGTTACGTATACGACGACAATGACTTCTCTGCTATCGTAACTGTTATTTTATATTTGGATTCTGATATAATCCTTAGTGTATTTTATAAGGAAATTAAATCATGTATTCCCTATTTTTGGGTGTCTTTCTAATGAAAATCGTTTATTAAAAAAATAGTATTTTTATATGATTTTTTATATGTGATAAGAAGAGTTTTTTAAAAGGGTTTTGTGATGAACATGTTTTATTCATGAAATAGTAATTGAGAATTATATAAAATAGGTGATCCCAAAATAGAAAATATAAAGGTTTAAGCCCCATTATAGCTCATGGGTGAGCCTGTTATAGCTTATATGATGGGATAATACACATTATAGCACACAGGTTAGCCCGATATAGCTTATACGAAGGGTGATCCCCAATAAAGATCACCAATTTTGATGTTGAACATGTGGTTATTCCAATTAAAAGGGGTTTGAAAGGTTTTTGTGTATATGATTTTATAAGTCACATAAAGTACATATCATTTAATTCCTTTGGTTTAATGTTTTATTTATAAAAAAACTATGAGTTTTTTCCATATGAAAATGTTTTTTTCATTCACAGATAAAACATTAAATAGATTACCATGTTTTAACTACACTAAAGGTTTTCTTTCTATTTTTGACCCTTACTGGTCTTTTTTTCTCACCTCATGATTTTAAATGTTCATCATAGGAATAAAGGGAGAATATAATCAATAATGGAGTTAAAGAAATTTTATGATGAGTCAAAAGGAAAAGAAACCATGATTATTTATTAACATTTTTATGTTATGGAATAAATGGATACTATTGGAAGTGTTCACTTTGTATTTATATTGTTTTGTTATGTAATAGTTATGGAATAATTATTTCAAGTTATAAATATGACAAGATCTAAAATGTGACTTCATTAATTAACTCTACATTTTGTAATGTTTAAGTATGGGGACTCATAAATACCATTATTCTAATATAATAATTATATTACTATAATAAAACCCACTTTTAGAACAATAATAATCCATTAATTGTAGTATGTTCTTAATTCGGTCAGCCTAACCACAAACATGAACATTGTTATAAAATTATATAATGGATGAAAATGAGAACATAAATATATATAATAAATAATAAAAATATTTATAAAAATACATTATTTTACTTTTGGAATGAAAATATTAATATTAAAATCATTGAAAAAGATATGGATTTTGGTTCATAAAAATTCACTAAAATTTATCATATTTGATTTAAAATTTAAGAATCATAAAAAAAGTATACTTCAATGAATTTATATAAATATAAATATTTGTAAAAAATCAATAAAAATAGTTTGGATTATTTTTGAATGAATAAATTTGGTATTATAAAGGATAAAAACACCTCTATTATGGAACTCATTCAGAACAACCGCAATTACTCATAACCAATATTGAAAATTTATAATAATAAAATATCATAAACGCCTAGAAAAATTATAAATTAGGTTTATAAAAAGTTTATTTATATAAAAATGGTTTTCAAATATCATTGTTTCATATTTATACTTGTTATATAGAATCATTGTGCAATCGACTATATAAGGAAAAAGGTTTGGGTTTTGTCTCTCAAATTTCCACCCATTGAGACATAATACATTTTATATTCCTTATATTAATTTAAATGGTGTTTATAATACATAATAAATTTATATTAATATGTTCTTTTAATTCATGAGATTTCATGAACCATGTAACGTTCTCTATTTAAATGGAATTTGATTCAAAATATACCAATTTTTTAAATGTTAATGTTAAATTATCTCCCTTAATTGAGATATAATGTTTCTAAAGGAACTACATTAATTCATTATTTTATTCATACAACATAACAATTTATTTCATGTCACATTATCTTACCCTCTAGTAGAATATTTACTTTTTATTCATAACATTTTCCTTGATATATTTCATTCCCAAAATAAACATCATTATTATGAATATTTATCATCCTCTTAAATGGTTATTTCACCTCCATTTTTAGATACTTAATTACCACTAATATTTTCCTTTATAATTAAAAACCTAATTATAGGTTGTCTCATGTGACCTAAAATTTAACTTCTATTAATTTAAAATGGATTTTTTGTTAAAAATTATATGATGTGTGTTTTTTGAAAAGATATTTCAAAATATTTTAAAGGATTTTAATATTTTCAAAATAAAAGGTTTTATCTAAAACCCATATTTCATTTTATACTATTTTTTCATTTAAAGGATAAGTTATATATTTCCACAATCAAAATTAATGATTTCAATGTCTTTATGTTAGCTTTTTAAAAAATATTTTTCTATAGTGACCTACAACATCATCATTTTATCAAAGTGTTAAAAATAATATATAAAAATATTTTTATGTTTTTCTTTTGTGTGAACAAATATTTTGAATTATTTTTATTTTTATATAAAATATTACACAAAAAGTTTTATGGTTTCTTAAATAAAATATTTTTCTCTTAGATTTATATAATATTTATTTTAATACATTATTAAAATAACATGGATATTTAATATTTTGAATTTTATTTTTTTTATAAATATCCATTGAATTATATTTTTCATTCAAGTTATTTTCCTAAAATATAAATTATTCTAAATTGATGATATTCATCAAATGTCACCACCCTCTATCTTTCGATGGCTCTATTATGTAATATTGTTTTCAATAAAATATAGATTCTATCAATTACTTCTCCATGAATAAAAATCCACTATAAATAGGTATATATTTTCATCAAATGCTTTTTCATTGTGAAATCATAATATTTATTTCATTTTTTTGATGTGTGTTCATCTATAATACAAACATTGATTTATTATTTTGAATTATTGAAATAACCGTATACCATTTGTTTATATGGTGTAAATATCATACATAAAATTTTATTTACAAAAGAGTCTACATATAAAAATTTTATAAATACCTTTCAATTCCCATTCATTTATCCTGGGATTATCATGATTTTATTATTGATAAAATTATTAAAAAATTAATTATCTAAATAGAATTGAATAAGTTATGTAACCCATTTTAGGTCCATGGGTTCATTATGTCATTATGATTTATTTATTTCTTATAGAATAAGTAACTTTGGATAAAAGATGGGTGGGGTAAAATATTGACCTCTTATAGAGTTGAAAAAAAAAATCTCATGAGAATGGTTTTTGTGAGAATATTTTTATAGAACCTAAGAGTGATAAAAAAGTTTGTGGATAAGGAAGCTAATGTTTCATATAATAATGTTTGTTTCATATAATAAATAAATTATGAATTCTTATCTTATTATTTTCGGTTGTGTCTCATGAATTTATTGATCCATATACCGATGATTGTTCCATAATATTATTTATACTACTATGACTATGTTATTCAATCATGTTTCATTTTCATTTACTCATATTTCAACACAATATTGATTCATATTTTATATTATTAACAACCTTATTTCATGATTTATTATCTATTCATTATTAGTAATTCTTTTATTATATGTCATAATTATACCCACACACTCATCTTATACACACTTATGATATTATATGGTTGTCACTTAAGTTTACCCTTATTAAGCATCTTGACTCATCGTTTTCTTATGTTTTCATATCCCCAGGATATGATGATATGAAATTTATCAAATTTTATGAATATTATCTTATTGGTATAATTAGTTATTGATGTTGATATATTTTTAATGATTTTTAGTGCTTATATAGTGGTAATAATGACTTTTTGTTGGAATAGACCTGAGTTTTATTAATTTATTTATTTTAAAAATTATAAAAAACTATAATATTAAAATAAAATGGGTTATAATAATATTTATGTTATATCTTTGAAGTGTTAGTGTGAGGATCATTTTATAAGTGAAGACAATGATATATTTATTATATATTATTCCTTAATTAAACATAAATTATTTTTAATATGGAATGTGGATTCAATATAGAAAATAATGGTGGGTACAATAATTAATGGTTTGAAATCCCTTAACCAATCATTTTTAGATGTTTTTGTAACATGATTTAGTTCTTCAAACAAATTTATTTAATCCTTTTATAGTTTTGGTTTTATCATAGTAACTAAATTTTACCTAAATCGTCTAATTTTCGGCCTAAAAATAAAATAAAACACATTATATATATATAAAATTTTGATACCAAATAAGATATCCATTTTTTTAGATACATTTTAAAAAATATGTAAAAATAAATTCTACAATAATAAATGAATAACACAATAAAATAGATTTTGAGACAAATAAAACCAATATTTTAAAATGTAAAATATAAGTTTGTTAATGGAATATAATATTATTAAATTTATATGTTTACTTATAAAATACATCTTTGTTCAACTAATATTTTTCTAAAATATCATTTTATTCTTATATCCTACATTTGGAATAAAATTCCTTATATTCATAAAAAATAGATATCATTTTTTAATTCATATTATAACATTTTGGAATTTAACATTTATATGGGAACAACATATATAATGTAAACTATTTTTAGATAAAACTGAAAATTTATGATATTAGTTATTCTTATTCTTATTTCAAACAAATTTATATTTAAATTAGAATTAATAATTTATTAATATGAAAAATATAATTTATCATCATTTAACCAAAATATACTTAGTTCCTTTAAATAAAAATACATAGTCCATGAAATGATATTTTTAGAGAAATTTATTTATATGCATAAAATGGTCTAAATATTTTTAAGATATAATAATTTATCTTTATCAGTGAATTATCATTAATAGTCATGTTTAATTTTGTTTTATAATATATTCCATAATGTGTTTACCTCTATTTAAATCATCTAGTTCAATGATAATAGTATAATTGTCATATTAATATTAATAAAATATAGAGTAGTTTATTTATATTTTTTGTTGTTTATGAAAAAACCTATTCATTTTAATATTAATTTAAAGATAAATTGAATATTAAAATTTATGGTCGTTATGTTTATAGTGTTTGAATCATTTTTGACAAAATCAAATGAAGATATTTTTTTTGTGAAAACCTCTCAATATGATATATCAAGGACTTTTTTATATATTTTTTGAAATAGAATGTTGAAAATTATATAGAGTGGGAATTAATAGTAGGTATTCATATCAAAAACAAATTGGATAATTATTCAATCTGTTTGAGAAAATTACATATATAGTGAGATCAATGAAAGAATTATTTCACAATTCCGAAAGACTCTCATGAAAATTATATGAACTATAGTAAGTGAGTTTCATTAACAAGATGGTATTTGTGAATGAAGGTGACATACATTTCAGAATAATAAAGGGATATTAGATTGATTTAAATTGACTATAAATATAGCACTAATCATGTCCATATATCTAGAGAAATACTTCAACAAAAGATAAAAGTTTTTTTTCACATAATGATTATGTGGATTTATTCGTTGAGTGACATAATTTATGAATCTAAGAGTTTTGAAGTGAAAGGATAATATGTGCACAAATGTTTCTATGAATGTGTTTTACAAAGTCATTATTTGGGAAAACGTGCTATTTGAAAAACCAAAAGCAAATTACTAATAATATAAATCATAAATTAAATTTCACCATTTGGATAAATTAATATTATCATGAAACAAATTTTTTGTGTAAAGATAGATCAATTAGTTTAGTTTATTAAATGTTCAAATAAATATGGTGTATACATATTTTGAGAGGGTAATAAGATCTAAAATTATGAGAGAGAAGTGGGTTACTAGAGTGAATGGTTATTTGATATGTGGGGCCATGAGTACTCTCTTAATTCTATATATAAGAAGTGTTATCAATAATTATAGTATATTTTCTCATAATAATTATATTACCCTTTTATTATACTAATTTATGTGAACTAATAAAATGTTATCTTTCACACTCTTTATAGGAATGTTAACATCATATATGATATGATAGACAGAGTTTCTACTAATAATGGTGGAATAAAATTATTAGAAAGTGTCATGTAAAGAAAATTATATTCCACGATTCACCCCCCCAACTCATGGTATTTACCATTATTTTCCCTAGTGCCTCACATATTCTCTAATCGATAAGGATGAGGACTTTTTATTGTATAAGTATTTGTGGTGTGAAGAATTGTAACATCCCCATAGTCATTTGTTTTCATTTTATCATGCCAGTTTAATTGTTTTATATTTAGATATTTTTGATGATTTATTATTATAATAATTGTACGAATAGTGTCAGATGTTAGATCATCAAATATTATGTTCTACTAATTCACCTTTGTCCTATGTAGGTAGAGATGGAATTGTAGAGTATGATTCATGGTTGGTTCCATGGTTTTGTAAAGATGAAACCAAACAATGAATCATAAGAGAAAACTCTATAAGATATTTACTTTGTAGTTCATGTTATACTAATAAATGTATTAAAACCTTGTTATCTACTGATAAATTCAAACATTATTTACATATTTTTTAAATTTCTCTTTATCTTCCAATTAGGCTTCATCACTATCATAGGAAATTTCTCAAACATCCTAAAAAATATCCAGAATATCATCAATATCCCTCCACTATTATCTCCACTCAATTTAAGTGAGTTTCTATAATGTAATCACTATTTAATTATTCATTTTATTCTTCATCATACTCTTCTCATTTTCACATTCATGTTATTATTTTTCTCATTTCCTAGTTGAAAATGGTGGAAAAATTAAATACAGTGGTTTTAATTATTATGACATTTTATTGACCTAATATTTATAAAGGATTTCTCTTGTTCTAATATCATTTTATATAAATAAATATATATGTTTTAAATAAATAATTATATGTGTATCGATATGAATACTTTTCTTCTATCACACACCTATTACCTGTGTTTTTATGGTTCAATTGTTTTTATATTATTAACTTTTATCCATTTATTTTTGATGATTTACTACTATTATTTAAGGGTCTTGTATTTCTATTCGATACAATGGTAAATTCAATGGATTTAAAGTGATATATTTTAAAACTAGTATTATTTCCAACACGGTGTTAATTGAAATGATTTAAATTTTGTCTCTAGGTTCAATTAATTTAAAATATTATTTTGAATAGTTTTTATCTTTATAGAATGACTTCAAGAAATTTTGTTATATTATGGTTGATAAGATCATGTTTGTAAATGTGATAACATGAAATTGGTAATGTTTATTCTCATTGAGTACATATATTAGAGATTGAAATAATTATTGATATTTTCCTATTGATGGTTATGATTTTAAATTTAATTTTCAAGTCAATACACTTGGGAAACCAAGGTAGTTATACCAGTAATATTGATATGTCTAACATGAGTAAGGGTTTCCCTCTATCACAAGCCCATATACATGATTTCTTTCTCAGTAGTGATTTTTTCTCAGTGAAGCCAATCTTAAGTCTAGGAATAACTATTTTAGGTTAATAATAGTTTAGTATAATTCTTATTAGTGATTTCCTAGGTTAAAACATTGTTTCTCAATGTTCAAATCCTTTGTTTTGTAACAATCAATCCATGTTTACTCACTTCATTTTTTTCATTAAAATGAATATTTTATAGAACTTTTTTGATTTATAAAATCATTAGATTACATTATTTATTTGAGATTTACTTTATGTGTAAAAAATATATTGAAATAAAACTTAATTTCCTAACTCATGTTAAATATGATCAGGTTGTGACTACGAGTCATGAGGTGGTATCTTGATTGGTGTTTTTGATATTTTAATCACATTTTAGATTAAATTATATGGGCCGGTTTAGTATTAACATCATTTTGGTTTCTAATATGTCACAATCCTCAAGTAGTACACTTTACTACCTATTATATACAAATTATTGGTTTTTTGGTTTTGATTATTGTTATTTGTTCCATGTAATACCCTAAACACATATTCTTGGATTTAATGCTAAAAAACTCTTTACATAATTTCTTTGATACCAACTAATGTCACCCAATATTAAAAATAAATAATTATATTTTCAAATAAAATACAGAGTGTATTGCATCACAAATTCCCTTTCATGTATATTGAATTAAATATTTAGGAAGAAATATTAATTTAACAATACCCATGTATTTCCCATTGAATGGGCATGTTTCCCACAGTACAAGGAATTTATTATTTTCTATAACATATTCAACATAACAAATAAAATTATCCATACATAATACCCTTCTGTATATATCATACATAATAATTGTATTCACATTCATGTTTATTGAAATATAATATGGATTAAATTAAACATTCGTTAAGGTTGGTAATATGTATTAATTATTGAATATAACTAGTAAGAATAATATGATCATATATGTATGAGAATATAATCAAATTTCATGGATATAACATAATATATTCCTATAAAAAATAATTTATTTATGATTCAACAACTTATATAAAAATATACATAGAACAATATGATAAGAAATAATAAATTAATAATCATGATGATTACTTAGGAGAATATAAAAATTCAAGAATGAAAAATATTTTCATTGATAATAAAACATTCACAATTATAGGATAAAAAATGTTTCATAAGTCATGGTCATTAATTATTATCAATATTCTTCTATTAAACATCATATAATGTTTATAAAAATGATGTAGAAAAAATATTATAATATCATTAAAATCTCGTTATGAGAACATTCAAAAAGTTATATGATTCTTGGATAATTTCAATATGTATCGTCTAGAGAACACATATATTACAAATGAATTATAGGGAGATATTGATCATACATGCCATCATAAAAAATGAAAAAGATTTATTACCTGAATAAAACTTATAGTATGTTTTAATTTCACCATAAAAATCAAAATATCATTCATCATCCATTCATATATTATATAATAAGTGGAAGATAATATGGATTAATTAAAATTTACATAAATATCATCATTAGACATATAGAGGGGTAATACTATTGGAATCTTTTAAAATATCCCTAAGGGAGAATAATTTCCAATAATATGATGTTGAAATAAAATATAATTAGTTATTTAAAATCATTATGAATATACCTTCCAAAACCATAGGAAATATTCTTTTCAATAGGAATCATTAAATATCTATTTATTATCAGAACATTGGGAATAATATTTTCTTTTAAAAACTATAGAAAAATATATTAGACTCTAAGTAATAAGTGATATCCATGATATAGAAAATTCTATTAACATCGTATACAATAAAAAATTAACACACTTTTATAGAATGTAAAGTGCAATTCGTATAAAAAATATTTAAAGGACAAAATTTATTCCTTTATAATTACTATTAAATTCATTAAAAAAAATTCAAAAAAATTAAGGTTTTAATAAAAACTTCAATTAATTTATTTGAATAACATGGGATGCAAGAGAAAGAGTGTAAACCAATTAAAATAATGTTTTCAAAAAAATGCCTGAGAGATTTTAAAATAAAAAAACATTTTGAAGGAAAGAATTTTGGGAGGAACTTAAAATACTAAGAGTACAAATATTTTTTTCATATTAATTATCGATACTACTGTATATACCCTATATAAATGAATATAGGTTCATCTAAAAGCATGGATCAAAGAAGCACATCTATGATAAGAAACCCTTACAATATTGGTAATAAATAAATTTAAAATCCATGAGATGATGGATAATAATTTTATTCTATAAAACCACTAATTTCCATGAAATAGTTTTTCAAATTTAATTCAATAGTCATATTTTTTACAACATAAAATAACGCATGGTAAACAATTTAAAACACATCTTCAAGAATTTTCAATTGATACAAAGAACCCATAAATGGTTTTAAAAATTTGAAAAAGGAATGAAATCTTGAAATGATTATGTGGAGAAATGTAAATCCTTATCCAAATGGGGAAATACCATTACTGAAATCATCGTTCATTTAACACATAATGTCAACATGACATCATAAATTATAATGTGATACAACCCAATGTTTGAAAATTGAGTTGAAAATACTGATATTTGGACTTCAACATGGTCAAATACATTCTAAACTCATGTATAATAAGTTTATGATGATTATAAATCTATAAGATAACCATATTAATAAATATATTAATTTATATCATTCCCTAATAATTTATAATTACCTATCTATTAAAATTTTCTTGTAAATAATAAATTTTTCATATTATAGATTTCATGTTTTCCAAAAAAGTCTCGATTTGGTGGTTTCAGTTCAGAGAGAAAGGTCATGCTTTAATCACCTCTGTAATGTTTATTAAGACATTAGATATGAATTTGATATTATTTGATAGTTCCACAAATATTTCATGAAATTTATGGGGATGATTCACATCGAAATAATACTGATTCCATTTTTAATTTTTTAAACTCATATGAAAAATAATCTTGTCAACACATATAGATATATATATTACCAGTGAAATCTTTTGAAAAAATAAAAAATTCATCATTATTATATAATAAATAAAATACATAATATGTAATAATCTTAATAATTTTTTTATAGGTGGTAGAAAAGATAGAAATTAGAACATGATATAATGGTTGAATGATTAATAAAATATTAAAATATAACGATAATATAAAATTTAGAAAATAATATAGAAAAATGTGTAATATACACCATTGGACTTTATTATCACTGGAGAAAAACAATGATAAACGATGCCTTTATCCAAGATTTATTTTTAGCACTGATAAAGGCCTCAAACGCACACACAAGTACCGTATCAAAACAGTATTGGTTCAACAACTTATTTATAAATAAATACAATGAATCACAAGATCAAAACCCTGGTATGGGGATGCTCTCATGCATACACCTTCAACACACATTCATACGGGCCCTCTCCCAGGCCCCCATGGGCCTTGGGCCACCCAATCCTTGTCATGGGCCATATTACTCTGTAATAAAACATCGAGTGGTACCCGAACGACCCCACCTTCCCCACTAACTTGTCCTATACATGACCGGGCCCACTAGCACTACCCCATTTATTAACTTATAAACAATTACAAGTATTTAAAAAAATTAAATAATTGAAACAATTAATCAAATAAAAAAAACTATAAATTGAAAAACAAATATAAATTTGATTAATGAAATAATAATTAATAAATTATATATATATATATATATTAAAGATTAAAAAAATAAATATTTAATTTATATTTATATTAAGTAAAAAAACTAAAATAATTAAACAAATAAAAACTTAAAAAGATTAAATTGAAAAATATATTTAAAAATTTACTAAATCAATTGTGATTAATAAAAATGAATAAAGTTAATATATATATGTATATAAATTATATTTTTTTTAAAAGTTGGGGTTAAGGCCTTTCTTTATTATGAAGGTAAAGACCACTTTCTATCTCGGTAGAGGGGGACTCATTACATATCATGTAGGCCCAAGGCCATGTGGTCAATAAGTATGGCCCAAAGGCCCATCGCATCATCATGTCATCATCATCTTTCCTGCATCACCAGGCCTATGTCATGCCCGTATCACCGCCTATAATCGCAATGCCGATGTCACCATCTACGATGTAAATCCCCCAAGGGGTTTTCCATGATTTGAACTCTAATCTTTTGGATAAAGGATTACGAGGTTTACCACTCAGGTTCAACCCTAACTACATATAAATTTAAAATTTTAATAAATAGTATATTTTAAACATAGAAATAAAAATTAATAAATGGAATAATTAAACAAAAAAATAAAAATGACTACATATAATATATATAAACATACACATTGATTATAAATAGAAATAAAAAAATATATTAAATATAATTATAGAAAATGAATATAATGTACTAATTAGAAACATATTAATTTCTAATTAATTTATAATTGGTTTTATATATAATTAGTCATTAATTCATTTAATATGTTTTATATAGAAAAATATTAATATATTTTTCTATATATATATTTATATATATTAATATATAATAGTTCTTAATATATTATTTATATAATTAAAAAAATTATGCGTACATTAAATATGTCATATATTAATTGAACAATGGTTTGTGATTGACAATTAATATTAATTAAAATTATTTTCTATTTGAATTGATTAATCGACATCAATTTCTTGTCGTTTGAATTTAAAATTTAGCATATATCAAAAATGTGACATAATCATTCCACACAAACATATTGATAATTATTTCATTTTAATATACAACGATCGCACACAAATATTTAAGTAATTAATTATAACTTATACATAAGAATATACACCTAATATTAATGTAATTTATTTGGACTTTAATATTAAATTTATACATTCATTTAATGACCTGATATGTTTAAAATATTATATTTTTAATCGGTAAATTTTATTTACATATTTTTAATATTATTATATTTAGTAATATTTTTTATTTTATAATTTTTTGGAATTTAATCATTTTCAAATATTTAGTTATTTATAATTATTTATTATGTTTTAATATTTTCAATGTGTATTCAGATTCATTTCTATATAAATTTATATTTATTGAATATTTTATATGTAATTAACAAAACCTATGTAGTTTTTCAATATTTTTGATATGTTCCAAATTTTAATTATTCAATTTTACTCATTTTTAACGTGCATACATTTAAGAAGATATATTCATTAATAATGTTAAAATAAATTTGTAATCAAATATTTAAGAATATTTATATTTATAAATGTATATATACTATATTTATAAATTATATATTCATAATTACAGATAAATAAATATTATTTTTAAATGGGATTTTTATAATTATAAATATATATATATTTAAATAATTAAAACAATTATAATAAATATTTTTAATTAATGAATATATTTACTATATTCATATTAATATATACACATATATATATATTTATATATATTGACTAAAAATATATTCATAATTATATATATATATATATGAAAAAATATCTAATGATATAAATATATTTATAATTGTAAAATTATAATAAATTAATTTTAATAATGAATATACTTACTAAATTTATATATATATATATATAATTATAATTATAGTTATAGTTATATTTTTATTTTTATTTTTATTTTTATATATAATTACAATTATATATATATTATATATATATATATATATATTTATATTTATATTTATATTTACATTTACATTTATATTTATATTTATATTTATATTTATATTTATATTTATATTTATATTTATATTTATATTTATATTTATATTTATATTTATATTTATATTTATATTTATATTTATATTTATATTTACATTTACATTTATAATATATATATATGCTAGTGTATTCAGAAAAAAATGCATATTTATATAAATATTTTTATAATTGTAAATAAAAAATTAAAAATATATTTTCAAATAAATATTTTAATCATAATATTTATAATTTTATATATAACATCTTTATAAAATAATATATTTATAATTACAAATAAATGAATAATTTTTTTGAAGAGAATATTAATAATTATATATATATATATATATGTATATTAATAGTTATAAATTTGTGAAATATATATTTATTGACTGAATATATTGAATATATTTATAATTATATATATATATATATATTAATATATATATTGGTATAAATAATATTATAATTATATAAAAATATTTATAAAAATATTTTCAAATATATTTATTTATAATTACAATTAAAAATCATTTATCTGCAGATATGTTATAGTAAATATACTAAAATAATGAATATATTTACTATATATATTGATTATATATATATATTATTAATTATATATATATATTGATATAGATATAGATATAATTATTACTATAAATGAACAATTATAAATATAATTACAAATATGTTTATTTATAATTATATTTATAAATGTACATTTACTATATTTATAAAATTATATATTTATAATTATCAATATATAAATATTATTTTTTGAAAAATAATTTATATAATTAAAAATAAATAATATATATTTATATAATTGTATAATTATGATAAATAATAAAAAATAATGAATATATTTAATATATTCATAATTATATTAATATTATTTATTATATATATAACTATATAAAAAATTATAATGATATTAATATATTTATAATTATATATAAATAATTAAAAATACATTTAAAAATGTATTAATTTATTATTATAATTATAAATCCTTTACCAACACTCTAACTTTAGCAATGAAAAGGATGGATTTTATCAATGCTTATTATTTAAATACTGATAAAATGTATCTTTATAAGAACATTTTTGGAAGCATGAATAAAAATATCCCTATAATTTTTAAAAGAACCATAACCGATCACTTTTTAGTTGCGCCTCAAAAGCTCCCACTGAAGTCCACTATTGTTGTCACCGCCCCTCAACTATCTCTTGGACGAATCAAGTCTCAAATCTAAGGTATGTTATTTTTTCGACTCCTCTCTTTGGAATTTCTAGTTTGGGTATGGTGGTCTACATTAGTGAGACATTTGTTTTTCTCGATGCTCTAATGGGTTCCAAGTATACATTATCGACTCCTTCTCATTAGTTTCTTATTGATTACAAAAACCTAGAGGATCAAAACATCACACTTCAAGTTCAACTAGCCCCTACAATTGGTTTTAGACTAGAGGTTTTATTATAGGGGTTATGCTTTTGTATTAATCTAGAATTGCACAGTTTCTTCCTAAAAATATCTCTTTATTGTCTTGCTTTAAATTATTCTACTTATGATCAACCAAAGTCTCATGGGAGTTCATTTTTCATTAGTGGGAACCCATGTGGATTTTCGATGATTGATTCCCCATGAATTTCACATAAATTCAATTCAATTATATATTTTCTAAATATATTCCATTGTGTATCCACTTTATGTATGAAGTATTATCCCCAATTCTTCCGATTATTTAATTTTAAAACCCTCATTTTAAAGATAATTCCTATCTAATTATATACCGTCAATCATCGTGTTAGTTGTTAACTTGTTGTAAATATATTAATTTTAGATCATTTGATTTTAAGCTTCATCATAGAAATTTATATTTCCATCATCTCCCACTTCTTGGGACGTAAATTTCTCGTTATTTATAGAAGTTCAATCCTCTATTAATTTTTTAACTGTACATTCAAGGATAAAATAAACCTTTATAGTTTATGTTATGTCTCTTATAGTTTTTGGGGAATATTTCCCAATACATTCCAAAAGAATCATCAAGAGAGACAACCTTGGTTATCCATTGGGTTGCATTAGGAGTTTTATAAATTATATTTTTAATACTCCATGAATGAAGTGAAATAATATTATGTTATTTTTTAGTATAAAAATAAATAACTCGTTCTTCTTTCACCCATTTTTTATACTTTATTTTAATTAATGTAATAATATAAAAAAAGTAAACTTATTTTGACTCATCGTCTCTCATAAAGGTAACCAATTCAAAATTTTATAAACTGGATAGGGGATATTGAATATCAAATTTCAAAGATGATGTTTTTAGGGGGATTATTGGGTATCTCAAAGAATACCTTTAATATGAAATTATAAAAACCATTCATATATTACTAATGGAGTACTCATGATAATTTCAATAATTATATCAAAAATTATGAGTGAATCTCAAAGAGTCTCTTATATTCCCTCCCAAATTTCTTAAAAATGTGGATGTTTTTAAAGGGGCTATGAAAGATAAATTTTTTAATCAACATGATGAAATCCTTAAAATGTAACTTGAGAAAGAAAATGATATCTATACCAAGGGAATGATAGTTGTAGAACATTTTTTTTTCATTTATCCATTCACTGGTATAATTTTTTCTTATCCCCTTAGTGTTGTAGTTTTTGGACAAGCCAAAAAATAAATTGACTTGTAGATTTAAGAATAAAAAGATTAACTGACCATCATAGTGGGTATAGTGTTATAAATTAATGATAGGAATTTCACACTAACTTTTTATAAAGAAGAAAAGTTACATACATTCTTACTTAATGGGGGAAATTTTGATTAGAATTCAACTAGTTTGGATTTTATTCAAATAAAAATTTTCACAGAATCACAATTTAATGAATATTTTTATGAAAAAATAATGAATATATACTATATTTCAATGAGGAATCCACAAAATATAGAAAAAAATAAGTGGACCCCTACTTTCTATAACACTAACTATCTGAGCTATATTTCAATATGAAGGGAATGGAACCACAATACTATTACCAATTGAGATTTTATATCAAATTCACGTGGATGTTTTATAGATGAAAAAAATGATTCTATTCATAACTTAATACAAACACCACTATAAAATTCAGATAACAAACAATACAGTTTTTCTAACAAAAATTAAAAACTAGTACCCACATAGGTGTCTAAATAAAATCTTATTTATCCTTCAAATAGATTATATTTTTTAAAAATTTAATTCTCATTTTTATTATTATATTTCTTAATTTTTTTTATAGGTAGAGTTTAGGATCTTAAATAAATACATCAGTTATAAATTAAAACCAAGTTGTATATCTGAAACATATTTTGTACCCTACTAAAATTAAAAACAATTAAACCGGCTAGATGGGTAGTATCATTTTATTGTGGTGGTTAGAAACCATTTTAGTAGTTTTGAGTGGTTTATTTATTGTTATTATATTATTAGTTTTTTTATAATAATTGATCTTAAATGAATATTCATTTTCAATTTTCACTATTTAGTTGAGTTTTTTGAAATTTTACATGGTTATTAATGAAATTGATTTTCAAGTGATCATTGTTATGGATAATTTTACAGAAATTTATTTTTTAATAAATAATAGGTATTTGATTTTGTTTTAAATAAATTCATTCAAAAACTAGCCAAAATTATATTTTCCATACTGAGAGGCTGAATGTCCAATTGGATTGTGCAGACATTCTAGAGAGGGTGATGAATCTTGTATTTCAAATTAGTTATCCAAATAAGAAATTATATTTTAAATAATTTTTTAATATTTTTAACCCTATGATGATAGTAAAATTATATGAACCCTTTATAATTGTTATCCTAGTATATATCCATATATAATGTAGATAATGCACTAAATAGAGAGTAAGTGTTTTTATAATGTTCAAACTTAATGTGAACCTACTCCTCTCTAAAACAAGTTATCTTCTCAGGATACTGGTTCTCCACTATGAATGTTATTATAAATATAAATTGATTTCGTATATTATTATCCTAACCCAATTTCTAACCACATTAGATAGGTGAGGGATTTCACAGTTTTATTCATTTGAACCAATCTACATCCCTTAACTTCCCTCCAAGTCAGCATCACTACAACTGATCTCTTCAAAACATCCTCCTCTTGAAGTATATCACCGTGTTCAATCTATAGATAACTATTTAACCACTAAAATAATATTATTACTAAATAATGATACCCTAACTACCTATGATTTATCAAAAACATATCATGTAACATGGCCTCTACTCCACTATAGTGCTATAAAATTCTTTGGAAATTAGTTTCAGATATCTCAGACTTATAAAATATGAAATATCATGAATAAAAATTTATCTTATATCACTCAACATTGGCATAAGAAACACCTTCATCTTTATTATTCCAAAATGAATTAAAATATCCATTAGACACAAATCAGATGATTTGTTTTCTTCTTCTAAACCCAGAAAATATTTAGTATAAACAATTTTTTGGTTTTCCTACATCCTCAAGAATTATGGTTCTATTATATCACAATAATAATTACTTTAAGATATTAAATCCACATGTCTAACTCAATTTCTCAAACTCCCTTCATAAGTGGGAAACCTGAATTTTTTTTCTTCCATAATATATTCCATTCTCATAAAACTATATTAAATATAACCAAACATTTCTATAATACATTAATGGGTTCATGGAATAAATTTTCACTCCAAACTAAAAAAAACGTTTCATAAAATAACATTTTTGGTTTCAGGTAATATTTTAGTCTTTGTTAAAAAAATCTCCCATGTATAAAAAAAATTCAAAGATGTTATCAATATATTTCTATATTTATTTCATTATTATATTTTAAAATATTCCAAAAATATTTTCTATCTTCATCCATAGAAAAATAAGCTTCATTTTCTTTAATATATCAAAACCACGAATCTATACATCAATAATTAAATAATAAATAAAATACACATAATTAGGTTTGAAACTCTATTCATTTGGTTTGAGTGCATCATTAAGAATTCATATTATGATTCCAGTTGAATCTGTACACAATAGCAGTATCTCAACGATTCCTTTTCATCCCCAACCAATTCACATTGAATTACATCTTAACATCTAATACATAATAACTAAAATTGGATAAAATTATTTGGAATTTCATATTAATATGTTTACATGTTAGATGAAACCTATGAGTTCCTATGTTATATATACAAAAAGTTTTTATCCTTACATCTCGACTCTAATTTCATTTCACTCAAACTTTCCTGGTTAAAAATTAATTTGATGTTGTTTAAATTATTGAACCCTACGTTTTACATTATCATATTCCATCATCAATGTTTATCATTAATAATGAATTTTGAATATTTTTATTTCAAACTCATAATAGAATAAAAATGATCTTATTTATCTCATCTCTATCAAAGATTAATATTAATAATTGATTATTGGTAAAAATAGCATTATGATGTTCATAACTCTAAGGTACATCTAATGGATATTAAAATTTAATTTCATAAAATTTAAAAAAAAACAAGAAACACCATTTCAATCAATAATAATGACTCTCAAATTCACCTCTTTATTTGATATAATTATCAATTATCTTAGAGATCAAATTCTCAAAATTCTATTTCATTAATGAAACCGTCTTTTTGGTGTGTTTGATATGTAATGTACTGGATCTGGGGGCCACTCAGCTGGTTCCCCGTATCGAATTTCCCAAATGACCTAAAGCGCATTTCCCCTAACAATAGAGGCTACCGACTAGTAGCAAGGGCCTAAGATGTGATATTGGGGAAACTATTCCCTAATTAGCATAGTTTAACATAGTAGAAAAAATAATATTACTATATAAGAAGAATAAAACAACATAAAACTTAAATAAACAATGAAAGACAGATAATATAAATAACCAAGCATCATTCCATACAAAATATATTGCAGCATGTCATATTTTCTAAGAAATAAGCTAAAAAAAGTACATTGTAGCAATCCATAATATATGTTCCAACCGAAAAATAAACAATTTAATCTAAGAAGCATCGCAAGCCTCATCTCAATCCCATGCTCTCTAGATCCTAAACAACATTACAAGTACCTATAGAAGGGCACTTTCCCTTTTCAACACCTGAAAAATTATAATCTTTTTTTGGACTAAAGGCATGATCCAAACAATCTGTGAGAAATAAATCCTAGTAGGCAACCACATAAGATTTGTGCTTATCTGTAAGTGCGTATATTCAAAAGGTAGTGTATCAAAATAAAATCAGTAAACTAGGAATTAATCAGAAGAAAAAAAATCCTAGAAATCATTTTTTCCATTTTCATTCATTATGTTTAGTTAAACCATTCAATGACATTGAATTACATAAGTCTCGAGATCTGGCATAAGCCTGTCAATCCCACATATAAAGAGTTATCAACAGATATTGTAGAAGGATATCTAAACAAATAAGGTGAAGAACAAATCCAAGATTGTGCTTTGGATTTGAAGATGCATCATAATCTATTCCATTTCAATATTCAATTAAACATTTTAATCGCATCAATACAAAAAACCCTTCCCACAGGTATAACCAAATCCTCACGCTCATTCCTAACGAATCTTCACACACATGCATAACAAATCCTCACCCACAACCATAAGAAATCCTCATCCATAGGCATAACAAATCAATCAAGGTCAAGCGTAGTATATCAGTGTTTCATCATAATAAACAACAAATGTAAATAGCATGGTATTATGGCTAACATATAAAAGCACATGTAGGAATCATACATATCAAGTGACAATTGAATTAAACTATTACAAGGATTAAATGATAATTGGCATATCATGGGGCAAAGGGAAAATCACTAATCCCAAACACTTTAATCAAATCAATCACAATTTACCATAATTTGAATTTCATTATAAATTTAATTTTTACTTAATAGCCCACTAAGGGAAAACAAGAATGCCTCATAGGAAACCTCATCTAATGGCTATAAATGATCATTCCAAGGTAACTCACCCATGAGGTGGACCTTAATCAAACCAAAAAGCTTAGAAATTCTTAACATAATTTAATTCATGACCTAATCATCATTAGGAAACCAAAAGGGTCATTTTTCATTCATGGTTAAACCCTAAACATGGGATACAGACAATACAGCACATATAAACAACTCGATGTTGAGTGAAAGTCCCAATACCACCTACCTCGTCGTATTACAACTCTCATCATCCATCCTTAACCTCAAATTTAAGATAGAATGATGTAGATCTACAAAACAACGATAAAATCTCACCCTTAAATAACTTCATTGAGAGAAAAAATAATGAATAGTAAATCAATAAAAATCGAGGGCTTACTGATTGGGTTCAAACACATCTGATGTTGTTTGATTAGGGGTCCAGATGATCAATCGGTAAGGAAAACGGCCCTCAATGCTCCAGTTCAAGAACTCGGATGATCCCCAATCCATTTCCTAAAAATGATGTTACTTTCTGATTTAATCAGTAAACAAAATTACATGACTTGTATTTGAGACTACATGTCATGTCCTCAAATTTTTTTAGCAAACCATTATACGGTTGTGTACATGGATTACATGGTGTGTGGCCTAATATACACGGTGTGTACCTATAATTACACAACATGTAGTTTATATTCATGTCATGTAAGAGGCTTGAAGATATATATTGACCTTTTTTCACCCATTTTCATATGTATAAACTAAAAAGGAAAGATCCATACCTCAAAGGAAAAACCAGGTTATTAAAAATTTCCCCCCTCAAATCAATTCATCCCTGAATTTCCCTTCCAAGGATAGTGAAGGAACATCCAAGAATAACTTCAGCCATTGTGGTCTTATGTCGACCGCTCTCTCCCAAGTCTCATTCTTTACTTGGTCATGCTTCCATACCACCCATACCAAAGGAATAGACCAGCCAAATAGAACCTTGTTCAATGATCCACAATACGAATGGGATGCTCCTTAAAGGACACATCTTCCTATAACTAAACTTCCTCAGACTGAAAGGTGTGAGACAGGTCCAAAAATTAATGTCACTACTATGAAACATGAAATATTTCATGCATATTCTGGTACCTATGTGGTAACTGTAATCGATAGGAAACCAGCTCGATCCTCTCTAGAATCTCAAATGGGCCGACATATCTTGTCGAAAGCATTTCATTTATTTTGATTCCCTTGTGTCCCAATCTCAGTGAAACATGCAAGAAAACTCGATCCCCGAACTCAAACTCTAGAGGCCATCTGCGTTGATTGGCATAATATTTCTGAAAAGACAATACTATAACCATCCATTTTTGAATCAACAGGATGTGCTCAGATGTCTCTTGAACAATATGTGGTCCCAGTATAGCTACCTCACCTACCTCCAGCTAGCACCAGGGTGATCGGCATGGCCTACCATATAGTTCCTCATAAGCTGTCATCTCTATAGTCCCTTGGAAACTATTATTGTTGAAAAATTAAACTAGCAGTATATGTTTATCCCAATAGGCCCCAAATCATGGATAAATTCTCACAACACGTCCTCCAGCACCTATATAATATGCTCTAACTGGACATCAGTCTGGGGGTGGTATATTGTGCTCAGAAACACATGAATCTCAAGGAGCCTTTGAAAACTCTTCCATAAATGAGACAAAAAGTAGGTGTCCCTATCTGAGATGATGGAATGAAGGACCAATGAAGTCGTACCACCTCACGAATATATAACTTCACAAGCTCATCAACACCGAAGGTCTCCTTGATCAGTAAGAAGTGAGTGACCTTTTTATATCTGTCAACCACTACCCTCATAACATCATTTCCTCTAGGTGACCTCGATAACCCCATCACAAAATCCATCATGAAATCATCCCATTTCAACTCCAGAATACATAACTACTTTAAAAGATCAGATAGCCACTGATGTTCCACCATCACTTGCTAATAGGTGGAACACCTCGTAATAAAACCATCCACCTCACTCTTCATACCCGTCCATGAGTACTAACGGTGCAAGTTATGGTACATCTTGGTAACTATGGGATACACTACCAAAGTTGCAGCATGAAACTCCCACATAAACTACTCACATATGTCCATAGGAATCCAGACACGTCCATGGATCCATAAGATCTCATCATTACCTATCATACAACTAGGAGGTGGATCCTCACCTGCTACACTCTCCTATATGACTAGACCCTCAAAATATGATATTTTTCTCATACTCACTCTCTCCAGGAGGGTAGAAGTCATAGCTGAAGAACAAAGGAATGTTTTTCCCTATCTGTTGTTCACCTCCAACTGCATCTCGTAGAACAACGCCATAAGCTTCCACTCGCTAATGGCCTCCTATAATACCTACATATGAGTCCTCCTGCTTATTGCATCATCCACTACATTTACTTTTATAGGAATTTAGGAAATATGGAAGTAGAAATATTGAAGTTACTCCACCCAAATTCGCTACCTTAGATTTAAATCACGCTGAGTAATGATGTACCAGAATTTTTTTTGTTTAGTGTACACCAAAAAATTCTCCCCCAATAATTAATGTCACCAACAACATAAGGAATGAACAAACTTAGCTAACTCAAGATATTGAGTCACATACTTCCTCTCATTTGGCCTCAATAGCCGAGACCCATACTCAAGGACTCGATCCCACTACATAAGCACTAATCCCTTCCTGAAACCTGATGCATCATAGTACGAAGTATAACTCCTACCCAACTCTAGAAAAATCAGTATCAATGCTGACTTTAATCTCCCTTTCATCTTCTGAAATGCTATATCATAAGAATCTGACCATGCGTACTTGACACACTTCATTTTCAATCTCATCATCAGCTCTGATAACCTTGAAAAGTCTTGTATAAAATTACTGTAGAAACCAACTATCCCTAGAAAATTCTACACCTCAAAAATGTTCTTGGGATTCTCCCAGGTAACTACTCCTCTCACCTTCTTTGGGTCCACTGGTATTCATCTCTCCAAGATTATGTGACCCATGAAGTGAATCTAATTCATCTAGAAGTGTCACTTTGAGTGATTAATATATAACATATGTTCTCTTAGTGTAAAAAAAACATTCTAAAAATGTTTGGCATGGTCGTGTAGATTATGGGAATACACAAAGATATAATCTATGAAAACCAGCACAAAATAATCCAAGTAAGGATAGATAGCTCGGTTCATCAGTTCCATGAAAAATGATGGCACGATCATGAGACCAAAAGACATAACCATATACTAATATAGACAATACTTGCTGTGAAATGTCATATGAGGTATGCCTGAAGGTAGAACATGTACCTGGTGATATCTTGACATTATTTTTATTTTTGAGAACATCCTGGATCCTTGAATATAATCAAACAATTAAACTATCTATGTAAAGGTATATTGGGTTTTATCCATTAGCTGGTTTATTTTCTGATAGTCCATGCATAGACTGAGCCTACCATCTTCCTTTTTTCGCAAAAAAATACCGGAGAACCCTACAAAGAAGTATTGGGTCAGATAAATCCTTTTTCCTCTATATCCTCTAGCCACCACTTGATCTGTTTCAGCTCTTTCATATCCATCATTTAAGAAGGAATAGATACCTATGAAACTACTATAACTGGCTCGATCATGAAATACACCTCTCTCACCAGAGGTAACCATAAAAATCCATCTGAGAAAACATCACTGAAATGATCATCTGTTGGAGGGAAATCTATCTGACGCGTTCCATGGTCATCTAAATATAAACTGTCCATCAATATTGTCATCTTCCTTAACCCCTATTTTTCAGGTCCATATCACCATGCCTAGGCATCCCACTCTCCCTTATATAGAAATGATCTTCCTTTTGGTGATGTCAAACTCGCCCTGAGGCAATAACAATTGATAAAGGCTCTAAAAGAGACTAACCTATCAATTCTAACTATGGAACCAAAGCCTATCATCTCTAATACATAATGATCCCATAAGAAGTTACACCCACCAACTTCAAGGGGGAACTACTTTCACTAACAGACACCTACCGTCCTTAACTCTAATGGAGCTTCTAGCATCACACCATCATCAGAAGAGAAAAAACAAAGCCCAAGGCTCTCTACAATGGGCACAGATATAAAACTATGTGAATACCTATATAAAAGAGTGTATAAGATAAAATGGGGTGATTAAAATAGTACCTATAATAGTAGGTCTGAGTTCATACTTCTACTGGGTATTTGGTACCGCACAAGTCTGACCTATACCGTGACCTTATGACATATCCTAGAAACCCTAAGCTGACCCACCCTACTGTCACTGAAATCCTAGGGCTTGGTTACCATGGCCACGACCACTACCTCAGCCTGAATGGTCTTTCATATTCCAATTCCCTGACTTGTGAGAAGCTACTGACCCTACTACTGAACATGGAGTTGGTGAGGAACATATCTCACTAGTTTCTAGTGGAAACACCCTGCAGTAGCAATATAGATTTCCCATGCTACGGCCAGATCGGCACTCGACTGGGTCCATAGAGAACTTCGGTCTAATGTTCCCAACTCCTCCACACTGATAGTAGCTCACCTGGATACCAGAAAAAATATTCTTACTGCTCGTATCCCCGCAAGAATGTTCCATACGACTCTTCTTGCTCTCAACCAAGATAGTACTAGATCTCCGTGTCAAACTGCTCTGGTTCACAACTCCAGCTTCCCATAGATTATGATCAGTAATCAGTGCCTGATTCACAATGGAATATACATAAGGAAACCTGAAAAATTTCTCATGCGACCAGATTTTGTACCCAATACCATCCTCTAATCTTCTATCCCTCAATGTATTGTCACCCATCAGAATAGGTGAGAATCTATGATGCTAGGTGAAATAGGAAAATTAGTCCATCATTGACATAGTGTCATGGTCCAGAATCATGAACATTCTGAGCTCTATTGGCCCTTAGTGTATTGGGGAATTAGTTTTCATATAATACCATCTAAAAATATCTCCAAGACATGTCTCGATGACACTCTATCTCTATGATATCATCCCAACACCTCTTGGCTGAATCACACAACATATAAGTCGTGAGATTTACCCTCCTCTCAATAGGAATCTCCAGATACTCGAAGATCGTAAACATGGACCCCATCCATGACTCTGCAGCATGTGGTCCACCATACCCTAAAAAAATAGTTGGATGCTACTATTGGAATACTTAAATCAGTTCTACCATAGATGTGGAAGGCTAAGGTACTCCCTGGAAGGTCTGTATAAATATCATGAAGCCTTCACAAAACTATGCATCAACACATGCATCTAGTATAATAGCTGGTGTTACTACTAGCACGATTGGAGGATCTACTCATTTCCCATGTTCTACCATCTATGGGGTATGATCATCGCCACCCTCCTAGCATACTACTGGTGGTTGTAATGGTTGCATTGCTCTGTAAATTCCATCACATAAACCTCAATATATGTTTATTAATCAAGATACGCAGTTCAAGAGTGAAATAACTAAACATGAGAAGAAAATACTAAACCTTTAACAAAATATGAGTACACATCATATAGGGGAAATACACGGCGTGTACACTAAATAATTACATGGTTATGTACTCTCGCTTGCTTGGGTTTGTAAACACCCCAGGTACACGACGTGTAGAGATCATACACGATGTGTACACATAAGCTCTAACATGGTAATTTTACTCCTACTGGAATGGCCATGTAAACACCCAAGGTACATGGCTTGTTAGTCGAGTAAACAGTGTGTACACAAGTCTTCTCCCCTAGCCATGTACCCTTTACATGGTCGGAGCTATGCATATGCTTGTAAAAAACTGCATGGGGTGTACATAAGGTACATGATGTGTTCTGATTAAAAATCAACTACCCATTTTTTCTATCACACAGTTGGTGACATGGTCACCAAAATAACAATTTGTACTTAAGAAAATATCTCTCTTCTTGAACATAAGAACACATGGTGTGTGTTCATAGGAATACACACCATGTTGTTTGGGTTTTTGGACAGTAAGCATCAGAAACTTCATTATAACCCATATTTCTAAAGCAACAATGTGCCAAATTCCATTCTGTGGGGGCCCATTCTCTCTGCGAAACAATGCTTGAAATCCAAATATATCACATAACAACAAAATTTATATCCCATGGCCGGAACATGATCCACCATATTCTGATTCAAGAGGCTCCATATTCCTCAGGTACCAAGGTTTGACATGCATCTGATTCAACCATAACATGTACCAATTCAATTATCATAATAGCATGTATATTTATCATGGTACCTAACACAACAACATTCATATCTTAGGACGACATCTTTCACAACATCATGAAATTAGTAATTCTCTCTAAATGGCACATCTAGAATGCATGGCATATGATTTTAAATAGGTTCCTATTTAATGAGTGAGAAGGAATACCCTTATCTCATCAGGTTTCAACAAAACAAAACCATAATGACATCAATAATAATAATAAAAACAAGTGCATCACCAAATGATAAGATCGAACCAACTGTAATAACTCAAAATCCAAAAATTACAATTTCATTCAAGGTAATTTGGATTTTCCCTATACACAAGGTAGCTACACCTAGGAAC
The DNA here is from genome assembly GCA_963277665.1 of Viscum album. Lineage (NCBI taxonomy): Eukaryota > Viridiplantae > Streptophyta > Magnoliopsida > Santalales > Viscaceae > Viscum > Viscum album. The sequence goes on from OY728156.1 coordinate 1,175,159,137, forward strand.
ATATAATTACCAAATTATATTTCCTTTATATCATCATTAAATGGTGAAAAAACAATGAAAGAAAGGATTTGATACCACTGTTTAATGTCCCAGATCCTAGCCCCACTAAACTGGTGCCCTATACCCAGTTGGCCAAATGGCCTCAAGCGCATTTCCCCAAATGGCTGAGGGTACCAACTAGTAGCGAGGGCCTAGGGTGTGATAGTAGGGAAACTATTTCCTGATTGGAAAAGTGTAACACAATGGATGAAATAATATTACAATAGTGGAAGATGTAAAAAACATACAACTGGAATAAATAGGGTAATATTGTAATGATAAATAATCAAGTATAATTCCATACAAAAGATTATGCAGCATGCCATATGTTCTAAGAAATTATCCAAAACAAGTACATTATATAAATCCACAATATATGCTTCATACAAAAAATAAACAATGGAAACTAAGAAGCATCACAAGCCTCATCTCGGTACCATGCTCTCCGGCTCGTAAACAGAATTTCATGTACCTATAGAAGGGAACTTCCCCTTATCAACACATGAAGAAAAATAATTTTTTGGGACCAAAAGAATGACCCAAATAGGTTGTGAGAAATAAATCCTAGTAGAAAACCAAAAATTATTTGGGCCTATCTGTCAATGAGTATATGCAACATGTAGTGTAAAAAAAGAAAGGTAACAATCTAGGATGTACTCAAAAGTAAACAATCCTAAAATTCATGTTTTCCATTTTCATTCCCTATATTTAGTTAAACCATTCAATTACATTGAATTACATATTTCTTGATATCCGTCCTCAGACCAACAATCACACATATAAATATTTCTCTGCAGATGCCTCATAAGTCTATGTAAAAAAATAAGATGTATACTGAATCCAATCTTCCTGTTTGGCCTAGAATACGCATTATAAGTCATTCCATTTCAATATTCAATTCTATATATTTCCATCAGGAAAAGAAAAAACCCTTCGTTTATGCATAACTAAATCCTCACCCTGAGGCCTAACAAATCCTTTCCCACAGACATAAAAAATCCTCACTCACAGTCATAAAAAATCCTCACCCACATGCATAAAAAATCAATCAGGGGAATGATCGGTATATCATCATTTCAACATAATAAACAACACATGTAAATTGCACTATTATATGTTTAACATATATCAACTCATGTGGGAATCTTACATATCAAGAAACAAGTGAACTAAATTATCACAAGGCTTTAACGATAATTGGCATATCATGGGGAAAATAGGAAATCACTAATCCCAACCGCTTTAATAAAATCAATCACAGTTTATCATAATTGAAATTTCATTATAAATGTAATTCTTTCTTAATAACCCAATAAGGGAATAAAAGGCATGACTCATAAGAAACCTCATCTAATGGACATAAATGTTCATTCCAAGGGAATTCAACCATAGGGTGTACCTTAATAAATATAACAATCTCAAACATGATTGAATTAATTTAATTCATGACTTAATCATCATTAGGCAGCAACAAGGTTCAATATTCATTCAAGATTACACCCTAAACATCAGATAATGAAAAAAAGAACATATAAACTACTCTACATTGAGAAAAAGTCCTAATACCACCTACATTGTCATAGTAAGACTCTCCTCATCCATCCTTAACATAAAATTCTAGCTAGAAATGCATAAATATATAGAACGACGATAAAACCTCAACCTTAAATAACTTCATTGAGAGAGAAAATCATGAATAAGGGCTCAAGAGGAATTGAGAGATTATTTATTGGGAAAAAATGCATCCAATAGAGTTTAATTTGAGGTCCAGATGATCAAATGGTATGAAAAATGTCTCTCTGTGCTGACATTCATAAACCCAAATGAGACCCTGCCTCTTTTCACAAAAACGACTCGACTACTCGATTTAATCAATAAAAACATGTACACAGTGTGTACTTGAGACTACATGTTGTGTTCGTATAGTTTCTGGCCAGACGATTATATGGTTGTGTAATGGGATTACATGGAATGTAACAAAAAATACATGGTGTGTACCTATAAGTACATGGAATTTTGTTCTAATTCATGTCTTGTAATAGGCTTGAAGCTATCCCGTGACCTTTTTTCACCAATTTTCATTAGTATAAACCAAAACGGGAAGGTCCATACCTGAAAGGAGGAACCAGATTCTTACATGATATTTAAAAAAATTTAGAATATCACTTGAATCTCCCCTTATAACTGTCCACATTAGTTTATTAAATCTGAAAGTAATATTTTTATCCTATATAGTTTCATATATTTCAAAGTCATGCTTCAGAATTACATAGCTTTTAATGACACATATGTAGTTCCTTATGACATATAGGTTGGCCAAAATTTCACATATACAAAAACAATGACACATCCATATGTTATAATGACAAAAATGTAGATCTACATAACACATATGCATAGAATAATTACTCTTATGCATGTTAGAATGAATCATATATAACTTCAAATGTATCTTATGCAGAATCCTTTAACTCATACACTACTCTGGATGAAACATATACTAATCAATTTTCTCAAAATATAACACATACATATAGTATAAATGGATTATAAATAGTGTAATGGAATGAAACATACATTATTGGGACTTAGCCATTTACTTGAGTTATACTCTATGTGAATCATAAACAGAATGAAACAAATTGCCAAATTTTCATCCATTACAAAAGTACAATAAAAAAATTAGGCACACCCAAAGAATCTCAATACTTTTTAACTATCATTAAAGATCTATGAATCACAAAAAAATGAAAAAAATTTATTGTACACTTTTTATGGTTTTCCATAACTTCATCATGCTTTCTTCCTTTAATGATTATACTTAAATATTATCTCTATCTAGAATCAATATAATATCCTAAAAACTATTATATAAACTATGAAGACACGTCATTTCATGTCATAAAGAATAGATCAACAATCATTACATGCATTTTAACTATAACCTAGAAGCTTTCTAGCAATGTTTTTATAAAGAGTATCCTCTACTCAATACTAATCACTTATATGAAGCTGCATAAGTTCCATTTCAAACACATGATACATTCTCCATTACAAGTCCCTCATTATCCATCTCTTTATTCATTGTATTGGTAATTCAACCCACCTGACAAATTTATTTTCACATAGAAAACAAATATAACAATAATATAAAGTTCACCTAAATCTACCCCTATAAATTTCCATCACCCATATTGACATTAACATTGAAAAAAGAATTCAATTTTATGAAGGGAATATCATTTTCCCCATAGTATTTTTACAAAAAACAAATTCATATCAAACTCAATGTTTGTTCTTCTTTTTGGGAAAAAAATAATTGCTCCTCATTAGTTCTATGATAGAATAGTGGCATCACAATTTCGTTATAAATGTTCTATCCACCCAAAAAATCCATGTTTATATACATTAAACCATTGTAGATATTAGGATTTCAAATCTAAGACAACAAGGATGACCATAAATAAAACATCTTTGTGATACAAAACCTGAAATTCTTTCTTTAGGGGTTGATTCAATAGTTCTTTACATTTTTTTCTAGATCACGCACCTGCTTGATGAATGTTCTTTCATAGGAACCTTTGAACTTCAAAAATTTAGTCCACATAACAAAGGAGTATTGGTTTTCCTGGATTAATTGAAGGCTTTATTTTAATGATAAAACTACAATGGTTGTCTCTGTTTAAGTGTGTGTAAGACCATCCAACCATGACTTCTTGTGATCAAACTAATCAAGGAGCCCTAGGTGGGGATAAAACAACTACTGCTTCTTTTTTTATCTTTCGAAATTAGAGTACAATATGTTGTATGGTTCTTCACAAACTCCCATATGTGGAACAATACGATTTATGGAGACAACATTCAGCATATTCACCTTTAACTCTTAAATAGTTATGATTCCATTTTTTCCATAAGACTCATCCCTCATCTCTTCTAGACATGCACCAAGGTTTCTTGAACTAATCTTTGATGTAGTAATCCCATACCATGTACTAATGATCATTTTGGATGATTGTAGAGGATAAAACCTATCACTAGTGGAGTATTTATTTTTTAAATTAAATTTCCCATTTCCTTCAGTGTATACTGAAATTATTTGAATGAATAAAATTTCTGGTTCCCCTTATTGGAATTATCTATTACTTTATTATTGGATTATGAATATATTATGTGTATTTTTTATACATAATTAATTTTTTATAATACAAATATGATGAGTATGAATCAAAAATGGATGCATGATAATTATATGATGACTGATTATAATGATAGAGTTAAATTATTTTTCATTTTTACAATAGATCATGAATATAACTATTCTAAAATTATTCTTTTGTGTTTTCAATATTTTTATCCATTAATAATTATTATAGAATAGTTGGAAGAATATCTAATTTTTTCAAAACTGATCAGAGCTATAAAATTTTCACTATACATGGGTAAAAACTGAATGTGAAATACTATTTTGATGATACTGTGGTGTATAGATCATTTGATATCAATACCATTGTAAATGATGATGGAGATCAAACGGAAAACTTTTCAAGGGAAATTGATTATGAATATCATGATTTTCCCAAGTTGTTTTAGAAGTTAAATAGTTAGGATAATAAACCATTGTGTGTAATTTTATCTAAATACACAACATTGTTAGTTTTATTGCAGTTATATAATTTGAAATCTAGTCATTATTTGAGTAGCACCAGATTTATAAAAATACATGGTCACCTCAATGCTATGCTACCAGAAGAAAATGAACTTCATTAAAGAACATGTGATGCTAAATAAATTCTACATTAAATGTCCATGATCACTAAAAAATACATTATTGTAAAAATGATTTAATATTGTTTGAAAAGGATCATGAATCACACATAAAATTCCTTATATTTTTTTGTACTGATATAAGAATGATGGATCATGTCCCTTGAAATCTGTATCGTATATTGTTATCATTCCATGGTTTAGAAAACTTTTTGGATATTAGGAAGAAACAAGAAAAATGAAATAGAAATAATATACAATAATTAAATATTGGGAACTATGTTATTTAGTAGTCTCTCTTTAGTGGATGGTAAATTATTATAAATATCATGAATTTTGAAATGATTCAATAAATATGTATCTTTTATTATCTACAGTTGGAATAAATCATTTTTTTGTACAAAGAATTTTTTACAGTATGTGTAATGTCATGTTGGAATAAAATTACATGGATCCATGGTTATTTTTTATGTTTAAATACATTATGTTGTATATTCTGATATCTGGTCTGAAAAAACCTATAAATGATTATGAAGACTATTTGGATCCATTTACCATAGATCTAAAATTGATGTGGGATACTAGTTTTATAATTTTTTATATTCATAGAACTATGAAAATCACATTGAGGGTCATTTTTTATAGGACGATAAATGAATTTACTAATTATAGTTATTTTTCATGATATATTATTAAAGGAATATTGGGGTGAGCCATTTTCAAATAATGAACACACTCATTTCAGTTGAAACATTCGATGAAGAATATTTTTTTAGGAAAACAAATTCTCTCTAATAAATAAATACCAATCATGGATAAAAGTGTTCGATAACAATATCAAACAAGATACATCACTATATCCTCAAATGGGTGATCATATATTTGCTAATGTAAAAGGAATTGAAAATAATTTTAGGAAACCATTTTTGGACAACCTTAATAAATCATGTTAGAAAATGATATCAATTATCTTTTAATTACCCTCTTGTAATTGTTTATACATTATAATTTTTTTTTGATGTCATACTTGTTGAAAAAAAATTATTTGATATTTTTATTAAAACATTACTAAATGTTCCTAATAATATATGGATTCAACGGTATGCTGGACATGATTGATATGGGGCTAAGGGAAGTGTTTTCAATAGTGAAGTGTAATCAATATAATTTTCATCCTCCAACAGCTTACACTCTATATAAAATGAAAAAATGAAATTTTAAATTTTTCTTAGTGGTTTAAAAGTTCTATAGAGGAATTTATAAAATATCAATAATTTATTTCAATTACCAATTTGATTTCACATGGACTAAAATCACATTATTGTCCTATTTGGATGATATATTTTATTCATGTTACATTTTTTACATTATTTTTAGACAAAAAAATATATTAATAGGAAATTTATTATTTTTCAATGCCATGTGTACTAATTTTAGAGACCCTATGAAGTTTCCAATCATGAATACGTATTTTCTAGTCATATTATGTGAATTAAATATATTATTTTGACCATCATTATTTGATATAATAGTCCTAATGATTCACATGGTTAAAGAGGTTCAACTATGTGGTCATATCAATTGTATATGGATGTACCCCATTGAAAGATATATTATTATTTTGAAAGGGTATGTTAAGAATTGAATTCAACAAGAAGGTTGTATTGTGGAATGATATATTTTTTAAGATGTTTTTCAATTATATATTGATTACCTATAAGATATTGATAGAATTAGTCTCATAATGTCTCATCACATCATATTCCTTATGGGTGAAGGGATTTATAGAAGAGATATTGTAATAATTACATTAAAAAAGTGGTAGAAATATTAGATTTACATTTTACAAAATATTGATGATGTTGATCTATATTCTGAAGCCCACATAGAAATTCATAGAGATTTGAATCCATCAAGGGATACAATGCGAATATAAAATACACATAATATAATATTTTAGGATTGTTAAAAGGTCATATTTATATGGATTTATAGGACATTGATAGGTAGTTAGGGTACTAAATGAAAATGTAATATCACATGCTGGTTTAGAATTCAATATATATAAATTTTTTAAAAACAAACATGATTTCTGATGTATGATGAAAATCAATGGAGTAGTTCCTATGGAAGAAGTGATGAAAATATTTTTTTTAATGTATAAAAATAAAATTTATGTGAATATGTCATTTTTTATCATTATTGAACAGATATGTGAGTTAGATTATACAACATTTCATGTACTAATTTTATCTTGTGAATGGGTTAATAAAAAGAGTGTAGTGGATGTTGATAAAATGGGATTCATAAAAGAAAAATTTCACTGTGGAAGGGGAAAGGAAGAGTCATTCATAATGGAATGACAAGAAGTGCATGTATTTTATGAATTAGATCTAAAAAAGAGATGTGGTTGATTCTCTAGCTAGAAACTATAAAATATAGGGTCAAATTAAAATTCAATCAAAGGTAGCCTTGTCATTGGGAGTTCAAAATATATTCATGGAATCCCTAGTGTAGAAAATGTCTTGTATAGTAGAGGGGACAACAAAGAGGGTATTTGGATTCACAATAGATGGTCCAAATACTTACATCATTTAAATAATTGATTGTTCAATGAGAAGGTTAATTTGGTTAACATACATTGCTTTTCATCTTAATTGTATCTTCTCTCTACTGTATTAATATAGTCTTAATTTAATTTGTTACTTCTCATGTAGATAATTTTTTCCACACATGATGATGTTACTTATCCTAGTGAAGAAAAGGTGGTCGATCCAAAAATTTCCAAATTAATTAGGGATCAACAACATGTTTATGAAAAAAAGAAATATGAATCATTAAATTATTAATTAAAATTAGTAAGGAAATAAGTAAGGGTATAAAATTATCGGTTTCAGGGAATCAACAGAGCCAAATTGTTAACCCTAAAAATTCAATGTTCATTAGTTATGATGGGGAAAAAATGATGATCTTTATAAATGATATAGGCTTTTGGTGCCACATACAACATGTTACAAAGGAAACCATTTTTAATGATAAAAAAACATAATGTTACGGTATACATTATATACTTTATTGAAAAATTATATAATGAAATCAGGATTTAATTTTAATTATTACTTACATAGTTCATTTATTTTAGATTATTTCCCTTAGATTTTATTTAATGGCTTCTTGAAACTCCCATTGATTTTTCAGAACACTTCTTACCATGTTATACCATAGGGATGCTGAGTGGAAAGTAAGTATCTACCCACCAATTAGTTATGCTGACATTAAAATGTCAGAAACATAGAATTATTTCATCAGTCTTCTTTATGAGAAATAATTTCAGGTGTATTTTATATGATAATATATTATTTGAAACTACTTATTTTATTCAATTTGATTAAAATTTGTTAACTTATGAAACATAAAGTAGTTATGAAAATATATAACATGCATTAAAACCAATGTACACCTATCATAAAGCAATGGTGTGGTATGCTTCCCTAGAAGAGAAATTGGTATTTATTTTAAATGAAAAATAATCTTTTTATATGATATTAAAAAACAAATTTTATTTATTTATATACTGATTTATGAATAAAATTTTGAAGCTACTTGTATCCCAATTCATGTGCTACGGAAGGAGGCACTTATAAATAAGAAGGGTAAACTATTTGATAAAAAACAAAAGCAGTATGGGAAACATTTATAAGTATGACATAATAATAATTTGTTATACTTTATAATGGTATTACATAAAAGTAGATATTTACATTCATGGGTTATTTACATGGTTTATAAACGTGAATCGATAGCCACCATAACCGAAAAAAAACTATTTCCAATAGAGTTGGAGAATATAGAATAATATTATTGTGTTAGAGCTCTAGGTTTTAGAGTATATAATTGAACATATTTAAAGAAGAAAAAAACAAAAACATGATATATATAAGATCAAGAAATTATTATTCAAAAAAATAGATACATTTCAAGATATTATTTTCTAGTCTAGTTTGGTTATCTTATATGTAGAAAGATCAATGTTAACTAGTGGTGGTACATATATCTACACATGAAGAACAAAATGACTGCACTAGATTAAATCTACTCATTTCCCTCAACTATATACCTTACCTAAGGTAATAAATATTTTCATTATTATTTATCTTAGATGTGAATAAAAAAGATTCATATAAAATTATATTACTAAAAAATTTAGGGTAAATTTTCATGTGATATTTATCTGTCAACACCCATGAATTCCTTATATTGAGGGGTATGGTGTATAATATAACTGGAGAAATAATAAATAATAAATTACTCCAATAACATCACTAGAGAGATGTGATTAAGTTATCTCAAAAGTGGAATGATGAGTTTTTTATACCACCTGATGATATGAATATTATAATGGTCAATTATACTATAATAATTTGACTAGCATAGCCGCCTATATCTTCAATAATTTTTTTCAAATGAAAAACAATATAAAATTTAATGGAAAAATTATTGTGAGCTACATTATTATAGATGAAAAATGTGATGGGGAAATAGGAGGTCGGATCATGAAAATCTAGTGAATTTACCAAGAAAAAACAGGACCTTCCTGGAGTACCATGTCCCCACCAATTTTATTGCAACATATATTATCATTACAACTTCAATCAAAGTCTACATTCAAATATGGAAATATTTCCTATATTCCATATGAAGAATAAATATTTGGAGCCTTCATTACATATGTGTTTGGTCTAAATATTATAAATGAGATTCTCATGTTTCAATGGATGGGATTCTCATTTTTTAATACATAAATAATGTACAATGTAGTAATTTTTCCCATAAAATGATATAATATGTTCATTAAAGGTAACAAATATTCATATTTGCTATAGGTTTTTATATTACTACTCTATAAAGGGAAAATCTTATGATTCAGGATTTGGATTCATTATTAATCAACGAATAATTTCTATGAATGAATATTTCTTAGTGAAAGAATAAATTGATTAGAAAAAATATTATATGAATGATGTGTTTGGGAAAAAATAGACAAAATACAATTTTTAATGAAAAAATGTAGGGGTAAAAGTATAAAATTTAATCAAAAATATATTTTTTATTTATTTTTTTCGTTACTTATTTATTTTTTAGGATATTTTATATGACAATCACAATCAATTTGTATACCCCAAACATTTATTTCTGGGATCTAATCCATGGATATCAAACAAAATGACTACACAAGATGTGTATTGACAATTTATGTTACATTGGAATAAATATTTCATAGATAAAAATCATATTATATGTTACAATATATGTGTCGACATTAATTTCTGTATGATAGAGTGATCGAAAAATGAAATATAAATCTTTTTATGAAGTTTATGAGTAAATATAAAATGCATATGTATTAAATAAAATAGAAATAGATAAAGTTATATATATAAATAGTTAACTATAAAAATATATTCCAAAATAATATACATATTTAGGTCAATATGTTTGTATTGTTCTCAATAGGATAATAAAAATTCTTGTGGATATTATGTTTCCAAATTTATGAGAGAGATCGTAAGCCATTTAATGACCAGTATTTCCAAATAGGTAATTTCCAAATGTAATGAAAATTTCATTAAAAGTATTTCCTAATATTCTATTTTTCTATATTCACTAATTACTATAAATATTTTTGAAATTATTCTTACTCAAAAGATAATGTAAACTTTTTCATAGATGAGTGGGTATTACACATGGTGTCTGAATAATTATTGACATAAAATTTAGGTTATTACATGCTATTTATGTGATCTAGTATGGGATATGACCTTAAAAATATATTTCAGTCGTGAATCATTAGTATTATAATTCTTATATTTAATTTTTATTGGTTTCTATAGGTTAATTATAATGGAGGAAATCAATTTTTTTAGAAATGAATGTGTAGAATTAATGGCATATAAATGTATACACACATCATGGAGAGGTGACATATCACTAATTATTTAGTTAATTTTCTCATCATTTTACCTATTTTTTTAAAATAATTTAATTATCATTTTGTTCTAGATATATATTTTTTACAAATTAAATATTTTTTAAAAACATACATCACATGTTAAAACCAAAGAAAATTAGCTCGAATATTTTTCGAACATTAGGAAAACAATCCATAGTTCATTTTTCACATGTAGAAATTGGATGTAAACCAATATAATACATGATGTTGTTGACAAGAATCTGCAAACATGTATTAAATAAAAAACTTTCATTTTTTTAAACATACATTAGATAGTCAAAAAAGGAAACAATATTGTATGGTTTTCAAACATGTTGAATAAGATCCATTATTCATTTGTCACATATAGGAATTTGTTTCATATCAATCGGAAAACAGATGTGGTCAGTATGACTCGAATTATTTGTTTTTAATACAGAAGTTTCATTTTATTTCAAAACCTACAACAAATTTTAAAAAATAAGAAAACTAGCTAAGATTGTACACATATATCATGATGAATTGACTTCCTACTATTACTTTAGTTGATTTACTTATCATTTTATATACTTTTTTTATCTAATTTACTTATAATTTTTATCTATTAATTATTTTATTAGTTTTAAAAGAGGAATTGAAAAATGAATTCTTCAACAAGTATTATTTAGTCATGTACTAGTCTCATGCATTCAACAAGGATGATACACTCATGATTGTACAATTTGATTTTTATTCTATAATGTAGTCAACATTTTGGGTTATCAGACAATAATATTTTCAGGTAACCCTAAATGTTTAATACATCATATGTTAAATAGACATGGTTGAATCAAACATACCTCAATCTAATACATGGTATCACCAGTATGACTCAAATTTGTATCGTTTCAGTGTAAAAATGATATTTTATTAATTTATTATTTCATATTTATGGATAAATTATTTATTTATATATTTAAAAACATAATAATTGCTTTCTTCTTGATGTGGATTCTTGTTCATAATTTTGGGTGGCTTTACTGATTCTACCAATTCTTGTGATATATTTCACTTAAAGGCTACAAAAAAGATAATAGAAACAATGAAATGGGTCAAGAATGTATACATAGATCATTGAAAAGTAAATTCCTATTAATTATTGAGTTATTTTCATTAATATTTGGTCTAGTATATTTATGTTAATTTCCTTTTCATGTTTATTTAATAATTATTTATTTTTTCACAGATATTTTGGATGTAATTTTTTGCATTCAATTGTCTATAGAAAGCGTGGAAAGTGAGAACATGTTTTTTTATGGGTTGTTTCATGCAGCATGAGGTTTCTTCTTCCATAAAAATGGAACATTTTCTCTCTTTTACATCTTCTGGCAGATAGTTTAAAGTAATAAAACATCACACACACAATCATCAAAGAATCAATCTGATACATAGTGGGCTCAATATGACATGAACTGTATGTATTTATTTTATAATTTTCATTTCAATTATTAAAAAACATCACATACTAAAAGTGGGAAAACATATTCATATTGTATTGATACATTTTGAAAATGATAAATAAGTTATTTTTGATGTGTAGGAATCATCGTCACCTATATTTGACACATGAAGTGACAATTATGAATCCATGTAAATATTTTTTTTTAAAATTATTACTAATTTTTTTAAAATCATATGTGGAATAATCAAAACTAATAAAACACATTAATACTGTTTTGATACTTTAGGAATATTATCCATAAGTCATTTTTGATGTTAATGAATTGTTGGATGTTAATCCAATGCACTATATTAATGGTATGACTCAAAATGTGTCTTCTTATTTTAAATTCAAATTAAATTTAGTAAAAAAGGCATTTTGCATACTCAAAAATGAAATAAAAATCATTTGTATTATTTTGATACAATATGATAATGATCCATATGTCAATTATGATGTGTAGGAATCTTCCAAACCTCAATCTGATACATGGTGTTCTTGGTATAACGCCATGGGTGACTTTTTATTCAAAATTGACATTATGTTTTGTCAAAAACACAAGTGACTTACACAAATCCATGAAAATGAATTACTACTATTTTGATACTATAGTAAAATGATCTCTATGACATATTTTATGTTTAGGTATCAGAAAAACCTCGTTCTGATACATGTAATTCTTGATATAACTCAATGTGTCTATTATTAGTTTAATATTTATATTTTATTTGAAAAAGAGTGTTACTCATTATAAATAGAGTATACTCACTCATATTGTGTTCATAAATTAGAAAAACGTTTCCTAAGTCATTTATGATTTGTAGGAATCAGTCCCCCATTAAAGTGATATTGTTTTTAACCAGTATAATCCAATATATGTGTTTCCATTTTAAAATGACATGTTAGAAAAAAAGTTAAGTGACATACTCCAAACAGAGGTAATGAATTCAGATTGTTTTTATACATTTATAAAATGATCCATAAGTCATTTAATATGTGTAAGAATCTATTTCACCTATATTTTACAAATTGTGCGACTAGTATGACTCCACCTGTGTATTTTTATTTAATATTGACCAAAATATTACAAAAAAGGGAATAGTGAGATACTCAAAACTGAGAAAACACATTACTATTTTTTATAGTTTAGGAAAATGATCCATTTGTCATTTGTGACATGTAGGAATCATCCTCACCTCAATTGTATAAATTTTTTTCCTAGTATAACTCAAAGTATCCACTATCAGTGTAAAATTGATATATTGGTTAAAAAAATCATTCATTATAAAATGAGAGAAATTATTTTAGATTGTCTTGGAAATTTAGAAAAATGATTAATTCTTCATTTTTTACTTGGAGGAATTATCCTCACATAAAACTAACACATGATGTTACTAGTATGACTCAAATTTTCTATTATCAGTTTAAAATTTCAATTTATTACAAAAGAATAATGACATACACAAAACCAATAAAACAAATTTAGTTTGTTGTGAAAATTTTGGAAAATTATCCATATATCATTTGTGACATTTTTGAAACATTCAAACCTCAATCAGACACACTATATGACTGGTATGACTCCAAGTGTGTTTTTTTATTTGAAATTTACATTATTATTTGTAAAAAAAGAATTTTATATACTCAAAACCATGAAAACACGTTCATATTGTTTTGATACTTTAAGAAAACAATACATAAGTAATTTTTTTGGTGAATGAATTAGCCACACCTCAATTAAATGCATTATTTTTTTGGTATAACTCAAAGTTTCCATTCTCCAATTAAATTTGAAATTTTAGTTAAAAAAGTGTTCCATTCAATAAAAACCATGAAAACATGCTCATTTTATCTTGATAATTATTTAAAATGATTCATTATTAATTTTTGACATATAAGAATCAATATGATATCCAACTAACACACACTATGACCAGTATGACTCAAAGTGTGACATTCTAGTTTAAAATGACATTTTAGTTTAAAACACTTGTGATATACATAAGACTAAGAAATCATAACCATATTATTTTGATACTTTAGTAAAACTATATAGATGTCATTTTTTATGTGTAGGAATCATCCCCACATTAATATGACACATAATGTGTTTACTATGATTCTATTTGTGACTTTTTATTTAAAATTGAAATTAATTTTAGTAAAAAAGTCATGTGAAAAATTCATTAATGATAAAATGCATTAATATTATTTTGATATTTTAGAGAAATGATCTATAAGTCAATTATTAAATATAGTGATCTACTCCCCCTCAATATGACACATAATGTGACTGGTATGTCTCCTAATTTTTGTTTTTATTTAAAATTAAAATTAATTTTAGTTAAAAAGACAAGTGACATAATCAAAACTAGTAAAATGTATTCATATTGTTTTTATCATATAAGAAAACGATCCATAAGTCATTTTTAATGTATAGGAATAATGCACACTTCAATCTGATGCATAGTTTCACTTGTATGACTATGAGTATGTCATTTTATTAAAAATTTACATTAATTTTAGTAAATAAGACAAGTTTCATACTCAAAATATAGAAATAACATACAGATTGTTTTTATACTTTAAAAAATGATATTTATGTCATTTCTGATGTGTAAGAATATTCCTCAACTCAATATGATACACGTTGTGACTATTATGTCTCAACGTATTACTTTTAATTTAATATTGTAATTAATTTTATTAAAAAAGAGAATTGAAATTATCAAAACAAACCAAATGCATTTGGATTGTTTATATTCATTAGTAAAATGATCCATTAGTCATTTATGATATACAGGGATCATTCACTTCTCAATCTGATACTTTCTGTGATTGATATGAGTCAAGGTGTCACTTATCAATTTAAAATTGAAATTTTATTTAAAAATGTGTGTCACACTAAAAATCAATAAAATTCACTTGGATTGTCTTGATAGTATAAGTAAATGATGCTGATGTCTAGGAATTTTTCTCCCATAAAGCTAACAAATGCAATGAAAAGTATGACTCAACGAGAATGTTTCCAGTTTAAAATGAAATTTTAGTAAAAAATAGAACTGACATACTCAACATTTTATATTCTATTATTTAATTAATTTCATTATCATTTTTATTTTGTACGTATATAATTCACATTCAATGATATAATTTCTAAGGATAAACAAGAAATGGTGTGATGTTAAAAAATAAACCAAAATTTAATATGATACATGATGTTCATGGTGTCAAACATAGTATATTTTTTATGTTTAAAATTGACACATTGTGTTTAGTTTATTTATTTATAATATTTCTAACATAAGAATTTTTTCTTATATAAGAACGTTCTTTTTCTTGGCATACAATGGTTTTTTTGAAAATATCCTGACTGATGGTCATGGGTCAAGAAAGAAGAAACATTTTTCCTTTTAAATGTCAATGATATAATTAACACACTCATGTAATTTCACAAAACAATGTATGAAACTTCAATAATATAGTATTTTTTCATGATTTTTTTAAATTTTATTTCATATTAATTATAATTTGACAACATGTATTTAGTATATTTTGATTAAATTTTTCTTCTTAAGTGTGTAGTAAGTTTAATGGAACACTACAATAAATTCCCTCATCAGTTCTATACAGTGATATAATAAAGGATCCCATTATAATTTCTTTTTAGCACTTATATAGGAACCACTTTATAATCTCTTTTAGTAGTGCTGATAAAGGATACCTTTAGTATATCTAAATAAAAGTTTCATTAATGTTTATAATTTATTAGAAATAAAAAATAGACTGATAAAGCGACCCTTTATCAAATTTATTTTATAGAACTAATAAAATCCTAAGGCTCTTAATCATGCTCCAGTTGTCAGCGGGTTTTCATATGTTGACAATGAATGATTTTGCATTGTAAATGTCTTGATTTGTGATAGTGATTTAATGGGAGTTGAGAATTGTTTTATAGTAAACATTAAAATATTTTAGAATAGTATTGATATTGATGTCATTATTGTAATCTGGTTAAATGGTATTTGGAAATTGTTTATGAACAATGAAATATTAGGGATATTAGAAAGAATACACACATCTTCCTTTGAAAATCTCTATTTAAAAAAAAATTATTTCTAGTATTGATCTTTTGGGAAGACTGTAACCAATAAATGGTTTTTGAGTGTGTTTCTGATATATTTGGGTTGATCATTTCTATTATAGAGTGGTGACTTTTTCTATATTAATGAGGATATGATATTACCATTTATAAGTGGAGTGTCACTCTAGTAAAAATAAAGAAGTTTTACACATAATAAATTAATTTCTCAAGTAATATTGAAGAAATAGATATTATTTTAAACTATATGACATATTATGTTCTATATAAACACAATAATTTAAATTAAGGTTCATTTTAGAGATATTTTAAGCTTAATTTTCATTATAACCCCCGATTATCCCTTTTAACCTTATCACGATGACTGAACACCACTATTATAAAATGTATATATGAAAAAAACTAAAAGAGAAAATATTAAAAAATGGACCTATAATGTAAAAAATATTAAATCTATAATAAAATGATCAATTTCAAAATATATTTATAATTATTTTCATTATAAATATAAAAAACGCAATGAAAATGATATTTAGAAAAATCTATTTTTCATCATAAAAATTATTTTATTCCAAATTAATGTTTATAATAGATTCCCATGAAATTAATTAATTAAGGACTAACATTTTTTTTAAATATACTAATAATTCAAAACTGATTTTCCCTTATGAATTTATTTTCAAATGAAATGTTATAGTATTCAAGATCATGATATTTTTCACTATTCTCTTAAAAATAACCCTTTTTAGAAAAATCCTAAAAATTTATCTTAAGAAATTTTGAAATGTTTAATTAATAAAAAAAGAAAATTTAATAAAAATATAGTTATAAAATTATAATATTTAACTTTTGATGAAAAATAAAAAAATATAATCTAAAAGTGATTTTATAAAAAAAAATTACTCAGTAAAATGTTATATTTTTTTATCATTATTTCATATTAATTACCAATGACTATTAATTTATTTATTTTCTCATTATGTGTTCATAATTTATTGATATTCATATTTTATTTTAATAATTAATTATTCACAATAAATTTTTGTTTCATGTGTCATAATCAATTCAATTAGATATTTTTTTAAATCAATACATACAAAAATCATTAGGTGTTACATTGCACGAATTACATGATATTTATTAGGGAAAAACATATTTAAGTGAAATAATTATCTAATGTTTGGATTCCTCATAATAGGTTACTAGTTGGCATTTCTTATATGATTCATTGGATTTACCATGTAAAATTATTCACATTGGTCATTCTTGATGCCTTCAACACTTTTCTCCAGCAATTGCCAACTAGGGATATAGTTCAAGCCTTATTATAGGATGAAGAGGGTTATGTGGAATGTTAATCCATGATTTTTTGTTACATATGTTACAAAATAAGAATAATTAATTTATATAATAATGTATTAGTTTGTAAATTACTAGAATATTTCAATAATAAAATAAACATAATAATCATAATTGTAATAATAGAAAAATATTTTGGAGTTTTATATGTTTAATATATGGAATATTAAACTGTATGATCAGGAGAAAATCCCCTTTAAAAATTTGTGATGTGTGATATAAGATCAAATGGTTATGATTTACATAATCACATAAATCCCCAAAAATAACCACTACAAAATAGAATGAAATTTTTAGATTAAAAATATAATTTTTTTTTTGAAATATGATTGAATAAGAGAGATAATACAAAATTAGACGGGGGACTCAAGGATAAAAAATTATTAATTTTTTTTAAAAAAATAATAATAAATCCAATTATGAATGTTAAAACAATTATTAAATCAATTTAATTTAAACAAATGAATGCGGTGATTTTCTTTAAATAGTAAATATGTTATATTGATAGAGAATAGGGTGTACATTTCTAAGAAATTATAGTGATATTAAAATCCATTCATGAACTTCACATGGTATTATTAAGGTATGATTTATTTAGTTTTCCATCAATAGGTAAATTAATCACTATAAATGGTCTTTAGTTAAATCTATAAGAAAATTACAGTAAAATAGATTTAAAAATATAATTAAATATTATTGTGGAAGGATAAAATCATGGGTGATAAATACCAAGATGTTCTGAATTACACTCCATTGTTTCCCAAAAATAAAATTAGTTATCATGTGATTCTATCAACATACATACTAGTGTAGATAAAAAATTGTATATAATAATATTTTTAATGATGTTAATTTAGATGAATACATCCTTATTGTGTTTCAGTTTTTAGTAAACTCACAATAATCACCTTTTATAATCCAAAAGTACTCCATAAAGGAAATGACCTTGGACCCTTAGAAATATATGGTTCAAAAATTATTCCATTGAAAAAATGATTCTTAAAAACCAGTGAATGCATCCGTCTCCACAAGAGCTCCAAATATATATTCTTTCTTTCTTCCTTAATGTGTTCCTCATCATTTCCTTCTTCATAGTATAATATTGTGCAAATATGGAATCGTAAACCATTATTTTCCACTAGTTGTGTGAATTTTTCTTTCTACCTTATATATAATGATTGGTATAAGGCTTCTTCTTTACACATATTTTGCTTGAAGTATCTCTAAATTCCAATGATGAGAAGCTCATGCAACCATTATTCATCACATAATATGAAATTTTTAATCATTCCTTTTCACATAGGTGATGTCATGATGGTGGATTTTTCACCATAAAATTTATATTACCATGATTTCATATTTTTCAAAAATGATAGGAATAATCTCCTAATCATATATGGAATCCACATCAACCCTTTAACTTCATTAGGTATTTATAAAAAAGTCATATCTATCTCTTCCCATGCATTTACCACATATAATAATTTTATCATGATTCATCTAGAGACATTCAAAACATGAAAAACTATGTTGAGTCTTTATTTGATAATAATAATACTACTAATTATGGTATTTTAATCTTCACTTGGTTTCCAACACATGATGTTGAAAATCAAGGTGTATTAAAATATATAGATTCTTACTTTTTGATATTTGAACCACGTGCATGTCATAATATCATAAGAATCATCTTACACACATTCAGTTATGTGAATGCATCTCCCAATCATCACTGTCCATGAACTGGATCGATGGAATTCTCAATGACACAACTTTTCTCATCATTTTCCATATTATATTTTTCGATCAATTGTATGAATATTTTTCATTGGATTAATTGATCATGTATTGATATCTCATCTTAACAATGTAATATTATATTTCATGACTAGTCCTACTAGGCCCATTCCATGAATCGCAATGATCTCCTATTATAACCCAGGCAATGGTGTCTAGCATTGAGTAGGTATATCACTAACATGTGAGGCCTTAAACTAATTTATCTATACACACATTCACATCTCAAAACCCACTAAATGATAATATTTAAAACAAATGATAAACCCTACATGCATCCATCTTAATCCCATGGCTAGTATACGATAAAATTAAAAGGAATGTAAATAAGTCTAACACAATCCCACCATAACAAGTCTAAATGAAAGTCCACCCTGATAGTAAATATAGGGACTAGGACCATGATTACCAAATAAAAACACCTCAATTTTTTCATCTCACAAATAACTTCCTAGTATTGTTCCCTCTAAAACTCTATTAAAAGGATGATCATCTACAAAAGACACGACACACATGGGAAAATCCAATACATGAGTGAGTAAAAAAATATCTAGTAGGAAAGCCTGAATCCAAAAAGAATTTAACAATAGGGATCGTAGTTATATCTATAATAATATATATCTATATCACATTCAACAAGAATATCCATATATACTAAACCAAAACAACATATAATGAAGATAATTTCACAACCTTAATTCTATCCTATGATTCCATGGTCGAAGGTTCCACATATCACTCATCCGAGAGAACACACTTCATGAGTCGAATATCACTAATGACATTTGTTTGAGAGGTTATTATAACTGGATCTCATCCAAGTAAGTTTATGTTATTGATATGATGTTATATGATGTATATATAAGGATCACACCCAAGGCCATGGTGTATACCAACAACTCAATCTAGAATAACCAAGAATGTTGAGGATCGACACCCACGTGGTGTTGGTCACAATGATACTAACAACTCCACCTATGGAAATATTATGGTATAGGATCTCACTATGGGTCCCATGAATGGATTCCAACTACTCTAACCATAATTTCTATCTTAAGGGAAAACAATCCTATGTGTTGGAAGTGATTCCATACTAACCCCAATGAATATATATAGAGAACACACCATAACAAATCTTGTCCAAGCTGAAGTGGATGAGGGATCCAAGAAAATTTGAAGGAGAAAAAGAATTTTACTTATATAATGAGGTGTTTCCCTTCGATACCAAGTTCTATCTGGGTAAATAGATCATGCATGTGTATGTGAAAAAGTACATGACATTCATATTCCCATGTACTTCTTACCATGTCCATGTATATTTCTCTATCAGTGTACACATGGCCTGGTCAGGTTCGTATTGGTGTACGCAGAGTGTGCGTGACCATTTACTCTTGGCTACAAATATGTACTCTATGAGGTACCTATTGAGCTAACAATAAATGGGTTACAAACTATGTTATAGTTTCACATGCCATGTGATAATTAACATCATCCAGAAAACCTAGCTTCCACTTTGAGGGTCCCACACATCATTTTCCTCATAAACACACACTATGTACCATGATTTTTTTATAATCCTGTGGGATTATCCTCAATATTTCCTTCATTTTCTCTAGCACTCAGATAAACCACCTCCAACAACAATCATTCCCATGAAACTTAGATCTGGGGTTTGACTCACATTTCCAAAATTGATGGCCAAAATCTAGCTTTGGGTTTCCTAGAAATCATTACATGTGATGATAGGTCTATCATTCATCAAAAACTCATGCACAAACACCACCAATCGGTATTGTTCCACCATTATTTTCATTTTCACATGTTCCCCATTCAATAAAAATTCTGAATCTATGATATAGAACCATTAGTCCATGGAATGAGTGAGAAAAATATGATTCTTTTGTATTTGGGTTGAACCTCTAGCTTAATGAAACCCTGATGATTAACACACATAGAAAAAATAGGAGAACACCACAAAACATGAAAAAAGTGGAATGAAACTCATCCATGTTTGGTTGGACTCAATTAATTTATATTATATTGAATAATTAACAAGCATTTTAAATAAAAAAATATTCCAAAGGATCCCTATAGATAAACACATCCCACAATACAAATTCTCTATGAATTAATCTATTTTTCGATTGATTCATGTCAATTTTTGGAATTAATAATAAGGGAGAAATCTATAAAAAACAATATCCAATATTAATTTGGATAAATCACTGATGAATAAAAAAGTTGTTTTTTATCACTGGTGAGATACTCAGATTTTGTTACACACTGATCGCATAACCTCGATCGGGTCATCATTTTTTAATGGATTTCTTATAATTACCTCCAATGGTTCTCGTTGATTTTCAAGGTTATGTGGATAACCCTTAAAATTTCCCATAATATGTTATTTAAGGAAGAGTATTATGTCATGCTTTTGGTAAAACACATGTTTGAACTCAATGGTTCCCTCAGATTTTTAATCCAAACCACTATTTAGAAGTTATTCCTCATTTTATTGAAAAATCCATAGAAAAATTTATATATATATATATATATAATATTTAAATAAATTATTTCGGGAAAATTGGGCCTTAGAATCACTTGCCTCCTCAGTACCTGGTCTATAAAATAATCCTTAAATATATAAAAATAATATATGAAAAATCATGTTCACTACATAAGATCTCATTTTTTAGAGGTACAAATATTATAAATCGAAATATGAACCTCTTTTTATATGTTAATACAAGTTACTAAATAGGTCATGTAGGTTTCGAGACTGTTTAGGAATAGTCAAGAACCAATAGATCTATTTCTTGGAGATACTAGCTATGGAACATGGTTATGGAATATTTATCACTAATTGTTCCCCTAAACCATTAATCCATAATAATTTGAAGTGTGTATTTTAATGTTAAAAAATATGTGCCTCCAAATCATGAAAACCCATTAATTTATTATAAGTTCACCACACACTGTTTTCCAATGGTTTGTATAACCATAACCGTAGGTTGTGTATTGTCTTGGTTCAATGATAGTGGGAATCACATGGTAGGTGTAAAGTTTGGACAACTATATAAACAAACAATGATTCCATTATGAATCCTAGAAAATGACCTTTTTTACTTCATTCATTTCAACCCTTATTTCATTCTCCCCTACATAATTTACATAGTAGAAAACACATGAGAGCTCTGCATCTCCATCTCCTTTATGATTTTGTGAATCTCATCTATTCAAACACCAATTTTATCACTTTTCATCATGTTGGTTCCCCCTTGGTAGGACTAGTAGTACCCCTTATTGTTTTATATCATTCTATTACCATATTTTCTGAGAACATCATTTGACTTAATATACTGTATTATCATGTATTTTTTCAAATTTTCTATTTTCATTCATTAAATCCAAAATCCAAGGATAATACTATATAGGTTTCATCCATGGAACATAGGTTGGATGTCTAATTTATTTCCCTAACAATATTGTTAATACATGCTTCATTGTTCTACACAATGTATATTTCCCACATCACTTATAAATTTACAATTACATTAAATAATTGTCTTAATTTTGTTCTAAATGTGTTTTGAGGCCCTTTTTCCATTAGTTGTTAATTACCTCAATATGAACCACACCATAGGGTGTGTTATTTTAATTTTACATGAAACCCATTCAATACTTTTATCCAAAACACCCCTCAAGTGATTTTGGTTTGATTCTTATAAATTTAATGGATAAACTTATTTAAATATATTATATTAGGGAATGGATAATTCACTTGTCCCTTATTTACTTGAAAGTGACATACCAAATGGAGTTAATTGAATTTGTGAAATGATTTGGATATTTACACTTAACTAATGGGAATAAAAAATAACATTCTAGATTACTATTATATACCTTGATGACATTGTTATAGGCATCGAATACAATGAGTAATACATGGATTCTAGACCCTCTATTCCTCAGAAAACACATAAGATACCATTTGATTCATTGAGATAACCTCAATGTGATACACTGTACATTGGATCTATCAATATATTAGATTGTTAATTCCCCAGCTTTATGCTGATAATTATCCAAAATTTATAGTTATTAGAATTACTTAGAGAATTTCATTGGATCTAGATTTAGGTCCTCATACATGGACCATAATTAATTACCATCTTAGGATGCTGGTAAGTCTTTCTCATGATTGTAATAGACATACCCTTAGGCTCAATTAGAAGCATTTTGGGAGAAATTATAAGTGTTCATCCAATGGATTAAACTCATACTACCATATCCAAACACCATGATATATCCCTCTAAGTTGGCTCAAACTTCTATGTCATGGATGTCATGTTTTTTAGATCCCTTGTGAATATTATACATGGATGACATTGAAATATTCCATGGGTCCTCAAAAAATTATCAAAAATTTCATTAGAGATGTCTTGTTAAGGATGAAGTAGGTAAATTAAGTCTTGAATACATGAGGGGCTTGAGGTCAACATAGTTTATAAAAAAAATTATGAATTAACTTTTCAATAACTACCTATTATTATATTTTATATCAAATTGGTGGATTTTCAATTGTAAAAAATCATTTTTTCATATAATGTATATATCTATGAAGTTTTTATTAAACTTTCAATGAGGTTTTCTTTTGGATTTTCAAGAGAACTATGTCATTATGTAAGTTTGATCATTATAGGGAATAAGGAAGAAAATACTTGATGTGAATTGGTTAGGTGAGAACATGTTCATGATCTGGATTGTTTTTCCCTAGGGGTGGAACTAATATTTAATCAAATTGAAAAATATAACCATTGTGAATATGTTTAGATTTGTTTTTAAAGGGGTATAACCCAATAATTTCCCTTAGTCCCCTCTTTTCTTGGATCCCATTTATAGATCCTCCTCTATTGAGAGCTCTTAATCAACTTCAATCTATGATCCTTTTTTCTTATTCTTGTGAACTCTGATCAAACCATCATCCATCAAGTTGGAATAGTGTTGATAAGATATTTGATAGAATTTCTTTTTTTCATAGTTTATATTTCTATCTTTTTTGATATTTTGGTGAGTTCTAGTGTACCCTATTTTAGGGTGATTTTATAATTTTTTGATTTCTTTAATTATAGTTTTAATTAAAAACTAATACTGTATGAGTACTCCTATACCACCCTAAGGCATGTGGTCTAGTAATTGTCCCTCAATCCTTGTAATGTAATATTTTCTGTTGGGATCCCCAATGAAACATTCACCATGTGTTTCATAAAAATACATGTAACCTTTGTTTAGTTTCATAGCCTTAGAAGATATAACATAGTGTCTACATATTCTTGTTGATATATGTTCCCATCATCTATTTCCACCCATTTACGTGTTCCTATAATATTTCCCCTTGGTATTATAAAATATTCTCTAACAAAACCGTATTATATATTTTTTTCCTTAACATCTAAATGTAATGAATATGATTAAACAAATAGAGAGTAAGTGGAATGACCACATCATGTGATTTTACATAAACAATAGAAAATCCCATTTTGAAAAGGAATGGTATTATATTGTAAAGCCTGGTTGACTGATCATACTTGTGGTACATGGGAATGGTTCCCATTAAACTTATGATACATGGAAATGGATTCCCATATATGTCACGATCCATCCCCTGGGGCCCGTGTCGTGACTACCCTAAGCCCATCTTCCATAGGCCAGGGGATAGAAACTAGCATCGAAAGGAGTATTCCCCAAAACTGAGAAGGAATTGCCTTTATAACCTGTAATCACACGCAACTAAGCACATAGTAAGATATGAACTGAAGTCAACTGTATAGAAAAAAGAGTGTTGAAAGTAAAAAGGGGGTCAGAATACAAGCCCAACAGTAAAGATACAAGTACAACTAAAATACAATACAACTGAAGAAAGAGAAAGGCAGCTACTGGGTCATCCTCCAAGGTTCCTACCTGAAGGGTAGGTACAGATCACCTCTTTAGCACTCCACGTCCACCCGTCTCTTATGCGTACTGACACACCGTATGGACCAACTCTGGGCACCGTCCAATCCTGATACTCTCAGCATCAGTCAGTGATGTCCGTCATCTGCATCTAACACAATGAGGTGCAGGCATAGCCTGTGCAGGGGTGAGTATAACGATACTCAGTAGGGACCCCAAGACCCTCAAAGTCTCACAAAATCCACCAAGGATCAACCACAAATAAAGGAACAACTGATAACCCTACTTAGGTATATCACTATACATATACTTATGTTATCAAGTAAACTCATCTCAATCATGAGGTAACACAAGGCACAACTCATTAGCCCCAAGCTCAACCGTTCAATGAAGGAAGAAATACAAAGAAGGAAAGTACCACTCAGGTATGCCACACGGAAGAATACCACCAAGTTATTACCACGAAGGAAAGTACCACACAGGTGCATACTCACCTTACACTAGGTATAACTTAAGTAGAGTAGTAGAGATGATTAGATGTAACTACTGAATCATCTTACTCTGTAAGAAGATGACCCACAGAGGATCGCTAGAAGATGACTCACACAGGATCACTAAGAGATAACCCATACAGGATCGCTATGAGCTGACCCACACAGGATCACTAGGAGCTGACCCACACAGGATTGCTAGGAGCTGACCAACACAGTATCGCTAGGATATGACCCACACATGATCGCTAGGAGATGACCCACACATGATCGCTAGGAGCTAACCCACACAGGATCACTAGGAGCTGACCCACACAGGATCACTGGGATCTGACCCACATAGGATCGCTAGGTGATGACCCACACAGGATCGCAAGGTGCTGACCCACATAGGATTGCTCGTCAATATTCACGTCACAGCCAGCTACTGGGTTCCCGCACTATTCTCGCTTGTCTCTGGGAGGGTCTACTCCACAATCCATTGGTCGATACTCCAACTTCCCCAAAGTTCCACAAAGACATATATCAAAGGACTGACACGTCATAGGGGTCTCAACATAACAGACGGTGTGTAAATCGGACGCTCGGTCTGTGAGTTATTAGTCTTTTAGTCCCAGGGGCCCACTTGGATTCATGCTTGATCCAACCCGACCGTACCTCAAATTTACCCAAAACTTTGGTGGGGTATACTCAAAGGGACCGTCTCACTCTAAGATTTCCAGCGTCACTGACGCTTCATGAAACGGACGTCTGGTACCAAAGTTATGGCCAAAAGAATGTAAATGGTCATAGTGGGCCTGGGTCTGGTCCAACCCGATCAGACCGAACCGGCCTGGCCCGCTGGGGGGCCTGACAGGCCGTGGGGGGATTTAGAGGGCCGTGGGTGCCCGTGAGGCTGTGGAGGGCCGCAGAGGGTTCCACGAGGGCACGTGGCCATGGAGCGGCTAGGCTTGGGGTTGTCACGATGGCGTGAGGCCACGGGGCGGCTAGGTCGGGGCGGTTCAGCCAGAAGGGTGGCAGCGTCTCGGGCGGCGGCTCGGCCCAAACGGCGGTGACAACTTAGCCTGGCGGCAGCGGATCGGGCGGTGGCTCATGCCGGATGGCGGCGATGGCTCGGACGGCGGCGACGGCTCGGGTGGCGGCTCCACCAGACGGTGACAGTAGCTCAGCCAAGACAGTGGCGGCAGCTCAGACGGCGGCGGCGGCTAGGCCCGGGCAGCGGTGGCGGCTCGTCCCAGATGGCAGCAGCAGCTCGGATGGTGGCAGCGGCTCAGCTCGGACGGCATCGGTAGATCGGCCCGGATGGCGTCAGCATCTCGGACAGCGGTGGCATCTCGGGCAGCGGCTCTGCCCAGAGGGTAGTGGCGGCTCAGCCCGGAAGGCAGCGACGACAACTCAGGTCGGCTCGGCTACAGATGGAAAGGAGCGGCGGATGCGGCGGGTGCCGCGAGGCGGCGCGACGAGGCCGTAGGGCGGTGATGGCCATGGACGGCGGAGCATAGCGGGGGGCAGAGGCCGTGGGGTACCGTGCCTTCATCGGCAGTTCTCAAGTTCCACCAGTGCCGACTGCCGGTACCGGTCACCGTCACCAAAGTCGCCTTCTTCCATCACGAAGGATACACCATTCAAGAAGAATGGTGGAAGGGTCGGGCCATGTTTTTTTTGGCCTTCACCCTCCACGTTAG
Source organism: Viscum album (assembly GCA_963277665.1). NCBI lineage: Eukaryota > Viridiplantae > Streptophyta > Magnoliopsida > Santalales > Viscaceae > Viscum > Viscum album. The sequence continues at coordinate 1,175,186,792 of OY728156.1, forward strand.
AGTGGTAGAAAGAGGCTCAACAAGAATAATAACTTTTATGGAAGATATTTAAGAACCTCAATCCCCACAACCTTCGTCAATCATTAATCACAATCCTGCAGAAGAAACATAAAAGGGAAGAACATGGAAACCAAACCCCTACCTTGGATTGTTCATTGACGTTGGTATGTAAAGGAAGTCGAAGAATATGAAGAGAGTTCCAACGATCGTTGCTTCTAAAAGCACGATTCGATTTCGAGCTTGCTCTTTATCCTATTCTTTGATTTCCGAAGAACGTTCTTCGATGGCGTTCTTCATTGGCGTTATTCATTGGAGCGCTTTTCTCAAAGAGATCTCCCCTTTTCCAACCCCCCCCCCAATTCCACGATAGAAAAGAATTAGCCAACATTATAAAATATGTTGTCATAAATTCAAATTTGAATAATTAATTTAATTGAGTTTGTGTATTAATTAAAAGGGGGTGGCATAATTAATCAAGGGGAAGTTCACGAGACTTCCCCATATTTAATAGGGAGTTCAAGGGGGTTTAATCTTTGATGGTCCCCACCACCATAACCTCTTATTGGAGGTTTGTCTTGGTGGTACCCACCTCCATAACCTCTCATGGGAGGTTTTAGTTCAGGTGGTCCCCACCACCTTAACTCTTGTAGAGGATATTTCAACAAATAAAAAAATAGAAGTTTATTTTATTTTATTATTTTTCATTTCCATTAAAAACCCAAATTATATATTTCACCCTCGACCTACTGTGGTCATGGTGAAGGTCTCCTTAAGAAAATACTGGTGCTGCAAATTCAGCAGTGCCCTCGTATTTCAATTCCGAGCACTGATTCAAAAGTAAAAAAATCTCGCTCGCATGTTTACTGAACGTACCCAAAAAAATTTTCAAAAATTCATTTTGGGCACTCCATGCCTCGGGATCACACACCCTCAATTTTTGTGGACTCGTAAAATTCCCATATATTTAAAAAAATTACATTGAAATTCTGGGTCTTTACATTCTCCCCACCCCAGGGCTTTATGTCCCTGTAAGCCACAACTCAAACTAGGTAAACAAGTGGGGGTACTGAGCACGCATATGAGCCTCCCACTCCCATGTGCTCTCTACCTTTATAAAATTAATCAGGTGCTTATCGTATGGATATCTGTGCACGTCGAGTCTCATAGTCAGCATCGCCATGCTACGCCTCCCTGACTCACTGAAGAAGTGGGGGAGTAACTGTAAAATACTGAATAAAAGCTGATCCATCGTGATCCACAAAGGATATCTGCAAAGCGTCCAACTTCTTCGTCGCCTATCCTAGAAGTTTTATACCATATCTCCTGATGAGTGAATCTGCTACAATGTTCCCCTTCCCAGAATTATAGACTATTTCAAAGTCATAGTCCTGGAGGAACTCAATCCAATATTGATGTCTCAGGTTCAGGTCCTTCTGAGAGAAGATATACCTGAGACTCTTGTGATCAGAGTAGACTGTAAAACGTTCACACATTAGATAGTGTCACCACATCTTCAAGGCAAAGACCAATAATACTAACTCCAGGTCATGGGTAGCATAGTTCTGCTCATGTTGTCTCATCTACCAAGAACCATATATGATCACTGCTCTCTCCTGCATCAGGACACATCCGAGCCCGGTCCCTGATGCGTTGTAGTAGACTATGTACCCTACGCCCACATGTGGAAGCCTCGTGATAGGGGAACTAGTCATCCTTTGCCTCAGCTCTGGAAAACTCTATTGGAATCTCTCTGACCAAATTAAGGGTTTCCCCTTCTTTGTCAATGTTGATAGTGGTGTTGCAACTTTGAAAAAATCTAGCACAAACCTTTGGTAGTATCCAGAAAAACCAAGGAAACTCCATACCTCCGTCATAATTCTGGGTGGCTCCCAAGCAAGTACCTCCTCGATCTTCACTAGATCCACTACAACTATATCCTCTGAGATGACATGTCCCAGAAATTGAACCTCTCGGATCTAGAACTGGCACATCGAGAGCTTACTATAAAGTTGGTTCTCTCGGAGTGTGTCCAATACTACCCGCAAATGATAGGCAGGCTCCTCATAAGTAGTCGAGTAGATCAGAATGTTGTCGATGAAGACTACTACAAAGCGATCAAGGTATGGTTGAAAGATCCTGTTCATGAGTCCCATGAACACTGCTGGAGTGTTGGTTATGCCGATGGCATAAACAAGAACTCATAGTGGTCGTACTAACATCTAAAAGCCGTCTTCTACACATCCTTGTCTCGTAATCTCATCTGGTGATAGCTTGATCTGAGATCTATCTTTGAGAGCCACTGTGATCCCTTCAGCTGATCAAAGAGGTCGTCAATCCTCGAGAATGGGTACTTCTTCTTCACGGTCACCTGGTTCAGGTGCCGATAGTTGACACAAAGTCTCAAGCTCCCATCCGCCTTCTTGGCGAACAAAATCGGGGCTGCCCAGGGAGAAACACTGGGTTGGATGAATCCCTTCCCTTGCAAGTCCTCTAGTTGTACCCGCAGCTCACGAAGCACCGTGAGAGCCATCCAATATTCTAGTGTAGATATATGTGTCGTCCCAGGGTACAATTAAATGTAAAATTCCACATCTCTGTGAGGAGGTAGACCCAAAACATCATCAGGGAAGACATCTGCATACTGGTCCACCACTACAGGATAACTCGGACTCTCCACATCCACCGCTCCAAGGGTAAGGCTAGCCAACTGATGAGTGATCGACTGCACTCTCCTCCAGGTAAATCCATCTTGTGTTGTAAAGGCTCCCTTCTCGTCAGTGAAGGTAAACCTAGTCTCATCCGTGTGGACACTCCACACTTTGCGCCTAATACAATCAATTTGAGCATGGACTGTAGATAACTAGTACATACCCAAGATGACGTCGTAAGGACTCGACCCTTCTACTAGGAGATCCCAGCTGAAGCTCTTGCCTCCTAGAGTAAGCTCGCACTGTCAGCACCGGTGCGTAATCGTTGAATCAGCTTTTATAGGAGTCTCTAGCTATAAGGATCGATCCAATGGCTCCATCAAAATCTCCAAGATCCGAATGAGGGCAGTGGAAATAAAAGAATGACTGGAACCTGTGTCTATAAGTATTGCAGCTAAGGTGGAATAGACACAAATTGTTCCTCGTATCATCTCTAGAGCGCCATGATCGTAGGCCTCAGGTTCCTGGAGCTGAGATCGCCCCTGTCCACCTGCTCTCTACGGTCGGGGTGGACCTCCTGGTGGTGGTGGCGGTAACATCTCGAATCATATCCCACCACCAGCTGCATGGCTAGATCCTCTGCAAAGGCTGCCTGCTCCCTGCAGACCTCCTCGGTCAAACCTCTGTCTCTGCCTGGGCGGTCCTTCGACCGTCTACTGATCATCCATACAGTGGTTCGAACAGTCATGAGCCATGTGACCCTGCCCGCCGCATGCGTAATACAACCCACTCCTAGCATGTATATCTCTGCCTCGGGTGCCCCACACAACGGACTTTGAATCTTGTGGTCGTACACCTGTATGTCTGTTCCTCTTATACCTCTGAGGCATCTTTCTACTTCCAGTTACAGAAGACTCCACTACGTGACGACTGGTGGTGGGTCTCACTGCTAGTGTCTACTCAGCAAGGAAACTCTCCACTAAGAGGGCTCTCTCCAACACCCCCACCTACGTCGGGATGCTGAGTGAGATCATCGAAGCCCTAATATCTCACATGAACCCCTGCTCGAAGGTCCGGGCCCTGAAGAATGGGTCTCGCACCATATCTGTGGAGTAGCGTGAGAGGTCAGTGAACCTCGCTGAGTACTGAGCTATAGTCATGCTTCTCTACTGCCGATGAAGTATTTCCTGTATGCGCACTGCGCAAAGAGTTGTTGGAACAAACTCTGCCTGAAACAGGCTCTCATAGTCTTCCCAGAGAAGCGTCACCTCATCGTGAACTTAGAGCATCAAGTTGCACCATCTTCCTGTTCCTGCCTATAGAAGGTTGGCGGTAAGGATCACCATGTGATCAGTTGGTGTCCCTACCAGTAGGAAAACTCTCACCGCAGCCTCTAGCCAATCCTCAGCCGCCTGTGGGTCCGTCTCTCCCCTGAACTTAGGAGGCCACTGGCACTAGAAATCGTGCAATGCACTCAGGCGGCATTCACCCTATACTACTGGGGAATGTGGCATCGGTGGCCCAATGATTAATGGTACCGCTGGAGCCTCCGCTAGATGAGGGCCCTACACCAAGGCCTTATCGCTCAGTGCACTATCAGTGCGTACAACTCTCAGAACCCTAGTTGGTTGTCTTCGTGGAGGCATCTTGAAAAAAATAGGTGTGCCACGGTAAATAAGTTATACCTGGTGAGCTGAATCAAGAGATCACAAAGAAAAATCTTGGAAACACACACGCAATCATTGTTTTCGTGCATTGAATCAGAAATCAGAAGTCAGGGTCCTGGTTTATGGATACGTTAGCCATCGCACCAACACTGGATTCCTTAAACTGATAACCACACTCACTAAACTTAACACTATTTCTGTTAAAAATAAATATTAGAGTCATATGTTATGCAGTAGAACCGACTCCTCTGATACCAATTTGTCATGACCCGTCCCCCAGGACCCGTACTATGACTACCCCAAACCCGCCTTCCATAGGCCAGAGGCTGGCAACTAGTACCAAAAGGCATATTCCCCAAAACTGGGAAGGAAATTCATTTATAACTTGTAAGAACATGCAACCAAGCACACAACAAGATATGAAGACAAGTCAACTATATAGCAAAAATTGTGTTGAAAGTAAAAAGGGGGCTGGAATACAATCCCAACTGTAAAGATACAAGTACAACTGAAATACAATACAACTGAAGAAATAGAAAGGCAGCTACTCAGTCATCCTCTAAGGTTCCTACCTGAAGGGTAGGTACATATCACCTTCTCAGCACTCCACATCTACCCTTCTCCTCTGTGTACTGACACGTCGTATGGTCCACCTCCGGGCACCATCCAGTCCTAGTACTCTCAGCCTCAGTCAGCACTATTCATCATCTGCATCCAACCCAACGAGGTGCGGGCTTATCCCATGCAGAGGTGAGTATAAAGATACTCGGTAGGGACCCCGAGACCCTCAAGGTCTCACAAAATCCACCAAGGATCAACCACAAAGAAAGGAAACACCTGAAAACCCTACTTAGGTATATGACCATACATATACGTAAGTTATCAAGTAAACTCATCTCAATCATGAGGTAACACAAGGCCCAAATCATTATCCTCAAGTTCAACTGTTCCATGAAAGAAGAAATACCATGAAGGAAAGTACCACACAGGTACGCCATATGGAAGAATACCACAAAGGTATTACCACAAAGGAAAGTACCACACAGGTACAGACTCAGCTCACACCAGGTATAACTTAAGTACAGTAGTAGAGATGGTTAGATGTAACTACTGATTCATCTTACTCTATATGAAGCTAACCCACACAGGATCTCTAGGAGCTGACCCACAGAGGATTTCTAGGAGCTGACCCACACATGATCGCATGGATCTGACCCACACAAGATCGCTAGGAGCTGACCCACACAGGATCGCTAGGAGCTGACCCACACACGATCGCTAGGATCTGACCCACACAGGATCGCTAGGAGATGACCCACACAGGATCTCAAAGTGGTGACCCACACAGGATCGCTCATCAATCTTCAAGTCACAGCCAACTACTGGGTTCTCGTACTATGCTCGCTTGTTTCCGAGAGGGTCCGCTCCACAAGCCACTAGTCTATACTCCAACTTCCACAAAGTCCCATGAAGAAGTATCTCAAATGTTATTCAGGTCATAGAGGTCTTAACGCAACAGACAAAGGGTCAATCGGATTCCCGGTCTGTGTGTCATTAGCAATTTAGTCTCGGGGGACCAGTTGGATTCGTGCTCGATCCAACCCAAACATACCTCAACTTTACACAAAACACCAGTGAGGTATACTCAAAAGGAACATCTCGCTCCAAAATTTCCAACGTCACTGACGGTTCGTCAAACGGAAATCCGGTGCCAAAGTTATGTCCAAAAGAATGTAAATGGGTCATAGTGGGCCCGAGTCTAGTACGACTCGGCCGGCTGGGTGGCCCGGCCCGCTGGGTTCGGCCTGGCAGGCTGCGAGGGGCTGCGGAGGGCCGCGGGTTGCTGTGAGGCCGCGAAGGGCCACAGAGGGTGTCGCGAGGTCGCGGGGCTATGGAGCGGCTCGGCCGGGGGTTTCTGCCAGGGCACGAGCCTGCAGGGTGGCTTGGCCGTGGCGGTTCGGTCGGAAGGGCGGCGACGACTAGGCCCGGATGTCGGCAGAGGCTCAGACGGCAGTGGCAACTCAAGAAGCCTCTCCACCAGACGGCGACGGAGGCTTGTCCTGGATGGGGGTGACGACTCGGCTCGGACGGCGGCAGTGGCTTGGACGACGGTGGCACTCGGCCCAGACGGTGACTGCGGCTCGACCCGGATGGTGGCATCGGCTCAGACGACAGCGGCGACTCGGGTGGCGGCTTGGCCTGGACGGCGGTGGCTGTAAAGACCCGTAAAATTCAAGGGAAATTTTTTTTCTTAATTTTCTTTGGAATTTTACAAGAGCGCGGTTTCTGACGGCACCTGATTCCGAGGCCCGGTGTGCCCGGAATCAATTTCCGAAGTTTGGCTCGGGTACGTTCAGTGAACGAACGAGCGGGAATTCCTAACTTTTGATCCGGTGCTCGGAATTGAAATCTGAGGACACTAATGAACTCGCAGCGCCGATATTCGCTTAAGGAGACCCTTTCCGAGGTTGCGTTTAATTCGGGTTGAGAGTTAGTTTTTGGGAGTTTAGAACAAGTTAAATAAAAATTGTGGATACAAATTTTTATTTAAACTTGTTGGTTAACTTCTCTCAAAGGAAGTTAGGGGTGGGACCCACACCCACTTAACCTCCCTTGAGAGGATTAAGTGTGGTGGGGCCCACACGAAACCCAACCTTCCATCTTCCCTCAAATCTCCCATTAACCCTCCTTTTAATTACTGTTTGACAACTTTAAGTATTAATTGAGGTGAGTTGTTCAAATTCAAACCTTTGAAATTCATGTGGTAAAGTTGTGTAATAATATAAGCTTAAAGATTATTTTATTCTGGTGGAATTCTTTTATCACCTTGGGAGGAATTTTGGAGCTTCTCCTTCTTCTTCTTCTTTAACTCTGACGAAGAACACGAAGAACCTTCGAACTTCGACGAAGAACTCCACGTTCTCGGAAACCGTCTTCCGTGACGACATAACCGCGACATCGACGTTCTTCTTCCGCGATGCTCGACTTCCGCGAATCGTTGTCGATCATCGAACTTCATTCCAGAACCAAGGTAGGGGTTGTTGTTATTCGTTTATTTATTTATCCTTGTTCGTGGTCCTTGCATGACTAACGTGAGGATTTTCTTTATGTGTTATCATTTAACGTGAGGGGGCCGGACCGCATGAACACGGACGAACCCCCTCCTTTGTTCTTGATGATTTATCTTGAGGTTGAAACAAGATGGCGTGGTGCCGTCGCACCACGCGGTTATTCGCCCGGCTTATTTGCGCAGCGCCGTCACGCCGCGCCGTGGAAGAATCATCAAGAACGCGACGCCGTCGCGCCGCGTCGAAGGGAATCAAAGGCGCGGTGCCGTCGCACCGCGCCGGACGACGAACACCGCGGCCGGTTCCGGGCCACAGCGGGATGAGAAGACCGGCGGCCGGGCCGCCGGTGTCGGAAGCCGGAAGGGGGACCGGATTTTCCGGTCCCGTTGGAGAAAACCGGCCGGCAGTTGGCCAGCCGGAAGGTCAAAAGGCGGGGGAAATAAATTCCCCCTGCCAGCTTAAAAAACCCCCCCCCTCATTTATGAGGGGGGCGGTTTCCTTGAGGGGGGCAGGCGGCCCCCCGGTCCTCTTCAAAGCAGGCCCCCCACGAGGGGGGGGGGGGGGCTTAGCCCCCCGCGCGTGACCCGTGCGGCGCCAGGCCGCCGCACCGCCGGCCGGCCGGGCCGGGTCGGACTCGGGTCGGGTCGACCCGGTTCGGGCCGACCCAGGGGGGGTCGGGCCGGGTCGGCCCAGAGTCGGACCCCCCGTTTTCAAGACAAATTCGGTCTTTTGACCATAACTTGAGCCACGGACCTCCGAATGACGAACCGTCTGCGGCAACGCGATCCTTGGATCGAGACCGTCGTTTCGGTATATCGCACTCAAAGTTTCAGAATACTTTGAGTTCGGCCGGGTTGTTTCGTTCACGAAACCAACCGGGCCTTCGGAGCGGAAACACTCATATCTTGAGCTACGGACGTCCGATTGACGTGCCGTCAGTTTTGTTGTGTTCCTCTTAGTGAGACGGATCTTTTGGAATACTCTGCCCGAGGTTTGGACGCAGTTGGAGTACGGTCGGGTTGGTTTTGCCTTAAAAACCAACCGGGCCCCGGGGACGAAAATGCCAATAACTCTCAGACCGGGCGTCCGATCGACGCGCCGTCTGTTGCGTTGAGTTCCTGTTGTTGATACAGAACTTTTGGATACATCAACTCTGGACTTTGTGACAGTTGATGTATCAGCCTCTCGGCTCGTGGAGCGGACCCTCCGAACGAGCTTGCTGTGTGCGGGAACCCTAGTGCTGGCTGCGACTGTGACTACTACTACTACTACTACTACTGCTGCTGCTACTGCTACTGTGACTGCGACGACGACAGTACAGGGATCCTGTGTGGATTCGACGACGACGACTACAGCACTCAGCGATCCTATGTGGATCAGTGCTACAGGTCCTGTGTGGGCCCGATCCTGTGTGAGTCTTTTGCAGGGGTTAGTTACCTATCGATCCTTCGTGGGTCCGACGACTTAGATGGATCAGTGATCATCTTTATCATCTTTTGAAGAAGTATACCTGTGTGAGCTGAATCTTGTTGTTTTCCTGTGTGGATTGTGTTGAACTATCCTGAGTGGATTACGTTTTGCTTTCCTGTGTGGAATACGTTTACTTTCCAGTGTGGACTGAGTTGTACTTGGGCTCGGAGGTTGGAGCGTATTTGAAATTGATGACTTAGGTATATGTATGGGCATATACCTAAGCAGTGTCGGTTGTTACTTCGTGTTTGTACCTTTCTTTGTGGTTTATCCTTTGTGGATTTTGAGAGACCTTCAGGGGTCTCGGGGTCCCTACTGAGTAGCTTATACTCACCCCTGCACGGGCTTTGCCCGCACTACGTTGTGTTGGTTGCAGACGACGGACAACGTTGATCTTGGCCGAGGCTTGCAGAGCAGGACGGTACCTGGAGGTGGAAAACTAGGCGGGACGTGTTCAGAGTGGACGACGGGACCCGAGGAGCAGTGGAGCTATCTGTACCCACCCTTCAGGTGGGATCTCCAGTGGACAGCTCGGTGTAGCGGCTTTTACTTACAGTTGCTGTTTTTCCCTTTCGAATTGTACTTTACTTTCAGTTTGGGTTTGTATACTGGACCATTTACTTTTCCGCACTTTCAGTTGTACTCTGTTTTTACTTAGTGTTTACTTTCCGCTTGCTTACTCTGTGGTGTTTGTTTACTTTACAAAGGCAATGCCTTCCCCTTTTTCCGGGATTTACGCCTTGGTGCTAGTCGCCAGCCCCTGGCCTATGGAAGGCGGGCTTGGGGTAGTCACGGCACGGACCCCGAGGGCGGGTCGTGACAAATTGGTATCAGAGGAGTTCGGTTCTATCGTGAACTCTGATCTTTTCTATGTGAAGCAATAATGTTTAGCGTATTGAGTGTGGTTCTCAGTCCAGGGAGTCCAGTGTTGGTGCGGCGGCCGACGTATCCGTACACCAGGACCCTGACTTCTGATTTCCGACTTAATGCACGAAAACATTGATTGCGTGTGTGTTTCAAAGTTTTCTTTGTGATTACTTATATCAGCTCACCAGGTATACTGTTCTGACCGTGGCGCACCTGTTTCCTTTTCAGGATGGCCCCACGACGGCAGCCAGCTAGGGTTCCGAGAGTGGAGCGTGACGACAGCCCACCGAGCGACGAGGCCTCGGTGCAGGGCCCTTTGTCAGCAGTGGCACCGGCGGTAGCTCTACCCGTCGAGCCACCGATACTTACAGCACCAGCCGTTGACGATGCACGTCACCTCAGCTCACTGCATGAGTTTCAGCGCCAGAGACCACCCAGGTTTCGCGGGGAGACGGATCCCCAGGCAGCAGAGGACTGGCTGGAGGCAGTGGTACGTGTGTTTAGGCTAGTGAGGACACCAGCAGACCTCATGGTGATCCTCGCTGCGAGCCTGCTACACGCAGCAGCAGGACGATGGTGGAGCTTGATGCTCCAGGTGCACGATGAGGCATCTCTTCTATGGACGGACTTTGAGAGCCTCTTCCGCTCGGAGTTCGTCCCAGCCACCCTTCGTGCGGTGCGTATTCAGGAGCTTCTTCAGCTGCGGCAGGGCAGCATGACGGTCGCTCAGTACTCGACGAGATTTACTGATCTCTCGCGCTACTCAATCGACATGGTACGGGACCCATTCTTCTGGGCCCGGACCTTCGAGCAGGGTTTGAGACACGAGATCAGGGCATCGCTGATCTCCCTCAGCATACCGACTCAGACAGGAGTACTGGAGCGGGCCCTTCTGATCGAGAGCTTCCTTGCTGAGTCTACACCAGCGCAGCGACCCACCGCAGGGCATCACGTGGCAGAGTCATCTGCAGCAGGCAGTCGACGGATGACTCAGGGGTCCAGACAGACCAGACCTTCGGGCAGATGACCTCAGGACACAGGCTCAGCAGTGCGGGGCACACAGCGCGGAGCCAGTCTTTCGAGAGGCAGACAGTGCTACTCGTGCGGCGGGCAGGGCCACATGGCTCGTGACTGCCCGACCCGCCGTGCCGAGAAGCAGCAGACAGTTGAAGGACCATCGAGGCAGAGGCATAGGGTCGACCGTGGCGGTCCGCAGGGATGAGGTGGACGAGGCAGAGGAGCTAGACGAGCAGCCGGTGGTGGGCGACGCTTTGAGGCTCTGCCACCACCACCACCAGGAGGTCCACCCCGACCACAGGGAGCTGGCGGGCAGAGACAGGCACAGCTCCAGGCAACAGAGGCCTACGACCACGGCGCACCCGAGATGATTCGAGGTACTATCTGTGTCTATTCCACCCTTGCTGCAGTTCTTATAGACACAGGAGCGAGTCACTCTTTCATAGCCGCTGCCCTTGTTCGGAGCTCGGAGATTCCGACAGAGCCGTTGACTCGATCCTTACGGCTAGAGACTCCTACGGGAGCAGACTCAATGATTACGCACTGGTGCAGGCAGTGTGAGCTCACTCTAGGAGGCGAGAGCTTCGGCTGGGATCTTCTTGTAGCAGCGTCGAGGCCTTACGACGTCATCTTGGGCATGGATTGGCTATCTACGGTCCATGCGCAGATTGACTGTTTTAGGGGCAAGGTGCGATGTGTACGCACCGACGGGAGCAGGTTCACCTTCACCGGCGAGAAGGGATCCTTTGCAGCACAGGATGGACTTCTGCGGAGGAGAGGATAGCCCATCACTCATTAGTTGGCTGGCCTCATTCTTGGAGCAGTTGACGTGCGGAGTCCTGGTTTTCCTGCAGTGGTGGATCAGTTTGCGGACGTTTTTCCTGATGACGTACCAGGGCTACCTCCTCGTAGAGAGGTAGACTTTTATATTGACTTGTACCCCGGGACATCCCCGATATCCACTCCAGCATATCGGATGGCCCCCGCCGAGCTTCGAGAGCTACGGGTACAGTTAGAGGACTTGCAGGGCAAGGGGTTCATTCGACCCAGTGTTTCACCCTAGGCTTCCCCGATATTGTTCGCCAAGAAGGCGGACGGGAGCTTGCGACTTTGTGTTGACTATCGTCGCCTGAACCAGGTGACAGTGAGGAACAAGTATCCGCTACCGAGGATTGATGACCTCTTTGATCAGCTCAAGGGAGCATGGTGGTTCTCGAAGATAGACCTCAGGTCAGGCTATCATCAGCTCAGAGTCAGAGATGAAGATGTGCAGAAGACAGCCTTTAGATGTCGGTATGGCCACTATGAGTTCTTGGTTATGCCTTTTGGTGTAACCAATGCTCCAGTAGTGTTCATGGCTCTCATGAGCAGGATCTTTCAGCCATACCTCGATCGGTTTGTCGTGGTCTTCATCGACGACATTCTGATTTACTCTACGACTGAGGAGGAGCACGCCTATCACTTGCGAGTTATACTAGACACACTCTGAGAGCACCAGCTTTATGGTAAGATCTCGAAGTGCCAGTTCTGGATACGTGAGGTCCACTTCTTGGGTCACGTCATCTCTGAGGCGGGAGTTGCAGTGGATCCTGCGAAGATTGAGGCTGTGTTAGCATGGGAGCCACCCAGGAGCGTGACTGAGGTTCGGAGTTTCTTGGTACTAGCTGGATACTATCGGAGATTCGTGCTAGACTTCTCTAGAGTTGCGGCACCACTCACAGCTTTGACGAAGAAGGGAAAACCCTTCGTGTGGTCAGAAAGATGTCAGTAGAGCTTCCAAGAGCTGAGACAGAGATTGACTAGCGCACCTATCTTGAGGTTGCCTGAGGAGGGAGTAGGGTACGTAGTCTACTGCGATGCATCAGGGACCGGACTCGGATGTGTTCTGATGAAGGAGCGGGCAGTGATCGCCTATGGATCACGTCAGTTGAGGCCGCATGAGCAGAACTATGCTACCCATGACCTGGAGTTAGCAGCAGTGGTCTTCGCTCTGAAGACATGGCGACACTATCTGATGGGCGAGCGCTTTACAGTCTTTTCCGATCATCAGAGTCTCAGGTATATCTTCTCGCAGAAGGACCTGAACCTGAGACAGCGGCGATGGCTCGAGTTCCTCCAGGACTATGACTTTGAGATAGTCTATACTCCTGGGAAGGGGAACGTAGTAGCCGATGCCCTCAGCAGGAGGACGGGCATTCAGCTACTTGAGGAGGCGACAGAGCAGCTAGCCTCTTTGCAGATATCCTTCGTGGATAGAGATGGAGCAGCCTTCCTTCAGTCTCTCACAGTCACTCCTCCACTACTGCAGCGGGTCAGAGAGGCACAGCGTGAGGACGCTGACTGTGAGACATGGCGTGCACAGATATCCTCGGGACAGGCACCTGATGGTTTCTCCCTTGGAGCAGAGCACAACATCCTTTTCAGAGGACATACCATGGTACCAGTCGCTTTGCGAGAGGAAGTGCTGAGAGAGTTTCACACTTCTCCTTTGGCGGTACATCCTGGAGTGGCGAAGATGTACCAGGACCTCAGACGACAGCATTGGTGTCCGGGCATGAAGAAGGCAGTAGCAGAGTTCGTTTCTCGATGCCTCACCTGCCAGCAGGTGAAGGCAGAGCATCAGGTACCAGCGGGCTTGGTACAGCCCTTGGAGGTTTCGGAGTGGAAGTGGGACGGAATATCTATGGACTTCGTGACTGGACTTCCACGCACTTCCAGAGGTCATGACTCCATCTGGGTGATTTTTGACCGACTCACCAAGTCGGTACACTTCTTACCCATCAGAGAGCAGGGCTCAGTGGAGATCTTGGGACGTCTCTACGTTCAGGAGATTGTGCGGCTCCACTGTGTTCCATCATCTATCGTCTCCGATCGAGATGCTCGCTTTACTTCCCGGATTTGGAAGGGGTTACAGGAGGCGTTCGGGACGCAGCTACGTCTGAGCACAGCCTTTCATCCTCAGACGGATGGTCAGACGGAGAGGACCATTCAGACTCTCGAGGACATGCTCTGCGCATGTGTCCTCGACTTTGGTCGTAGCTGGGAGGATCACCTACCCTTGGTGGAGTTTGCGTACACCAACAGCTACCACTCCACCATCGGGATGGCACCGTACGAGGCATTGTACGTCCGACCTTGTAGATCTTCTTTGTGCTGGACAGACCCTGGGGAGTCAGCACTTGTGGGACCGGAGATGGTCCAGGCCACGACAGAGAAGGTCCAGGTCATCCAGGAGCGGATGAGGACAGCACAGAGCCGGCAGAAGTCATACGCTGACAGGAGGCGGAGGCCACTAGAGTTCGAGGATGGCGACCACGTCTTCTTGCGGGTCTCACCTCGACGTGGTATTCGGAGATTTGGCTGAGGCGACAAGTTATCTCCGCGCTTCATCGGACCCTTCCAGGTCCTCAACAGGGTTTGCGAGGTGGCTTATCGCCTGGCTCTGCCACCTCAGTTGCACCGGGTGCACAACGTCTTCCACGTATCCCAGCTGAGGAGATACGTGCACGACCCGACGCACATCATTGACCATGGGGAGCTTGACGTTGATGATGGGGCGACTTTTACGGAGGTTCCGGTGGAGATAGAGGATCGACAGGAGCGGGTCCTATGTGGGCGATCGATTCCTCTTGTGCGCATCAGATGGTAGCACGGGAATCTCCAGGAGAGCACATGGGAGCGGGAGGCTCAGATGCGTGCTCAGTACCCTCATTTGTTTTCCTAGTTTTTTTGATGTATCTTTACGGGGACGTAAAGCCCTGAGGTGGGAGTAATGTAAAGACCCGTAAAATTCAAGGGAAATTTTTTTTCTTAATTTTCTTTGGAATTTTACAAGAGCGCGGTTTCTGACGGCACCTGATTCCGAGGCCCGGTGTGCCCGGAATCAATTTCCGAAGTTTGGCTCAGGTACGTTCAGTGAACGAACGAGCGGGAATTCCTAACTTTTGATCCGGTGCTCGGAATTGAAATCCGAGGACACTGATGAACTCGCAACGTCGATATTCGCTTAAGGAGACCTTTTCTGAGGTTGCGTTTAATTCGGGTTCAGAGTTAGTTTTTGGGAGTTTAGAACAAGTTAAATAAAAATTGTGGATACAAATTTTTATTTAAACTTGTTGGTTAACTTCTCTCAAAGGAAGTTAGGGGTGGGACCCACACCCACTTAACCTCCCTTGAGAGGATTAAGTGTGGTGGGGCCCACACGAAACCCAACCTTCCATCTTCCCTCAAATCTCCCATTAACCCTCATTTTAATTAATGTTTGACAACTTTAAGTATTAATTGAGGTGAGTTGTTCAAATTCAAACCTTTGAAATTCATGTGGTAAAGTTGTGTAATAATATAAGGTTAAAGATTATTTTATTCTGGTGGAATTCTTTTATCACCTTGGGAGGAATTTTGGAGCTTCTCCTTCTTCTTCTTCTTCAACTCTGACGAAGAACACGAAGAACCTTCGAACTTCGACGAAGAACTCCACGTTCTCGGAAACCGTCTTCCGTGACGACATAACCGCGACATCGACGTTCTTCTTCCGCGACGCTCGACTTCCGCGAATCGTTGTCGATCATCGAACTTCGTTCTAGAACCAAGGTAGGGGTTGTTGTTATTCATTTATTTATTTATCCTTGTTTGTGGTTCTTGCATGACTAACGTGAGGATTTTCTTTATGTGTTATCATTTAACGTGAGGGGGCCGAACCACATGAACACAGCCGAACCCCCTCCTTTGTTCTTGATGATTTATCTTGCGGTTGAAACAAGATGGCGCGGTGCCGTCGCACCACGCGGTTATTCGCCCGGCTTATTTGCGCAGCGCCGTCGCGCCGCGCCGTGGAAGAATCATCAAGAACGCGACGCCGTCGCGCCGCGTCGAAGGGAATCAAAGGCGCAATGGAGGGGCGCAGTGTCGTCGCACCGCGCCGGACGACGAACAACGCGGCTGGTTCTGGGCCGCGGCGGGACGAGAAGACCGGCGGCCAGGCCGCCGGCGTCGGAAGCCGGAAGGGGGACCGGATTTTCTGGTCCTGTTGGAGAAAACCGGCCGGCAGTTGGCCGGCCGGAAGGTCAAAAGGCGGGGGAAATAAATTCCCCCTGACAGCTTAAAAACCCCCACATCATTTATGAGGGGGGCGGTTTCCTTGAGGGGGGCAGGCGGCCCCCCGGTCCTCTTCAAAGCAGGCCCCCCACGAGGGGGGGGGGGCGGTTTCCAAAGGGGCGCGGCCTGATTGCCGCGCCGCCAAAACAAGAAGCGGGGGGCTTAGCCCCCCGCGCGTGACCCGTGCGGCACCAGGCCGCCGCGCCGCCGGCCGGCCGGCCGGGCCGGGTCGGACCCGGGTCGGGTCGGGCCGGGTCGGCCCGGACCCGGACCCCCCGTTTTCGAGACAAATTCGGTCTTTTGACCATAACTTGAGCCACGGACATCCGAATGACGAACCGTCTGCGGCAACGCGATCCTTGGATCGAGACGGTCGTTTCGGTATATCGCACTCAAAGTTTTGGAATACTTTGAGTTCGGCTGGGTTGTTTCGTTCACGAAACCAACCGGGCCTTCGGAGCGGAAACGCTCATATCTTGAGCTACGGACGTCCGATTGACGTGCCGTCAGTTTTGTTGTGTTCCTCTTAGTGAGACGGATCTTTTGGAATACTGCGCCCGAGGTTTGGACGCAGGTGGAGTACGGTCGGGTTGGTTTTGCCTTAAAAACCAACCGGGCCCCGGGGACGAAAATGCCAATAACTCTCAGACCGGGCGTCCGATCGACGCGCTGTCTGTTCCGTTGAGTTCCTGTTGTTGATACGGAACTTTTGGATACATCAACTCTGGACTTTGTGACAGTTGATGTATCAGCCTCTCGGCTCGTGGAGCGGACCCTCCGAACAAGCTTGCTGTGTGCGGGAACCCTAGTGCTGGCTGCGACTGTGACTACTACTACTACTACTGCTGCTACTGCTACTGTGACTGCGACGACGACAGTACAGAGATCCTGTGTGGATTCGACGACGACGACTACAGCACTCAACGATCCTATGTGGATCAGTGCTACAGGTCCTGTGTGGGCCCGATCCTGTGCGGGTCCGATCCTGTGTGGGTCTTTGCGCTCAGCGGTCCTGTGTGAACCAGCGCCTACAGGTCCTGTGTGGGCCCGATCCTGTGTGGGTCTTTTGCGGGGGTTAGTTACCTATCGATCCTTCGTGGGTCCGACGACTTATATGGATCAGTGATCATCTTTATCTTCCTTTGAATAAGTATACCTGTGTGAGCTGAATCTTGTTGTTTTCCTGTGTGGATTGTGTTGAACTATCCTGAGTGGATTACGTTTTGCCTTCCTGTGTGGAATACGTTTACTTTCCTGTGTGGACTGAGTTGTACTTGGGCTCGGAGGTTGGAGCGTATTTGAAATTGATGACTTAGGTATATGTATGGGCATATACCTAAGCAGTGTCGGTTGTTACTTCGTGTTTGTACCTTTCTTTGTGGTTTATCCTTTGTGGATTTTGAGTGACCTTCAGGGGTCTCGGGGTCCCTACTGAGTAGCTTATACTCACACCTGCACGGGCTTTTCCCGCACTACGTTATGTTGGTTGCAGACAACGGATAACGTTGATCTTGGCCGAGGCTTGCAGAGCAGGACGGTGCCTGGAGGTGGACAACTAGGCGGGACGTGTTCAAAGTGGACGACGGGACCCGAGGAGCAGTGGAGCTATCTGTACCCACCCTTCAGGTGGGATCTCCAGTGGAGAGCTCGGTGTAGCGGCTTTTACTTACAGTTGCTGTTTTTCCCTTTCGAATTGTACTTTACTTTCAGTTTGGGTTTGTATACTGGCCCATTTACTTTTCCGCACTTTCAGTTGTACTCTGTTTTTACTTACTGTTTACTTTCCGCTTGCTTACTCTGTGGTGTTTGTTTACTTTACAAAGGCAATGCCTTCCCTTTTTTCTGGGATTTACGCCTTGGTGCTAGTCGCCAGCCCCTGGCCTATGGAAGGCGGGCTTGGGGTAGTCACGGCACGGACCCCGAGGGCGGGTCGTGACAGTGGCGGCTCTGCCCAGACGGCGGCGGCGGCTTAGATAACGGTGGCAGCGTCTTGGGTTGGCTCGACTGCGGATGGCGCAGAGTGCTGTAGGCCACGGGGGTCGCGAGGCAGCGCAATGAGGCCGTGGGGCGGCGATGGTCGTGGACGGAGGAGTGACACGGGGCATGATGTTGGTGGGGTGTTTGGGCGCCCTACCTTCGTTGGCGGGTCTCGAGTTCCACCGGTGCCGACCGTCGGCACTGGTTGCCATCACCAAAGTCTCCTTCTTCCATCATGAAGGATACACCATTCAAAAAGAACGGTGGAGGGGTCGGGCCTAGTTTGTTTGGCCCACAACCTCTGCATTAAATCGGTTTCAAACAGCTCAACAAGAACAAGAATGTGTATGAAATATATTTAAGAACATCAATCCCCACAACCTTCATCAATCATTAATCCCAATCCCACAAAAGAAACATAAAAGGGAAGAACATGGGAACAAAACCCCTACCATGGATTGTTTTTTGACGTTGGTATGTTAAGTAAGTCGAAAAAGGTGAAGAGAGTTCCAACGATCGTCGCATTAGAAACCACACTTCGATGTTGCGCTCACTCTTCGTCCTCTTCCTTGATTTTTTGAAGAATGTTCTTTGATGGAATTCTTCGTTAGAGAGATTTTCGCCAAGCTCTCTCCTTTTCCAAAACCTTCCCCCCAATTACACCACAAAAAAAGAATTATCCGACATTATAGAATATGTTGGCATAAATTCAAATTTTAATAATTAATTTAATTGAGTTTGTGTATTAATTAAAAGGGGGTGGCATAATTAATCAAGGGGAAGTTCAAGAGACTTCCCTATATTTAATAGGGATTTCAAGGGGGTTTAATCTTGGGTGCTCCGCACCACCATAACCTATCATGGGAGGTTAGGATTTGTGGTCCCCACCTCCATAACCTCTCATGGGATGTTTTAGTTCAAGTGGTCCCCAACACCTTAAATCATGTAGAGGAGGTTTCAAAAAATAAAATAAATTAGAAGTTTATTTTATTTTATTATTTTTCATTTCCACAAAAACCAAAAATTCTATATTTCACCCTCAACCTACTGCGGTCGAGGTGAAGGTCCCCTTTAGTGAATACTGGCACTGCAAATTCAGCGGTGCCCTCCGATTTCAATTCTGAGCACCAGTTCAAAAGTTAAAAAAACCCGCTCGCACGTTTACTGAACGTACCCGAACAAAAGTTCAGAAATTCATTCTAGGCACTCCGGACCTCGGAATCATGCGCCGTCAATTTTTGCGGACTCGTAAAATTCCCATATATTTAAAAAAAATACATCGAAATTCCGGGTCTTTACAATATACTTGGGATACATGGTAATGGAGTCCCTTATACTTCTGATATGTAGGCATGATGTCCCATTTACTTAGAGAACATAGGCTTGGCAGACCATATACCTATTATACAAAGGAATTTCATCACATATACCTATCAATAGCTGGAATGGAAACCCTTATGAATCATGATACTTTGGCGTGGCTTTTCTTATTGATTTATAAAGATCTAGTGACTAGACCTGGAAGCCTGACTCAAGACTCAGGTCCTATAAAAAATAAAATGTGTATGAATATGGCTATAAAAATCATTACATATTTAGAGCATATATTTATATCAATACATATAAAATTATATTTTTATTTTTATGGTTTTATACGTTTAGACTTTTTCATAGCAGGATCCAAAGCATGTAGTTTCAACTTGGAGTCATTCCAGAATCAGATCCAACCCTTTATAATTTTATTTACTACTTACCATTATTATATTTTTAAACCTCTCATATTATATGTAATGGTTTGATTGTTCTATACACTATTGGTGGTGGGATATTGAGTATATCTCACAACTTGTTTTGAACTCTATTTGGTACCCAAAAAGACATCATGGTTGTAGGTATGGATAAGGGAAAACACCATGTTGTGGATTCATGATTTCATTGTAGCATGGAAGCAGGGGAGAATAGGATCATGCTATGGCACATGATGCCATCTAGAGAATGTCTTTTTTATTTTTAGTTCTTTTTTTATACCCATATGTATCTGTGTATACATCTATTTTTTCCTATTACTTTTTTCAAATGCATGACATTAAATCATTAAGTATATAGTACTCGATATTTAAATGAATGGTTTTTTTGAGATAAGTGAGCACAGAGGCCCTATATTAAATCATGTAAAAATTTAATGTGTCTTAACAAGGCATTTTAGATTTTTCCAATTGAATGATGGGAACTATGTCGAAAGAAAGTATGTTTTCAAATATTAACACCTCTTTGGTTTCTAATTTATTTGCAAAGTCATCGACAAGTTGATTGGCTTCATGATAGATGTGTGTAATTTTTTGGTTCATATGAGTGATCTTGTCAAGACAATTCACCAACATCACTATCAGCTTCCATGATAGGTGAAACTTTCCTATCCTTGTAGCTTGCACAATGAGGGTGGAATAACATTCAACACAGACATTAATCCAATTTCTTTGACTTTCTAGATCAACAGTTATGATAAATCCCAACATTTCTTCATCTAAGGTACTTACATGGCCACAATGTCTAGGTAGATATTCAATAATTTCACCGCTATGGTCTCTGAAGACCGCCTCGTAACCGGATGGTCTCAGGTTTCCCCTCGAGGCCCCAGTAGTAATTCATTTTTACCAGCCAAGGAAAGGTGGGATCCAAAAACCCTCCATTGTGTTAGGGGGAAGAGGAATGTTACCTGAAATCTTAAGCCTCCTCAAAACCAAGAAGTCTCTTGTTGTATTTCCATAGTAACCAAAATGTAGTGTGATTTCCCATTGCACCATAAATATAGTGTTTTCATGGGATTCTTGGAAGTTAAAGTGTTTACGGTTATGTAACACTTCATTCCAGCTGAATCGAATGAAATGAATCAATTCGGTACATGCATCTATGAATAGAGTTGTAAGCATAATGGATAGTGGTCTGTTAGTGAGAGTGTGTAAGAACTGTTGGAATGAAAAAACATGCAGGGGTTACTTTTGAAAATGAAAAATATTTTATTCCAATTTGATGAGGTGAATTTTTGTGACATAAAAGATGGTGGAAATCCTCATGGTGTTGGTGACAAAAAGACCATATCGAGCATAGGGAGATTCCATCATTCTGGAGACTAGAATCCACTAGAATATTGTTTAGATAAATTCTCTATAGAATTGAAAACCTTGAGGGGGAATCCATTTTTTCATACAATCACCAATCCATTGTATATCCCCTTTAATAAAATATTTGTAGAAATTTTGTGATTAAAGAATTCAATTTTTAGATTTCTCCAATATCAACATATCATTCTAGTTAGTGGAGACATAATTAGATATAATTGAAGTAATTTTATCATGAAGAATCTCCAGATAGTGTCTTTGGTATTTAATAGAGATTTCATGATAATCTATGTATTACAGTCTGTTCATCTTCTCTATCAAATGAACCCTAGTCCAATTATCATGCTAGAATCTGAGGGAAGAATTCATGCTCACCAATATATTTCTATCGATAATTGATTATTATTCCAGTTGATTTATATATATTGTTATTTAACATCATCATTCCATTATTTTTACATTTTATTACACCTCTGTGATATAATAATCATGATGATATAGTATTTATAATCAACCAACTTTCACCCTCATTATTAGTCGGTAGTCTTTGGCATAAGGGGAGGCATGCTTGAGGCCATATGATGAACAAGTTTTAGTTACTTATGAGTGAACTGAGTCTGAGAAGTTACAAAGTTGTATCAAAGGATTATTTTCTCTACCATTATTATTTTGGGATGTTGTATATGATACTAGGATGTTTTGGAATTTGGTAATTATTCTGTTCTTGGGTGTAGTTGACAAATGTATAGTGAAAATAAAAAAAGTAGGGATGGATATTTCTAGATATGATTTCACTTATTACTATTGGTTTTATTCAACTATTGGATGAAACATAAGATATGTGATTTTTATTATTATAATGGTATATAATTCCATTTTTCCGTTGTTTTAATATGTTAAGGATGTTTTGGGTCATGCATCATTTTAGACTTGTGGAGATTCACATGTCATGATTTATGCCATTCCATATATGTGCATCTCATTGCTCATATTTCAAGTGATTTATATGAGTTCTATGAATGATATAAATATAATTGTGCTAATATTTAATTGTGTGGAATGAGAAACATACTTCAATACTTAATTTTCTAATATCAACCTAATAGTTTCTTCCTACATATCTTCATACTAACACCTCTTATAGTCAATTATGGAATTTTGAGTCATGAACCATTGGTTTTAAGTACTGGAATGTGTATATGGATGAGATTAAGTGGATGTCATAATCAATTTATAAATTATTTATTCTTATAAATTGAATTTTGTGATATATATAATTCAACCATTGAAAAGTTTATATATTAATAATTAAAAATTAATAAAATTAAAATTATTAAAATAAATAGTAACCATTAAATAGAGATTCCAATTGAAACTTAAATAGTTCTTACTCTTTAATTTTGAACTAAAAATATATATACTAGTTCATCTAATGTGATCATAACCCTACCCCATACTTAGTAGGGGGATGTAGGCAGTGTCTCTTGTATTTATTATGATCGTTACATCTCAAAGATGTGGCTTTAGGACCTGTAATGGGATTGTGATGTTATATATAATAGCATTATAACTTTTTCTCCTCTTATACCATTGGAAAAGACATTATCAAATCCTATATGAGTCATGTTATTTTCATTTAAAGAGATATTCCACCATGAAATTCTCAAGTAGTGTTCCTGGAGGATGGTGATGAATATGTGGTGGAGATGGTGGGACCTAACCCATAGGTAGAACCACTATAGGAACCTCCTATTATACCTAAATTGGGTGATTATACTTATTTTCAAGAGGGATTGATGTTTCTTATATAGAGTATACAGGAAGAACTATATCTTTACCACACAATGGTATAGTTGATGTGAGAATTCCATTTGTAGAATCCACCCATATTTTTTGGGGATGGTGGTCCTCTGGTTGTAGAGTTGTGAATGGAGGTCGTGGTTACTATCTTTTATTACAAAAAGAAACATCAGGAGAGGATAGTGAATCTATCTACATTAATGGTATGAGAATAATATAAGAAATGATGGTCTATTATTACCTCGGAATGTCATCACTAGGTTATGGCATAGATTCTATTCAGAAGTTCTTATTTTAATATTTCATTCCCCAAACACTAAGATCGGACTGAGTTATAGTGTTTATGTATGTACTTCAGGTTAAAATGAATGCGATGGACTTGTTTTCATGGTTCACAAAACCCAAGAACATTTCAAAGACTCTTAATGGTTATGTGTTAGTGATACCAAGATATTATGATCATAGGATCACATATTAGATCCTATCTTAGGTATATTTATTTGGGAAGACAACCATTTCAGGGATAGTAAAATAGGCCATCTTAACTGATCGAAAGGTGAGGGAAGATGGAAGTGTGGGCCATCATGGTTCAAAATCGATATAGGGAGGTGGTTCGACAAGTGGCTAGAAACATCACTTTGATACTACACGTAGGGGAAGTGGAATCAGAATAATATCCACTAATAGTTATGTGGCTTGTCAACAGTGTTGGAATCCAATGAATAAAAATCCACAATATCCTAGAGACCTCATTGAGCATTGAGGCGATGGATGATTAGAAAATATTAAGAGTTCTTGTATGACGTTCCCATATATTCCTAGTGGTATATGATCTATATTATCTCATACATCAAGAGTAGGATTGGTATAACCTCTATAGGTTGGATTTTTTAGTACTAATGGATTTCAAGAAAAAGGGAAAGGTCGTTGTGGAGGTATCCAATATTCAGATGTACAATGCGAGTTTCATAGAACTCCTTAGGGTAGTCAAGTTATATCATATGACTATATAAAATTCAATGAAATAAAGTAAGTCCTTTTTATTATAAATTTCTTATCCATCTATAGTTCATGGTACTATCCTAGTATCCTCTACATTATTTTGTAACTTATAAGACATTGTCTCTCCATCTTTGTTCATATTGGTGGAAATTTTAAAAAATATGTGACTTGAAATTTGTTATGTTAGTATAGTGATGACACTTGATACTCTGTTGGGTATACATTATGAGAGTGCGCACCAGTTGGAGTGACCCCTTGATGTAGAAAATTATATTTTCTTATTGGAACTCTTCATCCTCTAGATAATGAGAATTTATTTCATTATCATGATGGACTTATTTGTCTCATATCATGACTATGTGGAATGTTATCACTTCATGGTATAATTAACATCACCAGAGGGTAAAATTTATATTCATGAGGGTGAATGTGATGTATAGGTTAGAAAATATTGACCATATAATTTAGTACTTGGCATATTAACAATCCATTTTGCTATCTTTTTTCTAGACGATCAAGGAGTATGTCAAGTGGATTTCTCAATGATAGTATATTTATTCGTAGATTTATTTACTTATGATTTTTTTAGAATACCTCTTGAGAGTGAGGTACAATTTACTATCATGATTGTTCTAGGATCTGCACCGATATCCATTTTTCCTTATAGGATGGAAGAAACTATGTTGCAGGATCTCAATAGGTCGCTATAGAATTTTGAAGATGAGGGTTTTAGATGAAATAGAACATCATCAAGGGTTAACCTATTTTTTTCGAGAATGTGGATGGTACCATAAAAATATTCATGGATTATTTTTTTGAATAGATTATGGTTAAGACCCGATATATACTTCCTTGTATTAAAGATCTCTTCAAAAATATCTGAGGAGAAACAGTTTTCTCCAAGATCAATTAGAGGTTGACGTACCAGGAGGTATGTTTAAGTCTTTCATACAAAATTCAAAAAGTATTTCACATAAGGTATAGTCATTATGGGTATCTTGTTATTTAATTTTTTTCTTTCAAATGAACCAACTCTTTTCAGAGATTTGATGATTAGGGTATTCCACCCATATGTAGTTTTCTTTTTGGTAGTCTTCATGGTTGATATCATGGTGTATTCTCATACTCGACCTGACCATGTCAAATATCATGATATCTTGATGAATATACTAAGAGAAAACAATATGTATGCAAAAATCATAAAATTACATGTCTAAATCAGTATGGTTTTCTTTTTGAGTTTCTTTATCTGAGATATAGGAGTATCATTTTACCTAGAGAAGATGGGAGTAGTTGTTTTATGTTATCGTCCCAATACCATATTTTACATATTGAGTTTCTTAATGTTGGATTGGTTTTACATGAATTTTATACATGAATTTTAATGAAATGTAGAACCTATTATCAGTTTTCTTAAATAGGGTTTGAAGTTGTTGTGGTCTGAAGTATATGAGAAGGCCATTCAAGATCTTAATGGGAGATTAAAAAAAGAACCATTCCTGATTCTGCTAGATCCAAGAAAAACTATACATTGTTTTGTGTTGAATCATGTATTATGTTAGGAATATTTATAATATATGAAAATAGATTACTTTTATATGTATCTCATATGTTTATTCCTCATGAGATGAATTAACCAATGCATGGTATCAAGCTAGAAGATGTCGTTTGTGCCTTGAGTTATTTGATGTGTTACTTGATGGGAGTGCAGTTTATAGTATTCATAGACCAAAAAATCCCAAAATATATCTGCACACATCATGATATAAACCTAATATGGATATTCTGGGTCAAATAACTTCAGTCCAATGACTTTATACTTTCCAATATACCAATAAAGGGAAATATAATTAATAATGATCTAACTTTGAAGGCTTAGACACAATCTATTTTGGAATACAGTTATGAATGGAGGTTGGTGGAACATATTTCTAAGTTTCACATTTATGTTTATGATATTCTTAACTATCATTTCCTTAATCCTTAGTGGTGACCTCATCACCTCTAGATTAAGTAAATTTTAGGATGTTTTCTGATCATGATGGATTATTCCCAAGGGAGGGTGTTTTGGGTGGGGAACCACAACTGGGTTAGTCTATCGATAGAGATGAGATCCTAATAATTCATGGTCATTTCTAGGTTTCTATAGACATTCAAGAGAAATATAAATGATAACCCCATTCTTCTCAATGGGTACTACACCCAGAGACTTCTAATATGTTCAAAGACATGTGCCATAATTATTTGTTTCTTGGGATAAAATGTCTGATCACGGTTTTTATAAATAATTGTTCCATTTATTAATATGAAAATTAAAAGAACCAATCACTATATAACTTTTTTAAATACATTACCAATTTCAAATTTTAAATGGGATGATGTACCTAGGGATTTTGTTACCAGAGGTCTCATCAAAGGACCAACCTGGTTTCAGTAGTCATGGAAAGGATGGTGAAGTTCTCCCACTTTATTCCTACCAGGGAGACCATATAAATAGATGATATTTGGATAATATATGTCTATAAGATTTTATGCCTTCATGGGGTCCCACATACAACTATTTTTTCAATGGGTGTTCATTTTATATTATAGTTTTGGAAGGACTTATAGAAGGCTCCCGGTATATATGAATTTTTGAGCATAACATTTCACCCATAGACTAATGACCTGTCCAAAAAAGATGATATAGGTTCTTGAGGAAATTATTTTATTTTGTTTAATTGATTTTAGAGGTTATTCGTATAAAAAGATACCAATTTTGAATTTTTCAGCAATAAAAACTATTAGAGTACTATACATAAGGATCCTTATGAGACTCTATACTATAGGTTATGTCGTTCACCCATGTGCTGGGCAGAGGTGGGATAGGTAGCACAACGGTGCCCTTATAAAATTTGGGAGACTTAATATAATGTAAAACCTATTAGTAAGTGTATGGTTACTTCTTAGTATTGAAGAAAATTATGATGATCACCGCTGACGACCTATGGAGTTCAAGGACTTAGATCATTTTTTCTTTTGGTTAACACTTAGACTAGGGCATAGACTAATTCAGAGATAGGGAAATTTATCTCCTCATTATTATGATCCTTTAATGATAGTATAGATATTTGAGCTGGTATTATATTGAATAACTATTCCTCATAGGTAACTAGACATTCTAGATGTATTCTATGTATTATATCTCCACTGATATGATGTTGAACTATATCATCATTTGGATCATATGTATATTTTATTGGAGGTCGATTCTTCTATAAAGGATTATCTTATTCATATTTTTCATCATATTATGATGTATCTCAGAGGAAGGTATGACCATTTAGAAAATTCTATATTGTAGCACCACTCTGTACATGATGATCCTTGGTAGAGAGAGGATATCATATGTGCTTACTATACATAGTTATTCTGAGATGAACCTTTACCAACCATGGAAGGGAAATATAGGGATGAGTTGTTTTAAGGGAGAAGACTGGTAAGATTTGAGTATTTCATATCATGTATAGACTCTTTAAATATTTATTAAACTCTAATTGAGGTTTTCTTTTGTCTTAGACATGGGAACCATAACCTTATCACGATTCATTTTCTTTTGGAAAGAAGGGAGTAGAGTGATGTGGGTTCTCTATAGAACAAATACACGAAATGAGTTGGTCTTTACAAACCATGTTCAAGAGGTGAAATAGTTTTTGATAGGGTGGGAGGGGACATGAGAATTATAATCCACATAAAATATGAACATCATGGTATTTTCAATATTTGTTTTTTAATAGGGAACACCCCCTTCTTTTTCCTGACAATCTAATTTATCCTCTACCACCCATAGACCCTCCTCCATTAAGAGATCCCCTTCCAAATATTGATTGGTTCAACTATTTATCCTTCATCTAAACAATGAGTGGGCTACATTTTTTCACATTTGATTCATGTTAGTAAGATCTTCAATCCAATGTATTGTTTTCCCAGTTTCTGTAACCATATTTAGTTCTTTTTGTGTGTGATATTATATGACCTATTTTCTTGGAGATTTTCTATTTTTTCAATTTCATCTATTCTCAAACAAATCGGAAAGTGATTCTAGAAAAATCACCAAATTATGATCCAATTTTCATTGGAGGAAGACCTCATCAGTTCCTAGTCAAGGGCCCCCTAATGCTGCAATGGTCTTCAGTTTTTTTTATGGTCGTTTGAGTTCCATATGAAACATGAATCGCTTTTTTCTTCAATTTAGGTTAGCTTCCCTAATCATATATTACCATTCCAAAACACTTATGTTATCATAATTATTTGTAATCTTATCGGTAGGTATTAATGTTTGGATATCCGCACAGAGTCGGTTTGTCACCCTATGAATCTGCAAGTCTATGTTGAGGTGGATGTGTATAGAGTCCCCTTTGATTTTGTTTGTATCAAAATAGGAGAATAGTACAGTTGCATGCAGCGTGTGGTTTATGATAATTGGACGGACATTTTTTCTTCATGTAGACGGCTGGGGAATTCTTCAGTGGTCGGTCGTCGGGGGCCTACATCGATGGTGGGAATCGTATTTGGAAACCAGTTGGTGGTTGGTTATCAGGGAGTCCCGGGTCCGATAGGAATGGTGGAAAATAGTCGTGGGAAGAATACTAAGACTGGTGAGGTAGTTAGATTGGGAAATATTGAAACAGGAGGAGACGATAGAGTATGAGAACCTCTATCGTTGTGGCTGGGCATGGAGAGACATCTCAGCAATGATGTAGTGGAATACATTTCTGAGGCGGATATGGGTTCTGGCATGGGGAAGAAAGCCATGGAACATCAGCCAAATATGAAGGTATCTGATGTGTTCAGTCGACTGAGGAAGGATCTCGCGTGTCCTTCCAACCTATGGAAGGGCCAGGGAAGGGCTCACCATGGGCATGCCCGAGGTGAAATATAGAGGAATATGAGTAATGGGGTTATAGAATACACAATGGTTGGTGAGAAGGAATCTTTCTAAGGCTCTTTTTATGAGGAATTTGGACTGGGTAGTGTGAATGTGTGTAAGGGGAAGCAGGGGCCCACTAGATATGCAGTTGTTCCAGATAGAGGTGGGGTATTTTTTGCAAGGGTTCATATTTTTTGAATCGGACTCCAGTTCATCTGAGCAATAGGTGTGAATTCCTATTAGAGGTTGAGTTGGGTTTGTATTCTCTTGTTCCAGGGGAGAAATTTGGAAATATGGTATGTGGGAAGGAATCAAATGGGAGTGAGCTCAGGCATTCGGCGGACGAAGAATCAAGCCCGAGGAGAAGCAGTATATTTAGGATGAGGAATGGGAGAAAGGATTACTACTCATTACCTTCTCCCCTGGTGACTCGCTCTTCAAAAATGTTAAAATAAAAGAAAAAAACCATCGAGACTTTGAGACACCTGAGGCCAGGGAACCCAGATGAAACAATCCATGGATTTTTAGTTATCTTCAAATGAGGAAGTGACTGAGTAGGTATTGGTGCTCAATGCAACCAAAAAGGAGGCAGCCAAGATGATGGGAAGGACCCTCATAGTGACTCTCAATGAGGAGAAATACGTGGGGACTGACAAACAAGATATCATTTTAGCAGGGGGATTCAATAAAGGGAAGATAATCATGGATGAGTACATAAAATCATGGGACCACCTCACTTATAAGGTTGAAAGGATGATGATAGAGGAATCCAACACTCAGGTTTCATCTTTATCATGGAATTTGTTTAGGGAAGTGGATTCTGGTAACCTTAAGTTTCTCTTTTATGACATTGATAAAATTTGAAGTTACTCATTTGGTTTGATTGGATTGATGTTTGAGATGTGTCTGGGTTGATTTCAACTATCTTTTTGGTTTCATTGAGAAGTCTAGTGTTTTGTACTCAACATGATTCTTGGATATGCTCCAAATGGGGACCAGAGCATCAAGTCTTCACTGGAGCATGCCTTTTGGATCTGGATGATGAGAGGGTATTTATTTTCCATCGATTCTTTTCCGGTGCATTTCTACATGAGACTGCTTGTCGAAAGTTTATTATTAGATGAATCTTGTCATCATGGTGTAATTGCTGGGGAGGATCTGATCCTATAGTTTGTTCTGTGTTTTTGTTTTGGTTTTCTATTTGTCTTGTTGGACATTATGGTTTCTCGCTATTCCTAAAAAGTGTTTTTTAAAATAAAAAAAGTAATTTTCAGTCAGTCATAATCGTAATTGCTTTCTCATGAAATGTAGTTCGATTGAATGTGATGAATCAAATGGATGGTGATTGGTACGACCACATCATATGATTTTACATAAACAATGGTAAGAAACTTGTTCCAAAGAAAATTTTATAAATTATAAATCCCATATGACTCCATATACTAGTGATAATTGGGCATGGTTCCCCCGTATACTTATGATACATGAGTGTGGAATCCCATATACTTGTGATGCATGGTCGTAGAGTCCCTTAATCTTGTAATACTCAGGCCTGACAAGAAAAATACTATGGTAATCAAGCATGGAATCCCATATACTTTTGAAACTCAAGAATGATGTCCCTTAATGCTTTATAGGACTCCAGTTACTAGAAATGGAAGCCCGAGTTAGGCCTCTGGTCCTGGATAACATGATGCATATATATATGGATGTAAACATCAGTATGTATTAAGTGAATATATTTAATTTCATATATATATATATATATATATTATATTTATATGTTAATGGTGGAATCAATTAATATGGTTTTCCCAACATGGCCCGAAAAAGGTAGTGTCGTCATAGTGTCCTTTAAGAACAATAGTCAACCCTTTATAGTTTTTTACATCTTAACATTATTATATTTTCACA
The DNA here is from genome assembly GCA_963277665.1 of Viscum album. Lineage (NCBI taxonomy): Eukaryota > Viridiplantae > Streptophyta > Magnoliopsida > Santalales > Viscaceae > Viscum > Viscum album. The sequence continues at coordinate 1,175,217,344 of OY728156.1, forward strand.
CTTGTCATGTTATATTCAATTGATGGATAGTTATAGAAACCATTTATGGTGGCCTACATGTGTATCTAACACCCTTTTTAGGAAATTGTTTGGTACATAGACAGAAATCATCGATTTAAGTTGGGACAAGGGAATGAGACATGTTTTCAATTATTGATTTTATTATAGCAAGAGAGTGTGTGATCACATGAATGAGATATGGCTTCAGATTCAATCTTGAGTTATATTTTTTTATATTTTGGTTCGTTTAGTATACCTAATGTATGGGTTCAAGGTTCCATGTTATCATTTTACTTTTTTTTAGATACATGGAATTACATTATTTTGTTTGTGGCACACAATATTTTTATTAATGAATTTTTATTCTATTTGTATGATTTATCATCTTTTTTGTTGATATTATTCTTCCCTTATTTATCCATTTCATTAAACCATTTTATACTGTAATCATATGGGTATAGTCTCCATAATGTACCACCTTAGACCCCCACTACTATTCAACATCCTCTAGAATACATGGATGAATACATAAGTTCATGTAACCGACTAGGTCTGGTTAATTATGAGATAATTAGTTGTTACATAATTATTCTCCATTTGTGGTGGTGCAATGTTTTTACTCACACCCTATGTAGGAAACCATTTAGTACCTGAGCATATTACATAGATGAAGGTACAAATAAAGGGAAGAGGCCAGCTATGTACGGTTGATTTCTTTTATTATGGTAGATTAAGAGAAGATGATTTTTCCAGCAATTTGGATTCTCATGGAGATAGTTTTTTATGTATTTTTTATTCTTTTATGTACTGGTGTTATATTGTATGTATGCTATCATGAATGTATGTTTATATTTATTATTATCTCATGGAATCATCTTTATTTGTAAATGGAAATTGTTTCATGTATATTTTTTATAATTTTTCTATTTTATTTCCACTACTAAGCACTCTCAAATTTTGAAAAATAGACATTATGTTCAATAACATATAAGACACACAACATTGTTCCTAAACAAACCATGAAATATTATTATTCAAATAAGATTGTTGTGAATTATCACATGAATAGGAGGGTATGAATAAGATCAACCCCATTATAAAATGTATATAAATTTAATAAAAAATAAAAATTTATTGATTAATTATATAGAAATAAGAAATCAATTTTTAGAAAATTGATTTTATTTTTTAAAAACATGGTTTCTTCAAAAAAACTATTAATTGTTTTTTTGAATGAATAATTAAATTAATTTATAAAAAAATTAGGCTTTTTTCTGAAAGAAAAGATATCATTTTTCAAATAATAATTTCAACAATACAATATGTTTAAATAATGATCTTCTTGTGAAATGTGTTATTTTTCAATGAAAAGTGAAGATTACTGATTTTTATCTCAAATTATATTTTAATTTAAAATATTTATAATGTAAGATTCTATTTTGGATTATTTATAAAATTTTATTAGATCCTATTTTTTAAACATAATTCAATTATAGTTTCTGTAATGAAATTTATACTTGAATTTACTGTAAATACCTTCTTTTACTTAAAAAGGAATTGTTCAGAAAAAAACTGCTTTGGATCACATTTTTTCAGTGTAATTTTAAAATAATTTCTTCCAATACAAGAATTAAATCTTGGATAATTTATTCCATGTTTTTAATTAGGATATTCAAATTTTTTAAATAGGTCCCTTCTATTTTTATCCATTATGATTATTAACCGTTGTAAATTTATGCCACCTTAGTAATGGTACATTAGTAAATTTGGTTAAAAATAATATTTCAATGACAAAAAATGACCCTAAAACATGAATTAATTTTATTTTATGATATTATATCATCCATAGACATAATTTTTTTGAATATATGTACTTTTTTCCATTTTTACATGATTTTCACAGTTATATTATTTCATATAAGTAAAAATAAAACATGTTATTCTCTTTGTTTTATTATCAATAATTTTTTTACATTGGGATAACTAAAGGATATATTTAGTTATAAATATTCTTGTGAAATATAATTGTTTTTTAAATAATGTTAATTTATCTTTAATTTTTAGTGGTGAATTAATTACCATAAATTCTTATGAAAAAACAGATGCAATTCTTATGAAAGGAGTAGAACAATAAAAAATTTGATTTTAAAAAACATAAAAATATAAATATTTAACTAATTAATTATATCGAAATAATATTTCATAAAATTATAACATATTTTATAGGTTTGAAAATTTAATATTTTCATTCCAACTTGGTCTTGATGATTTTAATGTCTAATTAATTAAAATTTGTCAAAAATCAAATTAATGTTATTTAATGTTAAATAATGTTTTCATATATGATAAAAATTTACTAAAAATTTCATCCTTGTCTAAGTGAATGTTATATGGTCTTAGATATCATCAATGATTCATTTACGAGTATTTTTTAGCCTTTTAAGAAAACTATATTGTCCCATAAATTGTAAATATATTTGTTATCATGTCTAAAAAAGGGTTAAATGGGGGCTAAAACAGAATGATAACTGTAAAAAATAATAAAAATGTCCAAGTTTTATTTTATGGGAGTATTTAAAGTAAAAATTATCCTATATTTAACATTAATTAGTTTGGAGGCATTTTTTCAATGAATAATAATTTATATTATTTTAATACATTAAGTAATTCCAAGAGTTTCCATCCCCACTCTTATTAAAGAGAAAATATTCACCTCTTTTATAAAAAATTAAAAAACTAAAAAACCTTATGTAGTATTAAAAACCTACCAAAATATATCCTTTACATCGATCCTCATGTCATATCATCCTTTCATGGTTAGAAAAGCCATGCTAGCTATGCATTTTTATATAAAAATTAAGAGATTTTATGAAGAATAGGTGTAGTTATAAACCAATTATTATTATTTTATATCTTCTTACACTGACTTTTATTCTTTCCCATAAAATAAAAAATAATAACAACAATATATAACATATAATTATATGCTATTATGTTAATGGAAACACCTACATCTATCTCCTCTTCCATCAAATTAGAAACGGAAGTGTCATTCCTATGTTTAGTAGACTATCTTCTCGTGAACCATTTTAATTCATTTTCAATCAACACCTATCACACATGGTTATAATGTATACATATTATAAAAACTATATTAAAATAACATTTAGAAGATAATATGCAGTTTAATTTCATACCTTTCAGTTCATTGATAAAATGATAATTCCCTTTGTGTGTATGTGTGGACTGTTACCTCTACAAAGTGATGTGGTATGTTTTCATCACGACATCACAGTGATGATATATATAAGTATGTATAAATAAATAATATTATATTTATGAAATATTTATAAATATATCAATATTAAATAATATATACCTTTTTTATACCGATCATTGAAAAATGGAAATGTTACCCATGACTACGTAGAACCAACTGTCTCCATGATTTCATTGTATTTCATTTTTCATGACCATTTTTATTGTTGGTTTTAATATTATTATTTATGTATCAAAATTAAAATTACCTAAGAATTATTATTAGATATATGGTGGATGAATTACATATTCTTTCATAGTTAACCTAATGATGTCATATTGGATAAATCATCCAAATATCACCAAAATGTACAATGCTAACCTTATCGATTAAGTAATTGAATATTAAATTATAATGAATAAAATTAATTTAATAATAAAATTGAAAAGGGTTATAAATAAACTAAATATTTTATTTTATTTTATTTTTTGAGAATATAATAATGGTATGTGACAACTCACAGACACAGTTCAAGAAACATTACTCAGAAACATTGTCTTAAAATGTTTTGATGGTTTCATTTCAATGTATTATTCTTCCATTTAAATTTTCTATAAATTATATTATGAATATATTTATATGTAAATAAATTAATTAAAAAGGTCATGTTATGGAACTTTAATTTATCTTTATGGTTTTCAATGGAATATTTTTATTTAATGTTTTGACTTTACTTACAGTATACAAATGAAAGGTTATATTTTAAAAATTATGGTGACAATGACTTTTACCAATATCACAAGTGTTATTTGATTTCTTAATTCTTATAAAAGATTTATTTTCTCTTTAACGAAAAACTCATTTCCTATTATTCTTTGTATTTTCAAAAATGGTTTTAAATGGACTGGATATTTTGATATCCAGAAATGTATTCTTATGTTTGTTTTGAATATGTTATGAGTGTAATGATGGAAATTTAAGCTTTCATATTTTACAAATATGTTATAATTTTTTGTAATTTTTTTATTGAAGGATGGTTTTACTATAAACCCTGTAAGGGTGGATTCATTATAACCTAATTACAAGTGGTTCTATTTTATCCCTTAAATGTATTGGGTATGGAAGTCAACCATAATAGGTTTTCTATATGTAAGTGTGATCGTAAGAGTTATATGGACATGATGTGAAATGTTAAAAATATTCCTTAACTATTCTTTCTATGTATTTTTATAGATTTTTAATTATTTGACAGAGCATGTTTAAGAGATTATGTATAATGAAATGTATATGTTACTTCGTATGGGTGAAATGTACAAAATTTTGAAGAAAATATTTTTATGGTTTTTAAAAATTTCAACCAAACATTTATGAGATTAATTATTTCATTAATATTCCTTATGAAATATTTTATAAAGAAAATTTTAAAGAGAAGGTGATATATCGAGAATGAAAGTATTTATTTCTAGCCAATTATTATTTTAAAAAAGTAAATTTTTTATAAGTATTTATGAAAATTGATTTCTTTCCATTTTTTATGTCCCTTAATAATTTTTTTATGATCATCACGTGTATTAATATACTTTTCATGGGGTTTTATGGATTTTTTCGGGAAAGGATGTGGTTAATATGAAAAGTTTTATTATTTTTCATGAAAAAAACTTTTTATATCAAAAAAATCATTTTTTGGGAAAATACGCACTAAGTAGATGTTTCCAAAATGTATTATATAGGATTTTTGTAATATTTTTGACCTAATTCTATAAAACAATAAACATAAAAGGTTATTTGGAATCCAATATAATTTTTTCTATTCTAATAACACTAGTTTCTCTGATGATAAAGGTTTGGTCCTTAAAGTTTGTATCAAAGAAATGGTTTAGATAATGTTAGTGGTTTGAATATTTCTAAGAATGATTTAAAAGTACTTTATAACCACAAATGTTGTTATGTTATATATAAATGGAGTTATTTTGGATAAATATAATGTGTTAAGTAGAGGATGAAATTTTATATTTTATCTTAGTATTCATCATCAACATAATATGGTTTATTATGGTTTATTTGATAAACTCAGACTATATTTTTATTTTTATTTTAAAATGGATGGATCCTAAAGGAACTTAATTAACAATCCTTATAAGGGAAAATGTGTTGGTATTATTAATGAGAAAATAAATAAATGGTAGATTTATTGAAAACTATCGTGATTATTCTTAAACAACTCTAATGTGTTCTAATAAACAACATCAACCAATGTATATTTCTGAACTCATCAAATAAGAGAGAAATGAAGCTCTAGGGAAGATCAAAAGACAATTGTCATAAAGGGAAATATATTCAATGACATGTGTGTTGTGAATGTGTAAACAAGAACCCCTACTGATGTTTTTAAATAATTGGATCATTTTATATAAGGTATATGAGGTCATATAGCAAATATTCTTTCAATGATAAAAGATGTACTTTGTTAACACCATAAAGGGGAACAAATTTCCACCCAATTTATCAATTTATGCATTAAATTTGGGGATTTTTTACATTATGAAAATAAATATCCAATGTAAAAATATTAATAATGGGATTGGAAACACCATACAAATAATATTTTAGCAATTCATAAATCATATGAAATTTGAAATGTATGGACTATTTCCTGTCCAATGTTTTGATATTGATGAATCTTAAGACATGATTCATATTTTTTATTATATAAAATATGTATTACATAATAATATTGATAATCATCATTAATGGGTTATAATGAATGTTAAATGATTATGGTGTCCCAATATAGCAATTCAAGAATTATAATTTAAGGATGATCATCAGTTAAAAATAATTAATACCCTTTTTCTATTTTAGGTGAAGGGATGTTATTTTTACTAATTAAAATTTAGGGATATTTTATTTAGTTGAGGTATTTTTAAACATTATAATTAATAGGAAGTATCATTTAAGTAATAATGAATTTAAATTGGATGGATATATGTATAAAAAATATTGATAAAATATAGGTTTTATATTATCAATGATATTGAGGGTATTATGAGTTTTTACAATTTAAGGACATTTTTTTTCATATAGATAACTATAATGTTGAGAAGGAATTTATGGATTTTCATATTAATGTAGTTTTGGAAGAAGATCACTATAATTTTGGGGAATTTTATATTATATTTTGGTATTTTAATTTTGGAATAATGGTTGAATCATGTTCTAGAAGATTATATTAGCTTAATGTTCCCTTATTATGATTCAAGATATTTATAGAAATAATTATCATATTTTCAATGTTATATGGTTAGGGTAAATATATTTTCATCTGTATAGCATAATGAGTGACTAGTTTTTATCAGAGATAACTTTTAATATAATATATAATGAAATTGTGAAATAAAACCTTTTTATTTTTGGTTTTTAAACATATATGTGAATATTTTGATGAATTTTAAGGATATTTATTTATAAAATTATCTAAATAAATCTTTGGGTTCATTTTTTGATCCTCTAGATATTAATGTTGTATTTTATCATATGAGTGTTTATTAATTTTCTGAAATATATTATCTTGTTTGAAAAATTTTGGTTTTGGTTAATGTCAATAGATAGTAGAAATATCTTGTAATCTTTTCTAGAAGCATAAGATCTCATGGAAGTTGATTTTAGTTCTTCATGACTAAAATGTTTATCTTGAATAAAAATCATTTGGAAAAATAGATTAGATTGTAGTGGAAATTGATTAAATTATGAAATTCATCATGTCACATACCTATATTTTCTTATGATCATAGACCTGATGGTAATTGGGATCCATAACATTGGTAAATAGATCTTGAAAAAAAAAATCATATTACCTTCATTTAGGATTAATCAATGGTCATTATCACACCTCTTTAGTTTTTGGTTTTATGGTCATTAAATATCCCTTGATCATTTAATTTCTTATGATAAATGATTATTATCACTCTTGATCAATATTTGAGAATTATAATTTCATCAATGTCTATATTTTCAATTGTAACTAATGTCTTACAATTTGGAAACCTAGTAATTTATTATTCAAGAAGACCTTCAAATTTCACTTACACATTTTCAATAGGTTGTTATATTAACACTTTATATAGAGTTGGATTTCAAAAAATGTATTTTTAGATGAAGGACCATTGAATACCGAGGTCATGTTCAAAATTAAAGGATATATTTTTTAAAGACATCGAGGAAGTAACACAAATATATTTTAATAAAAAAAATTATATGTAATTGCATTTATGACATGAAACACTGTGCCTAAAAACCATGAAGTATTATTATTCCAATACAACCTTTAAAACTGAGCTGTTGAATTGTCTGATATAAATAAGATTAATAAAATTTTAAAATTTATATATATATCTAAATAAATAATATTTTCTCTTCAATTATTAGAAAATAAGAACTCTAGTTTTAGAAAATTCACCTTATTCTGGGAAAATAATTTTCCTTAAAGAATACGATTTATTGTTTTTTGTGACTGAATTTTAGGATTTATTTCCTGAACATTTAAAAAATTTATTTGATAAAAATTATAACATGGTTAAAAATTTTATGTTGAAATTTTGAGGTTTTTCATAAAATGTTTATTTTTCAATTAATAGTGAAAAATTCCAATCTTTATTGAAAATTGTATTTTCATTTTATATATTTGTAATGTAAAATTAAAATTTTTATTATTGGAAAAATTTCATTATTTTTTTCATAAAAAAAATTCAGCTATAGTCCTTTTAAAAAAAATTCATAGATGAATATAGTATAAAAACATTTTCGTACATGAAATGAATTCTTCTAATAAATAGATTTTCATCATGTTTTTCATGATTCATTTTTAATTAAATTCTAAACATTCTATGTTTTAAATAGTAAAAAATAGATTCATTATTTTTAATCATGATATATACATTTTTTAAATAGTTTTATTTTATTTTTTTATTTTTTAATAGTAGCCTCAGTAAATTTATAACACCTCTAAAAGAGTAAATCGTGTACTTTAAGCCAAAAATAATATTATAAGGACTAAAAAATGACAAAAAATGTAAATTAATTATATTTTCTGAGTATAACTCATCCATAAACATAAAAATATATAATATGTTACATTTTTTTTCAATTTTCCATTTATTTTGACTTTTATATTAATTTATATAAAAATGTCAAAAATCTCATTCTATTTATTTTATTATATCCCAATTTTTGACACAGTGATAAGAATAGGATATTTTCAGTTATGAATATTTATTTTAAATATAAATAACTTTCTTTTTTAATTTTATTTTATTTATATTTTTTAGTGATGATATATTTACCTCAAATGTTATGCAGTACTAATATAGTGTTACTCCAGTAGTAGAAAAAAATAAAAAAAATTAATTTTTAAGTTATAAATTCAATATTATTTTAGTGAATAATAATTTCCCATGATTTTTGTTGATTATTACATTATAATGTATATTTTTAATAATTTAATATACAAATTAAATAATTTTATTGATGTTTTTAATGTCTAATTAATTAAATGGAGTCAGAAATTACATTAATGATATTTTATGTTTAATGATGTATTTTTTTTAATTCCTAATAATCTTATCATCATCTATGTGAATGTGATATGATTTTTTATTTTAATCATGGTCTATTTATGGGTATTGTTTCATTTTATTTTAACTATGTTGATCCCTAAATAGTAAAAAACTATGTTATCACTACAAATATAAAAATTATTAATGTTGGTTTAAACAAAAAGACAATGGTAAAAACATCACCTACACATGTACACATTTTATTTTCTGAGAGATTTTAAACCTATAATAATTCTATCATTGAATTAAATTATCTTTAAACCATTTAGAGATGAAAATTAGTTTATATTAAATTAATATATTTAGTATTTCCAAAAGCGACCATCCCCTAACATATAAAAGGGAAAGTCCTTTACACTTTTCACCACAATTAAAAATATTATGGGTTCATTCAAACCCATAAGAAATACCTTACCTAAATATGTATTCATGTCTTAGAAGGCTATTTTTTATCCTAAACCCATCTTAATTAAGAGAGTGTTGTAAACCTAGAGTGGTTGCTTGAGAAAGAGGTATAGTTTTTAACCAATAATTTTTTATATTTTTATTCAACCTCATTAAAATATTATTCAAACATAATTAAATAATAACACTGTTATGTCACATATATTGATATTTTATTATGTAAATTACATCACCAATAACTATCTTCTTTTCTTTCAAATGTGAAATAGAAGTGTCATTCATGTGTACAGCGGTCAACAGCCTTGCGAACTGATGTAATTAATTTTCCATCTCCACCCTTCGTGATTAGATGTAATTATGGATTTAACATATATATATATATATATGATATTTATAAACTATTTATCCATCAAAAAATATAATATATAAGTTCCTTTCTTACATTTCCATTCATTGTAAAAAAATGATAATGACATTCATGTGTATGGGTGGACAACCACCTCCATGAAGAAATGTGATTTTTTTCATCAACAAATCACATTGACGATATATATATATAAAGATATAATATCATTTTTATGATATAATTAATATTTTTTAATATTAAAATAATAAATACCATATTTCTATAATTATCATTGAAAAAATAAAATGATAGTCATGCATACATATGGCCTTCCGTATCTAGGACTGTAACATAGTTCTTCTATAATAATATAATGTTTTGTTAAAATGATAATATATATATATATATAATATATAATTATGACATTATTATGATTCTAAATGTGGTGGAATAATCATCTCATTAGCCCTATTAACCAGAAAATTACATTTTGGATAGATGAGTTGAATATCTTAAAAACATAAATCATGAACCTAATTAAACAAATAATTGAATGTTACGTGTTTTTTCTAGCAAAAATTTTATTAATAATGAAGAAAATGGTCCAACAGGGACTGGGAAGTATATTATTTTTATATTGTGAAGGAGGTGATTCATTCTATGTCCCATTCACATTTCATTCACCATTTTTTCTAAAGAAAATGTAATTGAATAGGAACAAAATGGCCATTTGGGTACTTGGATTAATGTCCTTGTTATATTGTGATGGAGGTTCCACATTATATGTCCCATTCACATTAGGTTCACCATTTTTTTTATTGAAATGTTGCACCTGACAATTCACTGTAAGGGTTGTTTTTTTTTAAATTGCTAACATCGGATGTAATATCATTGAAAGGTCTCCAACGATCTTGTTTGGTTAGAAAGAAACATACAAAGGTTCTTACATGCATGATTCATGGACCTACATTACAAATTTAGGTGTTCGTTGGATGATTTGTCCAGAAACACTTATGAACTCACAATGGTCATGATGATGGGAACTCAGGATCGTCACACCCTTTTGGGGGGAATTTTCGCATATTTGGGGACTCTCTTATTGATTTCTGTGATATTAATATGTTTGTGAACCCTTATATCATTACCAAACTTGTGTCTATAGATGACCCCTAGGTAATATCGATCTTACATATGCATTGGTTTGGAATAATCTGCTTGTATCTGAGGTTATCCATTATATAAGATATCTATATGTGTCAGAGGTTATTCCTCAATTTTACCCTTCTATTGATTAATCAAGAATTTCATAGTTTTTAAATGAGAAAACAATGGTCCATGCCACACAATGATGCACATTATAGTTTATCTTAATCCTTGAGGGGGGGGGGATGGTGATTGTTTCGATGATGGGATTGAACCCATAAGATGGGATTCCAATGTAACTTCATGAAAGGAATCAGAACCCACCTAGTTTGGTGTCACCTAACTGGATGCATCACCATTTACATACATATGAAAAGGACGCAACCATGCAGTTTAATGTCATGCGGCAAGGACAACTATGTGAATGATTCATAGTCATTTTTTTAATGTGGGACTTATGATAAGACATCCCAAGGAAACCCTATAATATGTGTAGTCTTCTTGGGAGGATATAACCCTACCAAGGATGTGCCTAGAAAATTTTAGAGTGTATTTGGGAACTAGGTTTGTACCTTATGTAGGATTCCTACATATCTTGGTTATTTGGGAAGAAAACCCCACTTAGTCTGGTGACTGATGTAGTTTAATGTCATGTGGTCAGGATGTGAGTGAACCAAAATGAAGATGATGGAGTCGGGAATAAACCTCAGGGTGGTTTTCTATGTTTTTTATTTAATTGAGAATCAAAGTCCATGTAGTTCTGAAATATGTGACTTATTCATGGAGGTGTCCCATTAAATGGGGCATGGTTTTGGATTATATGAAATATGAGTCCCATTGTTAGAGGATTTTGCTTGGTCAGATCCGATATGGGTCATTCGCATAGGAGCCACCCATTTAGTATATGAATGGTATTACACATGAATGAGGCCCATTTTATTTATAGTTGGGGATCACATCTATAGTTATAGATCATTTTATTTATGGCTGGGTCTTACATCTATAAAGAAGTCATGTTTGATTTATGGTTGGGGATTACATCTATAAACAAGTCCCATTTGATTAATGGTTGGGGCTTAAATTTATAAAAAAGACCATTTAATTTATGGTTGGGGCTTACATATTTATAGAAGGCACATTTTATTTATGGTTTGGGCTTACATATGTAATTAAGGACCATTGGATTTATGGTTGGGGGTTACATATATAAAGAAGGTCCCTTTGATTTATGGCTTGGGATTATATTTATAATGAATGCACATTTGAAGTTTGGGGTCATTCGGATGTCATGATCTCCACTAATATGAAAGTCCACATGAGTTATTCGAGGTGTGATAAGAAACATAAAGGAGTATATATGATGATCACACAACCCTCCCTATTACTGATGGGTGGTTCTGGAGCCATAAGGTGGGGAGAGAGAGGTTCTTTGAGTGTGTCCATTTCATCTTCTCCTTTTATATACAATATTTTCAAGTTTGGAAAACTATCTAGATACATCCCATGCGGAGGAAAAGTGGACCAAGAGACTCACCTCCCATAATAAAGGATATGGGCTACCCTCAGTGGGAGTTCCCTGAAATTGGTTATGGGAAACGGGAGTAGCATCATTCCTTATCAAATATAAACTCAAGTGTGAAGTCATTTTTTTAATACTGACCCTTGTCAAATGGAAATGCTTGTAATTCCAATTATTCCCTTAAAATGAGGATGTTCACATGAGTATCCCAATGATGGAACTCAAGGTTACCTTTATAATTTAAACTTAGGTATATATCAGGGGTCTTCCCTATTGCAGGTATTACTAATATAGCTCCACTTACCATGGGTATGTAAGCTCATATAGGCAGGATGATACACTCGATAGTCACATCATACATGTATGATAGATTTTCTAGTTTCATTGTCTTAATATTGTTGGACTATATTGGAGAGAGACTGTCGATGATACGACAGTAACATAAGGAAATGAATGTAATTGGAGGGTGAAACTCCCTAGGATACCCCATTTCGCATGTCATATCCTTACATGAGATGGGTCTTCCTCTAAATAGCGTACTTGTATGAAGTTAGGGGACCTTCCACATACCATGGTGGTATGAATACATAGTTTCGATCAACATGATGATTTTATACACATTTCCAGGTTCTATCTATGTATCATGATGTTATGTGGGGCTGAGTTCCATCTGCATATAAATTTGCTACATAGGGTAGGGTTCCCTCCACATAGCACTTTTCTATGCGGGATTACTGATTGAGAATAGGCCATTGGTTCTACGCCATACAAGAACTATCTCTTCCAAGGATTTAGGGTTTTTGTTTTTTCAATTATTTTATTTTCCTCCTCATTAATGACATGTGGTGGGTTTTACCTACCAGGAATCACCAAAAGTGTCTGTATTTTTTGTTTTTATATCATGCCTTCATTGATCAAAAAATAACTTGATCTCCAAGTGTCATATCCTCTATCCCTATCGATACTATACATTTAGAGAATAGGGTAATTAGATACCGGTGTATCATGGAATCTATAATGATGTTGTGATCCCTCTTTTTTGGATCACACTAACGAAACCTAGCCAGTGGGCAACTTGGTCAGTAAGGGCATGGGGTTACCATCTGTAGAGGCAAGGTTCTCCGCTGAAGTCCTATCAAACAATTTGTCTCATTCTTGGGAATTCTTCAAGTTCACCCTTCCCATGAACCATTGTAGTTTATGAGGGGTGTCATGTGCGGGGTTTATATTTCATCCTCCTTTCCAGATATGATTTCTTTTATGGGGGAAATGGCACTTCCATAATTCTCTGATGAACTGTTTAGTGAAATGGCATCTCATAAAGTGGATGTTCATGTGAAGAGAGAGTTTGTGAAGAATTTATACTCTACATAATTCCTTTTTTCCTTTTCCAATTTTGATCCATTAAACATTGTTTCATCAAATCTTCCTTAAATTTGTTTTCCATCCTTTTCCAAAAAAAAATCCCTTGATTTCATTCTCTATGTATTTATGATATAGAAAATTCCCCACATTGGAATGGGTTCCAATCAGGAAAAAGAGAAGGCTATTCTGATGTAAAAAGGGTGTCCTGACAAGAAGTTGTTTTTGGAACATGGGTTGACCCATAAGAGGTGACCACACATATATATAGGGGTCTGGATCATTTTTCCTTTATCGTATTTCTCAACACATTCAAGGCACCTATAGATCCTCTCAGCTACCTTGCTTCCATGAACTGCTTTCTTTGTAGACACTGTTTCTCGTGAACTAACACTTTACATCTATGAACTGAATTGACTTCATTTGAGAATGGTGAGTTTGGCCTTCTTCATTTTGGGTGTTTGGGGCGCAATTTTCTCGTTCCATGAAATATCAGTTCGCAATCCAATGATTTCGTGGACAATGCTTCATGTGCTTTCATGAACTATTGGTTTCGTGGATGATTCCATCATAGACTATGAGTTCATAAGAATTTTTCATTTTTTCTATTGTTATGTTTTTCTAATTTTTTTATAAAATTATGATGCAGACCGGGATGGATCCTTCATATGTTGCTTATAATAATTTTATTTCATTACAACAGTTCATCAAAAGCGGAAGTACATGATATGCACAATCAATAAAAATTTCCATGTCACCCAGTTTCATTAGTATTTTTCTGAACTTATCAGTGCATGTCAAAAATAGTCTCCAACATCAGACATATTACATATTTATGGATTTGGTATCCCATTTGATATGGTGATTCTAGCACCACATTGCTCGAGCCAACTTGTAGCCTGGTTATTTGAAAATAATAACATTCCACGTCCCATTATTTTGGTAAATGGATTATTCATATTTAAAAAACATTGTTGGGTTTCTATTCAATTATACCCCCCGATCACTAGGGACTGGAAAAAATGGTCATTGATATAATAGTATTTTGTGGAAGGCTACAAAAAATAAAAAATATGGATGGTTATCGAAATGGGACCTATACCCTAGGGGATCATTCGGTTTTGATTGGGGTGGCCTTTATAGGTTTTCAAGAGCTGTGAGGAATGTAAAACTAAGTTGTTGGTCATGGGGCTCTATGATGTAGTTTGGGTATCCCAAACCTGGGATCACCAAAACCAATATGTCCTCCTACAGCCCCATAGCTAGTAGAGTCCAGACACCAAGACCTTTAATCCAGTTCATAGGGAGCTCATCATTAGTCTCTAGGATATTTGACTAATTTCAAGAGTTCCCATTGTTGGAGACATGTATGAAAAAGTTTTACCCCTCCTTCATCCTGGGATGATGAAGAGAGGACTCTTCCTCTTTCTAATAAAATTATCGACATGGAAAAATCCATTTCAAATGTTACTAACCCTCTTCTTAAGAAATACATTCAATTTTTTATTGGGTTAATGACTTTCTCACGAAATGAAATCAAGATCCTCATGCATGGAGACCGAGGACTTGCCTAATTGATGAAAACTAATGGTGAAAAGGTTCTTACTAGCCTATATTAGAGGAGGGTTAGTTCAATAAATGGGGATGGAATATTATACCTATTGATAACTGATTGTTTCAGTTGGCGGCCTTCATGGATGTGTTTTTAAGTTGATGAATTTTTACAATGTGTGTTTTCAGAAATGGAGTCATATTCATGTTCTTCTTCATGGTGGATCACCTATCCACTGGTAGATGTATCAAATTTTCTATATTATTATTAGTGATACTCTATATTTTTTTGGGTCACAACAACAAGGGGAAACCACCAAATTGGCTGGTTTTTCCATTCCAAAAACATTACGGTTTTATAGATCTCATATGAATGGTTACACATTTATTATCCCCCAAACGATTATAAGTTCCAATTTCTGTCCATTCCTTCAAAGCATAAGTGGAGTCATCCTAATAGAATGGGATGATCTAGATGTGTAGGATGAGGGATATGAGTGGGAATTGATAGCCCAAATTAATTTTTATGATCTCTTTACATATAATCCTTACCCATCCTCCACATGTGTTTTGGTGAATGATTAATCGGGGGACACTATTAAGTGAGGATACCTATTTTCCTTGAGATATGTGATTCTAGTTTCTTAAATTGATGGGAACTTATTTTTAATGGATATGTGCCTTGTAGATTCGGTCACCTATTCAACTGTGTTTAGATGATGTTCCCTCCCAGTGTAAACAACTCACACTAGGGGAAACACTTCATGATATCCCATCAAAATTGGATAATGTTTACCAGGGAAGATACCAGGTTCTGGATTAAGATCCCAGATTTTGTGGGTTTCGTGCATGCTCTCCAGAAAGGCTATACAAATATTTTCATTCAATTATATCCATGTGTTCAACTGGAAATGTTTGTTCCTACATTATAGTTCCTTAAAGAATATGGGGATAAAGGTAATAAAAATAAATCCCTTGGGAATTATAGAACTAGAAAGGTACTGTGGAAATCTATTATTTCTGAACCCCCTAATGATGGATTTGAGAGTTGGGTGTTTTACCTATCAGGCAGTTGGTGTCTCTATTGAAATCCAAACATCCATCCCTTTTGATTCCACCTTTCCAGTGGTATAGAGGAAATGCGATTTTTAAGTGCTAGTCATTAATCCCATGATTAGTCCCCCCGTTATCTATATAGATTTATTCAAGATAAAAGGGTGGATCTTACTAGGTTCATCTATGTATCAGCTTCTACTAACATTTCTTATGACGAGGATCCTAAAAAGGTGAATCTATACCTACATGATCTCAAAACCTTGATTCATGCTCAAGAGAATAATTGTAAATAAAATTTGTGAGTACTTGAAATGGTGAGGTATGAGGTTAATGTGGATGATTATGATGATGATTTTCACACCTCATGGGGTGATGATATTACCATTTTTTTCAACTATAACTAGAGGTGGTGAAATTCCTCACCTTTTTCTGGAGCCTCACAAGTACTCAGCTCCTAAGGATGTAGGGAATAGAGGCACCTATAAAGTGGTTGTAGTTAATAGAGCCTACTTCACATCCCCAAAATAATCCACCATTATTATTCATTCTCATTATGTCTGCATTCCTAGAGGTTTCGAAGGTCTGGTATACCTCAATAGAAAATTCCATTAATGATGATATCTAAGAGATGATTCAAGATTAAACTTTTAATATTCTAGTTTTTGTTGCATCCATTTCCCCTACATGGATTTATGCTCATGAAAATCCTAGTGAATTAGTTCTGAAATGGAAGGATATGGATATCTTCCATCATTATTCCATGAACATGCCTTATTGGTCTGATCAGGTAGAATATATGGCGGTAATCTTAGAGCATGATTATATCGAAGGAGAGGTAATTATATTATTTGGTATCAAAATTAAATTTCATTGTTGTAAGGATCCTAAAAACCTACTCCTTACTCTTGTAGGAATCTATGGAGTCTCAGTAGATTTTGATTTCTCTAGTATACACCCCCAAGGGTACTATGACTGGGGATCATGGTCCATCAGACATGGGGAGTCGATGCGGAAGGTTCCCCTCAAGCTATAGAGCCTATGGAGGTAGTTCTTGTGGATTCTATTGGAGTATTTCCACCAATGTTTTTCCCATGTGTTTTCTACATAAGGTTCACCTCCAGGGCTAAACATAAAATGTCGATAGGCATCACATCTATCGATACACATAAAACTGAGATTACTGGTAAATGTTGTATCTTTTCATTTGGTAAGCATACCAATTGTCTCCATTAGTTGATCAAGTATCATACATATATCATGATGAATGTATGATAAGAAACTAGGTGACCACTATCCACACATCTATGAATCTGAATCCTTTTTATATATAATACATACCACAGGAGTGTGTGTCCGAACAGGTTAGGGAAGCCAGGACAACCAAATACATTGCAGGTGTCCCTCTCCCATAGATGACATTCATTAAGGATCAAATGGACCTTATCTAAAATTAGAGGGATTATATAGAAACCGATGTTTTAACTAAGTTTATGGAATCTTCCCTTATAGAGATGAAAGAGACAACTATTGGGGTGGAAACTGAGTTGGATGGGGAACCCCAATTATTGGAGAACATAATGGAGATTCCAACTCCCAAGAAAAAAACTGTTATGAATCAAATGAATTATGCAATCATAAAAGAGGGATATTTGGGAGTCAATTTCATTACTTAGTGTACTGATCCAACTCCTCTATGGGGTATAATCATAGAGGATGGAGCGACTTAAACTCAATGGGAATCAGAATTGATGGTCATCCCTAGATCCATGATGATTATTCCTACTAATATTGTTTTGGTGAGTGATCTCCTAGGGTCTACCAACCTAGATAATCATGATCCCATGCCACGAATGACTTTGGATGAACCCATTATTCATTTTTAGGATAAGGAATCAACACATTCTTTTCTGGGAATCAGTGACATAATATAGGCCAGACACATTGACGTTTTTGTATGTGGAGGTTACTCCTCCACCCATCCTACTATCCTTTTCTTTGTTGGGATTAAAATTCCCACATATTTCAACATTATAATTTTAGGATCACATCCACAAGCACTGGGCATCCTAGTTTATGCTTTGATCCATCCTCCAACCAATACTACAAAAAGAAGTTGTTTTTGAAGTGTCAAGTTGCACTGAGGATACTAAATCATGACCCTCTATAGTGGAACTAATTGTTGAATATATCCCTCAATACGAGAGTGATTTTGAGGCCACTAGAAGGGAATTATAGCCTTTAAAATGTTCTCAAAAAAGTATGGAAAATTATATGGAATTTGATTTCCAAAACCCCTATTTCAAACATGCTGACAAAGCTTCCCAAATTACACTGCATGTGTTTTTGTTCTTGGGTTTATAGGGTTCAATTATAATGGTATTTATGACATAGAGAAATCTGTTTGTTTGTGCTAGGGAAATAACTAGAATAATCCATTCTATACTTTCTACTTAGATGTCTACAACTCATCTTGATGCATCTAGATATATACATCTTGATGAAACCATCAAACATGTTGGGATGGTCATGAAGCGACTGGGTGAACTAACAGAGCATCGAGCTTCATTGGAGTGGATTCATCATGAAATGGAATGAATGAATTAAGAAATTTCCTAAATGAAGTAGCATGTGACACGCAATAAGGTAGCAGTTGACGAAGGGTAGCGGTTGGTGGAAGAGGGGGAGATGTCCAGATTTGATGCAGCTAAGAAAGTGGAGAAGTTGTGGGATGGTGAATCTTTTGATACATAAGACATATCATAAATTCATCAATCCATATAAGACATGAACCATTCACTAATATAGATCATTAAGTCTAGTGATCAACTCTTTTAGTTACCATGTCCTACCCATATGGAGAGGCTCTAGGCTATGAATGATCCTCCATCATCCATTTAATTGAATTAAAGCATTATTTATCCCCAGTGGTTCTCTATCTTTTCTTGCATTTTCAATCAATTAAAAATGGTCACTTTTTTAATGATGATCTTCATCAAATATTGATTTGAACCATGATGTGGGATAATAAAATTAAAATAATCATATTAATCTCTAATATTTTCCTAAATTGAGATCCAATGAGCATAGATTTACTGTTTCTAGGGTTACATGAAGAAACCTACGACCATTGTGACTTTTTTTATAACCCATATTTTTTCTTAGACCCATTTTGGGGTGGGTTTAATGAGTATAATGTGATATTTTATTAGTCCTCATTTTCTAGTTTTTTAATCTAACAAGATTATCTTTCTCTTTAGTTTCTCACGTTTCTTGACATTATGGCTAAACCATATTAATCATAAGTTTAGTTATCTGGTACTTGACTTTTGTCTAGGGAACCCTTTGTAAGATTTCATCCTTGTATGTTTTGTGTCTTCTTTTGTTGGGATGTTTAGAGTCCTACAAACCTGGAATAACATTATTGATTTTTTTGGTCGAACATCTTTCACTATGAATTATGGGGAAAGGGACCCAATAGGGTTTATTCAATGAGAATCCCAATATTTTCCAGACATGTATGATAGATTTTACTTGAAATGGATTTTTTATTTTAGGATGTGACACATGATCTAGGGAATGGAATCCATTGGGGAATAATAATGTCAGTATAGCCTCTCTTGAAGACGAATTTTCCTTTGGTTGACATAACTCTTTTTTGTGTGTGGACAAATTATGAAGATCCATTGGGGAATATTATGCATAGACAATGAATGGTGTCCTCAGGTTAATTAATTTCCATTTTCGATGGTCATGTAATTATATGGAAAGATGGATTTATATAGACTATAAGGGTTGGATTATCAAAGAAGTTGTGCCTGAAAAGAATGAGGGAATTTTTATCAGCTCTGATCGTGAATAATAGACTAATCTTATATGCATTTTTCTTATGTAAAGTAGGGTTGATGGATGGTGTAATTTAACATCATGCAACAAGGAAATTTCAGACTATGATTCAAATTAATATTTCTATGACCAGGGGGAAAAAATTCATGTTAGTCTTACCAGGAATGGTGTATAATTTCTAGACATGAAATGATAGAAAATAAATAATTTTTAATCCAGGGGGTTTCCAAAAACTAAGGAGTGAGGTAGGACATAAAAATCATATGAATTCATGGGGGTAGGAAAAAGTCTCTCCTAAAGTTGAAATTCCCTTTTTTTATAGGACATTTTATGGGGAAACATATACAGAGCCACTATGGAATATTGTGTATAATCAAACAAAGGTGTTCTTAGGACACTGACCATCCATTTTTGATAGACAACGATGGTTATTGGGATTCAGACCTTTCCAGAAAAAAGAGTATGGTTTCTAAAAAGGGAGTGAAAGAACATGAAAGGGTAATTTTAAGCTGAATTTCCTGGCAATATGTAAAGTTATTCTCCCCATATAGGGGTGAGGAGGCTCCATGCGTAGTTATAATCCATGTATATGAATGGAGGGGGTAATTTTTTTCATGGCTAGAACTGAGATATGATATTTAAGATTTACTACATAACCTTTGATTATAGGAAACAATCTAGACAGAGTTCTTTTGATGTTCCTCCATAGGAAGATCTATTTCACTAATATGAATGGGGAATTTTCTTCCTTTATACAAGCTCACCAATGAGGTGGGGATCATATGGAACATTCCTGTGTGTAATTATTTCATGCCTAGGAACAGGGTGGAAATATACTTATTGTGTCTTGATGTTTCCTATAAATTACATTGGGAAATGATATTCTCAATCTTTACTATGGCTGGGACCAATGATGAATAGTGGGTATCAGGTATCATGTAGTATTAATGCCACATGATTGGGATATTGATATAGAATCCCTAATTAACCAAAGGATAACCACATATAGATGTCCTAAAATTTCCAATATGTGAGGGGGTAGGAGAGAATAAACCATGTTTCATGGGGTTATCATATTGGTAAAAATGATACAAGGCATGGAATACATTGGAGAATATGAATGTAGGAAACACCCTCCTATGAAAGAATTTTCCTTTAGTTAATCAGCATTTTTTGTGGGAAAATTATGTAGATTCATTGGGGAATATTGTGTGTATTAAATCAAAGGTTTCCTCAACACACTAGCCTTCCATTTTTGATGGTTTTGGGGGTTTATGGATATCCAAGATTTCTTGGGGAACGAAGTATGATAAATGGAATTGATTTTGTTTTGAATATTAGAAACATTTAGGCCATGATTACCCATGGATTTGGTAATTACCTAGATAGATCTAAATCTTATCTATGTGGAATTTTTTGATTTTCTTATTGCAACCATACATGGGTATGAATATATGGGTTTCACCTCATATGCTATGATAATAGAGATCAAGACGGGCATAGTTCTTAGTGAAAACTTTTCCATGCAGTTCTGACCCATAAAGAGGGGAAATAGGAATTTTTATCCATTCAATTTTTGGGATGTCTGGACAAAGATATGAAATCCAGGAGTCTCTACATATCATATATGGAAAATAACCAATTCGTACAAATTTATATAGGACGACATGGTAGGTGACCAATGCTGGAGGAAATTTCCCATCGAGTGGGAATGTTGTGAGGCTTTTTTGTTTAACATCAGCTATGAAGGTAATTTTATCATGAAGTTTAACATCATATGATTAGGAAAATTTCTGTATAGTTTAATGTCATCTGGATAAGACACAGATGACCTGATGTGAAAGAGGGGGGATGTTCATATTCATGAATTGTTCTTGCAACTATGGAATGTTTGGGAACCCCTTGATTTGACTTTGTTTTCATGCAGAGGAGGGAAAATTTTTGTGTTCTCCGTGGATGTATCCAGTTCATGGGATCCAGACATCACTACATATCCCATGGGATCAGATTTAAGCCACAAGTAGTTATGTAAATAAACAAACCTCCAAGGTATTTCTCATACAGTGGGGGAATATTTCATATTTTGGGTGTCTAGACCAGGATGATAGTCTTGGATTCACTATATATCATGCCTATGATGGAATCAATCTTTACATAGCTCTTGATGTTCCCTATGTAGGTCTGAACCATATACAGGGAAGGGGCATTATTTTTTTATTGGGAAAGGTGGATGGACCTTGAAGTGAAATCTAGAAGTTTTTATGAATCCTTTGTAGATTGAAATCAGGTCTTAGGTATTTCTATAACATAGTATGGTAGGTGAAAAATTATGTATTCAATGTCCTCTTAGGTGAGAACATTGTTGTGCTATGAATATTAATTTCAAGCAATAAAATATTTTTGGCCATGCAGTTTAACGTCATGTGGTGGGGACATTGGAAGAATAATTTAATATCATTTTGGAGGGACTATGGATTCACAGTTTAATAGTGTGTTGTAGGGACTAATATTCATAGAAATTGTGAGTGAATCAGGGATAATCGGGGTGAGATATTCTAGCATAATCTTGATGTGATGGGGGAAGAAAGTGAAAGCAATAGTTCCTGTAATTCATGGATCAGGAGATATAGTATGGGTATTGGTGGTCATTGGGACCTACATAGGTTGGAAAATCCTCTCATGAGGAAGCATTTTACTTTGGTTGATAGGGCATTTTTTGGAAACATATTTAGAGCCACTGTAACATATTGTGTATAGTAAAAAAAGGCGTCCTTAGGAAACTAACCATCCATTTCTGATGGCCAGGGAGTTTTATGAAGATCCATAATTTCTAGAATCATGATGTTTGATAAATGGAAAGGATGTATACAAACACATAATAAATATCCAAACCATAATTATTTGTGAATAATGGACTTCCCTACATAGATCTGACTCTTGTGTAGGGGGTGGAATTTAGATTTGTTGAAAGATACTTGTTGTGGGACACATGGTTTGGAATCCTCTGTGTATACTTGCATATATATATATATACATGAGATGGGGGAATTTGTATTTGTGTTGTTGGACTCGACTATATGGTCTGGGATTCACTGTGTATCATGTTATACATAGAATAAAGACACACATATTTCTTGAAATACCATGTAGTTTTGCATCATGTGTAAAGGACGTCAGATTTTTATTATGAAGGGGAAATACTAGGTGTTCCCTTTTTAGGTATTACAACCTTGACCATGATAATACCGAGGCGTATTGATATGCCTAGAAATTATGGGGAATCCCCTACCGAGACTCCTAATATCAAGGGATCAATGCGCGATGTGATAAAAAAGGTAGAAAAGGGTCTTTAAACAACATAGGGATGACATAGCAAATTATGTGGAATTTTAATTTCAATCCTTTTCCATAGCTAGGCCTAGATTTGTAGATCCATGTGCCACTACTTCTCTTTCCAGGATTAGAATCAATCTGGATGTAGTTCAATGAATTTACCGATATAAGTCCCATACATAGTGAAGGGATTCATCATAATTTTTTTATGGTTGAGGATTGTCCATGATGTCAAATTTGGGCATCACTATGAGTCTCCTGAGGGTAGTAATAAAGCTACATGTAGTTCTAGAAGTTTGTTCCCTATACTAGTCTAACCAAAAAAATGGGAGGGGTTTGTTTAACCATTATTTTGAGATGGACTTTTCATGTACCATTGAATATTTTTTCATTTAGGGTAAACCCTCACTATAATTCCTAATCTCAAGTGAGCTATGCTTGGAGTGAGAAACAAGGAATAAAAAGGGTTTTTATCGCAATATAGGGGTAGTCGAGGATACATTAGAGGCATTTTTTCATCATGAGGTGGATGGACCAAGATATAAGATCGAGGATTCTCTATGTATCTAATTTTAAATAACAATCAAGCTATATGTAGTTCTATTGAGGAGTCTCACTGCATTGGTTTGGTCTATAAAAAAGTAGAGGGGAATTTTTTATAGAGGCTAATGGGCCAAGATGTATTATTTAAAATCACTACATGTCCCAAGAGGGAATGAATCAAGCCACAAGTAGTTTTTGAGAAAGAGAGTTCTCTTGTGGATCTTTATCTCATGTAGGATCGGGGGCTTTTCAACCTTCTCCCACACAGATCATAATCATGTGAAAAAAATCATTTAATGTAAAAATGTTCCCCATACAGTTTAACTTCGTGTGGTTAAGAAGATAGATTTCATGTAGTTTAACATCTTGTGATAAGGATGATGACCCCTATTTTAAGGTCATAGGCTATAGATCATACATGTAGCTTGATCATCATATGGATAGGATGGTTCCAACTATATATTTTATCATCATACAGTGATGGATTTCCATCTTGCAGTTTAATTCCAAGAAATCAAGACGTTTTCTCACATGGATACATGTAATAGTTTTTCATAAACCATTCATTGTTAAGAGATACAATAATCTATAAATCCATTTAAATTAATGAATATTCTCCATTTGAGTAGAACTTATGTATGTTATATGGTCCCTCCGATTTTGGATCCAATTTTAAAGGATTCTTTCCAAGTATAATTGAATTTTTCAGGACTAACACCAAATATAATTTTAGGATGGACCAAACGAGAAACTTGTTTTGAAGGCTCATGCAATATTTTTTGGTAAATATTGAAATGGTGAAAGGAATAGAATATACTCTCATCCAGTCACTCTAGATCATTGTGTCATTTTTTTGATTGGTAATCATTGGATAAATTATCATAGATGGTAATGTGGAGTGAGGGTAATTAGACCAAAATGGGTAGAACCATCTCTATCTCATATACCAATGAGTATGGGGTTTCATGAGTTGTGGTTCACGTCATGGTTTGGTAATCCCATTGAGAATGGAGGTTCTTATCCAGCCCTAATTTCTATTCCTAATATACCATCTTCAAGAGTATATTGGATACGGTCTTGTTGATGGCCTTTATTTTTCCGATGAATGATGCATGATAGTAGGATGAACAGTTTCTCTTGATACCATAGTCCTAATACAATTTATTTAATATATAATAACATAAATTGTTTCCATTGTTCATCAATATTTTATGAGGGCCACTAAATCTAGTGGGGATTTTGGCTTTCACAAAGCTGATAATGCTTCCTTCCCTGATAACTTTTAGGGGTACAAATTCAACCCATTTGTAAAAATAGTATATTTTATTAGAATATACTAGAATTTCATTGAAATAGATGGGGGATATGGTCCAACAACATCCATTTTCGATATAGAAAATAGACCAATATACCTGGTTATGGGAAGTAACTCTAGGGGTTGGCGGATGAAATTTCCATGAACTTGATAGGAATAGACATCATGGTGAATTAAGTGCAACACTACGTCATTGTTGGCTAGTAGTATCCAATCCTATGAATCATTTGGGAAATATTGGATCATGATTTATTTGCACCATGGGATCTAGTGTGTAATTACCTAATAATAGTAGCAGTCTCTTCTCTATCAATGTATCTAAGAAGGATCCAATCAACTCCCCACTTATAGAGGAACTTTTTTTTATTTATTCGATTATAAAAAATGAAATTAATTTCTTTCCTCCATACTTACTCCCTTAAATAAATATCTGATGGGAGTTCTTCCTTTTGAATGTAATCCAAAATGGGAGTTATTCAGCCAGTGGTAGGACCATACAGCTTAGGGATGGGACTAATCATGTCAAATTCTTCTTTTTTTAAGTGAAAAAACAGTAATGACATCGGATAGTGGGAAATGATGATGGGTATTTAATCCCTCCCATGATTAGTCAGAGTAGTGGTTTCATTTTCTACAACATCATTCTGTGCATTTTGCGACCGAGGGACATGAGTTAATGTAGGTTCTGAAGGGAATTCCATTATTATCAATCAAACTTGATCAGGAAATGGGATTATCTCTTCTTTTTTTATATCATAATCTCCATTGACATGCTTTATGAATAGTTATGAATCACATTTTATCATCAAATATTTTACTTGTACTTGAAGTGAAATCTCTAGGCTTGTGATGAGAGACTGGTACTCTACTTCATTGTTTGTTCACCCATCTAATATCAAGGAGTAAGGCATAACTTCCTTTTTAGAGATATTAGTACAACTCACAGCCCCACTTTTTTTGAGCTTGGGTTCTTCCATCATTTTTTCTTATAGGGATTCTTGATGCACTATAAAAATGCATATCCTTGGTTGGGGGGTCCTCTTGAATAGTGAAAACCACTTCATCAGGTCATTTATCATCTAATGGATTCATTTCTGTAAATGGGTACTCTATTAGAAAAATCTGCTAATATCTAGAAATTAATGGATTTATGAGGTAAGAACTGTATATTAAACTACTACTGGATGACTTATCACCGTGACAAGCATCCAGTCATCATTTTACGAGATAGAGTGGACATGAGTGTGTTGTTGCGTGACACCAAATAAACCTCATGGTGTTGTAGGTAGTGTTACAGTTTCTGTGCTACAAATATTATTTCCAGATATCTCTTCTCCATATTTTAATAATAGGTCTTAGCATCATTTATAGTCCAACTAAGGTAATAAAGGATATTTCTGTTATCTTCATCATTATTCCATGCATGTAAGGCCCCTAGAGACCACTATAAATCTTTCATGTATAGTATGATTGGTCTTCCTTCGATGGGAAGAATTAAAAATCGAGGTCTTAAGAGATATTTGTTGTGAATAATGAGTGCTTCTTGAAAATCATCAGTCCATTGATTCACAACCCCATTTCTCATCAAACTAGTGTATGGAAAATATTTTCCTAAAAGGTTGGTTATGAAGCACTGAATATAGGAAAATATTTCTTGATTACCTCTCAACTCTATGTCAATTCATGGAGGTTACATACCAAGGATATACTTTGTCTTCTCATGGTCAAATTTGATGCCACGATGGTGTGCAACGAAGATGTGTAATTTCCCTAAGGTAATGTCAAAGTCACATTTCATGGGGTTTGTTTTTAGGTTATGTTTTCATAGTTTCATAAAGTTCACTTCATGATCTTATAGGTGGTATGAGTGATGTCATGATTTAAGCACACGTTCCTAAACATAACAATCATGGAACATTCCTAGGAATGGATTGAGATACAATGCAGGTCATGCTGATATTTGGTGCCTACATTATTGAGGTCGAAGGGAATTACCTTATAGAAAAAAACTCCATGGGGCCATGAATTTGGAATATTATAAATATTTTTGGTCCATCGATATTTTGTTATTTCCAAAATATTTATCCATGAAAGGGAGATCCAGATATCTGAAGGTAAAATCGATCAACAATTCTGTGATCGGGACTGGGAAGTCATCTTTCAGACACTACTGATTAAGATTCCAAAAATCATCAAAAACACTTATTTGTTTATTATTCCTTTTGATGGGGACTATATTTTCCATCCATATGGAATGTTAGACCTCCTGAATAAATTCTTCTCTGATTATCTTGTCTAATTCAGCATCTATCATGGCATCATGTGTTGGGTGAATCCTCCAAGAATTTTTCTTATAGCCTTAGTGATCTTATGGAAGGACCAAGTAGTGAGTATCCACTTTGAGATTTAGATATGGATTTTTTTATAGTTACAAGATATGAGAACTGTATTCTTCATTAGGGAGGAGGTTTATACCTATTTTTCATTGAAATACATGGCTATATTAATCAGAGTGGGATACAGGACTTTTTCGGTACCCATCTTTATTTCCCTATGTTCGTTAATGGTGGAAGAGAAACCCTCCTAGAATGATAGAGGGGAATCCCTAATATATTCTTCATATTCCAATTATACGACCCCTTGTATTTTTCATCTTCTTATCAGGACACAATTCTTGAGATGAGCTATTCAGAGTTAAGAGGAAAGTCACAATTTTTCCTTTCAAAGGTAGATGTGACTTCTTCTCGCCCAACTGACAATGGGGAATTTTTTGGAGATGGTGGAATGAGGGAATTATAAGTGTCTTCTTTATATTCTAAATTAGTGGGAGAGGAATATATTTTCTAGTGCTTTAAGGATGGATTAAGGGAATTTTGGTTCGAGAATTCACCATTATTTTGAGGAACAATGGATTTTTCAACACTACTAGGCTCGGTGGCCATGAATGAAATCGTAAGAACTACTAAATACACATTTGAACAGGGACTCATGCACTTGACCTAATTTATTTTCCATAATTATTCATCACATAGCTTCTTGAAGGGGTTGGGAAAAACCATTTCCAAACCATTTGTGGTGGTAATCCAATCAATACCATCGAATGAGGTCTGCTTCCCTTTCTCCATATAGAAAAATTCATCAATATGGTGTGAATTGCGTGATTTGAGTGGGTATTATTGTAATATAATGTCCCATTCTTCCCATTAATGAAATACTTGATGCACATATGGTATGATGAGTGAATTGTTGCATGATGATGCAGCCAGGGCCTTCTTAACAGGATTTTAAAGGCCCTGTTTTTTCCAAACCACTAGAAATTATGAGTGAACTAAGAGGTATCCAAATTGATTTTTGAGCTTGATCTAGCCTAATATATTATTCTCACTTTTTCATAGCTTATAAGGGTTTTAGATGATGGAGTTATGTTATCTTCATCACAGCCCAGTTGACGAAGTGTCTACACTGGGAGGAGATTAACTGTAACCCCATTATTAGAAATGAATTTTCAAATCTATATACCATTTATCTTCTCATACACACATAATGTTACAAATTTTAACTACAGAATGGAATATTCATCTTAATCCATGAAGGAGATAATTGAGTGGAATTCTGTAGGATCACTCTCTATCTGATAGAGTTCAACGACGGGAAATTTGTCTTCAAACACCTTGGGGATTAGAAATGACTATTTAAGTGATTCCCTTTGATATATTAAAAATTAAGGGCATCTAGAATTGATAGTTTGGCTATTATTGATGCAAATTTATTTTTAGTATCGTAAATCTGGTCTAAATGTGATGTTTCATGACTTAGGGATGCTCTCTCATAGGTGCTTTTGGGTCTTGAGAATTCGATGAGGATGGACCGGACGTAGATACAAGAGATGGTGCCACTTCAATTCTTTTTGGATTAGGCTAAGCAGGCATACCTACACGTCATGGTTTATTAGACATTTTTTCCTCTTCTGATGGATATTCTAGGATGATTAGTCTAGATTGGCTACTGTAGGGATATGGGAATTTTCCTATTCTTGTTTGGTATACTAAAGGGGTATTCCACAAGATTCTACAACATTTATAGTTCGAGTTGAAGTGAATCTAGAAATTTGGTTTCTATGAGGGCAGCTTCTTCCTTGGCCTCCTCGGCTTCTACAGACTCTTCCTCTGGTTCCCTGAGTGGGTGATAGGAAAACTGGTTCATAAACATACTCTTCATCATGTAATGGATTGATTAAGTGAATGAAATTAATGGAGGAAATGATTAGATCCTCATCTAATGATGGGTAAAGTTGATTTACTACTTCTGGTAGTGTTGTCTGGTGGGGAGGTTCCCATGATTTCAGATCTGATGACATAAAATCTGAGTGTCATAGCTAACATTTTCCATGCCATTGGTTCATCTTCTTGTACTTTCTCTCTACCTTTGTGGTTAAACTGATTCTTGGATAGTCAACTATTAGAGGATTTTGGGGAAGAGGGTGTCAGCTGTGTTTCATTTTGAGCTATTAGGGGCACATTCGGTTTCTTCAAATATTCTTGGAGTATGTCATGAAATTGTTTTACAGTTTTTCGAACCATCCTATGATCGAACTTCTTCTCCCATTTGCTAAAACTTTTTTCCACTCCTCTCCTTTATCTGGGTGAGTGGGGGAAACATATACCACTTGTGTTGGCGGTGGTCCTAGATTAACTTACCCTGATTCATTCATTATTTGTAGGAGTATTTTAAATAGAAAGCATTATGTTATGGTATGTCCCAGTATCTGGTTGAAGGGACAATAATTTGTTCGGTCATCAAGACCCACATCATCAACCCTATTTGGATACATTAGATGGATCATGATGCAATTATTTGGGGCTACAATGTAACATCCCATTTAAATAAAGAACATGAAATTTTTCATATTTATTAATATTTGTGAACTAAATATTAATTCTACATTGAAGGGGACACTATGTTTGATGGTAAACCCGATACACAATAATGGGTTTCTTTGAAATCTTACGTTTCACACTAATAATATAATATTATTATTTTAAATGGTAGTTAATACATATCCATTGTAATGGCGGGAATGAACAGAACTAACTAAACAATTATTATATATGTTTGTTAAATGTTTTTACAATTATTCAATAAACGTTAGAGGCTTAAAATGTGAATGAATCTAATTTTAATCATAATTTACTTTAAAGGGTTGATTTACCGCCTTTTAATGGAGAACCCTCTTTAAATATATTTTTGGTCACTTTTATATGTACAATTTGTCAAAATAAAATTATTCTTTATAATTGGGACATCAAAATTTACTTTGGGTAAATTTTTGGTATTTTTCTAATAATATTCATTTTTATGAATAGTGAGAAATAATGTATTTTAATTTAAAACCACCTTTTAATATAATTTATTTATATGGTTAGATTATATTTTACATTAGTTTTGAAGTGTAATTAGATTATATTTTTACCCTTTAATCTAATTTGGGTCATTGGAATTAATTTCACTTTGAAATTATATATAAACAAGTGTCAATCTTTTGATAGTTATTGTTTCTTAAAAACACGCTATTTGTTTTGACAATGAGAATTAATTTTAAATTACTTAATCCAAATTCTACATTTTGAATTTGGTAAAATAGATATGATTTTTGAATTCAGAATATCAAATATAGCTTAGGCTGAATTTTTGGTATTTTTCTGAAAAACTTCAATTTTTGATGAATAGTGAAACCACTAAGTAGTAGTTAAAATTCCGAATTTTTCATTTAAATGAAATTTTACCGCTTCTGTGAATTGAATTTCAAAAATTCGAGATACATGGTTATTATTATTATGTAAAATGTGGTTCAATAAGATGGAAATAGATTTTGGTGAATAGTACCTTTTGACTTTTATTTACCGCGGTTAAAGGTAAATAGGGTAATTCAAGGTAAAAAAAATATTTTAATAATACAAAATTATCTTAACACTTATCTCAACCTTATTGGATGAGTCATGACCGACCATGGGCATACTTGGGTCAATTTTGGGACCCCATGGAGCCACTTAAGAATGACAATGACACTTTATTTTAATTAACTTAAAGTAAATACAAAAATGACATTCACAAATATCATTTAGTATACCAATTTTTACATTGCGCTATATAAGTCATATTTTAAACTATAAATAATCATTGGAAATATAAAAATATTTCCTACATTATGGTTATTTTTTTATAATTTTTATACATCAAATAATTTAAATTATTTATGACATAATAATGATGTAGTATTTACCTCATTAATAAATTATTTAAATAAATATTATTATTAATTTTAAAATAATATCCAAAACCATTACAATTATTATTGGATGATTTTATTTAGACCATGAGTCATATTATCTTTGACTTTAATTTGTGTTAGACCTTTAAAAACCGAATATCACTATATAATAAAATAATATTTTCACACTTTTCTAAAGAGCCCCTACCCCCCCCCTTATAAAAGGACACCACTTATAACCCATTCCACACACCTATCAAGCCCCTTGGCTCATCCAACCCCTGAAAAAAAATCTCTTAATATCCCCCTATTCCTCATAGAAGCCTCACCTTAGTCAGAAGGCACTTCAAGAAGTCCTTTTGGTTAAAACCAAATGAAGTTACCCAAATTAAAGGTAATGCTTTCTCTTAAATTCTTTTGTTTTGTTTTATGTATCCAACCCCCTAAACACTTTTTATTACTTTATTTTATAACAACACCAGTATAATCAATATACTAGGATGTTTTTATGAGAAGGATTCTAACCACACTTACACACACCTCTATCTAATGGGTGATGAACATACTATTTCTGTGAATGGAAAACTCACACCTCACGAAATGATGATTGTTCGATTATCTCTTACCACCTCCCATAGTGGCCATTAATATATTACTATATTTATATATGATATATATTATGTTTATGTTTTCTTTATTCTTCTGTATTTTCCATTTATATCATTATTTTATTGTTTCCATTATGGGTAAAACGCGATAATTTCATTTGAGGAAGTGCGGAATACGGCCCCCTCAAAATGATATGACTCGTTAATTCTTTATTTGTGAAGTATATAGGATGGTATTAATGATATTATATATGATATTATAATTTAATTATAATATACCTATGCATCATTATGTTTTAATTCCATTAAAATATAAAATAGAAATGAAAGTTGCGTTCATGCGTACGTACGACTTGCCATCTCCATGAACGGCACATTTCATTTCTTATATACAAATGTTATGTGCTGTTATAAATTGAAATATATACTGGATATATAATATATATATTATATCTAAATCATGTATATCATTCTGGAGATAATGGAATTTTTACCACATGGAAATATTATAATTATAACAAGTTCATTTTTGACTCAAGTTCCGAACATCGATAAAATATCCATTATGAACTCAAATAAATAACTAATTGTTATAGCAAGGTAATAAGTGATATAAAAGAAATAATAAACTTGAAAAATTTTCTTAATTAAGTATAAATTAACTTAATTTTATTATTCAGGAAGAACAAGGAACAT
This sequence comes from Viscum album, assembly GCA_963277665.1. Taxonomy (NCBI): domain Eukaryota; kingdom Viridiplantae; phylum Streptophyta; class Magnoliopsida; order Santalales; family Viscaceae; genus Viscum; species Viscum album. Next base: position 1,175,250,203 of record OY728156.1, read on the forward strand.
ACAAGACAAGTCGAACTTGAGGTAAGGGGTTTCTTATCTCACTTCTAATTCTGTGAGATTTCCATTGTTCGACACTTATTTATTGGATGTGGTGTATTTTGTATTTCAATTTGATATATATTATCATGATTATATTTAAATTCATGTTATTTTGTGATCCATTTGGTGGTTATTAAATTTTGTTCATACGACTCAATTGATTACAACGAAGTAAGGGTTTTTCATCTCACTTTTTATTCCCGTGAGATTCATGCTATATTGGCCACTATTTCCATTTGTGTGGTGTATTTACTGTACATGATTATATTATTGGTTTAATATAATTTAGTATATGGTTATTTACATCTTCATATTATTATCCTTCTTTCATGGGGTATATGTTTCATAAGTTACCAAATCGGTAAGGGAATTTCAAATTTCAATTTCCACTCATTGGGATTTACGCATACTTCATTGATTATTTTACTCCAAGATTATGTGTGGAATAAATATTTATTATTTATTTAGTAATTTCCACTCAACTTTCTGTGGATATAATTTTGATACACATAATCACTCCATTTATAAATTCTCAAGTCATTGATATGAACCTGATAAGAGTAATTTTAACTCAATCTCCATTCATTGAGTTAAACATCCAATTCATTGGGGTTGTTTTTACAAGAATATGTGTGAATGTTCTCTGATTGATGTACACTGAATATCTAATCATATTTAGTGTATTTATACTTTTCACACATAATTATGTCATCGATTTATCCTTAACCTAAAGATACGGTCTTCAGAAGGGATTTCATCTTAACTTACATTCCATTGAGTCTTCTTTGTTGTTATGCACCAATTCACTTTTATTTGGTGTATATAATGTACTTTGACATAGTATATCATGAATACCTTTATTCTCATGATATTATAATGTTATTATTACCTCAATTAGTTGTATTCATGTGTCTCTCATTTGGTTAGGAACTCTAACTAAAATATCATTTTAAATTTTTTAAAGATTTATTCTTCTAAATATTTCTCATTAATGTCAATGATTTAAAAATGGTTTAAAGTATTTCTTTATATGGACATTAATGTTTTCAAATTAGAATTCCTTTTAAATGTTTCAAATTGGTATGAGAAACTTTGATTCAAAAATCCATTTTAAACAACTTCTTGATAAAAGTGTGATTTTTAAATGTTTTCAAGAAAAAGGGGGATATTTCTCTCAAATAGTTTTGATGATTTTTTTCATCTATGTCAATATCCTTCATTATTTTGGATTGAGGTTAATATAATATAATAAAATATTTCATATTGTATTTAATGAGTTATGTTTGATTGTGGATGTGCTATTTTTATACCATTCATAGTTTATGGATAAAGTATTGACATTTCGTATGATAGTTTTAATAGGAATGTTTATTTTATGTTTATAACTTTTAATATGAGGAATGAATTGGACTTAGTAAGTGACAGGTGGAGCCCACTATAGCTCCTCGATGCATCAGTAAGTCTCATGAGACAAACTAGTGTCTTGGTACAAGTCCTTGACAAAATCTTATTTTTATTCTTGGCACAAGGCCTTGAATATGTGTTTATGAAAGTCTGGAATTATGCATTCCATCATTATGAAAGTGGCTATTGATATTGCATGTGATTATTTGACTAGTATAATATCTATGTGATTAAGTAAATGGTATTATTTTGATTTATCTTTTCCATATTATGCTGAAGTTCATGTTTAAAAGAAATTTGATTTAGTCTTATACATTGCCTTAAATGTTTATGCTTATTTACGAAAGGTTCTGCTCTATTGTTATCCTTAATGAGAATTTGAGCTCACACCTTTCTATTTTTTATTTTTCCTAGGATGTGAAGAAGTATTTTATGACTGACTTTCAGGGATAGTCTAAGGGGATATGTGTGTGGTCTATGGAAACAATTTTGTTGTCGTTTTTCATTTTATAATGTAATGTAAAACTTATTAATGTATCTAGTATTTCCAAGGCTACTAAACTAATAAGTATTTTTAGACATAATATTTTGTGATCATTCCAATGTTATGTAATAATGCACCGACTCTGGGTAACTAGGGTTGGGGCGTTACAGTTGGTATTAGAGGAAGTTTAGTTCAAACCTTGGAAACTAGATTTATATAAACTCTGATTAGAGAACATTACCCTAAAATATACTTTGAGGATTAGTATATAAGAACTTTCTAGAATTTTGGTAATGTAGAGATTTTGTGTATTTTCCAAGCAATACATCCATGTTTGGATACGGGCAGGTAGAGGCGACTCTAATACAGATGTACCTAGGAGTGAAAACTCTGACAAGGAGTTTTGGGCTTGACCTGGGGTATCTTGGTACAGGACAACGGGCCTTGCTTCACTCTTGGTTACGAAACTCCCGGGGGATATTCTTAGGATAATTTACATTTTCATTACAAACCTATTTGAAGGATTTTAATATAAGATGAGAATAAATGACCTTGGTTAATCTTAAGGTGTTTCAAATTGAAAATAAGGTGTCATGATATTCTTTAAATGATTTTATGACTATTGTTACTCACACAATGATTTATAGTTTTAGTTAATGGATGGATTCCAAGGAAGTCATAATAACTTTGAGCATGAGGTACAAGGTGGGAACGGTGGTGGAAATTAGCAACAAAATGGAATGTTGATAGGCATAAAAGATATCATGTTTATGCCGAATCAGTTTTCCAAAAATATGATCAACAACATATATATTAACCAACTCCTAGACTCAAAAAAATAAGAGAAAGGTGATGAATGATAAGAGATACAGTAGTGGAGACCATGGAGAAAAGAAACGTCAATTTCCATCTTGCTGGAAATGTGGAAGGAGACACCTAGGAGTCTGTCTCAATGGAACAAAAAAATGCTTTATGTGTGGGAAAGAAGGACATAAAGTAATGAATTTTCAAGGAAAAATGAAGATTACTATGGTTGAAAATAAAAATGGTACCAAGAATCAATTTACATTCATTTTCCATAAATTTAGGGGACTAAGACATTACCCGAGTGAATGTACTATTCTATAGGATATCCTTTTGGTCAAAGAAGAAGCTATGTGGAAATAAATGGTTGGCGAAATGTTTAAAAGTATTAGTGCTCTTTATTGATGGGATTACATTGGATGAATTTTCTCTTGTATGTGTAACCCTACAGTTTTTCTTGTGAAAATGATATTTTAGGAACAATTATCTTTTTTCTTATGGATATAGTTATAAATAACCATTTGGTTTTATATGATCCTTGAATTTGAGGAAATTAAAAGTTATTAAATTTTGGGATGAAAATGTGAGGTATGAGATAACATTTGTGGTTAAATTATGTTATGGTTGATTTGAAGAATTTATCTCATTTTATAATGTAATAAAATATAGTTTTTGAAAAATGACAACACACAGACCATGTGACAACCAGTCGCGTCGGACAAAGCTGTGGGAATCGAACCTACAACTAGAGTGCGATTGGGATTTATCACCTACCACTAGACTACGTGAATTCACTAGTTAGTGTGACTAATTATTTTTTGTTAAATGATTTTATTATGTTAATTTGGGACATTATGTATTTTCAAATGGATACCCTTAGTTTAGGAAATTGATTTGGATATTAAGTGATAAATGTTATTTTGGAAGACGTTCGCTATGTTGGGAACACTTTATGCCTAAGGAAAATGGAATACTATGGGATTTCATTTGAGGAGTAATGGTGGATATTTTTAAAGTTTTTTATTGTGGATTTATAGAGATTTTGTTTATTTATATAAATTATTAACCTATCATAGGGAATATGTGATTAGGTTAATTAATTTTAAGTATGTAACTTTAAGAGTAGCCGATGTTATTTGGAGATACAATTTAATGTGTAAGACTACGTAATCAAATTCTTCTGAGTTTTGGGTTTCAATCTTAGTTAGGATTATATTGAAGGATTTCAAGTACAATTGTTCATTGAAGGGTATTTTTTGAACTTTGATTATTGTTTGTTTAAATTTTATAGATCAAGAGTAGTATTTCTTTCTATAAAGTATTTTCCTTTTTGGGGATCATATGATCATGTACTAACCATTTTGGTGGTGGTTAATCACTAAAGACAAGGTAAATAAATTGTTTATCCTTTGTGGATCATGTGATTCTCTATAAGTTGATTCTAGCTCTTCCGGTGTGACCAAGTGATCTTGAATACTCATTGTTTGAAAAAAAATATGAGTTAGTGGTAAAAATTTATTAAAGAATGAAACTATACTTAAAAAGTAATTATATATCTTTATGTTCTTAGTAAATCTCATAAACAAATTCCTCAACTTTATGAAATGGAATTTAAAACAAAAAAACATTATCCATTTACTTTTACTACTAGGAGACTAATGACTGTTTATCTCATCACAAGTTTTTGGTTTTCTTGTTGTTAACTTTATCCTGATCATGTTTTCTATCCCTCACCATCAGAACTTGACTCTTATTTTATCTTTTTTATCCATGTTTTCATACTTGGAATCCTATTATGGGTTATCTTGGGTGACCTTTGCACTTTACTTTATTTCTTTTAAAGTGATAGTTTTACTGATTCTTTTCTGACGTGGGACTTTTAATGTAGTTTCCAAGCCAAGTTTTAAAATGGCGAGGACGCAATTCCCAAAAGGGTGGAAGGATGTAACATCCCAGGTAAATAAAGAACACATAATTTTTCATATTTATTAATATTTGTGAACTAAATATTAATTATACATTAAACGGGACACTATGTTCGATGGTATACCCGATATGCAACAATGGGTTTCTTTGAAATCTTACATTGCACACTAAAAATATAATATTATTATTTTAAATGGTAGTTAACACCCAGTCGTTGTAATGGCAGAAATGAACATAAATAACTACAAAATGATTATATATTTTTGTTAAATGTTTTTACATTTACCCAATAAACGTTAGAGGCTTAAAATGTGAATGAATCTAATTTGTACATAATTTTCTTTAAAGGGTTGATTTACCGCCTTTTAATGGTGAACCCTATTTAAATATAGTTTTGGTCACTTTTATATGTTACATTTGACAAAATAAAATTTTTCTTTAGAATCGGGACACCAAAATTTACTTTGGGTAATTTTTTTTGTATTTTTCTAATAATATTCATTTTTTATGAATAGTGAGAAATAATGTATTTTAATTCAAAACTGTCTTTTAATCTAATTTATTTATATATTTAGATTATATTTTAAATTATTTTTTAAGTTTAATTAGATTATATATTTACCCTTTAATCCAATTGTGGTCATTGAAATTAATTTCACTTTGAAATTATACATAAACAAGTGTCAATCTTTTGATAGTTATTATTTCTTAAAAACATGCTATTTGTTTTGACGACATGAATTAATTTTAAATTAATTAATCCAAATTCTAAATTTTGAATTTGGTAAAATAGATGTCATTTTTGAATCCAGAATATTAAATATAGCTTAGGCTGAATTTTTGGTATTTTTCTGAAAAACTTCAAATTTTGATGAATAGTGAAACCACTAAGTAGTAGTTAAAAATCCGAATTTTTCATTTAAATAAAATTTTACCGCTTCGGTGAATTGAATTTCGAAAATCTGAGATATATGGTTGTTATTAGTAAGTAAAATTTGGTTAAATAAGATGAAAATAATTTTAGGTGAATAGTACCTTTTGACTTTTATTTACTGCGGTTAAAGGTAAATAGGGTAATTCAAGGTAAAATGAATATTATAATAATACAAAATTACCTTAACACTTTTCCTAACCTTACTGGATGAGCCATGGCCGACCATGAAAATCCTTGGGTCAATTTTGGGACCCCATGGAGCCACTTAAGAATGATAATGACAATTTATTTTAATTAACTTAAAGTAAAGACAAAAATGACATTAACAAATATCTTTTAGTATACCAATTTGTACATGAGGTTATATAAGTCATACTTTCAACTATAAATTATCATTGGAAAGGAAAAAATATTTCCTACATTATGGTAATTTTTCTATAATTTTTAGATATCAAATAAATTAAATTATTTATGACACAATAATGATGTAGTATTTACCTCATTAATAAATGATTAAATAAATATGATTATTAATATTAAACTAATATCCAAAACCTGTCCAATTCTTATTGGATAATTTAATTTCGACCATGAGTCATCTTATATTTTACGTTAATTAGTTTTGGACCTTTAGAAACCGAATATCACTATATAATAAAATAATATTTTCACACTTTCCAAAAGAGCCCCTCCTCCCCCTTATAAAAGGACACCACTTCTAACCCATTCCACACACCTCTCAAGACCCTTGGCTCATCCAAAACCTGAAAAAATAATCTCTCAAGATCCCCCCTATTCCTTCTAGAAGTCTCACCTTAGGCATAAGTCAATTAAATAATTCCTTTTGGTTCAAACCAAAGGAAGTTACCCAAATTAAAGGTAATGCTTTCTCTTAAATTATTTTGTTTTATTTTGTTTTATTTTACTTATCAAACCCCCTAAACACTTTTTATTGCTTAATTTTATAAAAACACCAGTATCCTAAATATACTAGGATGTTTTTATGATAAGTATTCGAACTACACTTACACACACCTCCATCTAATGGGTGAAAAACATACTGTTTCTGTGAATGGAAAACTAACGCCTCACGAAATGATGATTGTTCAATTATATCCTACCACCTCTCATGGTGGCCAATAAGATGGAACTTTATTTATATATTATATATATATTATGTTTATTTTTTCTTTATTCTTCTGTATTTTCCATTTATATCATTATTTTATGGATTCCATTATGGGTAAAACGCAATAATTTCATTTGAGGAAGTGCGGACTACCACATCCTCAAAATGATATGACTCATTAATGCCTTATGTGGGATGTATAAAGGATGTAATTAATGATATTATATATTATATTATACTGTAATTATAATATATCTATGTATCATTATGTTTTATTTTCATTAAAATACAAAATAGAAATGAATGTAGCGTTCATGCGTACGTACGACTTACCATCTCCATGAACGGTACATTTCATTTCTTATCTACAAATGTTATGTAATGTTATAAATAGATATATATACTAGATATATAATATATATATATATATGATATATAAATCATTTATATTATTCTTTATATAATGGACTTTTTACCACATGGAAAAATAGTAATTATAACAAGTTCATTTTTGACTCGAGTTCCGAACATCGATAAAATATCTATTATGAACTCAAATAAATACCTAATTTTCATAGCAAGGTAATAAGTGATATAAAAGGAATAATAAACTTAAAAAATTTTCTTAATCAAGTATAAATTAACTTAAGTTTATTATTCCGGAAGAATAGGGAACATACAGGACAAGTCGGACTTGGGGTAAGGGGTTTCTTATCTCACTTTTAATTCTGTGAGATTTCCATTGTTCGACACTTATTTATTGGATGTGGTGTTTTTTGTAATTCCATTTGATATATATTATCATGATTATCTTTATATTCATGGTATTTTATGATCCATTTGGTGGTTATTAACTTTTGTTCATACGACTCAATTGATTACAATGAAGTAAGGGTTTTTCATCTCACTTTTTATTCTCGTGAGATTCATGCTATATTGGAAACTATTACCTTTTGTGTGGTGTATTTACTGACCATGATTATATTATTGGTTTAATATACATTAATTTATGGGTATTTAAATCTTCATTGAATGATCCATCTTTTATGGGGTGTATGTTTCATAAGTTACAAAATCGGTAAGGGAATATCAATTTTCAATTTCCACTCATTTGGCTTTATGCATACTTCATTGATTATTTTACTCCAAGATTATGTGTGGAATCAATATTTATTATTTATGTAGTAATTTCCACTCACGTTTATCTGGATATACTTTTGATACACATAATCACTCCATTGATAAATTCTCAAGTCATCGATATGAACCTAATAAGAGTAATTTTAACTCAATCTCCATTCATTGAGTTAAACATCAAATTAATTGGTGTTGTTTTTACAAGAATATGTGTGAATGTTCTCTGATTTATTTACACTGAATATCCAATCATATTGAGTGTATTTATATTTTTCACACATAATTATGTCATTGATTTATCCTTAACCTAAGCATACGGTCTTCATAAGGGATTTCATCTCAACTTACATTCCATTGAGTCTTCTTTGTTGTTATGCGCCAATTCACTTTTATTTGGTGTATATACTGTACTTTTACATAGTATATCATGAATCCCTTTATTCTCATAATATTATAAAGTTTTTATTACCACAATTATTTGTATTCAGGTGTCTCTCATTTCGTTAGGAACTATAACTAAAATATCATTTTAAATGTTCTAAAGATTTATTCTTCTAAATCTTTCTCATTAATGTCCATGTTTTAAAAAGGGGTTTTTAAGGATTTATTTATATGGACATTAATGTTTTCAAATTAAAATTCCTTTTAAAATTTTCAAAGTGTTATGTGACACTTTGATTGAAAAATCTTTTTTAAATGACTTCTTGATAAATAGTGAGACTTTGAAATGTTTTCAAGAAAAAGGGGGATATTTATCTCAAATAGTTCTGATGATTTTTTTCATCTATGTCAATATCCTTCATTATTCTCGATTGAGGTTAATATAATATAATAAAATCTTCCATATTTTATTTAATGAGTTATGTTTGACTGTGGATGTGCTATTTTTATACCATTCATGGTTTATGGATAAAGTATCGACATTTCGTATGCTATTTTTAATACGAATGTTTATGTTATGTTTAAAATTTTTCATATGAAGATTTTATTGGACATAGTAAGTGACGGGTGGAGCCCGCTAGAGCTCCTTGATGCATCAGTAGGTCTCATGAGACAAACTAGTGTCTTGGCACAAGGCTTAGAGACAAAATCTTATTTGTAGTCTTGGCACAAGGCCTTGACTATGTGGTTGTGAAAGTCTGGAATTATGCATTATATCATTATGAAAGTGGCTATTGATATTGCATGTGATTATTAGACTAGTAAAACATCCTTGTGAGTAAGTAAATGGAATTATTTTGATTTATATTTTCCATATTATGCAGAAGTTTAAGGTTAAAAGGCATTTGTTTTAGTATTATACATTCCCTTAAATGATTATGCTTATTTACAAAAGTTTGCACTCTATTGTTATCCTTACTGAGAATTTGAGCTCACCCCTTTCTATGTTTTATTTTTCCCAGGATGCAAATAAGTATTTTATGACTGACCTGTAGGGATAGTCTGATGGGATATGAGTGTGGTCTATGGAAACAATGTTGTTGTAGTTTTTCATTTTATAATGTAATGTAAAAGTTATGAATGTATCTCATATTTCCAAGGCTACTAAACTAATCGGTCATTTGTGACTTGATATTTTGTGATCATTCCAATGTTATGTAATAATGCACCAACTCTGGGTAACTAGGGTCAGGGCATTACATACAAAGTAGCCATTGACTTAGTCATCCAAGTAGGAGTAAATTTTATTCGTTCATTAATAAAATTGATTTATCCTAGGTCCTTGATGCTCATCATGTTATTGATGGGGGGTTGTTGATGTATATGGGGTCATGCACAACACAGTGCAGGCATGGGAGTCAGAGCAGGCACAGTGGGTGCCTTAGGCATAATGGAGGTCGTTTCAGCTCTTCTCGGTCTTTTTTCCTACATCTTGTGGGTAAACCTATGACTTGAGGTTAGTCTGTTGTACAGAATATTCTATTGTTTGAGAAATTGAGGATAAATATTTAAAACCACTTGTATATTTTACTAGTATGAGTGTACTTTACAAATTTTAATATAGGTTATCGATGATCATAGAAAGAATCTTATCTTGGGGTAGTGTCCAGTTCCAAGAGTAGGTTAGACCATTCAATCTGGAAATGAAATCTGAGACTCTTTCTTTTACCCGATATTTTCAGGTCATGAGTTCATTGAATTTTGTTTTGGGAAATGATGACCTAAACTAGAAAAAGAAATACTATTGGAGATCCACATATCCTGTAATCGATTGAGCTAGAAAACTGGTATCCCATAAAAAATTTGAACATTGCCGAGTCTGCACGAAACATCTTAGTAACAATGCTTCTTTTTTCTCTAGGGTTACAATAATGAGATCATAATAAGATTTATAATACATCATATATTCTTCCTGGTCACCTAAGCTATTGAATATTGGTAACACATGGCTCCAAAAATTTTGTGTTGGTGGAGTGTTACTCACCCAATCTAAGTAATGTCTCTGTTATGGTTGTATCAGAGCATGATGTCCTTCTATGTAATCCAATCACACTTCAAATTACACAATGTTATTAATGATACCTTGAGGAATGTCCCATTGGACCCATGAATGGGTGGGAACAACAAGGGGTAAAACCAAACATGTGGGATCTGCTAGTACATGAGGTAGATACCTGTCATGGGTAACCATTATGGATTTTTATGAATCTATTTCATTTATTTCATTAATGAAGGGAAATCAGGATATCCTTATGGGATTGGATTCAGGTAGACTGATGGACTTGGTTCTGTCTTGGAGGATCATTCTGGCTTCACTTTATTTTTCAGGGTAAACCCTTGTAGATGAGGTACACCTATAGTAAGTGTACATTATGCTCTTACTAAGAAGAATATTTGATAGGGAAGCTTCTTCATAGAAGCTCAGTATTGATTTGCCTCAACTATTTCCCTTCTTCCTCCTGCAGAGTGAGTCTCCCCTCAAGAATTAGGGACTCATTAACATTTGGAGGAGGTGGGTCTTATGTGACTATGTTTTTTCTATTCTTGTTTCTAGGGATTCAAAAATGAGGTAATGGGGGATTAACCAAGGGAGTTCCCAAATGTAGGGCGACCCTCTAGTTCTAGGTATTCAAACCACTAGGTTTAGTGTGGATCATATTATGGGTGGACCATCCTCTCCTTGTTATTCTATATTTTCCTAAATTTCTAGATTGAGGCCTCCACAACGTTCCGTAATTCGTGACACATTGTGGGTGTTGTATCTGGTGCTCAATGGTAGGTTAGATTTTTAAATCCGTATTTGTTCTTCTCCTTCCATTTCGGGGTCCTCTTTGAGTTTCTTGGTGAAGGGTCACTCGAAGGAAACATTATATGGACTTGTCATATGCCTCTATTTAGGGGGAAATGAATCATGAGATGGGATGGAATAGAGTACTTCCCCACTCCTTGTCCTCCCAAAGAGTGAAACAAATGATTTTCACTAGGTGGGTGGTTTAGGTAAAAATGTATCTTCTCTGTGGGATTTGGTTTCTACCATTCTCTTATTAATGTGATTCAGTATATAGTTTTTGGTCTTGCATAGGAATTTTTTTTTAAAATTTTCCCCAGAACTATGATATGGGGCTGATCCTATATTGTGGTCGTTTCTTCTTCTATTTATGAATTCGTGGTCTTGCGCATTCCCATTCAAGTATGAGCTAGATATGGTGCTAGGTCTATAAATAAATTATTTGTTTCCAAGGACATGATCAATGATTACTATTGGGATTCCCTTAGGCGAGATACTGCTACATTATCTTGGTACATGGTTCAGGAGTTATTTGATTACTAATTCTCATCAGGCTAGACGTTTTTGAGACTTAGTCATGGATGGTTATTGTTGAACATGTTTTGTTTCCTAAAAAGAGATTTCATTTTATCATCATCTTTGGATAAGGAAATTGAAGGATGTCATTTCCAGTGGGTTCTTATTTATGGGGTATGTTTTTAAGTAAAATGATCCATTCTCTTCCCATACAAGGATATGAACACTAGACGGGGCATCACTGATTATGTTCTAGAACATAAACAGTGCATGGAGGCAGGTCAGTTCAAGAACATTATTTTTCCTCTCTGATTATGGTCACCGCACAGATAGAAGTGCATACTAGCCAATTGGATGGCTAATCATTCCCATGATTTTAAAATTATATGCGTACCCATAAATAAAAATGAATTTTTTTTATATGGTGTACAGTTTTCTAGAGATTGAGATGAATATTATGTATGCATTCTTCAGACAAATCTCTTGGAATGTCAAACTGAGAAGTGTTTGGGGGCCAAAACATAACTAGAATATCATCCCTAGATAATATCCTTATCACATTTAAAATGTTCATTTGTTCTTCCAATATATATTCCTATACTTGGTCTATCCAATTTGGATGCTTTTTGAGGATTTTATCCCAAGTAGTAGGGATAATAGAAACCTCATTGATATGTAAATGGTATGAAGGTGGCTCAGAATATGTGTGTGTCCTTAGTACATCTTCTAGGTGATAAAGGATGTATCTTATCCTAGATAGAGTATCCAACATGTTTGAATTAATATTTCCATGAACCTCAGAATAAGAGGGATTTCTCGTACTTAACTCGGTGAGGGGAGGGCCTTCTTATAATTGTGAAATTTGGCAGTGAGGAGGACCTCTGAAATTGATGTTGTGTTAATGAGGTCTAACATTACAGCTTTGTGTGCTACTGCAGGGAGAATTTCTAGGGCATATAACATGGGGAAGACCATAATGGTGGATGGAAGTAGGGGTATAACCATCATGCTATTCAGAAAATATATTGTGGGGAGGACCATGGTTGTTGATGCTATAATGGCAAGGACCACTATTATAGGTTGATGTCTAACCACATGGAAGATTTATACAGCATATAAACTTGGATAGCTATTATGGTGTAAAAAATTATGGGGAGGACCTTCTTTCTATTTTGAGATGTCACTGTTGGGAGGGCCTTCGCAGTTGATGTTATAATGGCAAGGACTACCATAATAGGTTGATGTCTAACTGTGGGGATAATTTCTATGTCTTATACCCTAGGGAGGTCCATTTGGGTGGATGATATCAGGGGGTGGAACTTTTTCCTATTCAATATTCTAGCCATGAGGTGGTCTATTGTGACACTCTTCGGGAGGTAAGATCACATGATCAATCATTTCATTCTGAAGAATTAATCCTTCATCGAGAGCTCTTTGTAACAAAATTGCGGAGAGGACATTCATAGATTCTAATACCACTTTTATAATTTGGTAATGTATTGAGAATCCTAAACCTTTATTAATAAGTGTTTTATGACGTCAATAACTCTATATTCCTATATAGTAAGGTTATGAATATAATGCGTATTTTCTGGTTTCCATTCACGCAATTTTTTTTGGGAACTCTCTTTTAGGAGAATAATTCCTCTTTATATTGGTAATTACCTTCATATATGGTTTCCTATGTGAGTGGTTCTCATGATGTTTTTGGGATAATACAACGATCATCTTTAGTTTTGGTAGGGACGTATGTGTTCCCTTGACCATCCACCATGGTGGACCAGTGTCCCACATTTGGATCATGTATTTGTTCCTGTTCTAGTTGTTCATTTATCACGTAATATAGATGACATACCTCCAGGACTAGGTAAGGAATGTAGGTCTACTCCGGTGTGACTATATTATCTTTTGGATGAGTCTCTCAATTGGGGGAGATGGGGTTGTGGCCCCCACTCCTTTCCATTGCTGCATATGTGATTACATCTTGACAGGTCATGAGGATATGATCAGGTATTTATGTCGGATCCTTAATCATTTCCTGTATGAGTTGAGATATGTATTTGGATGGAACTAGTATATATTTCCATTCTAATGTTAGAACCTGAATATGTTCCTTCTCTGGTTCCCCATGTTTCTCCATTAGGTACTGGAAGTTATCCTATATTAGTGCATAAGAATGAGTATGCCAAATATTTTTGTCTAGGATACACTAGCATTTTCCCTAATTTCAATCATATTTGTATAATGACCTTCATATTTTTGAGTATGGATTTGTGTCTGCTCGTTTACCATTGTATTTTTCAGATGTGATTGGTCTGTATCCACAATATTTTTAATCTTCTCATAGCTGGTTTCCACCCTATTTAGATGATGGGATTCTTGCACATCGCCATGGATTTTCATCTTCCTATAATTTTCACCTGATTCACATGGAGTCTTTGATAAGCATTGGTGGGAATTTTCACTTTCTCATAATTTTCCACATGTTTTCATGGAGGGATTCAGAAAAGGGGGTATGAATGTACGTACTCCAATACTTTTCGAAAGTGTTTTCATGGAATATATCTTCCTCAACTCCTGGGATAATGACAGTTTCCTTATTATATGATTTTCTCCCTTGGTAGATAGCCTAAGGGACATGTGTTCATTAAACATCAATAGGGACCCTTGGTGTGATATCATCTTCAGAATGAGAATATGAGGTCCCATAGCAGTTATGGTGACAACTTGTAGAAGGGTCACTTAATTGAGACCCCTTTTTAGTAGGGACAAAGTGATTAGTGAGAACTTCTTCAGCCTCCCTATGATAAGTGAGGTACTCAATGTCGCATTCTGGGGACTGTCCCCCAAAACTATTAGAGATGACTACTAGAGTCGCTACATTCTGGATCTCCAGTCACTACTGAGTGGGTAGCTGGCAGGATTTAATTGACTGGAGGAAATGTATCACTTCTTTCGATGTTGGGAAAGTAACATTATGATTTTACTCATGGATTAGTGCATTTGAGACCCATCATTAGATATGCTATGAGGCCGATGGATTCATATGATCTGTGGAGGGACTGGATGGTGTGGTGGTTTAAATGCATGTCTGTGAGAACTTCTAGGATGACATTGGAATAAAGGATGATCTAACTTAATGCCTCCAATATACGTGATAAGTAAATTTCAACAAATCCTTTTCAATGCAGTATCTCGTGACCACTTGTATAATTGATTATATTTCCTGTACCTCTTCCCTTTTGGATGTGAATGAGGCCTGAGGTAGGGTAACACCACCACCTTAGTTAAGGATTAATGTTGAGTTCACCATTTTTTATTTTGATGAAAAATACTATGATAATGAAAAAAATGGTTTGATTTGGAATAGGTAGTATATTCTTTTTATCTTGTGAATGAGGTGTTGTGTTCTAACTCCCATTCATGTTGGGATCACCATTTTTGTTTCTAAGGAAAATTTCATTTATTATGAACTAAATTGTCAAATGGATATTAGGTAGTATATATTTTTATCTTGTGAAGAAGGTTTTTCATTCTATTTCCCATTCAGTTTAGGTTCACCACTTTTGTTTCTGAATAAAATGTTGCACTCGATAATACATTTCATGGTTTGAGTTTTGTAAAATAACTTACGTTGGATATAATATCTTCAAATGGCCTTTGATATTTTTTTATAGTTCTAGAAACACCCAAATGTTCTCATGTTCATGATTTATGGACCTAATTTCCAATGGTAGGTGTTCATTGGATTATTTGGCCAATGACACTTAAGAGCACACATTGGTCATGAGGATTGGAACTCAGGCGCATCACACCATTTTTGGGGGGGGGATGATTTACTATTCTAGGATTGTCTTACAGATTTAATCAATGTTCACATGTCCATGAATCCTTAGATCATTACCAATTATGTGTCTATGGATTACCCCAAGGTAAGATCGATCATAAATATGTGTGGGCATGGAATTATTTATATGTATCCTTGGTTCTCCAGTGATAAAGATATTTGTATGTATCTGAGATTATTCATTAATGTCACCATTTTGAGGATAGATCTGGAATTCCTTAGTCATTTATTGATACAATACTGGTTCAAGCTGCTTGGTGAGACACTCTGGAGATTATCATCATTCAGGGGGGTACATGGATTGTTTCAATGAAGGGATTGAACCCATAATATGGGCTTCCTACATACCCTCACGAAATAAATTAGAACCCATATAGTTTTTGTCACATAACTAGATTAATCACCATTTATAGTCATATGACAAGGACCCATCCATGTCATTTAACATCATGCGGCATGGACACCAGGGAAAAATTTGACTAGTGAAGATTTATTGCAGGAATTACGCCGAGGTGGACCAGGGAACCCAAAAAAGATATTTATTCTTCTTGGGTGTATATAATACAACCAAGGATGTTCCCAAACAATGTTAGGGTGGATTTGGGAACTGGGGTTGGACCTCGTGGAGGCATCCTATATATCATGGTTAGTTGGGAATGAATACCCACATAGTTTAGTGACTAGTGTAGCTTAACATCATGTGTCTATGATGAACTAAACAGATGTGGAGATAAAAGTGTCGGGATTGAACCTCGAGGAGGTTTTCTACATATCCCAGTGAATTGGGAATCAAATTACATGTAGTTTTTAAAGTTGGGGCTTATGCATGGATGTTTCCCATTGAGGGGGACATGATTGGGGCTTGCATGAAATAGGAGGTCAATTGCAAGAAGATCACTCTTAGTAAGATTTGGTATGGGGGTTACGTGTGGGATTCGCTTGTTTAGTATATGGTTGTGGCTTACATGTGTGACCATCCCATATGAATTATTTTTTGGGGTTACATATATAATGAATTCCCATTTGAATTATGGTTGGCATAGAAATCTATAAGTAATTCCTATTTGATTTATAGTTGGGGCTTACATATGAAACAAGGCCAATTTTATCTATGGTAGGGGATTACATCTCTAAATAAGGCCCATTAAATTTATTTTTGGGGCTTACATATGTAAATAATTCCAATTTTATTTTTGGTTAGCGGTTACATCTAAAAATAAGTCCCATTTGATATAAGGTTAAAGATTACATTTATAATGAAGGATAATTTAATTTATGGTTTGGGATTACATATGTAAAGAAAGACCATTTTATGTTCTGGGTCATTCGGTTTTCATGATCACCACTAATATCTAAGACCATGTGAGTCATGCTCAGTGTGAGAAACAATAGAGTAGTAGATCTGATGATCATGAAACCCTCCATATCAGCTGATGGATGGTGTTGGATCCAAAAGGTGGAGAGTGAGAGGGGCATTGATATTTCCCATTTCGTCATTTTATTTCATATCCAGGATAGTCAGGTTTTGAGACCTACATATATTTACTTGGATGATGTTAAGAGGAGTAAGAGGGACACCTTCTGCAAGAAATTCTAGGGGATTACCTCAGTGGGATTGCCCTGAAATTGGTTCTGGGAAAATGTAGTAGCGTCATTTCTTATGTAAAGGAAACAAAATAATCATATACTATGTTTAGTACTAACCATTTTCAAAGGAAAGGTTCCATGGATCCCCTTAATCCCTTAAAACAGGGAGCTTCATTGGTGTATCCGAAGGTTTGAACTTGCGGTTTCCATGTTAATATAAACATAGGGACATTCTGAGGTCAACTCTATTGTTGGAATTACCCACATGACGTTGTTTACCAAGGGTATATAAACTCATAAGGGTGAGTCGATCTCCTTGATGGTCGCATAATACATGTTTGGTGGCTTTGGGGTAGTCTCTAGCCTAATTTCATTAGACTATCTTGACAAGGGTCTATCTGTGAGATGATAGAAACAGAAGGAAATAACTAGAACTATAGGGTAGAACTCCTTAGAAATTCCTATTCTACATATCATATCCTTGTGTAGGGTGGGGCTTCCTCCACATAGACTATTTCAATGTGGATAAGATGAATATCTTCCTACCATGGTTCTATGAGAAACTGGGTTTGATCCATGTAGATATTTCTTACATGGGGTAGGGTTCCATCCATGTTTCATTTAGTTGCACGGGGCTGAGTTCCATCTGTGTAGTTATTTACTACACGGTGTAGGGTTCCTCCGGTATATTTAATTGCTATTTGGGATGCTTGAATATAAATAGGCCATCGGTTTTGTGCTACGTGGGATGTATCTTTTAAAAGTATTTGGGGTTCTTAGTTTTCCAATTATTTTTTTTCCTCCTCATTAATGTTATGTGGTAGGTTTTCCTTTCAGGGAATTTCAAAAGGAGTTTGTCTTTTATAGTTCTCTTATGTGCCTTAATCAATCAATCAGTCAACCAATCTCCAAGATTCCAATCCTCTATCCCCCTTAGTAATATATTTTTAGAGAAGTCATGATGTAGATACCAGCATAGCTAGGTGTCTGCGATGAGATTGTAATCCCACTTTTCCATATGCCCATGGAAGAAACTCGGCCTACAGATGACTTGGTCAGTATGCGAATGGGGTCACTATCTATAGAGGTGAGTATCAACACCTAGGTCCACTGAACAACATCATTTTCTTCAATATAATACATCAGTTTAAACTTACCCATGAACCGTTGTGGTTTTTGGGGGATTCCGTGTGCAAGGCGGATATTTCAGCCTCCTTCCCATAGACATTTTCATATGTGGGGATCAAGTGCGGAAATATTTCTCCCATAAATGGTTTAGTTCATGGGATTATCATAAATAAAATCACCATTTAGAGCGGTAGTACACAAAGGTATTATACTTTATGTCTAGACATTTTTCTTTTCTATTTTCTTCCATTAAACATTTTTTCTTCAACTATTCCTTTGATTTTTTCCTTCCATTACCAAATCACCTAATTACCTTCATTTACTTTGAAATGCTTTCAGGACCCAACACATGGTAATGAATAAAATAAATTTAATAATAAATCTGAAAAAAGATCATATAAATTTAAATAATTAAAATAAGGTTATTATTTATAAATATAAAGAGCATGGACAATATGACATACTCGAGGTACAAGACACTTTACTTTTAAAAAAATTAAATTGTTTTTTGGATTTATTATCTAAATATTTTCCATACATATAAATATTATTAAAATTATTTTATTGATTAGTTTATATGAATATAAATAAATTAATAAGAAAATTTTATTTCACTTTTTTACTTCCATTTAAAAATATTTAAATGGAATATTTTTTATTAAATATATTTACTTTGGTTACAAAAGTAAGAAAAATTAATGTTATCTTTTAACGTTAAGGGTGATAAAAAAATTTTCAGAAAAAATACTATAATTTGATAATTTCATTCCTTTCTAAGCTATATTTTTTTCTAAATGAAAACCCCTCTTACTTAATTCTGAGTATTTTTAAAATGGTATTTAAATGGAATATATATTCCGATATCCAGAAATGTTATCTTATGGGCTCAAAGAATATTTTATGACTCTAATGATGATAATTCAACCATTAATTTATTATAAGTATATTAAATTTCATGGGATTGTTTATAAAAATGGTTGTTTCCATTATAAACAAAATGATGGTTGGGTATTTTATGATGTGATCTGTTAAACCCCTTTAATAAATTGGGTACGAAAGTCAACTGTATGGGTTATTCCATTTGTAATAATGATTTTAAGAGTGATATATAAATGATATCCTAAGTTACCTACATTATTTATCTATTATTTCCATGGTATTTTATATTTTTTAAGTAAGATAATGAGTGTATGTTAAATGGAATATATATGCTACTTCTTAAGGGGGAAATGTATAACTTTTTAAAAAAATGATTTATATGTTTCATAATTTTAAATAAACCATTATAAGTTTTATTTTTCCTTTAATATTTATTATAAAATATTTCATTAAATTTTTTGGGCAAGTAAATTTATTTATTTGGTAAAGTATCATTTATTTTGAACCCAATGTATATTTTGATAAAGTAAAATTTTATAAATATTCATTGAACAATGGTTTCATTTTTTATGTGTATTACTAATTCTTTTATTCTCATCCCATGTTTTAAAATGTTTTTCACATGGATTGAAGGATGATTATGGACATGTATTTGGTCAATATGAAAATGATGAATATGTTTCATGAAGAGAAGATCTTATTATATCTTAAATGACTTGTTTTTTATAGAAAATTGAAACTACATAGAAGTGTCCGCATTTTAATATCTGGGATTTTTATGTAAGAGTTTGGACCTAATTTTTAAAACTCCAAAACAAATGATTTATAGGAATTAAAGAATGTGAATTCAAGTATAAACACACAATATTATGTAATGGTTACAGTTGGGTCCCTAAAACTACCATATTATTATATTCCACTACCTTATTATTTTTTATACTTCCATATTATTATTTATTGATGTGATACACTATAATATGGTGAGTATTGAATTCCTACCATACAACCATAAATCCTCACCACTAGTAGGAATCCACTATCATATAGGTATGCTCACATGAGGTCGTGTGGCCTGAAGGATTAGTTACGTTTGCGTAAACTAAGCTGGGGATATCACAAATTGCAATCAGAGGTTTAATTTGAATATTCTTATTTTTGTATATTGGTAGAGGAGAAAATATGTTGTTCTGACATGATATAACATAATAGTAATTTATTACTATTATTACTTAACCCACATTAGGGGTAAAACTAAGTTACTAGTGATATAATATGATTTTTATGGATTTTTCTATTATAGTTGTTCAATTTTCACCATTGGGTGATGCACATGGTTTACTGTATTCTTAGGCTGGTACATCATTGGAGTATTACCACATGAATCATTATAGGAACATTGGTCTATATATAATATTCATATTCCATGCCATGCATGATTCATCACATGTATTGCTTATTGGTTATTTTTTGTTCCTTGATTTATATAGATGTTATTTTTTTATTATTACTTGGTGAAAGAAGGTGTAAATAATTATCTACGTAATGTGACTGAATCAACATAAATGGTCTTTTACTACATATCTTGATAATGTAACCTTAGATAACAAATTACAACATTTTTATTTCAAGGATTTAAATTCTAGCATATTAGGATTAAATAGATGTGAATTGAAATTTATAATTTTTGGGCCTCTGAATATTGGGAATGAAGATCTATATAACTGAATACTTGGGTATGTAGTTGTTACATACATAGACCATAAGTAAAATTATTATGAATTCTAAATGGAATTTGAATCCTGGCATATTATTCTTAGGTCTTTAAATCATTGAAATTGAAACACGTCTAACCAAACCATTATACAAACCATAATTTTTTTAAAACTATATGGAAATGGTTACCAATAAATGGGGGAGAAAATTACAAATTAATGAGATTTTTCCTCTATTATTAGGAATTGAAACACAATAAAAATGAACCATTTTATTGAAATTTAATATTTCACCCCACGCAATGACCTTAAATTTGGTAGTTAGATAGAGAAACTCTTATAGTAAGTCCATAAGTCTACCCTTGTTTTCTGATCTATAACATTTTCCAGATTATATTATTTAGAGTATATTGACCATTAAATTTCATACATTTACATTTCATTATTTTTGTGGAATACATTATACATTACATGAATAGATTCCCATACATCGTATTAGTTTAGTGCCTTTCGAAACATGGATACAAAACCATTGATACATATGTGAGAAAAATTATATCCCATAAGATACTTCATGACTACAACCATTCTTAAAAGTATCATGCATAATTCATATCATCATAACTTGGGGAAGGAAAATTTAGAAATGGGTGAGATCAGATCCTCAGTTAACATAAACAAAGGGGAATATTTAAGTATATCATCAACATATGGGTTTGAGAATATGATCGAGAAAATAAGAGATCATACCATGCATATCAGTGATAATAAAAAATATTCATTGAATACATAATGAAAATTCATAAGACATGAATCATAAGGTAATCAATAGTGTAATCCATGAAATCATAATATAATAATATGGTATGGAATTTGTGGTAGGAACATAAACCTATAATATCATTTCCTATAAGTCAAGGATAATTTCCAAAACATAATAGGGAACTTCATGGAGACTACACCAACAGGACAAGACACACCACCATCCCCATTCATAGTCCTTTCCTTGTAAGGGGGTTGGTTTTACCATCATCTTATAATGGATCAGGTTTCCCCATCTTTCGTTGTGGATTATACACGTCAACTTTATTCCCATCATTTTCTCGTGAGATATAAATATCTAACAAATGGATTAGAGGGAGATATAAGTCACACCCATAACATAATGATGACAATGAATATTTTTTTCGTAATAACATTAATGATTCATCATATTAAAACCTATTGAATGAAATGGGTTTCATAAACATCATCCAATCATAAAAAACCCATGGAAAAGAAATGGGTTTCATAAATATCATTCCATAATGAAAATAAACAATTATTAGATAATAATTTAATCATTTAATAATAACCAAAGTAAAAAAATTATGCAAGATAAAATAATGTTATCTTATGTAGAATATAGTTTTGGGAGATCAGTTAAAAACATGTCTTGAAGAAAATATATTTTTTATTTGAAAGCATATTTTCTTCATAAAATGACATTCAATTTTAAAATGAAACATGTTCTTGGAAAATAATATTTTAATATTTTAAGGGGATAATCAAAAAATTAAGGTTTCAAGTCATTGGAAAATTCATTTTAGGCTGTATAAGTTAAAACATACATTCCATTCGTAGTTTTTCCAAAAAAATAAAAAAGTACCTTATTAGTAAAACGATGTGAAATCCCATTCAATCCATGTAGTAAAAATTTAAATTGGGTAAAAATTACTTTAAAACTCAATAATGAAATCATAGAAACATTTTCAAAACATTTAAAAAACATGTACATGGAAGAACTGTATTCCTTAATAGAGACTTAAAATGAAACAACCCCAAGTGTTGATGAGATTATGAAATATGTACTCATCATAACATAATTAGTAGAATTTTATGCCCCATGAAACAAATAAAATTATTTGGATATAAAAATACAATAATATTCAGGATAATAATCATAAAATACATTCATGGGATGCATGTACACCATGTAGATCAATCATGTGGTGTATAATGCATGTGTCCCAAAAAAATAATAGAGAGACATAAATCCCTTGCATTGTGTCTAGAAACTCTTCCTATTAGTTCAAAAATCATGTATAATAATTATATGTTTATTATAAATATATTAAAAAACATATTTAATTACCTAATAACATATATGATTTTTATCGCATATTAATTAACCATTCCATGTTATTGCAACATTCCAGGTAACATCCAATTGTTTTGACTTTTTATTCTTGATCATCTTTATTAGATAATTATATTCCCATTTAAAAAATGTATATAATTTTTTAAATATCCAAAATATTCATTAAAAATTAATTTATAATTATTTATTAATAATAAAAATATGAAATGCGATACACCATTCATGGAGACAATAGGTCGTACATACGCATGAAAGATGTTTCCATTAAAATATCATTTTTAAAGAAATAAAGTAATTGAAATATATCTAAGTATATATATATATTAATTAAATAATAATAATTACATCATATATATAATATAAAAAATATTTTCTATTATAATTCCTAACCCTAAGATGTGGTAACAGAAAAAATGAACAACATTGTTTCGTGATATGGTAGTTTGTTGTACAGAAGAACTATAAGTTTGTTTCCCATTTGATGGTAGTGTGTGAGAGTTTAGGTATAAAACTTAGAATAAAGATATCTTAGTATATTTAGGATACTAATTATATTATATAGATATTTAATATGATTATTTGAGGGAGTGGATAATAAAAATAAAACAAAAGGGCTTGTGAAAGGATGTTACCTCTTCTATGGGTAACTTTTCCTTGTGTTCATCAAAGAGCTTCCAGGGATAGAATTATTCCAAAAGGTAGGAATCTAGGATTAATGGAGGTATATTTGGTGGATATTGAGATATTTTTTGGCCCATCCAAATATTTTCTATTGTGTGAAGAAAATAGAAGTGTAGGTTTTCTTTTATAAGAGAGTAGAGGTGACTTTTGGAATTTCCTCAAAATATTAATTATAATAAATTAAATATAAATAAAAATACCTAAAAAGGAAATTTATTTGAAAATAATATTATATATGGTTGTAATCTAATCATAAAATATATTTTAGAGAATATTTGTTATTATTTTTAACCTTATCATTTTATTTAATCTTTATTTATCATATTTTTATTTTAACTATAGTAACAACTATTCAATAATAAAAGGTTGTAATTTTTACTTAGGTTGTGTTAATTATAACATAAATGAATAATTTATAAGGTTTTATAAAATATTATAATTTATTTTTATCTTTAAATATGTTTAGTTATTTTTAAATAATTTAATAAAAAACATTATTTTTGTAAAATATCATAATTACCAATTTTTAAACTATTAATTACATTAAATTTAATAAAAATAATAAAGCATGATAACTTCAAAAAAATTATTCTAATACACCCCTAACAAGTTATATAATTCGTTAAAATTCTTTTATCAACTTAATTAAGTAATATATATTTATTTTAATAATTATAATTTCATTTTATACATAGTTTCATTATACTCTGAATGGTCTGAAGGCCTTCTTTTTTATTTTTATTATAGATAATCTCCCTTTTAAGGGCTGAAGGGGAACCCGTACATGACCTATAGGCCCAAGGCACAAGGCCTGACATGACCCATGATACATGACCCGAAGGCCGAGAGGCATACCATGCCCATCACATGACCCGTAGGCCCAACCCACTAGAACTGCCCCTCCCCAGCTTCTGCTTGTTGACTTCCTTTAGCACCCCACCTGCATTGATGATCGGCTAGCATTTCCCTGTACAAATCTGCATGGTGCCTAGTCCCGATGGCGGTTTCCATACCCTCTCATTCTTCCAATCCGGTTAGCTCTACTTCTGGTGACTGCTATTGTTGCTCTGATCCTCTTATGGGGCCTGCTCTGTGTGAACTGGGTGACTTCATGGACTTCAATGGCCCAAAGGCCCTGTGGCCTAAAGGCCTTTGATGGCCCGAAGGACCTTGAGACCCGTAGGCCCAAACCGGTGGCCCGAAATCCTAAATCGGGTGAATAGATCCGGCTGCTACAGTACCAAACAGTACCCGCTACAGTGCCTACTATAGTACATGCTACAGTGCTGCTACAGTGCCTGGAAATTCACCTCCACCTGGGTTTGAACCTGGGTCTCTTGGATGCCAAGCAGGAGCCCTTACCACTTGGGTACGAGCTCGTTGGCTTATACATAGTTTCATTATTATTTTTAATTACTACATCATAATTTTGTAATTATTTATGATAAATACAAACTCACTAAAAATAATAATCCAATTTGATGATGTAGATAACAATATTATCTTTCATAATAATATATATAATTGAGCATACCTTCTATTTATCTACATATTGAAAATATTGTTGTTATTAATTTAAGAGTGTGACATTTTGTCCCTCTCTTGGATTTTAATAATATATACTTAATTTTCAATATCTTGTGTTGCACACAACACTGAATTGGCTTGCGTAACATGCGATATTGACTTTCTTCGAAACAACACTTTAGTGATAAAATTATTTAAATGGTATATTTATAACATATACATTTAATATATTGTTATAAATAGTTATAAATAATTTTAAAAAAGTTATTTATAATGTTTTTATATAAATAAAATATATTTATCCTGATATGTTTAAAAATAATATTTTCTTAAAGAAATTACATTTTTTGTAGTTTTTTTAATAATAATAAATTAATTTTAGACACTCATATAAATTCAATTTGGTAAAATATACTTAATTTTTTAATTTGGAATATCAAGACTATCTTAGGGTGATTTTTCAGTATTTTTATGAAAACGTTCTGTTTTTTATTAATAGTGAAAAGCACTACATTATTGTTAAAAATTCGACATTTTCAATTAAATAATTATTTTAAATTAAAATAATTTTAATGTCAAAATAGATACTGAATACAAATATTAGTCCAATGTAGTTCATTTGAATAATTTTTATAATAGAATTAGATATATAAAATTTTATTGAACTTTTGATAATCTCTTTTACCCGCCTTCTAGGGACAGTTGCAAATTAGCATTAAATGTAATTTTACCACTTCTGTAAATTGAATAGTAAAAAATATAACATATATGGTTGTACTCTGGTTGAAGAATGTGGTGTAATAAGATCAAAATAACTTCTGGTGAATAGTGACATTTGAATATTATTTACCAGGGTTAAAGGTAAATATGGTAACTAAAGGTAAAAATAATATTATAATAATATTAAATAACTGTAACACTTGTCCTAACCTTATTAGATTAGTCATTTACAACCAATAAAACCCTTATTATGTGAATTTGGCCTTTGGATGCCACATAGTTGTGATTAAGACATTTATAACATTTAATTTTATGTAAAGGTAAAAATATCAAAAACACGACTCTTATTACTAAATAATTTTTAATATGGGATTATATAAGTGATATCATAGACTATAAATAGTCATTAGTAATTTAAAAATATTTTCCTACATCATGGTGATTTATTTATAATTTTTAGGAATTAAATAATTAAATCTAATAATGAAATAATTATGATGTAATAATTGAGTTATTTCTAAAGGAATAAAATATATGATATTATAAATATTAAAATAATATTTTTTTAAATAACTGATTCCATACACATTTTTTTGGATTAATATGAAATGTTATTATTTATTTAATTTATTTATACGGAATCATGAGGTAATGAATTTAATAAAAATCAAGTATTAAATAGTGTGAAAAGTGACATAAATGTGATTTTAAAATAAATAATATTTTATTAATTGATATAAAAGTCAAAAAATATAATTTTATGACAAATAAGTTAGATAGTGTTAAAAATTTAATTTCTAATCAACTTTAGGTTATCTTGAACTTTTATAGTAACTAAACTAACCATGATGTGTAAAAATACCAGAAGTCTTGGTAAGAGAAAAACTATTTAACTAGGGTCTAAATATAAATGATAAAGTTAATTTACAACCTAAATATGTCTAAAACCTATTGGTTGTGAGGATTTATACCCATACACATCATATCCTCTAAATAAATCACTTCGTATCTATTTGAAACTGAAAATAAATTTTTAATAAATTAATATCTTAAGATCTTCCAAAAGTTCCCCTAACCTATCTTATAAAAAGAAACTCCTCCTTATCTTTAATTCACACCTCAAAATCCATTTATCTCTGAAAGAAAATTCCCACTTCTCCACCCAACATCACTCATTTCATCCTAAAGTCCAAACATTGGGCCACAATCCATCCTACATAGTCATTTTGTGAAAATCAAAAGGAGACACTTGAAGAAGAGGTAATTGTTTTACCAAATCAAATCAATTTATTTTCTTCATATACTTATAATTCCTATGTTGTTTTAATACTAAATTAATAAAAACATATTCTAAAATATGTTGATATGTTGTTATTATTATGGTATAACCATATTCATACTTTAACCCCTCCTACAAAAAACAATATCACCATGCGTGCATACGTACATTTTACCGTCTCCACACTATGGTGTAAACTATTTTTCATGTACACATTATATATATGTATATAATGATGAATATAAAGGTTGTAAATAATAAAAAAACATGATATTTTTTCTTTAAAATTCATATTCCATCCAATTATGTACCATTTAACTATTAAGAAACTGATGCCATCGCTCGTGTGTACGTATTGCTCACCGGCTCCATAACGCGATGAGATTCATCATCCATGTTCACCATTCAAGAATGATTATAAAAATATATATTATCAATAAGTATTAAATATATAAAATAATAATTCTCTTATAATAACATATATATATTTATGTATTTATGTATGTATGTATATTTCATTCACTTACTTCCATTCAATATGATAAGAAAACAGAAACAATGTGCATGCATACGTACGCCCTACCATCTCAATAAATGATGTATTCCATTTCATATATATATATATATCTTATATATATATTTATATTATGAATATATATGATATATAAATCATTTTATACATTATGGATGTAACTAAATAATGATCTATTTAATATGATCATGACTAACAAGTCCAAACGCATGCGATAATGAAAGAGATCATTACCCCAAAATGTTGATTTAACATGGAATTGTTAATAAAAGTGTAATATAAAGTCATAAAAAATCATATATGATACCATAAATGTTATTATGATTCTTTTACAAGTTAATAATATGTTGAAAACCATTATACTTGAGTTTCACACTCATATAGAGAGTATCAGACTTAGGGTAAGGGAATTTCGTCCCACTTTTAATTTTCGTGAGATATAAGGCATTTTCACCACCTATATTCTATGTATGGTGTATGTAATTCCCATATTATATTTAATTTCATGAATAAATTTATCTTCATGTTATTTATAGATTCATTTTAAGATATCAAACCTATGATTTAAATTTTAAATACGTATGGGACAATTTGAATGTTTAATGAATTAATTATTTCTACATTGTAATATTCCTGATATTATTTTTCCAACTCTATATATGGATATTGAAGGATTATAAAGGAAATTTTATGGATATTTTTATGTTCATTCAAATTTTTTCAAAAAGGAATATTTTTAATGTTTTCTAGAGTGGACTCTTTGTCTAAAACCTTGTTTTAAATGTTTTAAAGATTTATTCTTTTAAAATCATTCTCATTAATGTCCATATTTTCAAAATGGTTTTAAGGAATTTTTTTATATGAAAATTAATGCTTTAAAATTTTAATTACTTTCAAACATTTTAATGTGGTATGTGACACTTTGATTCATAAATCTCCTTTTAAATTTCTTCTTTTTAAAGTGTGCAGCTTTTGAATAAATAATTTCAAAGGAAATGATATATTTTTCAAGAGATTTATAATTATTTTTGTAGAATATTTTCATCAACGTCAACATCTTATGTTGGATTTTATGCTTAATTGATTTTGATTGATTATGATACCGTACTCTGTATTGTATTAAAGAGTTTATGTTATGTTTTACTATTGAAGTTCTATTTTTATACCATTCATGGTTTATGTTTAAAGTATTTTAATTTCTTATGCTACTTTCAATATGAATGTTTTTGTTATGGTGTACTCTATTAATAATAGAAATGCATTGGACTTAGTAAGTGCTCATGGGGTCCTCTATAGCCCCTCGATGCATCGGTAGGTCTCATGAGACAAACCAGTATCTTTCCATAAGTCCATGATGGTATATTTGTTAATGGTCTTGGCACGAGGCATTGACGTTGTGTTTATGATGTATGACATTATGTATTCCCTAATTATGAGAATATTTAATGATATTACATTTTGTTATTCAACTAGTAAAATATCCATGTGAATGTTTAAATGGAATTATTTGATTTATTCTTTCCATATTATGTTGAATATTATGTTTAAAAGTCTTGTGATTTGGTTTTATACTTTCCTTAATGATTATGGTTATTTATAAATGCTTATTCTTTTTTGTTTAACCTTAATGAGCATCTGAGATTACCCTTTTCTAATGTTTTATTTTACCAATATTCCAATATGAAAATTATGATTGATATATAGGTTTAATATTGGAGAATAATGGTGTTATCAATTGATTATCTATGTTATATTTTATTTTTTAAATTGTAATATAAATTTCAGGACTGTAATCTATTTTCCAAGACTACTAAACTGATCAGTCCTTCAGGATTTCATTCATTGTAATCATTAAAATTTATTAAAATAATGCACCATCTCCTGTAATATAGGGTTGGGGAATTACAATTTCTATCAAAGGAATTTTAGAAAAAAACCCTAGAAATTGTATTTATAAAACGTATACTAGAATACATAATCCTATTAATGACTTTGAGGATAATTCAATGTATATGATATCACCCTTTAGATTTGGTAATGGATAAACTTAGTTAATGTTGTGGACTTATGGATTGATAAGGATATGGAATCATTTAGAGATCTTATAAATGATTCTTTATTACTATATCACTATGATTAGTGTTTCTAACTTTTTTTATTCTAAGTTTTGGTTAATGGTTAGAATAAGCAAGGTTATACAAGTAAAGGTTATAATGTTGATAACAAAGAAGCTACAAAGAGAAATGAGATAAAGGAGGTATTATGGAATAAGATGTTGAAGCATAGATAATGGTTTAAGAGTAAATTGGAATGATAAAGTATTTTTTTTATTTTTTTTAAAGAATTTTTACATCAATGGTTCTATGATTATAATATTCTTGATATATATAAGGATTTTACTAATGTACTTCTTCTTTATGGATTTAGAGAAATAAGAGCAATCATTAAGGATTCAAAGGTGATCAAATATTTGGTATGTTATAATAAGAGCTACATTACATATTTTAGGGAATCTAATTTTATGATTTATTTCATAATTATAGAGACATTTGGATATTTAATTTGAATGGAAGTATTTCGGTCATGTCTTAAGGTTGGAATGGAGTAATTTTAACACTCGATATTATTGTTTGTGGTTAAAGTATGATTTATTGGATTATTTGGGCTAAACATTTTGGTTTTAGTAAATATTTATAGGACTTATGAAATACTTGTAGACTTATGATTTATGAAAAATTATTTAGGTGGGAAAAATAAATTTTGAATATTCTTTTCAGGTGTATACACTACGGGAAAAATGAGCAATTGCGACGGGTTATTTGCGACGGGAATAAATCCCGTCGCAAATAGTCATGTTAAAAAATTATTTGCGACGTGATTGCTTTCCCCGTCGCAAATAGTTTTCCCGCGATGCGCGCCAAATCGCGGGAAACTTATTTGCGACGGGGGAATATTCCCGTCGCAAATAACCGGCGGCGGTAAAAGGTAGTTGCGACGGGAATATTCCCCCGTCGCAAATACTATGTCGGCAGAGGTTATTTGCGACGGGACCCGTCGCAAATAACTATTTACCGGTTGACCGTAATAAATGTTGGCTAAGGTATTTGCGACGGGTACCGTCGCAAATAATACTATTTGCGACGGGAATCCCGTCGCAAATGGGCCCGTCGCAAATAATCTAACCTATAAATACCCCCATCCGTTTTTTTCATTTCATTCTCATTCCTTATCTTCTCCTTCTCTCAAAATTATATTTCTAGAGTTGAGTTTTTCTCCAGTTTAATTTTTTTCTTCGGAGCTGATATTAAAGTTTTGAAGAACGATCAGAACAGATCAATTTTCAAGGTATTTATCTTCATTTTAATTTTTTATTTATTTTTAATTTTTTATTAGTTTCAATTATTATTAATTAGTTGTAATTTAATTATGTTTACATTGTTTTATTACTTAATAAATTTAAATTATTAGTATTGTTTATAGTTAATGGTAATTAGGAATAATTAGTAATAATTTTTAATAATTAAGAATAAATATTAATAATTAGTAATAAATACCAATAATTAGGAATAAGAACATTATTACATTATTAGTTTATTTTATTATTAATATTAAAATAATATAATTTTTTATATATATACAATTCTTTTTTGATCTGTGTGTTTGCTGTCTTCACATGTATTATTTGTATGTGGAGATAGAAAACGCACAGATCAAAGAAGAATTGTATATAAATTAGAAAATTATATTATTTTAATATTAATAATAAAATATATTAATAATTTTATTATTTGTAATTATTGGTAATTATTTCTAATTATTGATAATTATTCATTTAATTACTAATAATTAGGAACAATTATCAATAATTATCAATAATTAAGAATAATTAGTAATAATTAGTAATAATTACCAATAATTAGTATTAATTACCTATAATTAGTATTAATTACCAATAATTAGTATTAATTACCAATAATTAGTAATAATTAGGAATAATTAACAATAATTAGTAATAATTAACAATAATTAACAATAATTAGTAATAATTACCTATAATTAGTATTAATTACCAATAATTAGTATTAATTACCAATAATTAGTAATAATTAGGAATAATTAACAATAATTAGTAATAATTAGTAATAATTAGGAATAATTAGTATTAATTAGGAATAATTAGTAATAATTACCAATAATTAGTATTAATTACCAATAATTAGTATTAATTACCAATAATTAGTATTAATTACCAATAATTAGTATTAATTACCAATAATTAGTATTAATTACCAATAATTAGTATTAATTACCAATAATAAGTATTAATTACCAATAATTAGTATTAATTATTAATAATTACCAATAATTATCACTATTTAGTAATAATTAACAATAATTGCCAATAATTACCAATAATTAGTAATAATTACCAATAATTATCAATAATTACTAATAATTATCAATAATTAATAATAATTAGCAATAATTAGTAATAATTACTAATAATTACTAATAATTAGCAATAATTAGAAATAATTAGTAATAATTAGAAATAATTAGTAATAATTAGAAATAATTAGTAATAATTAGAAATAATTAGTAATAATTAGTAATAATTAACAATAATTAGTAATAATTAACAATAATTAGTAATAATTAGGAATAATTAAGAATAATTAGAATTAATTAGGAATAATTAGGATTAATTAGGAATAATTAGTATTAATTAGGAATAATTAGTAATAATTACCAATAATTAGTAATAATGATTATTAATTACCAATAATTAGTATTAATTACCAATAATTAGTATTAATTACCAATAATTAGTATTAATTACCAATAATTAGTATTAATTACCAATAATTAGTATTAATTACCAATAATTAGTATTAATTACCAATAATTAGTATTAATTACCAATAATTAGTATTAATTACCAATAATTAGTATTAATTACCAATAATTACCAATAATTATCACTATTTAGTAATAATTAACAATAATTGCCAATAATTACCAATAATTAGTAATAATTACCAATAATTATCAATAATTACTAATAATTATCAATAATTAATAATAATTAGCAATAATTAGTAATAATTAGCAATAATTAGTAATAATTAGTAATAATTACTAATAATTAGCAATAATTAGTAATAATTAGAAATAATTAGTAATAATTAGAAATAATTAGTAATAATTAGTAACAATTAACAATAATTAGTAATAATTAACAATAATTAGTAATAATTAGGAATAATTAGGAATAATTAGAATTAATTAGGAATAATTAGGATTAATTAGGAATAATTAGTATTAATTAGGAATAATTAGTAATAATTACCAATAATTAGTAATAATGATTATTAATTACCAATAATTAGTATTAATTACCAATAATTAGTATTAATTACCAATAATTAGTATTAATTACCAATAATTAGTATTAATTACCAATAATTAGTAATAATTACCAATATTTAGTAATAATTAACAATAATTGCCAATAATTAACAATAATTAGTAATAATTACCAATAATTATCAATAATTTAGTAATAATTAACAATAATTGCCAATAATTAACAATAATTAGTAATAATTACCAATAATTATCAATAATTACTAATAATTATCAATAATTATTAATAATTATCAATAATTATTAATAATTATCAATAATTAATAATAATTAGCAATAATTAGTAATAATTAGCAATAATTACTAATAATTAGCAATAATTAGTAATAATTAGAAATAATTAGTAATAATTAGAAATAATTAGTAATAATTAGTAATAATTAACAATAATTAGTAATAATTAACAATAATTAGTAATAATTAGGAATAATTAGGAATAATTAGTATTAATTAGGAATAATTAGTAATAATTACCAATAATTAGTAATAATGATTATTAATTACCAATAATTAGTATTAATTACCAATAATTAGTATTAATTACCAATAATTAGTATTAATTACCAATAATTAGTATTAATTACCAATAATCACCAATAATTACCAATAATCACCAATAATTACCAATAATCACCAATAATTACCAATAATCACCAATAATTACCAATAATCACCAATAATTACCAATAATGACCAATATTTTCCAATATTTTCCAATAATTACCAATAATTACCAATATTTTCTAATAATTACCAATATTTACCAATAATTACCAATATTTACCAATAATTAGGAATAACTACCAAAAATTAAGAATAACTACCAATAATTTGGAATAATTACCAATAATTTGGAATAATTACCAATAATTTGGAATAATTACCAATAATTTGGAATAATTACCAATAATTTGAAATACTTACCAATAATTTGGAATAATTACCTTATTACATTATTTGTATATTTTATTATTAATATTAAAATAATATAATTTTCTATATTATATACAATTCTCTTTTCATTTGTGTGTTTTCTGTCTCCACATGTAATATTCGCATTCTTTTTCAAAATTATCAACCTACTCGCCAATGGAGAGGTGAAAGTGAATGCGAATATTACATGTGGAGACAGAATGTGAAACACACAGATGAAAGGAGAATTGTATATAATATAGAAAATTATATTATTTTAATATTAATAATAAAATATACTAATAATGTAATGATGTTATTATTATATAATTAATATTTATGAAAAAAATCATATTAGTATTATTAAAAAAAATCAATATAATATTAAAATTATCAATATTTGTAACAGGTTTTGCTTTATTCTCAATATATTCAATCCTTGCTTGTGTTTTTTCTAACAAATTATTAAAAACCAGTAATGCTTTTATATTTTATAGAAAAATATGGAACAACGAGGTCATCAACAGTCATTATTAGATGACCGCATATGGATAAATCAACGTAGAAATCCAAATGGTTCTGGTTTAAATCCAGTATATATAGAGGGTGTGGAGAGTTTTTTATCATTTGCGGCATCAAATCCAGAATTTGTTTCAGAAGGAAAGATAAAATTCCCTTGTAGAAAATGTGCATTGAGAACGTTTGACACGTTTGAAAAAGTGGGGGAACATCTCTTGCGTTTTGGTTTTCAAGCAGATTATGTTTTTTGGTATCAACACGGTGAACGCAGTTCCAGAGCAGGTGATACCAACTTGATTCCGGATCCATCCCAGTTTCAAGATTTAGTACATGATGTTGCAGGTTCATCTGTTCAACATACAGAAACTCCGGCTGATATAGCTTCAAATCCTGAGTTGGGACCGTCTGAATTTTATGAGTTGTTGAAGTCTGCTGAGGATGCATTATATCCTGGCTGCAAGATGAGAAAATTAGAAGCAGTTGCAAAATTTATGGCTATCAAATCAGATAACGGAATGTCAAACACCTGTTTTGACCAGATATTTTCTTTGCTGAAAACACTGTTACCCGAAGGAAATGTTTTACCTGCAAATTACTATGAAAGTAAGAGGTTGGTTCGAAATTTGGGACTTACTTGTCAGAAGATTCATGCATGTTCAAATGACTGCATTTTAT
The DNA here is from genome assembly GCA_963277665.1 of Viscum album. Classification (NCBI taxonomy): domain Eukaryota; kingdom Viridiplantae; phylum Streptophyta; class Magnoliopsida; order Santalales; family Viscaceae; genus Viscum; species Viscum album. The sequence continues at coordinate 1,175,285,370 of OY728156.1, forward strand.
ATTCAGGGGAAAATGAGTCGTTGGATAGTTGTCCCACATGTGGGCAACTGAGATATAAAGAAGGACAACACGGGAAGTCTGGTTTGATTCCTGTAAAACAGTTGAGATATTTTCTGCTTACATCCAGACTTCAGCGTTTATTCATGTCTAAGAATACAGCGACAATGATGTCATGGCATAAAGAGAATAGTTCAACCGATAAAATCTTGAATCATACAGCCGATGGTGATTCATGGAAACATTTTGATAGAGTGCATCCATCATTTGCTTTAGAAGCTAGAAATGTTCGACTGAGCCTTTCCACTGATGGTTTCTGCCCGTTTGGATCTTATGGTAGTCAATATTCATGTTGGCATGTTTTCTTAACTCCGTATAATTTACCTCCATGGATGTTGATGAAGGAGCCATATATCTTTTTGACTTTACTAATTCCAGGACATCCGAAGAAAAATATTGATGTTTATTTGAAACCATTGATTGATGAATTAAATTTATTGTGGAGTACTGGTGTCAGTACATATGATGTTGCAACGAAACAGAATTTCATACTGAGAGCAGCATTGATGTGGACAATAAGTGACTTCCCGGCTTATGGGATGTTATCTGGCTGGAGTACACATGGTCAGAAATCATGTCCTTACTGTATGGGAGAGAACAAAGCATTTATGCTCATTCATGGAAAGAAACCGTGTTATTTTGACTGTCATCGCAGATTTCTTCCAGCTGATCATCCTTTTCGCAGAAACAGATCTCATTTCAGAAAAGGAACAGCTGAAATGGATGGACCTCCAAAAATGCTATCAGGTTCGGAGTTAAAATCGGTTGTATTTTCATTACCTCCCATCACTTTTGGTCCCACAATAAACCAACAGAAAATTTATGGTTTTGGGAAAGAACACAATTGGATTAAACGTAGCATATTTTGGGATTTTCCATATTGGTCTGATTTGTTGGTCCGACACATGTTAGATGTCATGCATATTGAGAAGAACTGTTTTGATAATTTGTTTCATACAGTTTTGGATACGCCAGGAAAGAGAAAAGACAATGTAAATGCACATTTAGATCTTTCCCAAATTTGCAGGCGTCCAGAATTGGAACTATTTGAGAATGTCAGAACAGAAACGTTACTGAAACCAAAAGCAGCTTATACACTATCTAAAGAAAACCGTTTATTATTTTGTCAGTGGATTGCAGATTTGAGACTTCCAGATGGTTGTGCTTCCAATTTGGGTAGATGTGTAAAGAATGGTCATATTACTGGATTAAAAAGTCATGATTGTCATGTTATAATGGAGAGACTTCTACCCATTGGATTAAGAGGTCTGTTGAATTCTGTGATTTGGGATTCCATAACAGACATGTCTCATTTTTTTCGGGAAATTTGTGCGGCTATGGCATATTATGATGCTCTAGGCAAACTTGAAAAAGATGTTGTTGTAATTATATGTAAACTTGAAAAAATATTTCCGTCGTCTTTCTTCGACTCAATGGAACATTTGATGTTACATTTGCCATATGAAGCCAAATGTGGAGGTTCGGTACAGTTTCGATGGATGTACCCATTTGAAAGATGCATGCAAAAATTGAAAAGAAAAGTACGCAACAAAGCATCTGTTGAAGGATCTATTGCAGAAGCTTATTTGCAAGAGGAAATATCTTTTTTCTGCTCCCATTATTTTGAATTTGAGTATCCTTCAAAACACAACCGAATGGGACGGAATGAGAGGAATATTGATGAAATCGACAATCAATTATCTGTTTTCAACCAGTCAGAGCTTGGTTTTTGTGGAGTTTCTGAACGCTGGCTTTCAGATGATGAACATCATAGAGCTCATACGTATGTTCTGCTCAACTGTGAAGAGATGACATCAGTTGTACTGTAAGTGTTTATATCACTTATTCTATCATTTATGTTACAGTAAATAACTTTGGTTTTTATAGGTTGTATGATAATCATATCAAGAAACAAATTCCACAAATTACAGCAGCTGCTCTCGAAGAACGTCGACTGAAAAATTTCTCTCAGTGGTTTCAAAAACTGGTAACATAAATTCTTTATCTTTTAGCAACTCATTCAATGTATAGTTTACTATATTGATAATTATTTCACAAATCTTCAGGTGTCTCGACATGCTGATAAAATTGACAAACGGTTGTGTGTATTGAGTAACCCACCTTCCAAACTTGTTAAAACTTATAATGCATATGTGGTGAATGGATTTCGATTCCACACACATGCATATGGGGAATCGAAAAAAACAATGAACAGTGGAGTTAGCTTGAGAGGATCTCATCATCGAGAAAATGAAGTTGACTTTTATGGCATACTTGATGGAATCATTGAACTCTGTTATCTTGGACAACATTACATAACCATGTTCAAATGTCGGTGGTTGGATACAGAGAGAGGCGTGCGTGTTCATCCGACTCATGGAATCATCGATATTAAATGTAAAAGTGTTCTCGCAGTAAATGAACCATTCTTATTGGCTCAACAGGCATATCAAGTTTATTATGAAAAGTACTGTGCAACATCAAGAGACTTGACTGATTGGTGGAGTGTAATAAAAATAAAAATTCGAGACAATCAGTTTAGTCAAAGTGAATGTGCTTTCACTGATGTGCAAAGAATTGAAGTTTTTCAAGAGAGTACTCAAAATCAATCTTTTTTACAAAGAGACATGAGTAACGATGACGACACCCCACATTTAAGAGTCGGTGATGACGATGATGTTAATGATGTCACACATGAATTTGAAATGGAAAGAGATGAAGCAACTACAACTCGAATGGATATCGATGATGTTGAGGAGGAATATGAAGATGACATTGACATATATGAAGATGATGATGAAGATGAACACTTATAGAATTCCATGGTATTTATATACAATCATAATATGTATATATGTATATATAATAGTAATTATCAATTATTTGCTAACATTAACATTTTCTGTTTCAGATGGACGAGGCCACATTTCGTGAGTTGGCGGAGGCTGACCTGCCTTTCGATGCGGATGAGTTGCTGGCAGATGACCCTCAGCCTGCAGGCGCTCCAGGGAGTACGCGGAGGGGGCGCGGTCTTGCACGATTGATGATTCCTGACCCCGTCCCCGAGCGACGTCCACGTCTTGGGTTTGATCCGCGCACCCGGAGGTGTGATAACCTGTGTGATAACCTGTGGATTTGACTAAGATTTCATTAATCTATTCACATAATAAATGTTTATTATTTTTTCAGTTTTACACATATAGCAGTCGGACAGGGCAGCGCTATTTTGCGCAACTATTTCTCTCAGCCGTGGACCACATGGGAGAAGATTCCCATTGATGTGCAGCAGGCCATGTTCGGCCATTGGTTGGTACGTATGTAAATAAATAATTTTTATTTTGAAAATTATTTCATTTCTAACTTGATATTTTGATTTATTTGTAGGGTTTATGGTATCCGATCGAGGATACCATGCGTGACGCCATCCACGAGGCATGGGAGGTGGCCATGTGTGATCGTCTTCGTCAGTTTTTTCACAATTTAAGAAAAGCTGCGATGAAGAAAGCAGGAGTGTCAGATTTTGAGGAGTCATGTAGAGCACACCGACCAGAGTATATTTCATCCCATGTATGGGATGGATTATGTGCGCACTGGTTGAGTGGTGCCTTTCAGAGGAGATCATCGGTGGGGAGGCAGAATCGGGGGAGACAGGAGGTGACTCATCGAGCTGGGAGTCGTTCTTTCAGTACTCATAGACAGCATCTGGTACGTACATTATTTATAAATATTTTATATAACTATAAATATTAACAGTTTATTTTTTATTCTTATAGGCTGTCGAGCACCCCGATATTACAGAGTACGACGTATATCGGAGGATGTACAGTGATCCTGCTACTGGGGAGCTCAGAGGTGATCGTCAGCATCACATCGTGGTCAGTATTATTTGTTTTCAAGTTTAAAAATTAACTGCATATAATATATTCACAATTTTAATTTTAAATTGCAACTATAGGAGTCATATGAGGCCGCAGCGGCACAGGCCCGGCCTGAGAGTCAGGCCGAGTCATCAGATCAGACCACTGCCCGTCAGTTTGATGAGGCGGCATGGATGCATGCCACCTAGTATGCCTTCGAGAAGGGCCGGGTAGTTGGTATCGGCTCTCGACTGACTCCCGGAGATTATTATGGCAGTGCTGCGATGTCGGCGTCCAGCTCGAGAGGAGCTCGTGCATCTTCTTCTACACAGTATGAGGATCAGTTGCGATCTCAGACTGCACAGATAGAGAGTCTCCAACAGGAGCAGGAGCAGATGCGTCAGCAGCATGAGGAGGAGCGTCGACGCCAGCAGCAGCTGTACGAGGAGCAGACGAGTCGGTGGCAGCAGCAGCATCAGGAGCAGATGGAGTACATGCGCCGACTCACTCATGCTTTAGGGATGGAGTTTCCTCCACCACCATCTGCAGATCCCCCACCTCCCCCCCCCCTCCTTCAGATTAGAGTTTGTATTTCTGTTATAAAATTTGTGAAATCAAAATATTTTTTTTTTCTATTCGTAGTTTCTGTCTCATTATAAAATATTAATAATATTATATTTTTAAATAACAATATTAATATGAATAATAATATTATTTATATTTTATAATATTAAATTTTATATATATATTAAAATTATATATATATATTAAAATTTTATATATATATTAAAATTTTATAATATTATAATTTATTTATTTTTTTTGTAATATTTGAATTATTTTAATATTTGAATGTAAAATAATTCTATTATTTTTATATTAATTAAAATAACTTATTAATATTTTTTTTATTTATGAATTATAATTGTAATATTATTATATTAATTAAATTATTTATTAATATTCTATTATTTTTATTTTTGAATTTTAATTCTACTATTATTATAGTAATTAAAATAATTTATTATTTTCATTTGTAAATTATAATTCTATTATTATATTAATTAAAATAATTTATTAATAATTTATTTTTTTATTTTTTTATAGTATTTGTGATGGGATACTATGCCCGTCGCAAATACTAGTATTATTAATAGTTTTTTATTTTTATTTTAAAAGTATTTGCGACGGGTCCCGACTCCCGTCGCAAATACTAGTATTATTAATTTTTTTTATTTTTTTAAAAAAGAGTTTTTGCGACGGAACCGTCGCTAAAACTATTTACGACGGGTCCCGTCGCAAAAGGTATTTGCGACGGGTCCCGTCGCAAAAACTGTTTTAAAAGTTTTTTACAAAAATACGGAATACTATTTGCGATGGGGAGAATGCCCGTCGCAAAAACAGTCTTTAGCGACGGGCCCGTCGCAAATAAGTGTAGTTGCGACGGCGTTTTCAGCAACGGGCTATTTGCGACGGGATCCCGTCGCAAATAGCCCGTCGCAGATACCTGTTTTTCTAGTAGTGATAGGATGTTGTGAAAATAGATCAAAGCCCAAATAAATAATGAGATTAATTTTATGACATGGAAAGAAATCAATTAGGTTCTTTTCTGAATAGGAAAATAATTCTTCAACTTTATGGAAAGGATATTGAAACCAAATATTCTATCGTAGTCATTTTTCAGATTAATCAAATAGTCCCTTATATTATCATAGATTTATAGCTTTGTGATTGTTAACTTTCTTCTCATCATGTTCTCTATCACTCTCCATCAGAACATGATGATTAGATTTTTCTATCATGTCTATGTTTTCATACATGTAACCCTAGTATGTGTTATCTCTGGTGACCTTCATACTTCCCTCTCTTTATTTTAAAATTGAGGTCTCGTTAATCCATTTTTGATGTTGGATTTCAATAAATATATTTTGAAAAGTCCAACTAATAGATTTGTATTCCATTTTTAAATTGTGAGGATGCAATTTATTGAAGGATGGGAGAATGTAACACCCCAATATTTCATGGTATGTTATCTTTAATAGCTTTTTTTGTACCCAACACTGAATTGTCTTGGGGAACATGCAGTATTGAGTTCATGTGAAACAACACTTTAGTGTTAAATTTTTTTAATTGATATATTTATAAATAATAATTAAAATATAGTAATATAAATAATTTTAAAATGTTATTTATAATTTTTTCACATAAATAAATCATATTTATAATGAAATTTATAATTTTTGGTAAAATATTTATATGTTTAGAAATACTATTTTCATAAAGGAGCTACTTTTTCTGTCCTTTTTTGAAAAATAATAAATTAATTTTAAACAATCCTAGAAATTTAATTTGGCAAAATAGAATTCATTTTTTATTTTAAATATCAAAATTATCTTTGGGTAAATTTTTGGTATTTTTCTTAAAATGATCAAATTTTGATGAATAGTGAAAAACACTACCTCATTGTTAAAAACCGACTTTTTAATTTAAATATTTATTTTACTTTAAATTGATTATAAAGTCACAATAGATAAAAAATAAAAATATGGCTACAATTTAGTTCATTGAAATCATTTTCATAATAGAATTAGATATATAAAATTTTATTGAACTTTTGAACGTCTCTTTTACCAGCCTTTTAGACACATTTGAAAATTAGCATTAAATGTAATTTGACTGCTTATGTGAATTGAATTTCAAAAATCCAACATACACGGTTGTAATCAAGTTTTAAAATTTGGTCTAATAGGATCAAAATAATATTGGGTTAATAATAACATTTGAATATTATTTACCAAGGTTAAAGGTAAATAGGGTAATTAAAGGTAAAAATAATAATATAATAATACAAAATTACCCGAACACTTGTCATAAACTTATTGGAGGAGTCAGGGCCAACCCAGACATTCCTTAGGATGAAATTTTTTCCTTTGTAAGACACTTTGGTGTTATTAACACATTTATAACATATAAATTTAAGTAAAGGTAAAAATATCATAAACATGACTCTTATTACTAAAACAATTTTAATATGTGGTTATATAAGTGATTTATTAGACTATAAATTTTAATTAAGAATATAAAAAGGTTTCCTACATCATGGTTATTATTTATAATATTTATCAATTGAATAATTAAATTTATTTATGACCTAATAATGATGAAATAATATAGATGTTAATAAAATATTCAAATAAATGATATTATAAATACTAAAATAAATATTTTTTTGAAATATTTGATGCCATACAATAATTTTATGGATTAATAGAACATTTTATTATATATTTAATGCATTTTCTGAAGGAATCAAGTTTTTATGACATTAAAAAAATTATGTATTAAATAGTGTCAAAATTTACATAAATGTGATTTTAAAATAAATACTATTTAATTAAGTGATATAAAAGTCATAAAAATATAAATTTTTGATACATAACTTGGATAGTGCTAAAAATTTAATTAGGGATCCTCTTTAGGTTTTCTTTTCATTTTATTGTTACCATACTAACCATGTGGTGTAAAAATACAAGAATTCATGGTATGAGTTAAACTATTTAACTAATGGTTAAATCTAAAAGATAAGGGTTATTTTATTTCCTAAATATGTATAAATCCTTTTGGTTAAATTTATCGTGACCCATAATCATTGTATCCTCTAAATAAAAAACTTTGTAGAAGTTTAAAACCTAAATTCAATTTATAATAAATTAATATTTTATGATCTTCCAAAAGTGCCCCTCACCTCTCCTATAAAAGGAAACTCCTCATTATCCTTAATCCACACCTAAAAATACATTTCACTCAAACAAAACCTAACCAATTCCCCTCATGACTTCCCTAACTATATCCTAGAGTCTACACTTTGGGAAGAAACCTATTCTATGGAGTCATTTTGTGGAAATCAAAAGGATACACTCGAAAAAGATGTAATTGTTTTACCAATTCAAATAAATTTATTTTCTTCTTATACTTCCTCTTCCTATGTGTTTTACATACTAAAGTAGAAACTACATCATCTACTATATTCTGATATGTTTTTATTATTATGGGACAACCATATTCCTCCTTTTACTCGTCCTATGAAAAATAATATCACCATGTGTGCATATGTACGGCTTGTCGTTTCCACACTATGGTGTAAACTATTTTTCATGTACACGATATTTATATTTGTATATTGATGAATATAATGGATTTAAATAATAAATATAACATCATATTGTTTATTTAAAGTTAATATTCCATCCAATTACATACCATTTAACCATTATGGAAATGATATCGTCCCTCATTTTTACGTACGGCTCAGCATCTCCACTACGCGATGAGATTTATCTTCCACACTCACCATTAAAAAATGATTAGAAAAATAGATATTACTAATAAATATGAAATATATAACATTAAAATTCTACTTTGATTATATATATATATATATATATATATATTTCATTCACTTACTCCCATTCAATACGATAAGAAAATAGAAACAACGTCCATACATACATATGGCATATCATCTCCATAAATGGTGTATTCCATTTCATATATATATCTATTATATATATTTATATTATGAATATATATGATATATTATTAATTTTATAAATTCTTTAATTTATTAAACAATGATCTCTGTAATACGATTATGAATAACACGTCAAAACACATGCGATAAAGAAAGAGATTATTACCCAAAATGTTGTTTTAACATGTAATTGTTAATAAACGAGTAATATAAGTTCATAAAACAAAAATATATGATATAATAAATATTATAATGATTTTGGTACAAGTTATTAACTTTTTAAAATCCATTATACTATATTTTCTGACACATATAGTGAGTATCGGACTTAAGGTAAGGGAATTCCATCTCACTTTTAATTTTCATGAGATATAAGACATGTTCACCACATATTTATTGAGTGTTGTGTATTTAATCTCCCTATTGTATGTCATATCAGGAATAAAATTAACTTCATGGTATTTAAAGATTAATATTAAGATAACAGACCTATGCTTTAAATGGTCAATGTGGTATGTGACGCTTTGAATGTTTATGGAATTAATCCTTTATCCATTGTAATATTCTTGATATTATTCTACATAACTATTTATATAGATATAAAATGATTACTGTAAGAACCTGGATCTTCGTTTTCAGGTATGCTTTCCTTTTTATGGAGTTTTTGAGAAAAATGGAGTTTCTGGGAATTTTTGAGGTACACGCTGTATACTTTCGGAGTACACGTCGTGTACTCTTTTCCCGCTCGAAGCCGTGTGCTAGTCATGTCTAGGCCACACACACAGTGTGTAGGGGTGATGTGGAGGCCGATTTAAGCAGAGTATGAGAAAACCTAGTACACACTGTGTACTCTAAAATTACACACCATGTACTTTCTTTTTTTTCATTAAACGGACCGAGGTCGAACCTGATAGCCATAAACATCTTCTTCTAGGTCTGGTTCGACTGAGAGATGTCGTACGGCCGCAAAACTTATCTGGTTTCCTGAGCCTCCATCTGTTGGATGATTTGACCACCTTCGATTGCATTGGAACCACAGTGGTGAGTTCTTCTTTCTTCTTGAGTTCCATTCCTTGATTCTTCCTCTTTCTCAAGTTATCATGGTTTGAGCATTTTGGGATTTTTCTCAGATCTACGACATTCAAGGGAGAATCAGTCATCGTGGTTCAATTATATCGATCTCCTAGGATTGAGGTAGGTGGTTTGTGCCTTACCATTCAAAGTCTTTGAGTTTTATGCGCAAATTCCACCAATAACCGTGAAAAGGGTATTGCGTGATTACCTTTTTACCCCTATTGTTTTATTACCTTGCTTGTATGCTGGTGTAGAGGTAATTTGTTAATGTTAGAGGATAATTTGTTGTGCTTGGAAATCTTTCCATTCCTATTATATTATTGACCACTGGGTCTTCATTGCCTTGGCTATTACAACTGTTTCCATGCCTTGTGTCTGTAGGATGGAGTGTTTTTGTATAACATGCTTGTTACCCTGTAGACTGTTAGCCAAGTAGCTCTATAGGTGTACTTTGGTTATCCAAGTATCTCTATAGGTGTAATTTATCCTTATAGCATTATTATGCACTAACTGACACATGACTGAGAGAACCTGGTGCTATAGACTATAAGGGATAGACCGAGTGAGCTTTCCAGAGAGTCTTAGACATTATAGACTACATGAGGGTAGACCGAGAGAGCTTCCTCAGAGAGTCTTGGACATTAGACTATAGGGGATTGACTGAGTGAGCTCCCAGAGAGTTTTGGATTTTTATAGACTATAGGAGGGTAGACTGAGTGCGCTTCCTCAGAGAGTCTTACATTGTTTGAATTCTATTTAATAACCTTCCCATGATAGAGGAGGAATTGACCGAGTGAGATTCCTCAGAGAGTCTGTGGTATACCTAAGGCTATAGGAGGAATTAACCAAGATAGCTTCCTCATAGAGTCTCTAGACCTTGGGGCTAAGAGGGTTAGACCGCGTGATCTTCCACAGAGAGTTCCTGACTACCTTAGAATATAAGGGGAATTGACCAAGTGAGCTTCCCCAGAGAGTCTTATAATTTCGTATGACCAAGCCAGAGGGGTTAGGCTGAGTGCACTACCTAGAGGGTTGTGGTAATTCTTGGTTAGGTTCATAGGGGATGGTTGTGGGTACTTCCCAGAGGGTATCCTATTTGTTTTAGCTGATTTACTTCACTGCTACTGTTGTTTGTGGGTTGATTGTTGTTGTGCATCATCCTGTTTACTGCCTGCTGCTTGCTGTTGTTGTTTACTTCTTACTATACTTTTATCTATCATATACTCACTCACTATTAGGAACAGATCTTCGGGTGAATGCCTACTGGGATTTAGTCTCACACCCTGTTTGGGTCATGCTTTTGGGCTCAAACAGACTATGTTGTTGTAGGTAAAGACAAGGGCAGGCGCCCTTCGACTTCTGGTACTTGATTGCTTGGAGTAGGAGAGCAAGGGACCAAGCTTTGGCTTGTGATGCTAAGGAGCAGTTTTTCTTTTCTTTTGTACTTGTTTTGGTACTGTGGTGTTTTCCATTATTGTGACTTGTTTGTCTGTTTTCCTAGATATGTATCTTGCATAATTTTATTCACACATATGCACTCGATTCTGTCGATTCAGTCTTCTGCTGTTTATTATTGATTGGTTATTTATTACTTCTGCTATTTAATTTTATTATTTTCTATTGTGTACTCTACCAATGAGGTCATAGTTTCCCCACTATCACACCCAAGTCACTCGCTGCTAGTCGGCAGCCTCTGGCGTTTTGGGAAATGCGCTTGAGGCCATGTGACCAACCGGGTACGGGGCGCCTCTGGGTGGCTTTCGGAACTAGGACATTACAAAGTGGTATAAGATGAGTTCTTTTCTCTTGATTTACTATTTGGAGCCCTTAACCAGAGATAGGACGGATTCGGTACTTGGTATTATGTTGTGCTCGGGAGTAGCTAACCCGTGTACAGGGAAAAGCCATACTACCTCATTTATTGCAGTTTTCTGGTTTTGAGATTTTACGGTTGATATGATTTCACCTAGAGTGATTCACATGCTTTGTGTTGTTATTTTTTTGACTATTGCGGTTCTATTTCTGTCGCAACCCGATGAGATGAGGTTATTCTATCTCATGCATCATATAGGCACTTGTATAAATCACATTCCATGCATTCTTGCCATGCCATCTAGGGTGCATTAGCGATTGCATGTTGTTGTGATAGGCTTTGTGTAGATTATGCATGCTGTTGTGATAGATGCTTGATAGAATCTCTACTGCTTTGTTATAGGATTTTTTGTATTATACTTTTCTTAAATGAATGCCAAATTTTGATTATTGAGGTGTTATGGGCCCTCTTGAATCAGAAATTGGTGGATCATGATCCTATTTTCTCTTGTCTATGGTTGTAGGAGATGCCAAGCTTTGATTCGCAGGGATTATGGGCCCTCACAGATTGGAATTTGGCACCTCTTTGCCTTGTTTTCTGTGTTTTCTGGGCTTCTGTGCCATTTCTGAGCTACTGCCCAGAAAAACCCAGAATACACGGCATGTACTTTTTGACTACATGCCGTGTAGTTTTTAGACCGTGTCACTGACTGTGTGAGCAGGTACACGCTGTTATAGAAATGCTTTCAGGAACACGCCGTATACGATAGGTACACACCGTGTATTTTCAAGCCGTGTACCCGGCCATGTCACTGACAACACGGGACGGGGAAGCTCAAGTAGAACATGTCTTGTTGGTGAGGAGCATGCCGTGTAGTTTTGTTCAGGTACCCGATCGTGTCACGAACAAAACGGGTCAGTGTTACCTTCTTCCATACACACTGTGTGGGTAAAGAACATTCCATGTAGTCTTGTCCCAGGTACCAGGCCGTGTCACGAACAACACGGGTCGGTGTTAACTTCTCTTATACACACTGTGTTTGTTCGGAACATGCCGTGTAAGGGTCATCCGTGTAGATGACCGTGTAACTAACAACATGGGCCACCGAGACCTTGTCTAGTACACGCCGTGTCCCTAGGGAACACACCCTGTAGTCTGTGGTTAGTTTGGACCGTGTTGGTTAGCCATGTAGGGAGACTCCGGCAGGTAAATAGAGTTCAAGTACACGTCGTGTAGTTTTTATACACGACGTGTAGTTTGGGGTGTTACACGACCAGTAGTGGCAGGACTACACTCCCATGTTAATGGATTTAACGGACACGCCGTGTAGTTTTTATACACGCTGTGTAGTCATTCTTTGTAAAACATGAATGTTTCTTCCCCCTATTCATGTTTTGTACTACTGTGTTTTCAGTCCTTATTAATTCTGATCTAAGGTGTGCTTTTGATCTTTCATAGCTATGCCTCTAAGACATCCTCCAGTTGTACGTCAGTTTTCCGGATGGTGATCAGACACCAGATATGGCTGATCAGGGACCTCTTGTTGATCCTCCTGCAGATCCTTCTACTGTTCTAGCCTTGGCACCAACAGTCATACCCGTCACAGGCACCGATGCGCAGTTCAGGGAGGATTTCCTGAGGATGATGCAGACTTTTCAGGGAGTGCCGCCTCCTGCCCCATCGATGACGGAGTTGACGAGGGTTTTTCAGTAGCAACATCCTTCTACTTTCTCAGGGGATGGAGGACCACAGGCTGCAGAGTTGTGGTTTGAGTCCACCCTGACTATTTTCAAGAACCTAGAGATACCTCCAGAGAAAAGGGTAAAGCTGGCTACTTATATACTCTGGGACACTGCCAAGAGGTGGTGGGAGGTGATCTCACAGTCAAGGCACCAGCAGGGTATGTCATGGGATGAGTTTCGATGTAATTTCTATGACTACTTCTATCCAGAGACCCTGAGGGCCGATCGAGCCTGGGAGTTTATGAGCCTGCAGTAGGGTACTCTTTCTGTCATGGAGTACTCGTCCCGTTTTATTGAGCTGCAGTGTTTCACACCGATCCCAGCAGGTGATGAGTTGTTCCTTGCTGGAAGTTTGAGGATGGTCTCAGGAAGGAGATTTGTTCCCAGGTGAATATATTCCAGTTGACTTCTATATCCTCCATCGTCAACCAGGCGCTGATCACTGAGTGTAATCTGAGGGATTCTGGAGCAGTGATCCAGGGTGGTTTGACATCCAGAGTTGGTGTTCCTCCTACGGACAGTAGGAAGTGTCATAGAGAGTCTTCTCGAGGATATTGGGGTTCGCATGATGAATCTTATGGCAGACAAGTTGTATGCACCCAGTGCGGTAGGAGTGGGCATACTAGGCCTCAGTGCCAGAGAGATCCGATGGAGTGCCGATCTTGCAGCAAGATGCTCCATCTTCAGTGTTTTTGTCAAATATTCTCACCTTAGTTGGTGGTAGGGGTTCCTCTATGACCTCGCGTTCTAAAGATGCTTCGCTAGTTTCCCACCAGTCTGGGAACTGGATTTCTTTCGGCCATTCAGGCCGAGGTGGAGGTCGCCACCATGGTGGTCAGTCACCAGGTCATCAGCGACAGCAGAGTGGATCAGCTTAGAGAGGTCATCTAGGGGTGCAGGGCCGCGGTGCAGGACAGTCTTTCACCGTGGAGCAGACCTATCAGGAGCAGGATCTCGGCCCTTCTGCAGTTCGATGTACAATCTTAGTAGCCTCAGTTTTATCTTCAACTCTTTTCGATACTGGTGCTTCTCATAGCTTTATCTCTGTTGTTGTGGTGGATAGCCTTGGGCTCTATATCTTTTCGTCTGTCGACATGTTGACTCTTGACACGCTGTTGGGAAAAAGGACATCTAGAGTACGTCTGTGCAGAGAGTTCCCTCTTGAGGTTGCAGGGTGTCTTTTCTTATGGGACCTCTATGTCCTAGAGATGACGGGCTATGGCGTCATTCTCGATATGGACTGGTTGATTCCCTTCCCTTCCAGGCAGTCGCCGATTGCTATCGCTGTAGGGTGAGTTTTGTATCGCCAGAGGGCAGATCTTTCCTTCATCGAGGTGAGTGGGATGTCCAGGTGGGTAGAGTTGGACTAGAGCATCATGGGCTAGGGGAAGTTACAGCCCATATTTCCAATCTTTATTTGGATGATCAGGGGACTTCACAGTTATACTTTCCTCCAGTGGTGGATCATTTCAGAGAAGTCTTTCCAGAGGACTTTTCAGGTTTGCCTCCGGAGCACGAGGTAGACTTTTCTATTGAGCTCGTTACAGGAGCGGCACCAGTGTCCATTCCTTGTTATAGGATGGCTATACCTAAGTTCCAGGAGCTCACGATAAAGTTGGAGGAGTTGCAGTAAAAGGGATTCATCCGACCCAGTACTTCCCCTTGGGGTTCGCCTGTCCTATTTGCGAAGAAGGAAGATAGAACCCTTCAGCTCTGTGTGGATTATCGGAAGCTGAACCAGTTAACGGTCAAGAACCGATATCCCTTGCCGAGGATCGATGACCTATTTGATCAGCTTCGAGGAGCCCAGGTGTTCTCAAAGATCAATTTGAGGTCTGGTTATCATCAGTTGCACATTAGACCATCAGATATACCTCTAACAGCCTTCAAGAGTAGGTATGGTCTATACGAGTATACAATCATGTCGTTCGGTCTCATGAACGCACCAGCAGTTTTCATGGCATTGATGAACCGAGTGTTCCATCCTTACTTGGACTCCTTCGTCGTGGTCTTCATGGATGATATCTTGGTGTACTCTTGTACTCAACACGACCATGATACCCATCTTGAGATCATTCTGAGTACACTGAGAGAGCATCGGCTTTATGCTAAACTCTCGAAGTGCCACTTTTTGATGGATCAGATTCACTTCTTGGGTCATGTCATCTCAGAGGCTAAAGTATTTCTGGACCTAGAGAAAGTGAGAGCTGTAGTTTTCTGGAGCAGTCGAAGAACATCTTTGAGGTACGGAGTTTCCTAGGGCTAGTTGGATACTACAGATGCTTCATTCAGGACTTCTCTCACCTAGAAGCACTACTGACAGGTCTGACCAAGAAGGGGGAAAGGTTTTTATGGTCAGATTCTTGTGATTCCGCCTTTTAAGAGTTGAAGGGGAGGTTGACGTCAGCACCGATACTAGTCTTTCCAGAGCCAGGTAGGAGCTACACTATTTATTGTGATGCTTCAGGTATCAGGCTAGGAGATTTTCTTATGCCGGGAGATGGAGTCATTGTATATGGGTCTCAGTAGTTGAGTCCACACGAGAGAAATTACCCTACACACGATCTGGAGTTGGCAGTTGTTGTTCATGCCTTACGCTGTTGGAGACACTACCTTCTGGGAGATCACTTTTTGGTTTTCACTGACCACAAGAGTCTCAAGTATATCTTCACTCAGTGTGATCTGAATCTGAGACAACATAGGTGGGTTGAGTATCTTCAGTCCATTGACTTCGAGCTCGCCTATACGCCGGGAAAGGGCAATGCAGTGGCAGATGCGTTGAGCAGAAGAACTCAGATTCATGTAGTTCAGGAGGCCAGAAGTGAGTGGTAGCTTATGGATTTGTTCTCTGAGATGCACATGGAGGTGCATGAAAGACAGATAAAGACCTTTCTTTCTTCTATATCTTTTACCTCTACACTTCTTGATCGGGTATAGATGAGGCAGTTATCAGATTCTGAGGCCTTAGTCCTGCGGGAGAGTGTGTCAGGAGGGGACCCTCTTCCTGGATGGACAGTGGGAGAGGATGAGATCTTGCGTTTCCAGGGATGTGTATGGGTGCTAGCAGACATACGTGAGGAGATGATGCAGGATTTTCCTTCCTCAGTTTGGGCAGTTCACCCTGGTGTCACCAAGATGTATCGGTATCTTCATCGCCAGTACTGGTGGCCAGGTATGAAGAGAGATGTGGCTGGTTTTGTCATGAGATTTTCTACTTTTCAGCAGGTGAAATCAGAACATCAACGACCAGCAGGGCTTTTACAGCAGTTACCCATTCCGGAGTGGAAGTGGAACGATGTCGCGATGGACTTTGTGACCGGGTTGCCGAGGTCACCTCGGGGAAACGATGATGTTTGGGTTGTTTTCGAGAGACTCATGAAGGTCGCACACTTCTTTCCAATCAAGGAGACCTTCAGTGTTGATGATCTGGGATGGTTGTACATCCGGGAGATCGTATGTATACATGGAGTTCCACAATCCATTGTTTTAGATAGGGATGTGCGCTTTACTTCTCAGTTCTAGAAAGTAATTCAGAAGGATTTGGGTACACAGGTACATTTGAGTACAACATACCATCCCCAGACTGATGTCCAGTCCGAGCGCACGATCCAGGTGCTTGAGGATATACTCCGGGATTGCATTCTAGACTTTGCAGGTTCTTGGGAGAAGCATATTCCTCTGGTGGAGTTCGCCTACAACAACAGTTTTCAGGAGATAATTCAGATGGAACCATACGAGGCTCTGTATAGTAGGCCATGTCGATCACCCTTATGCTGGCTGTAGGTAGGAGAGGCAGCTTTGCTGGGACCTCGTCTTGTTCAGGAGACCTCTGAGCAGTTAGAGTTGATTCGAAAGTGGATGTCTACAGCACAGTCTCGACAGAAGGCTTATGCTGATTAGCGGAGACGACCTTTGGAGTTCGAGGTCGGGGATCAGGTTTTCCTGTGTGTCGCACCGTGGTTGGGACACAAGAGGATTCGGAGACAGGGTAAGCTTTCACCATGGTACTTCAGGCCATTTGAGGTTTTGGGGAGAGTTGGGATGGTTGCCTATCAGTTATAGCTACCTCAGAGGTATCAGGACATGCACGACGTCTTCCACGTCTCTCAGCTCCGACGTTATTTTTCAGACCTGTCTCATGTCTTTCAGCCCGAGGAGGTCGAGCTCGAAGCGAATGCGTCGTTTGAGGAGAATCCTATCTGGATTGTCGATCGCAGTACGAAGGTTCTTTGTGGGCGGTCTGTTCCTCTAGTACAGGTGCTATGGCAGCATGGGTTAGTACAGGACGAGACCTGTGAGAGGGAGGCCGATGTATGATTGTAGTGGCCAGAGCTGTTTGGGGTTTCTTCTTCTATGCCTCGCTAGGGAAATTCGAGGATGAATTTTTTTAAGGGGGGAAGTTTGTAAGAACCCGGATCTTCGTTTTCAGGTATGTCTTCCTTTTTAGGGATTTTTTGAGAAAAATGGAGTTTCTGGGAATTTTTGAAGTACACGCTGTGTACTTTCTGAGTACACGCCGTGTACTCTTTTCCCGCCCAAAGCCGTGTGCTGGTCATGTCCGGGCCACACACACTGTTTGTAGGGGTGATGTGGAGGCCGATTTAAGAGGAGTACGAAAAAACCTTGTATACACTGTGTAATCTAAAAGTACACATCGTGTACTTTCTTTTTTTCATTAAACGGAATGGGGTGACGCCTGATCACCATAAACGTCTTCTTTTAGGTCTGGTTCGACTGAGATACGTCGTACGGTTGTGAAACTTCTTCGGTTTCCCGAGACTCCATCTGTTGGCCGATTCGACCGCCATAGATTGCATTGGAACTGAAGCAGTGAGTTCTTCCTTCTTCTTGAGTTCCATTCCTTGATTATTCCTTTTTCTCAAGTTATCATGGTTTGAGCGTTTTGGGAATTTTCTCAGATATACGATGTTAAAGGGAGAATTAGTCATCATGGTTCAAGGATATCAATCTCCTAGGATCGAGGTAGGTGTTTTGTGCCTTACCGTTCAAAGTCTTTGAGTTTTATGCACAAATTCCACCAATACCCGTGAACAGGGTATTGCATGATTACCTTTTTACCCCTGTTTTTTTCCTGCCTTGCTTGTATGCTGGTGTAGAAGTAATTTGTTAAAGTTAGAGGATAATTTGTTGTGCTTGGACGTCTTTCCATGCTTGTTCTGTTATTGACTTTTGGGTCTTCGTTGCCTTGGCTATTACACCTGTTTCCATGCCTTATGTCTATAGGATGGAGTGTTTTTATATAACATGCTTGTTTCCCTATAGACTATTATCCAAGTAGCTCTATAGGTGTACTTTGGTTAGCCAAGTGGCTCTGTAGGTGTACTTTGGCCTTATAGAATTATTATTCACTGACTTGCACAGGACAAAGAGAACCTGGTGTTATAGACTATAAGGGATAGACCGAGTGAGCTTTCCATAGAGTCTTAGACATTATAGACTACAGGAGGGTAGAACGAGAGAGCTTCCTCAGAGAGTCTTGGACATTAGAATACAGGGGATGGACCGAGTGACCTCCCAGAGAGTCTTGGATTTTTATAGATTACAGGAGGGTAGACCGAGTGCGCTTCCTCAGAGAGTCTTACCTTGTTTGAATTCTCTTTAAGAACCTTCCCAGGCTAGAGGATGAATTGACCGAGTGAGCTTCCTCGGAGAGTGTGGTGTACCTGAGGCTATAAGAGGAATTGACCGAGATAGATTCCTCAGAGAGTCTCTAGACCTTGGGGCTAAGAGGGTTAGACCGTGTGATCTTCCTCAGAGAGTTCCTGACTACCCTAGACTATAAGGGGAATTGACTGAGTGAGCTTCCCCAGAGAGTATTATAATTTCCTATGACCAAGAAAGAGGGGTTAGGCTGAGTGCACTGCCTAGAGGGTTGTGGTACTTCTTGGTTAGGACCAGAGGGGATGGATGTGGGTACTTCCCAGAGGGTTTCCTATTTGTGTTAGCTGATTTACTTCACTGCTGCTGTTGTTTGTGGGTTGATTGCTGTTCTGTATCATCTTATTTACTGCCTACTGCTTGTTGTTGTTGTTTACTGCTTACTGTACTTTTACCTGTCATATACTCACTAACTGATAGGAATAGATCTTCGGGTGAATGCCTACTGGGATTTAGTCTCACATCCTGTTTGGGTCATGCTTTTGGGCCAAAACAGACTGTGTTGTTGCAGGTATAGACAAGGGAAAGCACCCTTCAACTTCTGGTGATTGATTGCTTGGAGCAAGAGAGAAAGGGACCAAGCTTTGGCTTGTGATGCTGAGGATCAGTTTTTCTTTTCTTTTGTACTTGTTTTGGTACTGTGGTGTTTTCCAGCATTGTGACTTGTTTGGCTGTTTTCTTAGATATGTATCTTGCATCATTTTATACATACATATGCGCTCCGGTCTGTCGATTTAGTATTCCGCTGTTTATTATTGATTAGTTATTTACCGCTTCCACTGTTGCATGTTATTCTTTTCTTCTGTGTACTCTGCCAATGAGGGCATAGTTTCCCCACTATCATACCCAAGGCCCTCACTGCTAGTCAGCAGCCTTTGGCATTTGGGGAAATGCGCTTGAGGCCATGTGACCAATCGGGTACGGGGTGCCTCTGGGTGGATTCCGGAACTGGGACGTTACAATTAAAAAGGAAATTTTATGGATATTTTAATTTTCATTCAAATATATTCCAAAAGGAATATATTTATTGTTTTATGTAGAGTACTCTTTAAAAAAACAAAGTTTTAAATGTTTCAAAGATTTATTCTTTTAAAATCATCATTAATGTCCATGTTCTCCAAATGGTTTTATGGATTTATTTATATGGAAATGAATGTTTTAAGAAGTTAATTACTTTCACATGTTTAAAAGTGTTATGTGACACTTTGATTTAAAAATATCTTTTTAAATGTATTCTTTTTAATGTGCGTAGATTTTGAATAAATAATTTCAAAGAAAAAGTTGTATTTTCCTCAATATATTTTTAATTATTTCAGTATAATATTTTCATCTATTTCAACATTATTGGTTGGATTTAATGATTAATTATGATTTATATATTATGATAAAATCCTCTATATTTTTTAAAATAGTTTCTATTATATTTGAATATGGATGTGTTGTTTTTATACCATTCATGGTTTATGGTTAATATATTAACGTTTCATATGTTAGTTTTGATACAAATTTTTATGTTATATTTTACTCATTTCAAAAGAGGAATGAATTAGAATTAGTACGTGATGGGTGGGGCCCACTATATCCCCTCGATACATCCTTAGGTCTCATTATACAAACTAGTGTCTTGGTACATGGTCTTGATGATAAATTTGTGTATAGTTTGGGCATGACGCCTTGAAATTGTCGTTATGATGTCAGAAATTATGAATTCTCTCATTATGAGATTAGTTAATGATATTAAATTTTATTATTAGACTAGTATAATATCGACATGAACGTCTAAATGGAAATATTTCATTTATTCTTACCATATTATGTTGAATATTTGGTTTTAAAGGTTTTATTTTGGATTTATACTTTACTTAAAGTTTATGCTTATTTATGAATGCTTCTTGTATTGTTTAACCTTACTAAGCATATAATCTCACCCATTGCTTATGATTTATTTTACCATGATGTTAAGATGTAAATTATGATTTTTATATTGGTTTAATCTAGGATAATAATGGTGTTCTCATTGGATTATCTATGATTTATGTTATGCTTCAAATTTTAATGTAAAGTTAATGAATGTAATCTATTTTCCAGGACTGATAAACTAATCGGTCCATCATGATTTGATTCCTTGTTATAATTATTATTTATTAAAATAATTCACCAGATCAATGAATCTAGGGTAGGTGTGTTAAATTTAGGGTAGTTTTCTATTATTTATAATACTATTTTTACCCTTAATTACCCGATTTACCCTTAAGCACAGAAATTAAAATTACCAATGTTACTATTCATATTTTTCAAAAAATAAAAGGGACCTAATTAATAAATTAGAAAAATTTAATTCCAAACATGGAATCAATTTTCCACAATTAAAAACACATAATTGGATAAAATTAATTTAAAATTAATCAACCTCACCGAATGAGAAAACAGGTTTTTGAAGTGAAAATGTCCAAAATTTTGAATTGATTTTACATTTAAATTCATTTTGAAATTGATTAAATTACCTAAATTGTATTAAATTATAAAAATTAGATCTAATTATAATTTAAAAACTAAAAAAATTAAATACATAAATAAATTGGTTGAAAAGCAGTTTTGAACTAAATTTTTGTACTATTCATATTCATCAAAATATGAATATTTTAAAAAAATTCCAAAAAATCACCCAATATAAATTTTGATATTTTTAAATCCAAATATATGTTTATTTTGTAATATAAATATTATAAATGTATCGAAATTTTAATTTAAAATAGGTTCTTCATTAGAAGTTTTCAAAACTACCTTTTAAAAAAATCTAGAGATTTTTATACTTAAAATTGTATTTATTCTTATTTTAAGCCTATAAAATTTATTTAATGAATGAAAAAAATTTTAATAAACATGGGTAAACATAATATAGATATTATTATTCATTCACTCTAATACAAAATTTTGGTGATTACTACAACTAAAAATAAGTATATTAACAATATATTATTCTAATTTGGAATAACTCGGTTCTTGAATGAAATATAAGATTTTAGAGAAACTAATTATTGATTGTAATAAAATATAAATTAGTGTTTCATGTAGTTCAAGATTCACATGGTGAATCATATCACACAATGCATCAATGAAATTTATTTTATTCCAAACAATTTTTTGTAAAAACTCAAGGTGTTATGTTCTACCTCCATAAAATGAATTTATCCATCAAAATTAATCAATATAATACAACAAAATATAGATAATTATTCCTCATCATATCCTAAAGTCCCATTTCACTTACTCTAACTATTGATTTCTCAAAAAATCATTTACCAAGTGAGTGGTATTGTTAATTAATAATTTCTCTACACGATTGAGAATTTCAAATGGATGTTCCTCGTAAGAAAGATCCTAGTCCAATGATATGGCCACTATTTTTAGTACATATTATTGGTGAGGTATATAATTACACTAGAGAGATTAATAGAACACATACTTCACATGAGAGAGATTTGGAGGAAGTTTCAAGATATAGGTTGCATCCTGGTAAAATAATGAATCTCAAAGGGGCCAATTAACCTAGGGCACTATTTCCCTTTCTTCCCTAACCTCATAACATTCTTCCATGGAAAAATCCATAGAAACAACATATGACCAACATAAAATTATTGATCACTCCATTGGTTATCACCATAACTTTTATACTGAATTTTTTTCTTCCTAGATATATTGTTGAATGGTTCTAACCATCTTAAACATCACTTTGACAATTTAATGTACCACTAGATTTTGTTCTCTAACTTCATCCTAGCACATTGATTCTCTACATTTAATACCATATATGTATTCATACGAATCTATCTAAATTATTGAGTGGATGATATTGTTGTATTAAAACTCAAATAGAGGAATCTATTGATCCCAACCACCATTGAAATACCGAGAAGAAGATATCAACTTATCCTCCAGGATTTGGACTATTCTTTCAGAATGACAGTCCATCTATGAAATACAATAAGTGCTAAAACATAATTTCATATAATGTTATTTTTGAATAATATTCCATAATTTTAAGGTAAAACTTATGTCTTGGTCAGATAAAATATAATGTGGTACTCCATACATCCTTACTACTAATTTAATATATATCATGAAATGTTTATCCAAGGCTATGTTTTATCTCATATCAATGAAGTGTGCTAACTTAGTAAGGCAATAAACTACCACACATATATCATTAAACCATTTAGAGTTTTTGGGGAGTCCAATGAAAATATAAAAAGTGTTCTTCTCCCATTTCAATTATGTTATGGTTAATGATGTAACAACCCCTTGTATTTTTGTCTTTTGGACTTAACATGTTGTAATACCAAGCACCGAGATACAAACTCTGTGATATATCTCTTCATTACATCCCACTATAAGTAATCTTTAAAATATCTAGGAATATACTTACTTGCAGGAATAATAGAGAGTTAATAAGTATGATCTTCCTTTAATATATCCTTCTTTAAATCTGATAAGGATGGAACACATACATAGCTTCGGATCCTTATCATTCCAACCTGACCAATGGCCAAATCAAGGAAATTTCTATCCTTCTTCTTATGTTATACATCTTCTATATATGGAACTTTAATCATCACATATATATATTATCAAACATTCAATTAATAATTATAATATTTATCCCCTTCCGTGAAAATTTCTAGATCCATCCATTGCAAATCTAGAAATATTGGATCTTTTTTTAACTCCATCTTGAAGAATCTATCTTGATATTTTCAACTCAATGAATTGGGAACCTTGTTTTCTTTCATTGGACATAATATATTGATCAGTCATAATTATTTATCATCTCTATCCTTCTCCTCTAGCACATTTTCAACTCATTCTATGTGAATATATATTTCAAACATTTATGATCTGTATATATTTCACACATTTCTCCGTAGAGATAATTCCTATATATCATTAATGAAAAATTACCTTAGCTAACTACAAAACATGAGTGGGGTAATTTTGATCATGAATCTTCATCTTTTATGAGGAAAAAATAAATAACCACATTATTTATCATAAGGAAACACCTAAATACCTTGGTAGAGTCACCAATATAGACTACAAACCCTTCTCTATTAAAGGGTAATGTTAGCATAGGTGTGCTGACCAATATGCTCTTTAGTTACTTTAAATGTTCCTCACATTCATCTATCCAGAGGTACTTGGTACCCTTCTGAGTTAACCTATTCATTGTATTATATAACCATAATAAATAAACCATAAACCATTAATAATATCTATATAAATCAAGGAAATTATAGATCTTAGTTAATTTGGTTGGTCTAAGAAACCATTCAATATCCTCCATCATTGATGGATCTACAGATATACCATCTCTTGATATTATGCAGCCTATAAATAATTTTTTTTACCATAATTCTCACATTGAAATTTTTTCATATAGTTTGTCCTTACTAAGGGTCTTTAGAATAATTATCAAGTGTTATTAATTCTCTTCCTTGGTCTTTGAATAGATCAAAATATCATCTATAAAGGGCACCACAAACTTATCAAGGTAATCATTAAAGACTAAATTTATCAGATCCATAAACATGGAAGGGGATAATTAAGACAAAAAATGAATCACTATATATTCATAGTGCCCATACCTTGATAGAAATTTCATCTTGGGTATATACTCCTTATTAACCCTCAATTTATAATATTCAGAATGAAGGTCAATCTTGTAAAAGTATTTAGCTTAAATCCATTAGTCAAACATATCATTAATACATGGAAGAGAATATTTTTTACGATTGAGATCTTATTCAACTCCTCATAATCAATGTTGAGTTGCATTGGTCCATATTTCTTTTTGACCCAAAGAATTGATTCACCACAAGGTGACACAATTAACCAAAAAATCCCTTATGAAGGTTTTTTAGAGATTATTATTCAATTATAACAAATCAATTTCGGTCATTCTATAGGGAGTCATTAAAATTGGTGTAGAAATAGGTATGATTTCTCTTGAAAATTCAACTTCATGTCTTGGTGTAAGACTTTGAAAATCGTTCGGAATGAAATCCATAAATTCACGAACATTATTCATATCATCGATGTCGATTTTTACCCCAACCATTAGAGGTAAAAATCCCTTTTTAATGGTAATTTATACCCATATACTAGATGTAATATCCATTGGATTTTTATACGTATCTTCACATTAATAGATGATCATAGGTTGGTTTGATACATCAAATGTAACTTCCCATCATCCAAAATTGATGTGGGATTTATATAGACAAATCCAATCCACTCCAAATATTTCAACACATTCAAAAAGAGGAATAATGAAAAGATTTATATGATACACATTTCAAAAAACATCAACTCAAGAGGAGTCATAGACTTGTGATACAATAATCATACCATTAGGGGTTTCACTTCTAATTAAACATCTAATCATTTGTTTGGATCTTAAAAACCATTTTAAATTCATTAGATATGAAATATTGGGAAGATACATAATTAAAAAATACATTATAAGTTCTACAATGGATGGTAAGTGTACCTTCCACCATGTCGTTATTTCACCCCCTCATCAAAAATAGTGATCGTATGACATTTCCCCTTATCCCTTAGCTTAAGAGTTTCTTAATGCTGATCATCATCACTAACCCTCAGGTTTGGTAACTAGTCATAAAGATTCCAATTCTACTTACATCTTAAGAACAAAAGTGTGGGATGATGTTTTTTGTGGATTTTCATCTATTCAGATCATTGGGAAGGTTTTTCCATCAGTTCAGAAATATATTGCATGATTTCCTCCCCTTCCATAATTAAATAATTTATTAGACACCATAATGAAATTTCAACCATGATTCCTTCCACACATACATAATTAACGAAGGATCATCTTCATTTCTCCATTATTTTTAGATTTACCTTTTTACTCAATCTCACAATTCTTTAGAAAACCATGATATTGTAATGTAACTCCAACTGCCATTTCATCCTTGATTGAATAATTTCCAATATCTTCATAGCTACTAATTTCACTTATGGATAACACCCTTCTAATACTTGGTTTTCTCCCACTAAAGAATCATTCATCCTTACATTCTCTTAAGACGATAATTCCATAAGTATACCTCACAAGTCGTGTAAAAGTAGCCTCATAGGTACCAAAATATTCATCATCCCTTTGCTAAAAATCAAGTAATTCATTTTCCATATTTGTAAGAAGACCATGGGGAAAGTACTTATTGAATTATATGATCATTAAATCATCCAAATCCATGGATTCAATATCAACTTTTTCCCTCTTATTCTTGATTATATTTTTTCACTGTTCAACTTCACCTTCTAATTGATAAATAGAGAGAATGAATTTCTCATGTTCCAAACATTGGAGAACATTGAATATATTTTTATTATTACTGATCCATTGTTAAACAACAAGTGGATTAGAAGCCCCCCTAATAGAAGGTGTAATCTGCAACATGAATGACTCAATAAAATTTTGTTCCCTCCTTTTCTAATTTAGAAGTCCAACATGGTTAATAGCTTGTTAAATTTTTGTGAGCATAGAAATAATATTTTTCACTCCATCTACCATAGTATTCATTGTCTAATGAGTGCAATTATTTTATTTTCCATTACAATCACTAATAAATTGGTTCCATTAGGTTCTACCCATTTACTTAAACCAAAAATCATAGAGTAAGAAATATTTTTCAATTGGGAACCACATAATCATGAAAAAACACTTATATTATGTCTCAATTATGAAACATTCTTTAATATATGACACCATATACTTATACATAGATAAATATTTAGACATATTCTTAGAAATATCTATAGGTATCTCACAAATTGTTTCTCATCCTATTCTCCAAAGGTTAACTAAAGTTTTTCTTTAATACCAACTAAAGTGGCCCTCACATTTCATACATTAAAATTTTATAATTTTTATAGAAAACATAAAACATTACACAAATAGATTCCAAATGACCATACTAGATTAGTACCTTTGAAAACATGTAAAAAAACACTGATAAATATGTGAGATACGTTATCTTCCACTAGATTCTTCATGAATAGAACCCTACTTATACACATAATACAAAATACATATATTCATAACCTAGGGAAGGAAACATAAAACGGGTGATTTAAAAAGCTCAGTAATGGTAAATAAGGAACATATTTATGTATATCATGAACATAAGTCTATGAGAACATGATAGTGAAAATAAAAGATTATACCATAAATATAAAATATAACAAAAAATATTAAGGGAATAAATATTGGCATTTCATAAGACATGAATAATAATTGGGTTAAAAGCATAATCCAAGAAATCATAACATTGGAATATGACATAGAATTGGTTTCAAACACATAAACATGTAATTTAATTTCTAATAAGTCATGGTGAATTAAAAAACATAACATGGAACTTCATGGGGACTACACCTATTGGGAGAGACTCACCACAGTTCCTAATCATTTTCCTTTTCTTATAATGGATTTATTTTTTCCATATTCCCATAATGGATCAGGTTTCCCCATATTCCATAGTGGATCAATCCTATCAACATGATTACCATCATTATCTCATAAGATATAAATATTGACACAATTAATTTCAAGGAGATATTGGTCCAACCATCCCATAATAAAAATCCTAAATATGTGCTCTATAAGAAAATAAATCATTCCTTATATCAAAACCCACAAAAATGAAATGGGTTATAATACCATCATTCATTAATAACATAACCCATGGAAAATAAATGGGTTTCATCAATATCATTCCATTATAATCCTAAACCATACATAAAAAAGATTTTAATTGTAGGATTGAAGCATATCATGAGTGAAATATAAGTAACATCAAATAATGTTATCTTAGATGGAAAATAATATTGAGAGGTCACTTGAAAATAATTTATGAGTAAAATATCCTTTCCCCTTTATAAACGTTTTCATTCCTTAAATTTCCAAAAAAATTAAAAGAAAAATTTTTATTTGAAAATATCGTTATAAGATTCTATGGGAAGCATTAAATATTTTGGGTCAGAATGGTAGAAAATTTCGTTCATTTCATATAAGTAAAAAAAGATTCCTTTTGTAATTTTACTAGAAAAGTCACAAAGTACCTCATT
Source organism: Viscum album (assembly GCA_963277665.1). Classification (NCBI taxonomy): domain Eukaryota; kingdom Viridiplantae; phylum Streptophyta; class Magnoliopsida; order Santalales; family Viscaceae; genus Viscum; species Viscum album. Next base: position 1,175,313,273 of record OY728156.1, read on the forward strand.
TGGAAAATGAAAAAAAATTCATTCAAACCATTTAGTAAAAATTACAATATGTGTAAAAATGAAATTAATCCTCTATAAGAGAGTAGTAATAAAAGATTTGAAATTTATTTAGAAAACATAAACATTGAATATAAATATTTCACAAGGGATACTTAAAACAATAAAACCCCAAATATTGAAGAGACTGTGAAGTGAATAATCATCACATTATAATCAATAGAATCATATTCCCCATGAAATGATGACAATTATATGTATATTAAAATAAACTAGTCTTCGAAATAAGACTCAAAACAGACATTCATGGGCAGTAAATACATCGTGAAGAAGAATTAAGTTGTGTATAAGGCACGTGTCCCATATAAATAAAAGTGAGACATAAATCCATTACCATATATATTGACTCTCTCTGTATTTATTCAAATATCATATAGAATAAAAAAAATTATAATAAATCTAATACAAAACCATATTCGATTAAATTATACCATATATGATTTACTTATGGCCTTCTATTACATGTTTGTTAACTATTCAATGTTAGTGTTATGTTTTATGTGATATTATCTTATTTTGATTTGTTATTCATGATCATTTGACTTCAATCATGATTTACTCATTTAAAAAATGTATAAAATAATATAAAAATTATATATATTTTTCAAAAAAAATATATTAATAATAATTTATATGCAATAAAAATATGAAATGAAATACATCATTCATTGAGACGGTGTTTCGTACATACAAATGAATGTTGTTTCCCTTTAATAATTGTTTTTTAAATAATGAAATTAAATGGAATATATGAATATATATATATAGTAATTAAATAAGCATAAACACATTATATATATCATAAAAAATAGATTTTTCATCATAATTCTCAACTGTGATATGTGGTAAAGGAAAAAAATGAACAACATCGTTTCATGCGGTGGTAGTTCTCCATTCAAAAGAACAGTATCTTCATTACCCATTTGATGGAAGTTTTTATGCATGAATTTATAACCCTTATAATAAAAAATATATGTTTTTTATGATACTGTGGATATTATATAATCATTGAATAAAATTATTTGAGTTATTGGAGAATGGAAATAAAACAAAAGATCCTGTGAAATGATGTTACCAATTCTTTGAAAACCTCCACTTGGTTTTCAAAAATGGGATTTCATTGATGAAATTATTAGAAAAGGGAGGACTATAATATTAAGGGAGGCGTTTTTTAAAAATATTATGGTATATTTTTACCATATCGAATAGGTTTGTATGTGTAAAAAAAAGAAGAAGATGTAACTTTTTATAAGAGAGGAAAAGGGAACTTCGGTAATTTCCACAAAATATTAATTTATAATAAAATAAATATCAATCCAAATACAAAAAATAGAATTTTATTTTAATATAATTTGATATAGTTCTTTAATCCCATCAACCAGTATATTTTAGAAACGTTTTTGTATTATTTTAAACCATATCATTTTGTTTAATCGTTGGTTATTCTATTTTAATTTAAACTTAAGTAACAACTTTTCCAATAATAAAATGATGTAAATTTTACTTCTATGATGTAAATTTAATCATTCATGAATAATTTATAACATTTTATACCATATTATAATTTATTTTTATTTTTAAATATGTTTTATGGTTTTTGAATAATTTAATAAAATGTTGTTTTCCTAAAATATCATTAGTCTAAATTTTGACATTGTTCATTACATTGAAATTAAACAAATAAATACAGTAATATATTATAAAAAAAATCTTTTAATACACCCCTAACATGGTATATTATCCTAGAAAAAAATCACACAAATTAAGACAAAAAATCTTTCTTTTAATATCTCAAATATAATTTAATTGATTGTTTCATTAATTGAATAATTCCCCGTCATCATTTTTAATTATTTTTTTATAATTATTTCTTCACTAAAAATTAAAAATAAAATTCTATTATGTATCTAAACATCTTATAGTTCTGAATAATATATATAGTTGGCCATATCTTCATTGAATCCCGATATTAAAAATATTATGCTTATTAAAAGTAGGAGTCTGACATTTTGTCACTCTCTTAGATTTTAACAATATCCAAATAATTTCATGGACATCTTTCCATTAATTACATCAATTTAGAAATATCTGGTTATATGGGTCAATTTATCTTCATCGAATAAAAATTTATAATTTCTTTGGGTAGTTTTATATTATTTATAATATTATTCTTACCATTAATTACCTGATTACCCATAACTGTAGAAATAAAAATTACGAGAGTTATTATTCATATTTTCCAAAAATAAAAAGTACATAATTAATTAATTTATAACTTTTAATTCCTAACATGGAATAAATTTTTCAAAATTATAATCACATAATTTGAAAAAATTAATTAAAAATTTAACTCATTGAGAGAATGAGAAAATATGTTTTTAATGTGAAAACATCCAAAAGATTGAATTTACTTTACATTGAAATTAAATGTGAAATTGCTTCCAATGACATCAATTAGATTGAATGAAAAAAATTATTTAATTATACTTTTAAAAAATCAAAATCATAATGTAACAATAAAAATAAATTGGATTAAATAGCAGTTTTAAACTAAAATTTAGTATTAGTCACTATTCATCAAGATTTAAATGTTCTCTGAAAAATGAAAAAAATTCACCCAAGGTACATTTAGATATTTCTCTTTCTAAACAGAAGTTTTATTTTTCAATATAAAATTTATAAAAATTTTAAAAATTCGATATAAAATAGGTGTGTCATTAAAAGGATATAGTACTAACTTTTAAACAAATATAGAGATTTTTATGATTAAAATTTTATTTATTCTTATTTTAAGCATATAAATTTTATTGGATAAATGTAAAAAATCAATATAAAACATGTGTAAACATAATATATTTAGTCATATTCATTCGATTTGGTACAATGTCTGGGCGATAACTACCATTTAAAATAATAATATTAACAATGTATTATTTTTTTGGTATAACTCAATTATTGTGTGCAATGTAAAATTATAGATAAACTCATTATTGCATGTAATGAAAGATATTTTGGTTTTTTGTGTAGTAAGATATTAATATGTAGAATTTCATAACACAACCCATCAACGGAATTTAGTTTTCTTGAAAAAAATGTTCATAAAGGCTTGTGGTGTTACACTGATGCGTGATATTAGCATTGTTGACATATTACTCAATAATAGCCTTAGGTTGAGTGCTATGAGGGTATAGAATACCATGATCCAAATGTGTTTGGACCTGACGACTAGTAGTACCACTAAGGGAACCACTTATAGTAACATCTATTATACCTAGTATAGGAACAAATACTCATCTCAATGAAAAATTCATATAAATAGTGTTGTCCATGGATTCAACTCTATCATTGCACTAACTATGTCAGATTTTATAAAGATGTTCCAATAGTATCACCCACAAAATTTTTCATGGTAATGTGTCCCCTATGATATTGAGTCACATATAGTCTCTACACATATGATCTTTGAGAATATAGAGAGTTCTATTAAAATGACGGCAAATCTTACAGTATATATACTTCATAGAGCATCTAAAATGTGGTGGGATGTTATTATGTAGGCAGATTATATTCTAGGTATGGTCTTGATGTATTTTTATAATAAATTCTATGAGTACATTCTTCCCAAAGATGATAAAATATGACCAATATAGAGAATTCATGCACCTTGGGTAGGGTATTATGTCTAGGATGGACTATTCAACTCACTTCATTGAGATCCAGTTTTTTTCCACCCACTATTACTATTGATGGGTTGTCTTGGGTGAGTCATTTTGATATTAGGATTAGGAATTTCATCTGATCTTATGTGAACATATTCTGACTATCTAATCTCACTGTTATGATGAGATGGTCTCTTATCTCTATGATAAATTTATGGGAAGACATAATTACAAAGTATGGTTGTTTATCACCTAAGTAGTGAAGTGGTTCTTCTAGTGAAATCAAGAATTTATTTGAGACTCCTCAGGATGGTGGTGGTAGTTTAATTTTATTCACTGGTAGTTATATGGAATTCCATCACTGTGGAAATTTGATCCATACTAAGCCCTAGTGTAGTAGATGTAAGAACCCGGATCTTCATTTCAGGTATAGATCTTGATTTATGGTGTTTTCAAAAAAAGAGGAGTTTCTAGAAATTTTAGGATTACACGCCATGTACTTAGGAGTACACACCGTGTACCTGGTTGTTGCGGGTAGTCGTGTACTAGTCATATAATGGCCGAGTACATGGTTGTGTGAGGTGAATTGGAGACTGCCTAAAGCGTGGCTTGTTAAAGGCATATAAAAACTGTGTAACTTTAAAGAACACACCGTGTATTTTTTTTATATCTGATCAGGGTCTTGTCTCATTTACAAAAACATCTTCTTTTGTCTCTATCTCGTTCAGGAGCAATCGAAGATTGTCGATTCATCTCCGAGCCATCAAACCACCGTCTGTGATCCGAATTGAACATTATTGATTGATTTGGAATCACATATGTGAGTTCTTCCTTCTTATAGAGCATATTATTTTGATTCCTCCTCTGATGTGAGATATCCATGGTTTAACGTTTTAGACATTTCTGTATATCTACAAAGTTATAGGTCGATCTAGATGTTGAGGTTCAACAATATATATCGTACAACGTCGAGGTATGTGGTTTATGCCTTTTCGTATATTTTATTTGTATTATATGTGAAAAAGCGCCCAATATCCTAGTTTAAGGTATTGTGTGTTTATGGAATTGAACCCTGTTAATGCCTGATATTCCTAGTTTTCTTGAACATGAGTTTTTTATTCTAAATAGGGTTATTTTCCTTTCTATGGATGTGTTTTCCCATGTTTGATCTGATATTGGTTGTTGGGTCTAGAATTTTCTATTAGGCTGCTCCGTTTTCCATGCCTAGTGCTATTAAGATGGAGTGATATTATCTGACATGATTTTGTTATGCTTTTTTTCCGTATATCCAAGTAGTATTTGTGATTTAATTTGGATTTTGAATATCTTTTGTGCATAATTTCTTTACACAGGGATATGGGAACCTGGTGTAGTGAGACCATAAGGGGAAATGACATTAAGAGCTTCCCTAGAGTGTCTGTTGTACTTTTCACACTATGAGACCATAGGGGGTATTGTTGTTGTGTTCTCCCTTATAGTGTCTATAGTTATCATTAGAAGAACATAGGGGGAATTGATGTTTAGTGTTTCTTCAAAGAGTCTGTAGTTTATAGTTTAAAGACTATAGGGGGAATTGACGGTGAGTGTTTCCTCATAGAGTCTTTCTTTTAATGAGACCAAAGGCATTAGACTATGTGACCTATCTTAGGGGTTCATTATATATTATTTGTATAAGTAGAACCAGATGGGTTAGGATTTGTGAACTTCCTAGAGGATTTATTTTTTTGTTTGGATGAATAATTGATAATGTAAATGAATGTAGTTTAAACTGTAGGAATGTTTACTTTTGAGTAATTCCTAGTTTATTAATTCATTTTTCATATTGTCTATTATATATATAAATTCACTCATAGTTATGCATAGTTCTTTGGGAGTTTTCCTGTTGGTATTCATCTCACACCCTGTTTAGGTCATGATTTTAGGCCCAATAAGATTATATTATTGCAAGTATAGATAAAGGAAAGTGCCCTTCTACTTCATGTACTTTACTACTGTGGAGCTAGGGGGCATGGGACCAAGATGAGGCTTGTGATGATGTAGGAGTTTACTTGTTTTATTTGAACTTTGGTTTAGTACTGTATTCTATAATTGTGACTTGTTTGGCTGATTTCCTACTTGTTACATGCATCATTACTTACATATATATGATGCAGTTGTTTATTTACTTTCAGTCTTCTGATGTCTACTTATCGTATGGTATTATCGCTTTTGCTACTATTAAACATTTCTTTCCACAATTTTACTCTTCCAATGGGGGTATTGTTTACCCACTATAACACCAAAGTCCATCACTACTAATCAGCAGCCTCTTGGGTTCGGGGAAATGCGCTTAAAGCCCTGTGACCAACCGGGTACGAGGCACCTTTGGGCGGCACCCGTAACTAAGACGTTACAAATTGGTATCAAAGGAATTCTTTCTTCTTTGAATTTATATTTGAAGCTTATAGATAGGGATAAGAAGGAATAGAAAATTGGTAATAAGTTGTGCCCAGAAGTAGTTAACCCATGTATAAGGAAAATCCAATATGCCTTGATTATTTCAATTTTCTGGTTTTGCAATTATTACAGTTGATTTGATTTCACCATTGGGTGATTAACATATTTTGTGCTCTTATTGTTGATATTATGGAGCTTCAATTTCTGTTTCAACCCAATGAGATGAGGGTATTCCATCTCATGCATCATATAGTCACTTTCTAGAGGCAACATATCATACATTCTTGTCTTTCCATTTAGGGTGTATTATCGATTTCTTGTTGTTGTGATAGATGTTGTGCTAGATCTACAAGATGTTATGATAGATGCCTTGATAAAATACCTTCTATTTGATAGGTTATTGCTTATTGTGTAAGGTTTTGTTTCAATGAGATTATAACATTGGTCCCTGAGGTGTTATGGGCCCCCATGGATCGTAATTTGGTGGATCGTGTATTGACTTCACTATTATACCTTGTGATATACATAAATATGATGCCTAACTTTGATTCACGAGGAGTATGGGCCCCCACGGATCAGAATTTGGCAAATTTATGTTCATTTCAGTGTTTTAATTGGGTTTCAGAAGAGTTTATGAGGCTTACTATCTAGAAAACCCAAGAATACACGGTGTGTATTCATGAATACATTCCATGTATCCTTCTATTCGGGAGGGAACAAATTTTCTTAAATATACGTTTTATACCATATATACATGTTGTGTAGTCCTAAACCGTGTGACTGGATGTGTGGGAAGAGACATGGGGTTGGGAAATTTTTGGTGACACACGTTGTGTACTTATAGTACACACCATGTTCTAAGAGCTGTGAACCCATTTGTGTGCCCAAATACATGGGTGGATGAAACTCATGTTGTACACATTGTGTTATCTTCTTGTACACTGTGTAGAGTCGACCGTGTCACCGACCGTCTAACTAAAAACACAGATGGTTATGAAATATGGGATATACATCATGTCTAGGGTGCACATTCCATGTAGATTTACCCAGGTAGGGTCGTGTGTATATACGTGTAGATGAACTCAGACATGGGGAAAAGGATTAATTTACACATTGTGTCTCAAGGAGAACATGTCCTGTGTATGGGGGTTACAGAACCAATTTTTGAAAAAGTACATTCCCATGTAAAGGCTTGAGGGAACACGTGTTGTGGTTATACATGACATGTATCCATGTTTTAGAAAATGTGGATGTTTTATTTCTCTTGTTCCCTTCTTGAACTTCTATGTTTCAGTCCATAATAATCTTTAACTGAGGTGTGCACTTGACCTTGCAGAGTCATTCCACTGATATTTCCTCTAGTTGTATGCCAGATACAAGGTAACAATCAGACACCGAACATGGTAGATCAGGGAATACCAGTAGATCCTCCAGTGGTGCATGTCTTGGCACCAGACGCCATTCCAAATACAGATGTTGATGCACAGTTCCAAGAATGTGTCATGAGGTTTATGGAGACATTCTAAGGAGTACCACATCCTTCCCCATCTATGGAATAATTGATATAGGATTTCAGTAGAAACATCCTCCCACCTTCTTAGGGGATGGAGGACCTCAGGCCGTATAGTCTTGGGTAGAATCCATGCTATCTATCTTCGAATATCTTGAGATGCCTCAAGAAAGGAGGGTGAATCTCGCTACTTAAATGCTTCTGGATTCTGCCAAGATATGGTGGGATGTGATATCACCGATGGGAAATCATCAGGTTAGGGATTGGGATGAGTTACAGTGTACCTTCTATGACTAATTCTACCTAGAGACATTGAGGGCCGATCGATCCTGAGAGTTCATGATTTTGGGGCAAGGTACTCTCTTAGTTATGGAGTATTATTCTTGCTTCACAAAGATGATGTGATTCAAACCCATTCCTGGGGGTGAGTTATTTCTAGAAAGTAAGTATGAGTATGTTCTTAGTAATGACATCTGATCTCAGTTGAACATCTTCATGTTGGTGGCTATATCTTCTATAGTCAACCAGGCACTGATCACAGAGCGCAACCTAAGGGATTCTAGAGCCATGGGACAAGGCGGTTCAATATCCAGAGTTGGTGCTTCTCCATCTAATAGTATGAAGCATCATAGGGGGTATACATATGGATACCTGAGTAGGCAGGATACACCTTCAGTTATCCAGGTGGTATGATACCAGTGTGGGAAGGGCGGGCATACAAGGCCACATTGCCCGAGAGACCCAGTTGAGTGTCGATCTTGCAGCAAGATGGGTTATCTTCATCATTTCTGTCAGTTTTTATCACTAGCAGCTGGTGAATGAGGTTCATCTATGACTCCTCGTTCAGAAGAAGGACCATCAGTTTATCATCCGTCTAGGAACTAGAGTTTTTCTGACCATTTAGGCCGAGGTGGAGATCATTGACGTGGTAGCTAGTCTCTAGGAATTCAGTGACAACAGGGTGGATCAGCTCAGGGTGGTCAGGTAGGGTCGCAGGGCCATGGTACTGGTTATACTTTTTTAGAGGTGAAGACCCAACAAGAGAAGGATCCCAGACACTCTACAGTTAGAGGTACTATTTTGGTTTCCTTAGTTTTAACTTCTGCACTTTTCAATGCAGGTGTAACAACCCGAGATTTTATAAGATACATTCTTTTTAATTTCATTCATATCTTCTATTGTATGACACACCAAGATTATCTTGCTCTATACGCAACACCGTATTAGCTTTCAGTATATGCAACACTTTTCTTGGCTCTTGTTACACACAATTTCAAGTTCGTTTGATAGAAGTTATTCTATGAAACATTGAGTGTATATATATATATATATATATATATTCAATGTATAAATAAAATATGGTTGGATTCTATTATATGCAACAACAAAGGAGTCGTGCACTACATGCAACCCTGACTTGGCTTGCATTACACGCAATCGCGACCTTCCTCGATAGCGTGTGTTGTACGCAATACCGGGATTTACTAAACAACGATATATTATTATAATATTGTTATGAACTAGCCGTTATGAATAGCGTTAACTAAATTTTGAATTTTATAACATTATTATTCATCTTACACATTTTATAGAACATGGTATAAGAACAAAATAAATTTTTCGGGTAAAATAAGTATTTTTCAAAAAAATGTAGTTTTGCCACCTTTTGATGGCGCACCCACTTTAAATCTAGTTTTTGAAATGTTTATAAGTTCCATTTGACAAAATAAAATTATTCTTTGGAATCAAGAAATAAAAATTTACTTTGGATAAATTTTTCATTTTATTCTGATGACTTTCATATTTTAATGAATAGTAAAAACACGCTACATTTTAATTAAAAACAAATTTTTTCATCGTAATATCTTATGTGGTTAAATTATAATATTGAATGGTTTTAAAGTATAAATAGAATATATTTTTACAATTTAATATAATGTATGTCATTAGCATTGATTTTACCTTGAATTCATAGGTTAAATCAATTCAATCTTTTGCAATGTTTTAAAGAAAAACCCGTTTTCTTTCGACAACGGGATTAATTTTAATTTAATTTCTGCAAATTTTGTGTATTGAATTTGGAAAAATGGATTCCATATTTGGAATAAGTGGATCCAAATTATGATAATAAGCTACTTTTTTTTTGGGAATTATGAATAGTAACTACGGTAAATTTTATTTACCATAGTTAAAGGTAAATCGGGTAATTAAGGTTAAATATAATATTATAAAATTACCCTAACACATGTCAAAATCCTATTGGATGACTAAAAGTCGACCCATATCACCTAAGGGTTGGATTAGATTCATTTAATGGACTTTTGTCCATGAAAATAATTTAATTATTATTAAAACCAAAGAATGTGACAACATGTCACTTTCTTAAATCTTAAAAGTATAATAATTTTAATTTAGTGAAAAACTTCATTAAACTTTAAACATGAATAGTATCCAGAAATATAATTCAATTAGATAAATCATAGGAGTTTATTTAGAATTTTTAGGGATTAAATAATTATCATTTATTATGACACAAAGATGATACAGTAATTGTCTTATTAATGAAATATTGACATAATTGATGTTATAAATGACCAAATAAATATAATTTGAGACTTTTTATGACTTACACTAATTTTCTAGGTTAATATGACATGTTATTGTTGATTAAAGTAACTTTGTTAGAACTTATCATTCTGTTATGAATTTCATAAAAATCATGTACCAAATAGTGTCAAAATTGACATAAATTAGTTTTTAAAACAAATATTATATTATTAATTGTTATTTTATTCCTAAAAATCTATGTTTCGGCTAAATTACTTAGATAAGGTTATATATATGAATAATAAACAACTTGGGGTTCGTTTTTCTTGATATAGTAAGTTTATTAACCATATAGTGTAAGAAAACAAAAAGATACTGTAAAAGTTAAATTATTTAACTTAGAGTTAAATCTAATTGATAAGGTTAAAATAATAACCAAAACTTGTCTAAATCCTATTGTATGAGATTATTGCAACCCATACCCACTTTAGCTTCTAAATAAGACCCTTTGGAACCGTTATAAACCGAATTTGACCTTAATATAAAATAATATTTTGAGATTTTCCTAAGGTGCCCCTCTCCTCCCTTATAAAAGGGCACCTCCTCCCTCTCCTCCTCACACCAATTTGAGCATTCAAGCTCAGCCAACCCCTGCAAAAATCCATTCTCCACTTTCCTAGTATCATCCTAGAGGTCCTGGTCTTCTTCAAAGACCATCCTTAGTTCTTTAAGTGGAGGTTAAGAAAAGGCACGTCAAAAAGAGGTAATATCCATTACCGATCTTTTTCAATTTCTTTCTTCTTCAACTTCTTCTTATTTAGTTGTTTCATGATAAATTAATAACATCATTATTTCTTATATACTGATATGTTATTATAAATATTAAACAACTCTAATTAACCTTCTATCCATCATACGGAAAAAGGAAATCACCGCGCGTGCGTACGTACGGAATACTGTCTCCACGCCGTGGTGTAATCTATTTTCCACCAGCACCTTAATTGGATGGATATAATAGTATAATGAGTAACTATATATGATTATTATAAAGTGATATTGATATTGAAATAGTATACATACACTTCAACACAAGTTCACGATCATGAGAACGATATCATCGCTCGTGCGTACGTACGGACTACCGTCTCCACGACGCGATGAGATTCATTCTCCACATTAACCATTAATGAATGATTATAAAGTATATATAATAAGTAATAATTAAATATATGACATAATAATGATTCTGGATTTATGTGTATATATATGTATGTCATCTACTTAATTCCATTCAACTCAATAAGGAAAAGAAAACAGCGTTCATGCGTACGTATGGTCTACCGTCTCCATGAATGGTGTATTTCTTTCCATTTACTAATCTATTATATATATATATATATATTCTGAATATATATTATATATAAATCATGTTTTATATTCTGGAATTAAGTAATCGTGATCTAAGTAATCATATGAATAATTACAAGTCAAAACACGGACGACAAATGAAACGATTTTACCCAAAACGCTCTTTAACATGGAATTTACAAAAGAACGGGTAATATAAAGCCATAAGTGAACCATATATGATATCATAACAATGAGTATGATTCTGGAATAAGTCAATTACATTATTTAAATCATTATACAGGAGGTTCGGACACATACGAAGCAAATCAGACCTAAGGTAATGGAAAATATCACAATCTCATTTTTATCTGAGATTGTTTATACTTTGAAATTTACTGGGGTGTATTTTATCATCCACATCCATGTTTCCTCAATATGTAATATTTATATCCTTATACAATAGTTTATATCCAATGTTACCCTTCGGTGAGTTTTTAGTAAAAGATATGAAAGGAATCATTTGTCGTTTTTCGTACGAGGTACTTTTTGACTTTTCCGACAAAAGTACGAAGAATGTTTTTTTAACTTATACGGCATGAATGGATTTTTAAAACATTATTTCCAAGAATCTTCCTTTACAAGTTTTCAAGTTTATTTTTAATCAAATTCTTTAAGTTTAGAATTGTACGACATGTTAAGAAAGGAAAAGTGTTTTTGAAGCAGAAAGGATATTTTCCTCAAGAATGGAGTTCAAGTGTTTTATCAAAATTATTTTCCATCTAAGATAATAAAGGGTTATGTTTTTATCACTATTATTACATTTATTTGATTATGTTGTGATGGAATTATATTTTTATGAATTCCTTTATCTTATATGAATTTTTTTATGATGTCACGATGTTTAAGATTCCCATTTTTATTACATGGGTTATGCTATGATGTATGGTTTCATGATTTTGTGGCACACATACGAATGGTATCATTATGAGATGGGTGGGACCTATATCTCCCTCCAATGCATTGGGTAAAGATTTTATATCTCATGAGATAGACATGGCTGGAACAGTAGGTTATACCGGTTCAGTGAAACAGGACTGAAACGAGGGTGACTCGGTTCAGAAATGGACTTTGTCCACTAAGATAGTTTTGGCAATGAGTCTTGACTAATAAGATATGATTCTCTAAGATTATGTGTGTATGCCAAAAAGTTTCAAGTTTTAAGTTATGATTATTGGGATTTCATTTCACTACTATGATTTATCCCATGTTATAAAATTATGCTCTCTTTTGCAGGTTAAGATTTCCAAAATGTTATGTTCTTATGAATATGATGTGATTGATATTTCTTTTGTTTACCCTTACTGAGCATTTGATCTCACCCTTTTATGTTTTCTTTTCCCCAGGATATAAAGAAAGGTTTTAGGTAAAAAAAGAAGATCTTTATGGGAGATGTTGAAGATCTTTCACCACGATTAGAAGATTATATTCCGAGTTTCCAAAGACACTAAACTATTACGATCCTTGTGTGTGTGTTTTTGTTATGTACTAAGTATTCCGCAAAAGTAATGTAATGTCCATGTACGTCAAGATTCGGGTCTCTATAGTTGGTATCATAGGAAAGGTTTAGTCAACCTTTGGAAACTAGGATGCGAGAACTTTAGTGAGATCCCTAGAGATATTTCTAAGGTATGTCTAGGGATGTCCCTAAGGATAAGTATACATATAGGATATAGTCCTAGAACTATGGTAATGATATTAGATTAAACCAAAGATGTTAGATATTGAAGTTACTCCCCCGTTATTATGATTTTTGCCTCTCTCACTATTCTTTTTGGGTTTTAGAAAATGGCTGGAAACAAGATGATTCACGATAATAGAGGATATTATGGACAATGGAATGATATTCTTCATGAGAAACCAAATGAAATGGGATGTGGAAGTCCAAATATCATTATTATGCCGAATCAGCAATCTCATAATATGATCAATAAAGTAAAATTTGATAAGTTTCCTGACTCGACTAATAAGAGAAAGATGGAGTTTCATGATGATCATAGAGGAAAGAAAGTTCAATTTTCCCTATGTAAATCATGTGGTAAGAGGCATCAAGAAGAATGTTTCAAAGGAACTGGAAGATGCTTTGGGTGTGGAAAAGAAGGACACAAAGCCAGTAAGTGTAAAGGAAAAGTTTCAGTTAACACCAGGGATGAGGATAATGGTATTGCTATGACATCAACAATGGTTAAATGTTCTAAATGTGGAATGTACGGGCATTATGAAAACCAATGCCCTAAGGTAAAGTCTCATGAAGAGAATCAATATGGTCGTATGGGTAGTATTTATGTTTATGATGATGAAGAGACTACAAAAGATATGTGAGATGAAAGAATTTTTGAAGCTCGGTCAATGGTTTAAGAATTTAGTGGAATGATTACATGTTTATCATGTGTAATGTTGTATAAGTAATCTCATGGTACTATGGAATAAAGAGACATCTAAGGATTGTTACACTGTTGTCTTTCCTTGAGTTTTGAAAGTGTATGATTAATGTTACCAGTATCCATGAAAGGTTATTTAGATATTTTCGGAATGTAGATGATATGTGCATAATGAAGGGATAAGGAGAAAATTAAATGTTTGATAGTATTCATGAGCTCATGACTGATATAAGGAGAAGGTTATATCATGGTTTGAGTATATAGAATTTTGAGGATTTTGGTATGTGGAAAGTGTTAACTTTTAACTGTATTCATGTTTTCACTATCGTTCAATGGGTATTCATTTTTTCAAGAGAATACATCATTAAGGTAGTCACATGATTGGAATGTGACCAACAAGATATATGGGGGATAAATGATGGTATTCACATGCTTGGTTGACGACATTTCAAGTTATCGTTTTCTTTATACTATGAGCTTGGACCGAAGTATTTTAGATAAGCCTAAAGATTGGAATGGATTATGTTAACCATAAGTTAGTATTTTTTAAGGATAGAACTTTTTTTTATGTGATGTTATAGTAATGTAGTTTTAGAAAAAAGGACAACCTGCAGGACGGGCGACAACCCATCACGTCGGACAAGGCTGTGGGAATCAAACCCACAACCGAAGTGCGAGTGGCCTTTATCACCTACCACTGGCCAACAGGAAGTCCCTGTTTAGTAGAAACTAGTTTTATTATATTAAGCAGTATAAGTCCATTTTAGGAACTATATAAGATTAATCTCACTATATATGGACTTATGTATTTTTTTTGATAACTTTTCTAACCTTTTGTTTGAGACAGATGGAATGACCCATCATTCTATCACATGATCTGCTAACACATCACGAATGACAAATTCAACTTCATTTCTTTAAGAGATGAAGTGTAAATTGTCCAAAGAATGACAAACGGTGAGACTATACCAAAATCACGAAAGTATTTCTTCTAATTCCAATTTAATCAACATTAGGGAAATGATCTTGAAAAAAACCAAAAATGTTGTCCTACTGCCCTTATATCTGATGAATCAGATGGTACCTTAGATCACCACAAATCAATAGCTTTTTGATTGTTGGCTTTTTCATAGCCATGTTCTCTACCACTCTCCATCAAAACATGATGGTTAGATTTCTCTTCCATATCCATATTTTCACCTATGTGGAAACCCAATGATTAGTTTATTTGGGTAACTGTTACATTTCATAATTTTTTTTTAAATATTGGTTTTGGTATTCCTTTCTACGATGTGGGTTTCTATTAAAGAAACTTTCGAATAGTAAACCATTTATAACCCCGACGAATTTCGAGGGCGAAATTCATTTTAAGGGGGGTAGAATGTAACAACCCGAGATTTTATAAGATACATTATTTTTAATTTCATTCATATCTTCTATTGTACGACACACCAAGATTATCTTGAGCTATACGCAACACAGTATTAGCTTACAGTATACGCAACACTTTTCTTGGATCTTGTTACACACAATTTCAAGTTCGTTTGATAGAAGTTATTCTACGCAACATTGAGTGTATATATATATATATATTCAATGTATAAATAAAATATGGTTGGATTCTATTATACAAAACAACAAAGGAGTCATGCACTATACGCAACCCTGACTTGGCTTGCATTACACGCAATCGCGACCTTCCTCGATAGCGTGTGTTGTACGCAATACCGGGATTTACTAAACAATGATATATTATTATAATATTGTTATGAACTAGCCATTATGTATAGTGTTAAATAAATTTTTAATTTTATAACATTATTATTTATCTTACACATTTTCTAGAACATGGTATAAGAACAAAATAAATTTTTTGGGTAAAATAAGTATTTTTCAAAAAAAATGCAGTTTTGCCGCCTTTTGATGGAGCACCAACTTTAAATCTAGTTTTAGAAATTTTTATAAGTTTCATTTGACAAAATAAAATTATTATTTGGAATCAAGAAATAAAAATTTACTTTGGATAAATTTTTCATTTTATTCTGATGACTTTCATATTTTAATGAATAGTAAAAACACGATATATTTTAATTAAAAACAACTTTTTTCATCGTAATATCTTATGTGGTTAAATTATAATATTGAATGGTTTTAAAGTATAAATAGAATATATTTTTACCATTTAATATAATGTATGTCATTATCATTGATTTTACCTTGAATTCGTAGGTTAAATCAATTCAATCTTTTGCAATGTTTTAAAGAAAAACCCGTTTTCTTTCGACAATGGGATTAATTTTAATTTAATTTCAACAACTTTTGTGTATTGAATTTGGAAAAATGGATTCCATATTTGGAATCAGTGGATCAAAATTATGTTAATAAGCTACTTTTTATTTTTGGGAATTATGAATAGTAACTACGGTAAATTTTATTTACCATAGTTAAAGGTAAATCGGGTAATTAAGGGTAAATATAATATTATAAAATTACCCTAACACATGTCAAAATCCTATTGTATGACTAAAATTAGACCCATATCACCTAAGGGTCGGATTATATTCATTTAATGGACTTTTGTCCATGAAAATAATTTAATTATTATTAAAACCAAAGAATGTGACAATATATCACTTTCTTAAATCTTATAAGTATAATAATTTTAATTTAGTGAAACACTTCATTAAAATTCGAACATGAATAGTCTCCAAAAATCTAATACAATTATCTACATCATAGGAATTTATTTATAATTTCTAGTGATTAAATAATTATCATTTGTTATGACACAAAGATGATGCAGTAATTGTCTTATTAATGAAATATTGACATAATTGATGTTATAAATGCCCAAATAAATATAATTTGAGACTTTTTATGACTTACACTAATTTTATAGGTTAATATGACATGTTATTGTTGATTTAAGTAACTTGTTTCGAACTTATCATTCTGTTATTAATTTCATAAAAATCATGTACCAAATAGTGTCAAAATTGACATAAATTAGTTTTTAAAACAAATATTATATTATTAATTGTTATTTTATTCCTAAAAATCTAAGGTTCGTCCAAATGACTTATATAAGGTTATATATATTAATAATAAAAAACTTGGGGTTCTTTTGGCTTGATATAGTAAGTTTATTAACCATATAGTGTAAGAAAACAAAAAGACACTGTAAAAGTTAAATTATTTAACTTAGAGTTCAATCTAATTGATAAGGTTACAATAATAACCAAAACTTGTCTAAATACTATTGTATGAGATTCTTTTGACCCATCCCCACTTTATCTTCGAAATAAGACCCTTTGGAACCGTTATAAACCGAATTTGACCTTAATATAAAATAATATTTTGAGATTTTCCTAAGGTGCCCCTCTCCTCCCTTATAAAAGGGCACCTCCTCCCTCTCCTCCTCACACCAATTTGAGCATTCCAGCTCGGACAACCCATGACAAAATCTATTATCCACTTTTCTAGTATCATCCTAGAGGTCCTGGTCTTCTTCAAAGACCATCCTTAGTTCTTTAAGTGGAGGTTAAGAAAAAGCGCGTCAAAAAGAGGTAATATCCATTACCGATCTTTTTCAATTTCTTTCTTATTCAACTTCTTCTTATTTAGTTGTTTCATGATAAATTAATAACATCAGTATTTATTATATACTGATATGTTATTATAAATATGAAACAAATCTAATTAACCTTCTATCCATCCTGCGGAAAAAGGAAATCACCGCGCGTGCGTACGTACGGAATACCGTCTCCACGCCGTGGTGTAATCTATTTTCCGCCACCACCTTAATTGGATGGATATAATGGTGTAATGAGTAACTATATATGATTATTATAAATTTATATTGATACTGAAATAGTATACAAACACTTCAACACAAGTTCACGATCATGAGAACGATATCATCGCTCGTGCGTACGTACGGACTACCGTCTCCACGACGCGATGAGATTCATTCTCCACGTTAACCATTCATGAATGATTATAATGTATATATAATAAGTAATAATGAAATATATGACATAATAATGATTCTGGATTTATGTGTATATATATGTATGTCATCTACTTAATTCCATTCAACTCAATATGGAAAAGAAAACAGCGTTCATGCGTACGTATGGTCTACCGTCTCCATGAACGGTGTATTTATTTCCATTTAATGATCTATTATATATATATATATTATGAATATATATTATATATAAATCATGTTTTATATTCTGGAATTAAGTAATCATGATCTAAGTAATCATATGAATAATTACAAGTCAAAACACGGACGACAAATGAAACGATTTTACCCAAAACGCTCTTTAACATGGAATTTACAAAAGAACGGGTAATATAAAGCCATAAGTGAACCATATATGATATTATAACAATGAGTATGATTCTGGAATAAGTCAATGACATTATTTAAATCATTATACAGGAGGTTCAGACACATACGAAGCAAATCGGACCTAAGGTAAAGGAAAATATCACAATCTCATTTTTATCCGAGATTGTTTATACTTTGAAATTTACTGGGGTGTATTTTATCATCCACATCCATGTTTCCTCAATATGTAATATTTATATCCTTATACAATATTTTATATCCAATTTTACCCTTCGGTGAGTTTTTAGTAAAAGATATGAAAGGAATCATTTGTCATTTTTCGTACGAGGTACTTTTTGAATTTTCCGACAAAAGTATGAAGAATGTTTTTTTTACTTATACGGCATGAATGGATTTTTAAAACATTATTTCCAAGAAGCTTCCTTTACAAGTTTTCAAGTTTATTTTTAATCAAATTATTTTAGTTTAGAATTGTACGACATGTTAAGAAAGGAAAAGTGTTTTTGAAGCAGAAAGGATATTTTCCTCAAGAATAGAGTTCAAGTGTTTTATCAAAATTATTTTCCATCTATGATAATAAAGGGTTCTGTTTTTATCCCTATTATTACATTTATTTGATTATGTTGCGATGGAATTATATTTTTATGAATTCCTTTATCTTATATGAATTGTTTTATGATGTCACGATGTTTAAGATTCCCATTTTTATTACATGGGTTATGCTATGATGTATGGTTTTATGATTTTGTGGCACACATAAGAATGGTATCATTATGAGATGGGTGGGACCTATATCTCCCTCCAATTTATTGGGTAAAGATTTTATATCTCATGAGATATACATGGCTGGAACGGTAGGTTATACCGGTTCAGTGAAACAGGACTGAAACGAGGGTGACTCGATTCAGAAATGGACTTTGTCCACTAAGATAGTCTTGGCAATGAGTCTTGACTAATAAGATATGATTCTCTAAGATTATGTGTGTATGCCAAAAAGTTTCATGTTTTAAGTTATGCTTATTGGGATTTCATTTCACTACTATGATTTATCCCATGTTATGAAATTATGCTCTCTTTTGCAGGTTAAGATTTCCAAAATGTTATGTTCTTATGAATATGATGTGATTGATATTTCTTTTGTTTACCCTTACTGAGAATTTGATCTCACCCTTTTATGTTTTCTTTTCCCAAGGATATAAAGAAAGGTTTTAGGTAAAAAAAATAAGATCTTTATGGGAGATGTTGAAGATCTTTCACCACGATTAGAAGATTATATTCCGAGTTTCCAAAGACACTAAACTATTATGATCCTTGTGTGTGTGTTTTTGTTATGTACTAAGTATTCCGCAAAAGTAATGTAATGTCCATGTACGTCAAGCTTCGGGTCTCTTCAACAGGGGCTTCCCATAGTTTCATATTTGTTGTTTTTGTGGAGAGCCTCGGCCTCTATACCTTTAATTATGTTGATATCTTGACATTAGACACTCTGTTGCGGACTAGAATCGCTAGGGTATGTTAGTGCAAGGAGTTCCCTTGGATGTTAGTGGGTGTCACTTGTTATGAGACCTTTATGTCATAGAGATGACAGGCTATGACATCATTCTCAGAAGGGACTGGTAAGTTCCCTTCTAGGTTATTGCTGATTTCTATTGTCGTAGGGTGAGTTTCACGTCACCAGAGGGTGGATCGTTCCTTCATAAGGGATAATGGGATGTCCAGGCGAGCAGAGTAGGACCCAATCATCATGGGTTGGGAGAAGTTATAACCCATATTTCTAGTATATATCTATATGACCATGGGACTTTACAAATGGACTTCGCTCCAGTGGGGGATTATTTCAGGGATGTTTTTCAAGAGGACATTTCAGGTTTTCATCGGTAGCAAGAGGTAGACTTTTTTATTATGCTTCTTCCAGGAGTAGAACCGGGGTGTATTCCTCCTTATAGGATGGCTACTCCAGAGTTATAGGAGATGAAGAAGCAGTTAGAGGTGTTACAGTAAAAGGGTTTCATTAGACCCAGTACTTATCCTTGGGGTTCTTCTATTCTGTTTGTGAAGAAGGAAGACTATACCCTCTAACTTTGTGTGGATTATTAGAAGTTGAACCATTTCACGATCAAGAACGGATACCCCTTGCCATGGATTAGTGACCTCTTTGATCATCTTCAAGGAGCTCATGTGTTCTTGAAGATCGATATGATATCTGGTTATCATCAGTTGCACGTTATACCATTTGATAAACTTCTTACATCCTTTCAGAGCAGTTATGCTCAATCTGAGTATGTGGTTATGTCTTTTGGTCTCATAAACATGCTTGTAGTTTTTATGGAACTGATGAATCGATTGTTCCATCCATACTTGGATTCCTTCATGGTAGTTTTCATAGACAATATCTTGGTGTACTCTCATACTCGACAAGGCCATGATACCCATCTTGAGATCATTTTGAGTACACTGACATAGAATCAGTTATATGTTAAGCTCTCAAAATTCCACATTTGGATGGACTATATTCCCTTCATTAGTCATGTTATCTTAGAGACAAGAGTATCAGTAGACCTAGAGAATGTGATAGCAGTATTTTTCTTGGAGAAGCCGAAGAACATATTTGAGTTACATATTTTTCTAGGGCTTTCTAGTTACTACAGACATTTTATACAAGACTTTTCATTCTTATTTGTGCCATTGACGGGACTGGCTAAGATGGGTGTGATGTACCTATAAAAATATTCTTGTGATTCATCCTTTCAGGAGTTGAAAGGGAGGTTGACTTCAGATATGATACTATTTTTTTCAGGTCCAAGGAATATTTATATAGTTTACTTTGATTCATTAGGTATCGGGCTAGGAGTAGTGCTTATGCAGGGAGAAGGAGTCATTGCATACGAGTGTCAGTATTTGAGACCACATTATAGGAATTACCCAACTCATGATCTCGAGTTGGCTATAGTTGTTCATGCTTTACGATGTTGAAGAAATTATCTGTTGGGAGAGAACTTTGTGGTTTTAAATGACCAAAAAAGTTTCCATTATATCTTCACTCAGCGTGATATGAATTTGAGATAGAGATGGTGGGTTGAGTACCCCGGTCCTTTGATTTTGATCTTGCCTACATGCCTGGGTAAGGCAACATAGTGGTTGATGTTTTGAGAAAGAGGAATCAGATACTAGAAATTAAGGAGGATAGAAGTGAGTGGTATCTTATGGCTCTATTCTTTGAGATGCATTTATAGGTTCATGACAGACAGAAGCATACGTTACTTTCTTTTATAGTTGTTACCTCTACTCTACTTGATCGAGTGCGAATGTGGAAGCTATCAGATTCTGAAGGTCTAGTTCTAAAGTAGAGTCTGATAGTATTGGACCCTATTCCTAGATGGACTATAGGTGAGGATGAAATCTTGTGCTTCCAAGGACGTATATGGGTTTTAGTAGACATACTCTTGGAGATTTTGTGGGATTTTAATTATTCAGTTTGGGTTGTTCATCCTGGTGTCACCAAGATGTATCGAGATCTTCACCATTAGTGTTCGTGGCCATGTCTGAAGAGATATTTCACTGGTTTTTTCTTGAGGTGTTCTACCTATCAGTAGGTGACAGAAGAACATCAACGACTAACATGGATTTTGAATCAGTTACCCATTCACGATTGAAAGTGGAATGATGTCTCCATAGACATCCTAAAAGTTTTACTGAGGTCACCTTGTTGGAATGATGAAGTGTGGGTTTTCATTGACAGAATCCCAAAAAATGCACACTTCTTTATGATTAAGTGGACCTTTACTGTTGATGATCTAGGAATATTTTACATCTAAGAGATTGCATGTTTACATGGGGTTCCACACACTATCATTTCAGATAGGGACACTCGTTTTACTTCTCGGGTCTAGATGAGAATATAGAGGGCTTTGGGTACACAGGTACTTCTGAGTACAGAAAACCATCCCAAGATATATGGTCAGTATGAGCATACAATTCAGGTACTGGAGGACATGTTGTAAGCATGTGTCCTAGATTTTGGAGGTTCTTGGGAGAAGCACATACCTCTGGGGGAGTTTTCCTACAATAATAGTTCTCAAACAACTATTTAGATGGAACCTTATGAGGCTTTGTACGATAGTCCATACCGATCACCCCTATATTGGATGGAGGTTGTAGAGGAAGCTATGTTGGGACCTCATCTTTTCTAGGAGACCACTGAGCAGATGGGGTTGATTCAGAAGAGAATGACTACTACACAGTAATGACAGAAGTCTTACTATGATCAACAGATATGACCTCTGGGGTTTGAGGTCTGAGATCAGGTTTTCCTATGTGTGAGACCGAGATTGGAACACATGATTATTAGGAGATAGGGTAATATTTCACCGATATACGTTGGTCCATTTGAGGTTTTGGAGAGAGTTAGGCTAGTTTCCTATTAGTTGTAGTAACCTCATAGGTACCAAAAAATGCACGACGTCTTCCATATTTATCAGCTATGACGTTACTTCTCATACTATTCTGATGTTTTTCAACCTGAGGAGGCTGAGTAGGAGGTGGATGCATCATTAGAAGAGCATCATATCCAGATCATTTATCATAGCACGAAGGTTCTTCGTGGCTGGTCTGTTCCTAGGGTATGGGTGCTATGATAGAACGAGCGAGTATAGGACAAGACAAGGGAGAGGGAGGCTGATGTATGATCGCAGTGGCCAGAGCTATTCAATGATTCTTCTTCATCTCCACCTTCCTAGGGAAATTCAGGGATGATTTTTTTTAAGTGGGGAAGTTTTTAAGAACTTGGATCTTCATTTCATGTATGGATCTTGATTTCTAGTGTTTTTAGAAAAAGATGAGTTTATGGAAATTTAAGGAGTACATGTCGTTTACATAGAAGTACATGTCGTGTACCTGGTTGTCATGGGTATCCATGAACTGGGTGTGTAACGGCTGAGTAAATGGTCATGTGAGGTGACCTGGAGACTGCCTAATGTGGGGCCTAGTAAAGGAATATACACTCTATGTACCTTTAAAGAACACCCTGTGTATTTTTATTTTTAATTTTTATATTAGACCGGGGTCACGTCTTGTTTACAGAAATATCTTCTTTTGGCTTAATCTCATCCCACAAAAATTGAAGATCACCAATTCTTCTCTGATCCCCCAAACTGTCATCTGTGATCTGAATAGATCACCATTGATTGTGTTGGAATCACATCGGTGAGTTCTTCCTTCTTCTAGATCCTCTTCTCTTGATTCCTCCTCTTTCGTAAGATAACCATGGATGAAGGTTTTAGAAATTTTTGTAGATCTATGAATTTATAGGTTGATCCAAAGGTTGTGTTTCATCAATATTGATTGTAAAATGTCGAGGTAGGTGGTTTGTTCCTTTCCATATATTATATTTGAATTATATGTGCAAATAGTTACCAATACCCTAGTTTAGGGTATTGCGTGTTTAGGGAATTTAACCATGTTAATTCCTATTATTCCTAGTTTTCTTGAGCATGAATTTTTTGTTGAAAATAGGGTTATTTACCTTTCTATGGATTTTTTCCCACGTTTGATCTAATCTTGGTCGTTGGGTCTAGAATTTCCGGTTAGACTGGTTTATTTTCCATTCCTAGTTTTGTTAGGATGGAGTGATATTATCTGAAATGATTGTGTTATTATTTGTAGTCGTATATTCAAGTAGTATTTTTGATTTAACTTGGATGATGAATATTGTTTGTGCATGATTTCATTACATAGGGATATGAGAACCTAGTGTAGTGAAACCATATGGGGAATATACATTGAGGGCTTCCCTAGAGTTTCTATTGTACTTTTCACACTTCGAGATCATAGGGGTGATTGACGTTGAGTTCTCCCTCAGAGTGTATATAGTTATCGTTATGAGACCACATTGGGATTTGACGTTGAGTGATTCCTCATAGAGATAGCGGTTTATCATTAAAATTCTATAGGGGGAATTGATAGTGAGTGCTTCCTCTAAGAGTCTTTGTTTTCATGAGACCAAAGGGGTTAGATTGTGTGAGCTATCCCATGGGGTTGTTATATCTTATTTTTATAAGATGAACCCGAGGGGTTAGGATATGTAAACTTCCCATAGGGTTTATTATTTTTCTTTGGTTGAATAGTTTATAATACAAATGAATGTTGTTGAACTGTAGGACTTTTTACTTGTGAGTACATCCTGGTTTCTTACATCATTTTTCATATTGTCTGTTATATATATATTCACTGATAGTTAGGCACAAATCATTGGGTGCTTTCTTATAGGGATTCGTCTCACACCCTATTTGGGTCATGCTTTTAGGCCCAAATAGATTATATTGTTGTAGGTATAGATAATGGAAAGGGCCCTTCTACTTTAAGTACATGACTTCTGGGGAGCTAGGGAGCATGGGACCAAGCTGAGGCTTCAAATGATATTGTAGTTTACTTGTTTTTATTGTACTTTGGTTTAGTACTGTATTTCAGCATTGTGACATGTTTGGATTCTTTCCTATATACTCGTGACATGCACCATTATTTACATATATATGCTGCATATGTTTATTTACTTTTAGTATTCTATTTTTTACTTATTGTATGGTATTATTTCTTCCTCTACTTTTATTTGTTTGTTTCTGCTATGTTACTCTGCCAATGATGGAATAGTTTCCCCACTATCATAGCCAAGGCCCTCGCTTCTAGTCAGCATCCTCTGGCATTTGAGGAAATGCGCTTGGGGCCATGTGACCAACCGAGTACAGGGCACCTTTGGGAAGAACCTAGAAATTGGGGTGTTGCAGTATAGACCTAGTAGAGTGTCGAGCATAAGAAAGAATTGGAAATCTATATAGAATCTACCAGATCATTCCAATGGTCCCCATTGGGAGAGGATATAAACTATATCTAAATTTTGGGGTGGGGTCAATGGAACCAAACTATCATGGATGATGAAGCACCAATGACCATACAATATGAGGAGCTAGATGGGGTTAATGAATCCATACCATTAATACGAATATCCAATAGAGTATACAAACTCTTGGATGTTTGGATCTAGCTCTAGGTCATGGATCTAGCCAGTTACATTCAGTGCATCTTATACCTAAATATAAAAGTTATGAACCATCTACAATACATGGACTATTCATAGTAGCCTTAACTCTGGTATCTTCTTTGTTTAATAGAGTAAATTCAGACTCATTTATATATATGGAATTATTGGAATGTCTTGGCATCGATATTGGATTAAATTATATGGAAACGTATCACCACAATTAATTGGGAGTAATTTCTAAAAAAAATTCTCTGATGAAATGTGTGTCCCCTCATGATCGGAAGTAACCATTTCATCCTCAAGATGTTTGGATTTGATGTAATCCTTTTGACTGAGAGTATTATAACATTATTAGAACATATTGAATGTTATCATCATATAGAAAACTTCTCATTATTTTAGGTTGGTAGCTATGTTTAGAAGGGGGAATGTGATGCTTATGAATTCCATGTTATACCTACATGTCAAGGGTTGGTAGGATTATTAGCCTAGATATCGAATAATATTCTTAATGATTGAGGGGTATGATGGAAATTCTTTCTCCAATGGTGGGACAATTTATAGATATTTTCCCTTGTTTTTTTATACCAAATCATGGAGAGGATGAGTTCGCTATTGAACATGTTTTAAAAGAATATCTAGTGCCCATAAATCCTTATAGGATGGCTCACACTGAGATTGAGGAACATAAGTGGTAGTTAGAGGACCTATACTCCAATTGGTTTATACAATTTAATACTTATCCTTGTATTTCTCCTTTTATTTTATATATTAAGAAGGATGGTGCCATAAGGTTATGTTTTCATTATTGATGGATAAATTTGTTTATGATATAGAACAGTTACACACTTCCTCAAATAGATGGTCTTAATGAACTGGTCTGAGGATCTATAGACTACTCAAAAACTATTTTTAATTCATGATACCATAATTTTAGAGTTATACCCTTAGATATATGATATAAAGAATTAAAAACAATGTATGTAAAATATGAATATCTAGAGATTCCAGTTGGTCTAATGTATGAACCTAATATTTTTATTCCTATGATGAATCTAGTTTTCAAGGAATACTTGAATACATTTTTTCATTTTCACGGAAGATATCTTATTGAATTAGTAGACTCGAAACAAGAATTCTAATCACCTTGATATCACATTGAGTGCACATTGAGATAATTGTTTTTTTAATCTAAACAAATTACATTTTATTATGATAATGTTCAGTTAATCAGTTACATTATATCAAATGTTGGGGGTTTTGTGGATCCAAAGTAGGTGAGATCTATTGATTCCTAAAAGAACCTCAAGAATGTATATTACATAATAAGTTTAACAGGGATATTCTCTTACTAATGACGTTTTATCCAAAAACATCATTTCCATGCAACACCATATACAAGCATGAACGAGAATGGTTTATTGATTACATGGAATGATGCTTCTTATGAGGAATTTTTGGACTTTTAATTGAGGATAACCTCAGTAGCAATCCTGAGTTAACATGACTGTAGAATAGGAAAAACAATTTATTGGGGTGCATCATGAGTCATTATGGGAGATATTTTGAAACAAGGTTATCATGTAATATTGTTCGGGCCTTATTAGTTGACTCCAAAAAAGTGTAATTACAAGAAATATGATCTTGAGTTACCAACTACAATTTATGGATTAAATTTATAGAGACATTAATTATTAGGGAAACAATTAATGGTATAAATGGAACATTAATGAATCAAATACATATTATCCAAAAATGACATAAACCTTTGAAAGGGAATACGATTTGAATTCCTTCAGCCTTCTGTATTGAGATTTCATATTGTCCTGGCAGGATAAGTAATGTTTCTAATGATATGAGTCAAAATACATAGACTCAAGTATTTCAATAAACCAATACTGATTGTAATTTTTTGGATATTCATTATGTAATACATAAGTATGTTTAGTATTGTCATGAACAGAATTTCGTGTGACTTTAGTTGTTATTCGGTACATCTAGTTTGAGTAATGTTTAAGAAGCTTCTAGAACTCTAGGGCTTAGACCTGAGGGAATATTTCTTAAGTGAGATATCACCACCAGGATGGGATTTTGATGGGAATGAGACCTTTCATATCCATGGATGTGTCTGGGTACCTAAAAACATATGAGTGGGGTTGATGGGATAAAATAATTCATCCAAGACTCGCTAAGATGTATATTGACCTGTGGTACTAAGATTGAAATCATGGTATGAAAAAGGATATTGCAGGTTTTTAAGGGGTGTTCAACTTATTAGAAGTGAATGAAGAACACCAATGACCTATAGGTCTCTTACATAAATTACACCTCCTATAGTACAAATGGGATTATGTCACAATGAATTTTTTGACAGGGTTACCAAAGTCCCATCATATAAGTGATTTTTTGTGGGTAATTTAGGATAGGTTGATGATGGACACCCACTTCATTCCAATCCAAGAGACTATTTTAGTGGATGATTTTGAGAGGATATTTTTATACGTGATAATTTTCCATCATGGAGTTCCACATACCATTGTACTTGACATGGATGCTCGGTTAACATCTTGGATCTTGTTGGAACTATAATGGAATATAGTATCATATATACATATAGGACCAACATAGATCCATATGACTGATGAACATTCCAAGATAACTATAAAGGTACTAGAGTAAATTCATTGAGAATAATTCCTTACTTTTAAAGGATATTTGGAAAATATTTATCCCCCTTCTATGTTTTATTAAAATAAAATATTCCAAGAGACTATCCAGATGGATCCTTTTGAGGCACACTATGGTAGGACCTGTTTTTCATCTTTGTGCTTATTATAAGTAGAGGAAGTAGTGATATTGGTAAAAAATCACAGATAGAAGATATCAGAGCAGGTAAAAATGACCATGACATTTATGCATTGGAATATTCTAGAAATAATTCTTAAGTCAATCATTGTCTCTGACCACAGGAGTTTTGGATACAGTACTAAAAACAGTCTCTTTGTAGTGCTAAAATTAGCCATTATTTACACTAGAGAAGTGTTGAATACCTAAGGATGATTAAAATCTCTGGTATTTTATCAAATATGGAAAATAATGAATAAAGTTCCGTGTTTATCAATGCTTTTATTTAGAGATGATAAAGGGGTCCATTATTAGTGATTTTAAAAGATTTGATAAAGGGTTCCTTTATCAGTGCTTTTAAATGTCCTACTTAAGGTTACCATTATCATCTATTATAAGATCCATAATAAAGGGATACATTATAATCTCATTTATAATATCTCATAATTTCTTAATTTATCTTCACTTTAACAAGATCCTACAAAGTATGCCTTTATCGGTGCATTTATTGGCCCTAATAAATTGGAATACTGCAGTTTTATCTAACAATACACTGCAACACTAGAAATATTGCTAGAAATAGGAAAATAATTTCCATATACAGGTTATAAATGAAATAAAATTTACAATGTAAATACAAGGAAAAGGGAATACATTATATACAGTTCAAACATTGGTTTATATAATTACATTAATAAGTATAGATGATCACATACATTCTTAAAAATCAATGTTTCTTGGTCTTTTGAACCTGACTCCAAATAATGCTATTGCGAAATAAACCACCACTTCTCTAGAAAAAGAACACACCTTTATATAAAGACATATATTATGCTAGTAAAAATATAGTGAATTAAATTAAATAGTAAGTGTTAATTTTAAACAATATATTGATTAATACCATGAACATTGTGTATCAGATTAAGTTATGGTTGATTCCTTCACATCAAATCATTTCTTATTAATATTCAAT
Source organism: Viscum album (assembly GCA_963277665.1). Lineage (NCBI taxonomy): Eukaryota > Viridiplantae > Streptophyta > Magnoliopsida > Santalales > Viscaceae > Viscum > Viscum album. The sequence continues at coordinate 1,175,342,480 of OY728156.1, forward strand.
ATTTACCTCTATGAAAATAAACTAAATATATATAAGAAAAAAATGATAATTCAATTAATTAAATAATTGGAGATAAAATTAATTTAAATTTTGAATAAATATTTGAACTTAGCATAATACTGGTCACATAGTCTGTTGTATTGAGGTGCGGCTAATTCCTACACATACAAAATTAAATATGGAACATTCTCCAAATGTGAAAAAATAGTCGGAATGTGTTTTCTCAGTTTTTATTATGTCAATTGTGTTTTTTAATAGAACATAATTTCATACATGATACACTCACTTTCAAACATATCAGTCACCTCATGTGTCGGTTTAATGTGAGACTGGTTATTTCCCATCAAAAGTGAATTATGAATTATTTTCCTAAATTATCTGTACAATATGAGTGTGTTTCCTTATCCTATTTGAGTGACGCTTTTTGAACTAAAATGTCAATTTAAATAGATAACAGACACATTGATTCATATTGGTCATATCGTGTAGCGAATTGATGCGATTCTTATTTCTACACATCAATATAACATATAGATATTTTACTTAATTTATCAAAAAAATAAAAATAATTGTTGTCTTTGAGTAGGTCAATCATCCTTTTTACAAAACGAAATGTCAATTTTAAATCAAAATACATACATGGAGTTATACCGGTCAAACCATGTGTTGGGATGAGGTGCAGATAATTCCCATACATACCAAATTACATATGGATCATTTCCCTAATGTATTAAAAAAGTATGAATGCCTTTTCGTAGTTTTGAATATTCCACCATTGGTTTTTTAATAAAATATCATTTCAAACTAGAAACACATACATTGATCTATACCAGGAACATCATGTGTTGGTTTCACACGAGACTGATTCTTGTTCATCAAAAATGACTTACAAAATATTTTACTAAACTATCAAGAACATTTATGTGTGTTTTCTTTGTTTAAGGTGGGGGTGAATGTTTCTGAACTAAAATATCAATTCAAAATCGATAACAAACACATTTATTAATATCGGAAACATCATGTGTTAGATTGATGTGTGGATTATTCCTAAAAATAAAAAATTATTTTTGGATCATTTTTCTAAATTATAAAAATAATTTGAATGTGTTTCATTAGTTTTGAGAATATCAATTGTCTATTTTACTAAAATTAATGTCAATTTTAAATAAAAGTATGCACTTTGAGTCACACTAATCACACCGTGCACCAGGATGATGTGAGGATAATTATAATATGTCCACAAAAAATAATGATCATTTTTATAAAGTATCAAAACATTACAAATGTTTTTTCTCAATTTTCAGTACATTAATTTTTTGAAGCGGAATTTTATTTTAAACTATAAACATGCACATTGAGTCATAATAGTCACATCATGTGACGTTTTTATGTGAGAATGATTCTTACACATAAAAAATGACTTATAAATCATTTTCAAAATTTATCAAGAAAATACATGAACATTTTCTAGGTTTTTAGTGAGTGATATTTTTTGAACTAAAATGTCAATATTAAACTGATAATAGATAGTTTTCATTATACCTGGCACATCATGTATTAAATTGAGGTGTATCTAATTCCTACACATTAACAATTAAGTATAAATAATTTTCCTAGGGTATAAAAATAATAAGAATTAATTTTCTTGGTTTTGAGTATGTCAATTTTCTTTTTACTAATATTAATTTCAATTTTAAATAAAAAGACCCACATAGAGTCATGCAGGTCATACCATGCATCATATTGAAGTGAAACTAATTCATACACTTCCCAAATTACATATAGATTTTTTTGAAAATATAAAAACAATAAGAATGTATTTTATCATTTTCAGTTAGTCACATGTCTTTTTTACTAAACATAATATAAATTTTAAATAAATAGAAACACATGGAGTCATACAGGCAATACCATGAATCTGAATGATTTGTGCTCTATTATTACAGGATATAAATGACATATGGATCAATTTCTGAGAGAATAATATTAATATGAATGTATGTTATTGATTTTAAGTATGCCTTTTTTTCATTATTTTAAAATTAATGTCACTTTTAAATTAAACGACACACCTAGAGTCATATCAGCCACACTATGTATTGGATTTAGGTGCAACAAATTCCATGAAATTAGAAATGATTTATGGGTTTATGTTCTAACATATCAAAACAACCAAAATGTTTTTTATCATTTTTGAGTATGTGAGGTGTGTTTCTAAATAAAATTTAAATTATAAACTAAAAATATACAGTCTTAGTCATTCTCAGAACACTTTTCATCGAATTGAGGTGAAAATGATTGAGTATGAAATTTTTTTATCATTAAACTATATTAAAAGGACATAAAGGAGAGAACATGTTCCATTATAATGTAATAAATACCCCATTATCCCTGAAACACTTCATGATTCAGGGAGTAAGTGGTTTATTCTTCCATGAAAAAAACACGCTCTCTCTTATTTGTGATTTTGTATATAGTTTAAAGAAGTATACGACATTCCAAAGGATATTTAGAAGAAATAATTATCAGATAAAAATGATAAGTAAGTTAACATACAAATATTAGATAAAATGATGCAATAAAATAACTAAATAATTAGTAGGAATTAACCTTTTCATGATGGTTGTATACATTTTTGACCAATTTCCATGTAGTTAATATCTCAGTTGTATCCTTGAAATCCAATATATCATGATCATGATAAACTTTGAATAAACCACCCAAAAAAACATGAATTCATACTAATTATTTATTTTATTTTATTATCATTTGTTTTACTATTTTAAGTTAATTTACTTATCATTTTTATCTTAAAAGTATTATTTTTTTCAGTGATCTTTTGGGAAGTCATACATTTCCTTGAACTATCTAAAACATAACATGAATGAATGATATGTTCCATTTATATAGAAGAATAAAACCCATGCTTCTAGAAATGACTAATCCAAAAGAAACATGTTCCATCTTTTTTGGCATATTCTAGACGAACAAAGAAAATATACAACATCCGAAAATACATGTGTAAAAAATAAATAATTATTTTATAAAAAGGATATGTAAATTAAAATAAAATAGTGAATTAAATGGTAAGAATTTTAACTAAATAAGTAGTAATACTTTACCTTTTCATATTCATAGTAATAGAGATAATCATTTTTATTGATGAAGTAATTTCTTCATGATCTCTATGAAAATAACAAAATATGTATTAGATAAAAAAATGATGAGTAAATTGACTATAAAATCAAATATAGATATGAGAATATCATCTAAAAGGGAATTTGTTCTAGTAATATTTCATTAAACTGTAATACCATTATTTTAGATCATATGAAACAAAAAAGGAGTTAAATCAAACATATATTAACCTAAAATAATGTACTTTAAAAGATAAATCCAAAAAACAATATATTTTTAACAAATTTACCATAAAATAACATTAAATAATGGGGGTGATTAGAATTATTTATAGTTTTTATTCCCAAAATACCTAAAACTGGAACTAAAACAATTAAATAAGTTTTTTTCATATAGAAAATGATAATAAATCATAAAGGCTAATTCAAATAGAATCTAATGTAATATTTGAATATAGATTTGTTTCTTTTCTAAGAATAAATTTTATAAATACACATAAAATAAAATTATTCCACATAACAATAGATATAGTTTTTCATATAGTTAAGATATAATGGTAGAGAATAAATATGATTACGTAAAGGCTCCATTTTATTCCTTGTATGAAATTAAATAGTTTCTATATATATTTCCAGATCTAGATAGTGAGACAGTGTGCGATTCGGTGGTCCGGTTTTCTCAGAATTAATTTTACAAAAATATTAAATATATTCTATATTGTTCACATGTATCATATTAATGGAAATGGAATAACTCTTAAATGGAATCTTGATTCAGAAATATGAAATAATGGTTGAGTCCGTAATGTGGTGGTTACCCCTGGCATGGACTAAAATAGATCGGTGTGTGGCATTAATACTCCTCGCCTGTTGTGGGTAAGTTCAATGGGTTTAATTAAATTATTTCTTCAATTAATTAAACTCATTTGGCCTAATATATTCTTAATAACAAGTCATCATGGTAGATTTTCCATGTTTTTCCTCATAATCCTTAAATCTCCAATGATTATATCCTTCCTCTTTCCATTGGAGGATCACATTGGATGACAACAAAACTACAGATTAGAGGATATTGGGGCACATCCAGCACAAAATCTTTCTTATGTTGTTGGTGAGCATGTTCTTCGATGATTGAAAATCAAATTTCTAGGAAGGTCTCATTAATTGGTGATTCACTCCCTTTTATTATATTGGATTGAGTATATCCACCCCTATTCTTGGGTCTACACAAATTGTGGCCTTTGTATGTGCCTATGTAAAGGTTTTAAATTGATTTATTCAATGTTTACTGACCTGATGTCACTGTTTTGGATATTTGGTCAATAATTATAGGACAAATATGATTAAACTATTTTATAGGGAATTTATCCCATATATTCATCACATTAATCATTGGTAGGACCTTGTGGTGAAGGTTCATCATTGTCGGGAGATACTAAGCCCGATCAGACCACTGGATTCATGGTGGATTGACGAACAAAGCACATATTGATGAAATATGAATGAATCTAAAATCATTTAAAGTAAATGATATTTTTTCACTTATTTGAAACCATTTAATTAAAGGAGGATGTATTGGAAATGTATAGGATGAACGATGAAACCTCCAATGAACCACAAAAGATGATTTCTAGCGAGTAAAGATCGAAAACTGTGAATCACAGCTAGATCCACTCAACCCAAAAAAATTAAAGGCATGATCAATAGAAAAATAGGGTGATGTGGCCAAATCAGGCATGAAAATTAGGGATCTATGATTCTAGAGAAAACCTAACTACATTCTGTGTTTTGGGAAGAACACATGGCATGTAGCACCTCCACGGAGATGGATAGTGAATTGAGAAAATTTAAGGATGAAATGTAATGTATCCCTAAAACACACTATGTACATCTTCCCTAATTGGACAAAACATGTGATGGGTCAAATGTGTGAGATCCCCTATGGATGTACATGGGGTCAGTACATGGACATGGGGTCTGGTACATGGACATAGCCAGAAGGACATGGCCTGATCCCAGGTAGCATGGAGACACCATGTAGTCCTCCTACATGGTGTATACTCTTACATGGTAAGGAACTTTATGCCATCCAGGGACATGAAAAGTTAGTGGAGTGGGACCTTATACCATGTGAGGCACCTGACACAACATATACCACTAGTTTCTTTTTAAATAAATTTCAAGGGTTTGTTTCTCCTTCATTTGGACTCGGATGATCACCCACAAGTAGTATATCATTCTTTTTTCCACATATAATGTGATGGTGGTGATGATTGTGTATTTTGAGATATGATATGAAATTTCATGGAAGATCTCACATTGAGGTGATTCCTGATAATGGAGTTGATTGAACAGGTTCACCGGAGGATTCTTCTAAGTGGAACCCCCATATAGGATAGGGTGCAAGTCCTCAATGATCACAGTGGAACCCCCTGTCACACCAGGGCATGGTTCCTTGACCACTATAGTGGAACCACCCATCATCAAGGTCACGAGACCAGTATAGATACATTCTAAGTTGAACCCGCCTAATTTATTAGGGCATGAATCTGCAACCACTAGAGTGGAACCACCCCCCCCCCCTCAAATTAGCATTGGCGTAGGTTCACTACAACTACCTTCTAATTGGAACCCTGGTAATGCATTAGGGAATTGGTCCTTGATGACAAGAGTTAAAGCTTTTATTGTAATAGTGCGTGGGTCCTCAATAATTAAGTAGAATACCCCTATCGGATATGGAGTCAGTCCTCATCCTTTAGAGTCGAACCCCTATCTTCATAGGGAATGGCTTCTCATGACACTAGACTTGAAGCCCCTATCTTCATGGGCATGTGTCCTCTATATATAAATTCTGATTGGAACCCCCATGATTCACCAGGGCACATGTACTTTATTTTGATTTTGTGCCCCTCAATTGTGCAGCATAGTGACGAGGCATGACATAACTTATACAGTTACTCCTTGGAAAACTTATAAGATACTGTGCATTATTGATGGATTATTGGAACTTTTTTTGAATATTCTTCTTGGTCTGAGATATGAGATAGAGATCCATTTACTATCTCATTTAGGTTTCCTTTGAACGTGCATATATATATTCTTCTATATCCACACATCGTATTTGGTCACTATACTTCTATGATAGTTTAAGACATGTGGGGTATGCCTTTTTTCCTTTCATGTTTATATTCTAATAGTTGGATGATTATATGCTCCTTATATAGGTGGAAAAGACTCGATAGATAATTTATCTATTAACCATGTCAATCCCCTTGTTCTTTGATGAGGTTACATTTACACATGGTTAGGTTGAGTTGTTATCATTGATTGTCTATTTAATCTACTAAATTTCCTTTTTGATTTATCTCTTACTTATCCCACATTAGCTTTTTGGGTGTTTTACTGGGTACGAATATACTCACCCATGAATGGGATTTTCCCAAATTTGTTTTCTATTTGTAGATGATGGACATGTTGTTCATGACTTCAGAGGAGCATAGGTATAACTATTACTTTGAATCTCATACGGTAGTCATAACTTGGTATTCATAAGCTGGGATCTATTACTAGTTTACATTTCCAATTTTTTCAGGTTGGGATATTTTTCTAGGTGGGAATTTATATTTCATAGTTACTTTTCAATTTTTACTATCGTAATTTTAAACACCCAAGAGGTTATGCAAGATTGGTTTACATTATATATGTGCAGCATCTTTCACTCTCTCACTATTCACTTTTTCATCAAGATGCATATGTGTGTGTGTGAACGTATTTCACTATGTGGTGTGTATATATACTCAAATTTATGGTTCCCACTACCAGCTAGGCTCTATCTCTTAGTGAAGGGGGATTCAGAGTAGTTATCCTCCCTAACACATACCCATGGTGGAGAATTAGGGTATAAATATTCTTAATTGGATGGGGTTGAATCTTCTAATTCTTGAGTGTGTGAGAGATTATCTGATATGATACCTTAAATGTGATGTATTCTATGGCCAGATATCCATGGGGGATTCACTAGATTGATATATTGAAGGGGGGAATCATGACATCTTTGGGGGGGGATTGGTTCCCTTCATGATGTGGGAGGTGGTATTTCGAGAGTCCCACAATTCTATTCTATGTATACATCTTGGTGTAGGTAATATGTTTAGATAACTTCATCCACAGTGTTTTTGTTCTAATATGAAATGAAGCCTAGTTGATTTCATCTCTCAGTGACTCACCCGTTAGCTGATGAAGGATGATCACCATGTTCTGGCATGTTAGTTTCATCCAATTGATATCCTAGAGTGGAAGTGTGTTGGAATATCCAGGGACGTTGTGATATTGCATCCACTAACAACAAAGGTTCATGATGTCATATGGGTAATAGTTGACCGACTCAAGAAGTTGTAAAACTTCATTTACATTAGGGAGTATAGTTCGGTGGAGAGTTTGGGGTAGTTGTATATATGGGAGATCATTCATCTCCATGTGGTTCTCTTTATGATTGTCTCTCATCATGGATTTCAGTTTATGTCATGATTTTGTAGAGTCGTGTGGGAGGCATTCAGGACCCAAATCAGGATGATTAAAACCTTTCACCCCTAGATTAATTGGAAGACTTATCATGCTATCTAGGTATTGGGGATATGTTAAGGGCCTTCATATTATACTTTTTTCTGAGATGGGAGGATTACATTACCTTGTTAGATTTTGGGTACAATAATAAATTCTACTCTACAATTGGAATGGAATATTTTGAGGCCTTATATGAGAGAACCTATAGGTCTCCCTTGTACTGGACAAAGATATATGAGTCATCTCTTCTGGGAACAGATATGGTGCAGATGTTGACAAAGAAGGTCTAGGTCATCTGTGAATGGATGAGGAGGGCCCATAGTAGGCATAAATCATATACAAATCACCATTGTATGCCCTTTGAGTTCGATTAGTGAGACCACATTTTCTTATGAGTCTCCCCATGATAAGGATTTTGGAGGTTCGGTCAGGGTGGAAAGATATCCCTGAGGTTCATTGGGCTATTGGAGATCATGTATATGGTTTGAGAGTTTTCATAATGCCTCTCCCTAACCCCATAGATAGATAGGGCACATGACATATTCCACGTGTCACAGCTGATTGGATATGTGTGTAACCCAACAGATGTAATCAATTGGGGAGATTTGGACATCATGGATGGAGCCACCTTTCCAAAGTACTTGGTTTCGATCATGTATTGGAAGAAGCGTACCCTATGTGGATGGACCATACCCATGGTTTTCATGTTGTGGCATCACGAGAATGTGCATGGGAGGTCCTGGGAGCGAGAGAGACAAGTGTAGGCACATTATCCAAAGATTTTTTGCTTATTTTTTAATTTGTGGGATGAAAATATTGAAGTATATAATGATGTATAGGAATGTTTTTTCCTTGTATAATTTTGAAATATATATATATATATATATATATATCCAAATCTAGGTACTAAGATGGTGTGTTATTCTGAGGCCTATTGTGATCGGAATTAATTTTATAAAAATAATAAATATATTTTATATTGTTTTTGGGTAGATTCTTAAATTAAGTGGGATAACACTTAAATGTGTGGTCAGATCAAAAATATAAGACCACAATTGAGTTTGAAATTTTTTATTTACCATGGGTGATAAATGAAATGGGTCAGCACGGGGTGTTCAGACTCCTCACTCATTAGAGGAACATTAAGTGGGTTAAATTAAATTTATATATTAATTAATTAATATCATTTGACCTAATCCATTCAGATAAATAAATCATCTTGGAAGATTGTATATGGTTAGCCTTCTAATCCTAGAACTTCCAAGGAATCTATCCTTCCTCCTTCTATTGGAAGATCACATGGGACATAGAGTAATCTCTAGATCAGAGTAGATCAAGATGTCGTGAATGCAACGAATTCCCTCAATAATTGGAAGGTGCATTTCTCAATGAAGAATGATCCAATAATAAGTTTTGACTCATAAATTGTTGATTTTTCCCTTTTATTAATTTTTATGAGAATATCCATCCTTTTTTCTTTGGTGTGTGCCAATTATGGCATATACATGTACCTATATACCAGAGTTATAATGATTTATTCATTGTTTTCTAACCTAGTATCACAGTTCTTGATCTTCGTCCAAGAACTACTCACCACCAAAGATTAAAATATTATTATGTTTTTTTATCTCAAATATTCTTCATGTTCGTCAATGGTAGGACCCTATGGTCAAGGTTCGACATTGTCGGGCGGTACTAAGAACAATAAAAGACTCAAATTCATGACAAATCAATGAAAGAGGTACAGATTGATTAAGTATGAACGAATCTAATATCCTTTCAGGGAACAAGTTTTTTTTAGTTATTTTATATCAATGAATCCAAAGGATAAGCCTTGGAAAGGTATGATATGAATGAAGAAACCCCAATGAACCACAAAAGAAAATTTTTATTGAGGGATAGTCAGACACCATGAATCATTGCCTGGTCTACTCATCAGAGATGAATTCTGGGATGGATATATAGATAAATGGGAAAAAATAATATGATATGGTGTGAAGATCATAGATCTAATATTATAAAGTAAAACCAACTACACACCATGTAGTGGTATGAAAATAATTTGTGTAACCCCCTAGTGGTGGAGGATAGTGTTTTGAGAAAAGTTATGGATGATGGGACATGTATCCCTCCTACAAACCATTAACCCCTTCCTCAGTTGGAAAACCCATCTGATGGATCACAAGGGGTAGGATACCATGTGGAATTACATGGGGTCAGTACACAGACATGGGGTATGGTACATGAACACAACCAGAAGGTCATAACCCATACATGGGAAGCTTGGACACGTCTTGCAGTCCACTTGCACAATGTGTACTCATAACTGTCGGGATCTATATGGTGGCCTAGGACATGTCCATGCGGTGGAGTAGGACCACACATCTTATGGGTCCCCTCATACACTATGTACCCCTAGTTTCATTTTGATGGAATATCATTTTTTGTATCTTCTTCATTTGTACTTAGATTTTTTCTAATGGGTATAATATTCATAGTTTTTTTCATATATAACATGGTGGTGTCCTCGGTTGTGGATTTCGATGTATGATATGAAATGTTCCAGGAACAATGCTTATTGATGATATTCTTGATGATGGTATTGATCAGGCTTCTTCACTAATGGATTATTCCGATTGGAACCCCCTATGGGATTGGGAACATGTCCTCGATGATTGGATTGGACCCCCTGTCATATTAGGGAATGGTCCTTGACCACTAGATATGAACCCCCCATCAGCATGGGTGCAGGTCCTCTACAACTACCATCTGAGTGGAACCCCCTGACGTATTAGGGTGTGGGTCCTTGACCATTGGAGTTGAAGCACCCATTACCATGGGAAAAAGTCCTCTATAGGTACCTTCCATGTGAAAACCCACTGACGTATTAGGGCATGGGTCCTCGATGACCTTAATGAAACCCCCTATGGAATTAGGGAACAAGTCCTCAACTTCTAAGTGGAACCCCCTATCTAATAGTGTGTGAGTGATCAAACTATAGATTTGAACTCCCTATTATAAATGGGTATGGGTCCTCTTGGAACTATAGTGTAACCTCCATTGTCATGGGTGCATGTTCTCTATGGATATTTTCATAGTGAAATATCCCTAATGAACTAGGGTGTGGTTCTTTTACTTCATGTTTTTTCCCCTAGACTTTGAGACACTTTAATGAAGTGTGACATTAATATACAGATACTCCTGGGAAGATGCGTAGGATGATGGACATCATTGACGGACTTCTAGAACTGTTGGATACACTTCTTCTTGTATTGAGCTTTGATTTGGAGATACCTCTACTCTCTCATTTGGATTTATTTTAACTAAGAATATATATGTTTTTCTATATTCACATCATTGATTCGGTTACTCTCATTCTATGAGATGTGAAGACATATAGGGTATACCAAATTATTCCAATGTTTATATTATAGTGTTTCAATGAGTCTACTCTTCTGAAATATGTGGTGAAGACTCAACTGGTAGTTCATCTACTCATTGTTTTGTTCCTTTTATGCTTGGACAGAGTTAATTCTACAATTGGTTGGGTTGATCTATTCTCTTTGACAATATATTGCATTTACTATATTTCCTTCCTGTTGTATCTCTTATTACTCACCTTCAGATTTCAGGGTTACCTACTTGGTATGTATATACTCACCCATGTATGGTCTTTGACTACACATTTCATGTCTTATTCATAGATGGAAGGTTCGACCATGACTTCAGAGGAGCTTACGAACAACTAGTACATTGGACCACGAATGTTGGTCAAAGAATGGGATTCAAGATGTATTATCTCTAAGAATTTTTCTTTTCCTATTTTTTCAGGTTGTGACATATTTCTTATTATTCTTGTATTTTTTCTCTTTAATTTCTAGTTTTAATAGTCATACTTTTATATACCCAAGAGTTTATCCATTATTGGTTTACATTAAATCTCTATTCCATCTTTTACTCTTTCACTATTCACATTTTTAACAAGATGGATGTGTGTGTGAATACAAGTACATAGAAAAAGGAATTCCTTGGTTAGTTTTTATTTTCGTGCATGTTACCACCCCTGGCCTATAGAGGCGGGATTGGGGTAGTTTCAGCTAGATCCATGACTTAGGATGGGCCCAGAAAAATTCTTTAGTTGACCAAAATGGAGTGCAATACCTAGAAAGCAGAAACATCCACATCATAAATTAATATATTAAAACTCCCTCCATTTTCTTATTGGTATATATATTTTTGATGAATCATCATATATTATCTACAATTGTATATGTATATTCTTATCAAAGTATAAAATATAACTCTTGATGGGACAAAAACAACATATATTATCTACAATTGTATATGTATATTCTTATTAAAGTATACAATATAAATCTTGATGGGATAAAAACAACATATATTCTACAAGTCGAAATAATATAATTAAATATGATATATGTCATAATAACCTACTTTATATCCTATATAATGATGTGAAGAAGAATGTGTCATGTTGTTATTCTAAAGCACAAATTAATAAGAGGAGGAGAAGAAAGGATTATAAGTGGAATAAAAAATGGACCCTTCATAGGTAAATGTCCAAAGAGATATAGACTATAATATCCTATTGTATATAAATGTATATAAAATAGTTATCCATTTAAATTTTGTGAGTGATGGATGAATAAAATTTATATAGTTCACCAGGACTCGAATCAACACTATAGATCATTATTTGATAAGTACATGCCCATTATCTTATAAAAATGGAAAATAATCCCCCACATGATTATTTCCTACTTGGTGCCATCGTAATTGTATCATGGTTATACACTTTTCTGGAATATTATTTATAATAATATTGATTTCATGTGTGAGGGTAAATAACCATGTGTCATTTCGGATGATGTTATACATTGGTAGGTGAAACTAATTATCAAATATTTCTTTTCTCTTGTGTTTCGTTTATATTAAATATTTTAATACCAACCAATGGAGAGGTATGGAGATATATATACATATGTATTGATATATATAGTGAGTTATTTTGTCACTAAATATTTTTTGAGGAAATTAAGGTCATAAAGTGAATTAAATAAAACTCGCTCCACACCGAGTCTCCCCCACCCAATAATTATTGTAATATCAAACATGTATCGTAAAATTTGGTTTTAGAGAAGGTTACATCTCCAATGGATTCTCAAATATATATTTTCTTATTAAAATATTTTAATTTATCTATTAATGGATATTTGAATTCATCATTAGAAGAATATAATTATTTCATTTTGAGTGAAAACACAAAATAAATGATGCCCAAGACACTAAAAAAAGGAACAAAATGGAAATGTATGTTTTATGAATGGCCTCAAAAATTAAGGAATGGTCAGTTTACCCATAATGAAATTCCAATCAATGTTATTATGACAAGTAAGAAGAAAAAATAAACATTATAAGGGAAGATCACATCCTTATATAATCGTATGATAAAGAATATATATATTTTCAAAAATATTTGATAAAGAACCTAAAGAACATTTCAAATGAAATAATCATTAATTTTTTTTGGGAATTTTTAGAAATATTTACATGGAGATCACTGATAATTATGATGAAAATAAATTCTTTGATAATTTTTTAAAATAAAGGGTATAAATCTATTTTAATCTCTCCAAAAAAGTAGGATATACAAATACAATGATTTTAAAATTCAAATAATGATGCACCAGTTTTAACAATGTTTTCTTACTACAATTCATGAAAGGGAGGATAATAATAACATGATTTATAAAATAACCCAGAAATTAAAATAATTAATTTTAATCAATGACAGACAAATATATATTAAAGGAAAATTAATAAAGATATTGAACTTCTAATAAAAGAAAATAGAGAAATTCATGAAGATAAAATTAGAGAGATAAGAATATTGATTCATGTCAAAATTAAAATTGAAGAGAATGATAAAATCATTCTAAATATGAAATGTTTTGAGAATTCTACTAAATTTTAGAATATGGAATCAATACAATTAGTGTATTATCAAAAAATAAAAAAAATTGAACATTCCCCATAATATTCCATGGAATATTTTTATAGTGGTAGAACTCTATCTGGGGGATTGAAAATACTCTTATCATCTAATCATCCAGATATATATACATTAAAATGGAAATATACCATCAATTTTAGAATATTAAATTTATAATAAAAAATTTATAATTTTTAGTGCATGTTTGAAATGTATATTAATGAATAACTGGTTGATGAGAATTTATAACGGACCCTCTAATATATCCAAGGTTGCTGGTAGAATGTTTATAACTTTTTTTCCCTAATAAATCCCAATAAATTGATATAATCACATAAAAATTATAGACTTCTAGTTTTGAAAAATCGGGATAGCATGTAGTTTAAAATAATAAACCATGGTTCATGAGTCCTTGAATTTCCAGTAATTAATTTTGACATAATGGATTGGTTATTTTTTCCAATTAAGAATTATAAAGGTATAATTGAAGGTTGTTTTTAGGAGGAACATGTCTATGATAAAGCAACATCAATATACATGGAACAATAAAATGTTAAACTGAATTATAGTTGAAATAAATAAAACTATATTCGGTATTTTCAATGGAAGCAGTCACAGTGATGTGGTATGCAGGGAAAAATCATTCAAGAATGAAAGAAATGATGGATGATGAATAACAATAGATAATGAACAAAAAATTCAAAAATATGTCACCAAACAAGAAAATTGAGGGAGTAGAAGAATAAAAATTAACATACCTTGGATGAAGGTTTTACTCTTCCAAGAGAAATAGATATATAGTGCATGATTCTATGGATTCATTTGATCCTTGGATTCATTGATCCTTGATTCGTTAAATCCTTTGACTCAACCCTTATATTCATTCAAGACACATTAGAACTTTGATTGGTCAAGGTGGCGCACTGGAAGGAGGTGTCTTCTGCATATATCTTGAGAAATCATGACTGATTCAGTCAAAGTTTGGGTCATTAACTAGATTGGGGACACTTTTATCGGCACTTCTAAAAAAGAGCTGATAAAGATAGAGATGTATCAATGATGATAAAATCCATCATTATTAGCACTAATTTTTAGAACTAAAAATGATTCCTCTTATCAACACAATTATGTCATTGATAATGCTCTGTCTTTATCAGTACTAGAAAAGCGCTAATAAAATTAATATTTAACAATGATAAAACATTAATTCTAATAAAGGATTTATAATTATACTTATAAATGAAAAAATTTAAAATATTCTTATATAATTATATATTTATTTTTTATAATTTTTTATTTATTTAAATATATAATTATTTATTTAAAATTAAATAAATACTTTTTTAAAAATATTATAGTTATTTATTTATAATTATAAATATATTTATATTATTATATATGTTTACATAATTATATATATATTGAATAAATATATTTAAATATAAATACATTAAATATATTTATTATTTAAATATATTTATTATAGTTTCCTAATTATAAATATATATATACTTCATTATATGTATTTATATATTTATATATATTAATTTATTAAATATATATATTTATATATATTAATTTATTAAATATATATATTTATATATATATTAAACCTAAATATATTAAATATACTAATTATTTAGTTTTATTTATTATAATTTTATAATTAATTAAATACATTTATTATAATATATTATTTTTTTAAGTATATAATTATATAAATATTTTTTTTAAAAATATTCTTATATTTTTATATTTTGATCATTATATATATATAATTATATAATATATATATATATAATTATATAATATATATATATAATTATATAATTATATAATATATATATATATATATATAATTATATAATATATATATATATAATATTCATCATTTAAATAAATTTATTATAATTTGATAATTACTTAATTATACACACTTTTTTTATAGTTATTTAAATACTTTTAAAAAAATAATATTCATTTATTTATAATTATATATATAAATTTATAAATGTTATAAATATACATTTATAAATATATTTATTATTAAATATTTACAAATATATTTTTGACATTATTAATGAATGTATAATATTAAATGCATGCATGTTAAAAATAAGTGAAATTGAATAATTAAAAATTAGTACACCATAAAAATATTGAAAAAATGTATACATTTTATTAATATAAATTACAAAAAAATTGTGGATATATAATGAAATAAATATGAATACATATTAAAAATATTAAAACATTTTGATTAAATATATATAAATAAATAATATAAAATTATAAAATTCCCAAAAAATATAAAAGAAGCAATAAACAATTCAAAAATTATTTAATACCTAACTTAAATAGAATTAAAAACAAATAAATAAAATTTAACTATTAAAGACATAATATATTAAATGAATCATGTTAGAACAAAATTCTAAAATGAATACTAAAATTTGAAAAATTAACATAAATAATATATGTAAGTGTTTCTATATATAATTTCATCAATTAAGTAAATATTTTTATATGTGTATTGTATATAAAAGTGCATTAACTATGTATATATATGTGAAATCAATATAACAGTCATTTGATATATGTTATATTGAAAAATGAAACAACATTCAATTATGTCCATTACTCAATGTAATTAGTCAGTATATTTAATTAATATTATTTTTTAATTCAAATCATTCTTCACTAAATATATAACTATTTTAATGTAAAGAATGAATATTTTTAATTATATACAATATAATTTAGGAAATATTATATATATATATATATATAAATGAATATATTTATATATTAAATGTACTCATGGATAATTAAGTACAAAAACCATTAAAAAGGAATAGGAAATTAATATTGATTTAACTATTACATTTTATTCATTTTTAAATTTATATTTAATTTATATTATTTATTAAAAACTATAATAAATATATATATTATTTATTCATCATTATAATTATTTATTTCATTAAAAAAATTATTAATTTTGTAATTTATTATATTAATTTTTTTTGATTTTTTATTATAATGTAATCATTTTTAATTTTTATTAATTATTACAATTTATTCATTTTAAATTTTTATTAATATTAAAATTTATCTATTTTATATATATATATTTAATATATACCATTTATTACAATTTATAATCTATATATATGTATATTAAATATATTTATTTTTATGAATAATAATTTAATTAATAAAATGGTTAATATTTTTCTTAATATACTAATTTTTACTTTTTAATTTTTTAATTATTTCATGTTATTAATTTTATATATCCATATATGTAATATATACAATATATTAGTGTTTATAATTTATATATATGTATATTTTATTGATCATTTTTTCAACAATTATTTATTTCAAAAAAATATTTAATATATATTTTTAATTTACTCGTTTCTAATTTTTATTTGTATAATTATTTCATTTTATTCGGGACCTTTATGAGCTCTCAAAATAAAGTGATAAACGAGATTACCATTTATTAGCTATAAAAATAAAGCACTGATAAAGGGTACCATTTATTAGTGCTAAAAATAAAGTGCTGATAAACGGTTCATTTTATTAGTGCTACAGAAAATCACCGATAAAGGATATCACCATTAACAACCTATTATGTAGTAGTGATAGGAGACTTGGTTTTCTTTTGGGTGTTACCTAAATTGGATCAATGATGGAGTTGGTGGAACGTTAAGTTGTCGCCTATATTTTTTGTCCATTCAATACCATGCATATGGTAAATCTAATAGCATATCAGGCAAATAATCATCAATATTATAGGGTTATTCATGATTAATTTAATTTTTCTTAGCTCCATCATTATCAGTACCACACATTTCATTCTTTTAATCCTTATGTATTTTAGTTATAAGGTGATGCATCTTTTGATGAGTATCCACTTCTTATCATAAAAAATATCCTAAAGGCTCATGAACAAAATATTATTCCTCTAATGATAGTAAAATGGTAGCAGAACCATGTATAAGATGATACCTAGGAATGATATTCTAATATACATACTATGTGGATGGAGTTATCATTGTATGTGGCTCAACTACCCTCAAAATTGAAACTCGGGGATGAGTTGTGTTATACAATGGAGTTTGTAAGATCCTAGTATTTCAAAGATATATGTATCAGAATGATACCCATCTAATCCTATTTTTTAACTTAATGGAATTTATTAAAGGGTTCATGGGGGCCTCGGGGGTTTTATAGCTTGGTTTGGTTCCCATAGTTCATTTTTTTAAATAGGCTGAGGAATAGTCTTAGCGCATAGTCAGAACTAACTATGAACACTTACCATGTGTCCCTAAGAGGGTGAATAATGGTTTTTCAAACAATGAAATAGGGTCCTCACAACAATGACAGGTCAACAATTTATTAATGGTGCAGAAAAAATGGTTTGTTTACAATTTTTCTAACTATACACCTAGGTTGTAAAAATTGTGGACTCATAGATTATGGGTATCACACTATTGGTTCATGGTTTAGAAAAAGAATATATTGGAAAACCATTCACCCATCTAAATAACCTTGAAAATGACCTCTTATCCTCCTTCCTTCAAACACTTATTTCCACTTCCCATCCAGTATTTTCATATCGGACAACACTTGAGAGCTCTCAACCTCTATCTCCTCAATGATTTGTTTAACTCCTCTATATGGACTTCGATTCAATCATCATTCATCACATTGGATCCCCATTAGTATTTCTAGGACTCCAATTTCATCATTTAGTAATTTCTATTCCTATCTTTGGTTCAATCAGTGTGCAACCTAATATACCCATTCTATGTTATTTTATCAGGTTTTCCATTTTATATCATTCCATCCTCAATCTACGACTGATACTATATGATGTGTCTTCTATATGGTTATATCAGGTGATATGGTAATTTTACAGAAAAATGGTTTTTTTATTGTAACATTCATCATTAATTCTCAACAATATTTTAATCTAAATATGCTTCTAAATGATTTTTAAGATCCTTCGATGTCATTAGAGGTTGACAACCTCAACTTGAACCACCACATAGGGTGTGAAAGTTTTAATATACATGATAAAAAATTAGTATTTTTAACTAAAATTCCCCTTAGGTGTGATTATATTGATGATTATAGAAGGAATTAATAATGTGAATTAAATGAATTGTAATAAGAGAATTATATGTTAATCAGAACATTTTATCACATTTATGTGTAATTTCTAATGTAATGAATTGAATTATGAACGGGTTTGGATATTTCCATTTATCCCCTGTTAAATTACTAAATGAAATACTTGATTAGTATTATAGGAATTGATGACACTATTAATGGTGTGGCCTACCTAGAATAAGACTTGGATCCCCAAATTGTAATGGAATTTTAAAACACATAGGATGATATCCAATTCATTGATGAGGCATCCAATTGAGACATGAAATGTGGGATAGATAAATTTCATATCTTTTGAATTACATGGAATGAAACAAATGATTCAAATACTTTTATTAGAAATTATAATCCCATGGATCTTCTCATTGAACAGGGATTGATGTCCTTTTCCACGGATCACCATAAATTTTCAGCTTGGGCTTCAATAAATCCAAACATGAGAGTTCCTTTTTCTTTTCATCAAGATCGATTAGAAAATTATAGAGTGCAATGAAAAGGGTTTATAATATGTATTACACTCATAACCCCATACCATAAAATCGCATTTGATCAATACGAGTGGGATCAAAAATTATATGATCATGAATTCCCTAGGTATTACAGGGATCCTTTTGGTTATTATACATGGATACATTGGAAATATTCATTGGGTCCTTAACTAAATAATTTTCATATAATAGATACATATAGATTTATCTGATGTAGATAAGTTTGGATAGGTATCCCCTGAGTAGATTCAGATCGACATAGTTTGTACATACATTTCTACTTCACTTTTTCTATACCTACACCATGTCACATTTTAGACTCACATTCAATATTTTCCTTAAAAACTATTGGTGGTGGACTACTGAGTTTTAATCACACACTATTCATCCCATTATTTGTTACTAGAGAATATTTCATGGATGCATGTGTGGATAAAAGGAATCACCCCACTATAGACACATTATTTATTATGGTATGGGAATTTGGGAGAAGATTTGTGAGCTAGTGATCAGGATTGTCATAGAGATAGTTTTATTTGGTATTTTTTAATATTTTGTATATACTCGATCCATATTGTTTTTCTACTAAAATGAATTCATGTTTACAATTTTTATCATATCATGAAATCATATATATATTCCATTGGATACAACATTATTCTTGTTTCATTTTATATGGGTAGATTATTTCCACTTCACTATTGTTATATTATAATGCTATACTATTTTAGTTACATATTTTTTATTATTTACCATTATGTTGTACTCTGATACTGAGGGTATATAAACCCCACTATAACACCATATAAACTTTTTCTAGTATGAAACATATACAATAAGGGGAAGAAATATTTTGTACATGTGTCCCATAGGTTCAGTTACATATGAAGGAACGAGACCCTATATGTCACAAAAGAAATGTCTTGAATAAAGTTTATCAAACTCTTGAGTATAGAGGGAGTATGATGTGGAATGTTCACTTGAAAAAAATTATATTGAATTTGAGTCAGGGTAGGTCAAGAATAAGGGTATGTTTTTTAATAGTACACACATAAAGGTGCTCTAATGTATGAGTTCTGGTAGGGTGAATACAATGTTGGGGATTGTTCAGAAAACAGTGGTTAATTGTTTTAAGAGGCCAATGTATAATTTTTTATTTTTAATGAAGGAATAGTAACCTTATATCGCACATGTCCAACATTGAACATTATTTTGTTCATTTAATTCTAAATAAACCATCATGTTTCACTAACATCACTAGCTAGAAAAATGGTTTGGCACCTGGAACGCCTTATACACACTGCCCCTCATAGGGTAATCCACATCAATGCGCGGTTCAAAATGGAACCCTTTTAGATGCAGTATGTGCACCCCTATTTGTACTCCCTTGGAGATACATGCAATCCTAATTCCCCTTCTTCTATGTGGGATTGAGCTTCTCCCACATATCTGATCGTGTCCCCATATATGTGGGATTGATCTTTCTTAATTAGTAGGATTTATATCTTTCCTATTTTTTGTGAAGGCCCATATAATATACTTAGTAAAATACTATGTGTAGTATTTTTAAAAACCGTATATTCTCGTGTATTAATACTCAAATATTTATAATCTTTAATTCATTATCATGAAAAAAAATATTATTTTACATGTTAGTAATAGTCATCAAACTACTCTTCATAAAAATAAATATTTACATGATATTCAATTTTAAAAAAATTGACATTTTGACATCTATATCTTATTGACACATGTTTGGGATATTAATTATTAGTCAAAAATCACTTTAATTTTGTTTATAGACAAATAATATTACATAATCATCAAGTAGATAAAAAATACTAACAATCGGATTTGTTTCCAATACATAATTCATCATTTAACCATCTTATTAGGTAGAAAAAAAAATGAAATAATGGTCTACATAACATCTCTAGATAAATGGGTTAATATTTGATCAAATATATGTATATGTGATAAATATAATTGTATAATAAAAGAATAAAAATAATTAAATAAATTTTATACATAATAGCTACTCAGATAGAATTTTTTATATTTTTGATACTCAGGTAGTAGAGTAAAATATTTGTAGATTTCTTTCCAGCAGATCATAATGCAGACCTCGAAATATCATAAAAATCAGGGGGAGTGTATTTATCTCTCTGAATATGTTATCTCATAAATAATTAAAAAATGAATGAATGTACGAGGAAACTAAAGAAAAATATTCCTCAATTATGGGAATTGGTATGCACTCACATCTATAGCCTCAACATCTTAATGGACTCTATATTTAGTGGGTTAGTGAGGATTTCAGCAATTAGTTACATAGAATAAAAAAATGTTATTTTGAGATTCAATTACCCACATTCTATTTTATGAAATGATACTTGATATCAATTTTTTGGATCTGGAATATTGAATATTATTATTTTCTTTATTTAAGACACTCTGATTGTCACAATAAATGATAAAAGGATATATAACATAAACATTCCAATCATCAAGTTGCATCTCAATAAAAATCATCTAATTATCCTCCTGCGATGCGACCACATATTCTACTTCATATAAACTCAATGTAACTAGTGATTTTTAATTTGAATTCCCAAAAACACAATTTCTTTTAGTAACAAATACTATACCAAGTGTGTATTTTATATTATCAATATCACCTTCCCAATCATCATTTGTAGGCCCCTCTAAAATTATCTGACCTTTTTTTATTCATAATTCCATGATTATATATATTTGAGTGTAATTTTAGGATTATCTTTTCATCCTTGAGAAAAAAATTATGATTAGATTGATATCTGGTGTAGAGAGTGACACCATATACAAAATTATTACTAGTTACAGTAATGTAAATTATAATTACAATGAATATTTTTAATGTTTTTCAATAATATATTTTTCTTCATTATCCATGCTCAATTTTATTCCTAAATGAATATTATTGGATGCACCTCTACATTTCTAGATTCCAACCTTCTTTAAAAACACATTTTCATATTTTTATTGTGAGATAAAAATATACATTATTTCTCAAGTAATTTCTATGACCAAGAAAAATTTCAATTCACTAAGAATTTAATTTTCAAATCTATAATAAGTATGTGTTTAAAATTCTTCACATAACTTTTCTTCTTTTCCAATAAAAATAATATCATCAATGTATGCAATCTCAAAAAGTGATGCGGTGTTCTTATTGATGATTTTAAAATTATTTTCAAATTTTCCATCACTGAATTTCGGGATTCAATGGTATTCATAAAACACAAAATACCATTTTATTAGGATTTACTCAAAACATAAATATATTTATCCATATTAAATAAACTACTACCATATGAATCTAGCATGAATCCCTCTAATTAATCTATGTAAACATCTTAATTATGATCACTATTTATAAATATTTACATAACACCTATATAAAACACTTTCAAATATATTTTATATATTATATCTAATAAAATATTTATTTATTAAAGTAAATATATAAATGAAATGGTTTCATAAAACACATTCCTTCAACATGGGAATATCCAGTGTAAACTCTTCTAGCCTTCTTTCTGGACACATATTGATTACCATCCAACTTATTCCCTAAAACCAACCTTATTCTAATTATATTATATTCCATGGGTCTAGGAACAATTTCTCATGTTTTATTATTATAAATATACTATAGTTTTTCATTAATTTCATGAACACACCCCATGTTCTCTAAATATACCTCAACTATTAGAGGATAAATATTTTATAACAAACCAGTATTTTTTATTTTCCCCAAATCATCTCATGGTTTGTACTCCTTGATTCTGATAACTAGTAATATTATAAATATAAAAATACTTATTCCATGAGTTATTGACTCCTTTTAAAATATTATTGTAATCATTATTCATATAGTATGATGAATCAACATTATCTATTGGAATTAATTTCTTTTCCCTAATTTCATAAATTGGTTCAAAATATATAATGTTATCCTCATCACTAAGAATCATAGAACTTTTTATATCCTCATCATTTTCAAAATTTGTGAAAAAATCACAGTCAATAATTATCTAATATTTATTATTATAAAAATCTATTGGAACTTCCACTTGGTTTATAAGCATGGGAAATTAGATCTTCAACTTTTTCATCAAGTATTTATCCATATTTATCCTTATTCTTTATCAATTATGTATTAACAAACACAATAAAGAGTTTAATATTTTTATATGTCATAAAAAACATGATATTAGGATTCATATATAAATTTTTCCATAGGAGACACATGTCTTGAATTATTCCATCAATTGTAATTTTCTTTAAAACATAGAATATTAAGGTGTCATTTTTTGATAGCATAGTTTTGTTCATATCAACTAGACTCATATTAATTTTTATGCCACTCCACCATGTTGAGGTGTGTCTCGAGCACTAAACTATTTTATTATGACATGTTTTTTTATAAATTTGGTGAACTACATTTTGGAATACTCACTTTAATTATCTGGTCTAAGTATCTTCAAGGGTAATTTTTTCTACTTCCATTCAAATATTCTATAACTCTAAAACCTATAAAGTTCTTATGAATAGTGTTACATGACATGATTTATTTCATAAATAGAAAATAATTGAATAAATTTTTATCATAATTACATTAAAAATATTATAGGGTAATATCTATAGTTCTTGAACATTGATTTTCAATACCTTTGTGAGTTTTGTTCACAATTTATCCCTTTTTACATGTTTTAATAATGTTATCATCTACTAATTCTCAATATTTATATTCCAAAAATAATAATTCTCTAGTTTTTTTCTTCTTGTTATTTAGTCAAATAATACCATGTATTTTTTTCCGCGCATTATTTTATTTTTAGTACAATAAATAAAAATCTATCTTGGATTCTAGAACTTGAAATAAATTACCATAGGGACTCAAAAAAATAGTAATTAATTCCCCATAAGTTAGATTTTAGACTAAAGACCCATTTTTCATGAGGAAAAATTCATTAATATAATCACATTATTTTTATACACTCAAAATATTGTGATTCAGTACACAATGAAACTGGACATTTTCCAGACTGATTTGATTTTTCCCTATATTAAATATTCCACCACCTTTGTTGTTAGAGATATTCAAAACCCAAATTTCATAACTCCACATTCATAATTCATAATAATTTTTGAATTCTTTATTTATCCATTCATTTTTTATTAATATAAAATATCCATGATCTAGGGTCTTTTAGATTTATAGGCTTTATATTCTTCATGCACAAAATTGTCATGGTGTTTGATCTAATTATGAATTAATTTTTCTCCAAGTATTTTACATAAATTCAAATGAGATGGTAGGAAATAAACACATATATCTATTTTATGTCCTCCTAGTCACATTTACCTCAAACCTATTATTTGATTTTAAATTTTCCATCACTCTTTGGTATCCTTCTCATGTTTTTTATTCTTCTATCATGTTATAATATGATTTTTTCAACCACTTTAATCATGATTATTTTTCAATAAATGTAAATATATGATTAAAAAATAACTATTATATTCATTTAATAATATAAAATAATTCCAAAAATACCATTAATCATTATTTATTAAATGGTTATTTTTTTGATCAAGTTTTTATTCAATCACTATTTTTGACTCTCAATTTTATTTTTCACATTCTATTTTCTTGTGAATTTCCTATGTGATCTTTAGAGGATGATATTTAAGAATTTTATAAACTCTCATTCTACTAACCTTGGGAAATTTTTATTTCCATACTATGTTGTTATTTCCATAGTATTTCACTTTTTCTAGACTCTTTTCAATAATAGATTTCAATTGAGGTTTATTTTAATGTATTTTCTCATAAGTTCTTCCACACATAAGAATAATATTAATTATTATAACATGTTTCTTGAAAAATTTCCCATCAACCATGAAATTAAAATTCAAGTCACACCATATATGTTTCTTAATTAACTAGTTTCATATATCATTTTCCTTATCTGATTGAGTTCTTCATTACCAAGACAAATCTTAGAAGTAATTCCCTCTATCATTTTTGCACTCTTGTAAATTTCATTATTTATTTTCACACATTCAATAACTAAAATTTTCATTTTCAAGCAGGTGTTAAACATGTCTATCTAGGATTTATTTGATTCAAACATTTTCTTTTATTATTCTTCCCATATACTTTAATATTATTTTTATTTACATTATAATTGTATCTTTGTTGTAATTATAACCTTCCTATATAGTATATCCGTTATTGTCCCTTGAATAATCATCTAATGAATTATTTTCGTCTTCTTCTTTCATAAGAAATATTTTTGAGTCCCCTTAAAATGATTTATAATACTCATTTATTTCCTCACTATAAAAAACCATCTTCATTAGATTTAATATTTATTCTAAATTCTCTATGTGAGAATATCTTTTCACCCCTAAAAATTTACCACTTTAGAATAATTATTATATATCATCTTATTAAAGGTTCCCTTAACTCTATATTATTTTTCAAAATTCAATGTACATTTTTCATAAAAATGTCCAAACTTTTTATTATTGATGCTTTTTAATTGAGGTTTCCATTTAAAATTACCTCCCCCATATTCAAATATTCACTTCAGTAGAGAATTTAAACCAGTAATTTGTTTTAAATATCCATCTTCATTTAGAAATATTTACCTCTCTAATATATTCAAACTTTTGGATTCTATAAAGGAAACATATATTTCCTATTTCCCTTAACTTTTCAATATTGGTCCTCTTCTCATATTATAGTTGATAAGAGTGTTATGAAGTTCATCAATAGTTATGTCCACGAGCCCTCCTTCTTAATGTAATGATATTTTGGAATAGAAATTTTCAATTATGATTCAAATCAACTTCTATACAACTATAATTTCATCAAAAGTTTCTATGAATCATATAATATTTTCCACAATCAGATTAACCCTTCGGAATAAATCATCAACTGATTCGAAATCATATATTGTAAAATATTCTAATTTTTTTCTACTAATTTGAAAATTATCATCATTCACTATGATGGTTCATTCATATATACTACAATGTTTAATCTAATAGAATGTGTGGTTATGCATAAAATAAATTTTTCATCTCTTTTGTAGATAATGAATAAAATAACGAATTTCATGATTTTCCAATATATTGAAAAAAAATCCTCTCTTTTAACGACAAACCTTGGGTCTATGTAATCTCTTTAAATATATATTAAATAGAATAAAATACATCATTCTGAAGATATAAAATATAACATTCTAATCTCACTTTCTTCTGATGAATACCATTTACATTGAAAGTAGGAATGTTCATGTTATTAAACAAATTATGTTCATCCATATAATCCACATGATTGAAATACCATAATGTGAAATGGATCTGATACTAATTAAGAAATCACAAAATGGGTTCCAAACACTGAGATATAGGCAGGGTGAATTTTTGGACAATTTTTTTCACACATACCATTAACTCTCATTCTCAATCAACAACTATTCTACCATGATGATTAATGATGCAGATAAAAAATGGATATATAATTTTTATAAATGGTGTTATTCTGGATGACTAGTAACTAGTGTTTGATAGTTTTTATCCAATGAGAAATGATTTCTAAATCCTATGATGAAAAACTCATTAATGGTTATAAACTTAGAACCTTTTCAATGTTTTATTAAAATAAATATATCATCGCACAAATGAAACTTACAAGGCATCGAATAAGTGATCCTAACTAAGAGAACCAAATGTATCTTTATAACTTCAACCAGAATGTGATACTAATCACTAACTTCTTATTCATTAGAACATGTATGTATATTGATGCAGATATTGTTTCATTAAACTAGTCATGAGAATATGTCTTCTTCCTCATGTATCTCACATTCATGTGTATTGATTTAGACCTCTCTTATCCTCTATTATCATTTTTCTGGTATGGAGAGATAGATTTGAATAGTATAAGAAAAATTATGGCTTTTTATTCAAACATTGTGATCAGTATAGGTTTTCATATTATTGTCTGTTATGGTTATGATTGATGGCATATTTTCTAGTCTAATAGGGAAATACTTGATATATTGTGTTGTATTATAGTGGATTGGTCTCCAGGGAGAGGATTGGATCACATGATGGTGATGGGATTAAATGAGTTCTAATAAGTGTTCCCCATGTTTCCTTTGGATTAAAGAGATCATGTATGTGGATTTTCATATTTTTCAAGTGAATGAATTCTTATCAAGGGTACTAACAATGGTCATTTTATGACCAAAGTTTAGGATGTATCTAGTGTTAATGATGATCAATAGTTAGTGTCTCTTCATGATTGTGGCATAAAAAATACTATTAATCAATTAAAAATTATAGATTTTGTGATAGTAGCTTCAAAGGAATGTGTAAAACATCCATTATATAATTAATCTAGTGATTTTTTAATTCCAATCAGGAGTGGTTCTAATGTTGGTGAAGAGATACTATTTATGTATGATTTTTTTGATGGATCATATAGAAACATATAATAACTCATTATGTTGGTTGTTTTGATTGATATTTTTAAAGAAAAAATGAAACACATTAGATTCATTTTTTCTATTATGATGTTGGATTAAATTGAATAATGTTTTTTAGATTTAATTTAAATTGGATGAAACATAATTGTGAATAGATTTTCATAAATTTTATAGAATTAGTGAATTTTTATTATGAGAAACAGATATCTAATGTACTATCAGATTCATCACAATAAGATGAATAGACACAATATAATACCAGTTTTTCTGAATATTTTTATACTAATGGACATATATTGGCCTTCTAGAATCAAAAATTGAGAAAAAATAATGGATACTCAAATAAAAAATAAGAATAATGGTCTCATGATCATGTTGGTTATAAAAAAGATGAAGGAAGATGATCATGATCTATTTACTGAATATATTAAAATATTTCTCAACCCTTTTTTAATTTCAATAATATATATTAATAAGAGAAATTTATAATGGTACTGTATTGGGTGAGAATAAAATCAACCCAAAATATGTTTCCATAGATGATGTGATGGGTTAATAGAATGACTTTTTATGTTATAAAATATGTATTATAAATATTTATTATTCTCATATAGAAAATACATTGGGATATAGTTTTGTTTAGTGATTTTAGTGGATTTTGTTTTCCCGCCATATTCCACCTTCTCATATTTTGAGGTTTTTTCCACTTTTAAATAATGATATGGGGTGATTTGAATAGATAATGTGTTTTAATATTTTTGTTGGTGGGGTTGTTGATTCATTTCCCTCCCTCCCCCTCATATTGTATATAAAAATCTAATGGTATTATGGGTTAAATATATCATCATACAGGATGTTTTTGGTTACCCCAATGATCAGTATTTCTCCTACATCAAATGAGATAGAGGGATGTTTCTCACTATTTTGTTTGTGGTTTTTGAGCTTTGGGAGTTTATTCTCAGTCTCTCTAGTGTGTTGTCTTTCATTTTACATGATTTAACTTTTGATCGAATGTAACAAAACATATCCAAATTAATCGATAATTATGATTTTAATATAAATTGTAAAATATTATTACTTTTCCTTGACCTTTTAGGTTTATAATGCTAGTAAATTAGGAATATCATTCTATTATGTAAATAATACTAACATAAGGTGTATTTTTTCACAAAAACATTATTATTAAGTTTAGATTCCTTCTTTATTCATCACACACATTCACTGTTCTATGATGATTTACTTTATTTATATCTAGACATCATAATATTTCCATCTTATTCATAGGACCTATGATAAAAATTTAAAAATATGGGATGAGAATAAAATTTTATTATGGGATAAATATAATGAAAACCCCCCTTAGTCCAATTTATAATTCATAAAATCCTATAATAATGTTTTATTTTTTGAAATAAACATTAAAAAAAATCATTTACATTTACTAAAAGTCAAAAAAATGGATTTATGAAAACATTACATAATTAGTCATAATGGTAAAATAAAAAACGTGATTGTTTTTTATAAAAAATTGATACTCCTGAAAATAGTTCCTTAAAAAAAATTTACCATTAAAAGTTTCATAAACACTTTTTCAAAAATAATCGCATTATCATACCTTAGAAATAAAAATAATTCCATTGAAAACACATTTTCATGAATGTAAAAATCTTATACGTATATTGGAACTTCATATTCATGGAATTCTTATAGGAACACTTACAAATGGAATAACAAGCCTCGTGATTTACAATATAATTATCTAGAGAACAAAATAATTACCCAATACATTAGAGAGGAATATCAGTCTTACCCATTATTATAAATAATTTCCATGGACTATAAAATACAAGAAAAATATTAAATATTTAATTAACATTACTAAAAGTTTAAAAATATACATTTGAAAACAAAAACTAAAGTACTTTTTGGATTTATTCAAAAACATGGAGAAATATCCTTTTTCATTGAAATGAGGTAAATATAAAAAATTCAAGAAGAAGAGGGGATATTCTTTTTGATGAAAAAACAATTAATTTCATTTAGGAGTATTATTAATAAATAATATTCTTTATGGTTGGAAATTTGAATAATTCTATATAATTTAAACAAACATTACTTTACAATATGGTAAAAGGATTAAAAAATTACTCATACAAAATTAGTAAAAAAGAGTCCATTATAAACCATTGTAAAGAAATAAAAAATTATTTGAAAATTAATAGTATAAGTATATTAATTGTAAAAACAAACAAAATTTCAACATATTAAGGAACATAGATATAGAGAATAAATAGATTAACACATTTAACACAATAATTTAATAGAAAATCAATGATTTTTTGTAACTTTTGAATTAAAAGATCCTTCAATAAGATAAAATGAAATGGATTTGTAAAACATATTATATTCCGAAAAAATTGGTAAATGGAATATATATGGTAGTATACACATCACAAAAAAAACTGACTCCAAAATGGCATGAGTCTCAATGTAGGGTATGTGAGATAAGAAATCCCTTTCCTTAAATATATTATATCATTATACATTCAAACATCAGAATAATAAAATTATATTATTTTTTTACTTGGTTAAAAATAGTTTCCATGTTCATTCAATTTTCATTATCTATTTTATGTAATTAATTACCATCTTTTACTTAGATACATAATTAGTTGAGTTTTCATCAGACGGTTTAAGGGTTTTCAATTCATAATCCAAAAGTTTATTCTGTAGGTTAGCCACGGTAAAATGTGTGATTGTCTGTTAACATAAATAATATTAATTATGAACAAATAATTTCATTATTTAAATTACCCTTTTAAATCCATAAATGTAAGGAAGTTAGTAAAATGAGTCATATAATTTTTTGGAGGTAGTGATCAACACACACACAAAAATAACATTAATTTTTCAATGGATGGAAAAAATGAATAATACATTATCATTAAAAATGAAAATAGTTTAATTAAAAAATATATAGAATAAAGAGATAATTATATTCATCCATTAATAGTGGTAATGTAAAACAATTTACATCGATTTATGAGGCAATAGTCTGCATGTACACACAATCGATTTTTTTCACTATTGAGAGAGAATGAGATCAATAATGGTTATCCATAAATTTAATAACATAGTAGTATATATTAGATATTAATTTTACTATATTCTAATGTTAATAACATAAGAAATGGAGGAACATTAAAATGAAAAATGATATAAAAATTTTAAGATGATTATGTCCGCTATATGAACCATTCTTTTGATATATTCTTAAAGATCACAGGTATGGTGTTATTAGGATATAATTACCACTAGATGTTTGTAAAATGATGATTTGAAGTTGTTTTGGTAGGTATTTATCAAGAAAAGATAATTATGGGGGTGTGAAAAATGGAGGGGATGTGGTGTCCCTTTGTGGGTAAGGAAATAACCCACATGGACATACTGAAATGATTTAGATTTAAAAAATATTTTTTAAGTATAAATCGAATTAGAATTCCAATATTAAAAAACAATTTATATTATTATTCTAAATCTGAATATCCAATAATATTTTTGAAATTTTATGTGATGTTTCACCATTATCTGTTAGCTTTATACTCCTAACTAACCCTTTAGGTGATTACCGTGATATCACTGTTTTTACTCATTATCACTCAGGAATGATAAAATAAAAGGATTGGTGACCCATATATGGAAAATTCACGATATTATTGAACCTATCCTATTTATCTTTATAATGATATGATTTTGATGAATATTATTTAATTTAGTAAAGAATTTTTCAAATATTATATATCATTAAATACATTTTTTATAACTATTCACATAATTTTTCATTTAAAAAATCAGTATTTTAATGCAATTAGAATACAATCATTTTAAAAACATCATAAATAATTTTTATTTGTCTAATAAATTCCTAGAACACAAAATTTCATTCATATTTTATTTATTTTATTTATTTTATAATAATTTAATTCATTTTTAACAACATGGAAGAGAACAATGATGGAATTGTGTAAGAATTTATCGTAATTGTACCATCACAAAAAAATAACAAAAATTATAATGATAGAAAAATCCATTCATATTTAAAATAAAAAATTATAACAAAACAAAACCTATTTTTATCCCTACAACAAATTATTAATGATATTAAAAGCAGGAGATATATATTTTGAATTTATCCTTTACATAAAATAATATCAATGTTATAATAAATGGAACATGGAAAGAAACTGTCGAAATATCAATTATTGGTAGATTTTGGTTCAATGAAACTTATCAAATAAATTTTTTTTTAAATTTTTTGGGAGATTTTTATTCTATATCTAATAGTTTTTACAATGGTTTAACATTCTTACCCTTACCAAGGTGATTAATATTGAATATATTTACTGTTGACATTGAAAAAAAATAAATTGGTCTAATTTACTAAATTATAACAACATAATTAAAAATATGGAATCCATTTTTAAATATTAATTTCATAGATTTGGAGGAAAACAATTTTAATCTGAATTCCTAAAATACAATGAAATGTTATCTTTAAAAAGTACATTGTATTCCTAAAAATTAATTTATATCAAAATCATGTAAAATGATGATTCTTATATATAAAATTAGATAATTTTTTATAAAAGGATAAATATATATATTATATTATGGTTATATTCGAATAATTTTTGGACATTTAAATTAATTTATTTAATGAATAGAAATGACAGTTTTATAAAATTTGTTATTTTTCTCTATTCATGGAATAATCAATTTTTTTAGAAAAATACCAAAATTACACCCAATTATAATTTTGATATGATTTCAAAAATGAAATATTATTTATAAAATACAATTTTTAATTTTTATGTTATTAATTATAATATTGTAAAAATAAAAATCATTTTGAAGAAAATATTTTTTTGAATGATATAATGACATTCATAAAAATTGAATACAGATTTATTAATGAATAAATTTTCCTCAAATAAATCCATTATATATTTTTTACCTAATTCTTTACTACAATTCGTAGCATGAATTTCAATTCTATGTTATAACGGTCACATTATAATATTTCTATAGTATATCATAATTAGAATAATGGTCGGTTTTGGTTTAATCAAAAATATTTTTGGAATATTATTCTTTTGAACAAAAATTCCATGTTGTTACATTATAAAACTATGAAATTAATTTTCCTACTAAAAATTTAAAATATTTGGTCATGAAATGTGATTTAAACATCTTTTAGACTATTTTCATGTGAGTGGAATATAAAATATGTGATCTTAAAAAGAATAACCATTTTCATAATTTAAAATAAATTTTTTTAATAACCACAATGTAAAAATGGATAACTAAACATAAATTTTGAGTGAAAAATGGAAATATTGTGGCCACCTAGAATAACACATTGTCGGGTTCTCAGATAAGGATAATATTGGCATAAAGAGAATATATGCACTTGGTGGAGAAAAATAACATCCATGGAATAATTTAAAGAGACAGAGAACACGACCATGTGAATGTTAATTACCACAAGACCATAAATAAATATCGGGTAAAGAATATAATAAATTAATTATAGGTGAAGGAATTATGTCATAATTTTTATTTCAGGAACATTTTCCTAGAGGGTTGCGATTAATTTATTCTTAATACAGAGAACATGAGAAAATATAATTAATATATTTTAATTCTAAAAGAATAATTTCATCTTATAGTTATGAATTTGGATGTTTATTCACTTATATCATATCACATATTCAAGAAGAACTTTTTTCATTGCCCGATGCACTAAAATTATCTATTAACATATCAAAAGATCCACCAAAGGTTAATAATTTATTCCTATTATTTTTATAGATTAATAAAAAATGGTTATCATAAGATAAGATAATATCCAGTATATATAATAATTTATATAAATAAATGTAACATTATTCTATAATGCCTCTAAAATAAGTCCAAATTATTATATTTTTTATCTCATATTCTTTAAACATCAAAATAAAAATTATCAATAAATAATAACAATCACTCATAAATTAAAAGAACAAAAATGTATATACCATAATCATAATATCTCTTAAACATGATAATTTATCCATAAATCACATGGATCACAAAAAAAACCACAATAAAATCATAAATTATTCTAAATGATTAAATAACCATTATTCTATAAATAAACTCCAACATTAACAAAAAAAATTCCACTTACTATAGATATATATTTTTTGCATAGTGAACTCCTTAAAAATTAACATTAATCACTTAGTCACTAAATAAAATTTAAATAACATGGTTATATAATTGATAAATACTATTTTCACAAACTATAATAACCCTTTTATCCCAAATAACAATATTTACATCAACATAAAATATCAACTTAAAATTAATGGTTACCAATAACTATTTACTTCTATCCAGAAAATATAAAAGCATTAATCCTAAAAAAACATTTTCAATACATCCCAATTTAAACATAAGGGTTACATATACCGAAAAAAAATATGAAAACACAATGAATTTCTCCCAATCTACTCTAATCATATAAAATATATTAAAGTAAAAAAATTACTTTAAAATTATGGTCATCCTATTATTTAAAAACTTTTAAATAAAATACCGCTACTTAATAAATATTGAAAACCTATATATAGACACTTTCAATCATTAAATATTCATAATAATCCTTTATCCATTATTTCCCATCATATTACTTTATAAATTGCAACTATAATTATAATTATTAACAATTTCCTATGATATATAAATCCTTGAAAAATCATGATTCCTACATTAAACATATAAAAAAATATTTTATTAATAAATGAATTTTATATGTTATTCTTAGATTATTCATCATCATTGTATACATTTTTTAAATTATTATTCATATATTCTTACTAATCTCGTTCATGAGATTTTCTCTAAGTGAATTGAATCCAATAGTGATTATTCATGCCACAATTAGATCATTCAATTGATACAATAGGATGAACTGTATTCCCCATTATTGTGTTAACCAAAATCTTCCTTTTTTTACTGGGATGTTTATTAATACATTCACTCCATTAACACATATGAAAAATCTTTACATTCTATTGAGAAATTTCCATGGGTTCCTCTTCTAACATTCTCGACATATAAGATATTGAATCTTTTAACCTTCATGAAATTTATTTTCTAAAAACCACAAAACTAAAATTTTCTTTTATTTAGAGTATTAGGAATCTCACCTAGGATCATGTTTTTTATCATAAATCATGATAACATGTTATCAATACCTATAATATTTATCCCTAAATTCCAAATTTAGATCATTTTCTCATTAATAAAACCATAAAAAAATTTCATTACATCTATTTTTTAATTTGGATCCAACTAATTCCATACATTTACAAAAACAAAAGTATTTAGTGTGTGAAACAAAAAAAATTTGGAAAATATTAAATAATGAAAACTAATTCAAAGGTTGTCTAAATCATGACAAATTCCTTTCAATCTATGACACCATAGGTTTAAAATTGGCCATCTATGTTCATTATTCATTTTTAAAACCTTATGTTCAAAAAATATATAATCATTCATAGAAAACATATAAATTATCCCAACCATATTTCTCAGATGTTTCAAAAAATATATGCAGTATTATACTCACTCATCATACACTGAGAATCAAAAAGGTTAAAGCCCAATATTTCCCTTTTTGAGTCATTTCCAATATGTGAATATATTCCATTATTATATAAGCAATCTATTATCCAGATAGGGTTATAATTTCTAGGGAAAGAACACATCGTTTTTATTTTTGAAAACATTTGGATATTATACTATACATAAAATTATTAACCCGTAATTATATCTAAAAATATTAAACAATACTTATATGAATCAACATACCCTTTAAAGCTAAATAATCCTTCTCTTAAATATCAAATGTAAGGACCTGAATCTTAATAAACACATAATTATGAGTTTAAAAAAATGAGTTTCAATTTCATAAGATACAATAATATTTTAGGTTTATAGTTTTTTCTAATTAAAAAAATAATTATATTAAATATAAAAACACTGACAAAAAGTGTTTTTTCATATTAAAGGGTATTATAATGTTCATAGTCATGTTAAATTCATGTCACACTTTCATAATTGATGGATAATTTCCTTTATTTATAGATATAAATAATAATAGATCTTATATAAAATTAAACACTATGAAAAACATTTAAAAACATATTATACTAACAGATATATTAGTATGAAATAAATATAATGAAAACTCATTAGTCTATATGAATATTATTGAAAACCAATAATTATTTTTTCCCATTAATAATAAATATTGAACTCACATAATAATTTATATACCTAGAAAAGAAATATTCAATGATAAAAAATTAAATAGAAAATCTCATTATCTATATAAAATTATAAAATAATAAACACAAGTGCTTAATGTAAAATATGACTAGTCATGAAAACATTTCCTTGAAAACCCATAATTTTCATCTAAAAATAGTGAGTAAACATTCCGTTAAACAAATGATCATTAGATTAACATATGAAATCAAAATATACACATGATAAAATCATCTGAAATAATATATATATCATTTAGGTATCTTGAGAAATCATTTTTATATAACCCTTATAGGAACATTTATAAATGGTAATAACTACTCTGTTAATTCCAATATATTTCTCTGGATAAAAAAATCATCACCACATGTAATATAGTGCAATATTAGGCTTGCATGTTATTATAAAAAAATATACAAGGGCCATAACATACATGAAAGACAAAAAACATTCATTTCTATCATTACAATCTTAAAAATATTCTTTAAAAAATATGTTTAATCACATTCAGGATTCATATAAAATAAATAGAAATATATTTTTTCATTGAAAACTCATAAAATTAAAAATTAAACCAATAACAGGAAAAAATATTTACTATAGAAACACTGTGAAAACTATTAAAGGTTTATTCATATAAAATAATATTTATGAGGATGGAAAAATATTCTCATACTCCATATGTCAAAAAACATTCTTTTAAACTTTGGTAAAAAGATTAAAAAGTAACTTGTAAAAAAAAGTTAAAACACTCATTTTTAAACCATCATTAAGATAATAAAAATTAGAAAATATCATTAATATTACTCATTGTTTAAATAATATCATTCTTAAAAAGATTAATGAACAAGGATATGGAAGATAAAAAATTAAAAATATTAATTAGTTTTTTAGTAGAAAATCCCATAACACATTAGTAAATTTTGAATCAAAAAAACATTGCAGATAAAACACAATAACTATGTTCAAAACACATTTAATTCAGTAAATTTATGTTAAATTAAATCCATATTGTTGTATATCCCTCATAATAAATAAATTATTTGGTGAGAAAGGAAATATAGTCAATATAGTAAACTTGATATGATAAATATCATTCCATAAATAATGAAAATATTAATATGTTTTAACTCATAAATAATAAAATTATATCTACTTTAGACATGTTTAATAACCATTTTTTTATTCAATTATCATTATCCATTTTATTTCATTTATGACCATCTTTAACATAATTACATAATTAGTTATATTTAAGTCATGTGTTTTTAGGATTTTCTATTCATAATTTGAAACTATATTTTATATGTTGGTGATGATCAATGAGGAAAATGTAACATAATATCAATAATATTAGTAATTACATAATCACTTAATTTTTGGTTTGATGTTTGTACTATTTCCATTTTTGGAGAAATTAAATAATTGTGTGGCTTAAAAATCATATAACATATGAAATATATTTTTCTATCCTGATAGATGTATGATAAAAAAAATTATTGATGTTTGGTATAAAATAATCAAAACATGTTCCCAAATATATTTTAGTGGGAAAAATGTTTTTAACGTATTGGTAAGGAGAAAAGGTAGATCCTAAAGAGTTTAAAATATTGGTTGCATTTTTATTACATCTAAATTATTCATGGGTATATATATTCTATGTTATTATACATTATGATAGATAATAGGGTTCGCCAAAAGAATCCCATGTCATAGTTGAAAAATAAATTCTCATATATATTGATGAAAAACCATATTTTTAGTTGAGATATTCCATCACGGAAAAATTTGATTTTTTGTTATTTGGAAATATATTTAGAATTAATTTTTTATGAAATAAAACATAAATATGGTAAATTATTTTTCAATGGATTATTATGTGTTAGTTATAATACATTGAATATTAATTTAGTAACTCTTAATATAGAGGAATTTGAGTATGTTAATTCTCCACAAACTATAACACATATCTTGTTGATGAATACACATTTTGAATACATCTTTGTTAATATGAAATTTCTTCTTCTCTTAGGTTGTGATAATCAGAGTTATATAAATCTAAGTAAAATTATAATCCAATATTCTCATTCTAAGAACATTGATATAAAGTAACACATTATAAAAGAACATCTAGATTAGAATGAACTAAATTTTTTTTTCCCTACAATGGATAATGTTTCTAATATTTTTATAAAACCATTGATGAAGGAAGTATTTCAAAAATTTGTGGAAGATAATGGGTGTTCAATCACAGTCTCTTCAAGGCTAATATATGTGATACACATCGCTTCTCTATATTTTTATTAGGATAGTGTTTTCAATGGGGATAAATAATTTATAACATGAATATATCCATTATTTTATGATTATACATTTGAGGATGGGAATATATTTATGAGATGTTTTTAAAAGGGCTATGAAATATTTTTAGTGTGTCAACTATTAAAAAAAGGTGGATACGAGAGATAAAATCATGCCGAAAAAATTTTCATTGTGATTAATTATACATTAAGAAGAAGTTGTGTACTGGAAAAAAAATTATGAAGTCAATATATGTGGCTAACATGTTATTTTTTGTTCAATAATTCTTGTTTCAAACACTGATTTCCCTCATTTCAGCTTATAATTATTGGATAATTGATCCATTTAATTTGTTGAAAATAATCAATAATTTATGTTTCCACTTTTAACCACAAAATAAAAAGGTATAGGTTTTTCATACCATGATAGTGGTGATTTCATAATCAGGCTAAATATTTTAATGAAGATATTTTATGTATTTTTGTTTTCTTAAGGAATTTTTCTCTGGTGAAAAATAAATCCACATTCATTGTTAAAATTTTTAAGAATCTGTGAATAGAAAAATTTCATCAGATGAACACTTATAGATGAAGTTTTACTGGAATATGAAAAGTGTTGAATGTTTATCATTTTTTTATATAATAATCAGAAAATGATTTGGGTGATAATAAATCTTATGATGCATTTTTATTATGAATATTTTAATAAAAAATGAATTATGATATATCTTTTAGTCCTATCATAAGTATAAAGGAGTTGAAATTAATTTTTATTTACAAGGATCATACAGAGATATTTTTTTGGAGTTCACTAGACAGAAAAAATCAAACATATAATTTGATCGGAAAATATTATGTTTGATATTTATAATAATTTATTAATAGTATAAATTTATTTATGATTATAGGAAAAAAAATTGATGAGTTTTATATAATGGATTCTAATCAAGAAATTTCCAAATACGAAGAAGACCAATCAGACCAATTCTTTCAGAATAATTTTTCTTTCATTGTAAATTGGATGTAAATTTATGAAATTGTGAATATAAATGTAAATTTAGAAAGATAATATGAAAATTTTGTATAAATTTCATCAGATATAGGTTATAAAAATAAAGAAAACTAAAGAGTGTTTTGATACAAGTAATCAGATGGAGGAAGAGTGTGGGAAATTATTTTGGAAAGATCCTATAATTTTTATAAAGGAAAAATAAGACATATATTCCATGTACATGGGATTTATTATAATCATTTACAAGACATATTTCAAATGGTAAATTTTTTAACTAGTTTATAAGAATTTATGATGTTTTCATAAATATATAAATTTATATAATGTTTTTATGATTATTTAAAGTTTCATATATAATTGGAGGAATATCATTGATTCATAAATACTTTAAGGAATCTTTTTCTTTAAGGGAAATGATTTTTGGATTTTTCATAATCATTAAGAATTCGTATTATTATTTAGGAATCATCCAAGTTAATTTACTGATAAGTAGATATAATTTTCAATTTTTTATTGACATAGAATATAAAATTGTAATCCAAACATTTTTCCTTTTCTTAATCTAAAAAATCTCTCATTTAAAATATTTAGATAAGTGTACTATTCATATGTGACATTTTTTAATAAATAGGTTAAGACAGCGATATAGTATGAAATCTAAAATCCACACGATCAAGTAGGATTTTTCAAACCATATATTCTATTAGTTTAAAAATAATATATAGATAAAGAATATAGATGTCTTGATTTTAGGAAATTAACATAATTCAATGGATAAATATCTATATCAGGTGGAATCATAAAGAAAGGGAGTAATGAAGTTGTTTTGATTCTCAGAAGGAAATATAAAGGATTTTATGGATTCAAAAACCATACATAGAAATAAAATTAATATTTAAGGGAATTAATTTTAGATTAATTTGTATGGTTGATTTTCTTCCATATTAATATGTAATAAATTTACAGAGATTTGTTTTCATGTATGGTAAAAATGATGAAATACAAGTACTATAGTGATAACATACTAAAACAATTGGAAAATTTTTATAAAGTTGTTACAAAATCATTATTACATATTTTATATGTAAATAGATTATATGTATATTAATATTGAAAATAGTTAATTGAAACTGTAAGGATACTTCCTACTTATTGTGATGAAAAAAAAGGAATGTTTTCAAGTGGATCATGTTGTATTGAATTATTTCCAAACCATTCCATGGAATATATAATCTTGCTAAGTAGTTAACCATTTAAATTACTATCTTCCTATGGATTTTTCTTATGTACTTGTATGGAATAGTTTTAAAAATTTAAAATAGGAGGTGAGGGTAGTTTCATAATAAAATAATTATAAAAATATAAGATCAATGATTTACCCCCCCCCCCATCATACTGATTACATATAACTTATTAGGTCCTCTCACATGACATTCTCCCACATTAGAAAAATATGCATATTTCTCATCACATTATTTTTCAACTCAATAATAAACATTCATTTATATGATATAACCTATATAAACATGAGCCCTAGTTCTTATCCCTCATAATTTTTTCATGCATAACCTCCACAGGGCCATATAATCAAGCGTAAACATCATGGGAATCCTAATACCTGAAGCATAGTTCTACTAGATATGAATTCAAATATGAAATTCATTTCATATAAATTAACAAGAAGGCATATAAATAATAGTAATCAAGAAGATAAAAAACACCATACTATAAAAATAAAAATAAATGCCATGCATACACTCACATGAAAGCATATAACATGCATGTGTTATCATGAATGAACTAGCATGTCGTGAAAATGTCATAAATATGACCAAAATTTGTATGAAACCTCCTTCCTAAAAGTTGTTTTCAATTAAAATCATTATTCATTATGGTAACACAAACTAAATCATTTCCACAAACTTGTAAGATGAAAAAACTCATCATAGATTTCTCGACCAGAATCCATCATCCATATTTCCAAAAAACAAAAAACATCACATGTGATAATAATTTGTCTCTCCTGTATAATCCATGATAAAAAATATAATTCCAAATTATCCTTCATCATAGTTCTATATTATTTCATTGATAATACAAACAATTTTATATGTGATGTTAATCTCTCACTCTATGATAATCCAAGGTAATCCAAGAATAAATAAATACTATTATTTTATATAAAATATTACTATTATCATTTTATGAATTATATAAAATTACGCAGAAATATTGGGATTTAATTCATTAATTCTTATAGTTTTTTTTATTTCACGAAATATACATGAAGAATTTTAACTAGAATTAATCCTTTAAAGGGATTCATAAAGGATGATAAAATAAGAGGATTTTTTTCATGCTTGGAAACCTAAAACATGTTAATGATTGATCGATGGAGGCATCACCAATCAAGAATATTGTAAATTTGAGGCAACACAAACTCTAGATAATATACCAATATAAATTAAAAAGGATTTGGATAATTTTATGGAAGACAAAACGTGTACCGATTCTCTATAATAATTATTCCCAAATTAATTATCAATTAAAATATTTATCATACTAATCTTGGAATAATAATGATTAAAATATTTTATAATAATATTCAGGAACCATAAAAGATTCATTGGAATTCATTCCATTATTTTGGCCTTTAAAATCAAGAAAACATGTTACAATCTTGAGTAGGGGAGAATAAATAGGAAAATAGGTTTTCAAAATTATTCCTTAGAAAATGATAGTGTTTTAAGTGTAGCATTGATTTACCCTAAAAAATATTTTAGTTGTTATAGAAGCATATTATTTTACCCATACTCAACCCTTTAGATTTAATTATTTCCCTTACGTAGCCCAAATTATCCTTACATAACCTTTAAAAAGTATGGTAAACCCTTACATGGGTCATTTTTTTTCCTTATGTAACATTTAGAATGTAAGTTTTACCCTTATAGAAGTCATAGTATACCCTTACGCATCAATTAAAAATTAAGGTTTACCCATTAATAGTTAATATGATACACTTATAAAACCATTATAAACTTAGGAATTCCATTATAAATCTATAGATCATCCTTATATAGCACCTTTGTATGATTACGTAACTCCATGGTTACCCATACTCAGCCATTTTAATTAATGGGTTACCCTTACATAGTATATGGATTACCCTTATGAAGTTTATATACTCTAGGGAATAACCTTAGAAATCATAACTTAACATTGTACAGGAATATTAAATCCACCAGTACCCTTATATTTTACATATTAAAAAAGATTTACGACTATAGAACATAAGGAAAACTCATCTTACCATTATAAAAGGTGTTCCAAACCTTCCTTACCCTTACTTAACCCTTATAAATCAATGGTTATTCTTACACAATGATAAATAACCGTAAATATAAGTGTTTCTTACTCAAATAAATAAGTTCTAAAAAATACCTATAAATCATAATAAATATAGTTATTTTCAAACATATAAATATTTATAATAAGAAATATTAATAGATTGAAAATTTTGTTGTTATAGATAAAAATACCTTTAAAATATCACTTTAACATTTAACTTAGAATATAATATTTCTATTTCTAATCAATTATTTATAATCTA
Source organism: Viscum album (assembly GCA_963277665.1). NCBI lineage: Eukaryota > Viridiplantae > Streptophyta > Magnoliopsida > Santalales > Viscaceae > Viscum > Viscum album. Next base: position 1,175,385,715 of record OY728156.1, read on the forward strand.
AATAAAAACTATGTAATATGGATAAAATTATTTTGAAAATAATCACTAAAACATATAAATAAACCATCAATGAAAGTTTGATTAATTATGGTAGAAATTTTTTTCATGAAGTGTGCATTAGAAAAATACTTTCACATTATCGGTAAAAATTCAAAGGTACCTTGATAGGAAATTTCCATGAATTATCTATTAAATTTTTTTATATAAATTAAAAAATGGGAAAAATGATATTAAAAAACATTAGAGAATGGTAAAAGCATTATTTAAAACATATTGAATAAAATATGGATATATTAGTAAATTATTCCCTAATAAAGAGAAAAAAAATTCAATTTTCTATAAAATCATTATACCGGTATCTTGAGCACATAAAGATAAAAAAAAGTTAAGGAAAATGTCGAATCTATAGAAATTAAAATATTAGAAGAAATTACATATGACTTGTTAGATATAGATCATGAAATTTCCTCATTGCATAACTTAATCATACATAATCTATGTTAAAATTTTATTATAATGTAAAATCAGTTTCGCTTATTCATGTTGAATTTCAGAAATATAAACTCCTATAAAAACAATTTAAATTTATTATAATTCTATAGAAGAACCATAATCACACCTATAATACCAAATTTGATTTAATTATAACATATGATCTCTGATTCATTAATTGTAATTCATTATCATCATCATTATGTGTGTTAAGTACTTCATCATACATTTATCATTTACATCAAATCTTTTTTCCTTCCACCTTTCTCATGGTTCTCTAAAATAGTTTTTTAATCAGTACTTGAATTTATTATATATTCATTTTATACATATTTATAACTATTTAGATATAGTGGTGATGGTGAATTAATTACATTAATATGTGGATATGTTTGCCCGTACTTATAAAATAATGGAATTTCCATTTTTCAATTAATGGAAAAAATATAAGCGAATTTTAATTTAACATTAAAAAATATGTTCAATAACATTAATATCAAATATAAACATTAAATATATTATAATAACCAACCATGAATTATTGTGGCTGGATAAAGAAGTTGTATCACTGGGAGGTGGTGGTAGTGCACATGTATGCAGAAGTGATACTTTAATATTACTTTGGTTTGAACAGAGGTGGTACATTGTTGTTCCATAATAATAATAAAATATCATCATTTTTATGGTATAAGATTATATTTTTTATGGATGTAACAAGTTTATACGATGTATAAGATGAAGTAAAATTGAAAGATCTTGGTTAAGATCAATACCTCTTCTTTGAGAGTCCTCTCATTTCATGCTCACTATGCCTTGGTGGATTTGTTATATGAGAAACAATTATCTATGATGAATAGAATAATTAGAGTAATTTTTTGGTTAACTTATTTTTGAATCTATAATTCTAAAATTTTGTGACTAATGGAGGATAATATGATCTCTTTTAGAAGCGGTTAGAGGGACACAAATGGAATTTCTTAAAATAATTAACTGATTTATGGTCGCTTTCATTGGAAGGTATATAAAAATGAATAAGTATTTGAATTTATGATAATATATTTTCTTCATATCTTTAACTAATATTAATTTTACTATATTGGATAGAAATCCTACCCTTTTTTCATGGTTTAATCCCCTGGAGTAATCATGTTTTAACCTTAACCATAGTAATAACATTTTAATATTTTTGCTATTAACTATTTCCGAAAAATAATTTTCCCCTACTAAATTATATTTATTTTTTGATTCAAAATATATAATCCATATTAATATATATTTTTTCTATATTTTTTAGAATATAATTTTAATTAATCTTGTGCACAAGAAGAAACACCTTTTTCTTGAAAAAATATTTTATGAATAAAACAAATTTATTTCGATTCATTACCTTGTAAAATAGTAAAATTAAAATTAAAATATTATATTGAATATATAATCTTAATATTTTATTAAAACCATTAAAAATATATATTCAGTTAACTTATTAAGATAAAAACACATTTCACACCGAAAATAGTTTTTTTATTAAAATGTGTGTTTAAGAAAAACAATTAAGTAATACCAAAATAAATTGTAATTTTGATACATATATAAATATATATATTATTTATAATTAACATAGGATTATGTTTCTTAAAAAATAAAATTCAAAAAAAAATGGTATATTTACTTGTAATGAAATGAATTTTTAAAAAATATCCCTTTTCACTATTTATTAAAAAAATATCTTCTTAGAAATATCCTAAACATTTTACCTAAGATAATATTAGATTTTTGATTTCAAAAATGATAATAATTTCCCGAAATAAAATTTATAAAAATGGTATAAATTATTTATAATGTTTTTATGCAAAAATGAAATAAAAACTGGTCTGGATGAAAACGTATTTATGATGCATAAAATTACATATCAAAAAAATTGGTACTTGTTTTTGATTTAATAATATGAAAAATTGAATTACATAAAACATAAAATATAATATTCATAAATTGTTATTTAATATACACATAATCCAATTTTACATCATGGTTATAATAGTTTACTATATAAATTTTTATATAGACCCTGAGTTTCATACATAGAAATCTATTAGATAATTCAAGTTTCATTTCTAAAGAAACATATATAAAGTTATTGGGGTTTAAATTCTACACACATAAATGAATTTACCATGTAAATTTTTTCACACTAGTGAAAAATAATTATGATATATCTACATCATCACATACCAATTTTCCCAAATATCTTCCTCTATATTCTGATTTCTATAATGATCTTTGACTATATGTGACATCTTGTTCTCTATAAAATTATATTTATGTTAAAATATTTCTACCAGTTCTTCTTCATATAAATTATCATGATCCAACCATTTAACCACAAATTTCAATATATTTGAATAATTTTGTATGTACTTCCTTAGGAGAGATACATGGAATACATCATGTGTGTGAGAGATGATTGTTGGGTGCGGCTAGCGATAAGAAACAGTCCCTACTCAATCAAGAATATCAAAAAACCCAATACATATAGGGATTGTATTTACCTTATTAATTAATCACATAAACTTATTTTATAGATAAATTCTTATTAGTTACTTCTCACCAACATTGAATTCAATATCTTCTTGGTGATTTTTAGCATTACTCTCTATTGAATCTATGCTTCCTTGATTTGTTGGTGGATGTATCTAACCACCTCATGAATTTAATTAGCTATCTAATGTATCTATTAATATCTGTCAATAATATCTTCTCATTATGTTGGAGTTCTATAAATTTTTCTATAGGGGGACTCATAAGGATCCATTTGAATTCTCGTGTGAAATATAATTTTTTATGAAAACTTGACAAGATGACGGTGATGTACCAAAAAAATTGAAATATAGAGAACATTATCTCAACATATCCTTAAATATTGAGTAGTATTAGTAGAATAACCTCTTTTCTAATAATTATATTTAGTACTAAGATAAAATTCTGTATCAATAGCTTGTTGGAGACTACTCCAAAACATTGAGGTAAACCACATTTCTGCTAACATATAATAGAATGTCGTACCCCATGTAACCTTAAAACTTATTTATTTTATATCCTAGAAACCTAATCTAGAGGGTAATATAATCTAAGAAAGAACAAATTTTTATGACATCATAAGGCGATTGACTATGACCCATAGAAAATTTTTTCCTTTAGATGTTTTTAGTTTCTATAAAACAAAACCATTGTAATTTTTTCCTATTTTAATTATTTATGGGTTAATATTTTATTATCAAATTATAATTTTGTCTAAAATACTTGACTTACTGAAATAATAAGTAACAATATTACTACTCCACAGTAACTCTATGCTTTTTGTCCCACTATAAATACTCTTTCATATCTCTATACATATTTATACTTCTATAATGAATTATGAATGGTGAGTTATAAGATTCATCTAACAGTTCATTTTTCTGGTATATTATTTATGGGCAACATACTCAATTAGAAAACCTTATCATTCAATTAAAATCAATGTTGAACTCAGTATCTTTTCGAAAATTATTTTACACATTCATGTCACCCTTTTTCACCTCATCAATCATTACCTAGATAGAATGGTTAACAATCATTAGAAAAAGATATGATTTCAGATATTCCTTTATTATTTCATGTTTCTTCCTTTTCAAAATCAAAATTATTTGTTCCTTTTTTATCCTTATCACATATAATCAAGAATGGTCTGTTAAACTTAATTCACAGCCATAATGTTCACTTTCCAATAGTGGTTGTTTATTGAGTAGTAACAATAATTAATCAATATCAACTATATTATTTTGTGTATATTTCACTATTTATGGGTGAAAATATAAATTAAAATTTTATTATTAGTGTATATGTCACAAATTAATTCTTTAAGATAATGCATATATATCATTAATGAAATTATTTCCACTTATAATATTAAATTATGTTTCGAGTAATGTTTCTATGGATGCTTCAATTGGTGTGAGGAATAATCTATTACCATATAATTCTATATGATAACACACACCAGATACTTAATTGACACATCACTATAAATCATAACCCCTAATACACTATAGTTTAATGATAGAATATGTGTACTAATCAACCTTCTCTTTAGTTCCATGAAATTTTATTCACGTGCATTAGTCTGAAGGAACATAACTCCCAACATATATTTCACAATGAGTGGAATATATAGCCATGAATAAACATTTAAAATGTGTCAATAATACTTATAAAATCCATGAAAACTTTGGATTTTAATCATAATGGTTTCTTTGGACCAATGCCCAGTAACTTTTAGCATTTCTGGATCCACTAATATTTCTTATCTTGAAATTATATGACCCAAAAATAAAATGTTCTATAAAAAATTCACACTAGATAAATTTTTCAGAAATATTATACTTCCATAGTGTCTTCAGTTTAATCCTCCCATGATCTTTATTCTATTCATTATTATTGAAATAAATAATAATATCATATATAATTCTACCACAAACTGATAATCCTAATCTTTAATGACTTTATTCATTAAATTCATGAATATTGTAGGGGAATTAGTAAGTCCAAATTGAATCACTATAAAATCCAAGTTTACATACCTCAAATAGATCGTTATATAGGAAATGTGTTCAATTTGTAACTTTAATAAATAGTATCCTTGTAAAAGATAAATCTAATAAAAATAATTAAACTCCACATAATTGATCAAAAAAATAATCAACATGGGGATAAAGATAAATATTCATGATTTTGATCCAGTTATGTTCCCCATAATCAGTACAGCGACTCATGGATTGATCATTATTGTTACCAAAAATTTATATGAGTTCTTAAAAGTGATTCACTTGGCCAAATGAATCCTTTATCATGATTCTCATATATATTCTTCTATAATTACAATATCTCAATCATGGGAATTCTATATATATTCATTATAATAGGTTTATGACTGGGTATTAGTTTTATTGAAAACATAACATCATTATTTAGTGTAATATTATGAAATTATTTATAAAAGACATTAACAAAATTAATTAAAATAAGAATATCGTAGATATTGATTTCCCTCAACCAAATGAGATATTTTAGAAATTTAATTGGAATAAAAAATTTAATGAAATGGGTGAAATTTTAATTATAATTTCACATTTCTGATTATAGTTATAAATAGTCATAGTATGGCTGAGAATATAAAATATGACTTCCATTTATCCTTAGTCAACAAGGTTTTTGTATAAATAAATCAAATCCATTCCCAAAATAAAATAAAATTCAACTAGAGTAAGAATGACAATATTTATAGGTATCACATTCCAAAAATATTCAATTGTATAAGATTTATATATGTGGGATGAGATAGTTGTACCATTGATAGTTTTTTCAACTATTCCAACATCTAGTATTTGAGGTTGTAACCTGACACCCGTAGAAAAATATTATGATATAAAGGTCTATGTAGATATTAAGTTAAACAAAGAATAAGAAATTATATAGGGGATGGTAAGTGTACTTATCACCACTTCATTACCACACCAAAATGTTAATAATTCTCACATTATATTTCCCTTTTTCTTAAGGATTATGATGTTTCTGACATTAATCATCATCATTAATGCTCATATTCAGTACATTGTTAGCATAATTTCTATACTCCATTCAATTATATCATCGAAGTGTGGTCAATATATTTTATGGATAGTTATCGACATTTTCATTACAAGGTTAATTATTCTCATTTCATCAACATTATATTTCATGATTTCCTTATTTTACACACATATAACATTTACCAGTCCACTTAATAAAATTTCATCTATCTTATATTCCACACATCATAAATGAATTAGATATCATCTTCATCTATCTATGTTTTTAATAATAATTTTATGTGAATTCCATCTTCTCATCCTATCAAAACTACGAGATTAATGGGTAAATCCCATCATCATTTGCATCATGATAAATCATCGAATGAGTTCTTCATAACTAATGATGTATACTTTACATAATTCCCATTAGATACTTATTTTTAATTTATTTTGGAATCTAACAACCATAAAATATGGTACAAAAATAATACCAAAATCATACCTCAAAAGTCTCGTAAAATTTACCTCATTGGTAATGATTTATTAATCATCCTTCTATTTAGGCTCAAGGAATTCCTCTACCATCTTTGTAAAAATAATTCTGGGAGATCACATTATGAAAAATAATATCCTAGACTTATAAAACTCTATCAACTCAATTTATTCACATTTATTTGTTTTTTTATAATGGTGAATAATTGATATTCTTTACCATCCAAATCATAAGAAATAAGATGACCATTTCATGGTCTGAGAACTATAGAATATAAAATATATTTTCTATTGTATATATCAATTTCCCAATAATTATTGGATTTTTGTACCTCTTAAGATAATGTGAAGGTTTCTACACTAATATCTTAAACATTCATTATACCTTCCTTTCCTAATTTTGAGCTCAAAATTATTCGAGTATTTAGATTGTTTCATAATCATAAAAACAATATTATTAAACCATCTCTAAAAAAATTGATTCCACAAGGGTAACTCAATACATTTTCCATCACATTTAGGGTTAACACTATTTACTTTTTTTAATCTATTGATTTAAACCTTAAATAATTATATGATAAAAAATAATCGTAGTGGAAAATCATATAACTTCAAAATTAATCTATAGTATTTCTAAATCAACACACCTTCTCATCAATCTATGACACCAAGTATTAACCTAGTTCATCTACTATCATTATCTATTAAAAGTTTTCATAATTAATCTCAATAAAAATGTGTATTAACCTATAAATATCCATAAGTAGGGTCAAAATAAGTGCATATGAATGGACCATTAATGATTCGCTAAAATTATGGATGATATGTACTCAACCAGCTATTTTCAAAGCTATTACACTGGGATGAAATTTTCCTAACCACATCCACTTTTAGTATATATATAGGTTTGTATTTGTTTTATTAAACCACACTCTATTATTTACCATAAAAAAGGGTGTTTTCGTATATATAGGTGTATATGAAGTTTTCTAACTAATGTATCTTCATCCTAGATTCTAGAAATGTCTAAACCATGACTTTGATACAAATTATAGTGTCTCTTACTTTTCATAAATATATATAACATCATTTTAGATGAATATTAACAAAATATTCTAAAAATATATAACTAATGTACATATGGATTTATTATCTTTTGAAATTTCGATGTATAAAAAACATCTAAATAAAAGATCTAAATAGTTTTCGATACATTTCATTATAACTAAAACCCTCATTAGATATATCGTACCTCGAACCTTTCTCTATAACCTTGGGAATGGAAAAATAATAAATGGTTAGCAAAGATTCTTATTAAGGGTAAACATAATAGATATACACAAAATGATCATATGTGAGCAACTGATAAGAATAAGTGTATGATATCATGATATAATCATTATAAAATATCTCTTATAAATTTATATATAATTATTATGTAACCTTGAATAATGTTTTTTCAATCAATATACATAAGAAATAAGTGTGTAATAATCAATAATCCATATTATTACATGAAAACATGTCATAAGAAAAGGATATATATTTTTTACATGAACATAACCATTGAAAATCATTTCAATAGAAAATGATAATTACCAAGACTATCTTAGATGATTGGGATCACCCTCATTCTAACATTTTATATAGTCATGGTTCACCCCCAAAACTATCTTATTTTTAAAGTAAAATACAATACCGGGTTCACTCCCTATTCCATTACATGTTATCTCATTTGATATAATTATTTAAACAATAAATTAGAGAGATATATTATTCCTCTAACACCTATTACATAATGAAAACCATACATATGTGAGAAATTAGATCATAAAACATTTTTCAAATTGCTAAATAAAAACCCTAGGAAAGGATGCATGTTTCGAAATCATTTCATCATCATAATCATAAACCATCTAGGTAAATAATAGAGATAGTAACATTATATCATATTACTAGTAAATTATAAGAATCATTAAATGATATTTTTATTGATGAAAATGTCTTTAAAATATCAACAGAATATTTCTTGAGGAAAATACACACATTCATTAAAATCACTTATTTTTCATCTATGTATTTCCAAAATATTAAAGAAAACATTTTTATTAAATATATAATTATATTTATAATTTCATAATTAAATAAAAATATATCCATTATGGAGGATTAATCCTTTGAGGTAATGTATGTTAAAAAATCCATTAACATTGTCTATAAGTAGTCTAAAGAAATTTGTTCAAAAAAATGAATAGAATAATCAGCTAAAAAATTATAGAAAATAAATCCTGGTTAAAAATAAAAAAATTACCTATTTTTATAGTATTAAAAACATTATTGAAATATTTTTGAATAAAACATGCACATGGAAGAAAATATTATTCACTGTAGGGAAAAGCATGGTCAGTTTTCTATAAAAATATTTTTTCCTTATCCTAAGTAAATAAATATAGGAGAATTGAATGTAAAAAACAAATATATAGAGTAAATGGAAGTAGATGAAAATAAATTATACTTAGTGGAGATATATAATATAACTTCATAATAGTAACATTTAATCCCACAAAATTCTATTCAAAATGATATTGTGATAAAAACCCTTACCTTAAGACAGATAGTCTTCATAACTTCTCTAACCTCCTAATCAATAAATTAAAATATATTATAACTAAATACAAGAAAAATATTCCTGAATATAATTCCATACATGTTTACTTATAACATTTTATCATCTTTTTATTAATAATATAGTATTAACATTATCATTTGATATGTATACAACATCATTTTTAATGTATGTTTTGGTTTGAAGGGTATGGTCCTCACAATTTTATCATGGTTAATTCATATATTTGATGTTAATAATTATATAAATATCATATAAATATTTATTATATATTTATTTTATACAATTAATATAATGTAGTCATGAAAATGTATTAGATAACTATGTGGAGATGGTAGTTTGCACGTATACACAAGTGGTATTTCCATTCATCTATGGATGGAGTGAATTAATGGTAAATAATATTTTTTTAATTCAATAATTATAATAATAACATAAATATAAAATATAAAAAACCATTATATTATAATAAAAATCCATGAATTATGGTTGTTGAAAATAAATTTTATGAATATGTGGAGGTATTAGTCAACACGCATGCACAAGAGAAACATTCATCTTCCATAGGTTTGGTAAAATGTGATAAATAACTATTCCATAATCATAATATAATCTATTTATATTTATTATTCTATATTAATCATTTTTATTTATATAATAGGTTTATATTATATAGTAGGATAAATAAAATTGAAATATTGTGTTTAATATCTATACATCATCTTTGAGATACCTCCTTCCACATACTCCTAAAATAGTGAAGGATTTATCTCATGAGAATAAAATAAGACCTATTATTAGGGTAAGTATTTTAGGAATGTTTGGAGTTTTGATTTTCCAATATATAAGACTCTGATGGTTTGAATAATTGAAGAGAATATGTGTACTTTTATAAGTGAGGGGCGGGACACATATTGAATTTCTTAAAATATTTAAATGATTTAAGGACACTTTCATGGAAAAGTGGATTAAAATTTATAGGTATTAATATATAGAATAATATAAAGTTTAAATATCATCATATATGAATTTGGTAGTTTTTTGTGGTAATTATACCCTTATATTAAGGTTTAAACCCCCATGTGAATGTGTTTTGACCTTAACCGTGGTAATAAGATTTTAATGATTACACTATTAACTATTACTAAAAAGTATGTTTAACCTATTAAATTATGTTAAATATTATGCATAAAAATATGTAATCCATTTTAATAGTGGAAATTTTTATATGTGTTAGAATCTATATTTAATTAAGCCTGAAAACTGCAACAAAAAACCCGTTTTCAATCATTAAATTTTTCAGCATAAAACCTAATTTAAATCCATTCCATCCCATGTGAAAAAAATAAAATTAATGTTCAAACTTTATATTTAAAATATATTCTAAAAATATTATTAATAAAATAAATTAATAGAGATAAAATTGGTTTATTTTTATAAAAATAAATTTTAGGCATAAAAACATATTTAAAAAAAGTATTTGGAAGCCCAAGAATTAACATATATAAAAACTAAGTATAAGGATAATTTTAATTTAATTAATTATAAAATTTAAAATTAATGTAGCATTAATTTATTTTGAGATAAAAATAAAAAAAATAATAGGATATTTTGTTTAATATAAATTATTTATTTTTAAACAAAATTGATATTCATCATTATTCACTAAAAAATAAATCTTTTAAAAAAATTCAAAAAAATCACCCTAAGAATATTTTGAAATGATGATTTTAAAAATGATATTCATTTATGAAGAAACTTATATAAAATTTAGAAATTAATTATAATGTCAAAATTCCAAAATGTGATAAGATATATTTTTAAATAAAATATATTTTTGAATTATAAGATGAATTTTCTGACAATTGAGTGCTAATTTATCAGAAATTAATAAATATATTTACAATAATAACAAAAAGAATACATATTTTTTATAAAAATTTAATTACTATTCATACCGGCCAATTTTACAACTAGGTTGTAATGTTTTAATATATCATGGTTCATATAGAATCAGGGCTTCATATAGGGAAATCTATCAAATACATCATGTTTTATATAAAATGAAATACATAAAACTAATTGGGTGTTTCAATTCCTACCCAATTATTTATGATTTCATGGAATAAGGCATTAAAAATATGAATATGATGTTTAAAAATATATATTTCTTCATTATGAAATATATTATTGTTATCACTATTATAATTTATGTTAATATATCATCCATGGATATATTCCACTTTTATCATATTATATATAAGGATTATTTAATTATTGTTTAGTTTTACCATGTTATTAATTATTTATATATTCATTTATTCCATATATTATATGGTTTCTTTATATAGCATCTAGGATAACCATTAATTATGTTTTAATTTCCCCAAGTTACAATGAATATATCAGTGAATGATTTCAGGTATACATTAAAAGACGGTGTTATGTTATCAATATAATTTTTTACATCATATTTAAAAAGATAATTTGATAATAATGTATGTATCTCATTTCCAAATACTTCAAAATATTTTTTCCATTAGGATATAAAAATTTGTATTTTTTTAATTATTCTTAGATAACCAATAGATCATTGTTGATGGAGTGGAGATGTTACACAAAATTATTTGTTTTTTGAGACTAATATATTTTTATTTTTTAAAATGTATAAATATTTAAATAGTTACTCATATTGGTCACATTATTATTCTAGTCATAATCTTATTATTCTATTATCCATATTTCTATAGTTCTTATCTTCTTTGGACACTATATATACCCCTTAAATACTACACATTTCATTCACTTATTTTTCTCTAAATATTTTTTATATTTATTTTAAAATACTCATAACTTATTCTTAATGATTTTCTTTCATACTAGAATGCCTATCATGGATACAGTTTTCATGGGAGAATATAATCCATCATATTTCATAATTCATATCAAGTTGTATATTTTTTATTTTTTTCCCATCGTATTAGTATTAGTTTTATAGAATATATTTATCAATCATCTTAAATATTCTGTTATAGAGAAATAAAATAATGAATTTCTGATTATGTGTTTAATATAATTTATTTCTCTTGTAAATATATATATAAATAAATTTTTTTAATAATTCATTTAATGAAACCTTGAAAATAACATAGAATTAAATAAATATATATATTCATTTATTATATAATAATAAATTAGTGTAAATAAGTTCTTTATTAAAGAAACATGTTTTGGAAAAAATTTATATAAAAATGCATGGACGTTACATTCTACAACAAAAGGAAATTGTATGCTCAAAATTTTAACCCTTGAAATATTATTATTAATAAATATGGAAATTTTATATAGCCATATTCCTAACCCCTAATTTTTTCCTAAACATTAACAATGATAATTAATTTATATTAAAAAATATAAATACATAGTAAATATTAACCATATGTGCTCATATTAGCTATAATTAAACAAGTTATTCAATACTAAAGGTCTCATCATTGATGTTTTCTACACTATAATTTCAATATAATTTTTTAAAAATAACTCTTCCTTGTTCTCAGTCTAAACATGATACCTCAATACCGAAGCTTCTAGAACTAGTGTAACTCATCTATATTTTAGAAACATAACATGGAAATTTTATACATTCCACCATTCTGAGAATACTATTTTTATTATCATTGGGAAATAGGTACATAATGCATTATAAATTGATAAAATAATATTACAATATCAATTAATATTATACCATTGGCCTAATATATGTTGTTCTAATCCATCTTAATATGTATGACCACCTAGATGCATACATGAAGATAAGGTTTAGTTTGAAGCTATATATAGGGAATGTAATAAAAACATGTGAAAATTCATTAAGGTGACATATCAATAGAACATTGAGTATAGTATAATACTAGAATATGGGAGAATAAAAAGGCATATCATAATAATATTATATGGAAATATAAATTTCCCTAATATCAATATATATATCATGAAATCATAACATATAATGATCATGAGATAAATTATAGGAATAAAACATAAAAAATATAAGGATTATATGAATTATAATATCTCGAACTTTTCTGGAGATTTATTGGGCTTATTTAAATGAACTATTTTTTTATTTCTTGACTAATTTTTCTTTGGGTTTTTACATGGGGAGTTTTTGGGTGAAATTCGAGGAATTTAAAAGGAAGAGAGGCGTTGAATGCTTGGTAGACAGTTTTCTCAAACTGTGCACCAGAGCCCAGAAAACTATGTGAACCTAGTAATAGGGGATTAACATTGATGGTGCATGGTTTCCCAATCCTTATGCCCTATTAAGAGAAATTGTGACCCACACTAGAAGAGTCACACAAGTAAGGCACACAGTTTGGAAAACCATGAACCCCTTCCCAATAAACCATGATGGTGTTTTTAATTAACTCGAATATTTTAAAAAAAATTCCCAAACCCACAGTATTTACCCCTAATCATCCCTAGCTCGACCCTAATATTTATCCCTCATTTTTTTGAGGCTCCCAAATGGATTCAAATCCCAACATATCAACTTTCTTGGTGAACCAAAGGGAGGATTGAAGATATGAACCTCCCAGGTAACTATTTTATTCCCATTTAGATCCTTCTCTTTCTCTCTCTCTGTCTCTCTTCCAATCATGTTCCTATAAAAAATATGGATGTTTATCCAATATTGGTTCACGATCTAGATATAGGTTTGTTAGATCTTGATTCATTTTATTCTGGATCTCGGTTTTAAATGTAGATCATGTTGTTTATTGTGTTCCTCCTAGTTTTATTTTTAAATTTGGGATATCAATTGTTCTGCATTGTCAACGAATTGAGGTTAGTTGGTTAACTTTAAATTATAATAATACTAACTATAAATTTTTTGTATAGGTTGTTTTATTTCAGTTGGAATGTTGGAAATTTAATAATTGAATTGGATAAATTAATTGATTAATTAATTTATGGAAACATGGAAGTTGTATTAATATATTAGTGAATTAATTAATGGAATGTTTGATTATGGAATTGAATGAGATATTTAAATTCTTTATTGGGAATAAATAATTTTTTTAACTATTGGGGTTTTAGGCTTCATTGAATTTCAATAATTATTTGTTTGATTAATTATTTGGAATGTTGAGATTGTGAAATTGATTTGATTAATTAATAGATGAAATAATTAATGAGGTTTTGAGATTTAGAAATTGAATTAGTTAATTAATTATTAAATTAATTAATGATATATCAAGATTTTCGAAATATGGGAATAATTAATTGTCGAATTAATTATTTGGGCATTTAAATTTTTGAATTATATTAATTAATTATTAGTTTAATTAATGATTTTTTTTGTGATTTTGAAATTAATTGAGATGGATTAATTAATTGTTTAATTAACTAATATATGTTTTTGATTGTGAAATGTGATGAGAAGGTTAATGTTAAATAAACATAAATTATGTGAAATTGTGACATTTTGTTTCATGTGAAATTGTGATATCGTGACATATGTCATAATCAAGTGCAGGACATGGTCTATTTTACTAAAATCATATAGTGATAAATATTGTTAAATTAATCATTTTTAATAGTGACAAATACATATGAATTTATTTTTTTAATGATAATAATGGAATTCGTATATGGATTGTGATGATGAATGGTAAGAATAATATTTATATATGAATTTAGATGAATAATGGTAACAAATGAATTCATATATGAATTGTGATGATGAATGGAAATAATGGATTTCAGATATATGGTATCCCTTTATGATATTTCGTATCCTAGCATGGGTTGAAGTAGGTATTGAGAGTTTGGTTGTCCATGGGAACCTGGGAGTTATGAATTAAAATAAAGAGTAATTCAATAAATGTAATCTATTAACATAATGGATTTTTCTTATTCATTATACAAATACATACACTGATATTGAATGTATATTATTTTATACTTCTTTGGTGGGGGCCTACTATTTTGTAATCACACCCTACTTGAGCTACTTGATTGGTACCCGAATAGATTTCATGGTTGTCAGACATGTTAAGGTCAAGGGCACTATGTTTGATGGCTATGTTGGAAGGAATCATAGATGAGGTAACCATACATGGATTCATGACCTACATGGTATTTTTTAGTGTCTTTACATATTTTGGGTTTTTTAAATTGACACTTGACATGTATTGACATAACATATCTATTGTTTAGTTTTTGATATTGTATTTTAGGTTTTGGTCATCAGGATATTCTAGTATTGTTTTTGTTATGGTTATATCTTTTGGTTATTATTGTTTATTTCTGATATTGTGGTACTTTAATTAATACAGTATAGTTTCCCCATGATAGATACTAGTCTCTAGCTACAAGTTGAAAACCTCTGTAAAATGTGGAGGCACTCCTAATGTCATGTGATCGCCCGGCCTAGAGAACCGATGTGTGGAACCTAGGTCAGGACGTAGCATTGTGGTATCAAAGGATTTTTATTTTCTTTTATTTAATCTAACTATATTATAATGTTATATAGAAGAATTTTATATGTTGGTTCTTGGTTAATATATCATTCATGTAAGTTGTTAACCCATGTATGAGGGAAAAACATAGTACAAAAGGTGGGATTGTTGTTATAGATATGTTTTATTATAGTTGATTCTATTTCACCTCGAGTGATGCACTTGTTGTGTGA
The DNA here is from genome assembly GCA_963277665.1 of Viscum album. Lineage (NCBI taxonomy): Eukaryota > Viridiplantae > Streptophyta > Magnoliopsida > Santalales > Viscaceae > Viscum > Viscum album. Next base: position 1,175,401,625 of record OY728156.1, read on the forward strand.
CATGAAAATTATTTTTTAGTTTTTCTGATATTTTACTTTGTCCTGGAATAGAACGATAGTTTAATATAGATGCATAATTCTAAGAACTATTGATTTTTTTGTGACATGCCTTATTTTTGTCTCACATAAGGAAAAAAGTTCTTGGGTATGTGCTGGAATTGTACTATTTTCCTTGCATATTTAATAGAAATAGAAAATGATGTAGAATATTAATAACTAGGTGTCTAATGTGAAACTTGAAAATGATAATGATTTTACCCTCGGTTAACCATGACCTAGACATAGGATGGTTAATGTTTGTGATAACGCCTCAGTTTTAACCATGTGGTGAGGTTTGGGTAATAGACTCATTGTGGATTTTTTTAATTTTTATCATATATAAATGTGTTAAAGATGTGTTCTATGTTTTATGAAGATTGTTTTCAATTGTAGAGATATTCCACCATGACGATGTTTGTTTATAGGATGAATGGAGGTTATAGCTCGAGACACTCCAGCAGTAGTGAAACCAGAGGGATTGATAGTGATGGGTGAGGATGATGTAGAGAAGTTCCAAGAGAATTTTTTTATGGTTTATGAAAATACTGGAAAGAGACATATGGTAGGTTGTGAAGAGACTGTCTGATCCTATATGGTAGTTTTAGTTATAGATCTTTCTAAAGCTTACTAGAGATGATGGATTAGAGGCAGTATAATTTCTAGATTGAGTCCATCCATGCTATATTGACAATTTAGAGACTCCTGGTTAGAATAGTGTCATGTTGGATGATTATATGCTCTAAGGATCAATGAAGAACTGGTGGGATGTTCATACTATGACTGGACATGCAGATGGTATGTTACAGAATGACTATTAAGAAATGTTCCTGGATCACTTTTATACAGAGACAATAAGTCGAGAGAGAGAAGTTGAGTCCATGCAGTTGAATTAGGGAGGTATATTTGAAATAGACTATGTGGGACACTTTACAAATTCAAAGTTATTTTGTCCAATGCTATCATGGGATGAAATATCTATGAATAAATGCATCAAATATGAACTTAAATATGATATTAAGTCCACAGTTGATATAGTTTGATAAAATAAATTTAATTAGGTGGTGGATCAGGATCTCATAGATTAAGGGAAACTAAAGGATGATTCCAATGCATGATAAGTGGTTTTTTTTGGATGATCAGGTGATATGTATTATGATAGTAGGAAGCATCACTATGAGGATTTTACCCAGGGGTATAACATGAAGTGTGGGTAAGGGGATGGATCAGTTACTCAGGATCCCACCTGTGTTATTTGTCACCAGTGAGGTAGGCTAGGACAATATCATAGAAGCTATCCCCCTAAACCAATAGAATGATGATCTTATGGATGGATGTGAAATCTATAGATGTTCTGCATGAACCCATGATAGACTGGTAGTGATAGAGGAGCTAAAAATAACAATAATGTGGGAAGGGGTTCTTCTGCACCATATTAGTCTGGCAGTTGGAGTTCTAATGGACATAGTGGTAGAGGTAGTGGATGAGGCGTTTCTTGGAATGAGAACCCATATCAGCAGATTGGTACAGCTCAAGGGACTCAGACTACATCACAAGTGAATGTTTTGGGTCTATCAGTTGAGTTTATGAGTGGGGTGTTGATGATAGATACACTATTGGGAGTATGGTCTAGGGACATCTGGTTGTGCAATGGGTGTTCTCTCATGGTTGGGGAGTACCATTTTTTGGGGGATATTTATATCCTTACATGCTAGGATTTGAAAAATAATTGAATATAGACTGCTTAGTATAATACTAAATCCACCTAGGTTTTTACCACAAGATAGTGAATTTTACATCACCTATGTGTGACAATTATAATCACTGAGGAGAATTGGATATCCATGTGGACTCAGGAGGGTCATATAATTAGTAACTAGGGGAGCTTACCAACCATGTTTATATTCTATTACTAGATGATGGGAGTAAAAAGTATGATTCCCTTCCAACCATAGTGGATCAATTTTAGGATGTGTTTTTGGATGACTTCTTTAGGAATACACCTAAGAGAGATGTAGAGATTATGATTGATCTCATGAAAGGGGATGATTCGGTATATATTACACCATATATAATGGAAACTACATAGCTCCAAGTTCTCATTAATAAAAATGATTATTTCTAGGGTAAGTGATTTATCCGTCCGATTATGTCGTCTTGGGTTTTTTGAGTCATGTTTGCAAGGAAGTATAATGATACCTTGTGCTTGTGTGTTGACTACCAGATACTAAAACAGATTAATGTAGATAAATGGTATCTCATTCTATGTATCGATGATATTTTTTACCAGTTGAGGTAGGTTGTGTCTTATCAATGATTGAGTTGAGATCAAGTTATCATCTATTGAGACTTTGACCTTCTGATATAACAAGGGTTACATTAAGAAGTAGGTATGGATTATATGAGTTCTTCATAATGTTGTTTTGGTTTATGAATTTACCAAAAGTGATTATAGCCTTAATGAATAAAATATTTATTATATACCTATATTATTTTGTGGTTTTGTTTGTGGATTATATCTTGGGGTACTCCAAAACTCAGGATGATCATGCCCAACAACTTGAAATCATCTTGAGTACACTTAGAGAGCATCAACTATACACCAACCTATCTATGTGTAAGTTTTGGATTGACCAGGTGCACTTCTTGGGTCATATCATCTCAAATTAAGGTGTTTAAATGGACCTAGATATGGTGTATAAAGTTGAATATTGAGAGAATTCCAAGAACATTGTCAATATTTTTAGCTTTATGGGGTATGATGGATGTTACTAGAAGTTCATCTAGGAATTTTCCCATTTTGAAAAATGAATTTTGGGCTAATCCATGAAGGGGATAATGTTTTAATGTTCATAATCATTCAAGAGTTACATGGAAGAGTTATTGAAGAGTTTAGTATATGCACTGATCATGATTATACATGAAGCATGTGAGGAGTATACATTGTTCTGTTACACTTTAGGTATTATACATGGAGTATTTTTGATGTACTTAGATTGAGTAGTGTCGTACATGTCTCAACTATTGATTCCACATGAATATAACTACCATATGCATGAACTTGATTTTTCTGTATTGATTTATGATTTGAAGTGTTGGAAACATTATTTATTGGGATAAAAGTTTATTTTCTATACAAATTAGAAAAGATTAAAATATATCTTTTTCAAGTTATATTTGAATCACTAATAGTGGAGATGAGTTGAGTATATGAATTCATACAACATTGAGCTAACATGTTCACTAAGAAAGGTGAACATTGTTTTTGGTGATCTATATAGTAAAACACATAATCAGGTAGGTCAAGAGTCTAGTGTTGAGAGAAATTTTATCAATTCACTAAATGAGATGCATAATGTGGTTCTAGAGAGTCACAAGAAGAATAATCTCATGTCAGTTTCAGTGAATTCTACATTTTGAGTTAGATAAAAGATAGAGAGTATAATAATATAGAATGTATTTACTTTAGTAAAGTACTTAAATGTGTGGATTCATCTTCATATTGAATTATTAATGATTATGTGATCACCTATGTATAGAATTGGGTTGTTATGCCAACGAGCATGTGGAGAAGATAATTTCTGAATTTCATGCCTCAAAGAGGGTAGTGCATTCAGGTGTGACCAAAATATATCACGAACTATGAAAAAAAATTGTTGAATGGGCATAAAAAAGGATATAGTAGGGTTCATGATATGATGTTACACATGTCAATATGTGAGGAATAGGCATTAACAACTTCGTGGTTTACTATAGTCATTTCCTAAACAAAAATGGATGTGGGATGACATCACTATAGATTTTTTTTGGCTCTCCCTTGGATGCCTTAGAAGAATTATGTTATTTGGGTGATTTTAGATATTTTGAAAAAGTTTTTTTGTTTCATTCCTATACATGAGAACTTCTCAATGAAACAATTTGGAGACTTGTATGTCCGAGAGGAATATCGTCTACAAGGAGTTTCGTAGACTATTCTTTCAGACTGTGAACTAGGATTTAATTCCTAATTATAGAAGTCCTTATAGAATGAACTATGTGAAATGTTTATTTTGAGTAAATAATTATACCCAGAGATAGATGGGAAATCAGAACTTACTATACACATTCTTGAGTATATGCTTCAATCATGCGTCCTAGACTATGGTTGATATTGGGAGAAGAACATTCCATTGGTGGAGTTATCTTATTAAAAAATTATCAAGAAACTATATAGTTTTAACTATATGAGAATATACATTATAGGACATTAATATCACCATTATTCTGGATAGAGGTTGGTGAGTTAGAGTTTTTGGGACTAGGCCTTATGAAAGGGACATTCGAGCAGGTTCAGTTGATTCAGAAACTTATGGAAACTGATTAGAGTAGAAAAAATTCATATTCTAATAGATGTTTATTACCCCAATAGATTACAATGGTTAATATTGTATTCCTTCTTGTGTTTATAAGATTCGGTCACTGTAGGATATGGAGGCAGGGCAAGATGGAAGACATGTTTGTTGGACCATTTGGGGTTTTAGAGAGAATCGAGATAGTGGTGTACCAATTGGTTCTTCCAAAGAGGTATAGGGATAAGTATGATTTTTTTAATTTGTCAAAACATTATATATATGACATATACCATTATCATTTGATTGATATGTATGATGTTGAGATTGAAATAGATGCATCCTTCGTGGATCGTCTGATATATGTGTTTTATCATAGTGAGAATGGGTTGTGTAGAAAGACAATGTCGATAGATAAAGTATTGTGGAAACATGGACAGGTTCAAGAGGAAACATGGGAATGAAATACATATAATATGGCTCATTATCCCAATATTTTTTACTTAGAAACATAGTGATATATGGGAGTGCAACTCAAGGATGAGTTGTTATATGGTGGTGATATTGTAAGTTACTGAGCTTTTATAGAGATGTATCAAGCTCATTTATAGGTACTCATTTGAATTGTATTGAAAAATTTTTTATTAAGTATTCTTATGTGAAATTTGATAAATTTGTAAGTAGGAGAGGAAGTGCATGGGTGGAACACAGGTTTCCTTAACCATATGCCTCAGCCCAACAAACTGTGTGAACCCATGTAGAGGGGTCTCTCACAGCTGGCACACTTTTTTCAAAGCCAAGCACCCTATTAGGAGAAACCATGAACCACACCCTATAAGATATGCATGGTTATGGAACACTATTTGGAAAACTGTGAGCCAGTTTTTAATTAACCTAAAAATTGGTTATGAAATTCCCAAACCCCGTGTATTTACCCCTAATTAGACCAAACTCAACCCTATGATTTTTCTATCATTTTTTGAGGCTATATTATAAATTTGAATCCCTATCATCCTCTGTTCATAATGAATTGATGTCTAGATTGAAGATATGCTCCTCCATTTCTAGTTAGTTTTGTCTCATTTACATCTCTATCTCTCTCTATCTATCTCTCTCTTCTACTCCTCTTCTCAGATGAAAGAAGGATGTTTATCTTTTATTAGTTCTAGATCTAGATCTATGTTTTTTAGATATTCATTAATTTGATCTTTGATCTAGTCTTCAGGTTTAGATTGCGTTCTTCATCATTTTCTTGATTGTTCCATTTCAAATTGGGGATTTCTGTTAATGAGCGATAGTCAACCAATTGATTTAGGTGGTCTTATTTTAAATTCACATAGTCTTGATTATAAATTTTGTGTATGGGTTGTCACTTCTCAATTGGCACAATGGAAATTTAATAAATCAATTGGATAAACTAATTTATTTATTAATTTATTGAAACATAGAAATTGGATTAATTAATTACTGAATTAATTAATGAAATGTGTGGTTTTGGAATTGAATTGGATATTGAAAAAATTTATCTGAAATAGCTATTTTTTATTTAATTAATGGGGTTTTGGGCATTATTGATTTTGAATAATTTGGTTTTGGATTATTTATTAAGAATATTGAGATTTTGGAATTGATTTTATTAATTAATTAATGAGATGTTTAGATTATGAAATTTATTTGGTTAATTAATTGTAAAATTAGTTAACGAGATATCAATATTTTTAAATTATTGAAATAATTAATTGTTGAATTAATTATTATGGTTTTGATATTTTTAAATAAGATTAATTAATTTTTGGATTAATTAATGGAAGTTGGGGTGATTTTTCAATTGATTGAGATCGATTAATTAATTTTCGAATTAATTAATGTATTATTTTATTTTTAAATTTGTTGAAAAGGTAAATCTTTATTAACCTTGAATTTTGTGAAATTGTGGTATTGTGTTACATGTGAAATTATGATATTGTGATATATGTGATTATAATGTGCGGGATATGGTCAGCTACACCAAAAACCCCATAATGATAAATCTTTTTAAATAGATTAATGGTAACAATGACATTCAGATGAGAATTTAATTGATAAATTGTAATAATGGAATTTAGATATTAATTTAGATGAGGAATAGTAACAATGGAATTGAGATATGTATTTAGATGATGAATGGTAACAATGGAATTCAGATATGAATTGAGATGATGAATTGTAATAAATAAATTCAGATATATGATATCGTTTAGGGATCTTTTAGACTTAGGAATGGGTTTTAGTAGGTATTTAGAGTTTAGGTGTCCACAGGAACTTGTGAGTTATATGGTTTAATAAATTTTAATAGAAAAATGTAAAATATTTAATATATTTCATGTACTGATTACTTATAAAAAACATACACTATTATTGGAGGGATATTGTTTTAGAAATAGTTATTGGTGACCTAATAAGTTTTGACCACACTCTACTCAGGCTTCCTTGTTAGTACTAGAATAGATTTCACGGATTTAGGATAGTTTAAGGGCAATGACTCTATATTGTATGGCTATTTTGGGATGAATCATGAATGAGGGAACCTGAATTGGATTCAGGACCCTTTTGGGAGTTTTCAGTGTATTTACATATTTTGGGCTTTTTATATTGTCACTTGACATGTATTGGAATGAACTATCTACTACTTATTTTTGGATATTCTATTTCTGGTTTAGGTCATCATGTGATTTTGGTATTGTTCTAGTTATGGTTATAAATTTTGGTTATTCATATTTATTTTTGTTGTTGTGAATCTTTTATAGTGTATAGTCTCCCCTTGTTTGATATTCGACCCTCATTTTTATTCGGTAGCCATTGTAATATGGGATTCATACTTGAGTTCATTTGACCGAGGGGGATAGGGCACTAGTGTGTGGAACCTGGGTCGGGACATTACTAGAATGTATCTTAAGAATAATAATAAAACCATAATAATCATTAGTCAAGGATCATTAGTATGAAAATATTACACAACAATTTGGGATCAATTACCAAGCACTATAACATAGTGTTGTATATTTGATGTGAAAAAATCCTAGGAAGTGATTTTATAACTACATGTGTCATAATAAACCCACTGATATATGATTTATAACAAAGGGAAAAACTTCTTTCATATCCAGGATCATTTACATTAAATGTTCTGTATCATTATGAAAACTATTTCAATACAAAGGGAATACAGATATAAAGTATACACTTTTCCCACCAAAATATGAATATTATTTTCACAACCCTATTTCATTCAGGAAATAAAAAATAAATTCACTAAAATATAACATTATTTCAACATAAACACATTAGTAGTTCCAACTCATCCTTATTCTTGGTTTAAATCATTTGACAACATGGTATAACAACAAATTGTTTAGTATGGGATATAAAAATAATGAGACCTTTCAGTCAAGTGAAAAAATTTAATACCAAGAAAATTTTTACCATTTTAATAACAGAATTTTGATCACATAAATATAAAAAATACAAATTATAAAATCAACCCTTACTATAGGAAAACCATTAAATACCATTAGAAATCATAATAAAATAATTAAGGTGTCATGAGGAACATGATATATCATGAAACTATTTCGTTTAATGAATATCATTCACCATTAAATGTTCATAAAATTTCCTTACCTCATGAAATCATATTTTTTCTATAAAAATCAATAAAAAACTTGAAAATTTAATATATCCCTGAGAAAAAATCACATGGATAAAAATAATTATTTTCATAATAATAGAATGATTATGTTAAACCTCCTGATATTCTAATTAATTACTTATTTAAAAACATCATGAACCTTACCATTATAGTATTTTAACCCAATATTTTACAAACCATCATGGCCTTGTGGAAAGACATTTTTTATATTTTCTCAACAATTTTTCAAGGAATATTCATTTTATGGGCTAACATACACCGATCAATACACATATTTTTATCTCATGTGATATGTTGATTCTTCAAGAGGTTATTTATTATTGGGTCCCACCTATCACTTACATATTTCAAATACATTACATTTATATGAAAACAACAATATAATAAAAAACCACTATTCCATGACAATACACATTCCTATTTGAAGAACTAAAATATGAAATTTAAACATTTTCTATAGTAGAAAAATATAAACACATAATCATAATACATACAGATAAATAAAGTGGAATGTATAATTTATATAATATACCTAATTAGGAAAAATATAAATTAATTGGTGTGTATATAGATTGAAAATTCATTTACAAAATAATTAGAACTATTATTTAAATAACAAGAGAGAGAAACCATTTATTTTGGTATCTTTAAAAAATAAATAGAAAAATTAGAAAATTATTGTCATTGGAAAATTATTTAAACATGTATATTAATCTTCATTTTTAATAAATACTATGATAGATAAAAAAATATATGTCCATTGGGTAAATATTAAAAAATCATTTTAGACCTTTTAAAAAAAGTTTAAAATAAAACATATGATAAATGTTGAAAATATTCATTTTCAAAATGTTATAACAAATTTCAAAAGTAGTTGAATATCACCATTAAATTTTTTGAAAAAATAAATTATAAAAATATTCCAACATTTAAAAGAACTTGTAATTTGTGGGAAAACAGTTTAAAAGATTTACTAAAACATTTTAATGAATAAATTATTAGTACTTTGGTAATGTTGGAATCAAATGATCATTAATTCAAGGAACATTAAGTTTATTTTTAAACAAATTTAGTATTAGTAAATAAATATTAAAATTCATTTTTTGGAATTATCTACCCCACACAAAATAAAACATATTGTGGACATCGAAAGAGTCTCATTGAAAGTAAATTGAGAGGATAAATCCCTTACCTTAAGTTCGACTCTCCTCAAGAATTTTTTAAATCCTATATAAAAAAGTATATATAAATTATTTACTAGTTTCATATCCCTTTTTAAGTTAATTACCAATTAATCCCTTTTTATTCATATATTAACATGTCTAACATGGGTACTAAATTGATTAAATTCTTGTTGGATGTTTTGATGAAGTTTTGTTTAATATCCCATAATAAATTTTGTAGGATGAACATGGTCAAAGGGTTTATGGTTCCATCATCTCTTCAGAAAATAAATAATGAAATATTAATCATTATTATATGTTAAATATCATTTTATAAATAGTTACTAGTGTTATATATTAAAAAATAGTCACATCATTTTTTAGAGGTGGTAGCCCATATGTATTAATAAGAGTGATTACCATGATTCAGTAGAAGGAAGAGTTAAAAGTAAAAAAGATCATATAATTAAATAATAATAATAATATCAAAAAAATACTATATATTCATTAAAACCATCATAATAGATATCCTTGTGAGATAATGATAGAAAAATAAACACATCACTTTGTGGAGATGCTACATTACATGTACATATGAGAGATTTATTCATTTCACAATTGATGTTAAAGGAGATGATAAATGGTTGTTCCATAAAAATAATAAAATTTAATAATATAGAATATACTAATATTATAATATCATTAATGTTGTAAAATATTTATAGATGGAGGAACAATAAATAATGATAAAAATAGTTATTTAAGAGTTAAACCTCTTATTTGAGAACCCTAATTTAGATTACAAATTAATCCTTATAAATTTTTCATTTGGGGAGACAATAATATATATGAAAATTTTAGGAATTTGTTGAGGATATTTGGGTACATAATTTCATGATAAATTTCTCATGATGTGTTAAAAAGATAGGAGTGGAGGTGACTATTTAAAACTAAGATGAGTTCAAGTATTGTTAACATATGAAATATTAATATATAACATGTTTATAACTCATGTAAAATGGATTAAATGATCAATAGAATCGATTATTAGGATTAAATAGTTGAAATAAATTCAACCAATACATTTTTTAAATGTTTATGTGTATTTTTAAACCATTTTTCTTAGTTTATCCCCCTCCTTAACCGCTTACACCTTAACTGTGGTCATAAAATTTACAATCAATATGGTTTATGAAAGTAATTTGACTAAATAAAAATGGAACATAAATAGAGAAATAAAGATATCCTAGAAAATTTGATATCCAATTGAGTTATTGGAGGATTATTTTGAATTTATAATTATTTGAAAATTATTATAAAACATTAAATACCATTAAATATGATTTTTGGACTAGCCACACTTTTTAAATTTAATGGGATGAAGATAAAATATAATTATAATATAATGAAATTTAAAAACAAAAAACCCCTATAACTATTTGTAAAAATTATTAATACAACGAATTTAATCAAATTACTTTTCATGTTTTTAAAATCCATTAGTTGATTTTTGTGCTGCTTATCGGTGTTTCATGAATGTTCTAGCTAATTATAGAATCATGGAAAATTAAAAATTAGTCAGTATAATAAATATAGTTTATTCATTATCAATTTATTATCTATATTCATTTATCTATAGTTTTTAATTATACCCAAACCATGAAAACATTATAAGTGGGGGAGACTGAAATTTTATAATTAATCATTATATAAAATAATATAAATTTCATAATCCCAATAAAGTGGAAAAATAAATTCCATATGTTCAAATTTATGATTATTCCTATTGAAATACATATATCCAATGAGATCAAATCAAGTATTTGGCTAATTTTAAAGCCTTATACCGTAATTTGATCATTCATTATCCTATTTTCCACTTTTTTGGTGATAAAATTTTACCATATACACTATTTAATATGAATAATAATTAAATAGAACACATTTCATAATTTTAATATGCTGATTAAAAAAATTGATTAAATTCACTATGATATAGTATCTAGAATAGATAAAAATTATATTTATTATAATATTACATGATAGAATGAAAAAATAATTTTAAAAAAATGATCATTTCAAACAAAAAACATTTCTAAAAATATAATGTGTATTGTTGATTCTAATTCTATTATTAGTATTTTGTTTTATAAAATTAATATTATTTGATTTTCAAAAAAAATCAAAACTCAATGAGACATTTAAATTTGTAATTGTGTAGAATTTAAATGGATGTTTCAACAGAATTGATAAGTTTTCCTTATTCATCAAAAAATATTTCATAAAAAATCCCAAAAATTTATGTTCAGATTAATTTTACATTATTATTCAGGAAATTATTTCCTTTTTATAAAAAAAATTAAAACTGTTAGAAATTAATAATCATATACTCTCAAAAATATAAATAAAAACCCTTTTTGAATAAATATATTTTTAAATTAAAAAGTGATTTTACAGTTATTACATATCTATTAACAATAATTATTTTAATTTTGGTATATAATATTAAATATAAGATATATTAATTTATTTAAAATCTTACATATATAGATATTAATGTAATACCTTGAGATTTAGTGGTATAATTCTCTTTAAATAAATGTAATCTCATTTATAACTTGAACTACATACAGTAACAAGTTTAAATGAACCAAAAAAACAAAATTTCTATAATGTGAACATTATATAATTTTTTCTTCATATCATTATTATTTTTAATTGAATGTTTCAGATTTGTTCTGAAATAAAATATATTTTAGTGAATAAAGAAAAATCAATTTTTTATAAAACAATATTTTATTTTTATTAAATAAAGCAACTTTAAAGTCTCATTATATTATTTATATGGTACTCATTATATTTAGGGTCCCATTTATTTATTTTATGGTTATGTTTTATATGTTTTATATATATATATATATATCAATTTTTGGCCCAAAAGCACAATTTTTTGGAAAATAGTTTTTCATCTCATTTTATGGGATTATATATAATTAATTTATAAAACATTTATGAGTTAAATTTGATAAAATAGAATCCATTTTCATAATTAATATGATAAAATTTGGTAAATATTTATCTGTTAATTTTATATAATTTGAATAGTAATATTGGTAAAATTTAACACCTCGATAAATTTTAAATCAGGTAATTAAGGATTAAAAGTATTGTGTTAAAACTTAAATTTAAATAAAACACATGGAACTATATCATTTTATTAGTTTATTTCATCCATAAACATCATAAAATAAATAAAATATCATTTTTCATCTTGATGTCATTTTGAACTTTATAATATTTATGTAGATGATAATGTTAAAAATGTATCTCTCCTTCTTTTAATATATATAATATATTTTCAAAGAAATAAAAAAACATATATAATGTTATATATAATTATTTAAAAAATAATTAATTTTTTATCTCAAAAATATGTAATAAATTTCTAGTGATGAAATAATTACATTAAATTATTAGACAATGTTGACACGATGCATGTGAAAGAAGTAAAAAAAAGCATATAAATGATTTTAAAAACTATAAAGGTAATATAGATTTTGTGTTTTCTTGAATATAAATAATTTTATATAAAAAAAATAACATTATAATGTTGTGTGAATGATTTATATTAAAAGTACATATTTTTCTTGATTTCATAACATTTAAATTAAATAAACATCTTATAAATTAAAATAGTGACATTTTTTAAAAACAATATTTTATTTTATTTTTATTTATATACATCCTTAACTATGAATATTGGGATATTATTTAGTATATAATTCCACTCCTTTTATATTTATGAGACAACTATCAACTTATATATGATATTATTACCATTTTATATTGAAATAGTTATTTATATGGTTAGGGATAAAAATTATTTATGATGTGGTTAATAAAAAATAAAAGATTTAAAATTAAATATGAACCATTATTAATTTTATTGGATATTTAAATAAGGACCAAATTATCATTATATTAGAATTAATTCCATTTTGGAACCCATTTTCCATGAATGTGAATTTATTATATTTTAATATTTTGAAAAACTAAAAGAATGAACATCATATCAGAAATAAAAGGAAACCCCTTATCTCTTTTATATAAACCACATTGAGAAACAAAGATTTAACAATTTCTCCCCAATTTTATTATAAAATTATCAAGCCCAAATGACCTGGACTGTCATTGAAGTTAGTAAAAATTTACAATTTATATTCCTACTAACTATAGTATATGTGGAAAGTAGGGTCAAACCAACAGGGAAGGTAATTTTGGCCGCTATTCATTTAAAAAACCTTGAAAAACTCAACTATTGTCAACAGCAGAGTGATTTTTCTATTTTTCAAATTTTATATATATTTTTATGTTTTTTCTATTTAAGCAGAAAAGTAACACTATTTTTTATATGTTTTTAATCTATACTAGAATGAAACAAAAAACTAATCGAAAAGGATGAACAACTAAAATATAGAGTGTTGATGAACAAACTATCAAAGTAAATGCTCGGGGAAAAATATTCATTCTACTAGTTTTAAAGGTATTACAAATCACTTAAAAGTTATTGCAGAGTACCACTTTAAAGAGTATGACTCACTTCCCTCGCCATGAGTTAAATCACACAAGCCAACCAATTTTATAGTTTGCCACTCCAAAATTAACCAACTGTGAACAATATGAGAAATAACCATAAGACAAACTCACAGTAAGTCTTGAAGTCTTTTAAATCTATTATCTTTTGGAAAAATTGTATACACAATAAATATCGCCAATTGATTGTGAAGTTTTGAAATTAAATTTTAGTGGAACAATGCAATTGGATGAATTCAGTATCGATCTTGCCGATCAATACTGATTATATCTAAAGATGAAGTGAAAAAGAACATATAAAAGTAACCAGTGAAACTTCAATTTATCCCCAAACTAGAGACTTAGCTAGAAAACATGTTTAATATCAAAACAGTAATTGAAGACATGCTAAACAGAGTGTAAGAATTCAAAAACAAGGGAATTCAAACTCCCCGAAAGATACTCTGCCCCTACACTCCTTCAATTACTGAGAGTGATTCCAGAGTCGCCCTTCGGACTCCCTATGCTCCTGATGAGAGAGAATATCTAAAATCTCCAACGGTTCCCTCCTCCGAGTGAATGAATATCCTCTTTTATGACTCTCCACCTTTCTGCTGCTTGTTCTGTTAAAGTATCATACTGACTTCTGCTACTTGTCACCGAACATTTTCTGACTTGAGTTCATCTTTCACTATTTCACTGTACACGTGCATTTTTTCATGACTGGCATGTCGCACTAGATTTTCCCTGGTAACTAACTTTTGATGAGTTAGTTAAGTGTAATTGGACGTGTTTTTGACTCTTGAATGAACCTTCTTAAGAAAAACAAACAAAACCATTAAAACGCTAAGGAAATAAAGAATTATAGTTTAAGAAATTAGTTTATTAAAAAAGTCTTTATAAAATAATTAATAAACTTTTAAATACTGTTTTTAAATAAATTATTTTATTACTACTTCTAATAACTAGTAATTATATTTTAATTACTTATAATGAAATGAAATTTATTATTAAATAGTAATTTTTTAATTATAAAAGATAAATTATGATAATTTATGTATTATGATTTGATCGAATTTGTTAACAATAGAGTTATTATTAAAGAAAATAATTTTTATTAATTATTAATTTTGATGCTAAATTGTTTATAAGTTATTATTAATTAATTAATTGACATTATTAAAGTAAATTATAAACATTATGTTTATTATTATTTTGAAAATTTACATTATTAACATTTTAAATTAATTAGGTTAGTTTAATTATAATTTAATTTATAACTTATTATTAGTATTTTATTTTATAAACAAAATGTATTATTAAATAATTATTAATAAATTAAATCATAATTAATAAGATTTTTAATAATTCTATCCTAATTTGATTTTAGAAATAACTATAAATTAATTAAATAAAATTTTATTTATGATTAATAACTCTGTTTAATAAAATATCTTATGTAAATTATTTATTTATAATTATTAATGTTTATTATTTTTAATTGAGTTTTTATTTTAATTTTATTTAAATTCATTAGTTTTTTTTAGAAATTTTAACTTCTTCCCCCCCCCCCAAATCGGCACAACAAGGGGGTGGGTTCTGCTTCTCCAGCAAAACCCACGGCGGCCCAGCTCCTCCTCCTTACAGCAACAGCGGTGATGGTGGTTTCACCCAACTCCTTTTCGGCTTCTTCCTCCTATCAATGGCGCCTCGCATAGCAATACAATAGCTTCTATGGCTTCGTTTCTTCTCCCAACTCAGCCTCGGCTCGCATCTCAGAAGGCGATGACTCAGATCGACTCCTCACTTGGCGCAACAATCCTCAGCCTCCCTTTCTTACAGGTTGCAGTAACTTCATAATAAAACCCACAGAGATGTGGCTTCGGATTAGTGGCATAACGGAAAATTCCTTTGATCAAATCCATCAAACTCCAGCAGTGTTACATTTCTCCACAACAGAGAATCAAAGACGGTTCAGGATTGGCCTTGGCTTGCTGGTGTGGCGACAGCAGATCCCCCTCCAACGATCTTCAACGATGTTGGCTTGTGCTCAATGGCTTCCTACTTCAAGCTCTGTTCAGAAACATAGCAAGCGGTGGTGCGGTTGGAACTTCATTGGAATAGGGTTTAGAAGTGGGAAAATGTGGGGTTTTCAGATCTATCTCTTGTGCTTATAATGATTTATTTTGTGTGAGTGTGGTGTTTGATGCAAGTATTCTTCTGTGTGAGTATGCGGTTGTGCAATGGTGGAGAAATGCTGGAGAGAAAAACTTATGTTGTATCGGTGTGAAGGTATGGCGCTGGTAGGAGGAAGAGGGTAGGACTGGTGACACAGGAATGAAGCAGGGGATCGAGCGAGGCAGCGAGGTGCACCGAGGATGCGGTCGAAGACGCCTAATGGTGAGGTGTATGGGAGTAACAGTGAGATGGAGGGGATGCTTTCTAACAGTGAGAGAGAGGGGTGAAACAGTGAGGAGGTTACCAGTAGAAATAAAAGAAAAGGGTCACCATCACACCCCGAGAAAATCTCACTATTAGTGAAAAAGAAAGGGTCATCAGTAGTGAAATTTAAGATAGTCACCGATAGGATGGGTAATAGTGGGTCGGGGTCACCATTAGAAAGAAAATAAAAAAAATCACTGGTAGAGTTAAATAAAAGGATACCGGTACATAGGAAAAAAATAAAGGGTTACCGATAGAATGAAAGGTTACCAGTAGAATAAAAATAAAGGATTCACTATTAAAATGGGAAACTGCGGGTCACTGTTAGGGATATAAATTAAGGTTACCGGTAGTATAAAATTAAAAACTCACTGTTGCGCCAAAAAGAAAAGGGCCATCGACGCACTAAAAATTAATGTCATTGATAGTCTTTATGTGACCAAAATAAAATAAATTAAAGGGTTACCGGTGGAACCAAGGATCACCGATAGAATAAAAAAATTAAATTTATCGATATAAATGAATTTAAAGAACTAACGGTGACCTTAAAAAATTAAAAATGGCAAAATTTATCATAAAATTAAATGTTAAGTAATCTAAATAAAAGATTGAAAATAATTAATTAAAACAAAACTAAACACCATGGATTCAGAACAGGATTTTTATTAAACTTAAAACATAAAAGCCACAACTAAATTTTATAAATGGATATTTCATAAACAAGGAACAACATATTTGGTAAACTAAATTAATAAATGACTTAGATTAAATTTACTATATAATTAATTACAATATAGGAAGCGAGTGAAAAGGTTAGCATTGGAAACCTAATGGGTTACCGATAGCCCTTGTCTACCTCACCGGTAGACGAAAATCAATAGAAAATGAATATATCATATAACTTCATACATAAGATTAAATAATAAATGTTTTGAAAATATTAATTAATTATTTAAACAACTAAGTGAATAAATAAAATTAAAAGGGGACTATTTTATTTAATTTAAACTAAAATTATTATCTTAATTAATTAGCAGGGTGATTAGACACATTATTTAACCTTGTTAACCTATTCTAATGAAATTAATTAAAAGATAAAATATTAAAATAAAGACTAATTTAATTAAATAGAATTAAAATGATTATATAATTGTTTTATAAAAATGTTATTTTATTAAAAATTCAAGCAGATCAAAATTAACCAAACTACTTAGGATATAAATAAATTAGAAAATTAAAGTAAGAAAAAAAATTATTATTTTAAAGACTAAAAATACATAATTTAATATAAAAATTGATTAATTAACAAATTTAATTATATAAATACAAAAGTACAATTATTTATTATAAAGTGATTAAATAACTAATCAAATTAATAAAAATTAAGTAAAAAGATGTGGAAAAACTATGCAAAAATAGAGCCACATCAAATTCCCCCACAATTAAGCATTGTTTGTCCTCAAACAATTTCTTGTTTAATTATCATTTAAAAACATATTATAATATTTATGATTTTTTTCAAAATGTAATATGTCCATCATTCTCAAATCAGAGGACTGATGTGTCAACAGTCTGTTTGAAAAAAAATGTTTCAAATGGTGCCTTTCCTAAAACAAATAATCAAAGAGTAATCTAGATTGCTATAAATCATAAATAAATGAAGAAATATTGCCTCATATGTGATACAACTTAATGACTCACTTCAATCCGAGCTCAGGTTCTAATTCAATAGTGATAAAAGGTAAAATTTCAAGGGAATTAAGACCTTAACCGAGGAACTATATACTTTGACTGAATCTTAAGGTCCAAAAATAAATGTTTTTTTGTGAATCACCTTAATGAAACAACCTAAATGACTCCCATATAAACTAGTTTACCCCTTCTTCATTTGGATTTCATCATTCCCCTCACCTTAATGAACTCATTTTTGACCCTAGACACTTTATTTAATTTTTCCCAAGACATGTATCATTGTGCTAAGCACTGTGCATGAGCAATTATTCAAGGTGAACATAGGGCTTAAAGTAAACAGAAATGCACCCAGCATCTTGGGTCTCAGAGACTCACCGTGGGATCCCAGATGCCCAAACTACTCCAGTTTCAAAGGTTTTATATATAAATCATTAACATTATATCATTAAGGCAATTAATTTAATAATTAAAAGACAATAAGTTCCCTAGAATCATGATCAAACTTCTAGTCCAGGGTTATGAACATAATTCCACTTTCAGGTAACCCATATAACTCTTATAAGTAGTCCCTATACCAAGATCTCATTATAAAACTAAGCAAGACCACTCAACAATCATCCAACCTCATTAATTTCAAGATTCAAAGCAGTTCTTAACTACTATCAAGGCAATGTCTTTAGGCTACACTCATTATAGTAAAGTGTAAATCCTAAAATTGTGCAAGAATTTTAAAAAAAATTAACTATTTTTTTACCAAAAGTTTTAAGTTGCAGTGGGAATTAATGAGATTGCATTTAAGAACAGTTAAGCACAGTCAAGAATTTACCCCTTCCCCCACACTTAAAACCCAACTATGTCCCCAATGTTGACTTCTAAAGTGAATAAGAACAATTAAACATTTAAAGTTCAAAAAGGATTTTCAATAGAATAGATTTATGACATGTTTTAAGGGTATCAATGAAGTTCAAGAATATTATTTTTCCACAAATAATAACTTAGCAGCAGATTCACAAGCAATTACATGCATTAACATTTAATCCAGTGACAAATATTTTTAATTAATGTTCAAACAAGGCATGAAACTTATGGGTGCAGAGTGGATAGGTTGTAGCAATCTGAAATTTTTGGTTCAAATGAATGTTCAATATAACATAAAAATGAATTCTAACACCGCTTAGAAAAACAATTTTAATGAAAAACACAACAACCAGCAAGCATGTACCCCCCCCCCCAACACACACTTAATTTCATACATTGAGAGATTATTTCAATATTTATCAATGAATTCAAATTTAAGCAAGTGGCACATGCAGAATTTTTAATTCAACGGAGTGACATGCAGCAAAAGTTTTTTTAGTATGCAAGATATGTAGTAGATTTTCAGAAATTATGTAGCATAATTTATTATACAAGAAGAATTTGTTTTAAAGGAGAATTTTTTTAAAGAAAAACATGCAGCAGATTTTATCCTTAAAGTCAATAGGAGTAGAAAAATAAATGCATCAATTATGAATTGAGTACTTCCCTGAATATATTTGTCAATTTCCCTCCAGGATGGGAATTCCACTCCTTTATTGACAAAAGCAGCAGCATCCTGAGATAGAATCAAGAGACAAAGAACAAGCAGTAACAGGTATTTTACAAAAATAGAGCATAGAAGAAAAACTTTATTTAAGGTTAAAATGTAAACAATTAAAAGATAAAAGAACCATGGGTTGCCTCCCATGTAGCGCTAAGTTTTTAAAGTCTTCAGCCAGACTTTATTCAAGATCACTTTTCTAGCATTGTGAAGGCAGCCAAGACCTTCGGTTGTCTCTCAAAATAAAGTTTCAATCTTTTCCCATTAACCAACATGGGTTTATTTTCTTCACCTAAAATTTCTACAGCTCCATTCTTCAGCACTCTCACTACAGTAAAGGGTCCAGACCACTTGGACTTTAACTTTCCAGGAAAAAGTTTAAGTCTAGAGTTAAAGAGGAGGACCTTCTGTCCAGGTTTGAATTCCTTGTTTTGAATGATAGAATCATGAAATATTTTAGTCATCTCCTTATAAATTCTTGAATTATCATAATTCTCTCTTATAATCTTATTAGGTTCACTCAGCTCAAGTAATATTCTCTCACCAGCACTCTTAAAGTCAAAGTTTAGAGCCTTAACTGCCCAATAAGACTTGTGTTGCAACTCCACAGGTAAATGACAGCATTTCCCAAACAACAGCCTGTAAGGAGACATACCTATTGGGGTTTTGAAAGAAGTTCTATATGCCCATAAAGCTTCATCCAACTTAAGAGACCAGTCTTTCCTAGAGTTTGACACAGTTTTCTCAAGTATCTATTTAAGTTCCCTATTTGAAATTTCCACCTGTCCACTGGACTATGGATGATAAGGATTACCAGTTTTTTGAACACAGCCAAATTTCTCAATCAAATCCTTAAACTTATAGTTCTTAAAATGTGTTCCATTATCAGTGATAAAATCTCTTGGGACTCTAAATCTTGTAAATATGTTCCTCTTAACAAATTTTATTACAAAATTAGCTTGATTGTTGGGCAGTGCCACTACCTTAACCCATTTTGAAACATAGTCTACATCAACAAGTATATACTCATTCTCATGAGATGATGGAAATGGACCCATGAAATCTAAACCCCAGACATCAAAAATTTCAACTTCCAGAATTCCTTTTTGGGGTAACTCTTGCTTCCTACCAACATTTCCTAATCTCTAACATCTATCATATCCAACCAAAAAACTCCTAGTATCCTTAAAAAGAGTAGTCTAATGAAAACCATATTTTAGTAATTTTTGAGCAGTTTTTTCACCTCCATGGTGAACTACACAAGGTGAAGTGTGACAACTCTCTAAGATAAGCAACATCTCTTCCTCAGGCACACACCTCCTAAGAATACCATCATCACATCTCCTAAATAATAGAGGATCATCCCAAAGATAGTACTTAAGCTCAGAAATAAAATTTTTTTCTTTGATTATTAGACATATTTTAGGGAAAGACACCTGCTACCAGGAAGTTGGCAAAATCTGCAAACCAAGAAAATTTCCTGATTAACATAGTAAGTAGCTTCTCATCAGGAAATAAATAGTTAATCTCCCTAGGATCTTCATATTCAGATTGAGTAAGAGGAATCCTAGATAAGTGGTCAGCAACTAAATTTTCATATCCCTAATTATCCATAATCTCTAAATCAAATTCTTGTAGCAATAGAATCCATCTAAGTAGCCTGGGTTTAGTTTCCTTCTTAGACAGAAAAGACATTAAGGAAAAATGATCAGTGAAAATGATGACTTTGGAACCTAACAAGTACTGTCTAAATTACTCTATAGCAAAAAAAAAGCTAACAGTTCTTTTTCAGTAGTGGTATAATTCTTTTGGGCATCATCTAAGAGTCTGCTAGCATAATACACCATATGAAACTTCTTATCTTTCCTCTATCTGAGGACAGCACCTACAGCCATATCACTAGCATCACACATAAGTTTAAAAGGCAGCTTCCAATCAGGTGCAGTGATAATAGGTGATGTAGTGAGTTTCTCTTTAAGCAGATTAAATGATTTCAAACGATTTTCATCAAAATTGAAAGGTGCATCCTTGACCAGAAAAGAACATAAGGGCTTAGTTATTTTAGAAAAATCTTTTATGAATCTTCGGTAGAAACCAGCATGGCCTAGGAAACTTCTAACTCCTTTGACATTTACAGAAGGAGGTTGTTTTTTAATAACATCAATCCTAGTATTATCAACTTATAAACCTCTTTTGGACACCTTATGACCAAGCATTATTCCTTCTATAAACATGAATTGACACTTCCCCCAATTAAGAACAAGGTTGGTTTCAATGCATCTCTCTAGAACTAACTCAAGATTTCCAAGACAAGTATCAAAATTACTACCTACAATGGAGTCATCCATGAAAACCTCAATAATTCTCTCAATAATATCTGAAAATATATCCATCATACACCTTTGAAAGGTGGATGGAGCTCTACACAACCCAAAGGCCATCCGCCTGTAGGAAAATGTTCTAAAGGGGCATGTGAAAGTGGTCTTTTCCTGATCCTCTGGATCAACAAGAATCTGGTTGTAACCAGAATACCCATCCAAGAAACAGAAAAACTCATTTCCAACAAGCCTCTCAAGAATTTGATCCAAGAAGGGAATTGGAAAATGGTCCTTCCTAGAGGTTTCATTCAACTTTCTATAATCTATACAAACTCTCCATTTTGTGGTTTTTCTAACTTGGACTTATTCATTTTTATCATTTTTAACTACAGTAAAACCTCCCTTATTGGGGACAACCCGAACAGGGCTGACCCAAGAACTATCAGAAATGGGATATATCATTCCATTGTCTAGCAACTTGATCACCTCCTCTCTCACTACTTCTTTCATGTTCAGATTCAACCTTCTTTGACACTCTACCCTAGGCTTATGATCAGGATCCATAGGTATTTTATGCATGCAGAATGAGGGAATAATACCCTTGATATAATTTATCATCCATCCTATGGAAGATTTAAACTTCTTCAAAACATTTAACAATCTTTGTTCTTGATTTTCATTCAGTTCAATAGAAATTATGATAGGAAAAGTAGAGTTCTCGCCTAGAAATGAATATTTAAGATGAGCAGGGATTGGTTTAAATTCAAGAGTAGGTGGTTCTACACTAGAAGGAAGAATATTAGGCCTGTGAGGTCCAAGATCTTCAACATATCTTTTGTAAGGAGTATAAAATGATGAAATATTTTCAATTTCATGCCCAAATTCAGAAGTAACAGTGCTGCTATCCAAAGTGGGCAGTACACTGTACAGATTATCCATATCAGAATTCAACAAATTTATCAAAGAAGAATCATCAAGTTGTATTATAAGTTCTCCCTAAATATCATCAAAGT
The DNA here is from genome assembly GCA_963277665.1 of Viscum album. Lineage (NCBI taxonomy): Eukaryota > Viridiplantae > Streptophyta > Magnoliopsida > Santalales > Viscaceae > Viscum > Viscum album. The sequence goes on from OY728156.1 coordinate 1,175,424,456, forward strand.
GTTCATCAAGGTTGGTGTTAATAGAAACACCTTCAAATTCAATCAAAAAGATCTTAAGTTCAGAAACAGTTGATTCTTCTATAGCAGCAACTGGATAGTTGTCCAGTTCTGAAATATTTTCCAGATTAAGTGTTCGAGCATAATTTTCAATCTCTAAGACAAATTCAAAAGGATTTTAAGATTATAAATTATTTTCTTCAACAGAGGATTGATTTTCATATTTTTCAATATTTTCAGTTGAGTTCTCTTCTTCTAAGGACTCTACCCTAGAACAGTTTTCAGAAAAAGTTGGTCCTTTAACATTTTTAAACACATTGAACTCTTCTTGTTGTTCTCCAATTTTAAATATTAATTGGCCCTTAGAGACATCAATAACATCACCACCTGTGTATAAGAAAGGCCTACCCAAGATGATGGGAACCTCTTGATCACACTCCATATCCAAGACTTGAAAGTCTGTAGGCAAAAATAGCTTCCCAACCCTAACTTGAAAATCATCTACCCTACCCACAGAATGAGTAAAAGATCTATCAGCTAATTGCAGTATGACCATGGTGGGTTGAAGGTCACCCAAACTCAAATGTTGAAATAATGAGTATGGGAGCAGATTAATGCTAGCACCTAAATCACACAAACAGTTTAGCTGATCAGAGTTTCCTAGTGTGCAAGGTATGATAAAACTACCAGGGTCTTTTAGTTTAGGTGGGATTTTCTTTTTAAGTACAGCACTGCACTCTTTAGTGAGGCTATAAGTAGCGAATTATTCCAGAGTTTTTTTGGTTAGAAACAATTTTCTTAAGAGATTTAAAGTAAGATGGGATTTGAATTAAATATTGAATGAATGGAATGTTTACCTGAAGTTTAGAAAGGAGACCATGGAACTGAAGATGTTCATCCTTGGTGTTACTTTGTGGTTTCATATTCTCAGGGAAAGGGGTGGGTGGGGGAAAAAAATTTCAGAACAGTAGGTATATCCCTCACCTCTTCATCAATCTTTTCTTTTCCTTTATTCTTATGATTTTTAGATAAAGTTTCAGCTTTATTTTCAGGTGACAAATTCAAATTTAAATTATTTTCAAGACTTTTCTTTGAATTTCTAGCATGTGAACAAAGTAGATTTTTGTTTCCAGATTGAAACAGATTTTCATTTTGGGTATTTTTAGTGAGTTGTTTAGTAATAGTTTGAGTATTAAGCCCACTTCTAGTTACTTCATCCATAGCATTATCTCTAGGATTAATCTCAGTGGTACTAAGAAGTCTACCTTTATCCCTAGATGAAAAATATCTAGCAAGTTGTCCAATTTATGTTTCCATGATTTTCATTGTAACATCAGTTTGAATTTTATCAGACTCATATTGATTTTGATGTTTGGTTAGATGAGTCATATATCTTTCCTCTTGAGAGTTAATTTTATTCAAGATTAGATCAATCTTAGAAAACATGTGACTATCATTATTTTCTTGTACATTTGAAGACTCACCCCTTTGTTGATTTTGAAAGCTTGGTGTTGGTTTATTAGAGTAATTAGGGGTAGTGGTTTGTTTTATTAAGCCTTGATCTTTCCAGGACAGGTTAGGGTGGTTCCTATCAACTTGGTTGTAATTATTTGAAAATGTATCTTCTTTAGGAGTCATTCTAGGACCATAGTTAAAAAAATTTGAATTATCTTGTTGTTGAGTTGGCATATCAAAATTAGGAAAAAAGTTTTCAGTATGCCCAAACATACCACACGAGACACACTATTTCCTTAAATATTGGTTGGTATTTTGACATCCAAGTTGGTTAACTATTTGTTTATAATTGTGGTTCATTAAATATTGAAGTTGGTTGGTGATTTCATCAAGTTGAGCTTGAGTTTCATTCATTGAACCAGTGGTTGAATTAACATTTCTATTGACTCTTTTCCTTCTTGAATTTATATGTTGTGAATTAAGTGAAATATTATTAAAAAAATTCTAAGTTCTTCATCTATTTTATCATTATAATTACCCCCAGCAGCTTGGTCAACTAGATTCTGTCCAGAGGAGGACAACCCTTCATAAAAGGTGTCCATGTGAAGGTGAGATGTGAGTTGATGATGGGGAAAATGCCTAAGAAAATCCCTAAATCTATCCCAAGATTTATGAAAAGCTTCCCCATCCTCTTGATAAAAACTAGTTATCTTAGTTCTAAGTTCACCTTTAAGTCTTTGAGGATAAAATTTCTTAATTAAAGAGTTATATACTTGATCCTAGTTTTCGAAAATGTTCTCATCTAGACACATAAACCAATTTATAGCATTCCCTTTAAGGAAAAATGGAAAGACTCTCATTCTAAGTTAATTTTCTATGAGTCCTATAAGAGGTAATTGTTGCACAGTACTGTAGAAATCTCTAATGAAGGAAAGGGAGTCCTCATTAGAGATTCCATTAAAAGCAGGCAACAATGAAATATGTGATTGTTTCAATTCATAATTTCTAACTCTATGAGATAACCTAATGGATGAGGGATCGCTTGAAACTTGAGGAAGTTGAAACTCCCTCATACTAGGCCTTTCCTATTCATATAATAGTTATGGTTCATTTTGGTAGTTGTTAGGTGAAGGAACTATATTATCTAAGTTTTTCATTTCAGAGGTGTTTTTCTTTCTTCTAAGAGCAGTGAGATGTTTGTCTATTTCTATGTTCAGTGGATCTAGACTAACAGTAGAGTGTCTTGTGTTCATACAAATTAGATCACCAATTAAAATAGTACAACTATAAATAAAAATAGTAACAGACAGTACTCAGTAGTGAAACAGATTTTTTTTATAATTTTCAAATTTTTCATTTTTTTTAAATTTTTATATATGTGATTTTTTATAGTGTTTTTTAGGATTAATGGCTCGTTCTTTCCCCAAAAACGGCACCAAAAACTTGACTTGGAATTTCTTTGAAGTCGGACATAGTTTAAAATTTATATTCCTACTAACTACAGTATATGTGGAAAGCAGGGTCGAACCTACAGGGAAGGTGATTTGGGCCATTATTCATCTAAAAAAACCTTGAAAAAACTCTATTGTTGTCAGCAGTGGAGTGATTTTTCTATTTTTCACTTTTTATATATATTTTTTATGTTTTGTCTATTTAAGCAGAAAAGTAACACTATTTTTTATATGTTTTTAATCTAGACTGGAATGAAACAGAAAACTAATTGAAAAGTATTAACAACTAAAATATAGAGTGCTGATAAACGAACTATCAAAGTAAACGCTCAGGGAAAAATCTATATTCTACTAGTTTTAAAGGTATTCCAAATCACTTTAAAGTTGTTGCAGAGTACCACTTTAAAGAGTATGACTCACCTCCCTTTCCAAAAGTTAAATCACACAAGCCAACCAATTTTAGAGTTCGCCACTCCAAAATTAACCAACTGTGAACAATCTGAGAAATGACCACAAGACAAACTCACCGTAAGTCTTGAAGTCTTTTGAATCTTTTATCTTGTGAAAAAAAATGTATACAAAATCAATCTCTCAAATTGATTATGAAGTTTTGAAATTAAATTTTGGTGGAACAATGCAATTGGATGAATTCAGTATTGATCTTGCCGATCAATACTGATTACATCTAAAGATGAAGTGAAAACGAACATATAAAAGTAACCAGTGAAACTTCAATTTATCTCAGAACTAGAGACTTAGCTAGAAAACATGTTTAATATCAAAATAGTAATTGAATACATGCTAAAAAGAGTGTAAGAATTCAAAAACAAGGGAATTCAAACTCCCTAAAAGATACTCTTCTCCTACACTCCTTCAATTACTGGGAGTGATTCTAGAGTCGCCCTCCAGACTCCCTATGCTCCTCATGAGAGAGAAGATCTCGAATCTCTAATGGTTCCCTTCTCCAAGTGAATGCATATCCTCTTTTATGACTCTCCCCCTTTCTGCTGCTTGTTCTGTTTAAGTATCATGCTAACTTCTGCTGCTTTTCACCAATCATTTTCTGACTTGAGTTCATCTTTCACTGTTGCACCGTAGACGTTCATTTTTTCGTGACTGGCATGTCGTGCTAGATTTTCCCTTGTAACTAACTCCAGATGAGTTAGTTAAGTGCACATGGATGTGTTTTTGACTCTTGAATGAACCTGCATAAGAAAAACAAACAAAACCATTAAAACGCTAAGGAAATAAAGAATTATAGTTGAAAAAATTAGTTTATTAAAAAGTCTTTTTAAAATAATTAATAAACTTTTAAATAATGTTTTTAAATAAATTATTTTATTACTACTGCTAATAACTAGTAATTATATTTTAATCACTTATAATGAAATGAAATTTATTATTAAATAGTAATTATTTAATTATAAAAGATAAATTATGATAATTTATGTATTATGATTTGATTGAATTTGTTAACAATATAGTTATTATTCAAAAATAAGAAGTTTTATTAATTATTAATTTTGATGCTAAATTGTTTATAAGTTATTATTAATTAATTAATTAACATTATTAAATTAAATTATAAACATTATGTTTATTATTATTTTGAAAGTATACATTATTAAAATTTTAAATTAATTAGTTTAGTTTAACAATAATTTAATTTATAACTTATTATTAGTATTTTATTTTATAAAAAAAATGTAATATTAAATAATTATTAATACATTAAATTATAATTAATATGATTTTTAATAATTCTATCCAAATTTGATTTTAGAAATAACTATAAATTAATTAAATAAAATTTTATTTATGATTTATAATTTTGTTTAATAAAATATCTTATGTAAATTATTTATTTATAATTATTAATGTTTATTATTTTTCAATTTGAGTTTTTATCTTAATTTTGTTTTAATCCATTAGTTTTTTTTAATTTTTCTAACTTCGCCCCCCCCCCCCAAATTGGCGCAATAGGGGGGTAGGGTTCTGCTTCTCCAGCAAAACCTATGGCGGCCAAGCTCCTCCTCCTTCCAGTAATGGTGGTGATGGCGGTTTCACCCAACTCCTTTTTGGATTTTTCCTCCTATCAATGGCACCTCGTACAACAACACAACAATGGATTTGGTTCTTCTCCCAACTCGGCCTCGGCTCACAGCTCGAAAGGCGATGACTCAGATTGACTCCTCACTAGGTGCTACAATCCCCGTCCTCCCTTTCTTACAGGTCATAGTAACTTCACAATAAAACCCACAGAGATTCGGCTTCGGATTTGTGTCATAGCGGCCAATTCCTTTGATCAACTCCAGCAGACTCTAGTAGCACGACATTTCTCCACAACGGCAAATCAAATATTTTTTAGGATTGGCCTTGGCTTGCTGGTGTGTCAACAGCAGATCCCCCTATAGCGATCTTTAATGGTGTTGGCTTGTGCTCGATGGCTTCCTACTTCAAGCTCCGTTCAGAAACACAATAAGCGGTGGTGAGGTTGGAACTTCATTTGAATAGGGTTTAGAAGTGGGAAAATTTGAGGTTTTTAGATCTATCTCTTGTGCTTATAATGATTTATTTTGTGTGAGTTTGGTGTTTAATGAAATTATTATTCTGTGTGAGTATGTGGCTGTGTAATGGTGGAGAAATGCTAGAGAGAAAAATTGATGTTGTATCTATGCAAAGGTATGGCACCGGTAGGAGGAAGATGGTAGAACTGGTGACACAGGAATGAAGCAGGGGATTGGGCAAGTCGGTGAGGCGCACCGAGGCCACGGTCAAAGATGCCTAATGGTGAGGTGCAGGGGAGTAACGGTGAGATAGTGGGGATGATGTCTAATAGTGAGAGTGAGGGGTGCAACGGTGAGGAGGTTACCGGTAGAAATAAAAGAAAAGGGTCACCATCAAACCCAGAGAAAATCTCACTATTAGTGAAAAAGAAAGGGTCACCAGTAGTAAAATTTAATATGGTCACCGATAGGATGGATAACAGTGGGTCGAGGGTCACCATTAGAAAGAAAATAAAAATAATCATTGGTAGAGTCAAATAAAAGGCTACTAGTACAGAAGAAAAAAAATAAAGGGTTACCAGTAGAATGAAAGTTTACCATTAGAATAAAAATAAAGGAGTCACTGTTAGAATGGGAAACTCTGGGTCACCGTTAGGGATATAAATTAAGGTTACCGGGAGTATAAAATTAAAAACTCAATGTTGTGCCAAAAAGAAAAGTGTCACCGACACACTAAACATTAAGGTCACTGGTAGTCTTTAAGTGACTGAAAGAAAATAAATTAAAGGGTTATAGTGGAACCAAGGATCACAGATAGAATAAAAAAAATTAAAGTTACTGATATAAATGAAATTAAAGAACTAACGGTGACCTTCAAAAATAAAAAACGCCTAAATTGAACTTAAAATTAAATGTTAAGTAATCTAAATAAAAATATTGAAAATTATTAATTAAAAGAAAACTAAACACCATGAATTCAAAACATGATTTTTATTAAACTTAAAACTTAAAAGCCACAACTAGATTTTATAAATGTATATTTCTTAAATAACGAGCAGGATATTTGGTAAACTAAATTGATAAATGACTTAGTTTAAATTTACTATATAATTAATTACAAGATAGGAAGCGAGTGAAAAGGTCAGAATTGGTGACCGAATGGCCTTCTTTTTTATTTTATTATAGATAATCCCCCTTTTAAGGGTTGAGGGGGAACTCGTACATGACCCATAGGCCCAAGGCACAAGGCCCGACATGACCTGCAATACATAACCCGAAGGCCCAAAGGCATAACATGCCCATTACATGACCCGTAGGCCCAGCCCACTAGAACTGCCCCTTCCCAGCATCTTTCATCATTGATCTCCTTAGATCCCCACCTTGCATTGTTGATCGGCTAGCATTGCCCCATACAAAGCTGCACGGTGCCTGGTCCCGATGGCGGCTACCATACCCTCTCATTCATCCAATCCGGTTATCTCTGCATCTGGTGGTTGCTACTCCTATTGCTCTTATCCTCTTCTAGGGCATATTCTATGTGAACTGGGCTACTCCATGGTCTACGTGACCCGAAGGCCCTGTGGCCTAAAGGCATTTGATAACCCGAAGGCCCTGGAGACCCATAGGCCCAAACCGGTGGCCCGAAGGCCCAAATCGGGTGAATAGTTCTGGCTGCTATAGTACCGAATAGTAACTGCTACAGTACTACTACAGTGACTGCTACAGTACTACTACAGTACCCGGAAATTCGCCTCCACCCGGTTTTGAACCCGAGTCTCTTGGATGCCAAGCAGGAGCCCTTACCACTAGGGTATGGGATCATTGGCTTGGTGACCTAATAGGTTACTGATAGCTCTTGTCTACCTCACCGATAGACTAAAATCAATAGAAAATGAATATATCATATAACTGCATACATAAGATTAAATAATAAATATTTTAAAACTCTTAATTAATTATTTAAACAACTGAGTGAATTCATAAAATTAAAAGCAAACTATTTTATTTAATTTAAACTAAAATTATTATCTTAATTATTTAGCACGGTGATTAACATATTATTTAACATTGTTAACCTATTCTAATGAAACTAAATTGAAAGATAAAATATTAAAATAAAGACTAAGCTAATTAAATAGAATCACAATGATGATATAATTGTTTTATAAAAATGTTAGTTTATTAAAAATTCAAGCAGATTTAAATTAACCAAACTAATTAGGACATAAATAAATTATAAAAGTAAAGTAATAAAAAAATTATCATTTTAAAGACCAAAAATAAATAATTTATTATAAAAAATTGATGAATTAACAAATTTAATTATATAAATACAAAAGTACAATTATTTAGTTTAAAGTGATTAAATAACAAATCAAATCAATAAAAACTAAGTAAAAATATGTGGAAAAACTATGAAAAAATAGATCCACATCACCAAACATAGAGGTTATAGTCTTATTAAATGAAAATTCCAAGGGTCCTTAATAAGGTTGCTAAATGAAGACTATAAATGAACAGATAATCATCTTTATTGACTAATTGAAATTAATTTATTTTTATACTTACTATAAATGTATTTGACTCATTATAAAATAATAAATAAAGTATAATAAATATCTAGATATTTTATTATGTTTATATAAGATATTGTTTCAATATTTTTTTTTGTCCAATTTAAAGTAAAAACATTGCTCGTTTATACATACAGCTTACCATCTCTATATAGTTGTGTAATTCATTTTTAATCATCGTCATAAATGGATAGTTATATATATGGGAATAATTATTATATATATTATTTCATAGATAATTATTATTACTCAATTGATATATCATATCTACCATCTTACATTCAAATCTGTTGGAAAACAATAACATCACTCTTACGAACCTGTGGACTACCTCCACCACAAAGTGATATAATTTATTTTGTCATTTACATATTATATGGATGGTAATAAGGATATATTTAATTAATTTATATAATTTATACGATATAATAATGAATCCTAAAAGGAAAATTATTTTTTATCATTCTTTCATTCTATCAATCAAAAATTGAGGATGTTGTTCATGCATACGCACACCATACAATTTCCATTAATTATGGAATTTAATTTTCTCTCACTACCATTTATTGATTACTATAAATAAATATATATATATATAATAAAAAATTTACCCAATTATTTAAATTTTGGTGATACATTAACCATTATCTATGCACATGTACTAGAAGTACCAAACCAAAATTCCCATGCAAAACGAAGCATTTACACATGAAACAAGGATAATATAATAATATTGTTAACAAACATGTAATTTGATGTTATAAATGGACTATATATTATATAATAGTTATGTACATGGTTATCTAATTTTATTAATATAAATATATATTTATTATACAAGAGGTTAAAAAAATACAAATATAGTTGAACTTGAGGGAATGGATTCCATATCAATTTACACTCAATTGGGAAATATTTGGTATTGTGTATGTATTTAATTTTATATTTTGTATATACTAGACCATTATATGTATTTAACATAAATATATTTTTATTACTGATTATAAAATTCTACATTCAATTGAATATTTCTACTTTTTAGATTTTAAATGTTACCCAAGAGCTATGGATTTAGTTTAAAACCCTATTTTTGTGTTTTCACTTATTTTCATTGAATATATTTTATAATTTATGCTCTACATACTACATATATTCTACTATCCTCTATAAATTTATGGATATTAATTATTCTCTTCTTAGTTTTTATATTTTATGTACTATAATAAATCATATAAATTTATAAAAGAAAATATGATATTATTTCTCTTTTTGATTAGGTATATTTTTATCCCATTTCCATATTTTTTTAATTATTTTTCAAAAGTTCCTTATCTTCACTCAAATGATCTATTAATGAATTTTTATTTTACATCTAAGTAATTATAGATTTTATTGAAATCTATATAATGTATTTTAGAAGGTTTATTTTTTAATTTCATTTGAAAAAAAAATCAAATGGAATTTGATTAATGTATACAGTGTTAGCATATTTTACAATGACCAAAACCATTTTATGATATTTTGAACATTATAAATGATCCATATGGGTTTAAATATAAAAATATTAAATTAAAGTATATTTTAATGTTTTTATTCAATTTTTCTTTTTTTTCAAAATATATGACTTTATTATAAATCCTATATTTCTTATGAATTTCTATTTATATTTTATTTTTTATTACTCTTTCCATCATTAACATTCTATTAAAACATTCAATTTTTTTTTATAATTATAAATAACCAATCATAACGTAATTATATATTACATTATTTTATTTATGAATACAAAGACACATGCCCTAATATCATAATACTATAGTGCCTTTGGAAACAAGAAACAAAAATGTGTTTTCCTGTGAAGGATCTTCAATGTATCCCACAAATATCATCCCTTTTAGTACCGCTACCTAAAACCAAACATAAGAAATGGGTGATCTAAAATTCTCGTAATGGGTTTTAAAGGGATATATGTAAGAATAATAATGAATGTCATGGAATTTGAACATAATTATTAAATTAGAAGCTCATACCAGGCATATCAATTATCATATTCTTGAGTCATGGAATAAATAATGGTAGTTCGTAAGACATGATTTTTGGGGAAATCATGATCATAAGTCACTAATGAAAAACATAGGTATGAGAAATTTAATTATTGGCAGATACATTAACATGAAATATCATTATTTATAATTAAAGGGTATTTTCAAAAACATAAGTGGTCACTTCATGGAGGATGCACCCATTGGGCCTGACAGACACCCATCTATAGTCGTTGTCCATTATTTATAGTAGATCAAGTTTCCCCTTATTCCCATAGTGGATCTAGTTTCCCTTTCTTCCAATAGTGGATCATGGTTCCCCTTCTCCCCATAGTGGATCAATCCTATCATCTTGTTTCCCATGAATATCTCATGAGATATAAATCATTACCCAATTTATTAGAGGGAGATATAGGTCTCGCTTATAAAATTAAGAAAAATAAATATATGTGTGCCAAAAATAAACATTCATCATAAATATAAAATAACCATTGAAAAAATAAGCATATAATCCTTGGATTATAACCCCAATAACTCATAAGTAACATTAAATATTGTCATAATAGATGGGTTTTAAAGATCATCTAAAATAATTCTTTATCAAATTATCCTTCTCGCTTTGAAAAAAACATTATTTAAATAAAAACACATTAACAAAACCATTATCATGTAAAATAACCTTGAAAACATATAATGAAATCTCTGAAAATCATTTTAATCATAATTGAAATCAATTTCATTTAAAATTCATAATTAATCATTTAGATCAATTTTATAACATTTTTAGAAAACAAAGATTAATAAAACATAGATTTATAACATAAGGGAGAATAAGAATTATATGAAACAAATAATATCCTAAAAATAATGATATTAATTACTCATTAGGTAAAAATGAAGTATGTACACCTCATAAACTAATATAGATGCATAACATAACATGTGTCTTAAAGAAGGCAAATTGAGACAAAATTACATTACCAATTTGGAAAAATATGAAATGTAAAACCCATTAAATGGATATCATAAAAGGGACATGATGATAGTGAAAAATTTATGGATAATTATCAAATATTACACTCATGGGTACTATATACACCACACAAAAAAAGAAACAAATGGGGAATATGGAATAAGTCTCACCAGAAAAGTGAGACTATAAATCCCCTTAACATAAGTCATGAATTTTTTTATACACATTATTACCTCATGTATAATATATATAAATTTATTAAACACCTACCCCATAACCATATTCATATATATAATACAATAAATGATTTAATTATGACTTTATAATACTCATTTTTTCAAAAATCATTGTCAATATTACCTCTTTGTTTTTCAAACATGATTTGACTTATTATTATTAGTCTTATTACATATCACATTATTTAATCATATCTAGACTAAAAATAATTATATAAATATCATATATATATATATATATATAAATTAATTATATATTTATTTTGGTAATTCATAGAGGTTAGAGGTAGAAAGTAAAATACACCATTTATGGAGACGGTAGGTCATTTGTACGCATGAATGCAGTTTTCATTTTCTTTTCATATTAAAAGAAATAAAACTATATGAAGTATTATTGTTCATAAATACTTTTTATTTGATATATATCACATAATTTTATCATAACCATCTTTAATAAATTCATTTTAAAGCGTTAATGAATCACATCGCTCCACGTGGCGGTAGTCTACCGTAAAGAAGAAGGAAATTGTCGTATTAAAAAAGGACAGCTTGAAGGAATGTGTTACATAACAATTATAATATAATAATAACATAATAAAACATATATATAATATATAAACTATAAATTCATCATTATTCCCAATTGTTAATTTTGGTAATGGAATAATGGACGACATCCGTTTGCAAGGCGGTTGTTTTCCGTACACACAAATGATGATTGTGTATCACATTTTATGGAAGTGTGTGAAGTTATAGGTCATATTATTAAACTAATAGTGTACCATTATATTAAATATAATTATGATTTTATATAAAATTTAAATCTAAATAATTTATGGGGCTCAATGATGAAATAAAACAAAAACGTTCAATAATGAACGTTACATCTTCTTCACGTATCACTTTTGGTTTATACCAAAGGACTTACTTGGTTGGAATTATTCCCAAAGTAAGGAATATAGGTTTAATTTATGAATTTTTTTGTATATTTGGAATTCTCAAAAGATTAATTTATAATAAATAAAATCTAAATATAAACAGATAAAAATTCTATTTATTCAAATATAAAATATTATAATTTATTATTTATATCATCTAATATATTTTAAACAATTTTTATCTCATTTAATCCTTATAATTTTGGTAAACCCTTAGTTAACCAATTATATTTTTAACTATGCTAACAAATTTTCACTATTAAAATGTAGTATTTTTTCATATAAAGAGTCAATTAGACCATAAATGGTATATTTATGATATTTTAGACAATATATATTCCCATTTTTCCTTATAGAATATTTTTATTATTTATAAATATTTTAATAAAATACTATTTTCTTATAATATCATTAGTATCAATTTTGACACTATTCATTATTTTGAAATTAGGAAAATCAATACATAAGTATAACTTCAAAAAAACCATTTAATGCACCCCAAAAATCATATTCAAATAGAAAATTCCTTGATAATATTAATTAATTAAAAAAAATTATTTTAATATTTATAATTTTATTTATTTGAGTTTTTTTAATAATTGAATAATTACTTCATAATTATTGTGTAATGTTTTACATAAATTTACGAACGAATTATTTTTTAAAAATACATGATGTTTATAAAAATTTTATAATTTCAAATAATATTTCTTTTTGATCATATCTTCTAATTAAAACCAAATTAATAATATTTTACTTATTAAAAGTAAGAGTATGAAATTTTGTCACTCTCTTTGATTTCAATAATATCTAAGACATGTTAATGGAAATATATCCATTAAATAATTAAATTTAGAGCTTTATATGTTATTTTTTGAGTCAAATACATCAAATAACATTTTTTTATGTGTTAGTGTAATTTTCCAATATTTATATTATTATTTTTACCCATAATTATACGATTTACCCATAACTGTGATATTAAAAAGTTACCAAATGTAATATTCATATTTTCCAAAAATACAAGGGACCAATTTTGAAAAATTTTAACTTATAATTCAAAATAAGGGATCAATTGATAATAATTAAATTCATATAATATGTATAAATTAATTAAAAATTAATCTCACAGATGGGATGATACAACAGGTTTATATAGTAAAAATGTTCAAATGCTTGAAATTTTTTGTATCTATTTTCAATCTAAACATGATTTAAATGGACCACACTGAATTTACTAATTTATAATTTAACTATTTACAAATTAAAACAAATTTAGAATATAATCTAACTACATAAATCAATTTGATGAAATGTTATTTTTTAGTAAAAATGGAGTATTTTTTAGTATTCAATAATAAAATAATCTTATCAGAAAAATACCAAAAAATCACCTTGATATAATTTTAAAATTTATATTTACAAAATGAAGTTCATTTTTACAAATATAATTTAAATAAGTTCAAATTTTTATTTTTCGAATAGGTATTCCATTAAAAGGTGACAAAACTTCTTTAAGATAAATATAGCTTTTATGTATAAAATTGGATTTTTCATATCTTATCCCTATAAAATATGTTGGATGAATATCAAAACATTTTATTGAATATAAATTTCATGATGTGGTTAATACTATAAATTTAATCTTATTTAATGACTATGATATTATTGTCTTGTTTAAATAATTTGAATAATAAAATGCTACTTCATATAAATATAGTGTTGTGTATAACTCAAGATAATATGGAGATTCATGTATCATAATATTAAAATGGTGTAGGAAATAATACATCGAATAAATTTAATTTACTAAAAAATTCAAAAAATATTTTGAAATTATAATCATAATTATTTATAACTATAAGTTCTCTTAAATATTAATATTTGTTTCATAATATATATGATTATTTAAAAAACCATATACCATTTTATATATGATGTCTTACTATAAATTTTATCTGATTTATTGAGGAAACATTGAAAATATTTATCTTTAACTCAATATGGACATTTTTTATAGGAAATATTATTTATGAATTTAAATTGTTAGGTAAATATATGAGGAATGGATTGGACATCTAGTGATGAATGGGGACATGAATTAGCTAGCCCCTCGATTCAAAAACAAGTCTCATGAGAGAATCAAGATTGATAGCATCATTAAATTGTATTTTATAGCTACCCACTGATTAGACTCTCTTTATTTAAGGCCTTGATTGGGAAGATATCATGATGTCTAAGATCATGATGTCGAACATTAATCGTTTCTTTTAAGGATATTTCAGTTATTATTATCCATGAGATTAGTCCATTTATATTATCCATGGATGCATTTCGTGTTCATGTTTTTAATTAAATGTCAATTTTTATAGTTATTTACCATCCCATTTTTACCATTCCATAATTACATATGATAGAGTCCATAGTACATAACTGTTTCTATGAATCTAAGATCACCCTTTAGTTTTTTCCTATCCCTATGATATGAAAAATGGTATTATGTATATTATCAAATATGCAAGAATATTTTTTTTTTTAATTTATATTTCCAATGTGATATTAGAATCACGAATGTATCTAGTTCTTCAAGACTACAAAAATGATCAATTTTTCATGAATTGATCCATTATATCTTTTATTAATATAACAATTAATACAAATGATTTGTGTTACAATAGGTGGGGTTTATAAAATTGGTATAATCAAAATTATAGTTAATACGTTGGGAATAATATTCTAAATAAAGATATAAAAAATTATAATTATAAAAATCCCATTTAGTATTTGAGAACATTTATCATTAGAGATACTTTTATATTATGTCTCAAAATTCATAATGGTAGAGGGTTAACTCAATGTGTGACACTATTGGTAATGGAGGCTATCAAAAGAGAGGTAATAAAAACCCTTGGTTTATTTAGGAATTTCACTTATATGTAATACAGTATAGCTTGTCTTGGAATAGAGTAGATCATCTAAATATTAAGATATTTAACTCATTATATGAAGATTAACCTCACACATATGGAGAAACCTATTATTCTACAACATTATTAACAAATATCATATCACTTTATACGCTAGATGCCTCCATGTTTTGATGGAACTATTAATCCATTGATAGCTGAGAAATGAATTAAATCTCTAAAAACGATATTCCTCTCTTTTTAATGGTACATTAAATTTTATTTTTCAAATTATTTTAGTATATTAGATAGAGGATGAACATGAAATCCCAATGGAAATTACTTTCATAATATTGGTTTTACTACCTATTTAGGATGGATATTTTTCCCATATAGTTGGAGAAAATCATCATGGAAGATATGACTGTGGTATGTGGGTTTTTTTGTCTTTCCAAAAGAACTATCAAGTTTTCCCCTAAATCATGATATTGATTTTTTAGTATAAGTATTATTTGTTGTTACACCTATTTCCACAACACCGTTTAAAATTTCCCAGATTGACTTATAGGAATTAAAGATCAAACATGAGTATAATCTAGATAAGGTGTTAATTAAACCTATTGTATCAAAACAGGGAGCACTAATTATCTTTTTAAAAAGATAAATGGTTTAATTCATATTTTTTTGAGTATCAAGATCTTACCGGCACTACAATTAAGGAATAGTATCATCATACCCACACCGATTACTTATTTGATTAACTATGTAGATCTCAATATTTTTCAATGATTCATCATTGATAAAGATATCATAATCTATGGGTCAAGAAGGTGGATATACCCAATACTACCTTTCATAAGACTTATGGTAATTATGAATTTATATTAATTCTATTTATACTTACGAATGATCCTTTTATCTTCATTAGTTTAATTAAAAGAGTAATTATAGATTACCATGATCGTTTTTCAGATTTCTTTATATAATAAATTATTATATATTCAAATGGAATTAAAGATCATGAAGAACATTATTTAATTGTGTATAATGCCCTTATTAATGAGAATCTATATTCTAAATTTATGATATATGAATTTCTCCTATAAAAAGACTCATTCATGTTTTAGATAGTATCGTTTGATGGTATAATGGAAGATCCTTCAAATAAAGAAGTCAAGGATAATTGTCTTATACAAATCATAGTAACCACGATCCATCGATTTCTTTGGTTGGTTGGATACTACCACTTCATTGTAAGATATATCTCTTTACTTTCTACACTACTAATGGTGTTGACTCAAAATGGGGCTATGTTCTTATGAATTGATGAATCTGATAAGAATATCATAGAATATAAGAGAAGGTTATTCTATGGGCCTATGATTATAGTACCCCATAGTGTAAAATGTTTTGTTATATATAATGATGCGTAAACTAAATTATTTGGATGCATCCTCATGAAATAATGATAACATGATAGTTTATGACATTTTCCAATTAAAAATACAAGTTAAAAATTACCCAACTCTTGACTTCGATATGGAATCAAAAAAATCATATTTAACAGTATTATATATATATGTGTTGAATGTTTTGAAATATATACTAACCATAAAGTATTGAAGTATATATTTACATTAAAATGGTGGAATAATCTATCGATATGATTGTTACAAATTACCAATGATTATGAATCCTAAATATATTTCCACCCCATGAAGATGAACATGTTGGTTGATGCTTTAAGTCAGAAATACCATTCTACAATGTCTATGATAGGGAATGAAAGAGATCTAAAATTATTGGATTTACATAAGTTGATCTTGAATTATTGAGTAAAGGGGATATATCATATCCTTCTTAGAAGAATGTCCAACCATCCATCCATGAGAGGAATAAGAATGTGCAAAAATAATATATGGAATTAAATAATTTGGTGATGAATGCTTCTATGTTATGAAATAATCATGCTTGAATTATTTTTTTTAGTTTCCCAATTTTTTTCCTTAAATACTTGATTTAAATATGGATTTATTTGATGAAGATAGTATTTCACCCTTCTCTATTCATCATTGAAGTAGTTATATATATATATCTGAAAGTCTATTTTTGGTGGGATGTCATGAAATTTTACATTTCAGATAATATATCTTGATGCTTTGTGGGTTATAAAGTTACTTCTAATTGACCAAAGTCTAATTTAATGTTACCACCATTACCAACTCTAGAATGGAAATGGAAAAACATTACCATGGATTTCATCATTGGAGTCTCCAAAATAGATAAAGGGGTTAATGTTATTTTTGTTGTAGTCGATTTCCTTACAAAATATTTTAATTTTATATCTATTAGAGAAGATTTATCTCTCAAACATCTTACTTGGTTATGCATTAAGTATATTGTTATATTTCATGTATTACCACTATCAATCATATCTAAATAGGATATTCAATTTACCACAATGTTTATGAGAATCCTTTAATTTACCGTAGATAAAGAGTTGAATTTTAGTACTAAATATCACCCATAGACATGTGGTTAATCTGAGAAGACCATTCAATTTCTAGAGTACATTTTGATGGAATTGTCTATATATTTCTAAGGTGGTTAGGATCAACAATTTTGGAATTACTTTCTTACAGTAATGGATTTGTCACCAATATTCAGATGGATCATTATGAAACCAGCTATAGAAGAAATTTTATAACTCCAATATGATGGTATTATGTTGTAGAAAGAACTCTTTTGGGACTTGATATAAAAAACGAAATGGTTGAGAATTCTAGAAACATTAAATAACACATATGGGAAGCTCAAAGAAGAAAAAATGATATTCTGATAATTATGAATCAGTTATAGAGTGTCAAGATAGATAAATGATATTCCTCTGAATAAATCCTTGGATGAATATTATGATATTTAAAATTAAGGGAAACCTGATCCCTACAAATATCAGTTCCTTTATAATTATTGATGGTATCAGGATGATATCTTATTACATGATGCTTACACTAAAAATATCTCAAGTTTAAAAAAATTACCATGTATCACTCATATGAATGTATATACCAAATCTTTTATATGTATTGAACTTAGAGATTATACTATTGGAGAATGTTCTTTCTTTTTAGGAACAAAAGGTTGAGTTTTTTGATCTTATAGAGAAAATTTTATGAAATAAGGCCACTCACCTGGTCATTTTTTTTTGTGGTGAAATCAAAAAAATTTGGAAGCTATCTAGGAACCTTAGTAGGTGATGTGTTAAAATTATTCTTAGTTATTTCTATTGAAGAGACATTATTTCGAGGGAGATATTCTTATGAGGGGTATAATAGAACACCTTAATATTTTAAGATATATTTCTCTTTAAATAAATATAATTTCAACAATAAATATTTTACATGATTAACCAAATTTTAATTTACCATGAAAAACTATTGATATATTATTAGGTTGTAATAGTATAATTTTTAAATCATTTCATTTTTATCTTCAATTGCATTTTTTGATTTTTTTTTAAAATTAATTATTCATCAGTCAATAATTAAAAATAACTGATTTTTTAAATCAATCATTTATTTTATATAAGTAAACTAATTTAAAAAGCTTATTATATTCTGTATTTCGTATTAAACTGGTAAAATATTCATTTTATTTACATTTGGTTCAACATTTTAAATGATTTTGGTATAAGACTAATTTTAGTCTTAAAACACATTTTTAGGGAAAATACTTTTTCATCATAATTTTTATGTTTATTTTTACATTAATTTTTTATATTTATTAGAAATAAATTTTATAAAATGGATTCTGTATTTTTAATAATTATTTTAAATTTTTTTAAATAGGTACCTTATAATACTAGACACTAGGAATAATTTCATTGGTAAAATCTATCACCCCATTAAATGGTAAATCGATTAATTAAGGTTAAAAACTTATTTGATAAGGCAAAAAATTAATTAAAATACTATCATTTTATTCATTGTATGATTCTATTTCATACAAAGTCATCCAAAATTTGAAAATATGAAAATGTTTTATTAATAAATTATTTTACCAATTTTAATATTTATTTAAAGGATAAATTCATTCATCTCACTTTGTTTCATTTAATATGATTAATATTTTATGATATGGATAAAAATAATGTATGTTCAGTTATAAGTTGTTATCTGAAAGATGAATTAATTTTTTTATCTCATGGTAACTTATTTATAAATTTTTTATGAGATATTACACTAACTTATTTCACAACACTGATACATGGGTTCTGCAATAATTATAAGAATAATGTTAATTATTTTTAAAACACAGAAATATTTTTTTTGAGTAATAGATACCCACTAATTTTACATAAAAAATATATATTTGAAATATCTGAAATATTTTTATTCCAATTATATATTTTTCTTGATGATTATAAAGTAAAATTAAATAATTTTTTTAATAATGAATTTAATTTTATTTTATGAAAATAATATTGTATTAAATTATTTAAAAATCATAGAAATATTTACCTAGGACAAGTGGGATAATATATAGATGAATATATCACCCCCAGTCATTTATGAGCTAATTTACATCTTATAAGTAATATTATAACCATTTAATATTTGAATAGTTGGTATCACAGTTTTTCTTTAAAATTGTTAATGAAGGGTTAAATTAGAATGATATGGTTTAAATTATATGAAAAAATATCTAAAATTAATTAGATGATTATATTATGACTATATCCAATTTATCATCAATTACATTAATGTTTGGATATACTTATTGTAACACCCCATTAATATTCTATCAAGTATGTTTTAACATTTTTTTAGTTTTACATTTTTGTTGGATGAGTACTGCATAAAAGGAATTGGGAGGATATCTATAATGGTGACATTAGAGATTTGTTGTAATTTTCAATATAAACAACATAAATTTTTCTATCTTATAGGGATTTACATGTCATGTAATGGGATCAAATTACAATTAAAAATCACCTAGTGGATGACCTAAAAAGGTACACAACATTCAAGGTTACAAATGTTACACATTATACACATTGTGTAAATATGAAGAATAATATTTCTAATAAAAGGTGTGAGTTTTTTTGGCACATGTGGGACTCAAAAATTACACAATGTGTAATGGGGTTACACGTCATGTAAACTCCCAATTTTCGGTTTTAAGTAGGAGGATTGGATTAAAACATCATTTCATTCATCTAGTTTTCCTTCCCTCTCGACCTAGAGCCATCCCCAGGTGATTTTGTTGATCTCCAATCCCTCTTGATCAACCATTTGATGATTGATCATCATTTTGGATGTTGTGTATCTCTATGGTTATGTGGTGTTACTCTATCCTCTATTTATCTCCCTTTTAATATTTAGAGTTAAATATATCATCTTGGTATTGATGGATCTAATCTACATATTGTTGAATCTCATTACTATTTTGAGGTCATAGATCTCCATTCATTCTGTTTCCATTAGTGTGTCTCGTTGTGGGTTTTATGATTCTGTTAGAATGATAGGTGGTTCTATTTAATATTGACCAATTGAATAAACATAAATTGTTATTGTTTATAATTTATTTCTATTTATTTGTGAAAAAATAGTTTGAAACGAATTGGGATAGAAAATGTTATGGTGTAGATTTTTTTGGAAAACCCGCAATTCTAAAGGAATTGGATGTTGGGCCATGTTTTGAAGTTGACAGAAATTATAAAATGATCTATGAATTGATTTTGATAAAAATGGATTAATTTAAATTGATAATAACATGAGATTTTTATTGTTCTAAAAAGACATGAATTTATGATAACCCCAGGTGTTGGTTTTTGGAATAAAATTGGCATATTGAAATTGAAATTTTGGAAATTATATTTTAAACTAATTTGAAAGAAATTACCATTGATGATTTATTGATTGATCACATGTGATCTTCAGTAGTTAGTATGTTTTTTTGGACAATCATGATAGGATCGTAATTCTCTTGTAATGGATTAACAATTAGAACTCTAAAAACAAACTAGTTCAGTATATTTTATTCATGAGGGGATTTTTATGGGTCCTATTTGGCCTGAGGTTGTGGGGCATGTGTACACAAATTTTTCATGATCACGCATATTAAATGTGTGAAGATTCTATAACTATAAACTATCATACCTCAGGGAAGATGACAATGTTTCTTGTTGTGATTGTTTTGATATATATATATCATTGATTTTGAATCTTCTTTACACGTACATATTGATTTGAATAAAATATTTTATATAGAATTTTTACATAATCATTTTTTTTTTGAAATGTTTTTATCGATTCATATGAAAATCCTGTCTTTAATATGAAATTAAAAATTGATGAGAATTTTAATTAAAATTTAAATCATGAATTCTTTTTGATTTTGGTATCTTGTTATGGAAGAGATAGTGAGACCCTACTGGTCTTTTTAGAAAACACCCTACATTTTCCTTTATGAATTTCTAGAGTGTACCATCCCATGTCCAAGTATATGGAAGGCCCCTCTTGGAGGAGGTGGATGTTCTTGATCCCTTGGGGCTTGGAGTAAACTATCCTTTGGGATGTGGAGTTTGTTCTGTAATACTTATGGTACTTTGATTATATATTATAAGAGTTTTTTATATAGTTGTTTGGTTTATTGTACTATCTCCCTTTGACATTTTTGATCATATTGATATGTATCTATTTATTCTTCTTTGTTTGTGGAAAATATGTTCCCACATTTATATTTTATGATTCCAAATTGTTTTCACCAACCCATGGGGATTTGGAATACTCTCTCATGCCCTACTATTTATGATTATATTATCAGGTTACCAAAGTATCTAGTCTGGAGCAGGGAAATGTTGCATCAGATGTGTATGTTAAGCATCTTCCCTTGATGTCTATATGTATTTTTGAATTAATGTAGGGACTTAGGAGGTATTTGAGAGTTATTTTCTCTCTATCTCTCTTCGTAATGATCCTTATGTAACCCATGGGGTGGTTTGGGAAAGTTTTATTGTGGAATTTTTCATGATTTTCCCCCTACTTTATATTTTGATATATAGAGATACAAATATTTTTTATATATATGATGGGATTAATTTCCCAATTTTTCTTATTGGAGTTGTGGATCTGAGTAATATTTTTATGTCTTCAATGTTGTTTTCTAGTTCTGTGTAGCATCATTCATCCGAGAAGATATGTGAATATGATCCAGTAAGAATCCTCTGATGAACAACTGTGATAAAATCCTCCTATGTACAAGAATCTGGTTGAGGATGTTGTGTGTAATATCCAAACTTTGGGATAGGCACTTCTAAATGTTCTCATTTAGGCTCTAATTGTGGAACCTTATAGGTATATATCTTATAATCATTCATAAGAGTTCTTTTTCTAGAAGCCAACTTCTTTCCAAGGCACAAATTATCCTTATAATGAGGAGGACTATGTGAGAATGATAGATATTCTCTTTGAATTTATGCAATCTCCCGAATCTATTATGGAAATGTGTGATACTTTTATCCTTGAGGGACCTCAGAGGAGATTGTGGGATTCCATGTTTATGGAAAATAACCATGGTGATTTATAGTGCAAGGACATTAAATCTCTTTTCACAAACTTGTTATATCCAAAGTCTATGGTGCAAGATAAGGCTATGGATTTTTTCAAACTTGATCATACTGACAGGATCATGATATAATAATCGAATTGATTCCTTGTCCATGTCATGTTTTCACCATATATTGTATAAAATGAGAATATGATGACTCATTGGTTCAATATGGGACTTCAATCGAATATTCATTCTTATGTTTTCTTGATGAATCTCTCTTCTTATGTTAACATGTTAGATATTGCCTTTTTGGTTGAACGTGAACAAGATGGTAAGTTAGGTTTAACGAGAGTTTATTCCCCTCCCAATGGTAGTTCTGTGAGTTCCCATAAATGTAATAGAATATTTGATGAGTCTCATGGTGTATCTCAACAACATGGTTTCTCTAGACCTTCTTTAGTTCCTTGTAAGGGCCCATTGACTTGATTCCCATGTGGAAAGATGAGGTATTCCAAAAGAAAATCACTAAGACACCCAAGATATGAGGTTCATATGGTCATTATAGAAAATTTTATATGTTATTTTAAATCAATTATACTCTAAATAGATCAGTGGAATCATCATCAAAAAAAATTAGTACAGTGAAAATAGATGGTTAAAGATCAAACGGGTTCTAGTCACATGCATATGAAATGAATTTTCTTCACATGTTGGAAGATTCTCAATACGATGTAGATACGAGTCTAGCAACTATGAGACGTACCATAACTATAGCTTCATCATTAGTGACTTCTTTATTTGATATGTGTTCAATTCACTCGTTTAGGTCAACTCATTTTTTGAATATACTATGCCTTTATATGGATATTTTATGTTATGTGATGGTTATTAGTACACCCATCAAAATGAAGGGAGATAAGGGTATTCATTATCCTGCTTGTGTTTTCTTATTATCATATATCTATATTACCTAGGATTTTATGGCCCTCCACATGAAGAATCATGATGTCTTTTTTGGTATGGATTTTCATATTTATAATAAATCCTGAAATTGTTTTTATCTTAGAAAGATCTTCTTTACTACACCTAATGGAGTCCATAGTATCATTTAGGGAGAATAGGACCCAAGGTCAAGTAGATTCAGGCCATATTATCTAGAGTTGTAAAAATTGATATCAATGATTTCTTTTAATCGAGAGTAGGAATTGTTGATTGATGATCTCCTTCTTGATAACATCGAGTTTCCCAAAAATTTCCATCCAACTTCTCAATATATCCATCGGTATGGGAGTTAGTGTTTTCTATTGATTTAGTTACCTGTACTCAACCAGTATCTATTCCCTCTCACCACCTAGAACTAGTTGAAATGAAAAATTTGAAAACTTAGTTGAATGATATTTCAGAGAAAGTATTTATATACCCAAGTATGTTACCTTGGGTGGCACCTATTCTCAATTCTAAGAAAGATACTACAGATCTTCATATGTGTGTTGATTACCAGAATCTCAATCCATTCATGGTAAAGAACAAGTATATGTTTCCATGGATTGAGGATATGTATAATTTTTTTAAAGGGTCGAAGTGGTTTTTGAAGATTGATCTTCGACATGGATATCACCAGTTGATAATAAAACAATATGACATTCATATGACCATCTTGTAGAGAAAATATGACCATTATGAGTATCTTGTCATGCCATTTGGTCTAACCAATGATCCTAAAATATGTATGGAGAAAATTAATATCCTTTCCCAATGATATCATGAATATTTCGTGTTGTTATTTTTGGATGACATCATGGTTTACTCTAAGTCATAGGAGGATCATGCGAGTCATCTAAGAGAAGTACTAGATTTATAAATAAATAACCATAATTAGACCAACCTATAAAAATTTGAATTATGAATATAGATAGTTATGTTCCTAGGACACATTGTGTAGAAACATGGTATATCAATTGATCATAATAATTTGATAGTCGTAATTGCATAAAAGAATCCACTAACTGTTTTGAATATTCATAGATTTTTTGGGTTTAGCGTGATACTATCACTGGTTCATAGAGGAAATTTTGATGTTGGCTTCTCTGTTGACCATTCTAATATGGAATGTGGTAATTTTTTCTTGGGATGATAAATGTCAGTGTCATTTTTTTTAGATTAAATATATTTTTTCTTTTGTTCTAATACTGACTCTTCAAGAGGCAGGGTGAGCTATGTGGCATATCATGTACCAACTTAGGACATCCCTGAACTGGTCACCCAGTCCTACTTGCGATATGTTCTGAAGAGTTTTCTTAATTCCCACAGGTTGGAAAAATGTATCGGGCATCAATAGGGTGAAAAAAGGGAATTATTTCTTCCAATATAAGTAAATAAACTAATCATCATAAATACAAACTGAGAATCCCAAATGAATAAAAAATAATTTATTCAAGATTAAACTCTTTTCCAAATTTGAAAGATAGAATGTACTGATGAAACGAAATAAAACCTTAAAATGAAGAAGAAATCTCTAGGTGACCCTAAGGGTCATAGTCTAATACCAAGAACAACCATCTCCCTTGGAAATCATTACCAAGATGGACCTGCAACATAAGCTAAAAATAAAAATAACAATAGTATTGATTATTAAAACTCAATAGCCGTGTCCAAATAATCTATTACCAATGCACTTTATTTAAAATAAAATAAACACCAGCTTCATGTTTAAAATACAATATATAGAAGTTATATTTTTCCACACACTTCTCCACATTAAAAGAAATCATGGTTCATTCCCCTTTTTATTTCTAGAATACCAGTTCTTTTCTAAGGAGAAACCTTTTACATTTTCAAGAAGGAAAGTGATTATTTTCATTTAAAATGGGAGAAGGAGTACACAATAATTTTTAGAATCTTTTTCATAAACACATTAAAAAAAATTTCATATTTAGAATATTTTCACATTACCCAAGAGGTAAGTATGAAAATTATACAATAAGGTTAATGGAAACAATCACTTAACAGTATCCAACCAACAATGTATCACAATAATTCATTGTAAGAAACATAGTTCCAATAAGCATGGAGAAACCCAGGAGCTCCTGAATAATCTAAAAAATATTAATACATGATGAATCATCCTATAAAGCATTCCAAACTTAGTTTCTTCAAATTACCCATCATACTCTACCACACCCTACCAAGTACAGACTGGTGGGAACTATCCCACAAAAATAATAACCACATAAACCCCTACAATGGGACACCAGCTGGTGTGTAACCTAACTGGTGCATCATTTATTCTCATAATAATTGCACACTATTCTAGGATTCCATTTCAACATGTAATGAAGAGGCTGATCCAATTGACGCCAACCAAAAAACTAATCGCATACACATATATAGTAACTCAAACAACATGCATCACTCAAGTCACACCAAGGAACAAACTCATTCCATATAACCTATAGGTCACAAAGGATTCCATACCAAGGATACTCTATTACACACAAGGTAAATGAGTCACAAGTATTCCACAACGAGGACATCCCATCCATTCAATATTCATTGAAAAAGTCATGATGATTTTCCAAGGAGAGTTTTCATGTTAAACACTTATACAATTTTCATCCAAGTTCAAATTATGCCTCAAACTCTTTTTACATTCCCATTAGTTTTTAGAGAACCAAATAACCTTTCTAAAATAAGTGTAAACACATAAAATTATTTTTCAAAATAATTTTACAACTATATTTTAAAATTTCCCATTGAATTTCCATGCCAAAACCCTTTTTATAAAGGTGAAAAACTAGACATTGATCATCATCACATTCCATTTCATTTTTAAAGAACTTACCACAGACCATTATCTAGACCAACCTTTTATAAATCAATTTTAGGAACCTAAAACCACAATAAAGATGTCACAACAACATTTAAAAATCCAAACCATGCTTAACAATCCTCTGGTCACATACAAAAGACCACCAAGAATTTAATCTAACACTTTGTGTGAAATATTTAAAAAAATCCATTTATAACATAAAAAGTTAGAAACCACTAATTTCCACACTAAATAATCATTTTAAAGAACAAATATTATGATTTTTCATACAAGGGCGTTTCAAAAAATGAGAAACCAATGAATCTTAAAATACAAAAGCAACTGAAAATGGAAACATACCTTAAACCAATGACACTTCAACCATGCACACTTGAAACCACCTCATAAAGGATCTTGTATCCAATATCAACCAATAGAAATTATAAACATTCAATACCCACAACATATATCATGGGGAAACATAAAACCTATGTCCAAGAGACTATATAAGTGGGAGATCTCAAGATAAGATTAAAGAAATAGGAATAGGGAGAAGAGAGGATAGGTATTACCTTGTAGATGTAACCCAATACCTTGAATAAAACCTAGATCCACACCAAGGGACTAAATTAAAGGCTTTTATGGAAAGTTAGAGGCTCACTTTGGTTGATGCAAACTATAAGGGTTAAAAGGGGTGTTTTGGGTTAAAATCCCAACGGGGGTAATGTTTTAATTTCATGAAAATATTAGATCTAGTTATCTCACATGGTTTTCCACACGGTTTACCAAACCGTGTTCTAACTATGTGCCACTTACTGGATACATCTTAGAACCTGAATGGGTTGGCCCTACAGTTTACATACCGTGTGAAAACTGTGTGGAATGTTTATATCCTGAGATAGTGTATTTCCTAAAACTTTAAGAATGGTTTGACTAATTTTGTGTGGGGTATGTGACCTCAACCAAAATTACTCCAAGGCTTGAACAGTTTCCTATAGCATGCTACACGGTTACCCAAACCATCCATAGACCGTTCACCGAGAGAAAAATACCCCAAAACTAAAAATTTAAAACTCTCACACTTGAAACATGAGATCCAAACCCAAGGTAAATAATATAAAATAGAATATAATTCAAAAAGAAAAATTGGGGTGTGGAACATTCCCCCATCATTAACACTTTCCTCCCTTAGAACGATACAATATTCCCCATTTGATTGATCATAGACAAGGTTTTCCAAAAATGCATAATACATTCTCTTAGGGAAATATCACAAAAATTGATAGATAGAACTTGTGCCTATTTCCCAAAATAGAACAACAAACTGAAACCACATCATGATTTAAACAGGAAATATCATGCCCCAACATTAATAACTTTGTCATAAACATGGTCATTGAGAATTATCTAAAACTCAATGCTCACTCAAGATTAAAAGAGTTTATAATCAAAACATTTCAAAAATAAATCCACTTCCTTCTTAAAAACCATTTTAAAATAACCCAAACATTCAACATGTGAGGCTGAAATAGACTCCCCACCATAGGAAATCAACTAGGTTCAACCAATTCAAAATTGGCCACAAAGAGACCCATGGTGGGTGTCCCCACCATTTACAACCAACTATCATGATCTGATAACATAGGAAAACACATGAACTTTACCACATAGTCTATCCATCCCCACCATAAGGGGGAACCAAAAGGGACATAAGAAAAGTATAAATTAAACTTCGATAAGGAAAATTGCAACATAAAAACTTAAACATTCATTATTCCTTCATTGAAGTCAAAAAAAAGACAAGGTCCCTCTCACCAGTGGAATTTTCCAAATTGCACATAATCCTTTCTCTAGGGAATATGGATAGAGCCCTCATGTTATAAGCATCTCTTTCCTCACATCCAGAAGCTAATAATCTCCTATCAACAAGACAATAATTCAGAGATACACAAGGGAGACACCAACATTAAGAACTGAAAAAGAATCATAATTTTTAAAGGAATAACATAGATTCATTTACATAGGATTCTTCAATAGATCCCACTACATCCCCATACATTTCATAAAAAAACAAACCATTAGGAACAACTACTACATTATAAGGAACCATTACAATAGAATGGGACATTATGAGCTCAAAAAAAACTCTACCCCTGTGAATTGGCTCCATATATCCTCATAGAAACGCCATGATAGAACCATTTCATATTTCTTAGGAACACACAAGAATGATAGGTCTTTAGTTCCCTTGGATATTATTAATACTTGTAATCTATTTTTTCATATATAAATAAATCCATGATCCTGTTCTTAGAAGAAGAATATGAAAGATCATGATGGTTCTTGATTCCACAACCAACAACAACAACTTCAGGCTTCTTCCCAATTCCTTTTTAGAATTCTCATCTGCAATCCTAGGAACATAGGGAGGGATGACTACCTCAGCCACCCCTCTCTTTATATTTCCACACAAATAGTTTTCCTTACCACAACATCAAAATAGTTATATTTAACTCCAACACCTTCGATTATAGATCAATACCAAGACCACACTCAGAATCTAGATCCTTAGAAGAATCTTCGTCAATATACCTCAGATCAAATGAAAATAGATCCAAAAGTGATGATATAATCCCATCACTGACCCATAACCCTGCTACTAATAGAAATTCTCCATTTACCTCATTAAAATTGTAATCTTAGGGAAATATTTTCATATGAAAAATGTCTTGAAGAACTCCCTGGTAAGATCATCATGAGTCTTGTTCCGATAGACCGACTCCCACTACTTCCAGGTCTATCCATTAAAAATAATGGTAGTAGAAATTACCTTTAATGACTCAGGAAAAACAATGAGGCTAAGGTTTCTATCAATCATCTGCATCTACTCTTTAACTTCGATTGGATCCACTAGAACATGAAAGTGAGGTATATTTAGATTCTGAAAATAATGAATGAAATCCATATTTTTATCAAAAAAAAATTCTTCTAATGTTGAATCACATGTAGGAACACCATGAATATCCTTCAAATATTTTAGGGGGAAGACACTAAGAAATAGAAAATTGAAGAGCTTAATAAAATCCAACTCATCAAGGAGAGTTATCAAAATAAAAAAACACATAAAAACACTTCTGAAATAATAAAAAAAATCAAACAACATTGGTTTTTAAAACACCAAAACTTTCCACTTCAAAACACTTTTAAAAGAAAAAAACATGGTGGTTTTAAAACTCGCCAATGATATCCTTTGAGTCTCACTCACATAGACATTCTTGTGCCAGCCAAGAAACAAATCAAAAATTTCATACCAAGAACTCATTCTCCCACGTCATCACCCATCTAATTACCACATATATCCTTGAATGTGAGTACCCAAGGAAATACCAATTGTCAACATGACACATTTCCATTTTCTAGAAAAAAACATGTAACCCTTGTTTTCAGAATCTCAACTAACTTTATAATTCAAAATTTTATAAACAATTTTAAAATTGAACTATCTATCAAATAAAAACCATTTTTTAGATTAAAAATTAAAAACAAGTGCAACATGATCAAAAATAAAATCCCTTGAATTTCCATCCCAAAATTCTTTTCATCTCATTTCAATCATTTCTCAATAGCTTAAAAATCTCATTCAATCAAAATCATTGGATTAAAAACCTACTCCTTCCCATCTAAAACAAGTTCCAAAGTACAATTCCGTATTTCCATTAATTTTTTTCAAAATGAAACTAAAAACTCATTTTCCATTTTTCCCAAAACCAAACCATTTCAATTTCAATTTCTAATTTCCACCATTCCATGTCAAGATTTCCAAAAAAATATAATCAAGGAAGACCTAAAATGACTCAGAAGAGAAACTTTAGTTTAGTGTTGTCTTAGTTATATGGTGAGATACCATATGCTTATCACAAAACTATCATATAGAGCATTCTCAGACCACATACATGGCTTCACATGGATTTTTAGGTCTTATGAGCTCCATGAGACCACCAACACAACTCAATTTTTAGATCCCAATCACCAAACAAACCATAAGAACTAAAGAGGCAAAATAAATCCAGTCTTATGATGGAAACCCAAAGGCTAGTATAGAATGTGATGGCTAGAAACTCCCTCATTCCTACACCTATAGGTTGAAACAATACAAATTTTTCTACCTAGACATCCCTAAGTAACATAGGGTACTCTGAAATCAAGGTCCTTCAAGACTGACCTGCTTTGATAAAAAAAATTAACAAACCAAAATGGGTCAACCCCAAAACGGTCACCCAAGAATATATGTGACATGGCCTGAAGGGTGTTCCTGATCCCCACGGGCTGTCAACAAGTGCCAGGCATCAACAGAGGTAACAAATTGAACGATTTTCTCATATATAAAAAAATAAACTATATAGAGGAAACACAAACTGAGCAGCCCAAATAAATAAATAAATAAATTATTCCATTAGAACATATTTTACAAATATGAAAGATACAACAAAATGAAGAACCCAAATAAAACCTTACAACAATGACTACATCTCCATGGGACACTGAGGGACACTCTCCAATACCAATAACACCCATCACCCACGTCGATCAATACCAAGCTGAACCTGCAGCAAAAGATAAAAATAATAAATATAGTATTATGTTTGAAAACACAGTAGGCATTCCCAAAAAATCTATTTCCAATTCACTTCCTTTAGAATAAATGAAACATCGACTTCAAGTTTGAAATACAATATTTAAAATTCATATTTTTAAACACACATTTCCACTTTTAAATAAATCATGGTCCACTTTCATTTGTATTTATAAAATAAATTTTCTTTTCCAAGGAGAAACCATTAAACTTTTTATTAAGTAAAGTGATTATTTTCATTTTAAATTGGGAGAAGGATGTAAAATCATTTTCATAACCTTTTTAATAATCACTTGAAAACATTTTTTTTGAATAATTCCACTTTACTCAAGAGGTAAGTACAATAATTATACAACAAGGTATCCAATAGCTATTGTGTAACCTTACTAGTGAAACAATCATTATTATAAAATTTTCTCACTATACTAGGTTCCCATGTCAACATTTAAAGAATAAGGTTAGACAATAAAATCCAACCAGAAATCTAATCACATATAAATATGTTGTAACTCAAAAAAATGCATCACTTGAGTCACTCCATGGACCAACCACTTTCCATATTACTCATAGTTCAAAAAGGAGCCAAAACTAATGATCTCTCATTCCACAAAAGTTAAATGGATCGCAATGATTCCACTGTGAGAAGATCCCAATAATTTAATAGTTATATAACAAGTAAAGATGATTGTCCAAGTATAGTTTTCCTTTCATACACTTCTTACATTTTGATGAATGCTCCAAATGGTCCTCAAGCTATTTTTACAAAGCAATTATTTATCATAGAACCAAATCACCACTCAAAAAGAGGTGTAAACATCCACTCACCATTTGAAAATCATTTTATAAATCTCTTTTAAACATTAACATCAAATTTCCATGACATAACCCTTTTTATAAATGTACCAAATGGGCTATTAATCATCATCACATGACATTTCATTTTTAAAGAACCGATTGCACACCATTGTCAATTAATACATTTTATACATTAATTTTAGGAACCCAAAACCACTAAATATATCACAACATCATTTAAAAATCCAAACCATTCTTATTATTCCAAAAGTCACATGAAAATACAAATCAGGAATTTAATCTAACACTTGGTGTGTAATATTTAACAAAAAATATATTTATCACATAACAAGGGAGAAACAAAACATTTAAAACAAAATAAGAATTTCAATGATCACATATCACTATTTTTAATACAACTGAGGTGAAAATGACAAGAAACCAATGAAACTTAAATTAAAAAGGAATGTGAAAAGGGAAACCTTCCGCTAACACATTATGCTTTAAGAACTAACACGTGAAACATCCTCACAAAGGATCAAATATCCAAGATCGACCAACTGAAACCATAATAAATTCAAAAACCCCAATATAAATCTAGGGGAACATATAACCTTGGTCTAATAAACCAAAGGATATGGATATCTCAAGAGAAGATAAATGAAGAAGGAAGATGGATAAGAGATGACAGGGTTTACCTTGTTGATCTAACACAAAACCATGAAGAAAGACTAGATCCACACCAAGGTATAGGAGTAGAGATTTGGAGAGTAAGGGAGAGGCTCCCTTTTGGTCTCATGAACCTAGAGGAGAATAGGGGGAATTTTAGGTTAAAATACTAAAAGGGTAAGGGTTGTAATTTCACAATTTTTTAGATCTGGGCAGCTCGTGCAGTTTGGACACATGGTTTACCAAACTGTGCAACAACCATGCACCCCTTATTAGACACATAGTTACCTACATGAGATAGAATCATATTTTATAAACCATGATCCAATTGTGTAGAATCATTATATCATGAGAAAGTGGTTTTCTTCATGCTTAATGCATAGTTGGATAATTGTGTGTGGGTCATGTGCCCTCAACCAAAAGAACTCCAAGGATTGCACAGTTTCCTGGAGCATGCTACAGTGTTTACCCAACCCATGCATATACCATGATCCAAGATAAAAACACCTCAAAACTCAAAATTCCCACCCATAACACCTGCAACTCGAGGGACAAACCCAATGCCAAAATATAAATTGGAACAAAAGTCAAAAATAAAATTCAGGAGTGACATGGTATTTTGTGCTGCATTTGGTTTTGGTTTCAGAAATGTTCTTATGAAGGGTGATCACATCGATTCCTATGGATTTATAAAGCACGGGCTACATGAAAATAATTATCTAACCCATGAAACTGACCTCTCATAAGTTTTCCATTAGCTTTATAGTTGGTGGAATTACCTTTTCAAAGAGTGTTTCACCTTGTATTCTGACCATAAATTCATGAGTTATATCTTCTCCCAAAAATAATTGAATATTTACCAGAGGTATTGGGTGGAGTACCCATAATAATTTGATTTTTGATATTTCTTATACCCTACGGAATGTGAATGTAATAGTTGATTCATTGAGCAGATAACTTCCAACCCAACCTATGAATGAATCATCAGAAGTGTGGAACCTGATATCTCTTTTTTCACAGTTCCATATTGCAGTTTGATAAACATGGATTCAGATTGTTTTATCCATTTATTAGTTTACCTCCTCTCTTCATGATATGGCACTTTAGGATTAGCATCTTGATGAGGAATTTGGTCACATTACAGGCTCTTCATATTGCGGGTATATAGTCCCTAAGTGGTTATTCTTTATGGAGGGTATTCTGTGTTTACGGTATTAAAACGTTATACCTCTTCCTATGAGGAAAGCTATGATGGGGTATTTCCATAATTCATAGTGGTAAATTCACCAAGGAACTAGGAATATATTTTATGATATGTGGTATTGATTATGGTGTATAGGTATGAGATAGTACATTAATGATTTTCTCTCTCATTATTGTACTTTCCTATAGGTCAATTCCAATAACTAAAGACCTTCATAATTTATTCAAGAAATTCTAGTTTCGACATGTATGTGAGATGTTATCACAATGGACATAGTGGTTAGGTTTTAAGATACATATAGAAATATGTATGTGTTATTGGTTTTGATTGATAGGTTAGCCATATTGGATCACATTATACCAATTATTCATGCAACCAATGTTTAGGAGATGGTAAATCTTTATCTCATAGATATTTCTTGTTTTTATATAGTCTTACATTCCATATTCCATAGTAGGGATCCCAATTTTAATTCTCACACTAGTGAGGCCTTAAATTGGAATTGGGATCTTCAGTTCATTTGAATAAGCCATACCATCCATAGATGGAGGCTATATAGAGTGTTCTATATAGATTATTATGGATATTCATCATGCCAACGTCCTGTATTTTTGTGGATCTTGGGATGACCATTTGGGATGGGTTGAGTTTACATATAAAAATAGTTACCATTTCATGATCAAAATGGATAATTTTAAGAAATTGTATGGAAATCCATGTAAATATCTATTATGCAGGTTGGATATTGGTGAATTTCCTTTATTTATACTATACATGGTTAAAGATATGACAAAAAATATTCATTTGATTCTTTAGAGGATGTTGGTGCCAAGTATTTTGTATAAATCTTAAGCTGATTAATGGCATATACCATTGTCATAATCCATATTTTTTATTATTTTCTAATGAAACTTTTAAGGGGAAAGTGTGAAACCTCACAAAAGACCACCATTTTCAACCCATCAAGAGAGTAAAACTACACTGCCCATATACCATTGGAGTTTTATATTAGAGTCTAAGTGTTCTTGAATGTTTCAACTATTTTAGAAAATCGACAACTTTGGCGAAAAGGGAAGACTCAACCTCAGTTGTTTGGACCTTTTGAGGTAGTTGAGCATGTGGGGAAAGTTGATTACTATTTAGAACATTCGTTATAGTTTAATATGATACATAATCTATTCCATTTATCAAATATTTTAATGTATCATTTTGATCCATCTCATGCTTTGTGGTGGAGTTATCTTGATGTTGAGCCTGATTGATCCGTGATTGAGAATTTAGTCAGGATTATTGATATAGAGACCATGGTACTTCATGGGATGACAGTACCATTGGTATGAGTGGTATGGAAACAAATTTGTGAATCATAGAAGATTTTGGAGTTTGAGTAAATGATAAGAGATTAGTGGACTCACCTTTTTGATAGGGAAGGTTCATGAAAGGCTTTATAGGGACAGAATGTTTATATAGTGGTGTGTTTGTAACACCCCATCAACTTTATATTAGTTATTTCTTAACCTTTTCTGGTTTTTCTATTCTGATGTTTTAGTAGATTCAAGATGGAATTGGATGGATACCTGTAATGGTGGAGTCATATATTTTTATGAATTTTAAGCATAAAAACATGAACTTTTGCAGTCTTTTGGGGATTTACACCCTTTGTAATGGGGTTACAAGACATACCATCATCTCATAGTGGATTCTGTGAAATTGTTACAAAAATTTCATGTTTACATGTAATTCATAGCTTAAAATCCATGTAAATATTAAAAATAGTTTTAGTAAAATTTTATAGGTTTTTTGGAATATATGGTACTCAATAATTTCATAATGTGTAATGTGTTGACACACCGTATAAAATATCGAGTGTTGGTTTTCAGCTAGAAGATACACTGAAAACCCCTATTTTAATCCACCATGTTTCCGTTCATCTCATCCTATATCGATACCAAGGTGATTTAGTTGGTATATAATCCATCCAGTTCATCAGTTTTGTGATTTATCATCATGTTGGTTGTGGTGTATGTTTTTGAGTAAGCGGTCTCAATGTCTCCTATGTATCTCTCTATTTTATTCTTTGAAGTTTGATATACCATATTGAGATTGATGGATCAAAACTTTGTGTTTTTGAATCATGTTTCTAGGTTGAATTCATAGATCTTACAAGCCTTCATTTTCCATTGGTGAGTCTCGTTATAGGCATTGTGATTCTATAAGAATGTTATGTAGCTCCAGTTAAGATTTACCAATTTATTAAACCATAAATTTCTTGTTATTTTTTATTGACTTCAATTGATTTATGGAAACCCAATTTTATGGAAATTGGGATTTAAATTGAGATGGTAAGGATTTTTTTTTAAAACCCCACTATTTCTAATTGATTTGGATATTGGGGAGTGTTTTAAAATTTATGGAAATTATGAAATGGATTGTAATTTTTTTAGAAAAATGGATTGATTTGAAATTATAAAAATGTGTGATTTTTTTTTTTGAAATTTAATGAATTGATAAAAACTCCATGTCCTGTTTTTTGTAATGAAATTTTCATATTGAAACTAAAAATGGGTTGATTGTATTTCAAATTTACTTGAAATAATTTTCTTATTGTTGATTGTTTGATTGAGAACCTGTGAGTATGGCTAGTTAGTTGGTTATATTTGACATGGAGGCTCAGATGGTAATTCCCTATAAATGGATTGACCATTACAACTCTAAAAACTTATTATAGAAAAACATATCCCCAATGGTATATTGACGAGTCCTATACGACATCATCCTAAGGGACATGTGTACACATATTATCTGTGATAACTAATATGATATGTTTGAGGATCCTATAACTATAAACTATAATAACATAGGGAAGATGACCATGTATCAATTTGTGATTGTTTTGATATATATTCCATCGATTTTAAAATTTATTTACCCCTGCATAATTATTTATAAAAACATATTTATATAAAAAAAATATCCATTATATGAAATGTTACCATCATTTTAAATTAGAAGAATGTTTTTTAATATGAAATTGTACTACCATGCATGTACTTATTAAATTTGAAGGCTTGAGTTTTTTATTCTTTTAGAATCTTATTATGGAAAAAATATGGATAACCTTCCAATTTTTTTAGTTTACACCCAACCATTGACTTTAGGTGTTTTTAGATTTTCTCCTGCCAAGTCCGTGTAAATGGAATGTGCCTCTTAGTTGAGGTGGATGTTATTGATCCATTGGCTCATAGAGTGACATGTACTTTGGGAGGTCGAATTTTTCTTGTAAGACTTATGGTACTTTGATTATGTACTATTTTTTTTATATACCTATTTAGTTTTTTGTTCTATCATCCTTTGGTGTTTTTATGTATACTAACATGTATCTAATTCTTCAATTATGTTTGAGGTAAATTTATTTGGATTTTTATATTGTCGGATTCCATGTGATTGTATACAACCTATACAGATATACAATTCACTTTAGGATATATTATTATAGGCTTTGTTATCAAGGTAACAAGGTATCTAGGCTGGTTCATGACACTGTTCCCTGAATATTTCATTATTATATTTTAATATTTTTGAAAATTACAAGACTCATCCTCCAATCAATTATAAAAGGATACCCTTTATCTTCACTCCTTATAACATAATGAAAACCCTATTATGACCAAATCTTACACATTTATCTTATAAAAATCATCATAAACTAATTAAAGGTTTGGTTCATCATAAATATCCATTAAAAGTGTCCATAAAAAATCTCAATGACATCTACAAAAGAAGATGTAATCGTATGTACTAACACTCTCTATGTTCATTTTTCTTCTACATACAATAAATATGGTTCACCCATTATAATATATTAAATCTAGTATCATAAATCTATTTATCTATTATTATGATTATGGGGAATCCATTTCTACATCCTGTACATCCTATGGAATGTGAATACATCACTTGTGTGTGTATATAGCTTACTGTCTCCATGTAGTAGTTTAATTCGTTTTTCATCCCCATATTTCTTTGAATTATATAAATATTGAACTAATGAGTATATAGAAACTTTATCATATAATTATTATTATGTAATTATAATATCATATTTACCTTCTTACCTTTCAATCCATTAGAAAATGACAATGTTTATTGTCAATAGATGTAGACTACCATTGACATTAAGCTAGGTGATGGGTTATTCATTTGTAATTTACATGGATTCTAATAGAGATCTATTTAATGAATATATATTATATATATTATATAATAATAATCCAAGTTTGGTGAATTATTATTTACTTTTCTTTCATTCCATCCTTCAAAAAATGAATGCATCATTCATGTGTACGTATGACATACTAACTTCACGAATGGTGTAATTCATTTTTATATCAATTGATTTTATGGATAAATATATATATATATAATTAATATAAATAATATTTATATAATGATAATAATTAGGGTAATTATGTAACCATAATTTAAGTACAGGTACAGAAAATACCGAACTAAAATTTTAATAATAAATGAAGTGTTTGACACCTAAAACAACGATAATAATGAAGGATTATTACCAAACATTAGATAAGATGTTATAAATAGACCATATATGATATTATAGTTCTGTATATAATTATTTTATGTAAATATATTGTATCCAAAATTATAATATAGGAGGATAAAATCATATACGATTCATTAGGTGAGGGATTTTTTTGCAATTTTCATTCCACTGAGACATATGTGGTATTATAAACCTATTTAATTTTATGTGGTGTATATACAACCCCTTTAATGTATTTAACATGAAAATATATTTATTAACTATTTTTAATGTTTTAATTAAGGTTAATATTTTCATGGAGGTAAAATATAAAATTTACCAAAATGGGAATAGTTTATTTAAAATATTCATTTTTTTAATCGATCATATTTTCATTAAAATAATATTATAATCCATCCTTAAAAAGAGAAATATATTTTCTTATCCTGTAAATATTTTACATATTTATAATGTTTTATTCCAAAAAAATCATATTTGGTATATGATTCAAGAAATTAAATATTTTGAAGTGAATATAATCTTATTTCCATTTGATCATGTATAATTTTCATCCTTATATATATTTTATAGAAAAAATTATAAAAGTTCATTTTATTTATGAAACAAAATTTTGAGGGTATTTAATGTTATCATGGTCATATTAATGGGTTTGTGAGGAATCATTATACTGGTTTTAAATAGTATCATTTTCAACTTTCATTACAAATATTAAAAAGGAGTTTTCCTTTTTAACATATACATCATTAATGTATTTTCCTTACACCATACTCATTTTACAATATTTCACTTCTTATAAAAGATCATAATTGTTTTAAAAATAAAATTGTTTACTAAAAATTTAATTTCATATTGTTCTTCCATTATATTTTATTCTCTATAAGATGTGAAATTATTATAAAATCTATATTTCTTATGAAATCATTTTCATCCTTTTTCTATAATTAATTTCATGGTAATTGAATCTATATTCAAACAATCATTTATTGTAAAAATATTTCATTAGACCTTAAATTTCTCATAAAGGTCTATATTCATTGTATCAAGGATATTCTTATTCCCCAAACCATATTTCATTTGTACATATTTTTATTTACTTTGAATTTTATTTTATTAATTTAAGAAATCATTATATTACATATCCTTTACTCAAAATAGATACTTATTGATAAAAAATATTATATTTGAATTTAAATTGATTATGCAATATATGAAAAATTCATTGGACATGCTATGATGAGTGGGTACTAGAATTATATATCCCTGAGATGCATTTACGGGTCTCATGAGACAATTCATTTTTTCAACCATATTAAATGGGTTTTTTCATGTATACTTACCCATCGATTAAAATGTCTTGAAAGAATCCCTTAATGGTAAATATATCATGATGTCTAAGATCTTGTCAGATTAAATTAAGTATTTCTACCATTTTGATTTTAGTTATTATTATCCCTGAGATTACTCTATTGATGTTGTCCATATATTCATTGTTATCTCATTTTATTAATTAAATGGAATGTTTTTTTGTTCTTTAACATGACATATTAATTATGTCATATTTACTTTTGATCGATTCCATTATACATAAACCTTAATGAGTGTAAGTATAATCAACCAGTCTTAGCATACAAAGACATTACACCATATTTATAGAATACATAAATGATATAAAATATATATTCCTAAAGACCGTATTTAATTAGTGCCTTTGTAAACATGGATCAAAATATTCTATCTTAGTGAAAAATCTTCAATGATTCCCACAAATAATTTCCCCTTAGTAATTCTACTTAAAACATTCGTTAATAAACTGGGGAAGGGAAATGTAATAAAGGGGTGAGTTAAAATGCTCAGTAAGGTTATGTAAATGAAATACATAAGCATATCATGAACATAAGGGTGTTAGAACGTGATCATTATTAAAAAAAGATCATTCCATTCATATCAAATATCAGAAACATGAATCATGGAATAAATATTTTTTACTTCATAAGATATGAATCATAAGAAAATCAAGAGCATAAGATATAAAAGAATAAAATAGGAATAAGACATGGAATTATGGAATACATATCAACTTATAACATCGTGAACATGTATAAGTAGAAACAGGCTCACATGTTGAGTTAAGGATATGAAATAAGGTCCTCTTATAGACTTACACACATGCAACAGGGTCCATTAATAATGATGTTAACATGAAATCAAGTTCACATATTACATTGTGAACATGCAATTAGGTTTACACATAAACATATGGACATTAAACTAGGTCCATTAATAACATTGTGAACATGTAGTCTAGTACACGCATAACATTGTGAACACATAATAGGGTCCACCCATAACATTGTGAGCATGTAATCAGGTTCACATATAAATGTATTGACATGCATCTAGGTCCATGAAAAACATTGTGATAATGTAATCTAGTTCACACAAAACATTTATACTCACGATTCATCCATAATTACCCAATGAATTGGAGGGATATATAGGTATCACCCATCACATAATGAAAGAATACATGAATGTGCCACAAAAAATCATAATTTAATGACCCACGAGAAAATATGGGTTTTATAAGCATCAAATCATAACCCATGAAATTAAATGGGAATAATTAAAATATAAACACATCATAACCTATAGAAAATTGATAGGTTTCATAATCATTTCATGAAATCATAACCTATGAAAAGAATCAGGTTTCAAAAGAATATAACCCATAGTAGAGTAATGGGTGTCTTAAGTATTATTCCATAAAAACATAAACAATTAAAGAAATAATATGAATGAAACCATTGGATAATTTCTTAGAAGGGTTTTTGTAACATTAATTAAAGTCCTTTTAGATGGAAAATAACTTGTAATGATATTTTGAAAACATTTCCTGAGTAAATGATCATGTTTTCTTGAAACTTTCTTTTTAAAACATAAAACCTTCTATAAACCATCTTATTTGAAAATTAACATGGAAACATTATAAATAATTCTTTCAGAAAATTCTAAAAAACTTATTCTTTTAATAGTTATCAATAAATCATGAAATCATTTGGAAAATCATTTCCTTCAAAATACTCTGAAAAATTATAAATAAATCATGAAAACATTTAGAAAACCATTTTCCCTTGATGAATTATAAAAGAATATTGATGAAAATTTTAAAACTTACTTATTTGAAAATAATTTTAATACATATAATAGAATCTTCTAAAATCATTGAAATACTTATCTTTGAAAAAAAAATCTATAAAGGAGGTTTTTAAAATCATACAAAAACACATTTTAATCATAATGTTTTTTAAAAACCTTTCCATTGAAAACAAATTAAAAAACAAATTTCCAAAATATGAGTAAAAAATTTCATTTTAAAAATAAAATTTTAATATAGTAAAGTATTATTTATGTGAATATATTTGATGATGGTAGGTAAATTTATACATTCTGAGTATTCCCTTTACAACATTAAAAAGTTTAGAAAAGTGCCTCGACCGAAAAATAACAAGAAGATTCCTTTTAAAAAAATTCAATTTTCATAAAAGGAATAACATGGGTTAAAACTTCTGTTAATGATATTAGGATAATGTTACAATATTTTTTAAAACCTTTTAGAAAACATTTTTTTGAAATAATATAGATTTTCAACCGAAGAGAGAGGTAAAGTCGAGCATTCATAAAAATACATTCTTAATAATATTGTGTACATAATTGTGGAAAAATTAGTAATAATACATGAAGAAATCATGAATAACCAGATGATAATAAATTTCATGAGTGTTATTGTTATATGAATCATATAACTTAATAAATGTAATCATAGTCTTAAACATTCTTAATAATCTATGAGATTTTAGTAATAAATTGTTACCATATTGGTAACATTGAATCATAATATAATTGATGTAATGAAATTAAATGAAACATAAATATCATGAAATGTATTATATTACTGATATATCATATCAATTTTTGTATTTAAACATCACATAAAAACATAGGTTCATAACATAAAATGTGTATCAAAGGATCCAATTAAGACAATAATTACATTAACAATTTTGTAACAATTGAAACATAAATCCCATGAAAGAAAGATCACAAAATCGATATGTAAATACCTGTAAATTAAATTATTATATTCATATAAATAATTCATGGTTAGTATATAAAAAATACAAAGTATGTGAGTGGGGATTAATCCATTTATCTCACAAAAATAAAAACTGAGATAAAATCCCTCAACATAGGTCTTGACTATCATAGTACTTGTAGAAACATCTAGTATAATAAATGTAACTTTATTATAGATATTTTAAATAACCATATTCATATATATAATAACATATATGGTTTTAATATGACTTTATATTACCCTCTTAATAATAATTCTATGTTATGGTTACATTTTGGGTAACATCCGCTTTATTTTTCACATGTGACTTAATTTTCCATATATTTGATATTTATGATTTTATTATGATTTAAATAATGTAAAACATGAAATAAATATCATTTATATTCATTTTATTTGTAATTTAATAATCTATTTAATATATATTTATGAAGTGGATTACACTATTCCTGGATATGGTAGGCTATATGTACACATGAATGATGTTTCCATTTTATTATTGTATTAAAAGAAAGTAATTAAATGAAATGTATATATATATTTGTATAAGTGTAATCATTTTAGTATATTTATTATATCATATATATAATATAAGTTTTCTTAAACCATCCTTAATACTTTCCACGTATTGTGTGACTGAATCTCATCTCTTTGAGGAGGCGGTAGTCCACACTTCCACAAACGATGTTATAATATTTACACAAAATTGAAAGTATAAAGGTATGTGCTGTAAAATAATTAAATGAGCATAAATAAATTATTAAATAATATATATTATATATAAATAGATTTTTCATCATAATTATCACCATTAGAGGCAGTAAGTTAAGAACAAACAATCGTCGTTTGGTGAGGCAATAGTTCATCGTACACATAAATTATATGTTTAGTACCCATTTGATAGAAGTGTTTGTAATTGTAGGTAAAAACCTTAGTATAATAACATATATGTATATTAAGTATATATTTTTTTATTTTAATCATGGAATAATAATAATTTAATGAATGGTGAATGAAATTAAACTAAAGAGTTTGATGAAAAATGTTACCTCTTAATTGGGTAATCCCTTTTGGTTGGCACCAGAGATTTCGTAGAAGGATTTATGCCC
Organism: Viscum album; assembly: GCA_963277665.1. Taxonomy (NCBI): domain Eukaryota; kingdom Viridiplantae; phylum Streptophyta; class Magnoliopsida; order Santalales; family Viscaceae; genus Viscum; species Viscum album. The sequence continues at coordinate 1,175,468,005 of OY728156.1, forward strand.
AATGGGATGATTCAAGTAGTAAGGTATGGATTTTGAGAATTGTATTGGATATAAATATTTAGAACCTAATTATTGTAAGAGTATTAATTAATAGGGAGAGGTGGTGTCCTTTTATAGGGGAGGGAAAGGACACACTTGGAATTTTTGAAAACAAGATACGTATAGCCATGTTTTTATCTAAACAAATTCATAAAAACCCAAAAAAAAAACTCAATAGTTTAAGTTTTATGGATGAAATATGTCTATAAAATGTGTATTCAACAAGTTTTTATTTTATTTTGTCCCTTAAGTTTATGGTTTATCCCTTTTATAATCTTAATTTTACGTTAAGCGCTGTAATTAATTTTAATTACATTCACTAATATTTTGGGCAAAAAATTATATTGATATTTTTAGAATATAAATATAATAATGATTACATAATTTTCTTTCAATTTTTTTAAATTAAATTCATAGAAGTGTAAAAATTATGTTTAATGCTAATCCTGTGTATGTGGTGAGGAAGCAAGTTTTTAATAGGAGATTATTCAAATGTTCATTAAAATTTTATATATAAGTTCAATATAAAAAATTTAAATTAACCTAAATTGATTTAATATATATATAATTTCTCTAATATTAATTTAAAAACAAATTAAAGTGTAATTTAACTATATAAATAAATTATATGAAAAGAATTTTTGGATTAAAATTTAGTAATTTCCACTATTCAACCAAAAATTATGTTTCTCAAGAAAATCTCAAAAATTCATCCTAAGACAATTTTAACATTAAAATTTTAAAAATTAAATTTATTTCATCAAATAAATTTTATAAAAGTTTCTAAAATTAATTTTATTATTTCTCATATAAGGACTTGAAAAGTAGCTCATTTGAGAAAATAACACTTATAAACATATAAAGACTTTACCAAAAAAATTATATTTTCACTATAAATTTGTTTTAATTATATAAAACCATTATAAAATTTTTGAACCATTTTTATTATTATTAATATTAATATATTTAATGTATATGTTATAACTATCTCATTTTAATTATTATAATAATAAAATTATGTCTTGTATAAATTCATTAATGTGGGTGACGTATGCGAAGTCGATGTTGCGTATAGCACAAGACAAGTTGGTTCCATGTGGGAGGAATATTTTGACATAGTTAAAAGAAATAAATCAATGAAAATTAATTTATTAGAAAAAATTCCACATAATCTTGGGTTGTTACATTCTACACCCCTTAAAATGATTTTCTACCTCAAAATATGTCTATGTTATTAAAGGTTTAATACTTCAAATATCCATTCATAGAAAACCATATCATAAAAATGAATATTAAATTTTCTTTTAAAAGATAATGTTTGAGACATATTGGTTACCCAAAGTAAATCTCAGCTAGGTTTCCATATAGGATAACACAATTTGGGAGTGGATATAGGATATGGAGGAAAAGAGTAAATATTTATAGGGAGTGATTGAGGTCATCAATCACAAACAAATGAATGATCAAGGAAAAGTTGAGGGCCCCAAATTTATAAATCTATTATGATTTAAAAGGACATGAATTCAACTATAATTAAATTATTAGGATAACATTTTATTTCTACATCATTTTCCAAAATCTGTAAAAAAAAATCATGAAAAGATATACTTACATGATTTCAAGGAAAGCTCACCCATTATTGTTCCCTAATCAACTATAAGTATTTCCCCAAGAAGGAAGGTGATTTTTTCATTCCTAAAGTAATAACTGATCATTATAACCATGATATTTCATCCCATATATCATCATTTATCATCCAAAAAAATTATATTAGTTTATACAATATGAATAAATCTGCATGTGGTAAGATAACACTTTAATATTACTGTCTTCATCCTAATTTTCACTTAAAATTTCTATAAATGTTTAACCTTATAATGCATATAAATGATGAAAATACAAATAATTAGAAATAATTTCATGAAATAATTTAAGCATCAATCCCCTATATAACAAGAATTTGTTCTTGGTTTTCACATTCCATGAATGTGAATACCCTCATCGAATATTCCCTTGAAACATGGTAATATCCAGAATGGACATAAATACTTTTGTAAAACATGCATGCTTTCTTATTCCAATTTTTATTGGGTACATTATTTAAATCCAAGAAGTTGAAAACTTCATTCATGATGGCATAGACCACTTTTTCAATAATCAGTTCCTGAGTAATCTATTCCATCAAATTTACTTATTTATATCCAACATATCATTATCCAAATATCATTATATCAATGTTAAACAGTAATTATGGTTTTCCTTACATTATTCAAAATATATCCATTCCATGAAATCACCATTAAACATATCCTTTTCAATCCTTAATGAAAACATATACTATAAATACTTATATATTTCATGATTCCTATAACATAATCTCTGAATTCAAAGATATATATTATTCATTCATCCCACCTTATACTGAAACTGTTACTTGGGCTTCTTCAAATTATTCCTTAAAACCTCATTCTTATAATATTAAATATGAATCATGTATTAAGGTTCCTCAAACCCAATATAATCATGTTTCTTATGTATAATGTAAAATATACTGGAAGAACGTCACATTCCTTTCACATTCCCTTTTCGATCACTTTATCATTATAAGTATAACCAATACTTTAACCACCTTCCTAATTATCTTCATCATATTTCTAATTGGGGAATCGATTTTCATAACTCTCACATATTCCAAATCTAAAACATTAAATGTTAACTACATTCCTTCTAGTTCTCTCTACAGACTACAACCAGAAATCATAGGGTGAGAAACACATATAATAAAATAAAACCACATAATCATGAAAAATTACTTATAGTATGTCTTAATCATGACACATAATTTTTAATCTAAGTCACCATAGGGTTATCCATGGATATTCATAGTCATATTTTATTTAAATCCTTGATCATGTTTCATAATGAGTTTGTGAATTTCAAAATCATATCCACTAGGAGTATCAAACGATGTGTGTATCAAGGTCGATTGTCATGTACCAAGTTATGATGAGTGAGGCTCGATACACCTTGTCAGAGTTCATACCCTTAGGTATATTTGGGCTAGAGAAAATCCAATTTTAGTATATTGACAGTGATGTATTTTTATGAAACCACTCCCTCAATCCTTTAACAAAATTCCAAGACATTTTCTTAAACCTTAATTCATCCTTATACATATCCTTAAAGACATAACTAGACATATCTTTCGAAATATTCCTACAGATATCACTAAAATTTTTACATCCCAATTTCCAAAGGTTTTCTAAACCTTCACTCTGATACCAACTATAATTACATAGCCTTAGAATACATAGACATTACATAACTTTTGTATAAAACTTATAATATTAATAAAAAGGATTCTCAAATACCATATTAGTTTAGTTCCTTTGGGATCTTGGAAAAAAAATCAAACTCAGTGAAATGTATTCAATGTTTCCTACAATGATCATTCTTCTTAGTAATTTTTCTTAAAAACCTTTATTCATAAACTTGGGAAAAAACATAAAAAAAAAAGGTGAGATCAAATGATCAGTAAAGTTAAATAATGGAAATATGCAATCATTTCATGAACAAAAGGGTATGATAACATGATGATGATCATTAGAAGATCATTCCCTACATATTAATGATCATATACACAAATCAAGGCATAAAGAATTTCAGTTCATGAGACATTAATCATAAGGAAATAAAGGGAATAAGAAATGAAATCATAACATAGGAATAAGTCATGTAATTGTGTCATACACATTTAAATATAACATCTTGAACATGTATAAGTACAAACTGGTTTAGACGTTGAGTTAAGGAGATGAAATCAGGTCCATGCATAGACTTATGAATATGTAACCAGGTCCATGCATAATGTTTTGAACATGAGATCTGGTTTACGCATAACATTGTGAACATGTTTTTGGGTTCATGCATAAACATATGGACAAGATACCAGGTCAATGCATAACATATTGAAAATGTAATAAAGTGGACACACAACATTATATACACATAAAAAGGTTTACTCATAACATTGTAAATGTGTAATCAGGTTCACACATAAACTTATGGACACACAACCAGGTCCATGCATAACATTGTGAACATGTAATCATATTCACACATAAATGTTATACTAATGATTCATCCATCGTTACCCCATCCATTTAAGGGATATATAGGTCCTACCAATTACATAATGAGATCATACATTCATGTAACACAATACATTCATCGTATCATGACCAATGAATAGTGATGGGTTTTATAAAAATAAAATCATAACCCATAAATGAAATTTGTTTCATTAACATTTAATCATATCATAACCAATGTAAAAAATATAGGTTTCATAATCATTTAATAAAGCATAACCCATGAAAATAAGTGGCTTTCATAAGAATATAACCCGTAGAAGGGAAATGGGTGTTATAAGAATTATTCCATCAAAACATAAAACATTGAAGAATGAATATGAATGGAACCTTTGTATAATTTTAGATAAGTTCTTTAGTAACATAAATGGATGTCATATCTGATGTAAAATAACATGGAAATATATTTTAAAAATATTTCATGAGAAAATTAACATTTCTTCTTGAAAAATTAATTTGAAAACATGAAACAATTTGAAAACCATTTTCTATGAAACTAAACATGAAAAAATTATAAATAAATTTTTGAGAACATTATGAAATCCTTATTCTCTTAAAATATATACATAATTCTTGAATGCATTTTAAAAACCATATCATTGAAAATACATTCAAAACATATAATAAAATCATGAAATTGTTTTGAAGACCTTTTTCCTTGAAAACTTATAAAAGTAGATTGAAATTTTTTGGATAACCTATAACATTTAATATACTTGGAAAAAATATAATAAAATCTTCTATAATCATAAAAATCATTTTCTTTTAAAACGTGATTTTTAAAACATATTGTGAAAATTTTAAAAATCATATAAAAAACATTTTAAACATAAAAAAATTTAATAAATTTTTCCATGGAAAACACTGAAAAAAACAATTTCTAGAATAGAAGAATGATTTTTATTGAATAAAATATCATTTAAATTTAGTGATGTATCCATCAAGTGAAATGTTATTAGTGATGGCAAGAAAATCTATACATATCAAACATTCGTTTTTCTCCGTAAAAAGTTTTGAAAAGTGCCTCGACCAGAAAATGATAAGAAGATTCCTTTTTCAAAAATAAAATTTCTATTAAAAGTAAAAACTGGGTAAAATTTTCTTTTTAAGAACATAGGATAATAGTAGAATATTTTTTGAGAACTTTTAGAAAACATGGTTTTCAAAGAACACAGACTTCCGACCAAATAGAGAGGTAATGTTCAACATTCATAAAACACATTCTTAATCATCATATGTTCCAAATAGTCCAAAATTGGTAACAATATATGATGATATCATGAATAACTTGAGAATAAGATACTTCATGAGATTTGTTGAGATATGGATCATATGATTTCATTAATTCAAGCATAATTTTAAACAATCTCAATAAATTATGAGATTATAGCAATAAACTGTTTCCACATTGGTAACATTGAATCAAATATAATATAAAGAATAACATTAAATGAAATTTAAATATCATAAAAATATATAGATTCATTATATGACATGTCAATGATATTATATACATCTAATATAAAAATATAGGTATATAACATGGAATGTATCTTGAAGGAGTCAAATTGTGACAAAAAATACTCTACCAATTTGGTAACTTTTGAAACATAACCCCCATTAATGAAATTTCATAAAATTGATATGTAAATAAACATAAATTTTAGTATAATATGAATATAATACATTAATTTTCACTATATACACCACATAAAATATGTTAGCGGTGAGTAATGCATGTCTCTCAAGGAAATAAAAAGTGGGATGAAATCTCATACCATATGTCTTAACACTCTTCATACTCGTAAGAACCTCATATATAATAAATATAAGTTTATTATAAATATTATATATAAAAATATTCTTTTATATGATAGATTATATGGTTTTATTATGACTTTATATTTCCCTCTTATTTACAATACCATGTTAAGGTTATGATTTGGGTAACATCCACTTTGTTTTTCACATGTGTCTTAATTTTATATATCTTTGGTCATTATTATTATATAATAATTCCATAATGTAAACCATGATATAAATATCATTTATACTCAATACATGTGTGTTATAATAACCTATATAATATAGATTTATTATGTGTAATACACCATTCATGGAGATGGTATGTCATGTGTACGCATGAACGTTGTTTATGTGTTATTGTCACATTGAAAGAAAAAAAGTAAATGATATGTATTTAAATATATATGTACATTTATCATTATTAAATTATCATTATTATATAATATATATCATATAATATTACTAAACCTATCCTTAAAACATTACACATATAGTTTGAATGAATCACATCACTTTGGGGAGGCGGTAGTCCATACTTCCAAAAGCGATGTTATCATATTTACACAACATGTAAAGTATAAAGATATGTGTTATATAGAATTAAATAAACATACATAAATTATATAAACCATATTTATTATATATAAATATTTTTTTAATCTTATTTCCCACTATGATATGCATTGAATGAAGAAAGAACAATTGTAATTTTGTGATGCGGTAGTTCACCGTACACAAATACGTAAGTTCAATGCCCATTAGATGGAAGTGTGTGCAAGTGTAGTTCAAATACTTATCGTAATAACATATCTGTATATTGTGTATAATTTTTTTCATATAAACATGGAATAATATGAATTTAAATATTGGTGAATGAAATAAAACTAAAGAGTTTGATGGAAAATGTTACCTCGTATTCAGGTAACTCCTTTTAGTTTGCATCAAAGGGGTTCCTTAGAGGTATTTATGCCCAAATGGAGGCTACATAGAGGAATGGATGGATTTTTGGAAGTGTATTGGTTGATCTTGTCTGAACATATGTGGTTTTAGATGTGTGAATAAGATATATAGGTGTTGGCATTTTATATGGAAGGGAATGGACAACCTTGTAATTGTTGAAAACAAGTTTGGTGTACCCATGTTTTTATATTAAAAAAGTCATAAAAACAAAATAAACTCAATAATGGAAGGTTATATTTCTAGAAATGGATACAAAATGTATTTTTGACAAGTTTATAGTTTATTTTGGGCCTTAATATAATGGTTTATTTCTTTGTTAAGCATAATTTTACCATCATCGTTATAATTAATTTTAATCACTTTCACTAATATTTTTGGTAAAAAAATTAGTTGATCCTATTAGAATATAAATATCATACTAATTAAAAACATTTATTTACATGTTTAAAATTTATAATTCAATGAAGAATAAAAAATAAATTTAATGAAAATCTCGTAGATGTGGTGAGAAAATAGGTTTTTGAAAGAAGAATTTTCAAAAGTTCGTTAAGATTTTATATCTAAATTCAATATAAAAAATATTATAATGAAATAAATTAGATGACTATATATGTATATATATTTGATATAATTTGAATTTAAAACCAACTGAAAATATAATTTAACAATATAAATAAATTACATAAAAAAGAATTTTCAAATCAAAATTTAGCATTTTTCACTACTTATCAAATAATAATGTTTCGTAGAAAAATCCCAAATATCCACCATAAGGTAATTTTGACATAATAAATTCGTAAAGGAAGTTTATTTTATAAAATTAAATTTATAAAACTATCCAAAAATAATCTTATTGCTTTTCATAGAAGGACATTAAAAGAATCTCATCTAAGAAGAGAGCATTTTTTAAAATATAAATACTTTACAAAAAATTATATTTTTCATTATCAAATGTTTTAATTATATATAACAATTATAAATAAAATTTTAAAGTGGTATTTACTATTTATATTACTATGTATAACTGCTATGTTATAACTATCTCATTTTAATAATTATAAGAATAAAATTATGTTTCATAGAAACTTAGTATTGAGCCTAACATATGACAAGTCGGTGTTGCATATAGAGAAATCCAAGTTAGTTTTGTGTGAAAGGAATGTATGAATTAGTGAAATGAAAGACATCAATGAAAATTACATTATTCAAAAAAATTAAGAAAATTATGGATTTTTAGTAAGAACCTAGTTTTTATATGAGCTTTGGGTCTAATTAAATTTCTGTTAAATTTAATTTTTTTAATGAAATATAAATTCATAATTAGGATATGGATGAAATGGGAAAGTTTAGGGATTGTGGGAGCCTATAATATTGGTCGGTGGATAAAAAAATGGGATGCACTGTTATTAGATATTGTTCCACCCAATATTATTTTTTTCTCCTTACCATAGAGGGTATTCAGTGTGCATAAGTTGGTCATATGGTTTTCTCTAACCGTGAAATCCTAGCTACACACCCATGAGGAGGATCTGAAATTTTTAGTAGAGGAAAAATACAATGTTTTCAAATAATTTCACAATCTTTGGATAAGAATAATTTGTATCCTTTCACTGGAGAGTAGGTCATTCACTTTTGGGCCATGGTTTGGCTAACCATGCAGAAAACCATCTCCCCAAAATAATTTTAGAAAAATTATCATTACCCCTTAAAATTAATATAATTTGAACTAATTATTCCTTTCCTATTTCCATCATAAAATAGGTACATTTATCTCCCATTGAGGATCCACTATTCCTCCTCTTGGGTTCATTGAAAATATTCCATAAGGACTCTGATTTGAGATCAGGTCACCTCGTTTGAAGAAAAAATAGTTAGTGCATCACTCTATCATATCATTTTGTTATTTTTATTTTTGTCAGAGATGAAATTTTATTACAAGAAGTTATACCCTACATTTAGAAAAATTCATCTGTTTTATTTTTTTCTTCTGTTCACAACCAAACTAAAGGCTGAATCTAGATGATCATTCCAATACAAGCATAAGGTCGGTGGTCTAGTAATTATCCTTCTATGTCTTGATGCCCTATATTATGTTTTGTTGTGTTATATTCCAATTTCATTGTGTGTTTCCTCTAAAATGGATATGTATTAAATTGGTTTTCCTATTATGTAACCTAAGGAATTTTTTTATCCCAATAGATGTTGTAGGTTTTCATCCATAATTTGTTCCACCCCTTTGGGATCGCCCATTATTTTTTTATTTGAATTTCATGGTCTTATAACCAAAAAATCATCGGTAGGTTTTCCTTAACTTCTAAAAAGTGATACCATAAATGATAATGAATAATTATTGTGGTGTATCAGGTCTAACACACTTATAAAATTATACCAAATGAAATGGAAAGTGTGTAGTATGACCACATCACATGTTTTGATGGGAAATTGGTTTCACCATTGTTTAAGAATATTGTTAATTTACTATGAATTATCAGTTTAATCTTATTATATTCATTGAATATTAATTTCTATTATTATTTAGGTATGGTATATCTATACTTCCATGATATATATATATGGCATCCCATACACTACTATGATTCAAGAATGGCGTCCTTATACCGTTATGATATATGGGCATGGATTCACAAACTCTATAATGATTTGGGAATATCATTCCAGTAATTTTATGATGTATGAAAATGGCATCCCATTCTCTTATATGATATATAGTCATGGAATCCCATACTCTCCTATGATATAAAGGCCTCGAATTACTTAATCATGAATGAGATATGAGTAAGGAATCCCTAACACTTGTGACACTTTTTCATGGAGACCCTTATAGATTGTGAAGAATGGGCATGGTGACCCTTAGAAATTAATATCTATGGGCATGGAGACCCATATTGATTATGATACACATTTATGAAGTTCATATACTATTATGATATTGGTAACAACATCACTACTACTATGACACTAATCATGGAATCCCTTAATACATGAAATACTCATACTACTGCCCACAGATGCCTGAGTTGTCCCTCAGGTCCATGCTAGTTTCAATATCCTTACATATAAATTTAGTTGTCACAATTTATACAGAACATATATATGTATACATATTCTTACTTATTCATATGTTATCCATCTTAGGCCAAAGTAGGTAGTGTCAGTCTGGTGTCCTTCAGGAACCATGGCTTACCCTTTATATATTTTATTACTACTTATCATTACATATTAACATAGATCATTTATATGCACAGACTGCATAATTATAGACACTGTTGGTGGTGGCCTTCTGCGTTTATCTGAGAACTTATCTAGGGAACCAATGGTACTTGGTAAGAATATGTGGTTATAAGTAGGTAATGGATAAATTTCCCTATTATCAATTATTTTTTTATTATAGAGTTGGATCATGGAATAAGGGGACTATAATATGGATCATGAAGATATTGGATATATAATTTTTGATAGTTTTTTTCTTTTGATACTGGTATTGAATTTCATTATTTTTTTCATCCCTACCTATTTTATTTTCCTAGAAACATGAAATTACATCATTTTTATAGGATACTATATTTTATATTTGATGGATAGTTTATTATAACATCTGAAATTTTCACCATCCATTGTTCCACTTGTAGTTATATTTTTATTCCTCCACTATTTATTTCTTATTTGCACAGTTGTTCCAATTATATTATTAGGGTATATTCCCCCCAATTTACCAAATGGGACCCTCCCTACTAGTTTAATGCATGTGTTGTATAGTGAGCCTCGCATGAGGCCATGTGACCAACTAGCTTGGGGAACCACTTAGTGGATTACGGGTCATAACATTAGAAAGTGGTATCAGAGAATTCATTTTAATTCCATATTTATTTGGGATGGAACAAATGAGACTCAGAAGAGTTAGAGTATGGTAATGGTCTATTCATGTTAGTATCTAACCCATGTATATGGAAAAACCAAATTAACATAATTGGGGTATTATGTCTCAGTTTCTTCCTATTATAGTTGATTTGATTCGACCATTAGGTGATGAACATTATGTTTGATGGTCATTGTTATGATTTATGATTATCATTGGCTTAATAAAGAAATTAATAATTGATCATGCATTATTTTAGGTGCATCGGGGGATTTATATATCATTCATTATGACATTCTACATTTAATTAATGCATTCATTCCTTATAGAATGTTTTTTATATTTATTTCATTGTCCGTTGAATTCTGATAAAATTTATTACATTTACATGATAAATAAATATTGGTAATTAAATGGATGTGACACATAAATTTATAATTTATATGGACCCCTATATATTGGAATTGATGATCCATATAGTTCAACATTTTAATGAGAATTTCTATACAAATGTGAAATAAAATAAAATTGAATTGAATTCTAAAATGAAATGATCGCCATTAAATAGGGATGAAACTTTTAATTTAATTGGTATTTTCATATTTAAATTTCAATTGACATTCTCTATATTGGGACCCTAATAGTGAGACATAGATCTTGACCCAGACCCAACCATACTAAATGGAAGTAGGTAGTGTCTCTTATGATCTATATAATTGTTCATATCACACAAAACCTAGCTATAATAGTTGGCAGGGGAGTTTGGTCCCTAGATAAAAAGTCATCTACCTATCATATTCATATATTTGTGATCATTACTATTACTAACACATATATGATACATTTTCCTTATATTTTTTTATATCTATTTCAATATTACGTCCTATAGTCAGGCTCTAGGATGGTGGTGACAACCATGCTTCGGATATGGTGGCCCCTATGCTAGTAGTGATACCATCACTAGTTCTAGATTTGGAACCACCTATTATCCTTAATACAGGTAAGATTTTTGGTTCTGAGGGGAGTATTTATGGCTTATATAGATGATTTAGGCCACTCTATGACCTAACCCTACTATGTAATAGATGATGTAAATGTTTCTACAAAAGCATCCACCTACTTTTTAGTGGGGGGTATCCCCCCAAGATGCAAATTTATGGATATATATTGTCTTATCTATTTTCATGAACCTTGAGACACCTCCTAAAACCAGATTTAATATTACTACATATATGATTCGTGGTCATACAAAACATTTTTGGGATATTTGGGACCAAGCAAGTTAGTATCAGTAAGTGATTCAGATGGATTTTTAATCTATCTTCTATGAATATTTATCCCCTAAAACCTATGGGCTGATCTTTATAGTGAATAATGAACCTAAAACATGGTTCTATATCTATTATGGACTAATCACCTTGTTTTTATAGATAATGATCAACTGATGCCTATCTAGACAGCTAATGAGATAGTGAATGTTAGATGATTTGATGATGGTCTTAGAAAACCTATTCAATATTAGGTGTATGTTTTATAATTATGTAACATGTATGATATATAATACCTTAATCTCATCACCGTTCGGAACATAGGTGAGGTATATGGTGTGGAATAGGGTTATTTAGAACTGATATAGGGAAGTCGTTCGACATGGTGTCGAAATAAATTCATTGAAACTACACACATGATGAGTTGTAGCCCGGTGACACCCACTAATAGTTTTGTGGTATTTTATTAATGTGGTAATACTAGGAATATGATTCCCTAGTTACATAGAGATCTTATTGGGTGTTGAGGCTACTATAGGTTGAGGAATCTTTAGTGTGTGTGAATGGACTTCCCATATGTACCTAGAAGTAGATGATCCATATTATATCTATATTTAGGATTTGGATCAAGAGAACCTCTCCATATAGGTTTTTAGAGTACTATCATCCATACAGGTAGAGTATGAGGTCATGGATGGTTTATATATGCTTTATAAATATAGCACCAATAGATCAGACTCAGCTAAGGTAGTTATGTTTCTGTATAGTGTTGTGGATCTGGCCATATTTATTTAGTGCAGCTTGTTCCAGAGGGGCATAGTGCTGAACCAACAACTATTAAAGGTAATATTCTAGTAGGATCTATTATTTTATCATCCTTATTTTATGATGGTAATTCAAATTCCTTTATCTCTATAACTACTAATGAAAGGATTGGGATTAATATTGTGTACTAAAATGGTGTGATGATACTTAACAATCCATTAGGAATATATTAATATAAATTCTAGTCCAGAACATAAAATTCCCCATTGAGATATAATAACATCATTTCTTATAGGACCTCATCATCTTTGAGATTATAGGATTCTCTTTCATTCTCAGGTTGGACATATTGGTCCCCTATCACAAATATGTGGATTTATATCAGCCAAGGGTGTCATTTACATCACCAAAGGGTAGTATTTACCTACAGAGGGGGGGATTGGGTTGTCCAGGATGGTATAGATGGACCAGAGAATCTTGGAATTGGTGGGAAAAATCCAAATTTTGATTTATTTATATGGATGATCAAGGATTACATGAGACAAAATTCCATCCTTTAGTTTATTGTTTTATGGATGTTTTCCCTGACTAATTTTTTAGAATACCTCCTGAGAGATAGGTTAAATATATTATCAAGTTAGTTTCGAGAGCTGCACCAATTTCCATTCCTCCTTACAAGATGTATACTACTAAGTTATATGAGCTCAAGAGGTATCTATATGACATAGATTCATTGGGTTTTATATGGACTATTATTTCTCCATGGGATTCATTAGTACTTTTTCCAATGATGGTAGATGAAAACATCAGGCTTTGTGTGGGTTACCACAAGTTGAATCATCTTACTATGAAGAACAAGTATCCCTTACCATGTATAAATGATCTCTTTGACCATCATAGAGGATAGGTGGTTTTCTTAATGTTTGATTTGAGATCAGGTGGTCATCAGGTTCTTACTACACCTTTAGGCATACCCCCTATGGATTTATATAGTACTTATAGTTTATATGACTATTTGGTTATGACATTTTTTCTCACTAACACACATTCCATTTTAATCTCTTTGATGAATCAGGATTTCCACCCATTTTTTGGATTTATTTGTGGTAGTATTCATAGATAACATCTTGTTTTATTCTAATACTCTAATAGATCATACCAAACATCTTGGTGTCATTCTGAATATAATAATGGAGTAAAAAAAAATTTCTAAGATCAACAAATGACACTTTTAAATTAATAATGTTCACTTCTTAGGTTATATTATCTCAAAGGTAGAAGTATCAGTTGACCTAGAGATTGTGAGTGTTGTAGTTAAATGAGAGTATCCCAAGAATTTCTTTGACATATAGAGTTTATTAGGGATATATTGATATTACATGAATGTCACAAAATACATATCATTCCTTGTGGAACTTATTACTAGTCTAATGTAGATGGGTTGATGTTTTTATGGTCAAGATCCTAAGATACAACCATTCAGAAGCTGAAAGGAAGAATTAATTTTGCACTGATCATGATTCTATCAGATTCAGGTAGATGATATAAAATGCTATGTGATGCATAAAACATGGGTATGGTTGTAGTGATTATAGAATATGATCAATTCTTTTAATATGGGTATCTCATGATGAGAAATTAGGATCATAATTAACCGAATAATGAAATCAAACTTTCAACATTCATTCATACTTTGCTATATTGGAGACACTATCTCATGGGAGTGTGCTTTTTTGTGTTTGAGTACATCTAGAGCCTCAAATATATCTTTAAATACCTTTAACTGAATCTTATATAGTGACTATTGATCGAATACCCTCATTATTTTTACTTTTAACATGCTTATACACCAAGTAAGGGAAATGTTTTTGTCAATTATCTAGGGAGGAGGACTCAATCATAGGTGGTTTTGGAGTCTTGTAGAGAGTGTAAACTTATGGACTTATTTTTAGAGATTCACATTGATGTTCAAGACAATAAAGGATAGTGTCTACATGCCTCACTATCATTGACATCCTCACTTCATAAGAGAGTGATGATGATGTAGTTCTGAAACCCTAAATTTGTTTTCTTGTAAGAGAGAATTTTTAGTGAGGAGCTACCTATTGTTTGGTTTGTTTATAAAGAGAACATCTTGAATATACATGAATATATTTAGGATCACAACAAAATGAGTTAGGATCTAATGCAAGAATCACATGATTCTTAGTGGGTAGTGAACATAGTTATTTCTAATATGTATCATGATATGTGTCATCATTATTGATGGCTTGGGAGGAAATATTAGATTTCGGTTTTTATCACTAGCTGCTCTACCTGTTAGAATGTATAGTTGGAAAAATTGTAGATAATTGGAGTATTCCAATCATTACCAATACGAAAATAGAATCAAAATATTTTGTGATGGATTTTTTGGTCATATTACTAAGGTTACATTGAAATAGAGATATAGTTTGGGTAGTTTTGGATTGATTGAAAAAGGAATCCCATGTCCTTAATTTATGGGAGACTTTATTAATTGATTATATAGGATTACTATACATTTATGAGATTATATTCCCACATAGGGTCCCTTGTAATATTTTTTAATATATGGGTTCACAATTCATGTCAATGTTCTGGTAGGGGATACAATAATCATTGGGTACACTGGTGCTTCTTAGAGCAACCATTCACCCATAGACCAGTCGTTAGTCAAGGAAGACAAAAAAAAGTGTTGGTAGACATGATTCAGGCATGCATCCTTGATTTTGGTGTTTCATGGGATAAATAGATATTCATTTTGTATTTATACAAATATAATAGTTTTTAGGTGATGATACAGATGTATACATATGAGTCCTTATAGAGTCATACATTATCCTCACCTCTGTGCTGGTTATACGTTGGAGAGGAAGTGATACATGGTCCATGTCTCATGTTGGAGACTTCAGAGAAGGTAAAATTGATCATAATTTCAATAATTACTACTCAGTTTAGATAGGTATCCTATGTTTATAATCTTTGATTTACTCTAGAGTTTTATTTCAGGGTTCATGTTTTCTAGGATATCACCCAGACATAGGAATATAAAGATACAGAGGAAAGGGAAGTTCTTCCCTCATTCTTTCAGGGCTTATTAGATCCTTGGTAAAGTCAAGATGAATTCCTATTAGTTTTTATTACATAAATATTATTATTTGATTCACAATATCTTACTTATTTCATAGCATCATTTTAATCATGTAGATATGTCTCATGCTTTTGATCCCAATAATTTTTTATTGGTTGTTGATGGTTATTTGGTGGAATATCCCATATGAATCATTAATTAGATAATGATGTCTCATAGAAGTTATTCAATCCCTTTGGTACATTTTATATGGTATAATGACCATGAATTGGATGAGACATGGGAGTGGGAGACTGATGTATGTTCCCAGTGGCTAGAGTTGTTCTCAGATTGCATCTTACCTCCCATTGATGGTAAACTAAGGTAAGATTTAATTAAAGGTAAAGACTTTAATATCATGTAATTTATATGTGTTATATCCCCCTTTAAATTTTAGTTTAATTCCATTGATATGACATAATAGGATTTCCTAGTGAGCATATGATTGAAATGATGATGTTCGGGCTTTCTTGGAGCCCAGAACCTCGACTGGTGGAGGAAACTGTTGGGCCACATGATTAATAGAAAACATATTACCCATTCTATATTTTTTCTCAAAATTGTGTGGGGTTTTCAATGAGTATAAGTGGGACACACATTTTAACCTAACCGTGCGACCTAGGGGGAATGAACATGTTGAAGATATTCTATTTTTATCAAAGTCAAAACATGATTTTATCAAATGGTTTCCCAAACTATGAAAATGAACCATGAATGTCACATCTTTAGAAACTAGGCCCCACACGGTTGGTGCGTAACTTGGCCAACCATACTGCCAAACCATAAAACCCATTGATTTTGGTCAAAATAACCATTTCTCTATTAAACTTATTATAATATAAATTGATTCTTACATTATTTTTTCTAGGGTACAAGAGGTCACATTCTCTCCCATTTAAGGTCCACCTTCCCTCCTACTAGGTTCATTGATAAATATTTTTTTGGAATTTGATTTGAGATATGATCATATCATTAGATATCCACTGGTAAGTGACTCAGTCCTTAGGATCGTTTCCCAATTTATGTTTCTATTAGAGATGCAATTTTGGTGTAATATCTAATGCCCTATTTTTAAGGTGTTCATTTGTTTTTTCATTTTCATCTGATATATAAAAAACTAAAAGATAATACTAGATGATTGATACACTACAAGCATAATTTATGTGGTCTAGTAATTTTACCTCAATTTCATGATGCTTTATATTATTTGTTATTGTTATGCACACTGGTTTTCACCATGCATTTCCCATAATTTTTTTTCAGGAATGTTTTTCCATTTTCTTGAACCTAATGACTCAATAAGATCCAAGAAGTTGTTTTAGGTTGTTAACCACAAAATGTGCCCCCAATTTGGGTGTTTCATTTATATTCCTATTTGAATTTCATGGTAATATAAACAAAACACCCATAATTTGTTTTGGTTTGACTTCTAAAATATGATACCATAAATGATAGAGTATAATTGTTGAGGTGTAAAAAAAATAACACTCTTATCAAATTATATTGAATTAAATGGGTTGTGAGTGGAACAAAAAAATCATGTAATGGCCTAGACCCTCCTGGCCTATCCCTTTGCCAAATTTTTGGTGTTTGGCATGCCCTGGACCCATAAGGTCTAGATCGTAAGGGCGACGTCTCAGTGGAAGGATGTCATCGTGATGTCAACCATCAGTGACACCGATCAGTGCTGGAAGGGGGCTTGGCAGGTTTTTATTCCCCACTCTTTCCCGTAATGCCACTTTTAAGTCTTTTTAACCTTTTAAAAGTGGATCAAGGATGTTTTATCCCCATAAATAATGTTTTAAATTCCTAAGAGTGGGGAGACCCCCAACGGACCCATTTTGTGTATCTGTGTTACATGTTTTCTTCCATCTAAATGAATCCTCTTAACTCACAGCTATTACGGCTTGAATTAGAATTATAAAATAACAATTATTTTACATCATGTGTAACCACCCAATCGCATGGTGAAACCATGATCCGCATTTAAAGCCACTAAAGATCTTGATTTTCCGTAACTCCGGGATCTCATCTTTATAACGCACTAGATTTCTTTCCTTCTTCTTATTGGTTGGTTTCTTTCTTTCCTTGGTGCATTTTGAGTCCCTTTCCCAAGGCGAGTGGTGTGCCTGTGTTGTAGCCTTTCTTTCTTATTCTGGGAGTCCCTGAAGTTACTCCCCTGCAAGTCGTGCATCCCTGGTTCTTGGCGCGCGGAGATAAACGTCAATCTTTGATCATCCAAGTAGGGTTTTTTTCTTCGTCTCTACTTACTGTGTATCATGTGGGGTGGTATTCTATTGTTTCTATGGGGATGGATGAAATAAAACCTTAATGAAGATAATAAATGGACTTTTAAAGGATGAAGGGGGTGTGCTCGATGTTTCTGTTATACTCTTTATCCTTGATTATGTTTTGTGAATTGTATGGGCTTATGTACTCTTAAAATCATGACCATAGGTGGTATTTTCTTGCACACTAATGATCCTTTGTTTTTCGGTTACTTCTATGACTGAATGGTTAACATGGAAATTTGGTTAATCATGTAAACTCAGCCGATTAAATAGATTCCTAGTGAACAAAAATCCTTGTGTGATCACCCTAGTTATCCAAACAGAAAGAAGAAATTTAATGAATGGTGTGATGGAATCTGGAAACACCCTTGGTCTATCTTGGAAACACATGTGGTTTTTCTTCTTGTTTCTTGTGAGGTGACATGGATGGGGATGGGATCCCTTGTTGTGGTGAAGTTGTTGGTTTGTGAATCTGAGGTCATGTGGGGTCGTATGGTGGGGCCTAGTTTGTTTCTAGTACTTTGAGGTATCTCACATATCCATTTTGTTGATGTGACTTTACAAGATAACTGGGGGTGAATGATTAAATTGTTATTTGGTTGGGTTCTTTTCCTTAGCTCGTGGCTATGCCTGTTGGTTTCCCAGTAGTTCAGAATAAATGGAATTACTTGAATATGAAAACAAGAATGGTCTCAATGGGAAATTGTTTTCTGGGAATGAATTGTGACATGGTTGTGGGTGTGGTGTTTTCTTATGAATGAATTGTAATTAGGGTGTTTGTGTTGGGCTGGTTTAGAACCCCTAGGTTGGGATGAGTGTGTGTTACCTATATATATAATTTAGTTCTTATGTTTCTTATTCGTGACCCACCCAAGTTGAGTACTTTACACTGAACACCCCCATTTCATGGGGGAGGGTGTTTTTTCCCAACATTTCTATGAGTTGCTGGTTATTAGCACCTTTTTTGATCCCTTTCCCGAGTATCCCAAGATCTTTTAGGCAGTTTTTGACGGTATGAGGTACATTATAGCCCAATATTCTTCGAGCAGGGTAGTTGTGGTGGTTGGCCCAGGTGTGTGCGGGTAGATTGTTTCCCAAGTATCTTCAGGATGAGGCCCATGTGTCTTCGGGAATGGCGATAGTTTTTCTGGCCCAGGTGTTTGTGGGCATGGTTACGTGTGTTTGTTGCGGCCTAGGTGTTTTCGGGAGGGATGTGTGGTTGTGGTAGCCCAGGTGTGTATGGGCGGGGGATGGTAGTGGGACTGCAGTGAGAATGGCGGTAGAGGTTTGACGCGTAGGATGTCTTCAATAACCAGTGGGAAAGTGGTGAGGGGTACCCAAATATCGATGCGATATTACTATTACTTTACTTGAATTGTGTTATTTGGGGAGTGTTTTTTGGCGAGGTTTGGGCAGATAGTTTTTCCTTGCTAAGGTGTTTTGGTTACCTCCTTTTCTCATGAGGCATTAGAATGCCTCCCCACTTGTGCACAAGAGCTTTTGGTTTTCCCTACTGATTATACTGGTATGCTCACCCTACGTATATAAAACTGCTTTCAGGTTTCCAAGAGTACTTCAGGGATCATGCGGGGTCGTACTAGTTCAAACATTGGGACAGTTATTGTTGCTGCTTTTCTTTTCTTCGGTACTTTAATTTGGGGTTTCCTTGTACTTTGTAGCACTTTTTATTGAAACATGCATATGGGAAAGGATTGTTTGGGATTTACTTTTACTTCTAGTTATGGTGTTGTTTGGGACTTTCTATCTATCTCCCGATCCTACTAAATAAAAAGGGTAATGCCTTCCATTTTGTGTGTGATCTTATAACCTTGGTGCTAGTCTCCACTCCATGACCTATTAAAGGTAGCTCTCGGGGGGTAATTATCTCTCCTTCAACTTGAAGAAGGATGGGTCTTGAAATCTGTTGTCCCTTCCCTCATCTTGGTGAAGGCGGGTCATGACAAATCACATGTTTTCATAGAACAACAGTTATTTCTATGTTGAAGGTTCTTTTTATTGAAAACTGAATTTTCAGTTGGTTATTACTAAAGACATTAAATACATATTTTTGTTATGATTAATGCATGGAATCCCAATAATGTTATGATATAAGATAATGGTGACCCATGATCTATTATGATTATGGCATGGAATCCCTATATTTTTCTAATATACGGGATTGGAATACCATACTTTGTTATCATTAGGCCAGGGAATCCATATACAATTATGATATACGTGCATGGAATCCAATAATCTATTTTGATATGCGGTAATGGTGTCACTTAATATATTATGATATATATTCATAGTTTCCTTTACTCTTTAATGAGATATGGTCATGGTATCTCTTACACTTATGACACTTGGTCATGGAAACCCTTGTGGATTTTGATGAATGGGGTTATCGACCCTTATGAATTATGATGGATGAGAATGGAAACCCATATGGATTATGATACCCAAGTATGATGAACCTATATTTCTATGATAAATGGTAATGTAATCCCTACTGTTATTAGACTAGGAATGGAATCCCATGATACTAGAAAGACACAAGTGAATGCCCATGGCCTCTCCAGTTGCGCCTCCTGCCCAGGCTAGTAGTAGTATCAATTCAAATGGTTTTATAAGTCACGAGGTATACAGACTATATATGTATACATATTATTACACATTAAAAGATTATCCAGCTTTTTCTGAATTAGGTAGTATCAGTCGATTGTCCTTTAGGAACCCTAGCCTATATTTTATAGCTTTTATTATAGTTTTCCATTACATTTTCACATTGATCATATTATATTCACAAACTATATATTTACAAATAATATTGGTGGTGGCCTACTGATTTCATCTCACACAATATCTAGGATTCCAATGGTACTCGAGAATATTATGTCGATTTAGGGAGGGAAAGGGGAATGTTCCAAGCTATCGATGCTTGATTTGCTTACACCATGGGATCAAGGAATCATAGTAATGATCAATGGCTCATGATGCTATTGGAGGTATAATTTTTTGTCTTTTTTATTTTCTACATTAATTTTAATATATTCATTCCAGTTTCCTTTTATATAGATGAATTACATTACAACATTTGAATATGTTACATGATGTGATACTTGATGGCATGTTTATTATTATATCTGGATGATTTACCTTCTTTTTTTCCACTATCAGTTATATTACTATGATTCAATTATTTATTTATTATATAAACCATTTTAATACTCTTCCTATTAGGGTATTGTCTCCACATTATGTCACAATGGATTCTCACTACTATTCAGAAGCCTCTAGCGTAGAGGAGTCATGCATGAGGCCATGTGACCCACCTACTTGGGGCACCACGTAGTGGATTTCAGATCAGGACAATATATAGATCATTATGATCAATATTTTATTTTTCTCATTACTGAGGATATAAATAACTATATTAAGAATAATATCAATTATGTTATAATGATTCTTATTCTTTTTATTTTATATTTTCAATATAGAATAGAAATCATGTATATTATTAGTACTTTAAAATTTCTAAAGTGAATGAAACATAAATGTGACATCCATTGTATCATTTAATAGTTTCATATTGAATAAACGATCTATCGGTTACTCGATTTTGGGTTTTTAAAATGAACAAAATTTATTTTGATGAAAATAATTTTTTCATGTAAAATATTTCTAAAAAAATCTCCATAAATCTTACATGTTATTATTTAGATTTTAGTTCTCATTCCTAGTTATTTTTATGGTGCATTTATATTTAGGAAAACATTTGTATATTTACATAATAATGTGGTTACTCCTACTCATGCACAACAATTCAATGGTTATGATATGATTTTGATATTTTAAAAATTATATTTTAATAGTATATCAATGTTTTTTAAACTCGGTATTTCATATGGGACATGAAATAAAATATAGTATTATTTTTAGACTAAATCTATGGATGTTAACCACGATTCATACTATTATCCCTTAATACTTTCTTTCTATATTCAAAAATAGTAATCATTTCCAAAAAATCATCAATCTTAATCTAATCAGGTTTCCTACTATAAATATATGAAACCTTTTAAAATAACATATACCTTTTATATATTATTCAATGCTTATTCATATTCATTACATGACCATTATAGAACATTATTCCCATGATCATGGTGATCTCATTTATGATCATTTTACCTAGGAAATTGATTTTTATAATTCTTATAATCATCAAATTTTGAACATATCTACATTCTATTGATATATTTCCCAATGTTCTCCTTCTAATATTCTTGCAATATAGAAGTTATATATTTTCATATTGATGTTTAAGATCACCTAATTAACTATTTAACATCGTTTTATCTATTAATTTATGTTTTAGGAAACCATCCTAGGTTTGGTTAATTAATCCCAAACTGAGATAACTGTTTAGACATAACCATAATATTTTTGACTCAATCTCCTATAAACTTTTTATTTCTTTTGAAAATCCATTTCATTTTTCTTCACGGAATTTATTAAGTTTGTTAATAGTGGCTCTATCTATTTAATAAAAAAATTGTTAGAATGATTATGTCAAAATAAATCAAAATAACCCTAATTTTCAGGATTATAAACATTATGATATCCTTAACCATGAAATCTTGTAAAACCCCAAGATTTTAAGAGGAACATTATATTCGATATTGTATATAACATAAAACACAAAGCTTCACAGAGAATGTAACACTCTTAGAAATTATGATCTATTTCATATTAAATAAATTCAATCTATAATATTTGTTTCAATGCACTTAACACCATGTTTATCAGGCATCACACACAACAAAAAGTTCAAACAAAACATCACGTACTATTAAAATATCATTATTTAATATAATAGTTATCACCTTGTTGTTGGAATAGTGTTTATGGATATTATTAATTAAATTATGAAAATATATTGTATACACATGTACATTGAATAAATTCTATAATAAAAAATTATTTATAAATAAAAATATTAACTATTTAAAAATAATGAAAATCATTTTTTGAAAAACTATATTTATTTCCACAAATCCGTTTTACAACACTAAATTAAAAAAACTCATTTATTGAATGATTTAAATGGAATTTATATATTTTATATTCAAAAAATTGTTCAGAATTCATCTTTTTTATCATCTAGAGAAGATATAGGAATAAATAATATTTTATTTTTAAAATAATATGTTTCTAAAAATAATTTTTTCAACTTTTTCGCACATATTTAAAATTAAATTTTTGAAACATTTCATAAATTTATTTGAAAAAGTAAAATTAATTTTTAAAACAATAGGTTAATAATTATCATTGTGTGAATTTTTTTTGTCTTTTCTATAGGGAAAAAATTCAATGAATAGTGAAAAATACTTGTTTCTATTAAGAATTGTCATTTCTTTAAATGAATTTTAAAAAATTATTAATTTTTTTAATGTTGAGATTGGTCCTATGAAATGGTATTCCCATGTATCATCATAATGGGAATCATAACCCACATATTTTGTTTCCACTTAATGGGAAACATGATACCTTTTATAGTCATGTGATAAGGAGAAAATTGTCTAGTAAAACATCATGTGAAGCAGATGTTTAGGTAGAAGGTTCCTAGTCAAATTTTGGTGTGGGTCGTATGCTGAAATAGCCCTGGGGGCCTGGAAGGGATATGGGCTTCTTTATTGGATAATATGAAACTTAGAATGTGTCCAAGATGGAATTAGGATTAATTTTGGGTTTTTAGTATTTAAACTCAATAATTTTTCCAATGAATCACATTTTGATCATAATAAAAGCATATTTAGTTTGGTTGCGAGGACCCATGAATAAATTGGCCATCTAATGTTCTATCTCATAGGGAATGTGGCCCTTTGAGAGGACTAAAGAATGATTTTGAGTCTTAAAAAATTTAGTAGGATTCCCTTTAGGATGTGTATGGTTGGGTATTATATAAAATAAGAGTCATATAAGGTGGTTGTATGGTGACATGGTTGGGGATCATACCAAAATGGAGTCCCAAAATTTATTTGGGGTCACATTTAAAAAAATCTCAAAATTTGTATTGTGAAGATTTCATGATCACCACCATCCTCTAAGACCACATGATTATTTCTTATTGTGAGAAAAAATTTCACGACCCATCCCCCGGGGCCCGTGTCGTAACTACCCCAAGCCCGCCTTCCATAGGCCAAGGGCTGGTGACTAGCACCAAAGGCGTAAATCCCTTTAACTGGGAAGGCATTGACTTTATAAAACGTAAACACACACACAATCAAAGAACAAGCGAATGTAAAGACTAAGTAAAGAAGTATAACAAGTGTGATGAAAGTACAAAGGGGCTGGAAATACAAGCCCAACATAAAGGTACAGCTAAAACTAAAAGAAAATACAACTGGAAAGACAAACAGCTGAATGGTGAAGAAACTCCTGGATCGTCCTCCGGGTTCCTACCTGAACGGTAGGTAAAGATGTCCTCCTCAGCACTCCACATCTATCGGTCTGCTTCGTGTGCCATCACATGGAGTGTCCACCTCCGGGTATTGTCCAGTCCTCATACACTCTACCTCGGTCAGCACTGTCCGTCGTCTGCATCCAACACAACGAGGTGCGGGCATAGCCCGTGCAGGGGTGAGTATAACGATACTCAGTAGGGACCCTGATACCCTCAAGGTCTCACAAAATCCAACAAGGATAAACCAAAAAGAAAGATCTCAACAGATAACCTTTACTTAGGTATATTCCCATACATATACCTAAGTTATAAAGTAACCCATCTCAATCATGAGGAAAACACAATGGTCATTGACTCAGCTCAAACCAGGATTTTCATTCACGATGTCGAAACCATAGCTGCTGGAGAACTTCTCTTTTGTCGATTACAGTAGTCCTGTCATGACTCTGATGCGCTACTCACTAACCTTAGACTGCTGAGGTACTCCTCCTGTCGAGTATCGTGGGTCTGCCGCCCCAACACAGTAGCGCTCCCTACCATGGGTCTGCCGCCCCAACACAGTAGTTCTCCCCCTAATATCCTATAGAGGTACTCCTCCTGTCGATTATCACGGGTCTGCGGCCCCAACACAGTAGCGCTCCTTCACCATGGGTTTGCCTCCTCAACACAGTAGCGCTCTCCACTGGGCTATTCAAGTCACTCCGAAATGAATCGGACAAGCAGTCATCAGGTCTCAGCCAGCTACAAGGTCTCCGTACTCTGTACGCTCATCTCCAGGAGGATCCGCTCCACGAGATATTGGTCGATACTTCCAAGTGTCATGTAATCTCACGTGGAAGTATCTCATGGGACAGCCTCATCATAGGGGTCTCAACGTAACAGACGGTGCGTCAATCGGACGCCCGGTCTGTGAGTTATTAGCATTTCTGTTCCAGGGGCCCAGTTGGATTTTGTGTACAATCCAACCTAGACATACTCCAAATGTGTCCAAACCTCAGGTGGATTATTCCAAAAGAACTGTATCATCAAAATAAATCCAACATAGTCGACGGCACGTCAATCGGACGTCCGGTCCTTAAGTTATAAGTGTTTCCGCTCCGAGGGCCCAGTTGGTTTCGGTTTGGAACCAACCCGTCCGTTTTTTCAAATTCATTCAAAACTCACATAGATTATTTCAAAAGGAACGTCTCGTCTCTAGGGTCCTAGTGCCGCAAACGGTGCGTCGATCGGACGCACAGTCGTGAAGTTATTCGCATTTAAACATACGGGCTCGGCCCGTTAGGCCCAGTGGGATGGCGGGTCGGTCCGTCCCGGTTCGGCGGGTCCAACCCGGCATGGGTGTCGGCCCGGCCTAAATAAACGCGACCAAGCCTAGTGGCTGGCATGGCCCGGCCCGAAGGCAGGTGCCGCCCGGCCCGATGGGGTGCGGCCCAGCCCGATGGGGCGCGGCCCGGCCCAAGAGGGCGCGGCCCGGCCCAGCGCGGCGTGGCCCGGCCCGGCCACGGCTTGGACGGTTGTCCGAGTGGTCCGTGGCGGGGGGCGCGGGCCCCCAGCTGCCCGAACCGGCGACGCCAAGTGGAACCGCACTCCCTAACCGGTCGGCAGATGTCGGCCGGCCTTCTTGGCGCAAGCGGACCGCATGGGCGGGCCATGGTTCGTCCGACGTGGTGCCCTCCTAGCATCGCGACTCTCCTCCTCCCTACCGGCCGACGGGTCGGCTGGTTCTTCCACCGAAGCGACCCGCCCTATGCGGGCCACGTTTCCTCCCTTCGTCCCAGCCGGCTATAGCCGGCCGATTCTTCGACGGTCGAGCAGCCCGCGGTTGCGGGCCGCGGTTCCTCTGCACGCGGCTGACGCACGGCCGCCACTCCCATTCATCACCACCACCTCCTGTTTCCACTTCCATTGCGTACAAAAACAGGTCTAACGGAGGGTCATTGGGCCGTGTTCGTTTGGCCCACGCCCTCCACGTTAGGCGGTAACAATCGACCAAAACTAAACAAGGTTTCACGAAGATCGAAGAACAATTTTATTCAAATAAAATTGAAGCAATCCACCCTACCTCGATTAATGACGCCGCACGTCGTCGATCCGCGGAAGACGAGCGTCGTGGTAGATGACATCGGGGAGAATAGTGTCACGGTGATCGGACGTCGATTCCTTGGATGTCGGGGTGCATCCGAGGAGAAAATGGTGTTCTCAACTTCACGTTCTTCAAATCGTAGAGCGTTCTTCATTGAAGAGGGAATCATTCTTTGTCGAAGAATGATGAAACTCTCTTCCAAATCTCCAAAGGATCTCCCCACAAAATATTTTCTAACCAAATATTATAATAACCTCCTCAACTTCTTTTTTAAAGTATTGCCTTGCAAATCAAAAACAATTCAAAAGATTGGTGCCGCTTAATTAATAAGGCTATTAATTAAATGGGTTGCCAACTTCAATAGGTGGGAGGTGGAGAGACTCCTCCTTAATAAATGAGAGGAGGTGTCAAGTAATTATGAAGGGGAGTTAATGGGGAGCTGGCCCATTAAATGGAAGCTCAAAGTTTCAAGGGGGTTAAAGGGGGGTTAGGTGTTTGTGTGGGCCCTACCACATGTTATCCTCCCATGGGAGGTTATATGGGTGTGGGATCCACCACCAACCACCCTTTGGAGATATAAACCACCAACAAAATAAAATTTATATAAGACATAAATTTTATTTAGTTTGATAAAATTCCCCAAATTAACTTTCAACCCGCATAAAATGCAACTGCGGTAAAGGTCCCCTTAAGAGAATACAGGTGCTACGAGTCCATCGGTGTCCTCGGATTTCAATTCCGAGCACCGTTTCAAAAGATAGAAAAACTCGCACGTACGTTTACTAAACGTAGCTGAACAAAACTTCGGAAATTGATTTCGGGCACACCGGGCCTCGGAATCAGGCGCCGTCAGAAACTGCGAACTCGTAGAATTACAAAGAAATTAAGAAAAAAAATTCCTTTAAATTTATGGGTCTTTAAATTACTCCCACATCAGGTCTTTACGTCCCCATAAAGCTATAGCACACACTAGGGAAACAAAAGATGGTACTGAGCACGTATATGAGCCTCACGCTCCCATGTGCTCTACTGGAGGTTCTCGTGCTACCAACGAACATGCACTAAAGGAATCGACCATCCACACAGGACCCATTCTTGTTGATCCTCAATCTCTACTCGGACCTCTGTGAATGTCGTCCCGTGGTTGATGATGACGGATAGGTCATGCACGCATCTCCTCACTGAAATACGTGGATGATGTCGTGCACCCGGTGCAACTGAAGTGGAAGGGCCAGGCGGTAAGCCACCTCGCCTACTCTGCTGAGGACCTGGTAAGGTCCTAAGAATCATGGAGATAACTTGTTTCCCCGACCAAATATCCATAGACCTCGTCGAGGTGAGACTCGTAAGAAAACGTGATCGCCATCCTCAAACTCTAGTGGTCTCTTTCTTCTGTCAGCATAGGTCTTCAGTCTGCTCTATGCAGTCTTCATCCTCTCCTGGATGATCTGCACCTTCTGTGATAGCCTCAAGATGAGCGCATTGGTCAACCTATGCCTCAGCTCCAGAAAAGCTCTGCTGGAATCTCTCTGACCACACGAAGGGTTTTCCCCTTCTTCGTCAATGCTAAAAGCGGTGCAGCAACTCTGGAGAAGTCTGGCTCAAATCTAAGTCTGGACGACACATGAGTGATCGACCTCACCAACTTATGAATGATTCCATCCTATGCTTCCTGAGGTTTCCTTTTCGCCAACCAAGGAAAACCCATCCCAACGTTGTAGGTAAACCACAACCTTTTTTCCTAAAACAATCAATCTGTGTATGAACTGTGGTTGCCCAGTCCATACCCAAACTAACGTCATAAGGCCTCGATACTGCCACCAAGAGGTTCCAACTGAAACTATCACCTCAAGGGTCATATCACACTATCGGCATAAGTGTGATTATCGAGTCTCCTCCCAAAGGTATATCCAGATGTGAGGGTCAAGTCAATGGCTTAACCGGAAACTCTAGGTCTGGGACAAGATTCGTGGAAGGAAGGAATGTTTCGTATTAAAGTCTGTTGTTACGGTAGCTAGTAGTATACACAGACCGTACCTCGAATCATTCCTTGAGCCCTTGGGTCACACTCCTTGACCGTATGCAGCTACTCTCTTCCCCTTCCCTCTTGCTCTCTGAGCCTGGTGAGGAATACAAAGGCGGGTGGTTGTAACATGTCGAAATATACACCACCTCATGCTGCTCTCCCAGCTCTGCTTCCATGACTGCTTCTTTGCAGATTCATCTGTCTTTAACACTTCCTCTTCTTGAAACATTTTACACGCCCAAGTCACTGAGACTGGCGCCAGTTTCCTATTTTCTCACTACTAACATTCACTGGTTGTATCCACTTAGCCAAAGAACATTCAACCACAAAGGTTCTCTCTAGCACCCTAGCATAAGTAGGAATGCATAGAGGAAAAGTGTTGGCTTGGATGTCCTTTAAACACACCTCGCTCTAAGGTCCGAGCTCTAAATCACTGATCGTATCGTAGTCATCAAGTACCAGGAATGATCGGTATGCCTCGATGAATACTCAGCTACCGACATGTCATCCTGCCGAAGTTGTATAAGCTCTAGAAAACTCTCAGCCACCTCCTCAAGCAAGTCCTCAACCGCCTATAAGTCGGGCTCGCCTTGGAACCTGAGGGGTGTCTGATGCTGAAACACGTATAAGGCACTAATCCTACATGTGTCATCTACCGGTACCATTGGTTGAAACTACTGACCAACAGGTAGTGGTATAGCTGGCACACTACCCGAAGGTACTATCTCAGGCATCGGTCCACGTACCGAAGCCTTATCAGTATGCGGACCAACCTCATGGTCACTCACTGGGAAACACTAGTAGCTAAGATCACCATCTGCTCTACTAGTGTCTAAACTAGGTGTAGAACTCTAGAAATTACCTCTATCCAGTCCACTACTGGCTGGGAATCTATCTCACCTCGTAACCTCGGAGGCCTCTACTACTGGAACTCATGCAACGCGCTCTGTCAGCATGCACCGTCCACTAGTACGGCTGGTGCCATCTACTGCCCAATGGGTGGTGGTGCTGCTGGTACACCACACGAAGGTGCCAACATAGAAAGAGGACCCTACACCGGAGCCTCGTTGCTCGGTGGGCCGTCATCGTGTACTCTATCGAAACTCCAACTGACTGTCTGTGTGGAGGAATCCTGAACAGATGCGACACGGTCAAACGATTTAAACTTAGTGAGATGACCCGGTTGAGCTGACTTAAAGAAAAATTTTAAAACACACACGCAATCAGTGTTTTCGTGCACTGAGTCAGAAATCAAAAGTCAGGGTCCTGGTGTATAGATACGTCGGCCGTCACACCAACACTGGACTCCCTGAACTGAAATCCACACTCGGTACCCTTAACACTATTACTTCCCATAAATAAAATATCAGAGTTCTATGTTCTGCGGTATAACCGACTCCTCTGATACCAATTTTTCACGACCTGTCCCCTGGGGCCCATGTCGTAACTACCCCAATCCCTCCTTCCATAGGTCAGGGGTTGACAACTAGCACCAAAGGCATAAATCCCTTTAATTGGGAAGGCATTGCCTTTATAAAACATAAGCACACACACAATCAGAGAACAAGTGGAAGAAAACACTAAGTAAAACAGTATAACAAGTGTGCTGAAAGTACAAAGGGGTCGGAAATACAAGCCCAACAGAAAGGTACAACTACAACTAAAAGAAAATGCAATTGGAAATACAAACAACTGAATGGTGAAGCAACTCCTGGATCATCCTCCGGGTTCCTACCTGAAGGGTAGGTACAGATGTCCTCCTCAGCACTCCACGTTTATCGGTCTGCTCCGTGTGTCATCACACCGAGTGTCCACCTCCGGGTACCATCCAGTCCTCGTACACTCTGCCTCGGTTAGCGTTGTCTAACGTCTCCATCCAACATAATGAGGTGCGGGCATAGCCCGTGCAGGGGTGAGTATAACTATACTCAGTAGGGACCCCGAGACCCTCAAGGTCTCACAAAATCCAACAAAGATAAACCAAAAATAAAGATCTCAATAGATAACATTTACTTAGGTATATGCCCATACATATACCTAAGTTATCAAGTAACCCATCTCAATCATGAGGAAAACACAAAGGTCATTGACTCAGCTCAAACCAGGATTTTCATTCACGATGTCGAAACCACGGCTGTTGGAGAACTCCTCCTCTGTCAAATACAGTAGTCCTGTCAGGACTCCGAGGCGCTACTCACTAACCTTAGACTGGTGAGGTACTCCTCCTATTGAGTACCACGGGTCTGCCGCCCCAACACAGTAGCGCTCCCTGCCATGGGTATGCCTCCCCAACACAGTAGCGCTCCCCCTAATATCCTACAGAGGTACTCCTCCTATCGAGTACCGCGGGTCTACCGCCCCAACATAGTAGAGGTCCTCCGCCATGGGTATGCCGCCCCAACACAGTAGTGCTCCCCAATGGGATAGTCAAGTCACTCCTAAACGAATCAGACAAGTAGTCATCAGGTCTTAGCAAGCTACAAGGTCTTTGTACTTCGTATGCTTGTCTCCGGGAGGATCTGCTCCATGAGCTTCTGGTCAATACTTCCAAGTGTCACGTAATCTCACGTGGAAGTATCTCATGGGACAACCTCATCATAGGGGTCTCAACACAATAGACGACGCGTCAATCAGGCGCCCGGTCTGTGAGTTATTAGCATTTCTGTTCCAGGGGCCCGGTTGGATTTCGGGTACAATCCAACCCGGCCATACTCCAACTGCGTCCAAACCTCAAGTGGATTATTCCAAAATAACTGCCTCATCAAAATAAATCCAACATAGTCGATGGCACGTTAATCGGACGTATGGTCCTTAAGTTATAAGCGTTTCTGCTCCGATGGCCCAGTTGGTATCGGTTTCGAACCAACCCGACCATTTTTTCAAAGTCGTTCAAAAATCACATAGAGTATCACAAAAGTACCGCCTCATCGCAGGGTCCCAGTGCCGCAAATGGTGTGTCAATCGGATGCACAGTCGTGAAGTTATTCGCATTTAAGTGTATGGGCTCGGCCCGTTAGGCCCAGTGAGGTGGTGGGTCGGTCCGTCCCCGTTCGGCGGGTCCAACCTGGCATGGGTGTCAGCCCGGCCTAAAGAAACACGACCCATCCTAGTGGCAGGTGCGGCCCGGTCCGAAGGTAGGCACGGCCCAGCCCGATGGGGCGCGGCCCGGCCCAGCGGGGCGCGGCCCGGCAGGGCGCGGCCCGGCAGGGCGCGGCCCGGCCATCCGCGGCTCGGCCGGTTAGCCAAGAGGTCCGTGGCGGGGGGTGCGTCCCCCCGGCTTTCCGAACTAGCGGCGCCAAGCGGCCTGCATGGGTGGGCCGCGGTTCGTCCGGAGCAGCGCCCTCCTGGCGTCGTGGCTCTCCTCCGCCTGGCAGGCCGACAGTCCGGCCAATTCTTCCGCCGAAGTGGCCCTCCCTATGCAGGTCATGGTTCTCTGCAGCGCAGCATTGTGGGGTGCCACGGTTCCTCCCTTCGGCCCGGCAGGCTTTAGCCGGCCGGTTCTTCGTCGGTCGAGCGGACCGCGGTTGTGGGTCGTGGTTCCTCCGCACGCGGCCGGCGCACGGTCGGCGCTCCCGTTCATCACCACCGCCTCCCATTGCTGCTTCCATTACATACAAAAATAAGGTCCAGCAAAGGGTTGTCGGGCCGTGTTCGTTCAGCCCACGGCCTCCGCGTTAGGTGGTAACAATCGACCAAAGCTAAACAAGGTTTCATGAAGATCGAAGAACAATTTTATTCAAATAAAATTGAAGCAATCCACCCTACCTCGATTAATGACGTCACACGTCGTCGATCCATGGAAGATAGGTGTCATCGTAGATGACGTTGTAGAGAACGGCGTCATGGTGATCGGACGTCGATTCTGTGGACGTCGGGGTGCGTCCGAGGAAGAAACGCCGTTGGCGACTTCATGTTCTTCGAATCGTATAGAATTCTTCGTTGAAGAGGGCGTCATTCTTCATCGAAGAACGATGAAACTCTCTTCTAAATCTCCAAAGGCTCTCCCCCACAAATATTTGCTAACCAAATATTATAATAGCCTCTTTAACTTATTTTTTAAAGTATTTCCATGCAAATAAAAAACAATTCAAAAGAGTGGTACTACTTAATTAATAAGGCTATTAATTAAATGGGTTGGCAACTTCAATAGGTGGGAGGTGGAGAGACTCCTCCTTAATAAATGAGAGGAGGTGTCAATTAATTTTGAAGGAGAGTTAATGGGGAGTTGGCGCATTAAATGGAAGCTCAAAGGTTCAAGGAGGTTAAAGGGGAATTAGGTGTTCTTGTGGGCCCCACTACATGTTATCCTCGCATGGGAGGTTATGTGGGTGTGGGCTCCACCACCAACCACCCTTTGGAGATATAAACCACCAACAAAATAAAATTTATATAAGACATAAATTTTATTTAGTTTGATAAAATTCCCCAAATTAACTTTCAACGCGCATAAAATGCAACTACGGTAAAGGTCCCTTTAAGAGAATACCGGTGGTGCGAGTCCATCTGTGTCCTCGGATTTCAATTCCAAGCATTGGTTCAAAAGATAGAAAAACCTGCATGTACGTTTGCTGAACCTACCCGAACAAAACTTCTGAAATTGATTCTGGGCACACTGGGCCTCGGAATCAGGCGTCGTCAGAAACTGCGGACTCGTAGAATTCCGAAGAAATTAAGAAAAAAAATTCCCTTTAAATTTCTGGGTCGTTACAAAAAATAGGAATTGGTAGATCTGAGAAGCCACACCATATTCTTTTTTTATAGCTGGATGAGCGAAGACCCAAAGGGAGAGGGATTGAGATTGAGATTTGGTGCCCATATCATCCCTTCATTGTACCCTAGATAGTTATTTCTAACAACAAGTTTGGATACAACCCATGTGAATGGAGAAGGATGAAGGAATGAAGAAGAATATGCCCTGAAAGAAATATTAGGGTATTATATCGTTAGGTATTCCCTAGTTACTGATTCTTGGGATTTATAGGAGGATAAGACACTACACCTCAAAGGGTAAGGCAGGCCTGATCCACTCCCTCCCTACAATGAACCATAAGTCCCTATTCTAGAGATATTGGGGGAAGGGAATGGTCCAATACCTCACACCTAAGACTATGAAATCCTTAACACTACACCTAGGTTTAGGGACCTTGTAACCAAGGGAATTCATATCTTCATTAACCCCAAAGACCCTATACATTACCTTAGACAAGTGTGGGAAACCTCTGGATGACGGAATGTATATCCAATTGGGAGACATGTTGATGTTCCTTTTACCATGTTTTTGAATGTTCAAAGGCTTTAGTTGAGGATTTAACCCCCCCCCCTCAGAAAATGGATACAAATAAAGAAGGTCCTTCGCTTGGTGTCTTGAAAGATGCCTTGAGAGGTGGATCGTGTAGGTGAATGATGGGAGATTCAAAGAAGTCTTGGAATAGGTAGACGTGGGTGTACTTGAAGTGATTTGTGCATGTAGGACTATGTGAGATAAAGTTTTATTCTTGGATACAAAGAAACTAATAAAAAAACATTGGTGAGTCCTTGTTCTATTCCTCATGGGTTTCTTCAAGTGTTCCAGGAAGGGTCACATGCAGGTCCTTGATTTGGAAATGGGCCTTCGTGCTAGTGCTTCTTGACTAGTGGTAAAGTATTACTCGTATGGATTTCTTGTATCTTAGACCCTAGAATGTCATTTAATATTACTATTCTCATTAATTCCATCTTCTATTGGTTTTTATATAGCTACCCAAATATATTTGTAGGGAATGTGTAAAGGAATAGGGTGATAAAAGCATCAAGTCTTCTTTAGGATTTTCCATCATTCTAAAAGAGGATGACTGTAGTCAAATTTATTGAAAAAATAGGACCCTGGGTGAAGAGGATGTCTCATTCAGGTATGTGGTATAGGTTTATGCACAGGTATGGAATGAAAGATAGTTCCCACATGTGTCCAGTGCATTTTCACTAGGTCTCTCAGCTATTTGTCCTTTCATAGTGCTGCTGGATGTGCAGGTCAAACATGATTGCCCACATTGTTCAATTGGGACCTACGTGGCTGGGCTTTTTCAATGATCATGTCCCTTGGAATTATAAAATTCTATTATTTTATTCTATTCAACATATTTTCCATTAATATATTTTTATCCATGTGAAAAAATGGTGTGTAAATAAAATCCCCCCCTAAATATTTATTCTAATCGAAACAAGAGGGTCATATCCTAATATAAGGGGGTGGAAATGTCCTGGGGGTTTCATATGTTATCCATGTAGGTTATCTTCATAGTATGTTCATGTAAGTGGGGTGTGCACACAGACTACATGAGGGGATCTCGTTTCTTTAAATAAACTAATTATCTCAATGGGTGTTCTTCTCGCTTTCATATGGCTTCTCACATCATGATAATTTTACTCATAGACCTTCTTATGAAGCTTATTTTTTTAAAGCTATGTTTGGCCATACTAGGTATCCATCTATCCACATGAAACTTATGCCTGGGTGAGTAACTTGGGTGAGGATAGTTAGGTCAGTGACTTGTGCATGATCACATGGGCGAGTGACCTATACGAGGTCACTTAGGTGAGTGACCTAAAAGAGACCATGCCTTTTACAAATTTCTAAATTTATGAAACATTAAGGATTACATCTAATGAAAATATTGAATATTCTTTATAGTTTCAAATGTACACTCGAAAGACTAATGTTTCTGATGATCAAGTTGTAAACAACATTAAGGATATGATAAACATAATCAATATAGACTACTATGATTCACGGTATTATACTCTAACAGATATATAAAATAATCTAAAGAAGTATCATCATGAGTATCCTGAGATAAAGTATCAATTTCTCTATATCCATGGGAATATAATGAATTTCATTGTTCTGGAGCTAAAAAATTATTCCCCTCTTTCTTGGATTCAATAATATAATAACATTACAAGTACCAACATCTCAATAATGGGCGCATACATTAATGAAAGAAAAACATCAATAACCTATGTCATGAATCACAAAAAAGTGTGATTTTGATTTGATGTTTCATAAATTTGAATAAAAAACCCATTATTACTCATCTGTCTTCTTTGATTCCTAGACATACCAGTCGAAGGGATTGATAAAAGACTAGGACCCCCACCTGGGGGGGATTATAACCAAGTGGATGTGGGCGTATTGGGTTCTCCAATCCTATGATGGATTTTGAAATGAGCTTGAAGTGGTGGGAATTTATGATGCCATATGGGGTTCCAAATATTCATATATAATAATTATGACAGCATTCAAAAACTATTAAGTCAATGGATCCCAGAAAAAAACTCTTAGCATCTGATGCACATAGAATTTGACATTATCCTATTGGATTTTTTCAACAACCCTAAGGTTGTGATCATCAGAGAGAGATATGATGAATTCATCCCACAAAAAGGGATATGATATGATGCTGAAAGGATTCAAATTTTGGATCATGAGCTACTAAAGAAACATTGGGACATTAAGAATGAAGTCCCCTACCTGAGTGGAGGTATCCATCCTGAATAATGGATGAGTCCTTTTATGGATCCAAAAGGGGATGGTACCACGTGCAAACATCCCATGGGATGTCCATTTATGGAGTAACGGGGAATTCCCAGTAAATTTTGGCCTACGTTGGAATAGGGTGGGTAAGATTGATGGGGGTACAAAGCCAAGCCCAGCATATCAATAAAGAAAAACCATTTGTATTCTTATCTATCTGGATAAGTATATATATGCAACCTTTACACAACTACAATGGTGGTGTAAGGTTTAGGACATCTGTTAATACAGCCAATCTAGCAGAGGGGAAGCATATATGGTTAGAATCCCCTATATTGGTGAAGATTCATCAATTCCACCAGTATATTCATGTAGGGAATTCCCATTTCATAATCACATGGACATTCCATGTATTGTAGGTATGGGTCACATCTTAATTTAACTCCAATTTCATGTTAAGTGGAGTTAATGTTCCCAATGTCTAGTTGTGACCATTTTTTCAGGCCATTTCTTGTGTTAATCCCCTTTCCTTGAAGCCTGATGTGACATTGAAGAGTTTATTCCTATTAAAAGTGTTTACATTAATTCCCTATGGAGATCCACCTACTTGGATGTTCATTGATGATGTAAATGTTTATGAACAAAGATCATACATGATTTCCTTGATATGAGGCATGCTAGAGTCCCAAATTGATGGTGAGGTGATATGTGGGGCCTATAATCCATATAGATTTTCATGTGATTTAAATTACCCATAGAAAATAACTATATCATCTCCATTTAATGTTCAATTAGAGTAGAACCCAATGGTGTACAAACATCTGTGGATGCTTAAAGTGATGGAGATGACCCAAGTGGTAATAAACTTTCCTATAGAGAGCTAGTCCACTAGGTTTACCTCCTGCTATGTTGAGGCATGAATTTCATCATATCCCCAAGGGTTGTTAGAAAAAATTTGTTCCTTGAGCTGGGGTTTTAATAAACTCCATGCACAATTTGTGAGGTGGATTTGCTACACCACCTCCATAAGGCATTCCACCTCTTCTAGAAGGTGTAGATAATGATTTCACGAGATCGGACAAATTTTATTGTGCATGGATCAGTATTCTATTCAAGATGCAAAGGGTTATTCCATTCATAGTTGATCCTTGGAGGTATATTCATAATACTCCCTCTGGTGGAATTTGATGTAATTATTGACATGGATTGGCTTTCCTTATATAGATCCAACATAAATTGTCGTGAGAGGGAACTCACTCTCCATGTGGCGAATCAACCCCTGATTATATACAAGTGAAATGAGGAAGATGAATCTTATTTAGCATCATCATCTCAATCATGGATATTACTTCCCTATGAGCATGCATATATGTCTCAGATGATTGAGTCTAATGAGTCAACCAACCTTGAATACGTGCCTATTGTGAGAGAATTCTCTGAAGTGTTTCCTGAGGAATTGTCTGGTCTCCCTCCTAGAAGAGATGTTGAATTCTCAATTGATCTTATACCTAGGGAATTGTCAATATCCAAGAATCCATATAGAATGGTTGTTATGGAGCTTGAGGAGCTGAAGAAAAAACTACAGGAGAATCTGGATAAAGGGTTTATACTCCCAAGTGCTTCACCATGGGGTGCACCAGTCATCCTCATCAAGAAGAAGGATGGGTCAATGTGCCTTTTCATCAATTATCGTGAGCTTAACTAAATCACGATAAAGAAAAAGTATCATATACCACAAATTGATGACTTATTCTATCAGCTTCATGGAGCACAATATTTCTCTAAGGTGGATTTGCGGTCAGGGTATTATCAAGTAAGGTTGAAGAAGGAAGATGTCCCCAAGACTGCTTTTCATACAAGATACAGGCACTATAAATTCATAGTAATGACTTTAAGACTCACTAATACTCCAGAAATCTTCATGGACTTGATGAATAGAGTCTTTATAGATTACCTTGACAAATTTTTGGTAGTCTTTATAGATGATATTCTAATATACTCCAAAACTAAGGAGGATCATGAGGAGCATCTAAGAACTATACTAGAGACCTTGCGAAAGGAGAAGATCTATGCAAAGTAAATAAAATGTGAGTTTTGGTTGAAGGAGGTCTCATTATTGGGCCATATCATCACAATAAATGGGATATATATGGATCCCTCGAAGATAGATACAATAGAGGGATGGTAGAGTCCAATATCAGTAACGGATATCCATAGCTTCTTGGGGTTAGCTGGATATTATCTCTGATTTTTTCTAAATTTGTCACAACTTTCAAACCCTCTTACCAAGATAAATTGGAAGGGAGTCAAGTTTACTTGGAATAATGAATGTGAAGAGAGATTCAAGGAGTTAAAAATGAGGCTTATCATTGCAACCGTGCTCACACTACCCAAAATTGGAGAACATTTCATGGTATTCAGTGATGCTTCGAAGAAGGGCCTTGGTTGTGTGTTGATGCAAAATGAAAAGGTCATTACCTATGCTTCAAGGCAATTGAAAGTTCATTAGAAGAATTATCCGACACATGATCTGGAGTCGGTTGCGGTGATATTCTATTTAAAAAATTTGCGGCATTATCTCTTTGGGGATAAGTGTGAAATATATACAGACCACAAAATCCTCAAATATATATTCACACCGAAAGAGTTGAACATGCACCAATGAATATGGTTATATCTGATCAAATACTATGACTGCTCAATCCATTACCACCCTGGGAAAGCAAAAAAGGTGGTGGATTCTCTAAGTAGAATGGACCCAGTGATTCTATCATTGATGAGAATTGAAAAGGATCCAATCTTCTTAGTTTTGATGAAGATGGAAATGGGAATCATAAAGAAGGTAACATCATCAATCCTTTCACAAATGATTTCTCAACCATCTCTTTTGAAAAGGTTAAAGGATGCTCAAAAGGATGATATGGGAATTCAGAAGAAAGTGAAAGCTATTAGAAAAGGGAAATCCTTGGAGTTTAATGTTAATGATGAAGTAATTGTGTGATTTGGGAAAATACTATGTGTTCCATCAAGTCCGGAGCTGAAGAAGGAACTTTTGGATGATGCACATAGTTCAAATTTATCTATTCACCCTGGAAACACAAAGATGTATCGAGATCTCTGAGAGAATTATTGGTGGGATAATATGAAGAATGATATCACAGAGTATACATCAAAGTGTCTGGTGTGTAACCAAGTGAAGGCAGAGAGGCATAATTCTAAGGGGATGATCTAACCATTGCCCATACTAGCATGGAAATGGGAGAACATCACCATGGACTTTTTCACCGGACTTCTGAAGATATCGAAAGGCAACAATGTAATCTGGGTTTTTGTGGATTTTCTTACAAAGTCTGCACACTTCATTGCAATTTAGGAGGATTTCTCATTGGATCAACTGGCACGGATATACATCATAGATGTGGTAAGGCTGCATGGGGTACCACTATCGATTGTATCCAATCGAGATCCAAGATTCACCTCTAAGTTTTGGAAGTCTTCAACATTCTCTTTATATTGAGTTGAACTTCATTACATCTTATCATCCTCATACTCATTTCCAATCCGATCGTACTATCCAAATACTTGAATAAATGTTAATAGCATGCTCAATGGACTTAAAAGGAGGATGGGATCAACATCTTCCTCTGGTTGAGTTCTCTTATAATAACAGTTTCCACTCAACCATCTAAATGGAACCTTATGAAGACCTGTATGGGAAGAGGTGTAGAACTCTGGCATGTTGGGATAAAGTTAGTGAGCGTAAGCTGCTAGGACTTGAAATGGTCGAAGAAATGGTGGAGAAGGTCAAAACCATTCAGCAGCATATCAAGGCAGCCCAAAGTCGACAGAAGAGTTATGTGGATAACCATCGATGAGACCTTGAGTTAAAAGTTGGAGACATGGTGTTTCTATGCATATATTTGTGGAAGAAGGTCATGATGTTTGGAAATAAGGGGAAGTTAATTCATAGGTACATCGGCCCCTTCGAGATTCTTGATCGTTTTGGGGTTGTGGTCGATCGACTAGCACTTCCACCTACCATGGAAAAAGTACATGATGTATTTTATGTATCCCTCTTAAGGATGTACATATCGGACCCTTCACATGTACTCTCTTTAGAGGTAGTACAGCTAGAGGATGATCTTTCTTATGAGTAGAAACTGGTTAAGATCTTAGATCATAGAGAAAAAGTTCTATGAAATAAGACAATGCCCCTCATCAAGGCTTTATGGAAAAACCACAAGTTTGAATAAGAGAAGTGGGAATTGGAAGAAGTGATGATGTATAGTTACCCACATTTGTTTTATTATGGGAAAATGAAACATTAAGGGCGAAATTTATTAAGGAGGGAAGATTGTAACAGCCCAAATTTTTATCAAATGAAAATTACTATTGATCCAACTAAATGTCTTTTTATGTGAAATGGATATATAACATATGAACTTTTTTTATGATTTTGGATTTTAAAATACCTTTATGAATTATAATCATTGATAATATATTCGTTGAATAGTGATCACATTATTAGTATAAATATAGTGCATTAAAAAATCAAATTTACTCAGAAAAAGGAAATGATGGCCTCATCCAGTAGACTTTCCCCATACGAATCCCATTTGTCAGAGCTCGGAAAGGAGGTGGTGTCATTGGTATTCTCTCTTGACCAAACCCAAGCTAAGATTCATCATGTTAAGCTCAAATGGAACTGCATACGGTAGAAGTGGAAGTTGATAGAGATTACCACCCGAGCGATGTTATCTGAGCCACCCCAAGAGTCTTTCACCATCGCACACCTTACCCTTCAGTGTTATGAGGGTGTTATAAGGGGTTATGTAACAAGACCTTATCACTATGATTATGTGCATTATTTTTGTATATAATAAAGAATATACATTCATTTTGTTATTGTTACTTTATAAATAGTTTTTAAGGCACAAATAGTATTTTTAGTTAATATTCAACAAAGAAATATATTTTGATAAATTGATGGATTTTTGAATTAAATAATATTTTAATAAAATATTATTATTATTAAATTAATTTTTATTAAGTATAAATGACCATATAATTTTTATGAATACAATTGTAGTTTTTATTAAGGTTTGAAAGCTTT
Organism: Viscum album; assembly: GCA_963277665.1. Taxonomy (NCBI): domain Eukaryota; kingdom Viridiplantae; phylum Streptophyta; class Magnoliopsida; order Santalales; family Viscaceae; genus Viscum; species Viscum album. The sequence goes on from OY728156.1 coordinate 1,175,509,514, forward strand.
TTTTGTCAAAACCCATGAATTTTCGATAAATGTATGTTTTTATTTTAAAAGTGAAAATTCACATATTTAGAAAATTATTTAGATAAAATGAATATTATTTTTTGAATCAGGACTTCAAAATTATCCAACAGTTAATTTTTTATAATTTTCTGAGACAGTTGAATTTTTGGGTGAAAATAGAATACTGTTTAAATATATAATGTGTTTTATGACACCATAATGACCCAATAGTGATGTAATAAAATACTATAAATAATATTTTCGGCCAATATATGTTTTATCCTTAAAATAATATGATTTTAGATTGGTTTTATTTATTTTAAAAATCTTTAGTGGACCCACCAAGACGTATAAAACATTTTAGCTTTTTAAATTGATTTCCTTGAGAGTGTGACTCACCTCCACATAAGAAACCCTATTATTTTAAGAATTTCGGCAATTGGAATTATAAAATACTTTTTTACACTCCCATTTGGAAAAACCCATGGGCAAAAACCATGGTCCTATTTGTGTTTTTGATTAGTTTAATGTGTGGTGTCCCAAACCTAAATAATAAAGAATTCCCTCTCCTTTCCTATATAAACCCACACAAGCTCCCACTTTCTATTCACTCAAATCCTTTGGAGTTCGTCAAAACTCTTCCCTCATCTCTCTTGAATCCTCACAAGGTGCCCCAATCTCCCAATAATCCTCTCTCAAGCCTCTCCCAAGCCTTTGGGACCACACTTCCAAGTAAGGGATTCCTTCCTTTCTCATTTTATCCAAGATTATTAATATTGTTATGCACTTTTATTTTAAATTATAAATGTTGGGGTATGATTTATGACATCCCCTATACTGTACTCATTATGTTTGAATGATGGTATACCCCTTTATCTCTCACTAATTCCTTCCATGTACACTCGTTACTATGCCAAAATTCCGAAAGGAATTTCTCCCTCCTCATTTACATTCAAGAAATTCTTTTGTATCATGAATATAAATTCCATTACAATTTTTGGGACATGTATCAACATGATCCCCTTACTGCCCATTTCATTTAAATATTATGAGACACCCCTTTCTCTCTCATCAACCATTTTTTATGAATTTTCATGTCATGTCGTTATGCTATCGAACTTGCCCCACAATTTTCCAAGCCAAAGTCATTGTATAGTGAATACCATGGCTATTTCACTATCAAGTATGTTCACATTTATGAACATTTACTCATTGTTTAAAGAGTTTCATGTATTTATTAAACATTCCTTTATAGTGGAATAAATTTTTATGTTTAATGATTCCATGTTGTATGATCTATGTGGCACACTTATGCATGAAATGAAATGTTTAAGAAGGGTGCACCCTAATAGTGCTCAAATGCATTGGGTAAAGTATAGTATCATGATACTTCATGTGAAATGAGTGTTGAATCATGATAATTAAAGTGAAAAGAGGGTTTACTCTTGCTTCATGTGCAATGAGGGTTTACTCATTCCCCATGTGCAATGAGCCTTGGCTCATGCTAATTCCATGTTAGGTGTTGTTGCTACATTTCCATGTTATGATAATCATGCTATATCATGCCTTTATATTCATGTTTCTATTGCACTCCATTTATATGCCTATTGCCTAAAATTTATTGTAATATTCATTTTATACCTTGTTTACTCCCTCACTGGGCTTTATAGTTCACCCTTTTCTTATGCATTTCCTCAGGTTGTCCCATTCAATACTAAGTATGAGGGAATGTACTGGTCATGTAAAGGAAGTTTTCAATAAGATGTTGCATTCTATGTTTTAAGTTGTTATGTAATATTCCTAATCCCCAAAGACACTAGACCTCTCAATATTCTATGTTGTATTAAGTGAAGGTTTTATGAAATAAATCATGTTTAAGTATGTAATAAAGAGAAGGGTTTTTATAGACCCCCTTGAAATCAGAGGAGAATGGCATGGTTTTGGGTGGCGAGAATAGGCCACACGGTTTGGCCGTGCGGTTCCAAACCGTACAGGCAAACCGTGCAGGTGTGTCCAGGTCATTAAAAATATTTTTGAAATTACCATTTTTTCCTCTAGGAAATAAATCTAATCCACCCCATTTCTTCCCCATTTGACCCCCATCATCCATGGGAGGTCTCCAAAATCCCCCAAGCTCTTATGGAACCCATCTTTGATTAGGTTTTTGGTGGTAAAACTCTAATATTCTTTAATGTTAGTGATTCCTTCTTGGTTTCTCCCATCTTCCTTTGGTGTTCTTTCCTCTTCTATGATGTTCTAAAGTGTCTAGAATCTAGGGTTCTTACCTAGGGTTTAACCTTGAGTATTTTTGGTGAAATCTTGTGGTCTAGGTCTGGATTTATCTCCCTTGTGGTGCAGCGGAGGTGCGGTTGAGGTTTCACACCAAGATTTAATGGTTTTGACTCAAAAGGTAGTTAGTTCCATGTGTAAACAATTATTGATGAGTTAGCTTTCTGTATTTACTCATTTTTTATATTCCTGATATGTTTTTTGTTGTGTGAAAACTATTTATGATTTATTTGGTTAATCGTTTAATTTTATAGTTGCATTTTATCTTGAAATTGGGTGTTTTTCATGTGTAACTCTTGGGGTATTATTTGGGTGTATTTTATAACATATGAAATTGGTTTACTAAATATTTTTTGGGATTAAAATTATAATTTTGAAGGATATTGGTGTGTTATTGGGTTTGAAAGAGGGTTTTTGAATGGTTTTTATGTGTAAAACCATGTTATGCCTCTTGAAAGTGTTTTATGAAAATGTTGGTGTTTTCATGTTCATCTTTTGTGGTATTATTCGAGGTGATTTTATAATACTTGAGAGTGGTTTATTAAATCTTTATAGGGCTGAAAATTCTGTTTTCTATTGGTATTGGTATGATTTTGGTCTTGAATGAGGGTTTTTAAATGGGTTTTGTGTGCAAACCATGGTTATACCTCTTGGGTTTGTTTTATGAAAATTGAAAATGTTTTATTTGGTTAAAAAAAGTGGGAAAATGGTGTATATGTACTTTTTGGGTGAGTTTGTTCACCTAATATGTGTTTTTTAAAGGTAAAGTGGTGAATTAATATGTAAAACATTTTTGAATATTTTATAATTTTCTGAAATGTTTTACTAAATTGTGATGTGGGTGCGAAACAAGCTTGTGGACTGTTTCGTGTGAGTTTGATGATAAAATGAATTTTGAGGGTGAGAAGGGTATTATGTGATATGTGTGTGATATTTTATGTGAGTTTTAATATCTTGGAATGGTTTTATAAAAATATTTAAAGGATTTTTGTAAGTGTTAAAGAAATGTGAAAAGTGTTGTGGGCTATTTTGGTGTGAGTATGATTTCAAAATGTATTTGAATGGAAAAGTGGATTTTCTAACTTGTGTGATGTACATGTGGGTTTTTTGGTGAATGTGTGATCTGTAAGTGATATATTCATGTGAAAATTATATTTCTTGTCTTGTTGAACTTGTTTGAGCACAAGAGGAAAACTTGGGTATCTAGGTGGGTGGAGGTGTACTAGTATGCTAGTGATCCCCTAGGATTTGGACTCGGTTTCACGTAGCAATATTAATGCTTAAAACACTAACTAAACTATGATAATGATTATTGGGGACCAATAGGTTATGGATATTTTCCCTACTAGTGGCTCGTGCATGAGAATGAATATTGTAATGGTTACTCTCACCGAGATACAAGGTACCTGGGACCCATAGTGAGCTAGTACCTAGGGATTATTTCCCATTGCTTGTGTTCATTAGATAATTTTTACTTAACATCGGAATATGGTATGGTTGGATTGAAAATTCAGTATCATTGTATTTATTTTTAAAAGTTTGTAATCTTTAAAATATCCCACTTGGAAACTATTTTTATTTAAAGTTTCATTTTTCAGAAATCGTTACTAGAATCACGTGTTTATGAAAACTTGCATGCTTTTTATATTTTAATGCTTATCACATGGAATCCTTTAGTGGTGGTACACTACTATGATTTTTATCAACCCTACTTACACCTTTGTTTGTAATTAGACTTGGTTATTTGGTCGCAGGTTTGGGTACAATCTTTAGTTCCAGTGGTTCGGGTTTCTAGCAGGTCCTTCATGGTTTTGTCTTATGGAGATGGCTTGAGGGCGGTGCCTCTTTCCATGAGGATGGTTCTTGTGCTATTTTTTGGGGGTTTCTATAGTTGTTTTAGTCTTTTATAATTGTTTTAAATTATGTATTAAGTTCTACAATTTTGTAAAGGAAGGTTTTATTTAAAAAATCCAGATTTGTTGTTTTGGTTTTGTTTGTCGTTGTGTATTTATAAACTCAGGTAAATCATTCCCAATTCTCATTTTATGATACCCATACACTTTTTCTAGCTAGTGGGGATATATAACATCCTTCAGGACTTGTCTCGAGCTGGCTATGTTTCTGGTTTTGATGGAAACCAAATTCGGTTCATGAAAAAAATGGTATCAGAGGAGGTTCAGGTTAACTCCTTGGGTCACGTTATTTGGGGAACAATCGGGATAGTTTGGAGTTAGGATTGTTGGGGCTTGGTATTCCGGTTATGGGTAGTGTGCCTAATCACCACACCTCATGATGGGATTTGAGTCACTAGGGGAAGTTGGGATTTATCTAAGTCCTTTGGTTTTCCTTGTTTGATGATGATTAGGGGAAATGAAAAGAGAGTTGGGTTAATGGTCTCAGTGAGATCACAAGGCCTAGAAAGCCATGTGGAGCTGGGATATTTCTCTAGAACACTATCTGTGATGGTGAAGTGATTGGAATATGTCTTCCAATCATATTTCCAAGTCACCCACCGAAACTAGTTTCTTCTCGCATCGTCTTATGTCCTTTAGTTTCTGAATCCAGGAAGTTTGGTTTTAAAGAAAAAATGACATGGTTTTAAGAGGCGTAAAGTTTCTGTGAAGTGGTTTTATAATAAAGAAGAAAAGATTTGATTTTTGAAATGGTGGAACTGAATTTTCTGAATTTTTTTGAAATGGAAAATGGCGTGTTCGCACCACTTTTGAAAGCAGGAAATTATGTTAAAGTTTGTTTTGAAAAAGTGTCACCAATAGAGTTTTCTAAACTATTGAAAGGTGTTTTAATGGGATTAGTTGTTTTGAAATTAATGTGAATAAATTGAAAGTGAATCCTTATTTTAATGGTTGTTTCTTTTTGGTGTGTTTTTTAAGATTTAAACTGGGATTTTTATCTTGTGGTTAGCGGTCTTGAGAAAAAGGATGTATTGGTTGACTATTTTGATTTTGAAAAGTGGAAAGAATTTTTTCTTTAACCTTTGGTAATTCCGTGAGCAACAAAATGCATGGGATTATATGGGATGATGGATGGTTGATGTCATGACTGGATGAGTTTCGGGAAGGATATGGGGAGGGTTCCCGGTATGGCACATAAACATGCATGTGCGAGGCCCATGGGGTACCATTGGTGGATACGCTAACCGTTGAACCGTTTGTTTTTTGAAGAAATGTTTTTAAAGGAAAAAATGATGTTTTGATGAATGGATTGGGATGGTGTGTATTATGTTTTTCTAAACTTGTTGATGTTTTGGGATGTTTTGAGTCCAAGAACCCCTCCTGTTTTAACTGTGTTTTTAGTTTGTGTTTGGTCGGTAAGCTGGGTAGAAGGACCGGTTAGTAGTCTCTTTTGAGAAATGTTTTGAGATGCCTTTACAGTGGTTACCTTCATGTGTTTGGATCTGGTTTGTGGCACGTCTTGACCAATGGACCAGCTTGGTTGGGTCTTTGGGTTCTCCCGTTGGATAAGTTATTCCCCCATTAAGGGTTAATGCACGACTGAAGTGCAACCCAGATTGTTTCGCCATTGAAAAATCCTCCAGTTGATCTATGTAAGGAATATTTTTCTTGAGATTTGTATATTGATTCTACACCTTATAATTTCCCGGTTTTATGGATCCTCTTTTAGAGGGGGAGTTCTTGTAGAAGGTTGAAAGAGACCTTAGTTTATTAAGTTACCTAATTTGTAACGCCTTGACCCCAGTTACCCAGAGTCGGTGTATTATTTTAATACACTGGCATGATCACAAAGAATCAAATCCCAAAATACTGGTCAGTTTAGTCGCCTTGGAATTACTAGATACATACATAAGTTTTAAATTACATCATTAAATGGAAAAACAACGACATCGCATCCCCTTTGAACACACTCATGTCCCTTAGCCTATTCTTACAGGTTAATCGTAATATACTTCTTCGCATCCTAGGAAAAATAAAACATATAAATGGGTGATCTCAGGTTCTCATTAAGAACAACAATATAGTGGAAACTTTTATAAATAAGCATAAACATTTAAGGCAATGTATAAGACTAAAACAAAATCCTTTTAAAAATAAAATTCAGAGTAATATGGAAAAGATAAATCAAATAATTCCATTTACTTATTCACATGGATATTCTACTAGTCGAATAATCACATGTAATATAAATATCCAATTTCATAATGATAGAATGCATAATGTCGGACATCATAACCACATAGTCAAGGCCTCGTGCCAAGACTACAAATAAGATTTTTTCAAGGCCTGGTTCTAAGACACTAGTTTGTCTCATGAAACCTACCGATGCATCAAAGAGCTATAGCAGGCTCCACCCATCAGCTACTAAGTCCAATGCATTCCTCATATGAAAAGGTTGAAACATAACATAAACATTTATATTAAAACTGGAATATGAAATGTTGATACTTTAACCATAAACCATGAATGGTATAAAAATAACACATCCATAATAAAACATGTCACAAAACCTTCATACAATATGGAAGATTTTATCATAATAAATCAACTTCAAACAAGTGTAAAAATTCATCAAAGGATGTTGACATAGATGAAATCAAAACTATTTGAGAGAAATATATATTTCTATTTTGAAATCATTAAAAAGTCACATAATTATAAAAGAAAACATTTATTTTGAAAATATTCTTATAATCACGTAAGGGAAGCTTCGAATATGTTATAATGGAGGAAAATATCCGCACTCGCTGTATAAGTTAAAAACAAAAAATTCTTTCCTTAATTTTGTCAAAAAGGTCGTAAAGGACCTTGTTTGGAAAACAACGGAAAGATTCCTTTATAAAAATTCTATAAAAAAAGTTAAACAAGGTTATAAATGAATTTAATCCATATTCTAATAAATAGTAAAAATGTTTTGAAATACATTTTTAAGAAACACATATTTGGATGATAAAGAGGTCTCAGTAGATACTCACGTATAAACAACCTCAGATAATGAAGAGATTATAGAATTAATCATTACCTTGTACTTTTACTTGATAGATGGTAATTTAACCTCCAATATAATATTTAAATCATATTTATTAAATTATACCAGAACCACATACATAAATATGATATCATATATGATCTTCTAATATTGATTTGTTAATAATATTTCAATAGTATCATTGTTTCGGGTGTCAACTAATTCGTTTTCCTTTATATTATTTGTTACATAAGCCATGATTGTTATGAATATGATGTATTTGATTCATATATAGGATGATATTAAGTTATTAAACATTATTTTTAATCATAAAATGAAAATTACTCTTGAATGGTTATGATGGGGAATGAATCTCATCGCGTTTGTGGAGACGGTAATCTGTACGTTCGCACGAGTGAAAATATCATTCTATTGATGGTGAAATCGTATGTAATTGGATGGTATATAATATATAAAGAATAATTAATATGTTATATTTATTATTTACATAATTTATACTCATTATTATACACATCCAAATAATTAAGTGTTGAATAACAAACTACACCACGACATGGAGATGGTAATTCGTACGTACGCACGTATGGTGACTTGTCATTCATAGGATAGATAGAATAATGAATATGGTTGTAATATATTTATAATAACATCATAGTATGTATAAGGTAATGGATTTATTATTTTGGTATGGAACCAACAAATAAAGAGGAAGTGGAAGAAGAAAATAACTTTGAAAGAGGTGGTGAAATTATTACCTCTTCTTTGGGTGCTTCCTTTTGATTTGATCAAAATGGATCCTTATATTGGATTATGATGAAATTAAGGCCTCTAAGTTGAATTGGGGTAGTTTTGAGGATATTTTATAAGCTTTTGGACGATCAAAATGGCTTTCGAGGTGTGATTTTGAGAGAAGGGGAAGTACCCTTTTATAAGAGAGGTGAGGGCCACTTTTGGAAAAGCTTGAAATATTATTTTATTATACAATCATATTCGGTTTATAATGGGTACAAAAGAATTTATTTAGAGGGTAAGGTGGTTATGGGTTTAAAACATCTCAACCAATAGGTTTTAAACAGGTTTAGGTGACCATATTAACCTTATCTTTTAGATTTAACTCTTAGTTAAATAGTTTAACTTTTACAATGTCTTCTTGTATTTTTATATTACATGGTTAATAAACTTACTATAAAATGCCAAGATAACCCCAAGTGGTTCATTAATAAAATATATATTATTATATAAGTCCTTTTTCCGAACCTTATATTTTTAGGAATATTATATCATTTAATAATATAGTATTGGTTTAAAAAACTCACTTATGTCAATTTTGACACTATTTGGTATTTTGTTTTTGTGAAAGTCATAACAACTTTATCACTTTGAAAAAAATTATTTCGTCAACCCTAAAATGTCATATTAACCTAGAAAATTAGTGTAATAAATCAAAAGTCTTAATTTACAATTATATTAATATTTATAATATCAATTATTTTAATCTTTCAATAATAAGGTAATTATTGCATCATCATTGTGTCATAAATAAATTTACTTATTTAATGTATGAAAAATATAAATAAAATACCATTATGTAGGAAATATTTTTAGATTTATAATGAATATTTATAGTAGAATTTATCTTATGTATAACCCTATATTTAAAAAAATTAGTTATTAAACTTTGAATTTAACACTTTTAACTCTTCTTTAAATAAAATAATAATAAATGTCCTAATCTAATACAAGTGAACCAAAAGGATCATATTTTATTTATAAGGTTTATTTTGGTTGAAAAAAACTTATCCAAAATAATTAGGACATGTGTTAGGGTAATTATAATATCATTTTTACATTTAATTACCCTATTTACTTTTAATCATGGTAAATAAAATTCAAAAGTTAATATTCACTAAAAATTATTTTCATCCTATTGAACCACATTTTACTTAATAATTTCAACTTTGACTATCGGATTTTTGAAATTTAATTCACAGAAGTGGTAAAATTACGTTTTATGCAAATTTGTTAATGTGCCTAGAAGGTGGATAAAAGACGTTAGAAAATTCAATAAGATTTTATACATCTAATTTTATTATAAAATGACTTCAATGAATTAAATTGAACTAATATAGGTATTATGTATCTATTTTTACTTAAAATAAATTTAAATAAAATAAATAATTATTTAAATAAATAGTAGGTTTTAAACAATAACGTAGTGTTTTCACTATTCATCAAAAATTGAAAGTTTTCAGAAAAATACCAAAAATTCAACCTATGATAATTTTGATATTTCAAATCAAAAAATGAAGTCCATTTTGATAAATAACATTTATAAAAATTCAAAAGGTGGGTATTACTATTCATAATGGCTGGTTTGGTTGGTAGTGGTGTGTTAGAACTCGAAGTTGCGTACAACGCAAGCTATTGTATTATTCGAAGAGAAACGTATCATGGAAGCTTGGGGTGTTAAATGATTCGTCGAAGGTGGAAGTGGTCTGGGGTTGTTAGTGTGGATGAGTATTTGGATGGTTTCTAGGAGGGCCTCTTGGTCCTTCGTATTCTCTTCGAAGTACGAGTTCACATTAAACCACCAGTGTGGGAAATCTGGTCATGAGAGGTTGTTATGGACACTTTCTAGAATTGTGTGATGTTTGTGGAAATTGTATAAGGTCCCTATCCATGTATTGTTTCTATCAGTCTCAACGGTCTTGTTCGGTGATGCCTTGTGATGTCGTGTGCTCATTTGACTATAAGGTATAAGGTAGTGCAATCCTTTGAGAGTCTTTGTTGTGTTGGGAGTATGTATCCATTGGAAAAACTTCAAAATCCTTCATTTTAGAGGAAGGTGAGTATATGTGTCCTTTACTTCTATTGTTTCTCACCCAAAGAAACAAGGTGTGATGTGTTTCATCCTCTAAGCCCTTGTTTCAGTGAAATTTCGAGCTAGAGTAAAGTGAGTTTTGGAATGTGTTATGTCTTGGTAAACCAATCTCAGTTTGCAATGTAGTTGTTTTTGGAACCAAAAGAAGAAGTTTCATATAGGGGTTTCCAAATCCTAACTATGAGGCCGAAGATGCTTTAATATTTTGGGCTCCATCTATAGTCCTTGAAGTGAAGATGGCATGTAATCAGGGGAAATCCTAGGGTCGTTCAAACCCTTGTACAAAGTCTTATCCTCATTATGAAAGATAGGAAGAGTTTAAACTACTGGTGTCTTCATCTTGCTTCTATTTTTTTCGTTCAGTGGAAAGAGGTGGAGGGCCTTGTTCCCATGTTATTGCCTGATGTCATTCTTTTCCCCTTTGGTTTCTATGGATTTTTTGGATTATGGTTGGGATTTTGACTAGACAGGTTGAGTGCACGGTTTGCGCATGGTTAGTAGTAACCATGCTGTAGAAAACCATGCAAGTATAAGGATCTACATGTTTAGGTAATGGTTTCCCAAACTGTGCAGATTAACCATGTGGCCATCCCAACTCTTTAAATTTTGTAGTCTTTCTATTTTGACCCATGATGGTCGGTTAATATGGTTGGTTTTTATGGTGGGGAGACCCACTATGATTCTCATGTATGTTCCTTTGAAAATTTTGAATGGAAGTCTACACCTTGTACCAGGGAGTCCATTCAGGACTCCCCGTGTTAGTGTCTCGATCATGTCTCGAGAAAATTCGAGTTGTCTCTTATGCTAGGGAGCCCATTTTTTCCCTATACGAGTAACTCAGATTGGTCCCTCGTCTTCGCTTGGCGGTAGGTAGTCTTTTTTGGAGCTATCTAACTACCTACATCTTCTTGGGGTAAACATTGGGATTAGAGAACGCCCAACGGTCTAGTTGAATCAAGGTGAGCATAACCTTGTTTTTTGTTGTTGTTAATTTGGGTAAATTGATAGAATATTTTTTGGATAGTGTTTGAGGAGTTTTCTTTTAGGGTAAAATTTGAATGTGCTTGATCATTTTAGGAAAGTGGTGTAACTTTTGTTTTGTGGGAGTATTCCTTCCTTAATTGATCACTGGAGGTGTTTTGGCCTTTGGGGGTAAAACTTGTCAAGGGAGTGCATCTTGGTTTATTGGTTTGGTTTGGTTTGTGATTTTGGCCTTGTTGTGGATTTTTGGGGGCAAAAAGCTTTATGGTGGGGAGAATTTTTACACCTGGATTTTTGATTCCATGTTTTGTTTCAAATCCTCCTTTAGTTCTTGGCTTTCTCTTGGTTTCCAGGTGTTCTAGGATTGAAATTTTGGTTCCTATTGTGTTAATGATCTATGACCTTGGTCTTGGGGGTATTGTTTGGTAATTGGACTTATCTTTTATCAAAGATATGGTATGAGTTTGTGTTGTTTTTTACTTGTTTTAGTGATGCTCCTAGTGGCACCACTTGTGTGGTAAGTTTTTGACGTGGTTTGTACCCTTGAGTTGGATGAGTCTTGCGGTGAAAAGGTGGTTTTATATTGGGTATTTTTATCCCCTATCCTTGGCCTATCTTTTCCCCTTATACCCCCTTGAAGTTAGAGGATAATGGCATGGTTTTGGGTGGCCAGAACAGGACACAGGGTTTGGCCGCACGGTTCCAAACTGTGCCGGCAAACCGTGCAGGTGTGTCTAGCTCATTAAAAATATTTTTAAAATTCTCATTTTTCTCTCTCGGAAATAAAACTAATCTGCCCCATTTCTCCCCCATTTGACCCCAGCATCCATGGGAGGTCTCCAAGATCCCTCAAGCTCTTATGGAACTCATCTTTGATGGGGTTTTTGGTGGGGAAACTCAAAGATTCTTCAAGGTTAGTGATTCCTTCTTGGTTTCTCCCATATTCCTTTGGTTTTATTTCCTCTTCCATGATGTTCTAAAGTGTCCATAATATAGGGTTATTACTAAGGGTTTAACATTGAGTATGTTTGGTGAAATCTTGTGGTCTAGGGCTGGATTTATCTCCCTTGTGGTGCAATGGAGGTTCGGTTGAGGTTTCACACTAAGATTTAAGGGTTTTGACTCAAAAGGTAGGTGGTTCCATGTGTAAAAAATTATTTATGAGTTATCTTGTTTTATTTACTCATTTTTCATATTACTAATATGTTTTTTTTTGTTCAAAAACTGTTTATTATTGATTTGGTTAATCATTTAATTTTATAGTTGCATTTTAGCTTGAAATTGGGTGTTTTTCATGTGTAACTCTTGGAGTATTATGTGGGTGTATTTTATAACATATGAAATTGGTTTAATAAATCTTTTTTGGGATGAAAATTATTATTTGGTAGGGTCTTGGTGTTCCATTGGGTTTTAAAGAGTATTTTTGAATGGTTTTTATGTGTGAAACTATTTTATTACTCTTGAAAGTATTTTATGAAAATGTGTGTGTTTTCTTTTGCATCTTTTGTGGTATTATTCAAGGTGATTTTATAATACTTTATAGTGGTTTATTAAATATTTATAGGGATAAAAATTATGTTTTTTATTATTATTGGTATGATTTTGTTCTTGAATGAGGGTTTTGAAATGGGTTTTTTGTGCAAACCATGGTTATACCTCTTGGGTTTGTTTTATGAAAATTTTAAATATTTTATTTGGTTAAACAATGTGGTAAAATGGTGTATATGTAATTTTTGGGTGAGTGTGTTCACCTAATATGGGTTTTTTAAAGGTAAAGTGGTGATTTTATATGTCAAACATTTTTTGAATATTTTATAAATTTCTGAAATGTTTTATTAAATTGTGATGTGGGTGTGAAACATGGGTGTGGACTATTTAGTGTGAGTTTAATGATAAAATAAATTTTGAAGATTAGAAGGGTATTATGTGATATTTGTGTGGTATTTTATGTGATTTGGAATATATTTTAATGGTTTTATAAAAAAAATTAAAGGATTTGTGGAAGTGGTAAAGAAATGTGAAAAGTGTTGTGGGCTATTTTGGTGTGAGTATGATTTCAAAATTCATTTTAATGGAAAAGTGGATTTTCTAACTTGTGTGATGTAAATGTGGGATTTTTGGTAAATGTTTGATGTGTAAGTTATATATTCATGTGAAAATTATATTTCTCGTCTTGTTGAACTTGTTTTATCACAAGAGGGAAACTCGAGTATCTAGGTGGGTGGACGTGTACTAGTATGCTAGTGATCCCGTGGGGTTTGGACTCAGTTTCACATAGAAATATTGATGATTAAAACACTAACTAAACTATAATTATGATTATTGGGGACCAATAGGTTATGGGTATGTTCCCTACTAGTGTCTCATCCATGAGAATGTATATTGTGATGGTTACTCTCACCGAGATACGATGTACCAGGGGACCCACAGAGAGCTAGTGCCTAGGGGTTATTTCCCATTGATTGTGCTCATTAGATACTTTGTGATTACCATAGGAATGTGGTATGGTTGGATAGAAAATTCAGTAGCATTGTATTTATTTTTAAAATTGTTGAATTTTTAAAATATCCCACTTGAAAACTGTTTTTATTTAAAGTTGTATTTTTCAGAAATTGTTACTAGCATCACATGTTTATAAAAACTTGCATGATTTTCTTCTTTGAATGTTTATCACATGGAATCCTTTAGTGGTGGTATCCTACTGTACTTTGGATCACACCCTAATTATACCTTTGGGTGTAATTAGACTTGGTTATTTGGTCGCGGGTTTGGGTACAGTCTTTAGTGCCAGTGGTTCGGGTTTCTAGCTGGTCCTTCGTGGTCTTGTCTTGTGAAGATGGCTTGAGGGTGGTGCCTCTTGCCATGAGGATAGTTCTTGGGATGTTAATTGGGGGTTTCTTCAGTTTTTTTAGTCTTTTATAATTGTTTTAAATTATGTATTTAGTTCTGAAATTTTGTAAATGATGGTTTTATATGAAAAATTCAGATTTGTTTTTTTGGGTTTGTTTGTCGTTCTATGTTTATAAACTTGTGTAAATCATTCCCAATTTTTATTTTTTGATACCCAGGAACTTGTTCCAGCCCATGGGGATCGGGAACACCCTTTGGGCCTTGTCTTGGGCTGGGTATGGTGCCGGTTTGGATGGAGACCAGATTCGGTTCGTGACAGACACAATTGTTGAAATAGGTAAAGAAAATAAAGAAATTGGAATAAATTGAAAATTTTGGTGCTAGATATTGAAAAAAAATAAGTTCCATGTGTAAATAAATATTAAAATATAGAAAATCATGCTACCCAAAGAGATTAGTGTTTATAAAGTCAATGGAAAAAGAATGAAAAAAATGGTGCTATAAAGAAATGGGTTTTTGGGTTTAAGAGAAAATCCTAGTAATATTTCTCATATTAAGAAGAAAATGAGAACCCAGATTTTCCCCATATATATTTTTTTGTTTCTATATTTAGTTAATTGAATTTGATGAATCTATAGGAATAACTGGTTAAATCTTGTGATAAATATACAGTGTGAAAATATATCCATCATGAAATTTTTTGTCTGGTATTATGATGTCTCCATGAAACATTTAAAGGTGTATCAAATGATTCCTATAGAACATTTTTTTTAAACTATCCATGATTAATATTTATTGAGTTTATCCCATGAGGATGAGGAGTTTTGAGTAGGTGTTTGAGTATTATCATTTCATAGAATCTATAATTTATTTAAAAAAATGAATTTGAGGTATGACGATTGCTTTCTCACCCTTTTTTGAGTTGAATAAAATCTGATTATTAGGGGGTGTATATTTAATTATAATATATCTTAAAGGGTGAGAAATCATCTTACCCAATAATTTTTTAATGTGATTGTGGATGTTGAGAACATGTGATAAATTACTTGAAAAATCTTCTTGAATCATCCCTAGAAAGTTATTTTTGAGTTTGTATCAAACTTTTAGTATATTTATGGCTAGATTTGTTATCTAGATTAATCACTATTGTTTTATACACTGATATAGCTCATGTAGACTTAGAGTTAATTAATTTATGTCTCATTACTAAGTGAAATATTATTCCATACTTCTCTCATATATTGAATCTATAACTTTCAATGGGAGAAAAGTGATAAAAGATGATATTCCAAGTCATTATTGAAAAATAAGATGAATAGAGATTTTCCTCACCCTTGAAACATTGTATTTATTTAAAAAAATGAGATAAAAGAAAAATTTCCAAATAAATATTGATAGGAATTTATGTGAGGTAGTTAAGTGTGTTAAAAATAAATCCAAAGGGGTAGATTAAAGATCCAATGAATATGATAATTATGTTTATTTTCAATGAGTAAGTTGCATGTCAATATATGTTGGGTGATGCAAGAAGATCCTAATGAATAAAATGGTTATATAGTGAGATACATCTTGAAGTTAATATGAATCATATGTATTAATGTTTTTCTATTATAATACATAATGATTAAGATCTATTCTTATGTTGGAAAATTAGTTTACTTGAGATGTTACTTGGTGTTGTAAAAGCTCTATATATATCTAATGATTATAGATCTGGTCTTATATGGAATCAATGAATGATACTATTGGATGAATAGATAACTATCTGTTAGGGGTTCTTGATGAGTTTGAGAGTTGTCTATGTTAGATAAGAATCAAGATAGATAAAAACATGAGTAAAAATACATATATTATTAAGTATGAAAGTTGTTTCATATATTGATTAATATGCTTGGATGATGGTTGGAGAATTTTTTAACTGGAGATGTGGAAGGTGTTGAATTGATTTACCTATGTTGAAAGAATTATTTCTAAATTATTGGATAATTCTTAAAGATATCTGATTTGGGGCAATAGAGTTTCATTGAAACACTCAAAGAATAGTTCATATGTTTCAAGATTATTTGGGAATTTTATTGATGAGTTTTAGGAGTCTTTGATATATTACCAAATTCATTTAAGTTTTTTTGAGATAAATTGAAATAATTGGAGTTTCCCAAAGAATTTTTGAAGATAATCTTAGAGTATTTTATAAAGTAATATAATTTTGAGTTAAAGCTAAAAATTAGCAAAGTAAAATCCTCCATATGTTAGAGTACCACTAAATTTACTATAGATATTTAATGGTTATCTAGAACTTATAGACTAAAAATTAATAAAGTTTTTGAAGTTTCCTGAATACATATAAGTCACTATAAGAGTCTAAGGGAATATGTAATAGTAACTTTGAAACTCTAAAGTATACATAAGGGTTTCTTAAACATTGAAGATTAAAAATTGGAAAACCTAGAGTTTCACTGTGATATGTAAATGTCAGTTAATTAATATGTAAGATTTATCACAGTGGATTTTTAATGGTATTAAAAGAGCATGAGATTTAGAAAAGAACACAAGACACATTATGATATGTAATAGTCAATTTCCTGATATGTGAGGGTTACCATGGTTTTTTAAGGGAAATAAATAAGGGTACTCATAAGGAAATAAGATTTGACAAAGTACCTATCCACATTGTGATACCTAAAGGTACATTTCTCAATACATAAAGGTTATCATATAGGGATACATAAGAGTAATATGAGTTGAGGATTAAGGATTTGGTAAATTATCCAGCTACCCTATGATTCATAAGAGTGAATCAAAAATTTTAGTGCATACATATGGGTTAATAGAAGCATACATAAGAGTCACTTGAATATTCTAAAGAATAAATGATCTTAACATGAATATTATATATGATACATAAGGGTATTAAAGGAAATATATAAGAGAAAATGAGAACCTAAAGGTGATACATAAGGATTACAATTTATAAAAATGTGATTTTTCTAATGATACAGATCAAATGATGTCAATCTATTATTTATAGATTAAAATATCATGATGATAGTGGTTGATTTGTGATTCAAGTTGTTCTAGAAAAATAAATGATTTATAGTACAGTTTCTCAATTATTATATCTCATCAATTTATGTAGTGACGTCTATTTTTTGATTTTATATCTTGTTTGGGAGTTTAGAAGGACCCATTGTACACTGGTGGAATCTAGAATAAATAATTAGTTGGGAGACTATAAATCATTGATATCCACTATAAAGAACCAATTAAAATATAGTGATTTTTCTAGGGATATGGATGTCAAATCTACCATAAGGTTTACTATAGATTATTAATCATCATTGTAAGTTTTTATTTAAGAGTGATACCTTCACATCTATGGAAATAAATTTTCTATACTGGTGATAAAATATGTGTCTTGGAACTCATCCTGAACACAGTAGGGAGTAAATACTCACATTGGGATTGAACCTTGTAAAAATACCATGTGTTTTTGTCTCTAGTTTATTTATTTTTTTGTTTTTGGTGGTGTGTGTTATTAATGTATTGTAAAATCCATATATATTAACCAAGATAGAGGTTTGAATATTAATATGATAAATTTATGATGAAAATAATTATGTAAAAAGGGTCATACTAATTCAACCCTACCCTCTTAGAGTGACTGTGAGATCTATTGGGAACTTAACCTTCCACATACTTAAGAACTTGTGCATATTTAGAGTAAGTAATTTACTAATTCACAAAATTCTCACACCTATTTAAGGATCCATCATCCTTGATAATTTCCTTTGAACTTTCTCTAACTTCTTACCGATATTTCTCAAAGATAAAATTGAACTTTTTCATTTGATTATTTCTATCAAAAAGTTTTATTAAAAATTTTCAAGTTATTTTTCTTTATATTTAAGAGTATCTTACAATAAATCCTTCAAGTTATTTACTTTAGTGACTAAATCCTTCAAATATTCATTTTTTCAATAACTTTGATTTTTTTCAGTATGGAAAAAATAAATTTCATTTTAAGTTTGAGAGTCTTTCTTTAAGTTCTTATTTTAATTCTATAACTTTGATATCTTTGATATACACTCATTCAAATCATTCTTCATCATGAACTCCATCCCATTATTCTACCATTTTATTACCACTATTTTCATCACCAGTGCACTCATCATAATTCACTTTAGTGATTAACAACTCATCCTCCACTTCACATGAAGTTTCAACTTTAGTTTTTTCTTCGCCACATTGTTCATTGTCAATATTAGATAATAAATTTCTCTTTATTTAATTTATAGAAATTATTATCTTTTCCCTTGTAAGAAAAAATTTATTTATTGAAATTTTAGGATTTATTCTTTAAGGAACTTCTTGATGGATCATCTTCATCATCACTCTATTATTCCTTCAAATTTGGATAGTGATATTTCCCAGCCAAGATCAGTGTATCGGTAAGGGTGGGAAGGGGTGAATTAGTGATATCTTTTTCTTTTAAGTTTCATTTCTTTTAAAACAAAATTCTCCTCCTATTAAAGATTCATCACTTTATTGAAAACAAAAAAATCACACATCCATAGGAACATAATAATTTATAAGGTTCACTACTCAACAAGAGTAACTACATCCTTGGTATGGTATGAAAACAATCCAATACCACACAATCCACTAGAAAACAATCCTTTTGTGTGGATAAAAACAATTAGGATGTACCATTACACTTGTGTGGAACTATAATCAATAAAAAAAGCACATGTGTTTCAAGTAGCACAAAATTATATAATACAAGTTTGTGTAACAAGTTAAGAAACCTTAACCAATTGCTTCAAAACATGTTACTATGATGCCTTTCCAACTTTCACAAATATAATCTTCAAAAATATAATCTTCAAAAAAATTCTTCACTTTCTTACCCAGCAGAAGGTAAAAACTTCAATGGACTTCATAATGATACTCAGTCTGATATACCAATCTGATTCCTCTATCCGACTACTCAGTCCAAAAATATAATTCTTCCAAAACACGAATGAAACATTTCTAAACTTCTTCGGTCTTAGTCTGGAAATCCCAGTCTAATTTACTGGTCCGATAACCTAGTCTAATCTGATAACATACTGAATATGATCTTTATTCTCCTTATTCAGTATAGAAAACATCCTCAAGAATGATCTATTTGGAATCTTCTTCTTAATGAAACTTCAAAACTTCTCTCTCTTCCTCCACATGTGAATAGTGTTCTAATTTGTTAGAAGGTACAATGTACTCTCCCATTTTTATAGGTTCACTAGAAATGGTTTAGGTGGGAATTTTAAAATTTTTCCAACCTAACCAAATTTCTTGAAACTTTAATTTCCCCATTATTTAGGTTTTATATTTGAATTATTCAGTGCTTCTCTACTCTTATTGATTCTTCTTGAAGCTTCGCGAATCTTCTCATATATTCAACTCAATTCAAAATTTCTAACCATTCTTCAATCTGATTCTAATTATCATTTTTTATTTCTTCATTATGATAAACACATATATACACCAGCATATTATTCATTACATTTATTAGTAACAATTAATCAAATGAAAATAAAATTACTTCTCATTATGATGCTCAATACCAACTGAAAATAAACTACTCGTTCTGATGCTCAATAACAACTATTAGACATAGACTTTGAAACCATTTTTCCTAAAACATTTTTTCTACTTAGTTGTCTTTCTATTTCCATAAACATAATCCCAACTTCTAAAGATGTTATCACCCCTCGATAACACTTTTAAAACTACTTCAAATAGTTCTCATTTTCTTATTTTCCTCAAACCAATGATCTTGTGTTTTATGAAATCCAGTGTCTGATGAATTTTATCAGTGTCATCATGTTCCTGATGGATCGGTCTCTATTTCATTCCAATGGATTCTTTTCACCTTCATTTCTATGATTCTTTACCCACCTTATAAATATATTCAAAAAAAAATTTCTTTTTCTCTTGACCCAAATGAAGCAAAAAAATTCAACCTGATAAAAATGGTTGACGATATTATTTATCTTCATATGTTTGATCATTCTCTAACTTTCTTACATACATTGGACCAACAACTCAAATATTTTCATTCACATGTTCCAAAAATATATAAAAAACACATCAATTCCAAACTTATCTACCTATAATGAATCTATGGCATACCATGTCTGATGGAAAAGTATCAGAAGTGATTTATTTCCTTTCCTAGTTATGGTACAAACAAACTTATAGCATTTAATAGATTATTTCTATGAATATTTTTATCATATGGATTATTGGATAAATAAAAACTATCATCTTCATCTTCTCACATTCCAAAAAAATCTTCTCAGCCTTTAAACAATTCTATGTCTAGTGATCCCATACCGATGAACTGAGATCAAAAAACTTTTACTTCACAAATATTCTTATTCTACAAACTATTTATTTTAATCATGACTTCCTCATGACTTTGAGAATATTTAGGATTAGCATAGAATCATCTAAATTGCAATGTAAATTATTATAAATTCCCATCATTCATGTTTCTTCTTTCCATCTAACCAAACTTTGATTCGATTGGAAGCACTTTTTCTCCCCATTTACTTTATAAGGCTAGAATTAAAGTTTCCTAGACAAATTATTATTTATGAGAATTCCAAGATCTAAAAATCATTATCATATTTACATTAGATCTATTCAGACTTCAGTACACTTTCTTATTATGATCGAATTTATCATTTTGGACCCAAGTTGAGTCTGATGAACCTTTTCTCTAGAAAAACTTCTTCAAAAACCGATGGGCTTTCTTAAAAAACTAATCTTCTAATTATTATGGTGATTCGAGTCACCAGCTATTACAAAGTGAGGTGATTTATTTCTCTTTGATAACAAAACACAATATGTTCAGCACAAACTTCTTGCATCTTCCAAAAACAACTTATTTCCAACTTGGTCCCAAAAATCTCCCCCTTTGGATTTTTTTTTTCAACCAAGGTTAATCACTGAACTTTGAAAACTCAAGCTATGGATCACTTATAGATTAATTCTAAGCCTATGTGATCTAGATCATTGTAGGAAATAAGAATAATTGACAACAAAACCATGTCTTCCAAAAGTAGTGACTCTTGAAACTTTTTCATCCTTTCTTCATGTCTTTCTTTACTCATTCCACTTACCTAAAAAAACAAGTTTCCTACAGACACTTCAACAAACTATTAGAATAATTCACACACTTACATGATGATTTCATAGCTTTCCAACCCCCCCCCCCCACACACACACACACACATGCTTAATTAAAAGGTTTAGCACATATCAATGGATAGATTTATGAAAAAATTCTCCACATTGACAATACTATCTAGAGAATAGATGAGAGAGGGGATGGAAACACATGCTTCAACCTTGATGATAAAGAGGTTGGATGACCATGTTTAACCTCAGTTTTGAAAAATGTTTCCTTTGGTAAAGGTTTTGTGAATATTTCAAAAACTTGTTCTGATGTGGGAATATATTCTAGATTTAATTCATTCTTCTCTACATGATCTTTAATGAAGTGGTATTTGATATCAATATGTTTTTAATGATAATTTTGTACCAGATTTCTTGTAAGGTTGATAGAAATTTTATTATCATAAACAAATAGAAAGGGAAACTTTACTTTAACAAGTAATCCTTTCAACTGATTCTTCATCCACATAAGTTATATAGCAGCTTGAGTGGTGGAAACATACTTAGCTTCAACCATGATAAGAATTATTGATTTTTTTTTCTTTGTATTCCAACTAACACAAATTTTTTCCAGAAAGAAAACTCCACCAGATTTGGATCATTTATCATCAACATTGCCAACCTAATCATCATTTGAATACCCAAACAAGTCAATAATTTTTGAGTTGTCATACCAGATTCTGAAATTTTTTGTGCCTTTAATATATCTAATAATTTTTTTCTATCCAATAGATTTTATTCTTTTGGATCACTATGAAATATTTCACATAAGGTAGCAACATAAAAAATGTATAGTCTTGAGGTAGTAAAATATAAGAAACTTCCAATCAACTTCTAAAACTCTTTAGAGTAAACTTCCTTAAATTCTTTATATTTTGACAACTTGGTTCCCACTAAAATTGGTGTGGAAACTAGTTTTGAATTTTCCATTCCAAACTTATTAAGAAGTTCCTTGGAATACTTTTCTCAAGAAAGAAAGAAATGGTTCTTCTTTTGTGATATTTATAACCTAATAAATTATTTCATTTCACCCATCATGGACATATAAAACAATTTTTTCATTTATTAATTAAATCTTTCACAGGTTCTATCATCATTACCAGCAATGATAATGTCATCAACATAGAAAATTACAATGAGGTAAAACTTCTAACTTTATTTGATGTACATATTACTATTCACCCTTCCGTTATTAAAACTCATATTTCTTAAGCAGATATCCAATTTGAAATACCATGCCCCTGGTTCTTACTTTATCCCATAGAAGGCTTTCTTCAACTTGTACACATAACTTTCATCCTTCCCAAAAAAATCCACATGGTTTTTCAATATAAAATTACTCATAAAATTCACCATTCAAAAATGATAACTTTAAATCCATCTAGAAAAAAAATTAAATTCATTGTGTTGAAATAGAAAAAAAGATTCTAATTGATCCTAACCTTTCCACCATAGAAAAATTTTCATCAAAATAAATGCCGTAAATCTGTGAGTAACCTTTGCATACTAACCTTTCCTTGTTTCTTATCACTTCACCATCTTCATTCATCTTGTTCTGGAGAACCCACTATGTACCGATAACATTTTTTTCATTTAGTTAAGGTACGAGTTACCAAGTATCATTCTCTTATATTTTATCCAACTCTTCATTCATATCCTGAACCCATTTTGGATGCTTAAAAGCTTCATTCACATTTTTGGCTCAAATTTTAAATATAAGGAATTATGTGTAATACCTTTTGATGTTCTTCTTATTTGAACGTTTTGATGTTGATCACCAATTATGTTTTGATCTTCCACCTACTTCCAAGGCCTGGGATAATATTTTTGAGATTCTTACTCATCAATATAAATAGTTGAGTTCTATTCTTCTTCTTGTATAGGATTACAATTTTTTACATCCTTATCAGAACTTTTAACAAAAATTATTTTATCATGTTCATCTTTCTTATCTGCATGATTTTTTTATCATCTTCTTATCCTTTTTCAAAAACTTTCACATAAATAGAGTTAAATAATATTCATGTATCTTTGTTAAAAAATTTATATCCTATTCTTTCTAGATCATAGACAATAAAAATTACATCTTCACCTCTCTACTCAAACTTTACAAGATTTCAACCTTTCTTATTTATGATGCATGGAATCCTAAACACTCATATGTGTTTCAAACAATGATTTTTTTCATAAAACATTTAATATAGACTCATATCTGAACTTGGACCACAGAAATATTAATTTTGAATATAAATAGTAGTGCCCATGTATTTCTTCCAAAAGTAATGAGAGATACCATGTTTAAGTAACATAGTTTTCCCCATTTTAACAAAATTATATTTTTATTTTCAGTGAAACCGTCTTATTGAGGAGTGTATGGTGTACTAAACTCATGCCGAATTATATGCTTCTCAAGATAAATTTCAAACTGTTTATTTTATTATTCACCACTATTGTCTATTATCAACTTATTTATTGAATACTAACATTCCTTCTCATCTTTCCTTCTGAGACTTTCAAACATTTTCAGATCATCTGACTTATGTTTCATATACATAACACAATTAATGAGAGTAAATTCATTAATTAAAGAAATTAATTACTTATCTACATGAGTTTATTTTTTCGAAATGGCACACAAATATTAGAATGAATAATTTTTAGGGGTCATTTTGAAAAAAAATAAACTTTCTTGGGCACAGGGTTTATAATCATTCCTTTCTGATAGATTGTGTAGCACCAGTCTCTTATTATTGACATATCATGAATTCAATGAACATTATCTCTATTTGATAACTTGATCATGTTTATCTGATACATGTTTTCCAACCTTTTATTCCCCAAATTATTCTCTTCTATCATACTTAAGTAATAATATTTTTTAACCACACTAACTTGGAAAAAGTTTCCTCTTGTACATTGGTCTCTTGTAACTATTTTCTTATCTTCCTCTCTTTACACAAAAAACATATTTCTTCTAAAAAAACTTTATTACCATCATCAAAAAGTTTTGAAACACTTATCAGGTTGTGTTTCATCCCATTAACAAATAGTTCCTTATTAGATTTCAACTTTTCTTCCCCAATGATGGTTGATCCAATAATTTTTATTCTAAGAGATTCATAATTTCCAAATATTATTGTTCCTTACTTGAAGTATTTCACATTATTAAACAATGTTAATTTTCCTATCATATGAGAATAACACCCAATATCCAATATCTATGGTCATTATTCTTATATATACTTGAGAGAAGTTTCTACAATAAGATATTTTTCTTTCCCTTAATCATTTTTCACATTCAAATTCTAAGAGTTTTTATAAACCTTTGGTTGAACTATTAATAAAACAAGACATCATTTTGAAATATTTACATTTTTTTCACATATTTCATAAATAGTTTCCAAAGGTTGGAATATATTTTCAACTTTTAGACTAACCTTATTAGGTTTCTTCAAATCATCCTTCTCAGAATTCTTCCTTTGAGAGGATTCAATCCCCATCAAACTTTTCCTTCTGTAATTTTTGGAATAGTTTTAATGTTTTTGATTAAACCAACACATATTTTTTGTGTGTCCAAATCCACCACAATACCATTTTTATCCATAGAAAGAATATCTACCTTTGTAACTTTCATACTATCTGTAGTTGTGAGAATGTTTCTCAACAACCGTATTATATTTCTCATTAGAACTTTTTTGACCACCAACCTTTTAGTTACCACCCAAAATCTTCTTTTTCAACTCGGATTTACTTCTAGACTTATAAGAACTAGAAGTAGTAGAAAATTTTTCAAACTCATAATTTTTATAAACTTATTATTTCTCTACTTTTTTTATTTTATCCATATACATAACTTTCCCAGCTTTCTTCTTTTCAGAAATAATTTCAACTTTCTTCTTAACCTTTGAAGGTAACTTTTGATCCATATTAGGTTCACCTTTTCCAGAACTTTAACCAACTTCATAAATAGAGTTCTTGAAACTTGTAACCCTCTTTTTGGTTTTAGAAATATTTTTATTGAGCAAGTTCCAATTATTTTTCTTTCACTTTTAGCTTAATTTCCAAATGTTCATTCTGATTATTTTCTTTCTCAGTAGATTTCTTCAAGTCATCAGTTTCTTTTAGAAAATTAACTTTCTCATCAAAAAAATATTCATGATTATTTCTTAAGGAACTTTAATTTTTCAATTTCTTTATTTATTTCTCAATAATTCCAATCTTCCTCAGACATTATTTAAATTATTGTTTCATATGAAACTCTAATTGAGTTTCATATTCTTTAGAACTATTGCATCCAAAATCTTCATTGTTGAATGTTTTAATGAAATTATTCTCTCTAGAATTCTCAGTAGACTCTTTAGATTAATCATCATTATCTTCTTCTTCATCGTCTTTAGAAAAAAAACTTCTCCTTTTGGATTTTTGGAATGTATTTTCTTTCCCTTTATAATAATATTTATCCTTGTCACCCTGTTTCTTCCATGATCTTCTCTGCCTTCTATCATCTTCATCACTATTGTCTGCATTATTTCTCTGGGGTAAATTTGTATCAAAGTTCACAATAACCCCACATTAAAATAATTTTAAAGTAAGTTTACCTTTATAATTTACAATACCTTTTTTCACATTTTTAAAAAAAAATATAAAACTTCATCAATATTTTTACATACCTCATTTTTGGAGGCAGAATATCCAGCTTCTTATTCTTCAAAAATCTTCTTAGGATTTTATTTCTTGGCAGCCTTGAAAGATATTTCTCTATCAACTTTTTTCCATTTCATAAATTTCTCCCCTATCATTTTATAGGTGATGAGAGTACTATGAAAATCATTCATAGATCATGTTTATGGATCTCTATATTTCAATGAAGAAACTTTGGCATCAAAATTGTTAGGAATAATTCTAAATATCTTTTCAAAAATAGTAGAGTATTCTAACTTTTCACCAAGACATATAATAGTGGTAAAAATTTCATTCACCTGGGTAAAGAAGTCAACAGCATATTCATACTCATCCATCTTGAGATCTTCATACATTAATCTCTAGATTTGTAACTTTTCCTTCTTTACGTTTTCATTGCCTATATAAATGTTCTTTATCTTATCCTAGATAAATTTGGTAGTGGAAACACCCTGCACTATTAGAAACTTTCTTTCATAAAGTGATGAGAGTAAATAATTCTTAGCTCTTACATCATTCTCAACATTATTTTTGTCAATATATGTAAGAGGGAATTTTTCATCAATAGGAAAGAATCTATCTATTACAGCTTCAAGAACATAATACTCAAGAGACATAATATAAGTAAACATTTTACCTTTCCAGATATTATATTTCTTACCATCAAATACTAGAATCCCCTTACTTTTCATACAATTTAGATTCTCTATCACAAATTCTCTTCAAAAACTTCATCAAAGAGTAAATGAAGGGAACCTTCAATCTGATTTCAATTGATATTGCCCAAACAAGATCAATGTATCACTAAGAGGGGAATGGTTTAAATCAGTGATATCTTTTTTATTTTAATATTCCTTTCTTTTGAAAAAACCTTCGCCTCCTGTTAAATATTTTTTCACTTTGCTAAAAACAAAACAATCACACATCCATAGGAACATAAGAATTTAAGAGGTTCACTACTCAATAAGAGTAGTTATGTCATTGGTATAGTATGGAAACAATACAACACCACAAAATCCACTAGAAAATAATTCATTTTTATAGATATAAAAAAGTGGGATATACCCTTATAACTATGTAGCACTATGATCAATACAAAATTTCATGTACTTCAAGTAGCGTGAAATTATGTAATACAAGTTTGTGTAACAAGTTAATAAAATTTAACCAATTTCTTAAAAACATGTTATTATACTACATTTTCAACTTTCAAAAATATCATATTCAAAAAAATTATTCACTTTCCTACCCAGTTGTAGGTAATAACTTCACTGGACTTCATAATGATAATCAGTCAGATATCCCAGTCTGATTCCTCTATTTTATTGCTTGGTCTAAAAATATAATTCTTCTAAAATATCACTAAAACAATTATTAACTGCTTCTATCTTAGTCTGGATATCCCAGTCTAATTTATCGGTCCGATGCCCCAATCTGATATGATAACCCACTGAATATGATCTTCCTTATTCTTCTTCTATCTAGAAAACTTCCTCAGGAATGCTCTATCCAGAATCTTCTTT
This sequence comes from Viscum album, assembly GCA_963277665.1. Taxonomy (NCBI): domain Eukaryota; kingdom Viridiplantae; phylum Streptophyta; class Magnoliopsida; order Santalales; family Viscaceae; genus Viscum; species Viscum album. Next base: position 1,175,536,901 of record OY728156.1, read on the forward strand.
TCACTAAAAATTCATAACTTTTATATCTTCCTCCACACATGAATAGTTTTCTAATCTTTTTGAAAGTACAATGTACTATCCTCCTTTTATAGGTGTTCCATAGATAGTTTAGGTAGGAATCTGAAAAGTTTTCCTACTTAAAAAAATTTCCTAAAACTTCAATTTCCCCTTCATTTGAGTTCCATATTTGACTTCTTCAGTTCTTCTCTACTCTTCTCGATTCTTTTCAAAGCATCTCAAATATTCTCACATTTTTATCTTGATTTAAACTTTTTAACCATTCTTCAATCTAAATCTGATTTTTTCATTATGATGAAGATATATGTACACCAGCATATTCTTAATTACATTTATCCATAATAATTAATCAAATGAAAATAAAATGACTTCTCATTATTATTCTCAATACCAACTGAAAACAAACAATTCATTTTTATGCTTTGTATCAATTGTTAGACATGAAATTTGAAACCATTCTTCCAAAAACATTTTTTCTACTTGGTTTCCTTTATTTTTTCATAAACATGTTATCAACTTCTAAATATTTAAACACCCCTCAAAAATACTTGTACAAAGTCCTCAAACAGTTCTCATTTCCTTCTTTTCCTTAGACCGATGATCTTATGTCCCATGAAGTCCAGCATCTGATGACTTTTATCAGTGTTAGCCTATGCCTGATGTATTGGTCTCTATTTAATTTCGATGGATCAGTCTTTTACTTTATTATATGAATTTTCCCAACAACTACCATCCCTTTGGTTCAAAGAACAAAAAAATATATCCAAAAAACACATTAATACCAAACTTTTATTCCTCTAATGAATTGATGTAATACCGTGTTTGATGGAAAGGTATCGGCAATGACTTCTTTCCTTTCTTGATTATGGTACAAAAAACTTCTGGAATTCAAAATCTTATTTCTATGAATATTTTTATATTGTGGATTGTTGGTCTGATTGAAACCCATTATCTTCATCTTCTCACATTCCTAAAAAAACTTCCCATCCTTCAAAAAATTCTATATCCAGTGATCTCACACTGATGAATAGAGATTGAAAACTTTGACTTCACAAACTTCCTTCTTCTATAAACTTCTTCTTGTATTCATGACTTCCTCATAACTTTGAGAAAAATTAGGATCAATATAGAATCATCTAACTTACGATGGAAGGTATTATAACATCCCATACTTATAGCATCTTCTTTCCTTGCAACCAAACTTCAATATGATTGGAAGCATGTGTTCTCCCCCTTTACTTTCTAAGGATAGCATCACAATATTTCCAGAAAACTTATGATTTATGAGAAATCCAATATTAGTAAATCATCATCATATTTAGATCAAATCCATTCAGTCTCTGATACACTTCCTCATTACGATAAAAACTATCATTCCAAACCCAAAGTGAATCTAATGAACCTTTTCTATAGAAAAACTTTTTCACAAACCAATGGACTTTATTCAGTATTTTGTTTCCGATATTCTGATTACAATGGTGAATACGATCTCCAATTATTAAAAAGTGAGGTGATTTCTTTCTCTTTTACAAAAAAAGACAATACGTTAAACACACACACCTTTTATCATTCAAAAAAACTTCTTTCCAACTTGGTCCCAATATATAGTTGGCAGAAAAATGTCTGATAGACCCATATTTGAAACATTTCAATTGAAGATTTACTAAATACTTTCCTTTAACTTTCTATAAACATTTTAATATGAATAAAATACACTTTTCAAACTTTATCCCAACATATTCATCATCATTTTAGTTTTTTTATTCTTTCATGACAACCATTTTACTCTTATCCTACTTTAGAGATTTAAGAGATACTTCTTTATCAGTCATACTCTTCTTATTAAGAGTACCTCTTTTCCTAATTTCCTAAGTAATAAATATTTTGTGCAAATCATCCAATGTAAATGTGTCAAGATTTTGGTATTCAATTATCGATACCATTGTATAAAATTTGTTTTTAAAGATACAAAGTATCTATTTTACTACCATATATTCTTCAAGACTCTCACCAAAATATCTAATTATTCTCAATACTTCATTGACTCTTGTAAATAAATCATCAATAGATTCATCATTATGAATTAAAATTTATTTATATCTCAAATTCCAAATTTTTATATTTGATTATATGAATTTTATATTTCCTTATTAAATGTTCTTAAACTTATTCTATATACCTTTCAATGAATTTATTCACATAACTTTGATAAATTGCTTCACTAAAAATGATAAAAAAATGTATAAGAACTATCATCATTATCTATATTCTTTTTATCAACCATAGTCATCACATAACCTTATGTATAAGGAAGAAACTCATTTATAGAAACTTTAATCACATATAAACTAATAGATAATAGGTATGGTAGCCTATTATCCTTCCAAATATGATATTTTTTCCATTAAATAATGGAATCCTCTTTTTATTCACTGGATTAATGTGATCTATTATGAACATAAAATCCAGATTCAAATAAACTTTAAAAATAGATAATACTCATTACTTTTAATCTTCAAATAGAATTATTGTTTTCAAATGAAAATTAGATAAAATATCTAATACCAATTATAGATACCTAGAATATGATGGGTGTTAGGATCCTTAATGATTCACTAGAGGGGTTCAATCAGTGAATTAATTTATTTTATGTTCCACCACTAAAAAAATTGATCACCAATTAAAGTGATTGAATTACTTATTATTTTGAATTTTTCCTTCATATCTACTGAATTTTGATTATATCAATCAATTCATTCATAAAATGAACACCCAAAAAATAATCATAGTCTGTGTAGGGAATTTACATAGTTTTCCATTTAAAATGAATGGTTATATCCTTGTCATGATCCAGAAAACATGAGATCACACGATCCACTAATCATCATGGATATAAACGAGCATGGTTTATCCTTGAATTGGTGTTACATAAAAATGTATCTTGATAGATATAATGATATCTTACACAGTAAAACTAATAATATTCAAGATATAAAAAAAATTGAGTCTTTATCCTCTGAAATAAACTCTAATTTGTTATAGATAAGCTTCGACTTGACTTCACTTCTTCATACACTAAATTTTTTAACAAATACTGAGTGAATACAACCTTTGACAACCCAAAATAATCTTCAATTATTTATAGATTTATCTTGATGAAAGAGAAAACCTTAAAAAATCAATAAATAAGAATTATATCATAACATCATAACACAAAACATTACAAACCATTTTCTCTTTAAGAGGAACTTCAAATTTCAAATTCCAAGTGTTTCAAATTCATTAATTTAATGGATGAATATTCTCTACAGTTCCTCCATTCCTTGGGTGTCTTATTCATCTTCATACTCTACTACACTATTCTGATTCATGAAATACACTCTAAACTTTTTTTTCTTCAATGTATAACGTCCCACCCTCTTTTATTTAATTTTGATTCTGAATTCAAATTACAAAGACTAACATTTATTCAACTTCTCTACTTCAATTTGAGTCATTGAATCGATTCAAAACTCTTAGTAACATTAGATATTCTTTAAGGACTTAAATAATAAATTTATAGTCGTCATGATTCATCCATAAATCCACATAAATAAAAATATATGAATATGAAAACCACATTGACTATGTCATGTTGATACAATAACCATGGAATAATAAACTTCAACTGCTCAAAACCAATTTTAAACTCCTCTTGAACCAAAACCAATAAAAACTAGACATGGTATAATGGTTCCGATTTTTCTTCCTAGACAAGGACCATGACTAGTTTACCTATTTACATCAGTATATATTCATACCTCAACCATTTCAGAATTCACACCATGGCATAATGAAATATGACCGTGTAATAATACCATGTTTTTTTCTTCCCAATGAAATACCATGACCAAAAACCAATTTTCATCATTATAGATGTAATCATCGGGTTTTTAAACCTTTTGAACATGAATAATTCACATGAACCATGGCATGTTTGGGTGATTTAGTTTCAAAGGACCATGGATAATCTTTATATGTCCACGGCATAATAAGCACTACTCATGATGGGCATAAATTTTGTAAAAAAAATATACATGAGACGCGACTTCCAAAAAACTTGTTTCCTGGTTGACACAAGTTATTTTGATTGAATCCATGGTACAGTGTTATCATGAAAACACCATGCGATAAAGATGATTTTCTTCTCTCAAAATAGCTCCAAACTCCATTCTTCACAGCCAAACCTCCTTGAAGAAATTACAAATGAACTTCACCTCAATTGAGTTACCAAAATTCACCTGAGTTTGAATATAATTCATATATTGACAAATGTTCTAATAGAAAATAAAAACCAATGTCACTAATCACATAAATTATACATCTCTTTCAACCAATAATATTCCCATTTATAAAATCAAACATCTATTGGGGCATATTCACTCTCAAACATCTTCTCGGTTATATCACTCAAGGATCATTAAATAATTCAAATTTAATATTTCATGAATATAAACATACATTGGTTTGTTTTATCTCATTACAAATCAATATAACTTATTAAAAATTAAATAATAAACATGAAAGCTTTAGATGTAGTGTGAAATATAAAAACTATAACATTTCAAGAGTTTAAGGGCACCAATTCCTTGGTAGGGATCCTGTTTCAAAATATGTTAGTAGGGGAAATGGGTATCATTTCCACCTACAAGTCGAGGTGAGACACCCTAAAAAATATTTCTTTACAATATCCATAAATATAGATTTTTAAAATTCCTTATTTTTTTTAAACTTTATGAATTTTTCATTATTTTTTTAGAGCTAATTTTGACATTTTTTGGGATATTAGGGCCCGTGAGTGGGTATTTAACCTCACTAGGGTTGTCAATACTATTTAGAACTTCGTTAAAGCCATTATACCACTATTCACCCCTTTACCCGACCTGTAAAAACCCAACCTTAACTATTGGATTGGTAAAATTTTAGGGGCCACTGACCTTAGGTGACATTCCTCAAACACCAAAGGTTGGAAATAAATGTCAAGGGTTTAATAAGAAATAGGGGGAACATTTAACCCTTTTGAAACACACCCACAAACACACACATATATCCATATAATATGAAAGCCTGGGATAGATATATAAATTATGCATGAATAAAACTAAAAATTCAAAGTATAACAATATGAGTAATGAGAGTAATAATGGAAATAATAAATCAGAATGGCTAACAATCAAAAATAAAGTAAGACTAAAGCACCAAGGTGGAACCATTTCAGACTCCCAGAACATGACCAACTCCCAATCTTCATCTCCATCATACAATATAGCTACATCAAGAATCACCACTAGGGAAATATAAAAACTTTACCTTTCTTATATCATGGAAAACAACGTATGCATATGACCCAAATTGAATATGAATGGGGGAGTATAAAAACTTAGTAGGAAAACCACAAATGACTTTTCCCACATTCCATTAAGAGAATAATCAAATTATCTTATAGTTTTTATAAAATAGTTGTATAAAATATTAGTTAAAACAATTTCATGGTTGATATATAAAATAGGAAAAAATAAAGTCAAGAACAGTTACAAAAATATAATTATCGTAGGAAGGAGAAGCTATTATTTTAAAAAAAACTTAGAATATACCTTTAATGCTCTCACATACACACCCATGAATGCTAAATTAAATCCCCCTTTCTTGTGATAAAAGATTAATCCTCCACCAAGTCATCACTTAGTGATAACTGTTGGCCCAGATTATCTCTATGACCAAGCCCCTCCAGATATGATCCAATGCACATGAACATGTTCCAACTATATTATGTAAAGTCCACACATAAAAAACTTTATTTTTTTTAGGAAAATAATTTAATATATTTATCAACTGCCTTGTGGGCATCCCCCAAAACCCATATTTTGATAACCAACCAGTGATTTCACAAACCAGTAGAGTTTCAACGTGATAATTTCATTTAAAATTATAAATAATTTATTTTATAAATTGAAGAAACTTTACATTATAGATAAATAGGGAATATAGAAAATCCTCATACCTCTCACATTCATCTAAAAATGACCAAACAGAAGAATCATCCTATACAACCTATGAAATCATATCAAAATAACCCTAAAATCATCTGGATTGAAATCCCTAAGGAAGAGAGGATGAATAGTGGGTAAAAAATATATTTATAATTAAAAAATAATGCATTAAAATCCTTCCAAATAAGATCTCACATGGGATTATTGAAAACCATAACTCCTTCCCAATACTCGATGCATGAATTAGGAATTTCAAATTCTAGAATAACTGGAACCATGACATGTTTCACCAACCACAATCATGGTGAATTCAACTAAACCATGACCCAAAAATTCTCATATCTATGAGACACTGTAGTTTATAGTAAAATTGTCACTCATTTTAGACCCACCAAGCCATATACCACTATGTGGTTATGTCTATTTTTCCATGTTACATATCCAAACTCCTAGCATTCTCTACCCAAATCCATCAAGTGACCACGGCCTCCGTTCAGGGTTTCAGAGTTCCCATGTTACACAGGCCAACTCCCAGTGACTCATGATCTATTCCATGGCGTGTTAATACCTTTGGTATACCTCAACACATAAAAACACCATCCAAATCTCTAAGAAACCCAACAACACTTCTCAAACCCAAAGAGATCATTAAAAGGATTAAAAAACTTAATATAACATGTAAATTACCTCAAATTGGGGGGTGTTACATTATTCCCACCATCAGGATTTTCTTACTCAAAAATATAGAGGTTAGAGGTGATACAGAAAATTTATGGCCATTACTTTAGCATATCATTCTCTTGCTCCCAGGTATCTTTTTGAATCTCACCATGTTTCCATAATACCTAAACCAGAGAAATAAAATTTTCATTTAAGACTTTATCTTGTCTATCAAAAATAAAAATCAATGCATAGATAAATGTTGCATCTAGCTCGAGAGTAACATGATCCTAGCTAATCACATAACTAGGATCTGGTTAGTACTTCTTCAGTTGAAATACATGGAAATATTTTGGATAGTACTAAATCTCAGTAGTAAATCTAATTAATATGTAACATTTTTTATGCGTTCTAGAATCTCAAATAGTCACACATATCAAGGATATATTTTTACTTTATTTCCCAAATGAAGATGACCCAATTGTAGTGACACTTTTAAAAATACATGGTCACCTACACCAAAAGATAATGGGAAATGATAATGATATTCTTATGATTTTTATTATATTTGGACCATATCCATCCACCTCCTGGTCATCTGAATCTTTTCTATAGTATCATGGACAAGACTAGGTCTGATTAATTAATTTTATCTAATTTCTACCCAATAAAGAAGAGAGCGACAAGGATGGACATACAATTCCTTAAATGGAGCCATATATTTCATTTCTTGATAAGTGTTATTATATGAGAACTACATTAAAGGAAAATAATATCCCCATGATCCACCAAAGTCTATGACATAATTTCTAAGCATATCTTTCAATGTATAAATCATATATTCTAATAATCGATCTTTTTTAGGAAGATATTTCATGATCATGGTCAAATGGCTTCTAATATATTATTCAAAAGAGTATAAAAAACAATAAGTAAAACAAGGATATATTTCAGAGATAATAGATGTTAGTAATACATGAATCTTAACGAGTTTCTGAATATATATCTTTTCCATATCCTCTACCATGTTGGACTCTTGAATTGGGAGAATGTGTGTTGAATTTTTGAGTCAATCCATAATTACCCAAATGATCATGTTTCATAAGTATCCATGGTAGACTAATGAAAAAGTCCTGGGAAACATTATCCTATTTCTAAATAGGTATAGGCATATATTGTAGCATACCAATTAGAAATTGATGCTCAACCTTTACCTATTGATAAGTGATACATTTCCTTACATGATCTATAATATTTATTTTCATACCTGACCACCAAAAATGAACATTCATTTTCTTTTACATATTCTAAGTACCTAGGTAAATTTCTGATTTCAAAAGGTGATACACCAAAAGAATATGTTCTTGGTAAGATTGGGGTACCAAAATTTGTATTTATAAATGAAACACTTAGTTTGCATCCTCTTTTTAATCATCCATGGTCTCCCTACCATTTAGGTTTTATCTAATGGTTATATAGTCAAGATATGATCATTGATCTACTTTAACTAAATTCATTTAATTTGAAACAATATTTATTATAAAAAAACTATATTTACATTTTTTATCATAGTTCATATGCCTATCAATAATAATACTCACCAATTGTCATTGGTCAGGAGCATCTCAATCCATTTCATTATAAGACCTCTAACTCAAATCATCAATCACTAAATTCCCACTTTTCTGGGTGTATACACCAATTTTAATTTAAACATCTAGAGATATTATATCCAACATCATTTCCTCAAGTTCCATTAACTCTAGGATAAGATATGTTTCAATATTTTAAATTCAGTAAAGACAGTGAATTGTTCCCCAAAGAGATAGTGGCGCCATGTTTTTAATGCATGGACCACTATAGCTAATTCCCACTCATGTTTTAGATAATTATTTTCATGTGTTCACAATTGTATTAATCCGTAGGCCACAACATGATCTTATTATATAATAAAAAAACCTAGTCCTGATCTAGATGCATCACAATATACCAAATATCCCTAACCTAATTCTGGTAAGATAAGAATGTGTGCAAAAGTGAGCTAATCTTTATGATCCTGAAAGCATTTCTGAAAAACCACAATACAATCGAAAGAAACTCATTTTCTTATTAATGTGGATATGAGAGAAGTAATCCTAGAGAAATATCTAATGAATTAATGAATTAACCATCAAATCCCAAAAAAATGTGTATCTTGAAGACATTCATGGGTGGATTCCAAGAAATAACTACTTAGATCTTTCTAGGTTCAAATAATATTCCTTCATAAAAAATTAAATTCATAAGGAAATAGACTTCTTATATCCAAAATTTGCACTTAGAAAATTTAACATAAAGTTGATGACCATGAAAAGTGATCAATAAATAGACTTATTGTATTCAATAGCATGGTTCTAGATTTTAAATATTTTTTAATAAGTTAAACATGGTGGATAGGGGTAAGAATCACTTATACATGGTGCATAGTGTCAACATGAACCACCACTCATATTATGGATTCTCTTTTTGTAAAATTTATTATGATTTTTTATTATAGATTTTCATGGAATGTTACCCTTGACCCCATGTTCCCCTCACACATGTGATATATTCTTTGGAAGTGTACAACCACCTAAGAAAAAAACCCTTCCTTCAGATGGTCATATCTTGGTCATATGACCTCTGATTCACTCATCGACTTGTCTATTGTAATTTTATTAACCATTTATACTCAAATTCTTATAATTTTAATTAAAAATATTAACTTAATTTGTGTAAAACTATACTGATAACAAACAAAGGAATCTAGATGAATTGAAATATTTCAATGTTAGTATTTTTTTAGACAATTATATATTTGTTGTAAAATTAGAAGGATCTAACCAAAACCCCTATAGATAATCCATATGCACTATGTAAACTCTCAAGAGTCACTCTAAAATATTCATGTGTTGTTATGAAGGATCAAAGTGCTTTATGAAACATGTATGATCACCATAGCACTACAAACATGATTCAATAAGGAATAATTGATATTTAAGTTTTCCCTCTCACTATATCTCTAAAACATGATATAATGGAGTGGAAGGATTATACTCCATGTAAGAGAATGAATATCAAAATTTAATCTATAAAATTAATTTATATTGACTACTCATGTGGGATTGTTAATTCTCATGGTGAATCAAGTTTGTAAATTTATAAAATATTATTTATTAAAACAAAAATTGGAAAGACATAGTATGGATAAAGTATATGGTCAAAACCATAGATATTAGTGATCCATAATATGAAACTTTGAATTGAAATTTAATACCAAAAATTCAAATTATTCAAGATAAAGCTAAAACTAATGAAAAATTGAATAAATGGGAGTGTACTAAGTATTTATAATTTCATATTCATTTTATAAATGAGAATCCAGCATTGTTGATGAATGATCATGTTGTTGCTTGGATTATATCTAAAAATATCCTTGATATTGGTGGTTATGTTATATAAATCTCATGTGCACCAATGAACATTGATTTTAGAAGAAGAATTAAAAGAATAAAAATAAAGAACAAGAACATAGGATTTACATGGTTCAAGAAAAATCCCTAAATTCATATAGAGGTGGAATAAAATTCACAAAGTCTAGGAACCAATTACAGGGAACACACACTGATTATAAAATCCCAAGAACAAAATGATCTCATAAAACAACATTGTTCTATAGAAACTTGTGTTTCTACACTGTCAGGTCTGCATTGTCGGCCCATTGTGCTATAGAAACGGTGGAAATAACGTTCACAAATCTGCAATACTATGTTGAATTATACAATTCTATAATAACCATTTTCTATTTCTTCAGTTATCTCTGATATAATACCTCCAAGATTTTGGTCGAAGACCTTCATTCCCCATATCCTCAGCCAGGGTAGGTGTTTCCCACCTAGAACCCCTGGTGACTTCACTACAAATGTCGAACCATGAGAGTTGTAGACTAGTGTATAGTATAGTCCACTAATTTTTATTCCAACTTATTCTAATGGATAGGGCTCCACCATTCAAATAATCACACACTTGTAGCCTTGTCTATGAAATTAACATTTTTCCAAAGTTCTATCTTTAGAAAACTTACTTAATCTGATCTTATCTTCTTTACTCACCAATGGGTGATTTTCTATTATAGATTCAATTCCAAATTTATGATTCATGAAAGACTAGTTTATTTCCCTTTCGTGTTCCCATAGTGTTCTTCCATATTATACATATTATCGTTTATTCATCAATGAATACCAAAAATGGTGCAATAGTTCCTCAACTTATTATTCATGGTCATCTTCATTAAAAAGATATTGCATAACATTAAAAACTCATCCTATATTAAACCTCCAATAAAGTGGTACTTCAACTGAACATGTTTCATTCGGTCTTGAAACACTATGTTCTTTACAATATGTATAACAATCTGAATATCATGGTGTAATAGATTTCCCTCTCTATTTCTATCTATCTCATCAAAGAAGTTCTTCAACCAAACCATCTCCTTCCTAGATTATGTTATAGAAATTTACTCTACATTTGTGCTAGATTGAACCACCACATTCTATAGTTGAGATATCCAACTTCCTGTATTCCAACCATAGGTAAACACATTACCTATAGTACTACTCTTATAATCAACATCTCATCTATGTTCAGAATCTGTATAACCCTTCAATTAATTTTCTTTCCTAAAGAACCTGTTTTTTCTTTCTTCCCTTAAAATACCTTAGCATTCAATTTATAGATTCCCAATTTTTTTCTAGGTTTATACATATACCTTCTAAAAACTCCCATATCATGATAAATATCATGTTGAGTAAAAATCATCGCATACATTTAGCTTCTAATAATTTATTCATAATAAACATTTTCAAATTATTCAACCTCTGTTGTTGTCTTTGGTTCTTCCTCCTTTGAAAATTTAAAATGGATTTCCAAGGTAATAGAAAATAACTTTTCATTAAGCATGATAAATCTCTTCAAAACCATTCCAATGTAGTTAGACTATGATAAAATCAAAGATATAACTATATATACTCTCTTGATCCTTATCCCCAAAATCTTACTATCTTCTCTATGATCTTTTATCCTAAGCTCCACAGTCAACTTCCCTTTGATCTCATTAATCATCTTTATATATGATCCTATAGTGAGCATTTTATACACATATATAAGAAATATAATATATCCAATACAAAAAAATCTTCAAATGACAACATTCATCCATATCACACTATTTTTATTAATGTTTAATCATGAATGCATCAAACTTCTTATTCTACTACATGGGTGCCTTCTTTAACCCATATAATATTTTATGGGGTTTTCACACCATGTCTTATTTTACTAACATAAAAAATACTTCATTTTTTTATATATAAATATCCTCCTCAAAATATCAATTAAGGAAATAAGTCTCCCCATAAATCTAATCAATATGTAAATCCTCTGATGCAACAATACTAAGAACCACAGATATGGTGGTAAGCTTTACTATGAGTGATAAAATTTTAGTGAAATCCACACCTTCATTATATTAAAAATATTTAACTATTTTCCTTTTATTTTATCTATTATTACCATTATATTATTCATTGTCTCGATATACCCATTATTTTTAAAATTATTTTATTCCTTATGGAAAAAGAGTTAAATCCCAACTATTGTTATCATGTAATGAATAAATATCATCCTTCATAGTCTGCTTCCGCTTTCTCAACTCTTTTGGATGTATTTCCTCTTCAAAACATTTAGGATCTAGACCAATGGTCAATAAAAAATATTTTAGGTATGATTAATAGCTTTACATGGGCCTTATCTTCATTTTTGATCTCTTAGACTCCACTTGAGGAGTAGGATCCTCTAGTTTTATTGGTGCATTCTCTAGTAAAGCTTTGAGATCAACTTGCCCCTAGCACCCTAATTCTTCATTCCCATCATTAGTTTAAACTACATTAAGTTTATTTTATATGAAACCTTCATTAAATTTCACATTATATATTCTTATGAACCACTTATTCTCATCATCCTAAAATCAATATCCAAAATTCAACACACTAAATCCAATAAAGAAGTATGTTTTCGATTTTTCATCTTGATTATCCCTTGCATCAGAATCTATATACAAAAAATACAAACCAAAGACTAATAAATATGAGACTCTTACCACCTTTACTTAACATATCTCCTTTGGTATAAATTATCCCATTAGTATATATGGACTCTTGTTGATGAGATATGTTTCCATATTTACTGCCTCTACCTAGAAGGTCTTGGGTAACCCTAAGTGAAACCACATAATCCTAGAACATTCATTTAATATACTATTCGTCATCTTAGACACAACATTATATTTTTTTTATACCTAGGAGATTATTCCCCCATTAAATTACATTATTGGTATAGAATTCCCTAAACTCTTTACTATCATACTCTCCTCCATTGTCAGACCACAAATATTTTAATTTTGATCCTAACTCATTTTCCACCAAAGTCTTCCACTTTTGAAACATCATAAATACAACATATTTTCTTTTTATAAATTAAACATATACCTTCCTTGTTGATTCATTGATAAATATCACATAATATAGTGACCCTCCAGGGGAATGTACTGGTGAGGTTCTCTAAAAATCAGTGTACACCACGTACAACTCCATGGACTTCAATATTCTTCCTCCTTTTATAAAAAAACTTCTTATGATTTCCAAATTTATAATAATTACAAATTCCATATTCCATCGACTTCCGATCCAATAGAATTCCTTTTGTTTACATCACCTTCATCACCTTCTCACTCATATTCCCTAAATTGCAATGTCTTAATTTTGAATACCTGGCAAAAATTATTATTTCAAGCATGTCCATGCAATTTTCTATCTTATTGTATAAGGTTAAACTCTTTAATCAATGATATATGATCAAATATCCCTTGTTAATTTTCCAAGAACCACCAATTAATGTGTTACTAAATCATACATCATCAAGATACCTTAAATAAATAATATTCCTTCTCAATATATCACAAATTATCTAGAATGAGAAAACTCTCACTCTTGGTTTTGATATGTGCAACACCTTTTCCTGTAATCTAAAAAGGTTTATCATCAATAAGATTTACCTTGGAAAATTTTATACAAAAAAATTATTTAGGAAATACCACTCTAATATGAAATGTAAGGATTCCCATGAGTATAAAATCCAAGACTCTATAAGGCTATCCGCACTTGGTAGCAACACATTATCTATTCCTTCAGCTGTTATGTTTGCTACATTGGTTTCAAGTGCCTTATTTTTTTCTCTCCACTCCTTATTGATGTGTCTTTTCTTCCCACATCTCTATCAGATAGAACTAGGACCCTTTTCCTTGTCTCATCTCTTTCAATTAATTTTTATCTTCTTCTAAGATTATCTTTTTTCATGTATCTACTTATTTCTTCTATGTGTAGAGAAAAACTAAATAATATGACTAATTATATTCTCAAGATATCCTCACTAAGGATAAATTATATTACATCATTAAAATTCAACTTTAAACACCCCAAAGAACCACTCATAGCTATTATTATAAATTCCAAACTATCAGGTGATGAAGATAGTAAAACTAGTACATATATCTCATCATCTATTTAAATTCTTACTAATTTATACTGACTTTTATTACAGTTGAATTCGTTTATGTGATCAAAAACAATATTTCCTTCGATCATCTTCAGATTGAATAATTTTTGCATCAGGTACACTTCATTTGAAACATATGGATTCTCATACATATTCATGAGATCTTTCATAAACATTCCATCATCTTCTCCTCTCTAATGTCAACCCCCATGTTTTTGTCCAATGTAAGGTGAACAACTCCTAGAACCTACCAATATAGTAACTCTCACTCAGTATTCTCCACCTCTATTGGTTTAACAACCATAAGTGGAAAGTGTATATTCTTATAATAAATATAATATTTGATATAATTACACTAGTAATTGAATTCATATACATTGAAATGATCAATATTCACTTTTCCTTCTTCTATATCCATTGTCCAATTCAAGAAAACTGACCTCAGTATTTTAAACTCAGACAATGATACCAGTTTTTATGGAAACATTAGTAGAACTAATAAAATAGATTATAGAACAAAATTAAAAGTGATAAAAGTAGAGAATAACAATAATAACAAGAGAAAAGGATTTATGTGGATTGGGAAAATCCTTATGTCTATAGAGAGGGAGAACAAAATTCACTAAATTTGGGGGCCAATTATAGGGCATACACGCTGATTATAGAAACCCTAACTCAATATGATATTATAAAGCAGTGTGGTGATAGAGTAAATTGCGTTTTTATAGTTCCAAATCTATATATATGGCCAATTTATCTACAGTAATAGTGATAGTAAAGTCTATAAATCTACAGTACCATGTAAAATTATATATACCCATTATTGGTGTCATCAGTTAACTCTACTATGGTGCCTTTGAAATTTGGGTAGGGTAACCCCCTAATGACCTCAAAGTAGAGGTCAACCCATGATAATTTTATACTAGTGTATAGTATGATCCACTATTTTTTGGTCTAACTTCATCCAATTGATCAGACTCCACTATTCTAATAACTTATTCTCTAATTGTTAATCTCTTTTTCATATTGTCAAGAAATTTGATTTATTTAATAACTAAATCATTTAAAACCATGTTTAAACATTTTTAATCAAAATTGTTCCATTTTTAAAAAATATATAAGAAACTAGTTCGTGAATTGAATGGAAACTCATTAATTAATAAACATTAATCATGCATAAATAAATAATAAATGATGTTAAAGAATGAATGAATGCATGAATCCAACAAGAATAGATATAAAAATAAATCAATCAACAATTAAATCACGCTTTATTACAAAAACATGACTCAATAAGTTTTACCCACCATGTTTTCATAGTAACCAAAGGATTGATTCACATTTAACATGGAAGAGATAAAGAAAAATATTAAACTAGATGCTAACTATAGCCTTCGAACTCTTGGAAACATGATCAAAAGTCCTTTCATCTTAATTTAATTTATCCCCCATTTCATCCTAGACAAGGTCACCTTTAAAATTATAAATATATATCTATATCACTCACATATTCCCAAACATTATTATTCTACAAACTATTTATTTTAATCATGACTTCCTCATGACTTTGAGAATAATTAGGATTAGCATAGAATCATCTAAATTGCAATGTAAATTATTATAAATTCCCATCATTCATGTTTCTTATTTCCATCCAACCAAACTTTGATTCGATTGGAAGCACTTTTTCTCCCCATTTACTTTATAAGGATAGAATTAAAGTTTCCTAGAAAAATTATGATTTATGAGAATTCCAAGATCTAAAAATCATTATCATATTTACATTAGATCTATTCAGACTTCAGTACACTTTCTTATTATGATCGAATTTATCATTTTGGACCCAAGTTGAGTCTGATGAACCTTTTCTCTAGAAAAACTTATTCACAAACCGATGGGCTTTCTTAAAAAAAACTAATATTCTAATTATGATGGTGATTCGGGTCACCAACTATTACAAAGTGAGGTGATTTATTTCTCTTTGAAAACAAAACACAATATGTTCAGCACAAACTTCTTGCATCTTCCAAAAATAACTTATTTCCAACTTGGTCCCAACAATCTCCCCCTTTGGATTTTTTTTTTCAACCAAGGTTAATCACTGAACTTTGAAAACTCAAGCTATGGATCACTTATAGATGAATTCTAATCCTATGTGATCTAGCTCATTGTAGGAAATAAGAATCATTGACAAAAAAATCATGTCTTCCAAAAGTAGTGACTCTTGAAACTTCTTCATCCTTTCTTCATGTCTTTCTTTAATTATTCCACTTACCTAAAAAAACAAGTTTCCTACAGACACTTCAACAAACTATTAGAATAATTCACACACATACATGATGATTTCATAGCTTTCCAACCCCCCCCCCCACACACACACACACACACATGCTTAATTAAAAGGTTTAGCACATATCAATGGATAGATTTATGAAAAAATTCTCCCTATTTACAATAATATCTAGAGAATAGATGAGAGAGGGGATGGAAACAAATGATTCAACCTTGATGATAAAGAGGTTGGATGACCATGTTTAACCTCAGTTTTGAAAAATGTTTCCTTTGGTAAAGGTTTTGTGAATATTTTTCAAAAACTTGTTCTGATGTGGGAATATATTCTAGATTTAATTCATTCTTCTCTACATGATCTTTGATGAAGTGGTATTTGATATCAATATGTTTTTAATGAAAATTTTGTACCAGATTTATTGTAAGGTTGATAGAAATTTTATTATCATAAACAAATAGAAAGGGAAACTTTACTTCAAAAAGTAATCCTTTCAACTGAGTCTTCATCCAGATAAGTTGTATAGCAGCTTGAGTGGTGGAAACATACTCAGCTTCAACCATGACAAGAATTATTGATTTTTTTTTCTTTGTATTCCAACTAACACAAATTTTTTCCAGAAAGAAAACTCCACCATATTTGGATCATTTATCATCAACATTTCCAACCCAATCATCATTTGAATACCCAAACAAGTCAATAATTTTTGAGTTGTCATACCAGATTCTGAAATTTTTTGTGCCTTTAATATATCTAATAATTTTTTTCCATCCAATAGATTTTATTCTTTTGGATCACTATGAAATATTTCACATAAGGTAACAACATAAAAAATGTATAGTCTTGAGGTAGTAAAATATAAGAAACTTCCAATCAACTTCTAAAACTCTTTAGTGTAAACTTCCTTAACTTCTCTGTATTTTGACAACTTGGTTCCCACTAAAATTGGTGTGGAAACTAGTTTTGAATTTTCCATTCCAAACTTATTAAGAAGTTCCTTGGAATAATTTTCTCAAGAAAGAAATAAATGGTTCTTCTTTTGTGATATTTATAACCTAATAAATTATTTCATTTCACCCATCATGGACATCTCAAACAATTTTTTCATTTATTAATTAAATCTTTCACAGGTTCTATCATCATTACCAGCAATGATAATGTCATCAACATAGAAAATTACAATGAGGTAAAACTTCTAACTTTATTTGATGTACATATTACTATTCACCCTTCCTTTATTAAAACTCATATTTATTAAGCAGATATCCAATTTGAAATACCATGCCTCTGGTTCTTACTTTATCCCATAGAATGCTTTCTTCAACTTGTATACATAACTTTCATCCTTCCCAAAAAAATCCACATGGTTTTTCAATATAAAATTACTCATAAAATTCACCATTCAAAAATGATAACTTTAAATCCATCTAGAAAAAAAAATTAAATTCATTGTGTTGAAATAGAAAAAAAGATTCTAATTGATCCTAAACTTTCCACCATAGAAAAAGTCTCATCAAAATCAATGCCTTAAATCTGTGAGTAACCTTTGCATACTAACCTTTCCTTGTTTCTTATCACTTCACCATCTTCATTCATCTTGTTCTAGAAAACCCACTATGTACTGATAACATTTTTTTCATTTGGTTAAGGTACGAGTTACCAAGTATCATTCTCTTATATTTTATCCATCTCTTCATTCATATCCTAAACCCATTTTGGATGCTTAAAAGCTTCATTCACATTTTTGGATCAAATTTTAAATATAAGGAATTATGTGTAATAGCTTTTGATGTTCTTCTTATTTGAACCTTTTGATGTTGATCACTAATTATGTTTTGATCTTCCACCTACTTCCAAGGCCTGGGATAATATTTTTGAGATTCTTACTCATCAATATAAATAGTTGAGTTCGATTCTTCTTCTTGTATAGGATTACAATTTTTTACATCCTTATCAGAACTTTTAACAAAAATTATTTTATCATGTTCATCTTTCTTATCTGCATGATTTTTTTATCATCTTCCTATTATTTTTCAAAAACTTTCACATAAATAGAGTCAAATAATATTCATGTATCTTTGTTAAAACATTTATATCCTATTATTTCTAGATCATAGATAATAAAAAATACATCTTCACCTCTCTACTCAAACTTTACAAGATTTCCACCTTTCTTATTTATGATGCATGGAATCCTAAACACTCATATGTGTTTCAGACAAGGATTTTTTTCATAAAACATTTAATATGGACTCATATATGAACTCGGACCATAGAAATATTAGTTTTGAAAATAAATAGTAGTGCCCATGTATTTCTTCCAAAAGTAATGAGAGGTACCATGTTTAAGTAACATAGTTTTCCCCATTTTAACGAAAATTCTATTTTTATTTTCAGTGAAACCGTTTTATTGAGGAGTGTATGGTGTACTAAACTCATGCCGAATTATATGCTTCTCAAGATAAATTTCAAACTGTTTATTTTATTATTCACCACCATTGTCTATTATCAACTTATTTATTGAATACTAACATTCCTTCTCATCTTTCCTTATGAGACTTTTAAACATTTTCAGACCATCTGACTTATGTTTCATATACATAACACAATTAATGAGAGTAAATTCATCAATGAAAGAAATTAAGTACTTATCTACATGAGTTTATTTTTTCGAAATGGCACACAAATATTAGAATGAATAATTTTTAGGGGTCATTTTGAAAAAAAATAAACTTTCTTGTGCACAGGGTTTATAATCATTCCTTTCTGATAGATTGTGTAGCACCAGTCTCTTATTATTGACATATCATGAATTCAATGAACACTATCTCTATTTGATAACTTGATCATGTTTATCTGATACATGTTTTCCAACCTTTTATTCCCCAAATTATTATCTTCTATCATACTTAAGTAATAACATTTTTTAACCACACTAACTTGGAAAAAGTTTCCTTTTGTACATTGGTCTCTTGTAACTATTTTCTCATCTTCCTCTCTTTACACAAAAAAACATATTTCTTCTAAAAAAACTTTATTACCATCATCAAAATGTTTTGAAACACTTATCAGGTTGTGTTTCATCCCATTAACAAATAGTTCTTTATTAGATTTCAACTTTTCCTCCCCAATGATGGTTGATCCAATAATTTTGATTCTAAGTGATTCATAATTTCCAAATATTATTGTTACTTACTTGAAGTATTTCACATTATTAAACAATGTTAATTCTCCTATCATATGAGAATAACACCCAATATCCAAGATCTATGGTCATTCTTCTTATATAGACTTGAGAGAAGTTTCTACAATAAGATATTTTTCTTTCCCTTAATCATTTTTCACATTCAGCTTCTAAGAGTTTTTATAAAACTTTGGTTGAACTATTAATAAAACAAGACATCATTTTAAAATATTTACATTTTTTCACATATTTCATAAATAGTTTTCAAAGGTTGGAATATATTTTCAACTTTTAGACTAACCTTATCAGGTTTCTTCAAAACATCCTTCTCAGAATTCTTCCTTTGAGAGGATTGAATCCCCATCAAACTTTTCCTTCTGTAATTTTTGGAATAGTTTTAATGTTTTTGATTAAACCAACACATATTTTTTGTGTGTCCAAATCCACCACAATACCATTTTTATCCATAGAAAGAATATCTACCTTTGTAACTTTCATACTATCTGTAGTTGTGAGCATGTTTCTCAACAACCTTATTATCTTTCTCATTAGAACTTTTTTGACCACCAACCTTTTAGTTACCACCCAAAATCTTCTTTTTCAACTCGGATTTACTTCCAGACTTATCTGAACTAGAAGTAGTAGAAAATTTTTCAAACTCATAATTTTTATAAACTTATTATTTCTCTACTTTTTTTATTTTAGCCATATACATAACTTTCCCAGATTTCGTCTTTTCAGAAACAATTTCAACTTTCTTCTTAACCTTTGAAGGTAACTTTTGATCCTTATTAGGTTTACCTTTTCCAGAACTTTAACCAACTTCATAAATAGAGTTCTTGAAACTTGTAACCCTATTTTTGGTTTTAGAAATATTTTTATTGAGCAAGTTCCAATTATTTTTCTTCCACTTTTAGCTTAATTTCCAGATGTTCATTTTGATTATTTTTTTTCTCAGTAGATTTCTTCAAGTCATCAGTTTCTTTTAGAAAATTAACTTTCTCATCAAAAAAATATTCATGATTATTTCTTGAGGAACTTTAATTTTTCAATTTCTTGATTTATTTATCAATAATTCCAATCTTCCTCAGACATTATTTCAATTATTGTTTCATATGAAACTATAATTGAGTTTCATATTCTTTAGAACTGTTGCATCCAAAATCTTCATTGTTGAATGTTTTAATGAAATTATTCTCTCTATAATTCTCAGTAGACTCTTTAGATTAATCATCATTATCTTCTTCTTCTTCATCTTTAGACAAAAAACTTCTCCTTTTGGATTTTTGGAATGTATTATCTTTCCCTTTATAATAATATTTATCCTTGTCACCCTATTTCTTCCATGATCTTCTCTGCCTTCTATCATCTTCATCATTGTTGTCTGCATTCTTTCTCTGGGGTAAATTTGTATCAAAGTTCACAATAACCCCACATTCAAATCATTTTAAAGTAAGTTTACCTTTATAATTTACTATACCTTTTTTCACATTTTTACAAAAAAAATATAAAACTTCATCAATATTTTTACATACCTCATTTTGGGAGGCAGAATATCCAGCTTCTTATTCTTCAAAAATCTTCTTAGGATTTTATTTCTTGGCAGCCTTGAAAGATATTTCTCTATCAACTTTTTAACCTTTCATAAATTTCTCCCCTATAATTTTATAGGTGATGAGAGTACTATGAAAATCATTCATAGATCATGTTTATGGATCTCTATATTTCAATGAAGAAACTTTGGCATCAAAATTGTTAGGAATAATTCTAAATATCTTTTCAAAAATAGTAGAGTATTCTAACTTTTCACCAAGACATATAATAGTGGTAACAATTTCATTCACCCGGGTGAAGAAGTCAACAGCATATTCATACTCATCCATCTTGAGATCTTCATACATTAATCTCTAGATTTGTAACTTTTCCTTCTTCAATTTTTCATTGCCTATATAAATGTTCTTTATCTTATCCTAGATACCTTTGGTAGTGGAAACACCCTGCACTATTAGAAACTTGCTTTCATAAAGTGATGAGAGTAAATAATTCTTAGCTCTTACATCATTCTCAACATTCTTTTTGTCAATATATATAAGAGGGAATTTTTCATCAATAGGAAAAAATCTATCTATTACAGCTTCAAGAACATAATAATCAAGAGAAATAATATATGTAAACATTTTACCTTTCCAGATATTATATTTCTTACCATCAAATACCAGAATCCCCTTACTTTTCATACAATTTAGATTCTCTATCACAGCTTCTCTTCAAAAACTTCATCAAAGAGTAAATGAAGGGAACCTTCACTCTAATTTCAATTGATATTTCCCAGCCAAGATCAATGTATCACTAAGAGGGGAATGGTTTGAATCAGTGATATCTTTTTTATTTTAAGTTTCCTTTCTTTTGAAACAACCTTCGCCTCTTGTTAAATATGTTTTCACTTTGCTAAAAACAAAAACAATCACACATCCACAGGAACATAAGAATTTAAGAGGTTCACTACTCAATAAGAGTAGTTATGTCATTGGCATGGTATGGAAACAATACAACACCACAAAATCCACTAGAAAATAATTCATTTTTATAGATATAAAGAAGTGGGATATACCCTTATAACTATGTAGCACTATGATCAATACAAAAGTTCATGTACTTCAAGTAGCATGAAATTATTTAATACAAGTTTGTGTAACAAGTTAAGAAAATTTAACCAATTTCTTAAAAACATGTTATTATACTACATTTTCAACTTTCAAAAATATAATATTCAAAAAAATTATTCACTTTTTTACCCAGTAGTAGGTAATAACTTCACTGGACTTCATAATGATAATCAGTCATATATCCCAGTCTGATTCCTCTATTTGATTGCTTGGTCTAAAAATATAATTCTTCTAAAATATCACTAAAACAATTATTAACTGCTTCTGTCTTAGTCTGGATATCCCAATCTAATTTATTAGTCTGATGCCCCAATCTGATATGATAACCCACTGAATATGATCTTTTTTATTCTTCTTCTATCTAGAAAACTTCCTCAGGAATGCTCTATCCAGAATCTTCTTTTCACTAAAAATTCATAACTTTTATATCTTCCTCCACACATGAATAGTGTTCTAATCTGTTTGAAAGTACAATGTACTATCCTCCTTTTATAGGTGTTCCATAGATAGTTTAGGCAGGAATCTGAAAATTTTTCCTACTTAAAAAAATTTCCTAAAACTTCAATTTCCCCTTCATTTGAGTTCCATATTTGACTTCTTCAGTTCTTCTCTACTCTTCTCGATTCTTCCCAAAGCATCTCAAATATTCTCACATTTTCATCTTGATTTAAACTTTTTAACCATTCTTCAGTCTAAATATGATTTTTTCATTATGATGAAGATATATGTACACCAGCATATTATTAATTACATTTATCCATAATAATTAATCAAATGAAAATAAAATGACTTCTCATTATGATTCTCAATACCAACTGAAAATAAACAATTCATTTTTATGCTTTCTATCAATTGTTAGACATGAAATTTGAAACCATTCTTCCAAAAACATTTTTTCTACTTGGTTTCCTTTATTTTTTCATAAACATGTTATCAACATCTAAATATTTAAACACCCCTCAAAAATACTTGTACAAAGGCCTCAAACAGTTCTCATTTTCTTCTTTTCCTTAGACCGATGATCTTATCTCCCATGAAGTCCAGCATCTGATGACTTTTATCAGTGTTAGCCTATGCCTGATGTATTGGTCTCTATTTAATTTCGATGGATCGGTCTTTTACTTTATTATATGAATTGTCCCAACAACTACCATCCCTTTGGTTCAAAAAACAAAAAAAAATATCCAAAAAACACATTAATACCAAACTTTTATTCCTCTAATGAATTGATGCAATACCGTGTTTGATGGAAAGGTATCAGTAATGACTTCTTTCCTTTCCTTATTATGGTACAAAAAAAACTTCTGGAATTCAAAATCTTATTTCTATGAATATTTTTATATTGTGGATTGTTGGTCTGATTGAAACCCATTATCTTCATCTTCTCACATTCCTAAAAAAACTTCCCATCCTTCAAAAAATTCTATATCCAGTGATCTCACACTGATGAACAGAGATTGAAAACTTTGACTTCACAAACATCCTTCTTCTATAAACTCCTTCTTGTATTCATGACTTCCTCATGACTTTGAGAACAATTAGGATCAATATAGAATCATCTAACTTATGATGGAAAGTATTATAACATCCCATACTTATAGCGTCTTCTTTCCTTGCAACCAAACTTCAATATGATTGGAAGCATGTGTTCTCCCCCTTTACTTTCTAAGGCTAGAATCACAATATTTACAGACAACTTATGATTTATGAGAAATCCAATATTAGTAAATCATCATCATATTTAGATCAAATCCATTCAGTCTCTGATACACTTCCTCATTACAATAAAAACTATCATTCCAAACCCAAAGTGAATCTAATGAACCTTTTCTATAGAAAAAATTTTTCAAAAACCAATGGACTTTATTCAGTATTTTGTTTCCGATATTCTGATTACAATGGTGAATACGATCTCCAATTATTAAAAAGTGAGGTGATTTCTTTCTCTTTTACAAAAAAAGACAATACGTTAAACACACACACCTTTTATCATTCAAAAAACCTTCTTTCCAATTTGGTCCCAATATATAGTTGGCAAAAAAATGTTCGATAGCCCCATATTTGAAACATTTCAATTGAAGATTTACTAAATACTTTCCTTTAACTTTCTATAAAAAAATTGATATGAATAAAATACACTTTTCAAACTTTATCCCAACATATTCATCATAATTTTAGTTTTTTTATTATTTCATGACAACCATTTTACTCTTATCCTACTTTAGAGATTTAAGAGATACTTCTTTATCAGTCATACTCTTCTTATTAAGAGTACCTCTTTTCCTAATTTCCTAAGTAATAAATATTTTGTGCAAATCATCCAATGTAAATGTGTCATGATTTTGGTATTCAATTATAAATACCATTGTATAAAATTTGTTTTTAAAGATACAAAGTATCTATTTTACTACCATATATTCTTTAAGAGTCTCACCAAAATATCTAATGATTCCCAATACTTCATTGAATCTTGTAAATAAATCATCAATAGATTCATCATTATGAATTAAAATTTATTTATATCTCAAATTCCAAATTTTTAGATTTGATTATATGAATTTTATATTTCCTTATTAAATGTTCTTAAACTTATTCTATATACCTTTCAATGACTTCATTCACATAACTTTGATAAATTGATTCACTAAAAATGATTAAAAAATGTATAAGAACTATCATCATTATCTATATTCTTTTGATCAACCATAGTCATCACATAACCTTATGTATAAGGAAGAAACTCATTTATAGAAACTTTAATCACATATAAACTAATATATAATAGGTATGGTAGCCTATTATCCTTCCAAATATGGGTGTTAGGATCCTTAATGATTCACTACAGGGGTTCAATCAGTGAATTAATTTATTTTATGTTCCACCACTAAAAAATTTGATCACCAATTAAGTGATTGAATTACTTATTATTTTGAATTTTTCCTTCATATCTACTGAATTTTGATTATATCAATCAATTCATTCATAAAATGAACACCCAAAAAATAATCATAGTGTGTGTAGGGAATTTACATAGTTTTCCATTTAAAATGAATGGTTATATCCTTGTCATGATCTAGAAAACATGATATCACACAATCCACTAATCATCATGGATATAAATGAGCATGGTTTATCCTTGAATTGGTGTTACATAAAAATGTATCTTGATAGATATAATGATATCTTACATAGTAAAACTAATAATATTCAAGATATAAAAAAAATTGAGTCTTTATCCTCTGAAATAAACTCTAATTTGTTATAGATAAGCTTCGACTTGACTTCACTTCTTCATACACTAAATTTTTTAACAAATACTAAGTGAAGACAACCTTTGACAACCCAAAATCATCTTCAATTATTTATAGATTTATCTTGATGAAAGAGATAACCTTAAAAAATCAATAAATAAGAATTATATCATAACATCATAACACAAAACATTACAAACCATTTTCTCTTTAAGAGGAACTTCAAATTTCAAATTCCAAGTGTTTCAAATTCAATAATTTAATGGATGAATATTCTCTACACTTCCTCCATTCCTTGGGTGTCTTATTCATCTTCTTACTCTACTACACTCTTCTGATTCATGAAATACACTCTCAACTTTTTTTTCTTCAATGTATAACATCCCACCCTCTTTCATTTAATTTTGATTCTGAATTCAAATTACAAAGACTAACATTTATTCAACTTCTCTACTTCAATTTGAGTCATTGGATCGATTCAAACCTCTTAGTAACATTAGATATTCTTTAAGGACTTAAATAATAAATTTAGAGTCGTCGTGATTCATCCATAAATCCACATAAATAAAAATATATGAATATGAAAACCACATTGACTATGTCATGTTGATGCAATCACCATGGCATAATAAACTTCAACTGCTCAAAACCAATTTTAAACTCCTCTTGAACAAAAACCAATAAAAACTAGACATGGTATAATGGTTCCCATTTTTCTTCCTAGAAAAGGACCATGACTAGTTTACCTATTTCCATCAGTATATATTCATACCTCAACCATTTCAGAATTCACACCATGGCATAATGAAATATGACCGTGTAATAATACCATGTTTTTTTCTTCCCAATGAAATACCATGACCAAAAACCAATTTTCATCACTATAGATGTAATCATCGGGTTTTTAAACCTTTTGAACATGAATAATTCACATGAACCATGGCATGTTTGGGTGATTTAGTTTCAAAGGACCATGGCTAATCTTTATATGTCCATGGCATAATAAGCACTACTCATGATGGGCATAAATTTTGTAAAAAAAATATACATGAGACGCGACTTCCAAAAAACTTGTTTCCTGGTTGACACAAGTTATTTTGATTGAATCCATGGTACATTGTTATCATGAAAACACCATGTGATAAAGATTATTTTATTCTCTCAAAATAGCTCCAAACTCCATTCTTCACAGCCAAACCTCCTTGAAGAACTTACAAATGAACTTCACATCAATTGAGTTATCAAAATTCACCTAAGTTTGAATATAATTCATATATTGACAAATGTTCTAATAGAAAATAAAAACCAATGTCACTAATCACATAAATTATACATCTCTGTCAACCAATAATATTCCCTTTTATAAAATCACACATCTATTGGGGCATATTCACTCTCAAACATCTTCTCGGTTATATCACTCAAGGATCATTAAATAATTAAAATTTAATATTTCATGAATCTAAACATACATTGGTTTGTTTTATCTCATTACAAATCAATATAACTTATTAAAAATTAAATACTAAACATGAAAAAGTTTGATGTAGTGTGAAATATAAAAACTATAACATTTCAAGAGTTTAAGGGCACTAATTCCTTGGTAGGGATCCTATTTCAAAATATGTTAGTAGGGGAAATGGGTATCATTTCCACCTACAAGTAGAGGTGAGACACCCTAAAAAATATTTCATTACAATATCCATAAATATAGATTTTTGAAAATCCTTAATTTTTTAAAACTTTATGAATTTTTCAATATTTTTTTAGAGCTAATTTTGACATTTTTTGGGATATTAAGGCCCCTGAGTGGGTATTTAACCTCACTAGGGTTGTCAATACTATTTAGAACTTAGTTAAAGCCATTATACCACTATTCACCCCTTTACCTGACCTGTAAAAACCCAACCTTAACTATTGGATTGGTAAAATTTTAGGGGCCACTGACCTTAGGTGACATTCCTCAAACACCAAAGGTTGGAAATAAATGTCAAGGGTTTAATAAGAAATAGGGGGAACATTTAACCCTTTTGAAACACACCCACAAACACACACATACATCCATATAATATGAAATCCTGGGATAGATATATAAATTATACATGAATAAAACTAACAATTCAAAGTATAACAATATGAGTAATGAGAGTAATAATGGAAATAATAAATCAGAATGGCTAACAATCAAAAATAAAGTAAGACTAAAGCACCAAGGTGGAACCATTTCAGACTCCCAGAACATGACCAACTCCCAATCTTCATCTCCATCATACAATATAGCTACATCAAGAATCACCACTAGGGAAATATAAAAACTTTACCTTTCTTATATCATGGAAAACAACGTATGCATATGAACCAAATTGAATATGAATGGGGGAGTATAAAAACTTAGTAGGAAAACCACAAATGACTTTTCCCACATTCCATTAAAAGAATAATCAAATTATCTTATAGTTTTTATAAAATAGTTGTATAAAATATTAGTTAAAACAATTTCATGGTAGATATATAAAATAGGAAAAAATAAAGTCAAGAACAGTTACAAAAATATAATTATCATAGGAAGGAGAAGTTGTTATTTTAAAAAACAACTTAGAATATACCTTTAATGCTCTCACATACACACCCATGAATGCTAAATTAAATACCCCTTTCTTGTGATAAAAGATTCATCCTCCGCCAAGTAATCACTTAGTGATAACTGTTGGCCCAGATTATCTCTATGAACAAGCCCCTCCAGATATGATCCAATGCACATGAACATGTTCCAACTATATTATGTAAAGTCCACACATAAAAAACTTTATTTTTTTAGGAAAATAATTTAATATATTTATCAACTTCCTTGTGGGCATCCCCCAGAACCCATATTTTGATAACCAACCAGTGATTTCACAAACCAGCAGAGTTTCAACGTGATAATTTCATTTAAAAGTATAAATAATTTATTTTATAAATTGAAGAAACTTTAAATTATAGATAAATAGGGAATATAGAAAATCCGCATACCTCTCACATTCATCTAGAAATGGCCAAACAGAAGAATCATCCTATACAACTTATGAAATCATATCAAAATAACCCTAAAATCATCTGGATTGAAATCCCTAAGGAAGAGAGGATTAATAGTGGGTAAAAAATATATTTATAATTAAAAAATAATGCATTAAAATCCTTCCAAATAAGATCTCACATGGGATCATTGAAAACCATAACTCCTTCCCAATACTTGATGCATGAATTAGGAATTTCAAATTCTAGAATAACTGGAACCATGACATGTTTCACCAACCATAATCATGGTGAATTCAGCTAAACCATGACCCAAAAATTCTCATATCTATGAGACACTGTAGTTTATAGGAAAATTGTCACTCATTTTAGACCCACCAAGCCATATACCACTGTGTGGTTATGTCTCTTTTTATATGTTACATATCCAAACTCCTAGAATTCTCTACCCAAATCCATCAAGTGACCACGACCTCCGCTCAGGGTTTCAGAGTTCCCATGTTACACAGGTCAACTCCCAGTGACTCATGATCTATTCCATGGCGTGTTAATACCTTTGGTATACCTCAACACATAAAAACAGCATCCAAATCTCTAAGAAACCCAACAACACTTCTCAAACCCAAAGAGATCATTAAAAGGATTAAAAAACTTAATATAACATGTAAATTACCTCAAATTAGGGGGTGTTACATTATTCCCACCATCAGGATTTTCTTCCTCAAAAATATAGAGGTTAGAGGTGATACAGAAAATTTATGGCCATTACTTTAGCATATCATTCTCTTGCTCCCAGGTATCTTTTTGAATCTCACCATGTTTCCATAATACCTAAACCAGAGAAATAAAATTTCCATTTAAGACTTTATATTGTCTATCAAAAATAAAAATCAATGCATAGATAAATGTAGCATCTAGATCGGGAGTAACATGATCCTAGCTAATCACATAACTAGGATCTGGTTGGTACTTCTTCAGTTGAAATACATGGAAATATTTTGGATAGTACTAAATCTCAGTAGTAAATCTAATTAATATGGAACATTTTTTATGCATTCTAGAATCTCAAATAGTCCACATATCGAGGATATATTTTTACTTTATTTCCCAAATGACGATGACCCAATTATAGTGACACTTTTAAAAATACATGGTCACCTACACCAAAAGATAATGGGAAATGATAATGATCTTCTTATGATTTTTATTATATTTGGACCATATCCATCCACCTCCTGGTCATCCGAATCTTTTCTATATTATCATGGACAATACTAGGTCTGATCAATTAATTTTATCTAATTTCTACCCAATAAAGCATAGAGCGACAAGGATGGACATACAATTCCTTAAATGGAGACATATATTTCATTTCCTGATAAGTGTTATTATATGATAACTACATTAAAGGAAAATAATCTTCTCATGATCCACCAAAGTCTATGACATAATTTCTAAGCATATCTTTCAATGTATAAATCATATATTCTAACAATCGATCTTTTTTAGGAAGATATTTTATGATCATGGTCAACTGTCTTCTAATATATTATTCAAAAGAGTATAAAAAAAATAAGTAAAACGAGGATATCTTTCAGAGATAATAGATGTTAGTAATACATGAATCTTAACGAGTTTCTGAATATATATCTTTTCCATATCCTCTACCATGTTGGACTCTTGAATTGGGAGAAAGTGTGTCAAATTTTTGAGTCAATCCATAAATACCCAAATGATCATGTTTCATAAGCATCCATGGTAGACTAATAAAAAAGTCCTGGGAAACATTATCCTATTTCTAAATAGGTATATGCATATATTGTAGCATACCAATTAGAAATTGATGCTCAACCTTTACCTATTGATAAGTGATACATTTCCTTACATGATCTATAATATTTATTTTCATACCTGACCACCAAAAATGAACATTCATTTTCTTGTACATATTCTAAGTACCTAGGTAAATTTCCGATTTCAAAAGGTGATACACCAAAAGAATATGTTCTTGGTAAGATTGGGGTACCAAAATTTGTTTTTATAAATAAAACACTTAGTTTGCATCCTCTTTTTAATCATCCATGGTCTCCCTACCATTTAGGTTTTATCTAATGGTTATATAGTCAGGATATGATCATTGATCTACTTTAACTAAATCCATTTAATTTGAAACAATATTTATTAGAAAAAAACTACATTTACATTTTTTATCATAGTTCATATTCCTATCAATAATAATACTCACCAATTGTCATTGGTCAGGAGAATCTCAATCCATTTCATTATAAGACTTCTACCTCAAATCATCAATCACTAAATTCCCACTTTTCTGGGTGTATACACCAATTTGAATTTAAAAATCTAGAGATATTATATCCAACATCATTTCCTTAAGTTCCATTAACTCTAGGATAAGATATGTTTCAATATTTTATATTCAGTGAAGACAGTGAAATGTTCCCCAAAGAGATAGTGGCGCCATGTTTTTAATGCATGGACCACTATAGCTAATTCCCACTCATGTTTTAGATAATTGTTTTCATGTGTTCACAATTGTATTAATCCGTAGGCCACAACATGATCTTATTATATAATAAAAAAACCTAGTCCTGATCTAGATGCATCACAATATACCATATATCCCTAACCTAATTCTGGTAAGATAAGAATGTGTGCAAAAGTGAGCTAATCTTTAAGATCCTGAAAGGATTTCTGAAAAACCACAATACAATGGAAAGGAACTCATTTTCTTGTTAATGTGGATATGAGAGAAGTAATCCTAGCGAAATATCTAATGAATTAATGAATTAACCATCTAATCCCAAAAAAATGTGTATCTTGAAGTCATTCATGGGTGGCTTCCAAGAAATAACTACTTATATCTTTCTAGGTTCAACTAATATTCCTTCATAAAAAATTAAATTCATAAGGAAATAGACTTCTTATATCCAAAATTTACACTTAGAAAATTTAACATAAAGTTGATTACCATGAAAAGTGATCAATAAATAGACTTATTGTATCCAATAGCATGGTTCTAGATTTTAAATATTTTTTAATAAGTTAAACATGGTGGATAGGGGTAAGAATCACTTATACATGGTGCATAGTGTCAACATGAACCACCACTCATATTATGGATTCTCTTTTTGTAAAATTTATTATGATTTTTTATTATAGATTTTCATGGAATGTTACCCTTGACCCCATGTTCCCCTCACACATGTGATATATTCTTTGGAAGTGTACAACCACCTCAGAAAAAAAACCCTTCCTTCAGATGGTCATATCTTGGTCATATAACCTCTGATTCACTCATCGACTTGTCTATTGTAAATTTATTAACCATTTATACTCAAATTCTTATAATTTTAATTAAAAATATTAACTTAATTTGTGTAAAAGTATAATGATAACAAACAAAGGAATCTAGATGAAGTGAAAGATTTCAATGTTAGTATTTTTTTTAAACAATTATATATTTGTTGTAAAACTAGAAGGATCTAACCAAAACCCCTATAGATAATCCATATGCACTATGTAAACTCTCAAGAGTCACTCTAAAATATTCATGTGTTGTTATGAAGGATCAAAGTGCTTTATGAAACACGTATGATCACCATAGCACTACAAACATGATTCAATAAGGAATAATTGATATTTAAGTTTTCCCTCTCACTATATCTCTAAAACATGATATAATGGAGTGGAGGGATTATACTCCATGTAATAGAATGAATATCAAAATTTAATCTATAAAATTAATTTATATTGACTACTCATGTGGGATTGTTAATTCTCATGGTGAATCAAGTTTGTAAATTTATAAAATATTATTTATTAAAACAAAAATTGGAAAGACATAGTATGGATAAAGTATATGGTCAAAACCATAGAGATTAGTGATCTATAATATGAAACTTTGAATTGAAATTTAAGACCAAAAATTCAAATTATTCAAGATAAAGCTAAAACTAATGAAAAAATTGAATAAATGGGAGTGTACTAAGTATTTATAATTCCATATTCATTTTATAAATGAGAATCCAGCATTGTTGATGAATGATCATGTTTTTGTTTGGATTATATCTAAAAATATCCTTGATATTGGTGGTTATGTTATATAAATCTCATGTGCACCAATGAACATTGATTTTAGAAGAATAATGAAAAGAATAAAAATAAAGAACAAGAACGTAGGATTTACATGGTTCAAGAAAAATCCCTAAATTCATATAGAGGTGTAATAAAATTCACAAAATCTAGGAACCAATTACAGGGAACACACGCTGATTATAAAATCCCAAGAACAAAATGATCTCATAAAACAACATTGTTCTATAGTAACTTGTGTTTCTACACTGTCAGGTCTGCATTGTTGGCCCATTGTGCTATAGAAACGGTGGAAATAACGTTCACAAATCTATAATACTATGTTGAATTATACAATTCTATAATAACCATTTTCTATTTCTTCAGTTATATCTGATATAATACCTCCAAGATTTTGGTCGAATCCCTTAATTCCCCATATCCTCAGCCAGGGTAGGTGTTTCCCACCTAGAACCCCTGGTGACTTCACTGCAAATGTCGAACCATGAGAGTCGTAGACTAGTGTATACTATAGTCCACTAATTTTTATTCCAACTTATTCTAATGGATACGGCTCCACCATTCAAATAATCACATACTTGTAGCCTTGTCTATGAAATTAACCTTTTTCCAAAGTTCTATCTTTAGAAAACTTACTTAATCTGATCTCATCTTCTTCACTCACCAATGGGTGATTTTCTATTATAGATTAAATTCCAAATTTATGATTCATGAAAGACTAGTTTATTTCCCTTTCATGCTCCCATAGTGTTCTTCCATATTATACATATTATCATTTATTCATCAATGAATACCAAAAATGGTGCAATAGTTCCTCAACTTATTATTCATGGTCATCTTCATTAAAAAGATATTGTATAACATTAAAAACTCATCCTATATTAAACCTCTAATAAAGTGGTACTTCAACTGAACATGTTTCATTTGGGATTGAAACACTATGTTCTTTACAATATGTATAACAATCTGAATATCATGGTGTAATATATTTCCCTCTCTATTTCTATCTATCTCATCAAAGAAGTTCTTCAACCAAACCATCTCCTTCCTAGATTATATTATAGAAATTTACTCTACATTTGTGCTAGATAGAACCACCACATTCTATAGTTGATATATCCAACTTCCTGTATTCCAACCATAGGTAAACACATTGCCTATAGTACTACTCTTATAATCAACATCTCATCTATGTTCAGAATCTGTATAACCCTTCAATTAATTTTCTTTCCTAAAGAACCTGTTTTTTCTTTCTTCCCTTAAAATACCTTAGCATTCAATTTATAGATTCCCAATTTTTTTCTAGGTTTATACATATACCTTATAAAAACTCCCATAGCATGATAAATATCATGTTGAGTAAAAATCATGGCATACATTGATATTCTAATAATTTATTCATAATAAACCTTTTCAAATTATTCAACCTCTGTTGTTGTCTTTGGTTCTTCCTCCTTTGAAAATTTAAAATGGATTTCCAAGGTAATAGAAAATAACTTTTCATTAAGCATGATAAATCTCATCAAAACCATTCCAATATAGTTAGACTATGATAAAATCAAAGCTATAACTATATATACTCTCTTGATCCTTATCCCCAAAATCTTACTATCTTCTCTATGATCTTTTATCCTAAGCTCCACAGTCAACTTCCCTTTGATCTCATTAATCATATTTATATATGATCCTATAGTGAGCATGTTATACACATATATAAAAATATAATATATCCAATACAAAAAATTCTTCAAATGACAACATTCATCCATATCACACTATTTTTATTAATGTTTAATCATGAATGCATCAAACTTCTTATTATACTACATGGGTGCCTTCTTTAACCCATATAATATTTTATGAGGTTTTCACACCATCTCTTATTTTACTAACATAAAAAATACTTCATTTTGTTATATATAAATATCCTCCTCAAAATATCAATTAAGGAAATATGTCTCCGCATAAATCTAATCAATATGTAAATCCTATGATGCAACAATACTAAGAACCACAGATATGGTGGTAAGCTTTACTATGAGTGATAAATTTTAGTGAAATCCACACCTTCATTATATTAAAAATATTTAACTATTGTCCTTTGATTTTATCTATTATTACCATTATATCATTCATTGTCTCGATATACCCATTATTTTTAAAATTATTTTATTCCTTATGGAAAAAGAGTTAAATCCCAACTATTGTTATCATGTAATGAATAAATATCCTCCTTCATAGTCTGCTTCTGCTTTCTCAACTCTTTTGGATGTATTTCCTCTTCAAAAAATTTAGGATCTAGACCAATGGTCAATAAAAAATATTTTAGGGATGATTAATAGCTTTACATGGGCCTTATATTCATTTTTGATCTCTTAGAATTCACTTGAGGAGTAGGATCCTCTAGTTTTATTGGTGCATTCTCTAGTAAAGCTTTGAGATCAACTTGCCCCTAGCACCCTAATTCTTCATTCCCATCATTAGTTTCAACTACATTAAGTTTATTTTATATGAAACCTTCATTAAATTTCACATTATATATTCTTATGAACCACTTATTCTCATCATCATAAAATCAATATCCAATATTCAACACACTAGATCCAATAAAGAAGTATGTTTTGGATTTTTCATCTTGATTATCCCTTGCATCAGAATCTATATACAAAAAATAAAAACCAAAGACTAATAAATATGAGAGTCTTACCACCTTTCCTTAACATATCTCCTTTGGTATAAATTATCCCATTATTATAGATGGACTCTTGTTTATGAGATATGTTTCCATATTTACTGCCTCTACCTAGAAGGTCTTGGGTAACCCTAAGTGAAACCACATAATCCTAGAATATTAATTTAATATATTATTCGTCATCTTAGACACAACATTATATTTTTTTATACCTAGAAGATTATTCCCCCATTAAATTACATTATTGGTATAGAATTCCCTAAACTCTTTACTATCATACTCTCCTCCATTGTCAGACCACAAATATTTTAATTTTGATCCTAACTCATTTTCCACAAAAGTCTTCCACTTTTGAAACATCATAAATACAACATATTTTATTTTTATAAATTAAACATATACCGTCCTTGTTGATTCATTGATAAATATCACATAATATAGTGACCCTCCAGGGGAATGTACTGGTGAGGTTCTCTAAAAATCAGTGTACACCACGTACAACTCCATGGCCTTCAATATTCTTCCTCCTTTTATAAAAAAACTTCTTATGATTTCCAAATTTATAATCATTACATATTCCATATTCCATATACTTTGGATCCAATAGCATTCCTTTTGTTTACATCACCTTCTCACTCATATTCCCTAAACTGCAATGTCTTAATTTTGAATACGTTGACAAAAATTATTATTTCAAGCATGTCCATGCAATTTTCTATCTTATTGTATAAGGTTAAACTCTTTACTCAATGATCTATGATCAAATCTCCCTTGTTAATTTTCCAAGAACCACTAATTAATGTGTTACTAAATCATACATCATCAAGATACCTTAAATAAATAATATTCCTTCTCAATATATCACAAATTATCTAGAATGAGAAAACTCTCACTCTTGGTTTTGATATGTGCAACACCTTTTCATGTAATCTACAAAGGTTTATCATCAATAAGATTTACCTTGAAAAATTTTATACAAAAAAATTATTTAGGAAATACCACTCTAATATGAAATGTAAGGATTACCATGAGTATAAAATCCAAGACTCTATAAGGCTATCCGCACTTGGTAGCAACACATTATCTATTCCTTCAGCTGTTATGTTTGCTACATTGGTTTCAAGTGTCTTATTTTTTTCTCTCCACTCCTTATTGATGTGTCTTTTCTTCCCACATCTCTATCAGATAGAACTAGGACCCTTTTCCTTGTCTCATCTCTTTCAATTAATTTATATCTTCTTCTAAGATTATCTTTTTTCATGTATCTACTTATTTCTTCTATGTGTAGAGAAAAACTAAATAATATGCCTAATTATCTTCTCAAGATATCCTCACTAAGGATAAATTATATTACATCATTCAAATTCAACTTTAAACACCCTGAAAAACCACTCATAGCTATTATTATAAATTCCCAACTATCAGGTGATGAAGATAGTAAAACTAGTACATATATCTCATCATCTATTTAAATTCTTAATTTATACTGAATTTCGTTACGGTTGAATTCGTTTATGTGATCAAAAACAATATTTCCTTCGATCATCTTCAAATTGAATAATTTTTGCATCAGGTACACTTCATTTGAAACATATGGATTCTCATACATATTCATGAGATCTTTCATAAACATTCCATCATCTTCTCCTCTCTAATGTCAACCCCCATGTTTTTGTCCAATGTAAGGTGAACAACTCCTAGAACCTACCAATATAGTAACTCTCACTCAGTATTCTCCACCTCTATTGGTTTAACAACCATAAGTGGAAAGTGTATATTCTTATAATAAATATAATCTTTGATATAATTACATTAGTAATTGAATTCATATCCATTGAAATGATCAATATTCACTTTGCCTTCTTCTATATCCATTGTTCAATTCAAGAAAACTGACCTCAATATTTTAAACTCAGACAATGATACCAGTTTTTATGGAAACATAGATAGAACTAATGAAAATAGATTATAGAACAAAATTAAAAGGGATAAAAGTAGAGAATAACAATAATACCAAGAGAAAAGGATTTATGTGGATTGGGAAAATCCTTATGTCTATAGAGAGGGAGAACAAAATTCACTAAATTTGGGGGCCAATTATAGGGCATACACACTGAATATAGAAACCCTAACTCAATATGATATCATAAAGTAGTGTGGTGATAGAGTAAATTTCGTTTTTATAGTTCCAAATCTATATATATGGCCAATTTATCTATAGTAATAGTGATAGTAAAGTCTATAAATCTACAGTACCATGTAAAATTATATATACCCATTATCGGTGTCATTAGTTAACTCTACTATGGTGCCTTTGAAATTTGGGTAGGGTAACCCCCTAATGACCTCAAAGTAGAGGTCAACCCATGATAATTTTATACTAGTGTATAGTATGATCCACTATTTTTTGGTCTAACTTCATCCAATGGATCAGACTCCACTATTCTAATAACTTATTCTCTAATTGTTAAGATCTTTTTCATATTGTCAAGTAATTTGATTTATTTAATAACTAAATCATTTAAAACCAT
Source organism: Viscum album (assembly GCA_963277665.1). Classification (NCBI taxonomy): domain Eukaryota; kingdom Viridiplantae; phylum Streptophyta; class Magnoliopsida; order Santalales; family Viscaceae; genus Viscum; species Viscum album. Next base: position 1,175,574,976 of record OY728156.1, read on the forward strand.
GTTTAAACATTTTTAATCAAACTTGTTCCATTTTCAAAAAATATATAAGAAACTAGTTCATGAATTGAATGGAAACTCATTAATTAATAAACATTAATCATGCATAAATAAATAAGAAATGATGTGAAAGAATGAATGAATGCATGAATCCAACAAGAATAGATATAAAAATAAATCAATCAACAATTAAATCACCCTTTATTACAAAAACATGACTCAATAAGTTTTACCCACCATGTTTTCATAATAACCAAAGGATTGATCCACATTTAACATGGAAGAGATAAAGAAAAATATTAAACTAGATGCTAACTACAGCCTTCAAACTCTTGGAAACACGATCAAAAGTCCTTTCATCTTAATTTAATGTATCCCCCATTTCATCCTAGACAAGGTCACCTTTAAAATTATAAATATAGATCTATATCACTCACATATTCCCATATCTTATCATATGTTATCCTCTTTAAACAATGTTCAAATCCAATCAAAATTTACTTAAGAGTTGAGTGGTAACCACCATAGGTCATTCCAAAATGATTAAAAAGTTTCCATACCTATTTGAGCTTATATATCTTCAAAATTAAATATTTTAGACAAATTATACCGAACTAGGTATATAATAATGGGTAGTGATGACACAGTTCCATTACATTTTCCCATTGTGCCCTAATAGTGCCCCATAATTCAATAGAAGTGCTCTAAATTCCTCAAAACAACTCTAAATGTACCCAAATTTTGATAAATTTTTAATTAAATCATAATGAACATCCTTAAACCTTTAAAACACCATTCTAATAAAACTCAAAAAAATCTTTTTTTTCAAGAGTTTTCCTCTACCACTAATGAGATTACAATGTAACAAACTATATTATGTCAAAATTTATGTAGATCATGTTATCGAACCATTTTACATATAATTATAATCACTCATATCTTATTTTCAAAACATATCACCTCATCGTTATTCTATAATTCATTCAATTTCATTGTAATCTCTAAATATCTTCAAACCCATCTCCAAATCTTTACAAATCATGTCGCACCAACTGGAAATGTTTGGTCATGATTTGAATTTTATATCCCTATTTCAATATGACCATGTTTCAATATATATGAAATTATATCATAAATTATATGGTTCCTCTCTATCTTTTTTTCCCTCTCAATTACAACATAAAATATGTGTCCACAATGCAATGCCTCAAATTACAACATAATCATCACCCCGTAAAAAAGGTGTGTTTTTTATTGTAATTATCACCATTTATTTACACTAAAAATATTCCTTGATTCTTCATCTTAAATTATATAAAAATGTAATAGTAAAATATTACACCATAATGTTTCCCATGAGATTCCATATTTTGGCTCTCAATGATCATGGCATAATGAAATGATGACTTGTCATAAATTTCACCTTTATTCTTCAAAATCATTCAAACTCATATAAATTAATACTTAAGTTATATCCTACCATAAATAATTAAAAACATATATATTTAGGTAGTATTAACATTATTTAACAATGAAATTAAGGGGTAAATATATTCACAAATTCAATTATCATATATATTAGGCTAAATTTTTATTAAATTTCATTAAGTATTTTAATAAACATTTATCCAAAAATGAACCAAAATAATGAAACCATTAAACATTAGAGTTTCATTAAACATTAGAGTTTCATGTAAGACTTATTTAACGTTTCTTAAGTTTTATTAGAGTTTCATTAAACATTTTTAACTCCTCAACATGTCATGTAATGAAATAAAACCATTAACTCAATTTTTATCCTCTTATACAAGTTTATCTAACCTTGAACATGTAATTTTCATTAAAAAATAGTATCTCACATTCACTTATTTAGACATAAATAACTTTTTAATTCCTTGATAAATAAATTCAATTCAAAATATTCTAAACTTTAGAAATTATAATTGAAATTATTTATTTAATTTAATTGAGATCATTTATACTCACATGATCAACAGCCCACATATATGGGGTACACATCATCCTAAATTCAGATTTAACTGAATAAGTGGAGGTTTTGGACATACTATATTTATGTCCCTATAAATCAATAGTAATGAGTAAAAACTCATAGATCGGGAGTGGAATCTAGAAAGAAATCATGAACCATAAAGAGACAAATATAATTCATAACATTGAGAACCTTACTATAAACATTCACTAAGAAATTTAATTTATTTTTCTAAAAATATCTCATCAAGCATGATTTATACTTTCTATCACTATTCTTTCATGACTTATTTATATTTATTTAACTATATTTTATAGACATTCCAATGTCTACTGTGGCTATGGATTTAATAAATGAATTACCATTTGAGTTAAAGGGGTGAAGATATTTTTTCCAATACTCAAAAGGGGTAAATATTTTCTTAATCATTTAATAAATGGAATACCACTAACGATGCACCTAACACAAGTAAACTCACCAAAAACATAAATTATTATACTTTTCATCAAGAATCAATGTATATGATTAATGATACACCTATATAATGATCTCTGGTAAAGAGTTTAATACACATTCATATAGATATAAATGACCAATTAAAACTCAAATATGTGGTGTTCTTAGTGATTTTTCAATCATCTTGACTTTTTGTAAGATCTTGTGTTTTCAAATATGGAAAATTCAAAAGGAAATTGAATTTTCAATTACAATATGGGTCAAATTTTGATCAGATATTCAGAATGAAAATTTGAAGGTTGGGATGCATCTAAATAATTTTTTTAGATGTAGTTTGAGGCTTAGAAAGTGTTTTGGTGGTTTCAGAAGCATTCCATAGGTTTGGGACTTAGATTTGGAGTTTTGGAATGATGAAACATAGGGCACATAGTTGGTACATAGTTAGTGCAAACTGTGCGGTCAAACCATGCAACCTAGTTTTCATAGGTGTATGGGCTGGGGAAACCATTTAAAAGGAAAGGGAAAGTCATTTTGGTGCCTATAGTTTATTATAGACATGTCTCGTGGTTGAGGCATAGTCTAATAAACCATGCATCATGCTAATGTAAGGGGGGTATTCCTAGGATAGTAGAGATGCATGGTGGTTGCATGGTTTTTTCAACTGTGTGCCCCGTTAAATGGAAAAATGGACATTTTTTCCTCCGACCCTTAAGGTGTTTTAAACCCTTTTCTCCATCATTTCACCCAATAGATCCCCCATTTCACCCTCCTCTTCCTCCCTTCCTCCATGGGATATATCCCTTATTCTTGGTCCTAATCGCATGTTGTTGGATGAATTGGAAGTATTGAGTTAAGTATTCAACTCCATTATCCTCCATTGAGTTTTTCTCCTTATTCCTCTAATGTTGGTTTCATTGATTAGAGATTTTAGTCTCAATTTCAATAGAGAATGGTGGAATTAGATACTGATGTTAGGGATTTTGCTCTGCCTAGAAAAATGATGACTTGGGATCCTGTCTGCACTTCACAGTGTTTCGTTTGGTTAAGGTACGTCGCTGTAGTGATTTTAAGAATCTTTAAATCTTACTTTAAATTTTTGGTGTGTTTGTCTTGATGCCATTTCTTAGGGATTATAATTGATTCAAGGTTTAGGATGCATAATGATTTATTATCAGGTGTTTGATTAGGGTTTTAGTGTGATGGAATCGGACGCTAAGGTTTTAGGATTGTATGGATTTGTTAATAAAGTTTTTAAATTGTTTATAACATGTTATTATTATTTAATTAATTATATTTTAGTTATTATTAATTAAATTATGGTGGTTTGGTTGTAATAAAGGACTTTTTTATCTCTCAGATGAGCATGGATAGGCCTTGGCACCTGCTTCCAACCCTTAGAAAATTAAATAGAAAGCTCCCTAAAGATAGGTGTTCTATCATACCTTCCATTTATTTTTTTAAAATGGTGTTGAAATTTTTTTTATTATGAAATAAAAGACCTCTTTTTGATATGGGTAGAGAGAAACTGATTACATAGGCCAAAGGTCCAAGACCAAGTGGCCCATTAAGATAGCCCGAAGGCCCAGTGCATCATCAATCCTGCATCATTCTGTCTACATTTCCAGGTCTGTGTCATGCATTCTCACATATTACATCATAAATCCCCAGGGGGCTTTCTAGGATTCAAACCGTGGTCTTTTGGATACAAGATTATGGTTTTTACCACTCAGGTTACACCACAAATTCCCTTTAGTATTTATGCATGTTTATGGTGGTATGTGGATGCTCAGGCTCTCCCTTGAGGGAAACGCCCCTATTTAAATAAATTCTAATGAATTTTTAAATTAAATTTAATTAAATTGGTTAATTAAAGTGGATATATTCCATGGGTCACTAACAACCCCTGTGCACTAGCTTCATGTCTTGGCCCTAATGGTCAAGACTAAGATTCCTTGGAATAAAAAGTGGCCTAGGAGCCTCTTAGGGGGTAATACTACACTTGGTAAGGCATATCATCCTTGTGGAGGACTAGGTAGATAAACCTTAGATGGATCGAGATCATTTTGGATGAGTAGACCATCCCAAACAGAATTTCAGTATTGAGATGGGCCATCATCCATCTCATGATCGTTGTTATTGTGGAAAGAAACCATGTAGCTAGAAAGGACATGATAACTTGTTTATGATGTTAGGGGATAATATTTCATAGAGAACTGGGTGTTAACCAGAGATTGTAACTTGACTTAAAGAAATCCATTTATCGATTTGGGTAGAGATACTAGAGAGTGTCACCATAGAACCCATACTAAACATGTAAGCATGTGAGGCTATGGAAATAGTGAGGGTTTTAGGAATTCAGCCAGCCTCACTCCTTATTTTATGCTTTCACATGGTTACTATGGATTCATCTATGCTTCCATAAATGCATCATGTAACTTGGACCATGGGTCCTAATATGATGTGATGTTATTATGGTGATGCCCAGACTTACTTCCTGGGATCTGGTTGTTGAGACTTTTTGATTGACTGTCATTTTCATGGGATGCCCAAATGCACTTCTTAGGATCTGTGTAATGCCCCGACCCTAGTTACCCAGAGTCGGTGCATTATTATATAACATTTTCAGGATCACAAAAGATCAAGTCTCAAAAGAACAATTAATTTAGTAGCCTTGGAATTACTAGATACATTCATAAGTTCTACATTACATTATAAAATGAAAAACTACAACAACATTATTTCCATAGACCACACTCATATCCCATCAGACTATCCATGCAGGTCAGTCATAAAATACTTCTTCACATCCTGGGAAAAATAAAACATAGAAAGGGGTGAGCTTAGATGCTCAGTAAGGATAAAAATACAGCGGAAACTTTTATAAATAAGCATAAACATTTAAGGTGATGTATAAGACTAAAAAAATCCTTTTAAACTTGAACTTCAGCATAATATGGAAAAGATAAAATCAAATAATTCCATTTACTTACTCACATGGATATTCTACTATTCAAATAATCACATGAAGTATCAATAGCCACTTTCATAATGATGGAATGCATAATGTCAGACTTCATAACCACATAGTCAAGGCCTTGTGCCAAGACTACAAATAAGATTTTTTCAAAGCCTTGTTCCAAGACACTAGTTTGTCTCATGAGACCTACTGATGCATCTAGTAGCTATAGCGAGTTCCACCCGTCACTTACTAATTCTAATGCATTCCTCATATGAAAAGGTTTAAACATAACATAAACATTCATATTAAAACTGGCATACGAAATGTTAATACTTTATCTATAAACCATGAATGGTATGAAATAACACATCCATAGTCAAAAATATCACAAAACCTTCAATACAATATGGAAGTTTTGTATCATAATAAATTAAATTCAAACAAACTTAAAATCCATCAAAGGATGTTGACATAGATGAAATCAAAACCTTTTTAGAGAAATATTTCTTTCTATTTTGAAATTATTTAAAAGTCACGTAATTATAAAAGAAAACATTTATATTTTAAAATATTCTTATAATCTTATAAGGGAATCTTTTATGATGATATAACGGCAGAAAATAGATGCACTAGACGTATAAGTTGAAAAATACATTCTTACCTTAATTCTGTCGAAAAGGTTATAAAGGACCTTGTTTGGAAAATGATGGAAAGATTACTTTATAAACATCTTATAAAAAGTAAAAAAATGGTATAAATGACTTTCACCCATATTCTATAAAATAGTAAGAATGTTTTGAAATACATTTTTAAGAAACGTGGATGTGGATGATAAAGAGATCCCAGTAGATAATTACGTATAAACAACCTCGGATAATGAAGAGATTGTGAAATTAACCCTTACCTTGTACTTTTCCTTGGTCTAGGGTAGGTTTACCTTCTATATAATGGTTAAATAATTGTTATTAAATTATAAAATAATCATATGCATTAATAAGATATCATATATGATCTTTTAACATTGCTTTGTTAATAATATCTTAGTATTATCGTCGTTTCGGGTGTTAACAGATTCGTTTTCCTTTATATTCTTTGTTATGTGAGTCATATTTGTTATGTATGGGATGTATCTTATTCATATCCATAATTATATAAAGTCTTTAAATATTATTTTTAATCATCAAATGAAAATTAGTCTTGAATGGATACGATGGGGAATGAATTTCATCACGTTTGTGGAGATGGTAATCCGTACATACGCACGAGCGACAATATCATTATTTTGATATTAAAATAATACATAATTGGATGGTATATAATATATAAATAATAATTATATTGTTATATTTATTATTTATATAAATTACACATCATTATTATACTCATCCAAATAATAGTGTATTGAATAACAATTACACCATGACGTGGAGACGGTAATCTGTACGTACGCACGTATGGTGGCATGTCATTCAAAGGATGGATAGAATAATGAATTTGGTTGTACCATATTTATAATAACATCACAGTATATATAATATACATGATTTATTATTTTATAATGGAAACTACAAAGAAAAAGGAAGTGGAAGAAGAAAGGAACTTGAAAGAGGTGGTGATATATTTACCTCTTCTTCGGGTTCTTCCTTTTAATTTGATCAAAAGGGCTCCTTAGGTTGGATTTATGACTAAAGGAAGGATTCTAGGATGAAGGGAGGACAGTTAAGAAGGGATTTGGGTAGGTTTTGTCATATCCAAATGGCTTTGAAGGTGTGAATTAGAGAGAAGGGGGAGTGTCCTTTTATAAGAGGGCTGAGGGGCACCTTAGGAAAAGCTAGAAATATTATTTTATAATAAAATAATTTTCGGTTTCTAATGGCTCCAAATTGGATTATTTAAAGTCTAAGGTGGGTATCGGTAAAAAACCACTCAACCAATAGGTTTTAGACTGGTTTGGGTCACTATATTAACTTTATCTTTTATATTTAACTCTTAGTTAAATAGTTTGACATTTACCATGTCACTTTGTATTTTTATATTATATGGTTAATAAACTTACTATACACTTAGAAGAGAACCCCAAGTGGTTCATTAATGATACACCTATCATTATATAATTCCTTTGGCTTAACCTTATATTTTTAAGAATATAATATCAATTAATAATATGATATTTGTTTTAAAAACTCTTTTATGTCAATTTTGACACTATTTGGTATTTTGTTTTTGATAAATTCATAACAGCATTATTACTTCAAAAGAAATTCATCTAAACAAACCTAACATGTCATATTAACCTAAAAAATTAGTTTAATTAATAAAAAGTCTCAAATTATATTTATTTGGATATTTATAATATCCATTATTTTAATATTTCATTAATTAGGTAATTACTGCATTATCATTGTGTCATAAATAAATTAAATTATTTAATGTATAAAAAATATAAATAAAATATAATTATGTAGGAAATATTTTTATATTTCTAATGAATATTTATAGTTGAATTTATCTTATGTTTAACCCTATATTAAAAATGGTTTAGTTATTAAACTTTGAATTTAACACTTTTAAATCTTCTTTGAATTAAATAATAATAAATGTCCTAATCTAATCCAAGTGGACCAAAGAGGTTCAAATTTTATTCTTAAGGTTGTTTTTGGTCGAATTACACTTATCCAATAGAATCAGGACATGTTTTAGGGTAATAATAATATCATTTTTACCCTTAATTACCCTATTTATTTTTAACCGTGGTAAATAAAAGTAAAAAGTTACTATTCACCAAAAAATATTTCCATATTATTGAACCAAATTTTACTTACTGATATCAACTGTGTCTCTCAAATTTTTTAAATTCAACTCACAGAAGCGGTAAAATTAAGTTTTATGTAAATTTGCAAATGCTCCTAGGAGGTGGGTAAAAGACGGTAAAAAGTTCAATAAAATTTTTATATGTCTAAAATTATTATAAACTGACTCCGATGAATTAAATTGAACTTATATAGGTATTATTTATCTATTTTTATATAAAATAAATTTAAATAAAATAAATAATTATTTAAATATAAATTCGGTTTTAAACTATAACTCAGTTTTTTTCACTATTCTTCAAAAATTGAAAGTTTTCAGAAAAATACCAAAAATTAACCCTAATCTAATTTTGATATTCCGAATCCAAAAATGAAGTCCATTTTGAAAGGTAAAATTTATAAAATTTCAAAAAGTTGGTATTACTATTCATAACGGCTAGTTTGATTGGTTGTGGTGTGTTAGAACTTGAAGTTGCGTACAACACACGCTACTGTATTATTCAAAGAGAAGTGTACCATGGAAGCTTGGAGTGTTACATTATCCCCTCCTTCAAATAATTTGGTCCTCGAAATTTCTAAAATATTACTGCAGAAAAAGACTCGGGTGGTTCTTCATCATAAGTTCCTCGGGTTCCCACGTTGCCTCTTCCATCTTATGGTTTCTCCATAGAACTTTTACCAGACGAGTCGTCCGGTTTCTCAGCACTTGTTCTCTTGTATCAAGAATATTGATAGTCTCTTCGCAATAAGACAGATCAGGTTCCAGCTCTAATTGTTCATAGGTGAGTACATGCGTTAGTTCAGGCATGTATTTTCTCAATAGTGATACGTGGAACACATCGTGAACTTTGGAGAGACTTGGCGGCATTGCCAAACGGTAAGCTATAGCCCCAATTCATTCTAGAATTTTGAAAGGTCTGATGTACCTAGGACTCAAATTACCCTTCTTACCAAAATTTATAACACCCTTCCCTGGAGATACCTTCAAGAAAACATGATCTCCTACCTGAAATTCCAAATCCTTCCTTCGGTTATCTGCATAGCTCTTCTGTCTACTTTGAGCTATCTTGATGTAGTTTTGGATTACCTTCACCTTTTCCATCGTTTCCTCCACAAGTTCTGGGCCTATGAGTTTTCTTTCACCAACATCATCCCAACAGGTTGGTGTGCGACATCTCTTTCTGCATAACGCTTCATATGTGCCATCTGAATACTTGAATGGAAGCTATTATTATAGGAAAATTCTACCAGAGGTAAATATTGATCCCACATACCTTGAAAGTCAATTGATCATGATCTCAACATGTCTTATAAGGTTTGAATAGTCCATTCTGATTGTCCATCAATTTGGGGGTGGTAGGCAGTGCTCAAACGAAGATCTGTATCCAGGGATTTATGAATACTTTTCCAGAATATTGATGTAAAACGTGGATCACAATCAGAAACAATTGATAGTGGTACTTGATTAAGTCTTAAAAATTCATTAATATATAGTATTGTTAAACATTCAAGTGGTAAATCTTCTCTTATAGCAAGAAAATGTGCTGACTTGGTAAGACGATCAACAATGACCCATATTTCATAATTCCTTCTAGGAGTCTTTGGTAGTCCCATGACAAATTCCATCGTAATATTATCCCATTTCCACTCTGATATGGGAAGAGGTTGCATGACTCCTCCTGGATGTTTCCTTCCAGCTTTTACTTGTTGAAAAACCATACATATTGACACAAAATCAGCCATCTCCCTCTTCATTTTGTCCCACCTAAAATGTTCCTTCAAATATCTATACATTTTGGTGCTACGAGGGTGTATAGAGAAATTAGAACTGTGAGCATCATCCAATAATTCCCTTTTTAGATCAGGTATATCGGGAACACAAATTCTCTTCCCAAATTTCAAAATTCCATCTTCATACACAAAGTCACTCAATCTCCCATCATTCACAGCTTTAATCTTCTTTTTAAACTCTTCATCATCGGTCTGAGAACTCTTTATCCTTTATAGTAAAGATGGTTTGGAAACCATTTGAAAAAGTATTGATGTTTCACCTTCCATGGTGATTCCCATATCCATCTTTACTAGATCCATGTATATAGGCTCCTTTTCAAATCTCATCTTATTCAAAACTCCATGATCCTTTCTACTCAAATCATATTCCACCTTATTTTCCTTCCCCGAGTGGTAGTTTATAGTGCAATCATAATCCTTGAGTAGTTCATGCCATCGCCTTTATCTCATGTTGAGTTCTTTTTTGTAAGAAAATATACTTTAAACTCTTTTGATCGGTATATATCTCACATTTTTCACCATAGAGATAGTGTCTCCAAATCTTCAAAGAAAATATTACATTTTCTAACTCAAGATCATTAGTAGGATAGTTTCGCTCATGAATGTTTAGCTATCGTGATGCATAGGCAATAACCCTATCATTCTGCATAAGGACACAACCAAGTCCTTTCTTTGAAGTATCACTATAAATAAAAAACCCATCATTCCACGGTGGTAGAGTCAATATAGGAGTATTGATTAATCTTCTCTTCAGTTCTTCAAAACATTCTTCACACTCTTTTGTCCAAAAAATTTTAACACCTTTTCATGTGAGCTTTGTTAATGGATTAGCCAACTGGGAAAAATTCTGGACGAAACGTCGATAATAACCTGTTAAACCAATAAAACTGTGTACCTTAGTTATACTCTTCAGTGCTGGCCATTCTTGGATTGCTCTTGTCTTAGAAGGATCAATGGAGATTCCATCCTTAGAGACAATATGGACAAGAAAAATATCTCTTAAAGCCAGAATTCACAATTGCTAAACTTCTCATATAATTCATGTCTTCTAAGAGTCTTCAGGATAATGCGCAAGTGATTTTAATGATCTTCGTAGCTTTTGGAGTATACCAAGATATCATCAATAAAAACCACTACAAATTCATCAATATATTCCTTGAAAACTCTATTCATTAGATCCATGAAGACAGAGGGTGCATTAGTCAATCCAAAATGCATTACTGTAAACTCGTAATTCCCGTACCTGGTTCGAAATGCTATTTTTGGAATGTCTTCCTTCTTCACACACAAATGATGATATCCAGATCGAAAGTCAATCTTTGAAAAATATTGACCTCCATGAATTTGGTCAAATAAATCATCAATGAGAGGTAGGGGATACATGTTCTTTATTGTTATAGCATTGATCTCCCTGTAGTCAATTCACAACCTCATAGATCCATCTTTCTTCTTAACAAAAAGAACAGGGGATCCCCATGGAGAAACACTAGGGAGAATAAATACCTTATTAATAAATTACTCTAGTTGTTTCTTTAGTTCCACTAATTCCACAGTGGTCATTCTATAAGGGGTCTTTGATACGGGCCTTGATCCAGGAATTAAATCAATGGAAAACTTAATTTCTCATTCTGGAGGATGTCCAGGTAAATCTTCTGGAAACACATCAACATATTCTTGTACAATAGGTACATCCTCTATTTGAACATTATTTTCCTCACCCACTGTTATTTCATTCTATTCCTCCCCAATAATTGAATTTAGTTGAGCTATTGGGGGTGGATCTATATAAGAATTAGGTGGTGACGATTCTGATCTAACGATAAGGTGTTCTTTATCATCGTCATCAAAAATAGTAACCTCCTTCTTCTTATAATAAATTTTTGCATCATGGTCTGAAATCTAATCCATACTGAGGATTATATCAAATTCAATCATGGGTATGATGATGAGATTAGCAGATAAAGAACATTTATATTCCCTAATGGGGACTGATTCACAAAACTTTGTTACAATGATACTTCCCTTAAGAGTTTTGACTGACAAATACCTTGTTAAATAAAATTGGAAATATCAAATTTTCTTAGAAAACTGGTAAGATATGAAATAATGTGATGATCCAAAATCAAATAAATCATTTTCTAAACTTGAGGAAACCATTAAATTACCTGCCACTACGTCTTTCGGAGCTTCAACCTCAGCAGTAGTGATAGCATAAGCTTGGCCTTGATCCCTTGGCCTTTTCTGAGGTAATTCCCCCTGACACTTAGGACATTCATTTGTATAATGCCCCCTTTCTCTACAATTGTATCATTCAACATCAACAGCCTCTTTCTTCCCCTTTCAATCACAAGCTTGGTGGCCTTTTTCACCACACTTGTAACAGACTCTCATTCCCTTTAGGAAAGTACCAAGGTGTTTCTTCCCACATTTAGTGTAGGATGGATATTAAATTTTTCCCTTCTTCCCTTTATTTCCATTTTCAGAGTGTTCAGTAGATCTCTTCTTCTCTTGCTTTGCTTTAAAGTCATAAGACTTAGAGAATTATTTTTCTATCTTGATAGCACATGAGACAATATCTTCGTACGACGATAAGGATTGTGAGACTAATGCTCGATGGAGAAATGGTTTTAACCCATCAAAGAAACAATAAATATTACTTATTCGGTTATGTATATAATCTGTAGCATGCCTCTCTAACCTTGTAAAGTTAGCTTCATACTTTGCGACATTATCATCCTCCTTTTACCTCAGACTCAGAAATTGTCTTTCCATATCTGCTCGATGGTCATGAGGAAAGTATTTTTCTAAGAAAATTTCTTTAAACTCCCTCCATTCCATATTTGATACTTCATCATCTTTATTTGTGTTTTGAATAAATGACCACCATTGATCAGCATCTCTAGTGAGGTAGTAAACTGCCATGAACACTTTTTACCTTTTGCTACTCCCCAAGGCGTGGAATATTTTCTCTAAAGAATTTATCCATTGCTCAGCTACTAGTGGATTTGTACCCCCATTGAATTTGGGTTTTTGTTGCCTCATGAAGCGATCTAATGTTGATCCTCCATGCTACGGATCATGGGGCTCCATACGGGTAAGGTTATTATTCATAACCTGAGTGATTTGTCCCAGTATAGTGATTAGTTGATCAGCACCAGTTGCATCACCAGCTCTACTATAATTATCTTGATTAGGAGAGAAATCCCTACATGGAGTGCATGCATTGATATGGTTTCCATTCCTTCTACTAAGAACCATTTCTAAATAATGGCATAAACTAGATTAGTTTATGAATCGCAATACATAAATCCAAACTTGTAAAACACTTAACATAAATTTAACATTTTATGGTTATAATCCATAATCATAAAAATGTTTTCTTTGAGGAAGTATATACTCATAAACCCTTCATAATGATTTGTAAATAAAAATTAGAATTATCCTAATCATATCCCCTAGGAGTGTCGTAACCAAGAGTGCAGCAAGGCATGTTGTCGCGCACCAGTTCCCGTTCGAGTCTAGCTCAAAGCGGTGTTTTCAGGTTTTACCCCTAAGTATATCTGTGCCAGAGCCACCTCTACCTACTCATATCCAGACAGATATGTATTGCTTTGAAAACTCTCAAAATCCCTACAATACCAAAATTCTAGGAAGTTATTATATACTAATCCTAAAAGTCTATCTTAGGGCTATGTGCTCTAATCAGAGTTTATCTAAATCTAGTTTCCAAGGTTTGTGATAAAATTCCTCTGATACCAACTGTAACGCCCCAACCCTAGTTACCCAGAGTCGGTACATTATTACATAACATTGGCATGATCACAAAAGATCAAGTCTCAAAATAACGATTAGTTTATTAGCCTTGGAAGTACTAGATACATTCATATGTTCTAAATTACATTATAAAATGAAAAACTACAACAACATTATTTCCATAGACCACACTCATATCCCATAAGACTATCCTTGCAGGTCAATCATAAAATACTTCTTCGCATCTTGGGAAAAATAAAACATAGAAAGGGGTGAGCTCAAATTCTCAGTAAGGATAACAATACAGTGGAAACTTTCATAAATAATCATAAACATTTAAGGAAATGTATAAGACTAAAAAAAGCCTTTTAAACTTGAACTTCATCATAATATGGCAAAGATAAAATCAAATAATTCCATTTACTTACTCACATGGATATTCTACTAGTCGAATAATCACATGCAGTATCAATAGCAACTTTCATAATGATGGAATGCATAATGTCAGACTTCATAACCACATAGTCAAGGACTTGTGCCAAGAATAAAAATAATTTTTGTCAAGGCCTTGTGCCAAGACACTAGTTTGTCTCATGAGACCTACTGATGCATCTAGGAGCTATAGCGGGCTCCACCCGTCAATTACTAAGTCCAATACATTCCTCATATGAAAAGGTTTAAACATAACATAAACATTGATATTAAAACTGGCATAAGAAATGTCAATAATTTATCCATAAACCATGAATGGTATGAAATAACACATCCACAGTCAAACATATCACAAAACATTCAATACAATATGGAATTTTTGTATCATAATAAATTAAATTCAAACAAACTTAAAATCCATCAAAGGATGTTGACATAGATGAAATCAAAACCTTTTTAGAGAAATATTTCTTTCTATTTTGGAATTATGTAAAAGTCGCATAATTATAAAAGAAAAAATTTATATTTTCAAATATTCTTATAAGATTGTAAGGGAATATTTGATGATGTTATAAAGGTGGAAAATAGCCACACCCGACGTATAAGTTAAAAAAATACATTCTTACCTTAATTCTGTCAAAAAGGTTATAAAGGACCTTGTTTGGAAAATGATAGAAATATTCCTTTATAAACATCTTATAAAAAGTCAAACAAGGGTATAAATGACTTTCACCCATAGTCTATAAAATAGTAAGAATGTTTTGAAATACATTTTTAAGAAACGTGGATGTGGATGATAAAGAGATCCCAGTAGATAATTACGTATAAACAACCTCAAATAATGAAGAGATTGTGAAATTAACCCTTACCTTGTACTTTTACTTGGTCTAGGGTAGGTTTACCTCCTATATAATGGTTAAATAATTGTTATTAAATTATAAAATAATCATATTCATTAATAAGATATCATATATGATCTTTTAACATTGCTTTGTTAATAATATCTTAGTTTTATCGTCGTTTCGGGTGTTAACGGATTCGTTTTCCTTTATATTCTTTGTTATGTGAGTCATATTTGTTATGGATGGGATGTATCTTATTCATATCCATAATGATATCAAGTCTTTAAATATTATTTTTAATCATCAAATGAAAATTAGTCTTGAATGGATACGATGGGGAATGAATCTCATCACGTTCATGGAGACGGTAATCCGTACGTACGCACGAGCGACAATATCATTATTTTGATATTAAAATAATACATAATTGGATGGTATATAATATATAAAGAATAATTATATTGTTATATTTATTATTTATATAAATTACACATCATTATTATACCCATCCAAATAATAATGTATTGAATAACAATTACACCACGACGTGGAGACGGTAATCCGTACGTACGCACGTATGGTGGCATGTCATTCAAAGGATGGATAGAATAATGAATTTGGTTGTACCATATTTATAATAACATCACAGTATATATAATATACATGATTTATTATTTTATAATGGAAATGACAAAGAAAAAGGAAGTGGAAGAAGAAAGGAACTTGAAAGAGGTGGTGAGATATTTACCTCTTCTTCAGGTTCTTCCTTTTAATTTGATCAAAAGGGCTCCTTAGGTTGGATTTCTGACTAAAAGAAGGATTCTAGGATTAAGGGAGGACAGTTGAGAGGGTATTTGGGTAGGGTTTGTCAGATACAAATGGCTTTGAAGGTGTGAATTAGAGAGAAGGGGGAGTGTCCTTTTATAAGAGGGGTGAAAGGCGCCTTAGGAAAAACTAGAAATATTATTTTATAATAAAATATTTTTCGGTTTCTAATGGCTCCAAATTGGATTATTTAAAGGATAAGGTGGGTATTGGTAATAAACCACTCAACCAATAGGTTTTATACTGGTTTGGGTCACTATATTAACTTTATCTTTTTTATTTAACTCTTAGTTAAATAGTTTGACATTTACCATGTCACTTTGTATTTTTATATTATATGGTTAATAAACTTACTATATACTTACAAGTGAACCCCAAGTGGTTCATTAATGATACACCTAGAATTATATAAGTCCTTTGGATAAACCTTATATTTTTAGGAATAGAATATCAATTAATAATATAATATTTGTTTTAAAAACTCTTTTATGTCAATTTTGACACTATTTGGTATTTTGTTTTTGATAAATTCATAACAGCATTATTACTTCAAAAAAATTCATCTAACCAACCCTAACATGTCATATTAACCTAAAAAATTAGTGGAATTAATAAAAAGGCTCAAATTAAATTTATTTGTATATTTATAATATCTATTATTTTAATATTTCATTAATTAGGTAATTACTGCATTATCATTGTGTCATAAATAAATTAAATTATTTATTGTCTAAAAAATATAAACAAAATATAATTATGTAGGAAATATTTTTATCTTTATAATTTATATTTATAGTTGAATTTATCTTATGTTTAACCCTATATTAAAAATGGTTTAGTTATTAAATTTTGAATTTAACACTTTTAACTCTTCTTTGAATTAAATAATAATAAATGTCTTAATCTAATCCAGGTGGACCAAAGAGGTTCATATTTTATTCTTAAGATTTTTTTTGGTCTAATTACACTTATCCAATAGAATTAGGACATGTGTTAGGGTAATAATAATATCATTTTTACCCTTAATTACCCTATTTACTTTTAACCGTGGTAAATAAAAGTAAAAAGTTACTATTTACCAAAAAATATTTCCATCTTATTGAACCACATTTTACTTACTGATATAAACCATGTCTCTTGGATTTTTAAAATTCAACTCACAGAAGCGGTAAAATTAAGTTTTATGTAAATTTGCAAATGCTCCTAGGAGGTGGGTAAAAGACGGTAAAAAGTTCAACAAAATTTTTATATGTATAAAATTATTATAAACTGACTCCAATGAATTAAATTGAACTTATATAGATATTATGTATTTATTTTTACCTAAAATAAATTTAAATAAAATAAATAATTATTTAAATAAAAAGTCGGTTTTAAACTATAACTCAGTGTTTTTCACTATTCATCAAAAATTGAAAGTTTTCAGAAAAATACCAAAAATTCACCCTAAGATAATTTCAATATTATAAATCCAAAAATGATGTCCATTTTGAAAGATAAAATTTATAAAAATTTAAAAAGTGGGTATTACTATTCATAACGGCTAATTTGATTGGTTGTGGTGTGTTAGAACTCGAAGTTGCGTACAACACACGCTACTGTATTATTCAAAGAGAAGTATATCGTGGAATCTTGGGGTGTTAAAATCTGGTCAATGAGCCTTACATTTTTTATTATTACTATTACTGGAAGTCCCATTTTTCACTAGTATTTCTCCCTATTGCGGGATTATAGATGAGGTTTCTAAGGATGTTTGGAACCCCTATTTGAGATACTCTTAGGGATTGATAATGATCTATTCGAGTGATGCCTAGGATTCTCCCTAAGATTTTATGGATGAACCATTACTATACTCGCTATACTTTTCTGGGAGTGGATTATTGAGACATTTATTTAATGGATTCTGAGTGTTATATTTGATCCAAATAGCATTCATTATAGATCCCCAAAGGATTATCCCCATTAGGGTTTATTCAAGCTCCAATGTTGTGGATGCCTATGAACCAAAACATAAGGCTCATATACTAGGCTAGATTTACAACGACATGAGTGGTATGACATCTAACTTAGTGCCACATTTTAAAGATGTCTAAATATTACCTACAATACTTTATTATATAGATTATAGGTGAGTAAGGGTGGTCCCAGATCTAGGCCATGTATCCCCTGTAGTGATGTATCTCGCTCAGAGATTTGTTGAAGTAGGTATGGTCGATCAAGTACATTCACCCAATGATCAATTATGGATATTTTATATTATTTTATTTCCATTTGTGTCTCATCTAGGATGATCATATCCCATGAGTTTTTTTATGATATCAAACCACGGAAATACTTTTTTTATTTAGTTATTCTTATCTTTTAGTTGTTATTTTTATTGTTATTCTGATGAGTAGTTCACATATGCATACACTTCATTCACTAGATATGTATAGGACCAAGTTGATGTTTTTATAGTGATTTTTATACTCACACCCTTCTCGGAATACCATTTCATTGGGGTACCTGAGCAGACGTTCACTTGATTGTAGGCACAAGATGGTCTGAGGCTCGAGACTGATCAAGTGAGATGGATCAAATGTGTACATGGAGTTTGGTATGTGGTTCATCACACCCACAATCCATTTTTTATTTTATTTTCAAATGAAACTTTTAAAGGTAAGTGTGGACCCAAACTATTACAACCAAGCAACACCATTAAAGGTAGAAGACATTGTCACAACCCATCCTCGGGGCCCGTGCCGTGACTACCCCAAGCCCGCCTTCCATAGGCCAGGGGCTGGTGACTAGCACCAAAGGCGTAAATCCCGATAATTGGGAAGGCATTGCCTTTATAAAAGTAAAAAAAACACCACAGAGTATAAGCAGAAGTAAAACACTAAGTACAAAGAGAAGTGTTGAAAGGTAAATGGGCCAGAATACAAACCCAAATGAAAGTACAACTACAACTGAACAATGTACAACAGAAAAAGACAAAAGCTGGAAGGACAGAAGCGGCTCCTGGGTCGTCCTCCTCGGATCCTACCTGAAGGGTAGGTACAGATGGCGCAGCTCCTGGATCGTCCACCACGGATCCTACCTGAAGGGTAGGTACAGATAGCCTCCACAACGCTCTCGCCCGTCAACCTCCTCCGAGTGTCGTATCACCATGAAGTCCACCTCCGGATACTAACCCATCGTGTAGTCCACCTCTAGGTACTGACTCGTCGTGTAGTCCACCTCCGGGTACCGTCCAGTCCTCGAACACTCGGCCTCCGTCAGCATTGCCCGTCATCTGCAACCAACACAACGAGGTGTGGGCATAGCCCGTGCAGGGGTGAGTATAACGATACTCAGTAGGGACCCCGAGACCCTCAAGGTCTCACTAAAACCAACAAGGATAACCACAAAGAAGATCTCAATAGATAACCTCTACTTAGGTATATTCCCATACATATACCTAAGTTATCAAGTAACTCATCTCAATCATGAGGAAACACAAGGATTATGAAATCAATGGATAACCACTACCCAGGTATATGACCATACATATACCTAAGTTATCAAGTAACCCATCTCAATCATGAGGTAAACACAAAGGTCAAAAGTCTCAGCTCAAACCAGGATTTTTATTATCAAAATCGTAACTGCTGAAGAGCTCCGTCTCTGGAGTGTACAGTGGTCCTGTCACGACTCTGAGGTACTGCTCACTAACCTAAGACTGCTGAGGTACTCCTCCTATCGAGTACCGTGGGCCAGCCACCCAAACACAGTAGTACTTCCCGCCAGGGTATGCCACCCAAACACAGTAGTGCACACCCCCTAGTAGCCTGCAGAGGTACTCTCCGGACGAGTACCACGGGTCTGAACTGTCACACAGGTAGTGCTCCGTCCGCCATGGGTCTGCACCCAAAAAAATTAGTGCTCCGTCCACTGGGCTAGTCGACTCACTCCAAGTCGAGTCGGTCAAGCAGTCGTCAGGTCTCAGTCGGCTACACGGTCTCCATACTCCATACGCTCGTCTCTGGGAGGGTCCTCTCCACGAGATACAGGTCGATACTCCAAGTATCACAAGTCCCACAAAGAAGTATCTCAAAGGACCGCCTTGTCATAGGGGTCTCAACGCAACAGACGGCGCGTCAATCGGACTCCCGGTCTGTGAGTTATTAGCCTTTTCGTCCCCGGGGCCTGGTTGGTTTCGTGAGCGAACCAACCCATTTGTATCTCAACTGTACCCCGAACTCTCATAGGGTATACTCATAGGGACCGTTTTTCAATGAGATCACCAACGCCGCTAACGGTTCGTCAAACGGACGTCCGGTCTGAAAGATATCATCTTTTCCGTTCCAGGGGCCCGGTTGGATTTCGTGTACAATCCAACCCGGACACTATCCAACAGCAACCAAAACTCAGGAGAAATATCCCAAAAGTTTTGTCTCATCAAGAGGAATTCAACGAGATAGACGGCGCGTCAATCGGACGCCCGGTCTGTGAGTTATTGGCTTTTTCGTTCCAGGGGCCCGGTTGGTTTCGTGAGCGAACCAACCCGACCGCACTTCGACGGCATCCAAACCTCGGGCGAAGTAATCCAAAATATTCATCTCACTTAGAGGAATCCATAAAAGTCGACGGCATATCAATCGGACGTCCGGATCTCAAGATATAAGCGTTTCTGCCCTGAGGGCCCGGTTGGTTTCGTGTCCGAACCAACCCGACTGAACCCAAAGTTTTCCGAAACCTTGAGTATAATATACCAAAACGACCGTATCGATCCAAGGGTCGCAGACGGTGCGTCGATCGGAGGTCTACAGCTCAAGATATGAGCACAAAACCGTGAGGGGTCCGAAAATGGGGGGTCTGGGCCCGGACCGACCCGGGTCCGGGTCCGACCCGGCTGGGCGCGACCCAGCCCGGCCGGCCCGGTCTGGGCGCGACCCGGCCTGGCGGTCCAGCCGGGTGGCTCGGCGCTGGCCGAGCGGCCACGCCAAAGGAGCCGCAGCCCCCACCACCCCCCCCCCCCCCCCGCGCGCGGGGGCCGCTCCGTGTCACCGGACGCGGCGCGCTGCCGCGTTCCGTGTTCCCCGGTCCCGCACGGCCGCGGGACTGTCGCTCGCCGCCGTGATTTCAGCCACGGCGGATTCTTCCGGCGGCGCACTGGGCGCCGCCGGCACCGCTGCGCCAGCGTGGCGCGCTGGCGGGGGCTTCCGCGGACCACCGGACGCGCTCCGGTGGTCTGATTCGCCTGCGGTCTTCGCCAGAGATCATCCCGGGACCCGACCTTCGCTGCAAAGCCTTCAAAATGCCTTCGCGGCCCGCCTCACCATCGATCGTCGATCCGCACTTCGACAGCAAATCGCGGGGTCTTCAAATCGCCTCCGCGGCCCCAACTCCGCCCGCGGTTTTGTTCGGCCTCAACGGTGCGGCGCGACGGCGTCACGCTTCTTCGCCGCGTTCTTTCTCGTGTCCGCATGGTTCCGTTGCACTGTGCCGCCTTTGTTCGTGCCGCAACGAATCAAAACAACAAAGGGGGAGGAGAGTCGGCCGTGCTCATGCGGTCCGACCTCCTCCCGTTAAGTCGGTAACAAGCGGCCCAAAAGACGAAGAAAAAGAAGGAAATTTTCACGAACAAAAGAGAAACAACCCAAACAGTTTTTCCCCGCAACAGATTATTCCCAACCCACAAGGAAAACGTTTGCGAATCAAATAGGTAATAATTTGATCTGTGTTATTTGTTTTCTTTAGAAAGAAAGAAACAAGGGAATAAAATCATTCTCAAACATAATTCCCTACCTCAAGCGTTGTCGTCGAGCGCGAGTTCGTCGCGGAATTAACCGTCGCAGAAGAAGAGGATCGTCGCGGAAGAGAAGGATTGTCACGGAAAAAGCGTCGTTGACGTCGCCGTACACGGCGTCGCATCGTAGATCTTCGAGGGTTTGGAATTCTTCGTCGGAGGTCAGAGCGTTCTTCGCGTTCTTCGTCGAAGAAGAACGCTTTCCTCCAAATCCTCTCCACGCCACAAGTTCCAATAGAAATAAAATAAGAGTTATCTTATTTTATTAACGCACATGACATGTTTGAATTTCAAAAGAAAAGAAACGAACAATTAATTCAATGAATTAATTGTAACGATTTAACCACCCAACTTAATGAGGCGTTTCTTAACCAGAAAAACGCACGGTTGACTTTCATTAAAGAGGGTTTTCGCGGGTGCGTTACTTAGAAGGAAAGAAACGGTGGGGCTCATGCGGGCCCCACCTCACAAATATCCTACCAAGTGGGTAGGATATTTTGGGTTCCACCCTATCCACTTAACTTAGCTTAAGAGGCTTTTAAGTGGCTTTAAGTGAAATAAAATAAAGTTGTCGCACCACTTTATTTTATTTCTTAACTTAACCCCAAAAATTAAAAACTACACCCGAGCAAACGCAACTCTGGAAAAGGCGTTTCTAAGAAAATACAGGCGCTGCGATTCCATCGGTGCCCTCGGATTTCAATTTCGAGCACCGGTTCAAAAGTTAGAAAAACCCGCTCGTTCGTTCACTGAACGTACCCAAGCTAAACTTCGGAAAATGATTCCGGGCACATCGGGCCTTGGAATCAGGCGCCGTCAGAAACTGCGTTCTTGTAAAATACCAAAGAAAATTAGAAAAAAAATTCCCTTGAATTTTATGGGGCTTTACAGACATTCCAATCAAGACTCTTCGGAGCTTCCTTTCCCCAGCACCTACATCAATAAAACAAACCTATACCACCATATGGTCGCATGGAAACGTCCAAATCCGAATGGTTGTGTGCTGGTGGACACTTCCTTCTCTAATACCACATCTGAGGTAGATCCTCGTAGAATTACTGAAGACTTCCACATAGAAAAACCATAACAAAATAACTAGGAGAAATAACAAACTGTCACGAATTTAGAGAAAGGCAGCATAAAAACTTCACTTGGGACACTGTCTAACGCGACTTCTCGTGTAAATTCGATTCCTTGAGTCCTCAAGTGCCATCTTCTTGGACCATCCCCTTTGAGAGAGGGGAGAAGAATTGGAAATATTCAATCTAAGGTCACATAAAGGTGGACGCACCTCGTTACCAGAATTTGAACGATGAGTGGAAGAACCACCACCCAAGAGGGGTGTGGTTCATCTCAGAGATAATAATAGATCCTTGTAGTTTTATATCTTTTTTTACTTTTGTATATGTTTTTTCCCTATTGGGTTATCAGTATTGTATGTATGACATGGTTGTTCAAGCCTTTAATACATTTCATTTATTATTATAACCCTGTTTATATTTATTACTTCTATACTCTATTTATTTATTAGTATGGATGATTTTTGGTTATTTTTACTAGTATCTTACTTTGATATGAGGGAATATTCTCCCCATAGACACACCCTAGTCCCCCATTGCTAGTCAAAATCCTCTGTCAAATAGGGAGGTGCGCTTGCGGCCTTGTCTCTAACCGATCTGGTTACTATTCATAGAGTGAACCGGGTCGAGATGTGAAAAAGTGGTATTAGAGATGTTTCCTTTCCGATTTTATTACTATTTTGGAAATTATAAACAGGATTATTAGGAATGTTTCAAAACCTATGATGGATATCAAACCGTTGCATCGACAATAATTGTTTCGATAAGAAGTCTTGGTTGCCAAGGGTATGGTATTATTGTTCTAATCAATTGTGTTATAGTTTTATATGTTTTTTTTATTTTAATTACATGCATGTTTTTTTGTGTTTATGATTTATTATAGATTTATGGATCTCATCCCTTTGGTGGGAGGCCAGTGACTGATTTTGATTCTTGGCCAGCATAGTCCAAGGCATTGTTCATACATAATATTTGGCACAAGGGTTAAAAATGTTATAATCCTACTAGTGTGTGATTTTACTACTAAAATTAGAGTATAATTGTTTAAAATATCAACAAAAACCTAAATTGTGTTTTCCCATATAATTTATTGGTGGAATTCTACTCAAATAGGCTAACTTGTATAAATATTTTTTTCTAATGATAGGTCATGTGGATCTACAATGATTTGTTTGATAGTGAGGCTAATAACTCATTCCTAAGGCACAAGGGGTGTAGTGAACCTAGTGGTTTGATAGGTCACATGATACCTAAGTGTTAAACCCCTTATAGGGCATTTTTACTTGGTTAGGTTACTTTAAATGTTAGTAACAACCTATCTAGTGTTTTCCCACATAGTTTGGAATTGAATTCTACTTAATTGAACTATATGAGTTTTGGATAACATATATCATTGAGATGATTCTATGTGTATACCATTGACCCTCATAGGTCAACATTAAGAGTTAATTCCTTTCTAGTAAACCCCTTTCTGGTTGTATCCTTTTTGGGTGTGGTTAACTAAAGATTCATAACAACCTATATAGGGTTTTCCCATCTGTTTTTCTATGATATTTTTCTTAATTAACCTTTATTTATAGTTATATAGTTGGATCCTCTAATGTAATTTTGATATGTACTTAAACATTTATAGTGAAAAAGGGCCTAGAGGGGGTATTACCTTATGTGAATTCCTGGTGAGTTTTAGTTCATTAACTTTTCTACATTTTTATCATGACCATACAGGGAGTAGTTCCTTATGATAATACTCAGAGAGTATCAAGGTGTGATAGTTTGATGCTTTTCAGGTGATTCTATTATATTTTTCTCCTTAAGTTAGTAGTTACTAATGGGTTTCAGTTAAATGGGTTTCCAATTACAAATTATAGGGTGTCTTCCTCTATAACTTGGAATTGACAACCTATATAATTGTCCCCATTTTGATAGGTTTTGAACCTTATAGGTAAATTTTATCCCTACCTACATTATATAGGGTTGATAGGCATATTAGATTCCTTGTTTTGAGATAGGTGTATGGATGGTTCCCCTTGAGATGTGGCATTGGTGATAGGATTGACCTATGGGCTAGGTGGTATGACCTAGTGACCTATCTTGTGACTTGATCAGTATGTCTATGTGGGAGACCTAGAGGCCCTTAGTTTTGAACCGGATCTTTGAGAGTCAGTGTTGGTTTCATCGAGGGAAACCCGTGAGAGGAGTTTTCCTAGGGTTTATGGATGTCTTTTTAGGAAGTGACCTTAGTTGTATGCTCATGTTGTGACCAATTCACTAGAGGTGCTTGGGTTTTTTGTTATAAGCATGATGATTCCTTTAGTTTCTAAGGAACCACCTAGGGTGCTTGGTTGTTTAGATTGGATTCCATGGGAAGGAAACGTCATGTTCCTAGCCCTATTAACCAGTAATTATGAAATGGACACTCTAGTTTTGGAAAATAATGTCATGTGATGGGTGGTTATAGAGATATCATAACTCAAATGAGGTACCTAATTTTGAAGATGAGTTCTAATGGAGATTCTAGATTAATGTGAATAGTGTGGTGTGTAGCATGGTTAGCTTGGCCTTAGTTATGGATGACTTGTTGGAGTGTGAGTCGATTCTGGAACCGGGTGGTACGAGATTGTACACCTGTTCTGTATGGAGAGTTTAGTTTGTGTTGGTTGAGCATGGTGGCTGGTTTAAATGGAACATCAGTGAGAATCTAGGTATGGGCCAAGAATGTATGGTTTTTT
Source organism: Viscum album (assembly GCA_963277665.1). Taxonomy (NCBI): domain Eukaryota; kingdom Viridiplantae; phylum Streptophyta; class Magnoliopsida; order Santalales; family Viscaceae; genus Viscum; species Viscum album. Next base: position 1,175,600,409 of record OY728156.1, read on the forward strand.
GAATTTGATGATTATGGGCATGGTGACCCAGATTCTTAGGTAAGATAAAGGAGATGACTCAAAATGAGGATTTTCTAGGAAATAAAAAAGGTACCAAAGGTTGTTCAAATTGATTTCCCTTGAATAGTTGTATGTGATCAGGGAGGAATCATACCGAGAATGTCATTGGGATGAGATGGGTGTATTGTAAGGTTATTTTAGGTATTCTCAAGTAAAAGTCAGTACAATTAGGCTATGTTTATTTGATTATAATTTGAATTTTTAGATCAAAGAAAAGACCAAGAGAAGTGTTCTCATGTGAGACTGGTCTAGCCAATTGAGAAATATGTTTGGATCATTTTTGGGATTCTAGGTGTGTGTTTCATTAAGAAATTATAATGGTGGAATTACAATGTATATTATTTTTTCCATTAAAACAAAGGACCTATTCCAGGAAGCATTATATTCCAGTTGATGAAAGAGACAACAACGTGATTGTGTCTTGTGTTAGAAAATATATAGTAAGAGTCATCTTGATGTTTCAACTTTAGTTGCAATAATTGGATCGGGATTTGGAATGTTAATCGTCGTATGTTTAAATGGGCATTGAAAGCACATTGGGCATTTAGAAACTCAACACGATTTTTTGAATAGAGTTCATGACCCAAGTAGGTTGGGTTGTTCTTTTTTCCCCACCAAGGATTCTCAGGGAAGAAAAGTGCTATGGTTGGGAGGTTGCAAGATCCAATATTTTCTAAGATGGTAAATTCATAAGGAAATTGAATTTTCAATTCTTGGATAGGTTAAATTTTGATCATAGATTCATAATGAAAATTTAAAGGTTGGGATTTCTTTAAATAATGTTTTCATACATGGTTTAAATGTTGTATGGTGTTTCAGAGGTTTAAGAATCATTTTGGGGGTTGGCACCCATAGTTGGAGTTTTTGAAATATGTAGTATATGGAACACGATTGGAGCACAGTTAGTGTTAACCATGTGACCTAATTTTCATAGGAACATGGGTTGGGGAAACTATGTGGCAGACTAGGGACAACCATGCAAGTGTCTAAATTTTATTTCATACATGTCACATGGTTGGAACATAGTCTGATAAATTGTGTTTTGTGCCCATGTGAGGTGGGATGTTTCTGAATAGTAGAGGTACACTATTGGCACACATTTCAGCCAATCGTATGGCCCATTAAAAAGGGGAAAATGACCATTTTACCCCTTATAACCTTAAGGTGTTTTACCCCCTTTTCTCCCTCATTTCACCTAGAAGATCCCCCATGCATTCCCTCCTCTTCCTCCATTCCTCCATGGGATATATCCCTCATTATCAATCTGAATAAAACATTGTTAGATGCATTGGAAGCCTTGAGGTAATTCTTCAACTCCGTTATCCTATGTTGTGTTCTTATCCTTTTTTATCTAATGTGTGTTTTATCAGTTATTTATTTTAGTCTCGATTCCACCGAAGCATGGTGGAATCAGATATTAGTGTTAGGTATTTTTCTCTGCCTAAAGAGAGGGTGAATTTGTTGGATCGAAATATAATATGAGATGCTCAATATACAAGAGGGGGGGTGAATTGTATACTTTAAAAATTCCCTTGGAACCTTTAAAGTTAGTTATGAATAACTAAAGTTTCCTTAAGAAAAGGAAAGGGCTAAGTTTAACAAAGTTAAACTAAGTAAATTCACAACACCTCTAACACAGAACTAAACTTGGAAAGAGATTCCAAAAGTAGGTTCCGGAAATATGGTTCCGAAATTTGAAACTTAACAAAAGTTACAATATGAGATTCTACCTTAAAGCGTATAGAATCTAAATGAATCATAGTAAGTAAGGAAGTATAAGAAAGTTATACTTTCCTTAAGATACAAATTACAGCAGAATAAAGACAAGTAGTAAAACTACTAGTAACAAGATAATAGTCTTTTAACCCAAAGAGAAGGGTATCCAACAACCTTGGATAAAGGTCCCTTGATTTATACTTTCAAACAAGTCTGTCTTACCCACACCAGGGTAAGCCCTCGATACAAAGATCGGAGTCTCTGTCTTGCTATCCCCGCAAGCCCTCAACTTCAAGGTAGTTGGCAACCTCTGTCTTCCTCAGCAAGGAAGCCCTCGATCTTTAAGGTAGTCGGCACCTCTGTCTTCCTATCCCCGGAAGCCCTCGAATGTAATCACCAACATTCGGAGTCGCACGAAGCTTTGAGAGTTAATAAGAGCCTCTCTCTCTAGAATTCACTTCAACAGCATGTAGGCACAAAACTCAGTCGTTTTTTCAACAGCAGCTCAGCTATTCATCAGCATCGAGCTCTTTCAAATGAGCTCCTATTTATAGGTAAGGTCGGCTCCTTCTCCAACGGTCATATTTTCCTTAAAGATCGGAGGGACCTGTACACGTGTCACTTAGACAACGGTTAGTTTATAACAAAACAGACGACATCGTTTTATAACAAAACAAGTGAAATAGAATGTACGACATCGTTTTAAACTCTAACAGAAAAGTTCGGAATGAACACTTCGGAGTGAAAGTTCGGAGTGTAATAAATTCAGAGTATATAAAACAATGATAATCAGATTCTGTTTAATAGGTGAATTCGGAATGAGAATTCGGAATAGGAATTCGTCATCAGAAATCGTAATGAGAATTCACCATCAGAATTCGTAATGAGAATTTGTTATCAGAATTCGTAATGAGAATTTGTCATCAGAATTCGTAATGAGAATTTGTCATCAGAATTCGTAATGAGAATTCTTCATCAGAATTCGTAATGAGAATTCGGAATGGAATTTCTTCATTAGAATTCGTAATGAGAATTCTTCTTCAGAATTCGTATCCTGAATCTGGAATAGAACTTAGTCAGAGTTCATATCCGGAATTCGGAATGAAACTTCCTTATAGTTCTTGTCCAGAATCCGAACCCTAATACAGAATGATTTATATCAAAGTTTCAATGATTCCGAGAAAATGAATCCGAAACTTATACTTAAGAAAAAAATATGGATGAAAAAATGATAAGGATAATTTTTCTTATAAAAGCAATTTTCCTTAAGAAAGCATTTTTCCTTATAAAAGCAATTTTCCTTATAAAAGCAATTTTCCTTAAGAAAGCAATTTTCCTTAAAGATAAGGTGTTTGTGATTTTCAAAACAAGAAGGAATGGAAAAGTCATAAGGAAAACCTTATTGACTCAACAATCTCCCCCTTTTTGGAAAGCACAAACATCCTTACGAAAAAGCTATTTTAAGAAGAAAGAAACACATTAAAGCTTATCTCCCTTGGTTTAAGGATATAGATGAATACGACTAACTCCCCCTTAGGCTTTGAAACTCTAAGGATCGTATTCATATTTCCGGAGTGATATTTCATAAGAAGGTATTCTTTAAGAAAAAACTCCCCCTTAAACAAACTCTTATTAGAGTTCTTTTTCCTTGGGTATTTTTTCTTTATCCCCATTTGATAAACTCTTATTAGAGTTCCTCTCTTTTTCTTAAGGATCTTTTCCTTCTCCCCCTTTTTGATTTTCAAAAAGAATTGGAGGGAATGGAAAAACTTAACAAAGTACCTGAGATATTAGTAATGACAACAAAAAGAGAAAAGGGACAGAATTTTCATTAAAAATTGTAATCTCAGCAACAACAAAAAAATACAACAAAAAGATCGGATTAGATTATTTCGGATCTTTCTCCTTCGACATGAGCCCCTTAAGAATCGTCTTGATCTTCTTCAAGTCTTTGTGATCTTCTTCTGCTTGCTTCTCTAGGACGACTATTCTTGCGGATTGGGCTTCAATTATTTCTTCCTGAGCCTTCAACTTTTCTTCCTGATATTTCATTTTCTCTTCCTGAGTCTTCATCCTTTCTAGAAAATTGATCCGATGATCTCTTTCAAATTTCTAATTCTGAGAAACAGAATTCAACTTCCCATTCAGATCCCTGACTTCTTGGATCCGGAAGTTCCTTTCCTCTGTCAACTTCTCTTCAAAGGATGCAGTCAGCTCATTAAACTTCTTGTCCTCGGTTTCAAAGGCATCCTTAACGTTATCTTGAAACTCATTGAAAAGCCTCATCTCTTCCACAGTTTTCTTAGACCAGCTTGTCATCCTCTTGCAAGATCTTTTGTGAGCTTTGTAACCAATAAAGAAGTTTTTGAATTGGGCTTCAATCTCAACACACTTATCCATAACCATGTATACAGAGTCTGTTTTCAGATTCAACGCATGTTGGAGCATCTGGCATCGTGAATCAATGCTTGAGAAGGTCGGAATGGTTCCTACCAACTTCTTCAAAGACTGAACAACAAAATCATGCCCCAACGAAGATGACTCCGAATCTGAAATCTTGCTCGGAGAGTTTTCTTCCTCAATAAGCTCCAACTTCCTCTTAGAAGAACTACCAGCTTCCTTTCTCACCCTTTTTTCTGAACTCGGAGTATCAGCAATGATTTGCTTTCCCTTATCTTTTTCCGGAATTGAAACCTGTTCCGGAGATCTCTTCTCACTATCAGATACTTGAACGATATTATCTTCCTCATCAGCAACTTCCTGAACAGTATCCTCTACATTTTTCATCTGAGAAATATCATGTAAAAGTTGTTCTTCTTCTCCATGATAGGCAACTTCTTCTTCTCCCTTCTCTTCTTCCATCGCAGGAGTAACTAACTTTGAAGATTCAGCTTCTGAGGTCCGGAGTGACAAGTGTTCCGAAGGAGTTCCCTTGTACTCATCTACTTGTTTTAGCACATCTCCTGTCTCACCACTTCCTTCAGCAGCCTCTTCAACTTCTTCCACTTGCTCTACTTCCTCAGTAGCAACAGCCTCTTCCGGAGCAACAAGATTTCTTCCTGGAGTCTCAGGTAGAGATTCCAGAGAGAAGGATCTCGGAACTGGAATAGTTGATGAAACCATTTCATTGAACTTCAACAATGCTTGGACTGCCTCAGCTTCTGACATTTTCTTCTTAAGTTTCTTTTCCTTAGCTTGTTTCTCGAGCTCATCAGCAGCTTTCTCCTTCAGAGCTTTAGCCTCCGCAGGGTCCAATACGAACTGCGGATCCCCTTCTTTCCTCTTCTCTTTATCAGCTCTCCACTTTGTAACAACCTCGTCAGGATAGGCTTTTTTCTTCTTAGGCTTTGGAGGTGCGGAGTGGACTTCCTTAGACTTGGGTTCCTCGGCTTCGACTACCACTTCTTTCATCTTTCTCTTCCTTTCCGGCTTAGATGATTCCGGATCAGCAGATTTCGGAGCTACTTCTTCTTGTGGAGGTAGATCAATAAACATTCCAGACTTCTTGTCGAAAGCTACATTCATTCTTTTAAGAGTGGAATCGCTGACTAGCATGATCTTGCACACCCTTGGTTTAGAACTGCAAGCTACCTTGAAAGATTCTAGGCACCGAACTATGAGCTTTGATAATATTGTTGGGTACATTACGATCTGAGCTCTCAGATTCCCCTTCTTCAAATTTTCAATATTAAGAAGAATATGCTTCATCAAGTTGAACTTTCTTAGATTTATCAGGAAATCTAAGATATATATCTCACTCTTCTTCAGGCTATCCTTATCACCTTTTCTCGGTACGATAAGCCCTTGTACCCATAACTCCAGCATCCGGAAGTTTGTAGATAGGCTTGCAATCTTCGGAGCCTTGTCATCATCCAATCCGAGAGTTTCTAAGGCCTTTTCCTTGTTGAAACTAACCATTGAGTCTGGAAATACGTGTGAAATAAACTCGGCTCCTCCTTCATAGGATAGCCCTGCCAAGTTTGCAGCCTTGGTGTGAGAGAGTTTGTAAGTCTTGCCATAAGATTTGAAAGAAAACTTCTCTCTATTATCTTCCTTGAAGAAAGAAACTGACTCATAAAACTCAACAAGAAAATCAGAGTAGACTTCATCTTGGTTGCCGGTTTTTGATACCGCAACATCTTCCCAGCCATTCAACTTGATATTCTTTGAAATAATAGAATCATAGTTGCTGAAGAAAGTCGGATGGACTAACCTTTCTCTGTAGACTAACCACTGAGAAATAGGCTTGGTTGAAGACATTTCTTGAGAAGCTAACTCTGCAGACATTCGGATCTGAAATCTCTGAGAAGTTCGGAATTGAGAAGACTGAAGTTCGGAATGGCCTTAAATTAGAGAGTCAGAGCTTCATCACGCAAAAGCTTGAAATCGATGTGGGACAAGAAAATAGGGTCCCCTTTATATAGGCAATGGGATGACGATTCAACTTCCTCGGTTGATCTAACGGTTTAGAATGATCTGAGATCAAATCTGACGGTTGAGAGCTTGAATCCGATCTTTTTGAGGTTTTTATTAAAATAAAGAATTAAGAAATCCAAAAACCGAAAACAAAATACAAGAAACTGCCAGCAAGTAAAATATGATTACGAAAACTTCTGTAAGGAAATAATACCTTTCGGATTAGCTTAGTAAAGTTATTCGTAATGGGTAATATATAAAGATGACTACGAAAAACTCAATACAAAAAACTAAATACGAAAAACTCAAAAAGTAAATACGAAAAAGTCAATACGAAAAAGTAAATAAAAGAAAACTTGGAATGAAAATCTGGTTATGAAAGTCCCAGTACGAAAGTTGTCCATTCCGGAAATTTTCAATACGAACACTTTCATTCCAGAAGTATTCTGTACGAAAATATCCATTCTAGAAAATGGTAGTTCCGGAAGTTTCATTCCGGAAATTTTCGTTCCGAAAAGTTTGAAAACAAATTTTGAAAAACTTTGTTAAACAAACAATCAAATGTACTCCCCCTATGAAAAGGAGTTTATTACTGTAAGGAGATTTTTTCAACAGAAAGTTAATTAAGGAAGATTACCTTACGGTTATCATTCCTAACTTCTGTTTAATATATTCAAATCTATCAGAAGGCAAAGATTTTGTGAATATGTCAGCAAGCTGATCTTGTGTTCCGATAAATTGAATAATAATATCTCCTTTAAGTGTGTGATCCCTAAGAAAGTGATGCCTAATATCTATGTGTTTTGCACGGGAGTGATGTGCAGGGTTTTTGCTTAGGGCAATGGCACTTGTGTTATCACACAAAATTTGAGTTTTAGTAAAACTCAGGCCATAGTCTGTGAGTGTGTATTGCATCCACAACACTTGTGCACAACAACTTCCAGCTGCTACATATTCAGCTTCAGCAGTGGAAAGTGCTACAGAATGTTGCTTCTTGCAGGACCAAGAAACTAATGAATCTCCTAAGAAATGACAAGTTCCGGATGTACTTTTCCTATCCATTCTACATCCACCAAAGTCAGCATCAGAAAATCTTTTTAGAACAAAATCATTTCCAGAAGTATAAAATAATCCTAGATCCATGGTTCCCTTAAGGTAGCGAAAAATTCTTTTTACTGCCTTTAAGTGAGATTCCTTAGGATTGGATTGATATCTTGCACATAAGCATACTGAAAACATTAAGTCTGGTCGACTAGCTGTTAAGTAAAGTAGACTTCCAATCATACCTCTAAAAGATGTTTGATCTACTAGTTTCCCAGCTTCATCAAGATCTAAAGAGTTTGAGGTACCGATGGGAGTACTTATACTCTTAGTGTTGTCATAACCATACTTTTTAAGAAGATATTTAATATACTTATGTTGAGATATGTAGGTTCCTTCTGGTTTTTGAGAAATTTGAAAACCAAGAAAAAATGTTAACTCACCCATCATACTCATTTCAAACTCAGATTTCATTAGACTAGCAAAAGAGTCAGTCAAAGATTGCTGAGTTGAACCAAATATAATGTCATCAACATAAATTTTAACAATTAAAACATTTTTCTTATCTTTCTTTATAAAAAGGGTTGGATCTGCATTTCCCTTAACATAGTTATTTTGAAGCAAAAATCCAGTGAGTCTATCATACCATGCTCGTGGGGCTTGTTTAAGGCCATACAAAGCTTTGGTAAGTCTAAAAACATGATCAGGATGTTTTGTATCTTCAAAACCCGGAGGTTGTTCAACAAAAACTTCCTCTTGAACATAACCGTTAAGAAAAGCACATTTCACATCCATTTGAAAAAGTTTGAAATTAAAGAATGCTGCAAAGGCAAGTAGAATGCGGATAGGTTCAAGTCTAGCTACTGGAGTATAGGTTTCTTCATAGTCTATTCCTTCTTGCTGATTATAGCCTTTAGCAACAAGTCTAGCTTTATTTCTTACTATGACTCCATTTTTATCACATTTATTTCTAAAAACCCATTTTACTCCAATAACAGAAGTTTCCTTAGGTCTTTCAACCAAGGTCCAGACTTTATTCCTTTCGAATTCATTTAGTTCATCTTGCATGGCTTTAATCCAATCATCATCACCTAAAGCTTCATCAGTGCTTTTAGGTTCTAATTGAGAAATAAATGCTAGATGTTCTACTTCATTTCTTAGGGAACTTCTAGTCCTTACAGGTTGATTTACATCGCCAATGATACTGTCACTGGGATGATTCTTAAGAAACACCTGATTTGGGTTTTGTAAAACCTGTTCATCAACATAGGGTAGAAAGTCTTCTGGGGTAAATGTTTCAGAAGTATCTTCTAGAACAATTTCCTTATCAGAAGGTTCTTCTATCAAAGGTTGACAATCAGTTTTTGAAAACACATCCGAAGATGTAACTTGAGATGTTTTAAAAACAAAAGGATCTGACTCATCAAATTTTACATGTACTGTTTCTTCAACAGTACAAGTATTTTTATTAAAAACTCTATAAGCCTTAGAGGTTGTGGAATAACCTAAGAAAATCCCTTCATCTGATTTTGGTGCGAATTTATGTAAGTTATCTTTAGTATTCAAAATGAATACTTTGCAACCAAAAACCTTGAAGTAGGAAAGTCTAGGTTTTCTACCATTCCATAACTCATAAGGAGTTTTATTAAGAAAAGGTCTAATCAAAACTCGATTTATAGTATAACAAGAAGTACTTACAGCTTCAGCCCTGAAATGTCTATCAATAGAATATTCACTCAACATGGTTCTAGTTATCTCTTGAAGAATTCTATTTCTTCTTTCAACTACACCATTCTGTTGAGGAGTTCTAGGTGCTGAAAAATTGTGAGTAATACCTTTCTTACTACAAAAAGTTTCAAAATCAGAATTTTGAAATTCTCCTCCATGATCACTATGAATAGTTTTCAATGGAAGGTTTTTCTCATTTTTAACTTGAGCTCTAAAACTTTTAAAATAGGAAAAGGCTTCATATTTCTTTGCTAGAAAATAGACCCAAGTAAATCTAGTGTAATCATCAACTAGAACAAACACATAGTATTTGCCTCCAATGCTTCCAGTTTGTGTTGGACCGAAAAGATCCATGTGCACTAACTGTAATGCATCGGTTGTTGAGATTTCACCGATTGACTTAAAACTAGATTTATGTTTCTTGCCATATTGACAAGGATTACAAACTTTAGAAGAATCAAATCTAAGCTCCGGTAGATCCTTAACAAGTTTCTTCTTAGAGAGTTTGCATAGGTTCCTAAGGTTACAGTGTCCTAGTCTTCTATGCCATAACCAAGAATGATCTTCCATTGCACTTAGGCAAGGTAAATCTTGGCTTCTTAGGTCTCCTAAGTTTAAGGTGTAAACATTCTCTTGCCTATTGGCTGAGAGAATAAATTCTTCCTTGGAATTGTGAACTAAGCATTTATCATTCCTAAAATTCACAAGGTAACCTTCATCACATAACTGACTTATGCTAATGAGGTTGTGCTTAAGACCCTTAACAAAAAGAACATTTGAAATCAAGGTTTTACCTAAAAGAAAAATATTACCAATACCAACAATCTCTCCCTTAGCATTGTCTCCGAAAGTTACCTTTCCTCCTTTTGTTTTGATAATCTTTTCAAAAAAGCTTTTGTTACCAGTCATGTGCCGGGAACATCCACTATCCATGTACCATGTATTGTTGCTGGTACTTTCTTTATTATCCTGAAATTAAGAATAGAATTAGACTTTCGGAATCCAAATTTGTTTGGATCCGAGATTTCCAGACAATAAAATTTTAGGAACCCACATCTTCTTAGAAAAGTAAGCTTTGTGAAATCCTAGAGATTGGGTTTTGTTTAAGGAACAATTTTTTGCCCAGTGACCACCACATTGACACTTGGTACAAAATGGGGCACTTTGAGGAACAAAATAATTGTTGCTGAAAACTGGTTTTGCTTGGGTATAACCAAATCCGGATTTATTTCTTAAAGGTCATATTTGGGAATACATCTTATCAAAATTTTCCTTACCATGGGTAAAGTTTGATAAACACTTCTTTAAGGAAAAAATTTCGGACTTGAGTTTTATAACCAAGTTTTTATCCTCAAAATTATTAGTTTTAGAACTAGAGTTAGGCTCGAAAACATTTTTATTAGAAATTACTTTTTCTAATTCTTTAGAAAGTTTATTCTTCTCAGAACTTACTTCCTCAAGATTTTTTGAAATACTTTCAAAATCAGCATTTTTCTTATCAAGATCTTTAGAAAGATCTGATATCTCTTTAGTAAGAATAGAATTCCTAGAATTTGCCTTATCAAGTTTCTTATTGAGTTTGGAATTCTCAATCTCAAGAAGTTCAGCAAACCTAGAGACTTCTTCATAAGTAGGTAAAGTATTTTCCTCATCAGAAGATGATTCTTCATCAGAAGAGTTATAATACTTACTATCATTAGGATTTAAAGAAACATTGGTCAATGATTCAGCATTTTGTACCTTAGCCATAAGACAATGATTATCAATAGGTAATCTGGCTAAAAGACCAAGATTCTTCTGTCCTGAAGATTCATAGTCAGAAGATTCATCTGAAGAGTCACCACCACTGGCACTCCAGGTGTCATTAGCTTTCAAAACTTTCTTAGCTTTAGCTTTATAATACTTCTTCCTATTCCTGTCTGAATGTCTTTCCTTCCTTTCTTTCTTTTTGAGCATAGGGCAATCTGGTCTAATATGTCCAGCTCTTTTACATTCATAACAAGTAACTTCTCCATCTTTCTTGTCTTTCCTATCCTTCTTCTTATACTTGGATTGGAAATTTCTCTGTCCAGCTATCTTGTTCATCCTTCGAGCAAGATTGGCTAATTCATTTTCAGAAACTTCACTCTCACTAGATTCGGATTGGAAAATGACTTTCTTAGACTTGGATCTGGTTACTCTCTCAGGAGTCTTAGCTTTCATCTGATTTGAAGTTGTAGTAAAAGCAACAGTACCATTTCCATTCTTCTTCTTGATGTTGTCAGCATCTCTCTTCATTCTTGTTTCATGTTGTAGAAGAGTTCCAAATAATTCATCAAGAGTAATTTGAGTAACCTTCCTGTTCTCATCTATAGCTGTTCTCTTGGATTCCCACTCATTGGGCATAATGTCAATTATCTTGTCCACAAGAGCTTCATCATCTAAACTTTTCTCCCCCATAGATTGTAGACAGTTGACAATAGTCATAAATCTTTGTTGAACTTTACAGATAGGTTCTCCATAAGGAAAATTGAAGCCATGATATTCAGCTCTAAGCATATCCCTTCTAGTCTCAATCACTTTAGAAGTCCCGAAGTGTGTAACCTCTAACTTCTTCCATATACAATTAGCTGCTTCACAAGAAGAAATTTGGCTATATATATTTCTGGTCATTGAACATAGTAAAGTATTGCGTACCTTATAATTGAGTTGATATTCTTGCTTTTCCTGGTTAGTAAAGGTTCTGACTTCCTTGTCAGGAATTTTATAATCACCAGTAAGCATCACAAAGTTGTCTACACCAGTATTGATAACAAAAGTCTTCATACAATATCTCCAGTATTAATAATCATTACCATCAAAGATTGGTGTCCTTGTAGGATTCAGGTTGTCAATCGAACCAACATTAATTCCTGCCATACTAAAAATAACTTTGCACACAAACTTGTTAGTAGCAAAGATTCGTAATAACAAATTTCGGAATGAGAAAAGTTCGGAATGGAAAAAACGGAATGACAAAGTTCGGAATGGAAAAGTGAGCAAGAAAAACTTGTATGTGAGTACGAGTATTTCAGTAACCTGCTCTGATACCAAATGTAAGAATGGTATAGAGTAAGAGGTTTCCAACCTCTGATACCAATTGTAAGATCTAAATATAATATGAGATGCTCAATATACAAGAGGGGGGGTGAATTGTATACTTTAAAAATTCCCTTGGAACCTTTAAAGTTAGTTATGAATAACTAAAGTTTCCTTAAGAAAAGGAAAGGGCTAAGTTTAACAAAGTTAAACTAAGTAAATTCACAACACCTCTAACACCGAACTAAACTTGGAAAGAGATTCCAAAAGTAGGTTCCGGAAATATGGTTCCGGAATTTGAAACTTAACAAAAGTTACAATATGAGATTCTACCTTAAAGCGTATAGAATCTAAATGAATCAGAGTAAGTAAGGAAGTATAAGAAAGTTATACTTTCCTTAAGATACAAATTACAGCGGAATAAAGACAAGTAGTAAAACTACTAGTAACAAGATAATAGTCTTTTAACCCAAAGAGAAGGGTATCCAACAACCTTGGATAAAGGTCCCTTGATTTATACTTTCAAGCAAGTCTGTCTTACCCACACCAGGGTAAGCCCTCGATACAAAGATCGGAGTCTCTGTCTTGTTATCCCCGCAAGCCCTCAACTTCAAGGTAGTTGGCAACCTCTGTCTTCCTCAGCAAGGAAGCCCTCGATCTTTAAGGTAGTCGGCACCTCTGTCTTCCTATCCCCGGAAGCCCTCGAATGTAATCACCAACATTCGGAGTCGCACGAATCTTTGAGAGTTAATAAGAGCCTCTCTCTCTAGAATTCACTTCAACAGCATGTAGGCACAAAACTCAGTCGTTTTTTCAACAGTAGCTGAGCTATTCATCAGCATCGAGCTCTTTCAAATGAGCTCCTATTTATAGGTAAGGTCGGCTCCTTCTCCAACGGTCATATTTTCCTTAAAGATCGGAGGGACCTGTACACGTGTCACTTAGACAACGGTTAGTTTATAACAAAACAGACGACATCGTTTTATAACAAAACAAGTGAAACAGAATGTACGACATCGTTTTAAACTCTAACAGAAAAGTTCGGAATGAACACTTCGGAGTGAAAGTTCGGAGTGTAATAAATTCAGAGTATATAAAACAATGATAATCAGATTCTGTTTAATAGGTGAATTCGGAATGAGAATTCGGAATAGGAATTCGTCATCAGAAATTGTAATGATAATTCACCATCAGAATTCGTAATGAGAATTTTTTATCAGAATTCGTAATGAGAATTTGTCATCAGAATTCGTAATGAGAATTTGTCATCAGAATTCGTAATGAGAATTCTTCATCAGAATTCGTAATGAGAATTCGGAATGGAATTTCTTCATTAGAATTCGTAATGAGAATTCTTCTTCAGAATTCGTATCCTGAATCTGGAATAGAACTTAGTCAGAGTTCATATCCGGAATTCGGAATGAAACTTCCTTATAGTTCTTGTCCAGAATCCGAACCCTAATACAGAATGCTTTATATCAAAGTTTCAATGATTCCGAGAAAATGAATCCGAAACTTATACTTAAGAAAAAAATATGGATGAAAAAATGATAAGGATAATTTTTCTTATAAAAGCAATTTTCCTTAAGAAAGCATTTTTCCTTATAAAATCAATTTTCCTTATAAAAGCAATTTTCCTTAAGAAAGCAATTTTCCTTATAAAAGCAATTTTCCTTAAGAAAGCAATTTTCCTTAAAGATAAGGTGTTTGTGATTTTCAAAACAAGAAGGAATGGAAAAGTCATAAGGAAAACCTTATTGACTCAACAGACTTGGGAGGTTGTTTTCACTTCACTATGTGTCATTTGGTTGAGTTACATCATTGTAGTGATTTTATAAATATTTAAAGCTTAATTTAAATTGTTGGGGTGTTTTTATTGAGTTTTTTTTCTTATGTTTTAAACCTACTTCAAGGTTTAAGATACATCACGATTTGTTGGTGGGAATTAGTTCATGGTTTCGGGGTGACGGGATCAGCAGATGAGGTTTTGGGTCAGTATAAATTTGTTAATAAAGTTGTTTAATTATTTATAACCAATTGATTTTAATTAATTAATTATAGTTTATTTAAAATTAATTAAATTCTGGTGGTTTTTTTTTGAGATAGAACTTTCATATGTCTTGGATGAGCTTGAATGAGCCTTGGAACCTGCTATTTCCCCTTGAAAAAATAAATAGAAAGATCCCTAATGGTAGGTGGATTTTTCATACCTTCCCTTTAGTATTTATGCATGATTATGGTGATATGTGGATTCTTGGGATTTACTATAAGGGAGACTCCCCCTATTTAAATAAATTTCAATGAGTTTTTAAATTAAATTGGTTAATTAAAAAGGATAGATGTTATGGGTCGCTAACAACCCTTGTGTGCTAGTCTCATGTCTTGGCCCTAATGGTCGACACCAAGATTACTTGGAATAGAAAGTGTCCTCAAGAACTCTTGGGATGTGAGAATAAACTTGTTAAGGAATATTATACTTGTGATGGCCTAGGTGGATGTACCTTAGGTGTATCAGGATCAGGTTGGATGACTAGACTATTCCCGACTGACCTTGAGTACTAAGATAGTCCATCAGCCATCTCATGATCATTGTCACTGTGGAAAGACCAGGTATAGTAGGAAAGGCTATTCTAACCTATTTACAATGCTAGGGGATAGGATATTCTAGTGCATCGTGTGGTGAAGAGAGACTGTGAATTGACTTATAGTGAGTCTTCGATGGGTTTGGGTAAATATGGTAGTGAGTGTCACCTTAGAACTCGTACTGAACATGTAATCCCTTGAGGCTATGGAAATGGTGGGGATCTAGTCATTCATCTAGCCTCACTATTTATTTTATGATTTTCATGGTTACTCTAGATTAATCTATGATTCTAGACGTGCTTCCTATAACTCATCCCATGGGGCATGATCCAATGTGATGTTATAATGAGGATGCATAGAGGTACTTCCTGGGATCTGGCTATTGAGATTTCCTGATTAACCATCATTTTCTTTGGATTCCTGGTTATACTTCCTAGGATCTAGAAAGTGATCATTACATGTTTGACTATTACTATTAATGTAAGTCCCATTGAACACTAGGATTCCTCCCTGTTGAGGGATTATAGATGAGGCTGTTGAGGATGCTCATAACCCCTCTTTGAGATACTCTTAGGGATTGATGATGATCTCCCGAAGCGATTACTAGGATTCTCCCTAGGATCATGTGTATGAATCATTACTATACTCACTATGATTATATGGGAGTGGGGTTTTGATCCATTTATTAAATCGATTCTAATTATTATCTTGGATCCAGAGATCATTCCTTATATATCACCTAAGGTATATCCCCATTAGGGTTCATCCAAGATCCAGTTTCATGACCACCTATGTATTAGGACCTAGGGCTCAGAAATCAGGTTAAATTTACATGGAATGTTTCATATGGAATCCAAGTGAGTTCCACATTTAAATAATGTTAAAATATTAACTAGAATCATTCATTTTAGTGATTATAGGTGAGTACGGGTGATCCTAGGGCTACTAAATGTATCCCCCTATAGTAACATATCTTGCTAAAATAAATTATGGCACTGGTAGAATTGTGTATGTTCAATTGGGATCATGCACCCAATGATCAATTGTGGATTTTTTATATTCTTTTATTTCCATTTGTGCCTCACTAGGATAAGAATATCCCTCAATCATGCCCCCATGATAGAATAACTTGAAATGAATTTTTATATTTAGTTATTATTAGATTTTATTTATTATTATTATTGTTATCTTGATGAGTAGTTCACATATACATACACTGCATTTACTAGCTTTGTATGGGGCCGCATTGGTGGTGCCCTACTAAGTTTCATACTCACACCCTTTTTAACAACCTAAGATTTTAAAAGTGTAACTTCTTATTCAGTAGAGTATAATACATGAAACACTAATATTATAAGTGAGGGTAATATCCTAATACTTTATGATATATTTCTTTTTAAATAAATATAATCCCTTTGATAGCTTGTGGAACACGCAGCCCCGAATCTAAATGAACCGTAATAACCTAGTTGTTAAGTAGGTCGGTATTAATAAGACTAACTGTATTATTAAAATTATATGTTTTACACATGTATAAATTAAATTAAATTTTTATATATTTATTGAAAATAAAATCAAAATCATTTGAAAGAAAAATAGATGTTTTTTGAAAAGCTGTATTTTTCTAAAAAGTGGTTTCATCACGCCTTGCTCGCATATTTTTAAAATTAATTTTTAACAGTATTATAAAATTTATTTCAAAAAATGAACTTAATTTTTTAAATTAGAATATAAAAATTATCTTAGGGTGAATTTTTTGGATTTTTCTAAAAAAAATCATTTTTCGAAGAATAGTGAAAAGATACTGAATTTTATTAAAAATTATCCTTTCGTTTAAAGAATTTACAAGACCCATTTTATTTAAATGTTGTTTTAAAAGTAAAATTAGTTAAATAATATATTAATTAATTCAAATTAATTCATTTTAAGCAATTTTATATCGAAATTTTATATAAAAAAATATTAAACTTTTGAATTTTTTTCTTTTGGAAACTCGTTTTTTTTTACGTGTCTTCAAGTTTAATTTTAAATTAAATTCTAGAAATTATGTGAGTTGAATTTGGAAAAATAGATTCCATATTTAATAATAATAATATTTTATACAATCTAATAAGTTAAAATTATTTTTTCACCATAATGAATAGTGAAAATAGTAAGTATTATTTACCATGGTTAAGGTAAAAATGTGTTTACTGGGGGATTAAACTAAAATTATAAGGGTTAAAAATAACCCAAAACTTGTATAATAACTATTTTATATCCATATTTATAAATTATCTATTATAAGGTTATAAAGGGTCTATTTTTTAGCCTTTTTTCATAATAAATATGTGGGTGGAATTCTTTCTTTTCAAAAATTTCAAGTGTGTCCTCTCCCCCACTTATAAAAGTCCAACACCCTATCCTCTCTTTTACACACTTCAAAAACCCATTTTTCAAACAAGACTTACCAAAATCACTCAATTAATTAACTCTCCTAATCTTATAATAATTTTATTTATCATAAATCCAACCTAGAAATATTTTGGTGCAATCTTAAAGAAGTTTTCTAAAGAAGAGGTAATGTCATTAACCGTGCTTTTTATTTTATTTATTATTCCACATCCTTCATAAATTCTTAAAATATGATTATATAATAACTTAATTATATTCCATATACCAATATTTTTATGTTAATTTAATTACCTAAAACCATCTCTTCCTCCCTCACATGGGAAATGAAACTATTCATCATGTGTACAGCGGACTACCGCCTCGCGAACCTACGTAATTTGTTTTTCAAAACTGCTTATCATGGCTCAATATAATGATGTATTTAATTTATATATATTATATTTATAACATAATTATACTCATTTAATTATAATATCACATATACCTTCTTAATTTCCATTCTATAGAGAATACAATAGTGTCGCTCGTGTGTACATCGAACTACTGCCTCGCGAAGTGATGTGATTATTTTTTCACTTATGATTTACATAGAAGGTAATAAAGGATAAATTTAATGAATAAATGTGATATATATTAAATTATATTGATTATATAAAATTAAATACCCTTCACTTACTTACCCTTTTACTCGTTAGGGAAATGATAACGTCGTTTGTCTGTATATACGGCCTACCATCTCCACAAAACAATGTGATTCATTATCCATGTTCAAAATTAAATAATGATTATAAAGATGTATATAATGAAAAAATATATATTTATGAAATTAATATCATTTTGGATATTATGTAACTATATCCTATATTTTGGATCCTTGAATTTCATGATAAAACATGCATGAGAAAAAAGGGCAATTAACACCCAAAAAAATAGTGATAATGAAATATTAGTAATTAATGGGTAATAATATGTTATAAAAGGATCATATATGATATTATAAATATTAATATGGTTCTGTTATAAGTTAATAAAATGTTTAAAACCACTATACAATAGATTAAATAGTGTTCAGTTAAAGGGAATCTTTAGGTAAGGGGTTTCTTAACTCAATTTCCATTAATTGGGTTATACGACACTTCATTAATTATATTATGAAAAGAATATATGTGAAATGAAATTTTATTAACTTATGTTTTATTTAAACTTGTTTTTTTATATACATTTTTTATAATCACCTCATGGATTAACTCTCACCTCAATGATACAAACTTTTTAAGGGTTTCCGTCTCAAAACTTCCTTCTTTGAGACGCATGTCCTTTTATACACCTAATTATTTTTAAATGGTGTATATATAACCCATTTACATATTATATCATGAATACTTGATACCTTTTTATATTTAAAGTTAAAATTCATCTATTTCATTCATGGTAAGTTATGATTCAGAAGTTACCAAAGTAGTAAGGGTTTATGTTTCAATCTCATTTTAATCGGGATTGTTTATGCTTGAATTTACATTGTAGGAAATTATTTTATCATTATCTAATAAAAACATTTAATTTTATTCTCCTATATTTATTCATGAAATTTTCAAGTAATATTACATTTTCCTCCCTTTGGTGCTTAAAATTATTGAGGAAATGTTAAAGAAAACCAGGTCTATTTCTCTCTTCGATTCAAAACCCTTTCTCTTCCATATCCATGTTTTATAAAAAGATGTTTTAAAAAATGATTTAATATTAATTTATGATTTTTTTAAAGTAAATTTTATCCCTTTTTTATTTTAAAAAAAATTAAAATTAATTTTTATTCCATTTTCAAAAATAAGGCCTGTTTGAATTTTAATGAAAATGTGAAAGGAAACATTGTTTTAAACTTGTACAACATGATTTTAATTTCACATCATCATGAAAAATAAATGTTTTAAACATTAATTTATAATTTTCAAAGGTTGTTTTTAAAGAAAATTATTTCCATAATATTTTTTGAATTTTATTTTTTCAAAAAATTATTTTCAATGTGGAATGTTTATTTTCCTCAAGAATGTTTTTAATATTTTTTTTATTTATCAATGACAAAAAACCCTTGATGTTATGGATTGATTTTGAATTCTTTATATTTTTCTATCACATATATTCCTAACTTATTATCTATTTCTTTGATTGGGTAATACATGCCTTATGATCATTTCTCAAATGCCTTCATTGTAAAATTTCATTTGTTTATGATATGAAGTAAGATTATGTGGCATGTTTTCTTTCCATGGGGATTTATTATGTTATTTATTATTATTGATTCCTTTATATGGCATGCATATATCATGAACATGTTATGATGGGTGCACCCATATAGCACTCTAATGCATTGGGTAAATCTTTAGTCTCATGAGATGTCATGTATTGGATTAGGGAGTAAACCTAATTCATTATGTGAATTTGTCCACCATGTGATATTGTCTAGGTATTTAGCCTTGACTCATGTTTATGTCATGTTTT
The DNA here is from genome assembly GCA_963277665.1 of Viscum album. NCBI lineage: Eukaryota > Viridiplantae > Streptophyta > Magnoliopsida > Santalales > Viscaceae > Viscum > Viscum album. The sequence goes on from OY728156.1 coordinate 1,175,619,900, forward strand.
TATGTTTCTTCCACATTTCATATTATTTCATGATCATATGATACCATTTAATTTATGATATAATTCTATGGAATTACTCATGAGTGTTATCTTTTATGAAATCATGTTATACCTTTTACTCACATGTTATGCTTCCATATCATGTGTATTCCCTTATAGGGGTTTTTATCTCACCCCTTTCTTTATGTATTACCTAGGTTATCCCATGAAAATTTAAGATCTTGAAAAGATTTTAGGAGCTTACTGTGGAAAATAAAATAAGGATTCTGTGTTTTAGTTTCCTTGTATGTATTAAGAACCTAGTCTTCCAAATACACTAGGCTTTTATGATATATGTGTTTTAATTATAGGATATTTATGTTTAAAACCATGTAATGTTATGTGAAAAAGGCTTGGGTATTCATACCCTTATCGGGCCTCCATTTCTCTTGGGTACCTGAGTACATGTTCACTTTCTTGTAGGCACAAGATAAGCTGAGGCCCGAGACTGATCGAGTGGGATGGATCATATGTGTACATTGAGTTTGGCATATAGTTTGAATCAAAGTTAATAGAAGAGACTTATACTTTTTTCTCTTTTATTTACTCCTATATATGTGTCCATCTCAATGGGTGATCAGTGTTGTGTGTATGAAATGGCCATTTGGGCCTTTACTGCATTTCATTTATTATTATATCACTATTTATATTTATTTCTTCTACACTCTGTTTATTTACTAATATGGATGATTTTTGATTATTTTCACTAGTTTCTTACTCTAATATGAGGGCATAGTCACCCAACATACTCACCCTTGGCCCCCTTTACTAGTTGGTAGCCTTTGGAAAATGGGGAGGTGTGCTTGATACCTTTTTTCCAACCATTTCAGCTACTATTAATAGAGTGAAATAGGACGAGATGTGGCATTTTTTATACTTGATAGCACCAATTATGAAATTCATGAGAAGAAGTCTCAATGATTATAATCCCCTATAACCTAAAAGTAAAACATAATTTAAATCCCATCAAATTCATATATCTAGACCACTGGTTATCCTTAAAAATTATTATCACAGTATTGTTATTATAATTAGGAGCTACTATTGTAATAGACCAGGTGTTCAGGAGTGGAAATTTAGGTCAGATATTGGATATATTGATAGTGATTGAACTCTATTGAGGTTTTGGGGGTGTCATTGTATACCGAGGATCGAATATCAGGAGTTTTATCAGGCTGGAGGCTATAATTCTACAGTAAGTAGAAGACCATATCATGATGCATGGGGTCACAGCATGGAAAATGGGTTTTATTCCATGGTTTAGGAGTACAACATTGTATAATGGTGGGAATGGGAGGCCACACTATGGAAAAGGGGTGCCAAATCATAGACGGTTAATGGTTATATCATGGCCAAGGGGCATAAAAGTATGAATGATGGAAAAGTTGGAAAATGGATAAGTCTTTTTTATTTTTATAGTAAAATAAATAGTTAAAATATATAAGGGGATGAATTATAGTATAAAAAATGTAAAAAATATCAAACCACTCAAGTATTTAGTTTTTTAAAAGATATTAAATTGTGATAAAATCACAAAAATAAAGTAAACACAATAGAAATATAACAAGAAATAAAATAAATAAGCATAGTGTAATTAAAAACAAAACACAGAGCCCCAAATTACAATCCAATAACTCCTATAAAGGATATTATAAAAGGTAAAACTACTCAATTAGGTATGTATTCACATTAACCTGAAGAAAAAAAGGGATTCTTTAACTTGAATCTAGGTAACCTCATTATGAACCTATAATTCTCTCAGGTATAAACCTTTTAGAAGGTAATATATTTTCTAAACCATAGAATCCTTAAATATCCTTGATGGGAAATAGCTTTGTATTCCTCCCCAAAAGCCCTCAATTTCAACTTTTCATAATCATATCTATCTTACTCCTCAAAATCCCTTGATCTCAAACATAGTCAATAAAAATAAAAAACTAAGAGATTTACAAGAAAATCCTTATAGGATAAAGTTCTTAGTTGAGAAATTAGATTTCAAAATATAATCAAAATATCGCAAGAGAACAACTTATTGTAAACTTCAAAAATTCACAATATTTCATAGAAACAATCTCTCTTCTAATCTATAAAGTAGTGGGTTTTATTTATAGGAAATTCACTAACTATTAGATTATGAAAACTTTAATTTCATTAGTAGCATCATCTAAATAAGAAACTACATCTTATGATGGATTCAATAATTCTCTATATCTTCTAATAAAATCAAACTATACCACTATATCACTCCTTATTGAAAAAGTAATCTATAATTAAGATTAAATTCATCATATTTAAGTACACAATATTTTCATCCTTCACAACACAACTTATTAAAAAACATCAAGTTAAATAAAATTCATATTTAATTGTATTTTAATTTTAAAAAAATATATTCAAAGGATTCATTGACTCAACAATCTCCCCCTTTTTGAAAAGTATAAGACACAAAAATAAAATTGAAAATTTGAATGAAAATAAATACTTACATAGATATGAAATAAAATTAAAAACATTATATCCAATATCCCCCTTTAAAAATAAGAAAATTTAAATATTTATCTCCCCCTTAAAACATTTATCTCCTACTAAGATATATTTTGATCGTCATCACTGCCTTATAGAGAACTATCAAAAGTAGTGTATCCGCCAGTATTCATAGCCCACAACATTAAATATTGGTGGTCGGCTGGCATTTAAATTCTCTAAAGTTCCAAAAAGAAATCCTACCATGTTAAAAACAAAATTATCACCTCTCTACTACATATTAGTTTAAGGAAACTATTAAAACTACTGCAAAAATGAAGAGAAGGCATCAATACAAAATTTTATCCCGCTAAAAATGATGGGTAAAATAATAGAGGGTTGAATTTTAATCTAACCAAACTTATACTTTTTCAACCCACCCAAGTATTTAGTTTATCAGAAGATATGAAATTCCAATAAAGTCACAAAAATAAAGTAATGACATAGTAGAAATACAACAACAAAAAATCAGTAAGTATAATGGAATTAAAAACAAAACACAAAGCACTATATTATAATCCAAGTGCTCCTATAAAGGATATTATAAAAGATAAACACCCTCCCATTAGGTAGGCATTCACTTTAACCAAAATCCCTAAGGTTGGATTTAACCTAACTCCAAGTAACTTCATTTATAAGTTGGGACGACCTTGGATGCAAACCTATTGAAAGGTTATTTCTCTTTTTAACCATGGAATCTCTTGATCTCCTCCATTATAAATAGATTTTTCTTCCTCCTAAAAATATCCTGATCTCAATAGATTAGTAACAAGTCTATCTTCCTCTTTATAAGCCTTCATTCTCAATGGATCAGTAATATCCCACTTCCACACAATTTAATCTCCTCAATCAATATAATCAGAAACATGTAAAATACAAAGAATAAGATAAGATCTTTCCAATAAAATCCTAACAAGACAAATATCTTAGATTATCACTAAGAAAGAAAAATAAGATATGAATCTCTCGATATAATAATATTTTTTATACTTCAAAATGATCACAATATTTTAGAGTAGCAATCTCTCTTTGGGTCCTCAAAGCAATTATTTATATTTATAAGTGATGATCCAATGGTATGATTCTACAAACATTGGGTTTAGTTACAACATCATAGAAAGAAAAAACTCTATATTTTGATAGATTCAACAATTCTCTAGATCCACTAATGAAATAAAACTTTGATGCTACAATTATATTTCTTTAATAAAAATAAATCTATATTTAAGCTTAAATTCACTGGATTTAAGTTCACTAGATTTTCTTCCTACACAACACAACTAACTAAAATCGAATTCATATTTATGTGTATTGTGATTTTCAAAAAAAAATGAAATAGAGGATCTATTGAATTAAAATTTTATATATATATATTTTTAGGATTTTTAAAATTTTAGAGTTTATGAAAAATTTGGTATGAAAGAGATGAGTTACATCATGAGCCAGTGGTTCATGTCGTGAAACTTGATACGTAAAGGTCCTGAAGTTTTTGAAAATCTAGTGATGGGGTAATTTCATGCTATGAACCAGGGTGTTCATGTTTTGATCGTATTTAAGGATTTGATTATATGTAAGGTTTTGGAATTTTTGGGAAATTTAGCAAGGGATGAAGTCATATCGTGATGAGTATGGGTTGTGTTGTAATGGGGGTGGCTTGGGAAAGAGTTGCATTGTGAAGGCTTGGTTTCATGGGGTTTTAGTGTCATAAAGGGTAGGGTCGTACTATGACATGACCCTCAGTAGTGTATTTTGGGTTTTATCAGGACTTTGAGGGAGGTGTTCCATTTCGTGGTGAGGGGAACCATATCATGGGGTTGGCCTAGCTGAGGGTGTCATGTGATAATCTAGAAGGTTCACGTCATAACCTACCGTATGGAATTAATATATATATAATTAAATTAAAAATAAATGGGTGATTAATCCATTTCAGATAGAAATAGTGGTGAACACCCTAGTTTCACCTTTCCTTCATTCTCTTATCCCTCTTAAGTGTTCATCACTGATTCTTATCGAATCTTTGTGTTTTCTATTGTAGGGGGGATCTATGGGTAAAGTGAGTAGTGACGAACCCAAACCATTGGACTGGGAAGCACCAAAATAACACTAACCTTAGGTTTATCCCTTGAACACTAAAGGCTAGAAATAAATGCCAAGGTTTTACAATATCATGGGGGTGATTTACCCTCATACCTAGCATAACCTATAAAAGAAAACCAAAAAAAACAATGAGAAAGTAAAATATATAATAAAAATATGACTAAATCCCATAAAACAAAACCATAAAATAATCAAAGTTGAAATAGTTAACAATCCACCACACAAGTATACAAAACCCAAATACACAAGAGAAACCAAGGTAATAACATGGTACCATGCCCAGCTTCACAATAAGACCATCTCCAAACTCCACTCCCATTGATCACAACTACAGCATCAGAACTCTTTACTAGAAAAGTAAGATACATTTAACTTACTTATGTCATGAGAAACAATGTCTTCATATACACCAAGATGCATATATAGGGGTGTTTATCCAACCCGGTAGCTGATCCCTAATACTTTCCACACACACCACTGGTAAAATAACAACTTTAGTCACAATAATATATATATATATATATATATATATATATATATATAACCAGGGAGATTATCAAGAATAAGAAAGTGATATATAAATACATGAGTAGTGAAAGTAAATCATGCCATAGAGGTCTCCCATGTCATGAACACACACACAAAAATGCATGTGCCCAACCAATGTATTCTTCATCCCATGTGTCCACTAAATAGTTAAAACTTGCAAGTGGACTCTCTCTCCAGACCCAAGTCACCACTTTGCAGTACAGTCTAGAGTGCCTCCAAATTGGCACGACGGCCAAGTACAAACCAACAAGACCCTTTTATACATCATGAACACATGTCAACCATGTTATGTCAAGTTATAACACCCAAAAACATTTCTTTGGAAGTAAATTACCATTTAATAATTTCTTTAAACATGTTGTGGGTGTCACCTTTAAAGTTAATAAACAAGAAAGGTCATCATTTTTTTCCATCAAGAAACAAAAGTAACTTACTTTTGAATACCAAATCCTTCAAGTTTTAAGAAATATTATAGTGGGATAGAATCTACTTACCTCCAATGGGTTCATCTTAAATAATCATTCCACAAATTCATATATCCAAACTCTCCCCGCCTTCCCTTTAACATGTCACAAAAAATTACTATTAAAATTCATCCTAGCACATTAATCTAGGAATGGAAGCCTCAGTCTAGGGTTCCTCCAAAGATAGAATAAGAAGACCATGAAGGGAAATAGATCCAAATATCTTATCATTGATTCATTAGGTTCAATGCTCTATGATTTGATGAAATAGACCTCTAGAAAGAAGTAAACACTACTACATATTCGTCCATTAACAGCACTTGTATTTATCAACGCTAGTTAAAACAAATGAAAAAGACCCCTTTATCAGCACTAGAAAAAATACTGATAAATGGGGCCTTTATCATCATTAAAAAGTGATGATAAAGGGGGGTCCTTACCGATGCTAAAAAAAGCATTTATAAAGGCCTCCTTTATAATTGCTTGTGAAAAAGAGATGATAAAGGTCTTCCCCTTTATCAGAACTAATAAAAAGGCACTGATAAAGGGGGGAAATTTATCAGTTCTACTAAAAAAGTGCTGATAAAGGGGGAATTTTATTAGTTCTATAAAAAAAAAGCAATGATAAAGGGCGTCATTATCAGTGCTTGTAAAAAAGTACTGATAAAGGCCCCCTTTTATCAGTGCTTTTTTTCTAGCACGCATAAAGGTTATATTTCATAAAAAATACATTTCATTAAAAATAATATATTAATATATAAAAATATTTAAATTAATAAAAATATAATATATATTGTTTAAATATGTTTTAAATAAGGCTAAATAGGTATTTACACTTAATATATAAGAGATTTAGTGAAAATGACTTATAAAATAATTAAAAAATATTATTAAGTAATAATTTTCTAATTATTATGGAGTAATATTCATTTAATAATAGTTGAATGATAATATGATTAAATGAATTAATGAACGGTCTAAGAAAAGCTGGAAACATGACTTGAACTTCAAACGGACAAAATTTTTTATCTCAGTGTCCATTTCAGCTCTACCACATATGAAATAGAAGATTGTGATGATATCTATGCACTAATGACTAGGGGGAACCATATTCACGTTTTTAAAGACTATAAAAGGCCCATAAGTCATCCAAAACTGAGTTTTTAATCGGGGTATCCCAATTTTTTAACATTCGATGTAATTTCAGCCTCGTTTAAGGGGGTCTTATTATCTTTTTTTAGTGGAGACTGAATTTATTATAAAGGATTCTATTCATATTGATATTATGGTTTTGAATTTTTATCATTTTTCATAATTTATTTTTATTTATAATTAAATTTATGCATATTTTCTTATATTTATTTATAATAAATCACTTGTATGAAAACATATATCAACATATTTATATAAAAATGTATTTTTAATTATATAAAATAAATATTTATTATTCATTTTATTTAAAGTAAAAAAATTATCCATATTATTTACTTTATACAATTGCATTGATATGTTTGTATTAATGAACGGATATATATTTTATTATATTCTAGTATATGTAAATGAATATTAGTATGTAATATATTTAAATAAATATAATTATATATATATCACACACATAAACATATATTTTATAAATGTATTTAAAAACAATTAAATAAATATATGAATAAAAAATATGCATGTAAATATATATATTATAAATAAATATAAATATCAAAAAAATATAATAAAACAAGATGGTGCAGTGGTAAAGGTGTCTAAATCCTAAAGAAGTGGTCCAAGGTTTGAATCTAGGTGTGCGCAGGTGGGCCTGAATTTCCTAAAGCACTGGTAAAGGGTGGTGGAAGTGTTGTTAAAGGGGGGAATGAAAGTGAGTGAAAGGAAATGTTAAAGGTGGGGATCTGTGATAAAGGGGTAGCTCAGAGAGTACTAAAAAAATAACCCCCCCCCCCCCCCGCTTTTTGTGAGTGCTAATAAAGGGGGCCTTTATCAGTGATTTTTTAGCGCTGATAAAGTATACCTTTAATAGTGCTAAAAAAAGTACTTATAAAGGTCGCCTTTATCACTACTTTTTTTAGAACTGTTAAAGGGGGCCTTTATTAGTGCTTTTTTTAGCACTGTTAAAGGGGGCCTTTATTAGCACTTTTTTTGAGTGCTGATAAAGGTCATCTTTTAATAGAAATTTGGTAGAAGATGTTTTACAAGGGTTAAATCCCAAAACTATCAATGTTAAAAGTGAGTTTTGTAGTAGTGAAATCATCAAAATCGCCTAAAGTATTATAGAGGTTCAAGAGCCTTGTCTATAAGAGGAAGAATAATCATTACAGGATAAAATCATATTAAAAATATAATTTTTAGTAGACTTTAATTAGATGCATGGTTTGGATGTATGGTTTGTCAAACTATACACCAACCATGTGAATGTTAATAAATGACACATATAGATTCACAGTTTGGCCACATAGTTTAGAAAAAAATGTGTCAACCATGTAAATCATCACTATTCAAAAATTCATAAGGTCACATGATTAATACATGATTTTTCAAACACATTCTCTAACCATGTGCCTTCTAGGACCCCCCAAACACTCTCACATGGTTACCTGGGACTTCTGCATGATTCCCCCTAATTGTGCACAAACTATGCAACCACCAAAAATATACCAAAACTTTCGAAAATCATCTAGGGATTTATGAAACCCACCCAAACCATTATATAACTTAAAAAACAATATGAAATAATAAAATACATTAAAATTTTGGTGTTACATTCTCTCCACCATTGGTATTTCCATCCTTATAAATCTATAAGTTTTTAGTGTTTTGAAAAAGCTCTAGAAATTGGTCAAGCATAAACTTTTCTCATTCCCAAGTCTCTTAACGAACCTGGTCATGTTGCTACAATACTCACACTATGGATATACGTCTACCATGAAAGATCTTATCCTGCCTATCTAGAGTAAAAATCAGAATATGAACACATATCACATCAGACTCAATAGTCACATGGTCTCAACTAATTACATGTTTAGGGTCAGGTTGATACTTTGTTAATTGTAAGATGTGGAAAACATTGTGAATGAAAATGAATCTTGGTGCTAGAACTAGCTGATAAGTATCTTCACTCACAAGCTCCAGAATTTAAAAAGGTTCAATGTAATAAGGAATCAATTTAACTTTCTTACACATATAATGATGTCCCAACCTCAAAGAAACTCATAAGAATACATGATCACCCAATTAAAAAGATAAAGGGAAATGAAGATAATCTATTTAATATTTCTGATGGTTATGGGTTGTTATCCTTTTCTTGAGCATCGGTATTTTTTAAATAGTATCAATGAATTTTACCCAGTCTTTATCAAAAAAAGTGGAGATCAACACAAATAGATAAACAATGATTTATACGGGGGAATATGTATCGGGGCCTAATAACTATTAGTATAATAAAACTTTGAAGTCCATCACATAGGCTCTGAGAATGTCTTCCAATGTCTAGATATTGCACTCTGATTAGTCATCAATTTTAGGATGGTATACCATGCTAATTTTTTACTTGTATCTAGGGGTTTGTTGCAAGGATCATTAAAAATGTGAGTTAAATCTTGGGTCTCAATAAGACACAATAAAAACTAGTACCCCATGAAATTTTATCAATTCTTGGATTTAGAGATTTTATAATTAATCCATCATATTAGTCTCACTAATTGGAATGAATTTTTTTAATTAGTGAGTATGATCACCCAAATGGATTCATTATTCCAAAGTTTTCTAGGAAGACCGGTGATAAAGTTCATAAAAACGTGTTCCCATTTTTATACAGGTATAAGAAATTATTATAACATGTCAGTCATTCGTTGATGTTCAGCATTCACATATTGATAAGTAAGACATATCATAACATACTCAGACACCTTTCACTTTATACCTAACAACCAAAAATTATCCTTCATTTCTCTATACATTTTTTGAGTACCCATGTGGATATCCCACTTTGAATGGTGATAATAATAAAGGAGTTCCTCATGGAAAATGGGGTAAATACAATCCAATCTCAAATGTGAAAAATAGAATTTTCAACATCTATCCACCTATCAATGGTATCCCTGACATTGATGTTTAAATAAACTATAATACAATCAAGGTTTGGTTGTTGAGACTTATTGAATTGTTTATCCAATTTAGGAATAATACTGGCTAGGAAGAAAACCACAACATCATTATTCCTTATATAATACTAGATATACTTTCATGAGACCTACCGATGCATCGAGGAGCTATAGCGAGCAACTGGGGTCAGGGTGTTACATTCATGCTCCCTTATTCCTTATAGAATACTGGATATTACATTCATGCTCCCTTATTCCTTATAGAATACTGGATATACTTCATCCATCCAAAAATGTTGTAAACTCCAACAATGATGGAATATATAAATATTTAATCAGTTTCAAGGCAGTCAAGAATATCCAATATAATTTACCCAAATCAACCATATCTTATTCCAAAATTTGTACCTAAATATTAGGACTATATTAAGGTTTATATTTCCTTAAAACATGTAATTTCTAAAAAGTTTAACTCGTTGTAGAGTCACTCTTCTTAGTACCATAAAATATCAAATCCTCAATGAAATAGTATTGTAGTACAATCCTTATTTATTTCCAGTACATCATTGATACAACACTTCAATGAAATAATTACAAAATAAAAACATAATAACACTAGTCATTCCTCTTCATATGTGGTAGTATCATAACTTTATTATTATCCAATAACATCATTTTGCGGCATAGTCTGATGATTTGGACATCGGTTTTTGTAGTGTCTAAACTCCTTTCAGATGAAGCATTGTACATTTGAAACCTTTTTCTTTCCCTTGCAGTCATGTACTTGGTGTCCTTTTTCTCCACACTTATAACATACTCCCATTCCCTTCAATCATTTTCCAATGTGATTCTTTCTACAGTTATCACATATGGGAAAATCTTTATTTACCTTATTCCCTTTATTTGTCCTTCTCTCTACCATCCTTTCCTTCTCTGGCTTCCCTTCAAAGCCATAGGACTCCGAGAATTATTTACTTATCATATCAACACATGATACCATTTCTTCATATGATGATAATACGTGGGAGACTATTTCACTTCTAAATTATGTCTTAAGACCATGAAAGATATGATCTTTCTTACTCTTTGGATCATGCGTATTGCTGGAGTTCTCATTCCTTCTATAGGGCACCATTTCTAAACAATGGCATAAACTAGATCTGTTTATGAATCAAAATACATAATTCCATACTTGTAAAACACTTAACATTAATTGAACAGTTTATGGATATAATCCATAATCATAAAAATGTTTTCTTTGAGTAAGTATATACTCATAAACCCTTCATAATGGTTTGTAAAGAAAATGAGAATTATCCTAAGCATATCCCCAGGGAGTGTCGTAACCAAGAGTGCAGCAAGGCCCGTTGTCATTCACCAGTTCCCATTTGAGTCTATCTCAAAGCGGTGTTTTTGGGTTTTACCCCTAGGTACATCTATGCCAGAGCCGCCTCTACCTGCTCATATCCAGACAGGGATGTATTGCTCGGAAAACTCACAAAATCTCTACAAAATCAAAATTCTAGGAAGTTCTTCTCTACCAATATTCAAAGTCTATCTTAGGGCTATATGATCTAATTAGAGTTTATATAAATCTAGCTTCCAAGGTTATTTCTAAACTTCCTCTGATACTAACTGTAATGCCCCGACCCTAGTTACCCAGAGTCGGTGCATTATTACATAAAATTGGCATGATTACAAGGAATCACATCCCGAAGGACCGATCAGTTTAGCAGTCTTGGAAACACTAGATACATTCATAAAGTTTACATTACATCATAAAATGAAAACTTCAACAACATAGTCTCCATAGTCCACACTCATACTATCCCTGCAGGTCATTCATAAATTACTTCTTCACATCCTGGGAAAAATAAAACATAGAAAGGGGTGAGCTCAGATGCTCAGTAAGGATAACAATAAAGATGAAACTTTCATAAATAAGCATAAACATTTAAGGCAATGTATAACTAAAACAAAAGCCTTTTAAACTTCAACTTCAGCATAATATGGCATAGATAAAATGAAATAATTCCATTTACTTATTCACATGGATATTCTACTAGTCGAATAATCACATGCAATATCAATAACCACTTTCATAATGATGGAATACATAATGCCATACTACCATCACCATGTAACCAAGGCCTCGTGCCAAGACTACAAATAAGATTTTTGCCAAGGCCTCATGCCAAGACACTAGTTTGTCTCATGAGACCTACCGATGCATCGAGGAGCTATACCGGGCTCCACCCATCACTTACTAAGTCCAATTCATTCCTCATATAAAAAGGTCTAAACATAACATAAACATTCGTATTAAAACTAGCATACAAAATGTCAATACTTTACCCATAAACCATTAATGGTATAAAAATAACACATACATAGTAAAACATATCACAAAACCTTCAACACAATATGGAAGATTTGTATCATGATAAATCAACTTCAAAACAAGTTTAAAATCCATTAAAGGATTTTGACGTTGATGAAAATTATTTGTAAAACTCTTTGAGAGAAATACCCCTTTTCATGAAAATATTTAAAAGTCACACAATTTGGAAAAGAAGTCGTTTAAAATAAATTTTTGAATCAAAGTGTCCCATACCACTTTGAAACTTTTTAAAGGAATTAACATTTTAAAAACATTCATGTCCATATAAATAAATCCTGAAAAAAACCATTTTGAAGACATGGACATAAATGAGAAATATTTAGAAGAATAAATATTTAAAACATTTGAAATGACTTTTTAGTAAAAATTCCCTTAAAATAATCCCTTTTAAAACTCTTTTATAAAACATGGACATGGATAATAAATATGTCCCAGTAGATACTTAATTAAAAGCAACCTCGGATAATAAAGAGATTGTGAAATTAACACTTACCAGTTTGGTAACTTACGAAACATACACCCCATGAAAGAGGTATCATACAATGAATATGTAAATACACATAAATTAAATTTTATTACACAAAGAATACAATTATGGTAAGTACATACACCACACAAAAGGTAATAGTGGCAATATGGCATGAATCTCACGGGAAAAAGGAGTGAGATGAAAACCCCTTACCTTGTACTTTTCCTTGGTCGAGGGTAGTTTAACATCCTGTATAATAGTTAAATAATTGTTATTAAATTACAAAAGAATAATATACATAAATATGATATCATATATGATCTTTTAATATTGCATTGTTAATAATATTTTAGTATTATCGTCATTTCGGGTGTTAACTGATTCGTTTTCTTTTATATGCTTCATTACGTAAGTCGTGTTTGTTATGGATAGGTTGTATCTTATTCATATCCAGAATGATATAAGGTCCTTAAACATTAATTTTAATCATCAAAAGATAATTATTCTTGAATGGATATGATGGGGAAATGAATCTCATCGCGTTCGTGGAGACGGTAATCCGTACGTACGCACGAACGCTACTTCCATTTCATTTGTCATTTTAAAAGGAATCAAAACCAAATGACACATAGGTATATAATTATTCCAATATAATATAATATATTATATGTGTTACTTAAGTTCATTAACACCATCCTTTATATGTTCCATGTATGGTATGAACAAGTCATATCACTTTGAGGGGGCGGTAGTCTGCACTTCCTCAAATGAAATTATCGTATATATATATACAACATAAAAGGAATAATGGTATGATATAAAATGGAATTACAGAAGATTATATATAAAATAAATATCATTAATATCTTATTTAATTATATTTCCATCATAATGGCCACCATGAGATGTGGTAGGAGATAATTGAACAATCATCGCTTCGTGAGGCGTTTGGTTGCCATCCACAGAAACATTATGTTCTTCACCCATTAGATGGATGTTTGTGTAAGTGTAATTCTAATAATTCTAATAAAAATATCCTAGTATATTTAGGATACTGTTTTTGTTACAAAATAAAATAATAAGAAGAGTATAGGGGTTGGAAAAGTAAAATAAAAGAAAAGAAGCTAAGAGAAATCGTTACCTTCAATTTGGGTAACTCCCTTTGGTTTGAACCAAAAAGGACTCTTGAAGTGCCTTATCCCTAAGTTAAGGATTTTAAGAGTAGTAGAGGGATGTAGGTAGCTTAATTGGGCAGATTTTGGATGATCCAAAAGGCTTGAGAGGTGTGAGGAATTGGTTAGAAGTGGTGTCCTTTTATAAGGGGGAGGAGGGGCTCTTTAGGAAAATCTAGAAATATTATTTTATAATAAATTCATATTAGGTTTATAATGGCTCAAAAGTAGATTATTTAAATGTTAAGGTGGGTATGGGTCTAAAATCACTCAACCAATAGAATTTAGACAGGTTTGGGTCATTATATTAACCTTATCTTTTAGTTTTAACTCTTAGTTAATTAGTTTGACACTTACCATGTCACTTTGTATTTTTATATTATATAGTTAATAAACTTACTATATACCTTCAAGAGACCCCCAAGTGGTCCATTAATGATACACCTATCATGATATAAGTCTCTTGGCCTAACCTTAGATTTTTATGAATAGAATATAAATTAATAATATAATATTTATTTTAAAAACTCATTTATGTCAATTTTGACACTACTCAATAATTGTTTTTTTTAAAGTCTTAACAACTTTATTAATTCGATAAAATTAATTTAAGAAATCCTAACATGTCATATTAACCAATAAAATTCTTTTATGTCATCAAAACTTTCAAATTATATTTATTTTAACATTTATAATATCAATTATTTGATTCATTCATTAATAAGGAAAATACTACATCATTATTGTGTCATATATATTTTTACTTTTTCAATGTCTAAAAATTATAAATAAAATACCATTATGTAGGAAATATTTTTATATTTCTAATTAATATTTATAATCGAAAATATAACATATATAACCCTATGTAAAAACTGTTTTTCTAAAAGATATAAGCTTATGTCATTTTTGTATTCACTTTAACTTAATTAATATAAAGTGTCCCTATCACCTACAAGTGGCTCCATGGGGTCCCAAAATCTACCCAAATATGCCCATGGTCGTACATTTATCCACAAATAAGGTTAGGACACGTTTTAGGGTAATTTATTATTATTATAATATTATTTTTTAACCCTTATTTACCGGATTTACCCTTTAACCATGGTAAATAAAATATTTACCGAAGTAATTATTCAAAATGTCTAAAAGTAAAAGTTACCTATTCACACAATTTGGAAATAATGATTCCAAATATGGAATCCATTTTTCCAAATTCAAAACACAGAAGTGGCATAAATTAATTTAAAATTAATTCCTGCTGTCAAAACAAAAAGCGTGTTTTTAAGATATAATAACTATCAAAAGATTGAAACTTGTTTATGTCCGGTTTAATTGTGAAATTATGTCCAATGACCAAAATTGTATTAAATGGTAAAATTATATTATAAATATACTTTAAAACCACTCAAATTCATAATTTATCACTATTAATTATTTCGATTAAAAAAAGTTGTTTTTAATTAAAATTTAGTAATTTTCATTATTCATCAAAATATAAAAGTTATCATAAAAGTACCAAAAATTTACCCTAAGCTAATTTTGATATTCCTAATCCAAAAATGAAGTCCATTTTGAAAGATAAAATGTATAAAATTTCAAAAAGTGGGTATTACTATTCATAACGGCTAGTTTGATTGGTTGTGGTGTGTGTTAGAACTCGAAGTTGTGTACAACACACGCTACTGTATTATTCAAAGTGTACCATGGAAGCTTGGGGTGTTACAAATACCGCTGATAATACTACCAAACTAAATATCTAAAATACATTCTTATCTATTTTCCAAGAAATAACAAACTCAATTTTATTTGGATCAATTGATAGGCCTTTTTTCGAAATAAAATTTCCAAGGAAAAAAATTATATTGAAAATTAAAACTTTGATAATTTGAAATATATTGGCCTCATAATATACTCAATAAAATCTATAAGTTCCTTTAATATTCATTTTTCATGTGAGCATACACCAATATGTTATAAACAAATACCAGAATGAAAGAATCTTAGTACCTATAAAAGATATGATTCGTCATTACCATGAAGACCACTAGTGAAATAGTGAGAACAAAGGGCATGAACAAGTATTAATAGTGGTAGTAAAAGCTTCTAAAAGAAATTTTAAGAATATCCACTTTCCTTACTTGGAGTTGGTTGTACCATGGTTGTATATCACCCATCTGTACTTATTCCCAACACTGGAGTTTCCACCTATGTTTGGGAGTAAAAATTTGTTCCCGCCACTAATATTCCCAGCTATGATTTTTTTCACCATAATAGCTTTTTTAACCATGTATGTGTAATTATTAATGTATAACATCAGTACTCTTGAGATAATATCCAATCATAGGACTAATTCAAAAAATTGTTCCTTAAAAGATTTGTTAGCCACCACTTCTGATGAAAAGAAATAAAGGTATGTAAAACGGGCTCCATGTTCCATAACTAATAGGTTTATTTGTTCTGGATCAATGAAATATATTATTAATTATAATCAAAATTTATTTGGATATAATTATTTGTTAAACAATTCTTCAAATCCATTCCAATTAAGTCCTTAATCGGCCTTTACTTGGATATTTATATCCCACTATTTTCATGCTAGGTCCTTGAGTGTATACATTGTGAGCTTCACCTTAATTTCATTTGGGGTTCCCAAGAAATTTAAGGTTGTATTTATTCTTCTAATCCATTATTTAGCATGCTCAACACCCAAGTCACCCTAAAATATTTGTGATTTTTTCCTTTTTAATTATAGTGAGTATTCTCTATAACATGGTTCCTTAAGTAAATTTCATTTTTTGGAAGCTTTGAAATATTCCACAAATATTCTAAAAATTTGGTGTTTCACCTATTGTTTAAGTGGAACCACATTATTATTAATACCCTCTTATATATTTCTAGGTATCTTGATTAGCAACATTTTCCTATAGTCATAGAAAACCCATTACTTAGTCATAGCCAGATACTTTAATCCCATATCTTTTATCATATACCAAATCATAACAAGAAATATCATGAAATATCATATGAATAATGAAGTACTGGTGTGAAGTCTTTTTACTAATGCATGATATTTAACTCTCATTGGATAAACCCATGATGATGAGATGACAGAATTCCTCGAAATTTTTAATAACACTTTTTATACTTGGACTGCACTGTTAACTTGAAGTTCATCATAAATATGTTATATATGCATTTTTGTACTCTATATTTCAAGTCTCATAAAATCTTATATCTATGCACACCATTATCTAGCTGATAAACCATAACAAACTGATACCATTTGTAATATCTTGACCTTGACCCATTGGATTGGGCAGGACTGAAATTCCACTAACCTTAGGTGCATCCCCCAAACACCAAATGCTAGAAATAAATTCCAAGGGTTTACAATAAAATGGAGGTGATTTACCCTCATAATCGACACAACATGCAACAAAAAAACAATAAAAATAAAATGAATAAATATGATGCATTATAAAAAAATAATTAAATCCCATATAACATAACTATATAATAATCAGATACATATAATTTAACAATACACCACACAATTCTATAAAACCCAAAGACACAAGAGTCGCCAAGTTACCAATGCGAAACCATGACTATATCCACCACAAGACCATCTCCAAAATCCACTCCCATCAATCATGACTGTAGGATCAAGACGCTTTGTTAAAAAAGTAAGATACCTTTTACTTACCTGCATTATGATAAACAATGTCTACATATGCACCAAGGTGCATATGTCATGGGTGACTATATAACCTAGTAGGAAATCCCCAAGACTTCTCACACATGCCACTAGAATAAGAACAAGTTAGATCACAAAAATATATATATATATATACAAGGATACTATCAAGAATTATCGAGTGAGATATAAATGTAGGATCATTGAATATAATTCACACTATAGAGACCACTCATTTCATCAACACATACACACACATTCAAGTGACCAACCAATGTATTCCCTATCCCATGTGTCAACTGAATAGTCCATACTCATGATTGAATCTTATACCACCATACCCAAGTCATCACTTGAAGGTGTGATTTAGAGTTCTCTAAAATCAATATAGGTTCTAATTCTAAACCAAAAAGGGCCTAGTATGAATCATGGACATATGAAAACCATGTGTCAAGTTATCACACCCAAAAAAAATTCTTTGGAAATAAATTACCATTTAATATTTTTACCAAACACGTTGTGGGTTTCAACCACAACCCATAGTTTTTAAGTCAATAAACAGTAAATATTATCATGGTTTTCCCAATGAAAAACACAAGAAATTTACTTTTGAAAACCAAATCCTTCAAGTTATAAGTAATAATAGAGTGGGAGAGAATCCACCTACCTCTAACGGGTTTATCTCAATGAATATTTCTAGAAACTAATAGATCTAGATTCTTTATACCTTACCTTTAATGGATATTAATAAATTCATATTAAAACTCATCTTAGCCCATAGACTTAGGCATGGAATCCCTAGTATAGGGTTCATCCCAAGATAAAATGAGAAGATCGTGAAGGGAAAGAGAACTAGAAACATTAATTTGATTCCCTAGGTCCAATGCTACAAGATTTGATAAAATTGGCCTCTAGAGGAAAGGAATTTTTCAAAATCACCCAAAGGATGCTAGAGGTTTGAGAGTCATATCCACAATAGGAATAATGAGAATTGCAGGGGGAAACTAAGTTTTGAACCCTTTAATTTCACACATGGTTTTACCACATGGATTATAAAACCATGTTTCAATCATGTGAGTATTATAATATGACACCCAGGGTTGCATTGTTTGTCTTCACAGTTTGGTAAACCGTGTGTTAACCCTGCGAATATTCAATGTCCAAAAATTCTCAAGGCCCTGTGGTTATCTCATGGCTTTTCAAAATCATGCTCCAATTGTGTGCCTACCCAAACTCCCCCAAGAACTCTCAAAATTACCTGGGACTCATATACTATTTCCCCAAACTGTACAAAAATCATGTGACCTACAAAAACATTAAAAATCTTCTAAAAGGCCTCCAAGACTTCATGAAACTAACCCAAATCATTATATAACTTTAAAAAAAATATTATAAAATAGTAAAATACCTAAAATTGTGAATTTTGAAATCAGTATACATGTGTTTGTCTTCCATATTTTATACTATATCTTTGACTCATGCTGGAAATACCTAATTCTATGTATTTTTTCAAATTTTGGTGAATCTTCCAACTGAATTCGGATCATTCAGATATTTTTAGCAAGTAGATTATTTCTAACTCTGAGTAGGTGGTTCCTAGTTATTTATTGTGTTATATATTTTTTATACATAATGTGATAATCTGGAGAGGGTTAGGTCAAGTGTGTGATTATGAATGGGGCCACTTTTAGTTCATATTGTCTATAAGTGATACATGGGGGTGGTCTCATGTGGTAATTTTTGAGTTGGATTGTTATAGCTTGGTTCACTTGGTTACAAAAATTTAGGACTTGATGGGTGAAATAATTCATAATGCTAGAAATTTTATTTGGGTTTAAATGATGGATGTGGTTCCTTAGGAGAGTGATGGGTGTGGCATGTGTGACTGTAAGTGATGTTTATCTCCAATAATGGGGTGATGAGTGTTTTATAGTATGATGCAAATTGTGTTGACCATTTCCACCGGTGGCGATGGAGGTTCATTGAGGTTAAGATATTGATGATGTCGCTCACTATGGGGGAGGAGGCTGTTAGGATTGTGTGAACACATGATAGGGCCAATGAGGTGGTTTTTTCCACTCATTATGGGTGTAACCTCTTTATATTTAGCATAATAAGGGTAATGGTGTTGACCATTAGTATAGAGGAGAGGATACGTTGTAGTTTTCCATGGTTTTTTATGTTGAGACTAATATATGGGAGTGGAATGTTAGTAATATATGAGGGATATGTTGGGGTTTATGGGTTGGATATAAATATGATAGGTATCTCCATGACTTAGTTTTATGAGATGTTGAGCTAGTGGTTGGAAAATGGATTTAGAAGAACATGGGTATTGTGATATGGATTGTGGACATGCCTTTGGTGCATCATGATTGACTCAAAATACATATAAAGTTATGTTTTTCATGTGAATCATGTATTATGGAATTTCTTACAAGCATGAGGGAAGTTCTGGTATGATGGACTATATATGCATTATTCCATTATAATAATGGACAAGGAATGTAAATTCTCACTCAAGGATAATTTATCATGAGTAGGGAGGGTTGTGTGCTATGTTTTGGATTCTAGTTATTTCACTTTTCATACATTGTATATGTATGGATACTAGATAGGGACACAATTGGTGGTAGACTATTGAGTTCGTACTCACACCATGCACAAGCCCTCTGGGACACAGGCAGACTTCATGGTTCTTTTTATAGGTAAGGGTAAGGGATCATCGTTTGGATACTAGTGGAAATGTGAGTGAATATGATGTATGGACTAGATTTTATAGTTTTAAAAATAGATCGGGTGATTCCTCGGTGCTGGGCAGGTGATATATTTGGTAACTTTTTGATTATGTACATATGTGATCAGCTTGAGGGTGATCTTGTTTACTTTTGTATAACATGTCTAATATTTTATACATTTATGAATCATGTTATATGTTATGATATCGATTTATATTATTATTATAATATTATTTATAGTTTAGATGTTGTTTATTTATTTCCAAAGGGTATAGTATCCCCACTATCACCCCATAGACCCTCACTACTAGTCAAAATCCCTTGGAATATAGATAGGAATGCCTAAGGTCAAGTGGTTCTTTAGTTTGATTTCATTAGAGTAAACCAGAGTAGGTAATTACAAAGTAGTTTCAGTCCAATTTGATGTAAGAAATGTCGATAGAGTTTTATTTTTTTATTTGGGTTGTGGTAGATTGAAGGTCTAGGAAGGTGTTGGGACTTAGTTTGTATGTTGTGTTATGTTGTGTTTCTAGCCAAAAAAAGTGTGGGTTGAAGTTCAAAGTACCAAAGAAATTGGGAGTTTTGTTTTTTTTTTACATGATTAATATTGATTAATTTTATTTGGATTAAATGGTATTTGATGTCATTGATTTTTTCTTCAGACTCTTGGCTCTGAGAAGCAAGGGGTGGCACTCATGCACCATGCTAGGCACGTAGGTCTCACATGACATGTTGGTTATTACTTGTGATTTCTATTCTAGTTTTAGAAAGGAATGGATTTTATTGTTTAAAGTTTCAATAATAGACTAAATAGTGTTTTCCTGTATAGTATTTTGGTTTCATTCTACTCAGCTAACCCAGGAAGGGTAGTGGTTCTGATGCTATCAATTGTGTGGATCTTGTGAGTGTATAGTGTATGTGGTATCTGGACTAGATATGGTTAGGTGATTTCATGAGGCTATATGGTATGGACATGAGTATATTAGCGAATTGTAAGGGAAAGTGGGTCACACTACTTATTTCATCTTTCTCTATTTGAGATATTCGAACTGTTATATTTGTATTAAGCATTGTATTTGGTCTAAAATGGGATGACACCTAGATGGCCTCCATTATATCATTAGGAAAGCGGGGATATGATTCCACCAAGGCATGAACCAGATGAGGCCTTGAGGGAAAAGGTGCGAATGAGCCACAAAAAGAGGTTCTAAGGAAAATTAGTCAGTATGAGTTAGTGAAGGAGTTAGGGAAGTGGTTGGATTAGCTTCTCAAGCCGATCATGGTGTGATTTATCCAAAGCATTGATGAGGGAGATCAAGTAATTGATCCATACATGGCCTGTCTAACATAAGAGTTCCAGTTATAGAATATTCCTTTGTATTAGGGAGAGGGTGGTTCCCAGGGGATAAAGTATTGGATCAAGTCAGTTCATATTATTTTTTATCAAATTGATACACTACTAGGGTGGAGGTTGAATATGGATACATATATACTCAGGGGACCAATGAAACATTGGTGGGATGTTCTGGTATATTCAAGTTAGCATGAGTGGATTTTCAGTGGTATGTTTTCAATGTGGGAAGACAAATCATTGTTTAGGCCCAATGTGATCAACCACCCATAATGTTTGGTATATAGACATATGGTACATTTTTAGTGGTTTTTCATAAAACCTCACAGTTAACTGGGGGACATGGATTGGGATATATTTGGGAATCTAAGGTAGGACTAGGACTGGTACCATAAGATAGATAGAGAGATTCATCTACATGTGTGGGCTATGGCAGTGGATGGGATACCCAGTAGTAGAGAGAGTGGCCAGCAATGAGTACTGTAAGACCCCAATAATTTGTTTTATAATTTTAAATACATTAAGTTATGAAAAAAAATAATTTAAAATTAAGATTTTTAATTAATAATACTTATATTTCAAATTTATAGCTTTCAAATTAATTTTAAAAACAAATACGATTTTATAGTATTAATTTGTGTATAAGAATATCTTAATATGAATATGTGTATTTGATTATTAAAAAATTAATTTTTATCAATATATTATAATATATATATTGACTATTATAATTATTTTGATAAATACTAAATTATTTTATGAATATATTCACTATTATTATAACACCCCAAGATTTTATGGTATGTTTCTTCGTAAATAATTTCAATTCATTAGATAGCTTATATGCACACAACACTGAGTCTCTGTGAAACAATACTTTGTTGTAGTTATAACCTAGACGTTGAACTTAATTTTTCCACTTCTGTGTTTTTAATTTTGAAAAACAGACATACACGGTTGTATTTGGTAAGATATTTAGAGTCTGATAGAATCAACATAATTTTTGGTGAATAGTAACTTACCCTTATGAATAGTGACATACCCTTATGAATAGAAACTTGACCCTTATGAATAGTAATGTACCCTTATGAATAGTAACCTCACCCATTTAATTATAAATAAAATTTAGGCACCTTATAAATGAAAGTGAATATTTTAAACATTAATAATTAAGTATTGGTATTTTTGTGAGCAATAAATTTTTATTTAAAATTTTAAAATTAATAAAATAATTTCAAAGATAATTCATTTTTCATAAAATGTATTAATAAATCAATATTTTTTTTCCTATTATTTTGAAATAATTTTATGAGACCTTAGTTAATTTTTCAAGGTATTATAAAAACAATTATAATTTTAAAAACTGTATTTCTCGAGTAAATGGTGATTGTAATTAAAAATTAAATTTTTCATATTTAGAAAATTATTTTTATAAAATAAAGTTCATTTTTGGATTCTACACATCAAAAAATTGTTAGGGTGAATTTTTAGTATTTTTCTGAAATACTTGAATTTTTAGTGAATAGTGAAAAAATCGTTAATTTATGATAAATGCTAAATACATGATTTATTGATTCATAGGTGATGTAAGGATGATGTAAGAACACTTGGTTCAAACTCACATGAACTTATTACTATTTTTAGTCACATTAATCAAGACTATTCATAGTCTTGAGCCAAAATATTTAAATAATGATTAAAATAATGGAAAGACCCTCCTCTCCTCCACTATAAAAACCACCCCTCACCCCCTCTTCCTCTCACACCACTCAAGCTTTGATACTTGCCTAATTTATACCAAATACTCTTCCCAAGCCCATTACCCAAGTCCAAGACCTTATGGTATCACCAAAATTCGAAAACCAAAGGCCTTAAGGAGGTTCTCAAGGAAGAGTACTCAAGAGGTAATCTTCTCTTCCTTTTTCTTTCAATTTATTTTACAAGTTCCATTATATTGTATCTATCTACTCACCTACCCTCATCCAAATTCTATTATAATTCAAATACCTTACATTTACTTTAATTATATTATTCTAATGGAATATTTTGTCATCATCTATCTTTCCCCCTCCTCTTATACTAAAAATGAAAACACCATCCAAGATGTGTTAATTTATCACATTCAAGGATGACGGGTTTTCAATTTCTATTACCATATTCAATTATGGTCATTAAAACATTTTTATGGTTGAAACATATCATAATATATTTAATATATCTTATTTAATGTTCTGGAATCAGTTTTTACACATGGTATTAAATTATAAAACAAAATGAGTTGGTGGTGATCGAAAAACCACCAAATTAATCCAAGTGTTTATCATTAAAATTGTATCTAATGATTCATCCTACACCAAAATAACCAAATTATATTTATAAAAATTTACAATACTATATTTTTATCAATATTATATAATTATATCCATTATGTATGAACTCCATAAACAAGTGAACCGATTATGAAAACCAATAAATCAAACACTCTGTAACGATGGAATTCAACCTTATAACGTATTTATAAGAAAATAAATGAACTTAGTAAAATTATTATAAAATAAATAAATTTCTAATAGGTTATTAATTAATTTATTAATGAGTCTAAATTCATATTCCATGACCTTAAGTTCAAGATCGGAATGCATTCGAACATAAGGTAAGGGTTTTCTAAACTCACTTTTATTTCCGTGAGATATTCCTTACTCGCCACTAATTCTTGTGTTTGGTGTATGTATACTAGAATTTGATGTATCATATCATGAATATCATTATCTTAATGGTATTAAATGTATCATTTTATGATTATTAATTTTGGGACATATGATTCAATTGATTTCAAAGTGGTAAGGGTTTTCTACCTCAACCTCCATTTTCATTAAGGTTACTCTTATTCTATACTTACCTCAATTAAATTATTATTTATTCATATGTAATAATCTTAAATTTTGTTTTAATGTTATTTATATGTGTACCAACTATAATCCTACATTAATTTATGGG
Source organism: Viscum album (assembly GCA_963277665.1). Taxonomy (NCBI): domain Eukaryota; kingdom Viridiplantae; phylum Streptophyta; class Magnoliopsida; order Santalales; family Viscaceae; genus Viscum; species Viscum album. The sequence goes on from OY728156.1 coordinate 1,175,644,509, forward strand.
TATTTATATGTTTTAAAAGGATCTTTCAAAAATTCTTCCTGAAAAACAAGTCTGATTCAAGGGAATTTCTCAAATTCTTACCTGTTATCAAAGGAACTCTATAATCTATTTTAATTGACCATTATATTTATAAAATCACTCTTTTTATTATAAAAATACTATCTTAATTCACTTCTGGTTTTATACAAATATTTTTCCAAAATAACTCTTCTTTTCTAAGTAAAAGAGTATTTATCTCAGGAATTACTCAATGATTTTATAAGAGTATCTTCATCTATTTCAACACTTCTATTAACTCTTATGTATTATTGGGATTAATATTTTATGATATCATCTACCATATTTAATTTAATTTTTTATTATTATTTTTACTATATAAGTTCTATCTTAAAACCATTCACCAATTTATTATTAATGGTTACTGTTTATGCTTAATGTTCAGGGAAAGTTATTTACATTTCATATGTTAGTTTCAATATGAATGTATATGTAATTTATGTTTATCCCCATTAATATTAGGAATTAATTGGACTTATTAAGTGATGGTTTGGTCCCTCTATATCCCTTCGATGCATCGGTGGGTCTCATGAGACAAACTACGGTCTTGACATGAGGCCTTGAAAAAATGGTTATTTATGGTCTTGGCATGAGGTCTTGATGGTATGGTTATGATGTTCAGAATTATGAATTCCCTAATTATAAAACTAGTAATTGGAAGTTCATGTAGTTATTTGACTAGTATAATACCCATGATTATGATTTATTATGGCATTATTTATTCAGATCTTATTCCTTTCATAATGTGTTCAAGTTTATTTTTAAAGGCATGTGTTTTTAATTATTCACCATGCCTAATGTTTATGTTTGTGATATATTCTGCTTTATTGCTTACCCTTACTGAGAATTTGAGCTCACCCATTTCTATGTTTCATTTTCCTAGGACATGAAGAGGTATATTATGAATGACATGAAGGTATAACCTAGTAGTTATGGATGTTTTTAAAGGAATTTTTATATTGTATTTACTTTCAAGTTGTAATGTTGAACTTATGTATGTATCTGATTTTCCAAATATATTAAACTATCTGTTCCTTTGCTATATGAATTTCTTTCAGTCATAAAAATGTAAATAAATAAGGCACCAGCTTTGGGAAACCGGGGTCTGGGTCTTTACAAGTATGACTATGTAGGGAGGATAGGAATAAAGTAGTCGGGCTTCAGGTCAACTGTATGTGATTAAGGAAACTTACTCAGAGCAGGCTGAGAATCCATAGATAGTTAGATCTACATTATGAGTGTGTTAGTTTTTGGTTTTACAAGATGTTTACTAGTAAAAAATGTTTTTATGTGATATATGGATTGACCAGATGTTAGTTGAGATATGGGAATCATATGTGATGTTTGATCACTTTGGGATGTGTTGGCATCAGGTATGATGTATGTGTGAAATGGGTATCAGATATGATGTGGGTATGATGTGGGATACGATTATGGTGAAAGTGGTATGTGTGCATCTGGTATCATGCAGGAATAATGTGGGTATCAATAAGATGTAGTATGGTGATGAATTTTGGTTGGAATATGTTTGTTATGGGATGATAGTCGGTGTGGTACCATCAGTGTGTTGGGTAGTTCAGTTGGGATGTAACTGGGTAGGTGATTCTTGTGGTGGGGAGTTCCCATAGAAGTATTTGGTATATTTATTTGGGTATTCAAGGTGAACAAGAAATTTATGGATTCATTTAGAATCATCTCAATATTTTTGGAATTTTGATAGCATGTGTAACGTCCCCGACCCGGGTGCCACTAAATCGGTGCCCCGAGTCGAGTAGTTACATGATCTCAAGTGCGCCTCCTCGTACGCTAGAGGCTACCGACTAGAAGCGAGGGTCAAAAGGGGTCATGTGGGGATACTATACCCTGAATACCAGAGTAAGACATAGTAGTTTATAATTGAAATATCAAAAACATAAGAGAACAATCCATAACATTCATAATAACCAAATCCCAAAACTGGGTACAATCATAAACAACAATAAGTATGTCATTCCACTACAGTGTCAAGTGAACAAAACCCAATGGAAATAGAATGGTAGGATTCCCAAAATGGTATGGATTCCAATTTTGGAACCTCAACCAAACATGTCCCATGTATAATTCATCTCCCTAGAATAGGACTCTTTCCCTTCTCCAGACCTGCAAGCATGAAATCTGCTCGGGTACCCAATGGCAGCCTGAGTAGGGTGTGAGTATAACTCAGTAGGTCACCACCAACGGTGTCTACAAAATATCTAACAAGGAAGATAGTGCATGAAAATGATAAATAAAGGCAAGTTATGGTAAATAGTACAATATGTCATTCTAAACTATGTCCATTTTATCTATACCACCAATGAATTTGGGTTCACTACTTAGGCATTTCATTATTCAATATCCCCTTTCTATGTGTTCAATGGATTAGACATATTTATTTTTCTCATGCATATGGAAATAAAATCAATACCTATCTCACTAGGCATCACAATATAGAAAATCCCAATACCCTCACCTAGAAGCCTCAGTCCGAGTGGAATGAAACCGGAAGGGGAATAGAACTCTATCCCCTTCCCTAACCCGTGCATTTGGGGGAAGAGCTAGAACCTTGGTCCAACTCGACCCGTGGGCATAGAACCTCAAGTCAATACCCCACTCAGCCAAGCCATGTGCACATGCTTATTTATTAATTACCACAAATCACCATATCACAACAACATATCCAAAATCACTTACAACATCACAATAATCCCAATAAATGGGAAAATAACATTATTGCCTCAATCCATTAACACATTCATTATTTTAATTACTTAACCCTTTAGCCTCATTTCCCATTTCCCATGCCTATCTCACTAAGAATAATCAAATATAATCTAGTCACCTATCATTTCCCATCAATACATTTAAGAATATTAACATATTCATCATGGTCTCTATGTTCTTTCACAACAATCTTACACTACTTAGTTAATTCTAAGTCCGGAAAATATCAGCACACCCCACGAGTGGCCCTAGTTTGGTAGAGTCATACTCCTTGAATCCCATGGGGATCAAGAGGGGTTCATTTAAACATTTAGACACCCATTACCCATCTTAAGTCAAAATCACCAAGAACTCATTAAAAGAAGGCAAGAATAAAACCCTACATGCACAAATCTACACAAAACCCAAGGGATATAACTTGTAGACCACCTACCTTAAATCTGTTGGCGGACTCACTCCTAATCGAAGCCTTAAATCTCAATTCAACCAACCCTTGAAGCTTTACCCTAAAACTCCCCAAAAAATTAGGGTTTGAGAGCTTCATATGGAGAGGGGAAATAAATAGAAACTTTAAACCAAAAATAAAATAAAGAGGGAGATTAGCCTTACCCAGATCTTCAATCCGCAACTGACGGCACTCCAAACGGCTTAGAAACGAAGGAGATTGTTCCTTGGGAGCTCTTGGATCCTTTGGTTCGTTCTTAGGGATGAAAAGGAGGGGAGGAAAATCCCAAGTGGATTATAAAATCCTAGAGTGTAAAACTTGTAATTTTTTTAAAAAAATTGGGTCGTACGGTTTACCAGCACGGTTTTCCAAACCGTACACAAACTGTGCGGATGCTTCTGTCCAAAAGATCTCCCCTCACACGGCTTTCCCACACGATTTTCCAAACTATGTGTAAGCTGTGTGGATGCTTCTATCCTAAAATCTTACTCTCACATGGTTTACCTGGGCTGCCCGCACTGTTATCACTAATTGTGCGCAGACCGTGCGGCTAACCCAGAAACTCATTTTTTCCCCTTTTTTCGTGTCTCGAACCCCTGGAACAACCCTAAGCCTCCTCAAGGACTTTTTAAAGCACTTAATTAACTCAAATAAAGGGCATAAACTGAAACTTAAGTAAAAAATACCTTATAGATAAATCTAGGATCTTACAACATCCCCACCTTATAACGGATCGTCCCCGAGCCGTTCTTCTCGAGCATCATTGAGTTTCTAAAGAAAGGAGATCATGCCAATGGACCCGCATATCATATTCCCACTCCCAAGTTTCCTCTTGATCATTTACATGTTTCCATATAACATGAACCAGGGGCACAACCTTACCTCTCAAAACTTTCTCACTATGATCCACAATACGAACCGGGTGCTCCTCAAAGGACGCATCAGCCTCAAGTTCAACATCCTCGGCATTTATCACATTATATGGATCTAGGTGATACTGTTGGAGTTTTGAAACATGAAAAATGTCATGCATCCCACTATACCACTATGTAATATCCAATCGGTAATCCATTGGTCTGATTCTCTCCACAATCTCAAATATCCCCACATATCTAGGTGCCAACTTGCCCTGCTTCCGAATTCGACGGTGATCCAACCTTGGCGACACCCGAAGAAACACATTATCACCCACCATGAACTCAAGAGGATTATGACGTCGATCTGCATATTAATTTTTCCTACTTTGAGCTTTTTCCATACATTTTTGAATCAAACAAACCTTCTCCGACATTTCCTGCACAAGACTTGGCCCTAACAGCTCAAACTCCCTGGTCCTTAACCAACACAATGGTGATCTACACAGTCTCCGATAAAGTTCCTCAAAAGGTTCCATCTGGACTGTAGCCTGAAAACTATTGTTATAAGAAAACTCAACAAGAAAAAATTGCTTTTCCCACGAACCACCGAAATCCAAAACACATGCTCTCAACATGTCTTCTAATACCTGAATTGTACGCTCCGACTGCCCATCATTTTGTGGGTGGTAATCTGTACTTAGAAACACATGGGTACCAAGTGCCTTCTATAGTCCCTTCCATAAGCGGGAGGTGAAATGTGGATCACGATCTAAAACTATGGTTCTCGGCACACCATGCAACCGTACTATTTCCTGAACATATAACTCCCCCAACTGGTCAACTGTATAGGTTTCCTGAATTGGAAAGAAATGGGCCACCTTGGTCAGATGATCTACTACCACCCAAATGGAATCATTATTCTGAGGCATCCTCAGAAGACCCACTATGAAGTCCATCATGATGTCATTCCACTTCTACTCTGGAATAGGCAATGACTGCAACAGCCCACCTGGGCGCTAATGTTCAGCCTTCACCTGCTGACAGGTAACACATCGTGCCACAAAACTCTCCACTTCCTTCTTCATTCCCGGTCACCAGAATTGCCTAATTAGATCACGGTACATCTTATTTAAGCCTAGATGCACCGCCCACTTTGATGTGTGGAACTCGCACATCAACTCTTCTCATACATCTGCCAGCACCACAACGCGACCATGAACATAAGAAACTTCATCAGTATAGAAGGTTTAACCAGAAGGTGACTCCCCAACTTTAAGACTTTCCTTCATAGCCAAGCACTCCGGATCTACCAACTGACTCTCTTTAACTCAGATCAAGAGTGCGGACTCAACTGTTATAGATGCAAGGGTCATCTTCTTGTGCCCCTCTTGTACCTCCAAATGCATCTCTACAAATAGGTCCATCATCAACCACTCTAAACTGGATTCCTGAACCACTTGATTCTGAGTCTTCCAGCTAAGAGAATCAACGACACTATTTACTTTTCCCGGTGTGTAAACCAATTCAAAATAAAAATATTTCAAGTACTCGACCCACCGTCGCTACTGAAGATTCAAATCCAGTTGAGAGAAGATGTATTTGATACTTTTGTGGTCGATAAACACCGTAAAGGTTTCTCCCAACAAATAATGTCTCCAACACTTTAAGGCATGAACCATATCAGCTAGATCCAGGTCATGAGTAGGATAATTTCTTTCATGTGGCCTCAACTACCTCGACCCATAAGCCACAACCCAATCATCCTAAAACAACACTACCCCAAGTCCAACATCGGACGCATCACAGAACAAGGTGTACCTCTTACCTGGTTCAGATAAGATCAAAATCGCTATGGTGGTCAACCGCTTCTTCAGATCCTGAAAATAATCCTCACAATCCTTTGACCAATCTAACTTAACCCCATTCTTGGTTAGGCCTATGAGCGGTGCTACCAAATGAGAGAAATACCTAATAAACCTTCAGTAATAACCAACCAAACCCAGAAAACTCTGAATATTAGAGATGTTCTTGGGATGTTCCCAAGACACCACAGCCTTCCCCTTTTATGGATCCACCAACACGCCTAACTCAGATATAATATGTCCCAAAACGTGCACCTCATCAATCCAAAACTGACATTTTGATAACTTAGTGTAAAGCCTATGTTGTCTTAGTGTACTCAATAAGATTTCAAGATGTTTGGCATGATCGTCATGAGTTCTGAAGTACACCAAGATGTCATCAACAAAAAAACTACAAACTGATCTAGATATGGGTGGAATATCTGGTTCATCAAGGCCATAAACACAGCTGGTGCATTGGTAAAACCAAACGGCATTACCAGGAATTAATACAACCCGTACTTGCTTCGGAATGACATTCGGGGTATGTCAGAAGGTCTCACCCTCAACTGATGGTATCCCAATATCAAATCAATCTTGGAAAACAACGAGGCACCTCTGAGCTGATCAAATAGGCCATCAATTCTATGAAGAGGGTATCGGTTCTTAACTGTCATCTGGTTCAGCTTCCTATAATCGACACATAGCCTCAGTGATCCATTATCCTTCTTATAAAATAGCACAGGAGATCCCCAAGGTGATGTACTAGGACTTATAAACCACTTACGCTCTAATTTTTTCAGCTGAACATTCAGTTCTTGGAGCTTTACTGGCGCTATTTGGTAAGGTGTAATGGAAACTGGCTCTGCTCTAGGAAACAATTCTATCCTAAACTCAACATCTCTCTCAGGTGGTAACCCCAAAAAGTCTTCAGGAAACACATCCTGAAACTGGTCCACAACAAAAGGTAAGATTCACTGTCCTTTCTCCCCATAATCTATCATAAAGCATGCCACTTGGGATGTGAGCTCCCCCATCTGATGGCGTAGTGGCCCTACGCGGCCCACCCGAGTATCCCACTCGCCACGAAGGATATGTGTGCTCCCATCGATAGATTTGAATGTTACACGATGTTGGTAACAGTCGATATGGGCCTGATATAACACCAACCAATCCATTCCCAAGATCAGGTCAAAACCTGACATATCTAGGACAAACAGATCCCACAGAAAACGATACCCACCAACCCCTAGAGCACAACCCTTATACTTCCTGATGTCCTCAACTCTCACCCCTAGATGAGTATCAAGCGACATTACCCCACATGCAGTCTCTACAGTTAAGCCCAACACAACTACAAACTGAGCAGAAATACAGGAATGCGTAGCACCTGTATCGAATAAAGCACTAGAAAACGTGGAAGCTATAGGAATTATAGCTTGAACAGTAGATGGTACTGCCTCACCACCCTCATGTATAGCCTGAACTGCATGGAGATGACCTACCCCTTTACCCTGTGCTCCAGCCTGAGTACCCTACACTGAACTACTCGGTTGGTAAGGGTGATCTCGTCCCAGAGTTCCATGTCCATTTCCCCTACCAGTACGGATTGTGGAGCTCCAACTGCCTACCTGATACGGGGTAACCAACCCATTTCCTACACTCGGCATCTGCCTCTAACCTCCATCATTACCCGACTTCCACGGGTTCCTACAGAATCTCTACAAGTGACCTAGCCTGCCGCATGCTCGGCACTCTACTAGTGGGCGGGGACACTGGTCATGCTTGTGCCCCAGCCTTCCACACAGAAAACAGAAGACCTGGTCACCACCCTGAGAAGCTTACCCCCTCTTCTAACTGCTCTTCATTCTTCCACCCTGCTGAAAGGTTCCAAAGTGGTGCTTCCTACTATCAAAATCCACACCACTTACTTGCCCAGTTAGCGCCACAAGTTCACTACCTGAACCTCCCTTCAGATTTTCTTCTGATATAAGGGCTTGATCCACCACTTCAGCAAACCTTTTTAGTCGAAATATATTCACCTAAGACCAGATCTCATTTCTCAACCCGTCCTGGAATCATTTCTCCACAGCTACCTCATCTCCCGTCAATGTCAGAACGAAGCATCTCAAATCAGTGAAACGGATAGTATAGTCCATCACCAACATTGTCCCCTAAGTCAACCTCATAAAATCTACAGACTTCTCATGCCTCAAGGTTTCTGGATAGAAGTGCTCAAGAAACTTCTCTTGAAAATCTTTCTACATCATCCCATCAGCCTGCTCTGTTTGAACCATAATGTCTCACTAATGTTTTTCTTTCCCCCTCAGAATATAGGCCTCTAACTTGACTCACTTATCGAGAGGAGTGTCTAGATGGTCGAGAATAGCTTTTATGAACTCTATCCTGAACTCTTCTGCTTCTGGCCCACCCTCTCTGGTAAAGGTTGGAGGGTGTTACAGCTAAAACTCCCTGTTCAGCTCAAACATACTCGGCACAACCCGCCCTGGGTCTCGTTCCATCATCTACATAAAACAAGAAAAGTTCTCAAAAAACTTATCTTCCCTATCTCCTTGGACCAACATGTTCTATTTCTCTACTACTGGAGGAGATTTCTCAAAAAATTCCTCATATCGCCCAACCGGCACACATCTTCGAGGTGTCATTTCTCTACAATGCCAAACATGATATTTAGAATACAACCATAAAAATTATATGAGAAGGAATATGTATATATAGGATCATCACTTGTGATAACCAAAGAAGTTCATTTACACTACTCCAAATAGACCACTTGAAACCAGTTCACTACCCTCGGCCATCTCCCTAAATCTATGGTCGATGTGTTATCTAATTAATAGGGTTACAATCCTTATCTTTTACTCCCATTCAAACCATTTTCATATTCCAATTTACCCTTATAATAAATTATTCCACTTTTTCTTCTTTATCAAAAACCATTTTCTAATTACTACTAGACATTTTCACTTCCCCTTTTTACTCATTCATACCATCTTATTAAGCATAATTAATTACTTTTAAAACCACATATGCATCCAAACATTTACATCCTGCACCCCCATCCTGTGTGTGTGCCTGTCATGATGCATGTCACTTTACTACATAGGTTCCTAGAATGATGCATGAATGCACAACCTCGTACCTTTCTAACCATGAGATAAATATCACAAAACCATAAAATCACACAATAAGTGCATCAACCAATGGTGAAATATCATCAAATGTAACAACGCACAATAAGAACAACAATCCCCTCCCATGGTAAATTGGATTTTCCCCCATACATGGGTTAGCTACTCCCAGAAATGAGCTTATTACCAAGGCCCTACACACTCCTAATATCCTATCTACCATCCCCAAATAGTAATAAAAAAATAACTCCTTTGATGCCACTTTTTAATGTTACCATCCCAGGTGACACGAAACCGGTGCCCCGAGCTGGCTAGTTACATGACCTCAAGCGCGCCTCCCCATACACCAGAGGCTTCCGACTAGCAGCAAGGGTCAAAAGGGGTCATGTGGGGAGACTATACCCTCAATACCAAAGTAATCCACAGGAGGTAATAATTGAAATAGTGGAAACATAAGATAACAATCCATAACATGCATAATAACCAAATCCCAAAACTGGGTACAGTCATAAACAACAATAAGTGTGTCATGTTGTTACAGTGTCAAGTGAACAAAACCTAAAAGAAATAGAATGGTAGGATCCCCAAAATGGTTCAGACTCCAAGTTTGGAACCTCAACCAAACATGTCCCATGTACAACTCATCTCCCTAGCATAGGGCCCTTTCCCTTCTTCTAACCTGCAAGCATGAAATCTACTCGAGTACCCAATGATGGCCCAAGAAGGGTGTGAGTATAACTCAGTAATCCACCACCAACGGTGTCTACAAAATATCCAGCAAGGCATATAGTGCATGAAAATGATAAATAAAGGAATGTTATGGTAAACAGTCCAATATGTCATTCTAAACTATGTCCATTTTATCTATACCACCAATGAATTTAGGTTCACTACTTAGGAATTTCATTATTAAATATCCACATTCTATGTGTTTAATGGATTAGGCATATTCATTGTTCTCATGAATATGAAAATACAATCAATCCTTATCTCAATAGGCATCACAATATAACAAATCCCAATACCCTCAACTAGAAGCCTCAGTCTGGGTGGAATGCAACCGTTAGGGGAATAGAACTTCGTCCCCTTCCCTAACCCGTGCATTTGGGGGAAGAGCTAAAACCTCAATCCAACTCGACCTGTGGGCAAGTCAATACCCCACTCATCCAAGCCATGTGAACATGCTTATTTATTAATCACCACAAATCACCATATCACAACAACATATCCAACATCATTTACAACATCACAATAATCCCAATAAATGGGAAAATAACATTATTACCTTAAACCATTAACACATTCATCATTTTAATTACTTAACCCTTTATCCCCATTTCCCATTTCCCATGCTTATCTCACTAAGAATAATAAAATATAAGATAGTCACCTAGAATTTTCCATCAATCCATTTAAGAATATTAACATATTCATCAAGGTCTCTACATTCTGTCACAACGATCTTACACTGCTTAGCTAATTCTAAGTCCAGAAAATATCAGCACACCCCATGGGTGGCCCTAGTTTGGTCGAGTCATCCTCCTTGCATCCCATGGGGATCAAGAGGGTTTTATTTAAACATTTAGACACCCATTATCCATCTTAAGTCAAAATCACCAATAACTCATCAAAATAAGGCAAGAATAAAACCCTACATGTACAAATCTACACAAAACCCAAGGGATATAACTTATAGACCACCTACCTTAAATTAGTTGGTAGACGCACTCCCAATCGAAGCCTTAAATATATATTCAACCAACCCTTGAATATTTACCCTAAAACTCACCAAAAAAGTAGGGTTTGAGAGCTTCATATGGAGAGGGGAAATAAGTAGAAACCCTAAACCAAAAAGAAAAGCAAGAGGGAGATTAGCCTTATTCGGATCTTCAATCTGCAACTGACGGCACTCCAAATGGATTAGGAATGAAGGAGATTGATCCTTGGGAGCTCTTGGATCCTTTGGTTTGTTCTTAGGGTTGAAAGGGAGGAGGGGGAGGAAAATCCTGAGTAGATTACAAAATCCTGGAGTAGAAAACATGTAATTTTTTTAAAAAATTTTGGGCCTCATGGTTTACCCGCACAGTTTTCCAAACCGTGTGCAAACCGTGCAGACGATTCTATCCAAAAGATCCTCCCTTGCACGGCTTGCCTGCACGGTTTTCCAAACCGTGTGCAAGATGTGTGGTTTCTTCTATTCGAAAATCTTACTCTCACACAGTTTACCAGGGCTGCCCACACAGTTAGCACTAATAGTGCTAAGACCGTGTGGCTAGCCCAGAAACTCATTTTCCCCCTTTTTTCATGTCCTGAACCCCCAAAACAACCCCGATCCCCCTCAAGGGATTTGAAAAACACTTAATTAACTCAAATAAAGGTCCTAAATTGAAACATAAGTAAAACATAACTTACGAAGAAATCTGAGATCTTACAGCATGTTTCTTGAGTTACAATAAATATTGGTCAGTAAATATCCTAAGATAGATTGGGTGTGAGTTATTGTGTGGTGGGAAGGTAGTAATGAACTGGGTGTTTAGGAGTGTAAATTTGAGACAGATCTTGGATCAACCAACTATGAGTGGACCCTTTTGAGGTGTCGAGGGGGTCAGTGTGGGCTAGGGATCGAGTCTCATGAGTTTTCTTGGGCTCGATTCTAGAATCCTGCAGCAGGAAGAAAACCATTCCATGATATAGGGGGTCATGGAATAGTAATGGGGTAATGTCACATTATGAACCAGTGTGGTCACACTATAATGGTATGTAATTATTTGATGATATGTAAGGTTTCAGACTTTGCAGTAAATTGAGCAAGGGAAGAAGTCACCATATAATGAGTATGGATTACATTATGATGGGGGTTTCGTAGGCAAGAACTGAACCATGAAGGTTTGGTTGTGTGGGGTTATCATTCCATGAAGGGAAGGGTCACACTATGACATGACCCTAGGTAGTGAAGTTAGAGTTCTAGTGGGGCTTTGAAGAGGTGTTTCATGTCATGGTGATAAGGACCACGTTGTGGGGGTGGCCTATCTAGGAGCATCATGATGTGTTCTAGAAGGGTCTCACTATGACCTTCCATGTGTTATTAAAATAATATATATATATATAATAAATTAATAAATTAAATTATTAATAAATGTAGTATTAGTCCATTTCGGCTATAAGTAGTAGTGAATTCTCTAGTTTCACCTTTCCTTCATTATCTTATCCCTCTTGAGAGTTCTTTATTGATTCTTATTGAATATTTGTGTCATCTATCGTAGGAAAGAGTCATGGGTAAGGCTAGTAGTCCATATGTTTTTATCTCCCTGATTTCTCACTATTTCTTCTCCCATTTCTAGAAATCTCTAATTCCAAGGTTTTTTTTCATATTTTGGTGAAACTAATAATTAAAGCTGGATCAACCACATGTTTTTAGTGATTATAGTCCTTCTAACTCCAATTAGGTGGTTCCTAGATATTTCCTATTTCATATATGTGTTATGCATCATGTGATAATCAAGAGAGGATTTGGTCAGGTGTGTGAATGAGAACAAAACCACTTATTTTTTTTGTTGTCAATAAGAGATACCTAGGTGTAGTCTCTTATGGGAATATGTGAGTTTGTCCTGATATAGATTGGTTCATTTGGTTTCAAGGATTTAAGAATTTACGTGGGATGTTGGAAAAAAAATTGGATTAAATGATGGATGTAATTCCTTGGGAATGTGATGAGTGTGGCCAATGTGACTGTAGGTGATTTTGATCACTAGGAATGGGGCGACAGGGATTCTCTAGTATGATATAGATGGTGTTGACCATTATCATGGGTAATAAAGGGGGGTCACTGAGGTATGGCCATAAGATATTGGTGATTCTGCTCACTATAGGGGCTGAGGTCATTGGGGTCTTGTTCACATGGGACAAATCCCATGAGGTGGTTTAGTCCACTATTTTTGGGTGTAAACTCCATAAATTGAGTGGCATGGGGGTGATGGTGTTGACCATTAGTATGGAAGAGGGGATAAATTATATTTTTCCATGGTTGGTAGTGTTGAAACATCATATGGGAGTGGGATATGTTGTGGCTGATGGGTCATACATGGAAACATGTGAGTATTGAAATGACTTGGTTTCATTGGGTTTTTGAGCCAACAGTTGTCAAAGGGATTCAAAAGACTACATCTCATATGAATTGTGGGCGTGCCTTTAGGTCATCGTGATTGACTCGGAATGTTTATAATGTTATGTTTATCATGTGATGTAGTGTATTATAGATTTGGTTGGGAGGATGAAGGAATTTTCAGTATGATAGACTATGGAAGCATTGTTCCACTCCAACACTAGTCGAGGCAGGTAACGGATCACTCGATGATAGTTTCATGAGAGTGGAGCAAGTTGTGTGGTGTGTTTTGGTTTCTTCATATTTCATTTTGTATAGAATATTATATATATGCATATTATCTAGGGATATCATTGGTGGTGGCCTACTGAGTTTACAGTCACACCCTACATAGTCCCTCTAGAACACATACAGACTTCATGGTTCTTCATACAGGTAAGGGTAAGGGATTATTGCCTAGAGACTGGTGAAAATGGGAGTATAGATAATTCATTGAATAGATGTAATAGTTTTATATATGAGCCAGGTGAATCCTTAGTAATGATTTGGAAATATATTTGGTTTCTTTTGAGTATGTACATATGTGATCAGCCTGAGGGTGATACTATTTACTTTTTTATAACATATATGGCCATGTATACATTGATGAATCATGTGTTATGTTATGATATTGGTTTATAACATTATTTTTTTAGTATTTATAGTAGATATGTTTTTTTATAGTGGGTATAGTCTCCCCACTATCACCTCATAGATCCTCACTTCTATTCAGTAGCCTTTTACATATAAGGATTCACACATATGGTTAAGTGGCTCTTTGGTCCAGCTGTTGTAGAGTGAGCCAAGTGGGACATTACAACTATAACATTTTAATACAACATATAATCTAAGTATATTTCCATATATAGTAAATGAATTCTTAATAATACTATCATGGTAAGATAAACACATATATATATCAAATTGTATACATTACCTGGTAATAAAAAGGTATAATATCAAGTTGGTTATAGGGAACCCACTCTCACAAAATGGGGTAATTAAAAAAATTGATGCAACATGGGTGACTGGAAGTGGAGAATATAAGAAAAAATATAGAGGATTAGGGTTATAAGTCTTACTATAAATACTTATTATAGAAAAGAAACACAACCTTAAATTATTGGGGAGGACTAAAATCACAAAAATATTAAATATCATATACAATTTACCCTTAAGGAGGATAAATACACAAAACATATTGATCAAAAAAAATTAATAAAATAATAACATTATCTCATCAGTACCTAAAATCATTCAATGAAAATGGAAATAAAAGACCAAAATTATCCCTATAAATAAAAAATAAATGAAAATATGAAAATGATAAAGTACCCAAAAAAAGAAAGAAAACATTAGTGAACTTACCTATGTATAAGGGTGGGTGCATGCTTAGTATACATTCCTAGGCCATGCACGAGGTCAGGAAACCCTATTAGAATTCTATTCTCTTACTTATTTGTTTCTACATCATTTTTATCTACCTAAAAAGGAATTATATTAGAGTTTATATGAGGATAGAGTGGATCCTCTAGTTTTAAAGGTGTGAGGTCAAGAACATTGAACATATGGGATATTTCCCACCCATTAGGAAGATATACTATGCATGAATTATCATTGATTTGTTACACCACCTTATATAGTTCAATCTTCTTATGCTCCAGTTTATTATAGGTTCCCATAATAAATTTTATTTTTTCTCAAGTGCACCATCACATGATCTACAACCTTGAAAAGTTTTTCATGTCATGTCAATTCAACTAACTCCTTTTATTTAGCATTGGATAAATCGGTATTTTTTTCTACTTTATCTTGTATTTATTTAATGTGGAAAGACAAATGCTCAATATTCAAAATATAACTATGATACTTGTGAAGTGAGATGTACTATAATGTATTCTTTAGGTTTCACTATAATACAACCTTAAATAAAGTCTTTTTCATAGTACGGTTATGCATGTTATTGTAAGAGAGCTCCACTGGAAAAGGAAAATATCCCACCATTTGGGTCGATCTCCACACAAACATCAAATGATAGATCCAAGTGTTCAATTAACCACCTCTATCTACCCATATATTTGATATTGGAATGAACTACAAAACTCTAAATCTATATGGAACATTCACCATATGTTTTTTCAAAAGTGGATGAGAAACCTTGTGTCTCGATCAAACATAACGATCTTCAGGTTTCCATGGAGGTACACCACTTCCCTAGAAAATAGAGTGGAAACATGGGATGTTTCAATAGTTTATTTGTAAGGAATAAAGTGTTCAATTTAGTATAAATGATCCAAAATTTAAAAAACTAAGTCTTGAAACTACTTTTTGTACAGAAATCCTAATATGAAATCCTTGGTGATATCCTCCCATGGGGATTCAAAAATGGGTAACAACATGTAAATGACTATATTTTGTACCTTAACCTTATTATTCTATAAAATCATACACTTTTTCATTATTTTAGAAATCTCACATCTATGTTGTAGCCAACAAAAAATTATATCCACTAGGGAAATAGTTATATGTTACCTAAAATGACTACCATGGTGTAGTTTTATATAAGTATCTACTCATACTAGTCCTTATAGAATACAGCAGTGGACCTTGAAGTAGAGAAGTCCTTTTATGAGCATAAAAGTACTTAAATCGGTACCCTACTATACTTTACCCACTCATCAGTGAGATCTGTATCTTCCTGATATTGGTCCTTCAACAATCAAATATGGTAACCACAGTATGCATACTAACAAGTAGGTGGAGTTGAAAACTTAGAGTGTTATCTACCTTATTATGTCCACTTATTTTTGTTTCATTACAAAATTGAATTTTTGTAGATAATATATTCATCTTTCATGCATTTGGTTGAGACTATTATATGCCTACATATATTTCAACACTTTGTGGTCTCTGTGCAGTACAAACACTTGTTGAAATAGATATGTCTTGTAGTGTTTAATGGATTGAACAACCACATGTAACATAATTGAATAGGTATACCATTTTATGGGATTCACTTAGCTTCTACCTCATAAAAGTGGTGGTTCACCTAGAGTATGATATGATAGCATCAATACTAAAAAATGTAGCATCATTCTCTAACTCAAATGTATTTTAGAAATCAAGTAATGTGATAAGTTCCATTGTAGTGAGATTCTCCTTCATGGTAATAAATTTGTCTTTGTTTTCTTCCCTCTGTTGGAACTTCTATTCTTCGGGTAATTGGTCAATGGTGCCACAATAGAGATAAAATATTTGATGAATCATTGAAAGATGGTGGTGAGTTTGTGGAAACTGCACATGTCGCTAATGAATTAAGGGAGAGGTGGTGGTGGTGTCTTGGAGTTAGAGCAGTGTTCGGTTGGTTGTTTGGATGTATTTTTTCTAACATTGACCTGGCTTTCTTCGAGCGGTGGTGTTTGGAGGTCGGGTGGCAATATTAGGAGCTTATGTGATGGATCGAGGGTTAATTACTTCTGGGAAATCGTGGTGGATCTACGTGCATTTCTAGCATGGGGTTATGCTACTGCTTTCAGTTATTGGACATTGTTGTCTGTATCAATGGTGGTGGCCATGGATAATTGACGTCTACATGGTTTGGGGGTGATTCGGGTGAGATTTTATATTGCATGGACCTTTGGGATTTCTTCCTTTGGTTGTTTTCCACTAGGACTTTGGGTTGTGTGTGTTTTTCCTGTCACGACCCGTCCTCGGGGCCCGTGTCGTGACTACCCCAAGCCCGCCTTCCATAGGCCAGGGGCTGGCGACTAGCACCAAGGCGTAAATCCCAACAAAAAGGGAAGGCATTGCCTTTGAAAAGTAAACAAGCACCATAGAGTAAGCAAGCGGAAAAGTAAACACTAAGTAAAAACTGTACAAGCTGTGCTGAAAGTAAAAGGGGCCGGAAATACAAGCCCAACTGTAAAGTACAACTGAAAGGAAAAACAGCAACTGAAAGGAAAAACTGCAGCGTCGAGCCGTCCTCTGGAAGTCCCACCTGAAGGGTGGGTACAGATAGCCTCCACTGCTCCTCGGGTCCACCTAACCGCTCCGAGTACGTCCCGCCCAGTGGTCCACCTCCAGGTACTGTCCTGCTCCGCACGCCTCCTCCACGATCAGCGTTGTCCGTCGTCTGCAACCAACACCACGAAGTGCGGGCATAGCCCGTGCAGGGGTGAGTATAAGCTACTCAGTAGGGACCCCGAGACCCCCGAAGGTCTCCCGAAATCCACAAAGGATAATCCACGAAGGAGAGATACAATCACGGAGTAACATCTGACATGACTTAGGTATATGCCCATACATATACCTAAGTCATCAATTCCCCGATCGGCTCCAACGTCCGAGCCCTAGCACAACCCAGTCCACACAGGAAAGCAAAACGCATACCCACGCAGGATAGAACAACACAATCCACAAAGGAGAGTAAACAGTAAATCCACACAGGATAGCTCAACACAATCCACAAAGGAGAGAAACACAAGATTCAGCTCACACAGGTATACTTCTTCGGATGACGAAAAGATGATCTCTGATCCATATAAGTCGTTGGACCCACGAAGGATCGATAGGTAACTAATCTCTGCAGTGACCCACACAGGATCGGACCCACACAGGATCGGGCCCACGCAGGACCTGTAGGAGTTGGCTCACACAGAACCGCTGAGTGTTGACCCACACAGGATCGGATCCGTACAGGATCGGGCCCACACAGGACCGGGCCCACGCAGGACCTGTAGCACTGATCCACGTAGGATCGCTGAGTGCAGTAGTCGTCGCAGTCCGCTGAGGATCTCTGCACAGTCGTCGCCGCAGTCCACTGAGGATCTCTGCACGGTCGTCGTCGGAGTCCACGGAGGATCTCTGCACAGTCGTCGCCGTCGAGGAAGCAGTCGCAGCCAGCACTAGGGTTCCCGCACACAGCAAGCTCATTCGAGAGGGTCTGCTCCACGAGCCGAGAGGCTGATACATCAACTGTCACGAATTCCAGAGTTGATGTATCCAAAAGTTCCGCATCGTCAACAGGAACTCAACGCAATAGACGGCGCGTCGATCGGACGCCCGGTCTGAGAGTTATTGGTTTTTTCGTCCCAGGGACCCGGTTGGTTTTTAAGGAAAAACCAACCCAACCGTACTCCACCTGCGTCCAAACCTCGGGCGGAGGGTGCCAAAAGATCCGTCTCACAAAGAGGAACTCAACAAAGCTGACGGCACGTCAATCGGACGTCCGTGGCTCAAGATATGAGCGTTTCCGCTCCGAGGGCCCAGTTGGTTTCGTGTACGAACCAACCCGGCCAAACTCAAAGTATTCCGAAACCTTGAGTGCGATAAACCGAAACGACCGTCTCGATCCAAGGATCGCGTTGCCGCTGACGGCGGGTCGTTTGGAGGCTCGTAGTTCAAGATACGGCCATTTGAACGAATTCTGTCCGAAGACGGGGGGTCCGGGCCCGGGCCGACCCGGCCCGACCCCCCCCCTGGTTGGCCCGAACCGGGTCGGGTCCGACCCGGTTGGCCTGGCCCGGCCCGGCCAGGGCTGGTCCGGCTCGGCTCGGCCGAGCGGCCGACGCGGGGGAAAGTCGCCGCCCCGCGTGACACTCCCGCGGCACCCGCGGGGTGTCGGCCATACACCCGCGGGGTGTCGCGCTGGACACCCGCGGGGTGCCGCCGCCTCCGGCCGCCGGCGCCGCCGCGCCGGCGACCCGCGCCACCACCGGCTTCCGCGGGCCGCCGGAGTCGCTCTGGTGGCTCGTTTTCCTTCCCGTCTGCGCCGTTGTTCCTCCCGGGTTCCGTTCATTACTGCGGGATCATCAAACACCCGTTGCGGCACGTTCCGTCGTCGCCCGCCAAATCCGCAAAACACGAAGAACGGCGGAGGGTTGTCGGGCCGTGTTCATTTGACCCGCACCCTCTGCGTTAGATAAAAACAACGGGAGAAAATAGAATGTTCAACACATGAACCAACAATTTTTAATAAAATAAAAATTGTTTCTTTGATTCCGGTTCTTTAATTTTTAAAGAATGTTCACGGGAATAATAAAGAGGGGTATTCCAAAATTATAAAATCCCTACCTCTTTGATTATCGCGCGCGGGCGTTCTTCGCGGAAAAGCTCGTCGCGGAAGAGAGGGATCGTCGCGTCATCGCGGGGAGGCGTCGCGTCGTCGCGGAATCCGGCATTGAGTCGGTGAGCTCAACGGACCAAGAACAACAGATTTAAATTATAAATAATTAAATCTGTGTTTAAAACCAAAAAGGAAGGAACCATGTGAGGAAATCCGAAATCACTCACCTCAACGGTCGGTGATCGGAGATCGGGGCGGAGAAGGACGTCTCGGACGGAAGCGTCGTCGATTTCCGGGTTCGGCGTTCTTTGCGTTCTTCGCGTTCTTCGCGAGGGAGAAGAAGAAACAAGGATCCTCTCAAATCTTCTCAAAAGATTTTGGGTTGGTCTTATTTTATTAATATGCCAACACACGAAAACAGGTTAAGAAACGATTGAATTAATTCGTTGAATTAATTCAACGAAAGAAACAGGCCATTTAATTCATGAAATAAACCGCCCAATTAAATGGTCTGTTAAGAATTTAGAAAACGCGTCAGTTGAATTTCATTAAGACGGGTTTTCACGGGTGCGTTTCTTAGCGGAAAGAAACGGCGGGGCTCGTGCGGGCCCCACCTCACAAATATCCTACCAAGGGGGTAGGATATTTCTGGATAGCATCATATCCAGTTCAACTCAGTTCAAGCCACCTTTAAGTGGCTTCAAGTGGCTTCCAAGTGGCTTAAGTGAAATAAAATAAAGTTGTCGCAAAATTATTTTATTTCTTAACTTTAAGCCCGAAAATTAAAAACCACACCCGAGAAAACGCAACTCCGGAAGAGGCGTTTCTAAGCGAAAACCGGCGCTGCGATTTCATTGGTGCCCTTAGAATTTGATTCCGGGTACCGGTTCAAAAGTTAAAAAAACTCGCTCGCCCGTTCACTGAACGTACCCGAGCCAATCTTCGGAAAATGATTTCGGGCACACCGGGCCTCGGAATCAGGCGCCGTCAGAAACTGTGTTCTTGTAAAATTCCAAAGAAAATTAAGAAAAGAAAAAAAAATTCCTTGAAATTTACGGGTCTTTACATTTCCTATCTTGGGCTTGGGACTTTAGGCCATCTATGAGTATCTGTTGATGTGGAATGACCATTTTTCATCATAGTGCATCAGGTTGGCAATGCATCTCCCAACATTGCTGAGTGGGCTACTCAAAAGAGTGATAGGTTCACTAGAACCTATCATTTGGACCTATATCCATTTAGTAAAGAGGGGTGATCTTCTATAGTGTTAAAAAGGTAATTATAGCATGATGTTCCCTATTAGAGGTAACGATGCATAGTGTGAATGGTGATGAGCTAACAGATGATGTGATGCATCTTGGATGTAGCATGGAATGAAAACATGCAAGCATTGTTGGGTTGACAGATCAAATGAGCGATGGGTGTGTTGACACCTATCATTTGTCCATCTTTATAGATATGGGTTAAATAGGGGTTCTCTATCATGTATTTATATTGTTGTTGTGCAATGAAAATGTTTTTTCATAAGGGGGGTATTGTGGAATATTGCTGGGATCATGACGTGATGTTTGGATACTCAGTTGGGCCTTCGGGTCACTTTTTTTAGTTTTTAATCCACTGGCCCTATGGTCCATCTTAATGTTATGGTTCTTCATTCCACTGGGCCTTCTTATCATGTTAATGGTTCCCTCTCAACCCTATTCAAAAGGTGAATTTCGTTTTTTAATAAAAAAGGCAGTGTTGCCGCCAACCTATTTAGAAAAATAGAAAATTTACCAATAAAAAACTCCATAGCCTAATTCATTAGATACATAAAGGTAATCAAAGAATTGTAAATCCTAAATGGAATCATGATCCATTTATAAAGGTATTATTTTTAAATTTCATCTTCCACTCTCCTGAATGGATTCAAAGTTAGTGATAACCACTTTGTAGATTGAACTTGGAGAA
Source organism: Viscum album (assembly GCA_963277665.1). NCBI lineage: Eukaryota > Viridiplantae > Streptophyta > Magnoliopsida > Santalales > Viscaceae > Viscum > Viscum album. The sequence goes on from OY728156.1 coordinate 1,175,665,758, forward strand.
GACAGTTACTCCTTAAAATATATTCAACATGATATCTGATCATAGAATGGGGAATAAATAATTCACAATGTTTTTATTGATTATTTGAATATCCAAGAACATTCTAAAATATTCATCTTTCTTTGGAACCAATAACTCTAGAATAGAATAGGGGCTCATGTCTTCCCTAACATAGCCCTTCACAAGAAGCTCCTAAACCTAGCCCTGTAGAATTTCACGCTTAATTGATCCCATACGCTAGTGGATTATATTAGGTAAGAAAGCACTTGGGATTAAGTTAAACTGATTTTGAATCTTATTATCTAGTGGTCCACATTTCACGAGTTCTCTGGGCATGAGACTCTTGAACTCCACAAATAGATCCTATAGCTATGGTGAAACATTGATGGGGACATCAGATAATTCCTATGACACCATGTATAGGAAAAAATTTGTGGCTTTAAACTCTTTTTTAATATTGTTTTAGGGACATAGAGAGATAAGTGACTTTCTTGGGTTTATGGTAGCATCTTTTCTCATCAGGGGATAAAAGATAAACTTGGTCTATTCTTTAGTGAACCCAAATGTGTTGTATCAACCATTGTGGTGGGTGTTAACATCAAATTGTTAGGGATTTCATAACATCAGTTAGTAGGTGTCAATTTTTACCACATATCAAACAACATGGTCCTTATAATGATCAATGAGAAAGTTATGTTGCATTTATTTGTGAATTTGATATTCCCCACTTATTTAATTTGACCAACTTCATATAATGAAATATGTGGTGTCATCTTCAGTATCAATCATTTGATTACTTCCATTTAAATCAAGTTCTTCTAGATTCCCCTGTCAATGATTAGGTCAAAAACCTGTTTGTTAAATTGGAAGCAAGTTTAGAAAATATTGTGCTATTGAAGATCTTTTAAATCTCACTTTTTTTGTCAACACAAGTCATCGCACAACTTAAGCTTCATTCTCTTCCTCTTTATATACATCTTCCAAGTCTTCTAAATAATTTTTTCCCTTCATCATTGATGTGATCATAATTTTTCATTGACTTCATATTTAAATGATATTATATTAACTCTCCTATAGTTGGGACAGTTGTTGGAGTGGTGGATTTTTTTTATAAATAGTGACACTTTTCGTTGAACCTTGAGGCATATGGATTGGTGTTGTTTGGATGGAACGGGGGTAGTCTGGTTTTTTTATGTTGATAGTTTCCATCAAAATAGATTATCCATCTCATTCCTCCATTTTTTTCAGGGTATATAATCAAACAAATTTCCTTCTTGTGGATCTCACAGGAAACACCCAAAATTCTAGGGTCATGATAAGTCCCTAAACTTGTAAAAAGAGATAGAAAACTATGATTTTAATAGAACTTATGACTTAACCTTTATAGCCTGGTTGATGGATCCATCGTATAGGAAAACGAGTTATACATGCTCATAAATCACTGGATAGAGACCCCCAACATATCATAATTTTTTCCCTTCCACCTCCCATAAATTATATTATTTCAAAAGTCAGTGGCACTCTTGTGTACACTATTAGATGATATGGTTTTAAAGAGTGGGGGTTCATTTATCCATCTATAAGTTTGAATAAGTTATTTTCATTGATATATATATATAATTTTTTTAAGACTAATCCCACCATATCAAGGCATTGATCATTGACTTATAGGCCATGTACTTTACCAACAAGTATTCAACGATGTCCCTAAAATCAAAATATTTTTCTACCTTGATGATTCAGTCTAAAAAGTATTTGAAGTTGAGGTTTTTTCAGAAGAATGATAAGTTAGCTATCTTTTAAGAGATTTTTGGATTCTCTATAGGATATTCGTACTCCCCATCAAAATTTGATTCACTCCACATCTTTTCTAGAGGCACTTGAGGTGGTGCATGAGAATCTTCCCCACCATTTTCAAAATAGGGAGTGCTGAAATGTGTATAGTCAGGTTGAGATGTACCAGTGTCAGTAACTGTTGGGGAAATCATACTAGTGGCCCTTTCTCGATCCATTGTTGGGAAGGGTTACCTTAAATGTCATGAAAATCTTTCATCACCTCTTCATGTTTTTGATGGGCTTTTTGATGTTAATCTAGAAGTTATTGATCTAGGTATTTTGAATTATGATTAAGAATATTGAGAGCTTCATAGAAATCATAATTTCTAACCAAGTAATTGGTGATGGTGGTGAATCTAAGGAACTAATGTGGTTGTTGGTTCACTCTAGTGGGTTAGAATGAACAATAGTGGACCACTAGGGTGTGGTGCACATAATATGGATACATGAGGATGGGTGTAAATATAATACCATCTCATATAATATGGTAAGTGGAAGTGAATCATATAAGAAAGTCGATGAAGATTGGGGAAGAGAATATTTTTTGGAAATTTTTTAAATACAAGAAAGATAGCCATAACATGTCAGAGAGGATTAAAATCACAGTCGTATTCAATATCCTATACAACCAACCCTTAGGGGGATAAATACCTAAAACTCTTTGGTCAAAATGGAAATATAATAAGACAATAAAAATATCACATAAATATCCAAAACCATTCAAACAAAAAGGAAATAAAAAATCATAATTACCACCCATAAATAAAAATACATCAAAAAGAATGAAGCAAGGGAAACACCCAAAAAGGAAACAATCATACCCTTACACATGAGTTAGGGTGTATGTGTACCTTGTGCATGGTTAGGTAGTGCAAGGGGTCAATAAACCAAACTTGGTTGTTATTATCATACTCATTTGTTTCTACATAAAACATAATTGATAATATTTTCTTATATGACCTCAATGGTTATCTATGCATGAAAAAAATTGAGGTTTTTATACAAGTGTTTTTTATCCCACCCCATGATAGTATACCAAAAATATAATGAAATATGAATATAAATAAATATAAATATACATTCATAAATAAAATGGTTGATAAGTGAAACTATGTTAATAGAAAGTAAGGCATTCATGTACATCCTTTAAAATACCATTGGAGTGTTTATCCCCTACTTGGACCCTTACCATGAGTGGCCATATCATGGGAGATAAATGGGAAAACCTTGCATTTCATGATCCCCGTGTGAAATTATAGGCACTAAAATCAATACAAATCATCACCCAATGGAAAATTCATCAGATCCTCTAATAAAAAAGGAGTGAAAATAAACATTTCCATTAGCATAATATCCACTTATGTAACACCCCAACCCATTCCATTCGCTTGGTAAAGATTGTATTATCACAAACCTTAGGTGAGATCTCTGGGCACCAAAGGCTATAAATAAATGTCAAGGGATTTACAAAAATATGAGGGTAATTTTCACTTAAGTAAACAACCTACAATAGATGATTATGAAGTGACATAATATGACACATAATATAAATCCAGAATAACCTCCAATAATGTAACAAGATATAAATCAGAGTAGCAAAAGAAGACAATACAAAAGAAACATACCAAAAACACCAAGTGAACCCAACACACCAAAGTGGCACCATGACCAACTTCACTACAAGACACGCCCAAGCTCCAGCTGCTAACGACCAGACCACAACATCAAGGTGTTCCACTTCATGTGGAAATGTTGGGAGTGAAAATGATGAATGATTCTAGAAAAAAGAGTAAAAGGGAGAAAAAATAAAAGAGAAAGAATAAGATCACAAACACATGGATTTATGTGGTTCAACAATGATCCCTACATCCATGGAGAGGAAAAAAATTCACTATGTCTCAGGATCACAATTACAGGGAAATTTCTCAGATTTCCAAAAACCCTAGCTTGAAAGTGATCATAAAGCAACATGATTAATAGTAACCCACATTACAATAGTGCATGTACAGTAAGTCCGCTATGCCACAGTGGCAGTGGTAGTAAAGTCTAATGAGATATAGTCTAACACCACTAGTATAGTGTGAAGTCTTCCCCTTACTTGTACCATGATAAACAGTGTCTACATACACACCAAGGTTCATATGTATGGGGTGAGTATACAACCTAGTAGGAAATCTGCCAAAGGCTTCCCACATGTTCCATTATCAAAAGAACATATTAGCTAGAATTTAATATAAAACAACAGATAAGAAATATAAAACAGTCATTCAAGCTATACATATCCATAAGTACTAATAATACTCACACCATGAAGCTATCCCATGTCATGAATGCATACCCATGAAACTCACACACCCAATTCTTTTTATTTCAAAGAAGTCCCACTGAACAACCCATACTCTCGAGCAGTACCCATCCCTCTGGGCCCAAATTGTCACTTAGATATAAAATACATTGAGTCTAGATTGACCCCGAAACCAAGTCTAACCCAATGAGGCCCTTTCCATATGAATCATGAACACACGCTGATCATTTCAAGCCAAGTTATCACACCCAAATAGTTATTTAAAAATAAATCATAATTCTAAGAGCTTTTCAAACACATTGTGGGAGATAACCACAACCTTTATTTTCAAAACCATCAAAAAAGGGGTTTCCCAAAACCAATTTTCCCAAAAATCCATTTCACAAAAGAAAATTTTTATTTTAGAAAAAAAAGACACCTAGTTCTAAAAAAATTAGTGTAAGAGAATCTACTTACCTTGATCAAAATCACATGAAAAAACCAAGAGGAAGTACTTCGTTAGATAGAACTCATCCAAAAACAACTATGAATGTGCCTAGTTTGAGATCCCAAGATTGAGTGAGAATGAAAGAGGATTCTCTTAGAGAATAATTTAGTTGATACATGTTAATAAATCCCAAAAATTAATTGCTCATGGTTCCCCATCAAGGTGTATGATTTTCCCCTAAAATCAGTGTCTAAAACAGACAACTCAAAAACCTTGACGATTGGCGCCACACCCTAGACCACAACATGGTGCACTCACCCAAGTCACTTTGATAGGCTCGTTCAAGACAAGACCACTTCTATTAGAAGCATTCCTTGAACCATAATTTTGTATATTTTCCTAGTCTATTTTGGATGGCACCCATGTGAGACCAACCATGCTCAGCCCCCATGTAGTTTCCCACAAGAGGGCCTCCTAGCCACCACACCTATAAAAATGGTAGGTGATGGGGCATGGTGGAATCCCTACGGACTAGATGACTCCCATGTCCAGTGCTCCAGAATGCCTGAGATCACAACCTTCACCATGGCATGTCCCATGGTGTGGTGAAGCATCAAAATAAAAAACACCACTTCATTCACCCACCATCTTTCCAATGCATCCTACACCCAAAAGGAACCAACTTATTATGTAAAAACATACAATAATAAGTACATAAATCAAACTAGGGATGTTACTTTCTCCCCACCATTGTTCTTTACATCCTCAGAAAGCTAGAAGTTAGCGGTGTCAAGACATAAGGTTAAACCACTAGTCCAATAAAATAGTATGTCACTTCCATAATTCCTCAGAGATTCATCGATGCTAGCACAATAGATGTGCCAAAGTTATGTATTGACTTATCATGATCTTATCATGCTCATCCCAACATATGAAATATGATGAGAACCGATTGGAACAATCAAGTCAATAGAAACATGAGTACAACCAATACATAATAGGAATTTGACTCACACACCTACCATAAGGATATAAGGGAATGGCATGCACTACATTGAGTTAGAAATGCAACACTACCCAACAAACAACCCCACTGATAAGGTCAAGAATCTCGAATGGTCTCGCCCACTGAAGAACTAACTTTTTTCACTTACCTTGGTGACAGCTCGTTAATTCCTAAGAATAAGAAAATAACACATGATCCTTCACTAACGATATTGGGACACAATGAAAACTAACCCAGAAAACCAAAAATCAAAACATATGATGGTATGATTCTCCCAATATGGTCGTATGAGGTATATATGGATAACTTGAAACCTTTGAAAGGCAAGTGAGCCTTCCTTAAACTACTAAATTTCACTACACACTTTCTCCTAGACTAAATATTTCTTTGGTTGTCCCTTTTTGATAAAATATGATATCATATACCCATAGCCAACTTAGATCCCAAGGTAAAGGAATTAACCACTAGCTCCCAAAGGAAATAGGATATCAGTAAAAGACGATGATTAGAACATGATACAAGGATAAAACTTCTCAAACATCCCCACTAACTGATCTCCATAGACACTATCCCACCAACTGGAATGAAAAGCGTCAACTCAAAGGGTTGGAAAACTACTACCTTGATGACATAATTATTTTGAAGATATGTTGATTTCAAATCATATGATAATTCACTCCAATTACTATAAAGGTACAGGTGATAGTCACCACATTACCACCGATCAGTGTTCAGTATCCATTACCTTGTGTACCATCCCAACATCTGAATGGACAATTTACTTGAGACCGTCATTATACAATGAGGAATCAAGATTGTATCTTGAAATAGAAGAGATAGTTTCCATCTTTTTCCCGCCCTTGATGGATCCCCATCATTAAGTTTTACCCTAATGGTAAGACTATGAAAATTAACTCATTAAACTTCATAGGACTTGATTGCCCATATAAAGAATAAAAGATACCCAACAAAAACCATGACATCATCATGGCTTGTACAACTCAATTTCATGTAAAAAATTTAATGCATGAATCATCCATGATCCCACATTTTACAAACCTGACACCCAAAGACTTTTGAGATAATATAAACATTACCCAATTGGTAATGAATTGTGAGACATGGTCAGAGCATCCCTTATTGAAACTAGACATGATAAGACATGAACAAGGCGCTGGAATTAGCCACTAATCCCATAAGGAGAGAGTCCATGAGGTATCTAGGAAAAAATCTCGATCATTTCTAAAGATAAGAAAAATACCATGCACGTACCTCTATTAAATTAAACTTCAAAGGAGGTTACCCATCCTAAACTATTATTGAAGACCCACATCAAACCCCAAACATTCAAACCAAATCGGTTAGAAACAGTTAAGAGATGGTTTCCAACCTGTCTCAACTACACCTTCTCAGTTCATGTCCCAACTCCATTGAAAAAAGAATATATCCTTAGGAATATGAAAGAGTGAATCTCCAATCATAGTAATCAATATAACATTGAATTCTAGGGACTACTATATTCCTGAATTATAGCAAACACTTTGAAGAAAATTAATTCCACTTAAGCCAGGTCTTGTCAATGGTAATTGAGCATGGTGACCAATCTAGATCCCAAAATATCCTACCACCCACAAGTTAAGTTGATGATCATCCCATGATCCATCATTTCCCACAAACCCTGATATCATTTCCATGTATTACATCTATCATCAAACAACAACAACCAGTGTAACTAACACAGCAATTAGAAGTGGCATGCAAGCACAATCAGGATGACAAGTATAGTAGTACATAAACATGACCATCATCATAAATGTTGCAATCATAACTAACACAAAAAACCCATCCAATACCAAAACTCTACCAAAGTAGTATCCATCAACATCTTTTTTGAGGCACTGTACTTTCATACTACCAATTTCAATAAGAAACCATAAGGTTCTCATTATCCCATTCACTGTGCTATAATAGTCCCAAAAACCACATACAGGATTCTCAAGTTCTCAAAATAATGACAATTTTTTCATTAAACAATTATATTTATAAATACTCATTTAAAGAAACTATTTTAAAATCCGAATACCAGTAAAACCATTCGAAAAATCCATTTTCACAAATTCACTTTAAAAACTATCATGCAACAATATTACCTTTATAAAACAAAACCTATTAAAATCCAAGAAAATTATAGGTTTAAAAACAATAAAACGTTTCATTTCAACAATTAATTCACCCCAAGGTCCATTTAAAGAAGGGTTTTTAAATCTTTTATCGAACCCAAAATACCTGAATATTTTCATAAAACATTCCAAAAATCCTTTTCATAAACCCTGTTTTAAATTCAAAAAAAAATTGAAATGGAACCTGCCCATGACATTCTTTAATTTGAAAACCTCTTTAGCAACAAAGACATGGCCTCATCAACCAGATCACATAATCACCAACAATGAATCATGTAAATTTCGATAATACTTCAACCATATGTAGGCAGTATTTCATCTTAATGCAAGAATTACCAATTTCAGTATCAACTCATGATCCAAAAACTTAGTTAATATAAAGACTAGTTACCTTATTTTCCGAAAATCTAGATAATATTAATATATTACCAACAAATAGAAAATAGATTTGTGTGTTAACTACCCTAGTTCCATTTTCATGGCATTATATTCTGGAAATATTTTATTGAAAGGATTTGTCACCTAATAATCATTCTCAATAATTTAAACAAAAACTAACAACTAAAGTCAACATGTTATAGATTTTAAACATGCTCACATGATCAATAACCTAAAAATTATAAAAATCACAAGATAGATTAAACATTATAGCAGACTTCCCATTTTAACATATTCACAATTTTACATGCTATTCAACTCATTATACTAAACATGATTCGCTAACTATATAAATA